>CM038359.1:14817828-16299078 GCA_021464625.1 Proterorhinus semilunaris
CCTCCGTCGCTCCTACGCTCGCTCTCTCTCTCTCTCTCTCTCCTCG
The DNA here is from genome assembly GCA_021464625.1 of Proterorhinus semilunaris. Classification (NCBI taxonomy): domain Eukaryota; kingdom Metazoa; phylum Chordata; class Actinopteri; order Gobiiformes; family Gobiidae; genus Proterorhinus; species Proterorhinus semilunaris. The sequence continues at coordinate 14,817,875 of CM038359.1, forward strand.
CTCTCTCTCTCTCTCTCTCTCGCTCTTCCTCACTCTCTCTCTCTCTCTCGCTCTCTCTCGCTGTCTCTCTCTCGCTCTCTCACTCTCTCTTCTCTCTCTCTCTCTCCCGCTCTCTCTCTCTCTCTCGCGAATCTCTCTCTCTCTCTCTCTCTCTCTCCTCCCGCTCTCTCTCTCTCTCTCGCTCTCTCTCTCTCGCTCTCTCTCTCTCGCTCTCTTGCGATCTCCTCTCTCTCTCTCTCTCCCTCTCTCTCTCTCTCTCTCTCTCTCTCTCTCTCTCTCTCTCTCTCTCTCTCTCTCTCCTCTCTCTCTCTCTCTCTCTCTCTCTCTCCTCTCTCTCTCTCTCTGGAGAGACTCGTGGAGTCAGTTCATAATACCGGTCTGCTGCCTGAGTCAAATAGTCAGCCAACACTTCCTCCTGCACCTCAGAGAAAACTCTGTTGACGCTTCAGTAACCTACACTGGGATGATCACTGGACCCCGGTCTCTCGGCTTCTGCAGTGTTTATATCTGCTCAGTTTTAAATGGCAGATCCCATGTGCCTTTGCAACTGATCTGACTTGCCCTTCTTTCTGACCACGTTTGATGCTTTTTTTAAAAACATTTGCTGGCACAAATCTGCCAGTCTTACTTTTCCACAGTTTAGGCATTCCGTAAAAGTATTAAAATCATGTGTCAGCCATTGGTATCAGCATAATGGTTTGAAAATAGCAGGGGAAATGTGCATCACATTTTGCCTGAGAAACTACAATTTAATTTAATCTAAGTCATATGGTCTTATGTGCAATAGTATATGCACTAAATAACAGAGAATATATATATATATATATATAGAAAAAAAGTCTCTATAGAATCTTATCCCTGAATGGTGGAATTGGTGGTGTTACAACTCTCCCCATATTACAACCATACCCGGTCTCCCATATCTATATCTATATATATCTATATATATATCTATATATACATATATATAATTGTTTTTATTTTTTTTCGAATTTATGAAAAAGTATGTTTTATCTCAGAAAGTAATCTTTGTACACATTGAGTGGTGTTTGTTTGCACCTATGGGAAACGGTCTGCTCTAACTTTCTCTTGAAGATATAAATGAGTCCGTTCGGTCGAGGTTCTCCACAGAATGGGATCAACGCTGCCATCTGGTGGACCCTTCAGGTTACAGCAAGACTGTAGACTTATTTACAAAACGTCCCGTGAGTAGTCTCCAGGGCCGGCCCCAGCCAAATTGGTGCAACATTGGGAAGTAGCAGGAAAGAATAAAAAAATAAATAATCCTATTTATATCTAATTAGTTATCTGTAGCACTAGTAGCAATTATACAGCCTTTTCTGAAATGTCTTGACCCAAGTGGCTTTCCATATTTTTCATAAATTTTTAGCTGTTTTTAGCGACCAGTGCCTTTACTTTCCATCTCAGCGGTCTCTAGGACGCTCCAATTGTTTGGAAGGTTTTCACCGCTGACGGAGCCTCTCACCAGGCTGACCACTCATACAGCCGCTGGGTCACTACAAGGTCAAATAAGCACAATTATCAACTTTCCCCCCATAGAAAGTCGCATACTGCACCTTTAATCGGAACATGAGTAATCATGGAACGTGCACAGGTAATCCATAAACTGATATTTTATGGATTGATTTGATCCGTGTGGGCTCTCACTCTCTTTATCACTTTCTCTTCCAATGTTAAGTGCAAAAGTAGCCAATGTTGTAGACGGCGAGGGCATGAACTACACAGGGTTAAAAAAAATAAAGTGCAACTGGGCACTGGGCCACCTGTGCTCTGGCGGCATAATAATATTACAAAATTAAAAAGATAAAAGGACCTACAACGTGATAAAATAAATAAATAAATCTAAACATAACAGGGAAATTACTTCATTACTCATTTTTGGGTTGGAAACTGCACAGATTTAGGTCATTTTGTAATGTGATGTTTGCGTCTTTTGGACATTGTTCCCTTTTAGCTGAAGATTAACTTCATGTATTGATCCGGTCAAAATCAGGGCAGTTTAATCGAGTCTAAGTGACCGGCCTTCATTGATACTGAGGAATAAAGTTTGAAATTAAAATAGGACCTTGACATTTACAAATGCTCCCACAACAGGCACTAGTTTAGACACTGATACAAAGTTACTGAGGTGTGATTTTTCTTCACAGGTCTAACAAAAATTGGCCATTATAAACAAAAATGATCTATTGAACTGTTGATAGTTACTGACACGTAAAACCCTGTTCTTCAAAATAGCTCTCTATTGACATTTTGATAAGCAACTGTCATATGATTTCTAAATGGTTAAAGTTCAGGCCAATTATTACGTCTCAGCCGTCATTCCTCAGCCAGATCTCAAGCCATCAGAACAAGGTCGGAATATAATACGAAATACTTCACAGAATATTTTTGGGAAAACATCTGGGGGATTTGTGCTGCTGTGACGTCTGTGTCGGGCCAATGATTGATAGAGTCTGAGGTACATGTGTCCCGTGAAAGTGCAGTGGACCTAGTGCAGTGTCAGGAGGGACCTCTGCGGATGATGTGCTGCTGCTGAGGCCACAATATGGAACTATTCACTGCCGCTCTGTGCTTCGGAGCCCTCCTCTGCTCTGGTAAGAATATCATTATAGCAGTGTAATGTATGTGTAGATGAAAGGATTTATCCAAATGAAATCTTGTGTAATTCGTTTCTTGTCTAATTTACCCAAAGAATTGCCTTGATCAATAGATGGTGGAGCGGTAATGCACTGTGGCCTGACAAACAAACCTTTCACAAAAATGATATCACTGACAGTTTAACAATTTACAACAACTATACAACCCTTTCCAAAAATCTCTCTCTCACTGTCACAATCCCTTTAGCCTCCTATGTTGTTTGGTCTGTGGTTCGTGGACTTTTCTTTCATCGTTCTTTGCATATGATCGTTGTTTTTGTTTATTCCAGTGAGTGCTACGGATGTGGACGGCTACTCCAAGACTGAAGGTGCTTGGATCCTGTCGCTGAATAAAAGACTGTACTCTGTAAATACTGTGGCCGAATGTGCTGCTAAATGTAACAAAGAAACCACCTTCACGTGCAAGTAAGCGCTTACACATGAACTCCAGCGTCTGTGCTCGTACAGGCCAATAATTACCCCTGTGCTTTCCTCCGTCCACTGGCTTCCTGTGACTTTTAGAGTCCAGTTTAAAATCTTACTGTTTGTTTTTAAATCTCTTCATGATCTGGCACCTTCTTATTTAAGTGACTTACTGAATCGATATGCTCCGGGCAGAACACTGAGGTCTTCTGACCAGTTGCTCTTAGACTGCCCACGGTCCAACCGGAAAACCAGAGGTGATCGAGCCTTTGCTGTTGCCGGTCCTAAACTCTGGAACTCTCTGCCCTTGGAAATCAGGGCGGCCTCCTCTATTGTCAATTTCAAGTCGCTGTTGAAAACGCATCTTTTTGCACTGGCATTTTAATTCAAGCTGAGCTAGACATTTTTATACTGCAGTTTTATTTTTAATTTTCTGTTTATCATTTGCGGTGCCTAGTATGTTGTATGTTGTTTATATGTTTGCTCTGAATATGGAAAGCACTTTGGGGCAGTATTCTGTTTTTAAATGTGCTATACAAATAAACCTTGACCTTGACCTTGATAACTGTCCGTATCCTCGCGTGTTTGAACAGATCGTTCATATATGTGGGGAAGGACCAGGAGTGTTGGACTGTGGAGGCCAACTCCAAAACAGAAATGGTCCTGAGAAGAAGTAGCACCACCTACTATGAGAAAAATGGTAAGGGCACCGTCATGTCTGATTAGAATTCACAAGCAAACAACAGATAAATCATTTTGGATTCATTATATGAATTTTCTCTTGGTCTTTGTTTTTTATTTTTGATAGAATACCTCCTTGAGTGTGTCAATGGACTAGGGACAGACTACAGAGGGACCAAGTTCATCACTAAAACAGGAAAGACCTGCCAGCGTTGGGAGGCCAAAACACCACATAAGCCTAAGTAAAATTACCACATAGTCAGTGAATTTGCTAATGCCTATTATTTTAAAACTAAAACCTCTTTTGTGTTAGCATCACGCCCCAGAGCAACCCTCGGGCCGATCTGGACTCAAACTTCTGCAGGAACCCTGACGGAGACAGCGGAGGCCCCTGGTGCTACACCACTGACCCCAGCAAACGCTGGGAGCACTGCAACGTGCCCAGCTGCACTGGTAACACTCGTATAGGGCTGAGCGCTCATCGATATACGTGTTGAGCTTGAGCTTTACTGGTAGTAATGCACAATAACTTGTGATAGTTCACTTTATTCAGTGCCTCTCGAAAGTACTAATACACCTTGAACTTTTGCACATTTTGTCATGTTTACAACCCTAAACATAAAGATTTTATTTAGAATTGTTTACTGAAAGTTCCCACACAAGTAACAGACAACTGTAAAGTGAAAGCAAAATTATACTTGATTCTGTTATTTTTCAAAAAATAGAAAAGTGAAAAGTGGGGCGTGCATAAGTATTCATACAGCATTTTTTCTGAGTGCATTAAATTGCCTTTATAACATTCCTAATGACTGCAGAATGTTCACACCTTTCCCTAACCATTAAATAGAGGCCACCTGTGTGTAATCTACTCTCAGTATAATTCCAGCTGTTCTGTGAGGGCCTCAGAGCTATGGTCAGAGTGTATTGGTCACTTAACAACATCATGAAGGTCAAGGAGCTCACCAGAGAGGTCAGGGATAAAGCTGTGGAGAAGTTTAAAGCAGCGTTATGTTATACGAAGATTTCCCATGATTTGAACATCTCACGGAGCACTGTTCAATCCATCATTCAGAAATGGAAAGAGTATAGCACCACTACGAACTTACCAAGACACGGCCGTCCACCTAAACTAACAGACCGAACAAGGAGAGCTCTGGTCAGAAATGTAACCAAATGCCCCAAGATAACTCTGGAGGAGCTGCGACGTACTGCCGCTGAGCTGGGGGAATCTGTACATGGGACAACTATAAGTCGTACTCTACACAAATCTGGCCTTCATGGACGAGTGGCAAGAAGAAAGCCATTATTGAAAGGAGGCCATAAGAAATCCCTTTTGAATTTTGCTAGAAGTCATATGGAGGACACAGCTACCATGTGGAAGAAGGTGCTTTGGTCAGATGAGACAAAAATTTAACTTTTTGGCTCAAATGCAAAACGTTATGGCACAAACCTAACACTGCTCCTCGTCCTGAGTGCACCATCCCCAGTGTCAAATATGGTGGGGGGAGCATCATGCTATGGGGCTGCTTTTCCTCAGCGGGGACGGGGAAGATTGTAAGAATAGTTGGGAAGATGGATGGAGCCAAATACAGAGACATTTTGGAGGAAAACCTGCTGGAGTCAGCAAGAGAATTGAGGCTGGGACGGAGATTCACCTTCCAGCACAAAGGTAAATCTACAATGGAATGGTTTAAAAACAAACATATTAATGTGTTAGAATGGCCCAGTCAAAGTCCTGACCTAAATCCTATTGAACATCTGTGGAAAGACCTGAAAACTGCTGTTCACAAACGCTCTCCTTCTAATTTGACAGAGCTTGAGTTGTTTTGTAAAGAGGAATGGGCTAAAATGTCTGTCTCAAGATGTGCAAATATTGTAGAAGACTTGCTGCTGTTATTGCAGCAAAAGGGGGTTCCACAAAGTATTAGGTCATGCTGTATGAATACTTATGCACGCCCCACTTTTCACTTTTCTATTTAAAAAAAAATAACAGAATGATGTATCATTTTGCTTTCACTTCACAGTTGTCTGTTACTTGTGTGTGAACTTTCAGTAAAAAATTCAAAATAAAATCTTTATGTTTAGGGTTGTAAACATGACAAAATGTGCAAAAGTTAAAGGTGTATTAGTACTTTCGAGAGGCAGTGTATTTGGGGTTGACAGAACAACACAAAGATACTTATGTGGAGATATCACCATCATGGTGTGTATAAAATAGAGTTATGTTACAGAGGAGTGCATCCAGTGCAGTGGGGAGAACTACAGAGGGAATACGTCCACCACAGAGAATGGCTTCACTTGTCAGCGCTGGGACTCCCAGAAACCACACAACCACGGATACATTCCCAGCGCGTGAGCTGCCTTTACACTCACACGGTTACTGCCTTTTGACCCATAGACCTAACTGTACTGTTTATATAACTGCAGTCTCCCAGATAAGTATCTGGAGGAGAACTACTGTAGGAACCCAGATGGAGACCCTCGGCCCTGGTGCTTCATCACCAGCCCCTCCAAACGCTGGGACTTCTGCTCCATCCCACGCTGCGGTAAGAGCGGCACATACCATGTGACTTTACATTTTACACTTTACTCAAAACACATACCATGTGACTTTACATTTTACACTTTACTCAAAACACATACCATGTGACTTTACATTTTACACTTTACTCAAAACACATACCATGTGACTTTACATTTTACACTTTACTCAAAACACATACCATGTGACTTTACACTTTAATCAAAACACATACCATGTGACTTTACACTTTACACTTTACTCAAAACACATACCATGTGACTTTACATTTTACACTTTACTCAAAACACATACCATGTGACTTTACACTTTAATCAAAACACATACCATGTGACTTTACACTTTACACTTTACTCAAAACACATACCATGTGACTTTACATTTTGCACTTTACTCAAAACACATACCATGTGATAGATATTTTGCTGAGGTAAATCTAGATGTAGCAATGGTTTTGAGTTAAAAGCATGGCATTAAAAATGTCCTTAAAGTGAAGTTAACTGTCAAGTGAGCAGTCCACAGTTATATGGTCTTTGTGTGTAGCATCGGAGCCTCCGACCATAGTGCCGGAACTGACCTGTGCCTCAGGTGCAGGCACTGCCTACAGGGGAACCATCGCTGTCACTGAGTCTGGAAAAACCTGCCAGAGATGGTCCACCCAAACGCCTCACAAACACAACCGCAGCCCTGACAACTACCCCTGCAAGTAAGTGTCCAAATATGTAGAAGAACACCAAGTTAAATTTTATTTTAAACTAGAACTATAAAATCATTTGTGTATAGAGCTTGAATGAAGTAAAACTCACAAGTCACTGAAGGTAAATTGAATGGGGTAATTTGCCCTAAATTGAATAGGCTGCCCACTGCCCATCCAGCACGCACTCCTATTTTACACTTTCCAACATATCCTCTTTTGTATTTTAGAAGCCTTGACAACAACTACTGTCGCAACCCCGACAACGAGAGGCAGCCGTGGTGCTACACCACAGACCCCGACACTCGCTGGGAGTACTGCACCGTGCCCAGCTGCACCAATGCCCCCGGGCCGCCAGGTACAGGGCCAGATGGTGAAGGTTAAACTGTCCTTGTGTTGTGTGAAATAATGTAAGCTGTTCCGTACAGATGAGCCAGTGATCCCGACTGAGGACGACGACTGTTATGTGGGTGACGGAACCACTTATCGAGGTGTCACTTCAGAGACGATCAGTGGAAAGAAGTGCCAGGTCTGGAGCTCCATGACCCCACACAGCCATCAGAAAACACCCCAGGACTTCCCCAACGCGTGAGCGCTGCAGTCATGCAAAACGATTACTTATCAACAGTGGTCAGTTATTGTTCCTTATGTGTGTTTCAGGGATTTGAAAAAGAACTTGTGCAGGAACCCCGACGGTGACCGCGCGCCCTGGTGCTACACCATGGACCCTACAGTTCGCTGGGAGTACTGCAACCTGGAAAAATGCACCACCACCACTAAAGCTCCACTCAGACCCCCCCAAATACCCACTGCCACACAGACCCCCTCAGAGATAGGTGTGTACCAAATACAGCTAGTTTAAGTGAGTACTAAGGATAATCCCAAACATTTGACAACTTGAATGCAAACTACTGACACATTTAACAGTGGCAGAGGGGTGCGGATACAGATCATTGTATGCCTCGGGCCCCAGCAAGTCTGTTGACGGCCCTGTCTACCAGTATCTACCTGCTGGATAATTGTATCCTTGTGTGTCTGTCAGACTGTAAAATTGGAAGTGGAGCCACATACAGAGGTCCCACGTCGATGACAGCGACGGGTGTGACGTGTCAGGCCTGGAGCGCTCAAAGCCCCCAGCAACACAACAGCTTCACCCCAGAGACACACCCCACCAAGGGGCTGGAGGGCAACGTAAGCCTTACTATTAACATCTCGATCAGAATGTCATGGGTCCACCACTGTTTGTCAATAAGAAGCAGAAGATGATGGGGCTATTTTTCGGGGGAACAAGAATAAAATGTATGGTAAAGGATGCATGGCTGACAGACCAAAGAGATTTATCCAGTGAAAGAGCAAATGAAGTTAGTTGCAAGAAGAAGCCGAGTCAGTGTTCAAAGGGTCACCTTTTTAATTCTGACACTTGTCCTTCTCCTTTTCAGAGCTGCAGAAACCCAGACAATGACGTAAACGGTCCATGGTGCTACACGACCGACCGCAATAAGAAATGGGACTACTGCAAGATCCCGGACTGTGGTGAGTGACAAAGCTGCAGAGCAACCAAATTGACTTGGATAGCACTCGAAGATTACTCCAGTATGAGTGGAAAAGGTATTAGATGGTGATACTGCTTGTGAGTGAGAGTTAAACGTAAAAGCCTGAATCATGTTTTGGAAGTGGCGTAATCCGAAAGACAAAACATAAAATATGTAAGAAATCTGAAATCTGGGGTTGGTCACTTGAGGACTGAAGAAAGAGGTAAATTTCTTCGGTAATGTACCCCGAATGTAAACCATCTATTTCTTTAGTTTGAAACCATTCTGTGTGTATCTTGAAGGCGGTCTGGACTGTGGGACTCCAGTGTTCAAACCGAAGAAGTGTTTTGGGCGGATTGTGGGGGGCTGTGTGTCTAAACCTCACTCCTGGCCCTGGCAAATCAGCCTCCGCACCAGGTCAGTACTCAAACCATCATAAAGGACATCAGCCTAAAATAGCGTTGACGTCATATGGAAATGCACAAAAGCCAAGTACAAGTTGGGTAGCGCCATCTAATCCCGAGTGTTACTAATGGTACAGGCCCTGGCGTTTGAAAGTCTGTAGACCTTTCGCTTTGATGACACTAGCAGTAGTTCTAGTTTAAATGGTAAAATCTAGGGCAATATCAAAACGTAAAATACTTTTTAACATGCCTCCACTATAATCATTTTTGTTAATCTTTACTTTTTACGGCGGTCTCTCTCAGTAGCGGGATCCATTTCTGTGGGGGGACTCTGATTCATCCTCAGTGGGTGCTCACAGCCACTCACTGCTTGGAGAGGTCAGTCCAAGTTCCAGAATGCCTAAAATCGACACGCGCCTTTTCTAACAGCCCTGCTTGTTGTGACAGGTCGACGCGTCCGTCAGCTTATAAGGTGATACTGGGCACCCACTCGGAGCGGGCCACCGAGCCGTCCAAACAGGAGCGCCGCCTGGAGAAGATGGTCCTGGAGCCCGGCGGTGCGGACATTGCCCTGCTCAAACTCGACAGGTACAGTGGGGTTCATTGTTTTTTGTCTGTACCGTGAGTTTTGAATGTCTGCATAGCCGAGTATTCTGAATCCAATACATTTATATTTTCAGCCCAGTTACAATCAATGACAAAGTCCTCCCCGTGTGCCTGCCTGACAAAGACTACATCGTCCCCAGCAGAACAGAGTGTTATGTGACGGGATGGGGCGAGACACAAGGTCAAATCTTTTGTCCTCGTATTGTGCTTTAAACAAACGTGGTGGATCGCTTTACTGTCCGAATGTTGCAGGAACCGGAGGAGACGGGGTGCTGAAGGAGACGGGGTTCCCTGTGATCGAGAATAAGATCTGTAACCGGCCGTCGTACCTGAACGGACGAGTCAAAGACCACGAGATGTGCGCGGGAAATATAGAGGGCGGCTCAGACAGCTGCCAGGTAATCAATCTATCGACAAACCATGAATCTATCCACTTCTGCTATATTCCTTGTCCTTATGTGAGCCCTAACTAATATGTGTATGTAATGTGCGTAGGGAGACAGCGGTGGGCCTCTGGTGTGCTACGCCCAGAACAAGTACGTGTTGCAAGGCGTGACCTCGTGGGGTCTGGGTTGTGCCAACCCAATGAAACCCGGAGTCTACGCTCGGGTGTCCAAGTTCACCGACTGGATTGACCGAACCATCAAGACTAATTGAAACAACAATTTCAAACACACTTTTACCATTTGAATATGATGCATTTTAACACTGACTACTGTTTGTTGCAATAATTCATTGATTTGTACATTTCAAATTGTGTTTCTCCAGCCATTAATAAAGTACCTTCATATTTTACATGATTCACCACTCAACATCAGGTTCTTTTACTTCTTCCCAGGTACAAAACATTTAATGTGAAAGTGTATTGGGAGGGACTGGAGAATTTTGTGATATTTTCAAAATTGTGTAGAACTAGATTTCACAACATTTCTGGAACTTCTTTTAGCTCAGTATCCAATTAGCAGATTCCCACACTCACAATCACACCTCTGTCCGCTGCAGCGCTGTTTAGTTTTTTCCTTTGGGGATTGTGTTTTCTGAATTGACAAATACAGAAATAAAATGTAGTAATGGAGGTAATTATTAAAAAACAACAACTTCACAATGGAAGCGTGGTAAAGGTTGTAGGCCTTAAAGGACATTATTACAGAAGAGTAGTTTTATTACATCGATCTGGTGAGCGTAAAGGTCGGGGGTTCGAATCTCGGCTCCTGCAGGTGCAGACTGTCATTGTGTCCTTGGGCAAGACACTTCATCCAATGCCTATGTGTGAGTGGTTGGTGGTGGTGCAGATGTGAGCAGCCTCGCTTCTGTCAGTCTACCCCAGGGGAAACTGTGGCTACAAATGTAGCTTACCACCATCAGCATGGAGTGAATGAACCCCCCTCCCTTTCATGTGTGAAGTGCTTTGGGTGTGACTTGTGTCATATGAAAAGCGCTATACAAATAAGATTCCCATTGTTTGTTATAATTTTGATGATTATTTTCAAAATATTCTAATTTTATGAGATTTTTAATGTGGGGTTTTTACAAGATGAGTATCATATATCATATCACAGTTTATTTAAAACTTAATTGTGTCCAGAAAAGCCCTATATAAAACTGATGCATTATTATTATTATTATAATTATTATTATAATTATTATTATTATTATTATGAGGAATGAATGAAGCATGGACTACCATTTCAGAAAGTTGTGCAAAATTATGTCTTTTAATAGCTTTATTAATAGGCCTAATTAAAAGTGAGATCCTGTTGTGACTTGTTTTAAAAAAATAAATAGGCTAGATTTAAATTAAATAAATATCAACAAATGTATCAAACAAAATGTCAAAACCCCTCGGCAAAACTACGATAATTAAATGTGCATTCATTGTCTAAAACATAGGTTGGGTTGGGGTGCTCTCTAGTGGGCACCCTAAATACTGACCAGAATACTATCAGAACGTCACAGAACAAAGGCAGATTATGGGACCTTTAGTACAACATGACATTTAACAATTATGGCCTATTTGTTTGGCCCAGTTAGGTATTATTTCAGGTTACTATAAATGCTAACTTGTATACAGTCTGAAGTTAATAACACGCGGTTAATAACAACTTTATTGGAGATGGTTTTATATGGAGAAAATGTAGCTGTTACAATTCAAACCAAAACCAACATGACAAAAAACAAGATAGTCGCAGATGTTTTTTTTAATTTTGACCAGTATATTAATACTGGTCAAAATAAAATAAAAAACATGCCTACTTTCTTTGTAACTTGTACCAGTTTTTTATTTTTTTTAATTATTATTATTTTTTTATTCATCATTTATCTGATGTCAAAATATCAATACCAAAGATTTAAATCAATCCAAATCTATGCATTAAGATTCCACTAATGTTTTAATATTAATAATTCTATTTCTACCTCTTGTTATTTGTTACATTACTTGTTATTCTTTATATGTTACATCGGGGCAATACCATTATAAAGTCTCATTAAAAAAACAATTAGGAATAATAATGTGTGTTGTGTAACACGCCTAAATCAGTGCTTAATTTGTAAAATTGTAGTTTCAGGAACACTTTTGGACAAAATAGTACTTGGATCCTTTACCCTGAAAAACTGAAAGTTGGGGGAATGTGTCTTTAATAGTCAATGATTTCAAACACACTTTTACTATTTGCATATTATGCATTTTAACACTGACTACTATTTGTTGCAATGATTCATTAATTTGTACTTTTCAAGTTTTGTGTCTCTGTTACTGAAGTCCATAAATAAAGTACTTTCATATTTGATGAAGAATTATAGGGTTCATTCAGCCTTCACATATGCCTCACAAATATTTACTGACGTTTATCATATTGTACAGTCAAAATGGAACATTTGGTGCCGATCTTCCATACGACTCGTGGCCTAGTCATATAACTTTGTTACATTGTCTGTGCGTAGACTGCGCAGGTCGTTTAACCAAAGTTATTTAACTCTCTTCATGTGGAAGTATTGCCAGACTCTGAATCATCAGTCTCTGAATACTGTATAGACTGTTCAAATCTCTCCAGACCTGTATTAACGGTAATAAACTTCTTCCACTTAAGACATCCAGATTGTCTCCCACCTCTCCATCCACTTTTCCCCGGACTCCTTTAGTATTTCCCAAACAATATTTACATGATTCACTTCTCTACATATTTACTACTTTTGCTTCTACCCAAGTAAAAAAAAAAAAAGATGCATTCAGGGAGATACTGTAGAATCCTGTTATTTGGAAAATTGTACAGAAATAGATTTCACAAAAATATTGGATACAGGAAAATTCTCTTATATCTCTCACACAGTCACACCTCTGTCCGCTGCAGCGCTGTTCAGTATTTCCATTTGGGGATTGGGCTTTCTGAATAGACAAATACAGAAATAAAAGGTAGTTTGTCTATCAGGTCCTCTCAGTCTGTGGAACAGTTCAAATCCAGGCTGAAAACACACCTCTTCTCCCTGGCCTTCAATACGAGCTAGTTGAGTGTATCTTGGCATGTTATCTTTTACTTGTATTTTATTTCTATGTGACCTGCTATTACTGTGAAGCACTTTGGTCAACCGCAGTTGTTTTAAATGTGCTATACAAATAAACTTGAATTGAATTGAAAATAAAAATTACCTGTTGGGAAATTCTATGTCATCAATTGTTTCGGGCAAAGGAACTCCTTTAGTCTCAGGTAGAAGTAACACAAGACCTCCAGCTACAACTGCTACAGCCCCTATATCAATGAGAGGGAACAGTATTTACTATCATTGTCAAATACTATCAGCCTTAGGTGGTGTTCCTACACAGTAACCAGCAATAGTGTAAAATGGCTCATACAATTTATTAACTCACGCAGGCAAGTGAACCAACAACCATTTATACCACGATGTTAATTACAATAAGCCTACCAAAGATGATGAGAGGCAGTTCAATCCATACAGCAGCCAGTCGATAAAGGATGATCGGAGATAAAATTCCCCCAACGTCGCACAAAGCGGAGCAGACCGACACGCCAAAGTTTCTAAGGAAAAATACATTTTAACATCAAGCATCATTTTTTTTTAAAGCCCAAGCAGTAAAAACGTGTGCTTGTTCTTAATACACTGCTTGTGCCCCAAAGATGCTGTGTGTTGGCCGCAAGTCCTCCAGAACCATCACACTGAATACGGGGGCTCCCCAAGGCAGTGTGCTGAGCCCACTGCTGTTCACTCGGCTGACCCATATCAGCACTCCAAAGTATGACTGAAACGACTTGAATCTTTTTAATCTTTGGTATATTTTAGAATAGCAGTCAACAGACAAATGATCAGCGTGAGCTCACCTGACGAACGTGGGGTAAAGTTCATTGTTGACAAAGACCACCATCTCAAAGGCCATAGTGATGCCAAGACGACCAACGCAGGCCACTGCCGTTTTCAACCAGGGCACACCTGCAAAGAGCAAACATCTGTAAATTTGTAAATGATCGCAGCAAAAATGACATAACGTAGTCTATGGGGTGAGAGGCAACTGACAAAGAGCCAAAGAAAGAGCGCAAGGATCAAACGTGATAGACATTTAGGAAAAGACGTACTATCAGGGATAAAAGCTGTGATAAAACACGAAGCTCCAGCCACAAAGTTGGCCATAGCGAATGGAAGCCGGCGGCCGATCCTCTCGATGGTGAAGAGGATAAGGAAGGCGGCGGGGAACTCCACCAGCCCCGAAATCAGGAAGTCGACGTACACGTTCCCCCTCGTGATCCCCACTCTCAGGATCAGACCCTGGTACACCATAGCACTGGAGAACCTGTGCAGTGGTCACTCTTATTAGATCACACACAGGTTTAACACAAAACAGGCAGCGATGTTTCTGACCAGTTGAACATGAAGATGAACGTGTGCTTCCTCATGTTGGGCGTCCTGAACAGGTCCAGCAAGGACGCGGAGGGGGAGTCCCCGGGCTCATCCATCAGGGCCTCGAAGGACTAAAGTCAAAGAGATCACTACAGTGCCCAGTCGAAAGTATTGTAAGGCACATTTTACCTCAGTGTTTTTGACGGACAAGTTTTGCCTGTTTTCTTTGGCCATTTTCTCTGTGATCTTTAGAGCTTCGGACGTCCTGTTCTGAGAGAGGAGCCAGCGTGGAGATTCAGGGACAAACCTGAGAAGTATAATTGGATGCAAGTAAAATACTCTGCCTGACCAGAAGAAAGTGGTTATTCCATGTGCTCCCTCATGTGGCCATAGGGATGCACTCATTACCAGTGCATCCTCACATATTCCTGAGGAGAAGCTGAGCATCTCTAAATCATGCCTGTGTTGTTGGTGTGGTGAACTGAAAGTGTCCAGCCTTACCAGAAGTACAAGATGAAGAGCAAGTACGGCGCGGAGGCCACGACCTGCAACCAGCGCCAGTCTGGGATGCAGTAGGCCACCAGGACCATGACGATGATGCCCACGCTGATGACCATTTGGTACAGGATGCCCACCAGACGCCGGTACTCCAACCCCACCATCTCTGTCACTGCACAAATAAATGGACAAGAAAAGGACCGGATTGTGACTCCACACCAGACATATGGCCACTACAGCGCATGAACCATTCACTCGGAAGTACTGTGGAAATACACATGTACAGCTGGTTCAAGTATTTACACCCCTTTATCTATTCCTATCTTTAGTATTTCTTTTGTATTGAACGATTTTATGCAACTGGGAGTGGCAGCTTTAGTTGTTGTTGTAGTAGTGGTGGTGCTGGTAAAAATAGCAAAACTAGATGAACAGTATAACAGAAAATTGTTGAAAATCCTTACGCAGGACATAGCAGGTCATCCAGCTCCCTTTGACCCCCAGACCTAAAATGCCTCGGAGCAGGAGGATGCACAGGAAGTTAGGAGCCACGGCCACAGCAAACCCACTGACCATACTCAGGACATTGCACATCAGGAAACACCACCTTCTCCCAAACCTGACAAACATACACAATGTTAAACAAATTAAATTAAACAATCCTATTTTGTCTAAGGAGCCGACTTTGTCCTACTTGTCGGCGATGTATCCAAAAACAAAGCTTCCAATGAGGAAGCCCATGTTCAGACTGGACTGATACATGTCCACCAGCCATCCTTCTGAACACACCAGGTCAAACTACAGCACAGCAAGCAGAAATGTCAAACGGATAGATTTGTCAGTAAAGTGGAATGAATACAAGCCATTGTCCAGTAGAAGATGTTGCTCATTCACCCAGAGCCGGAGCTGGCCCTTCTGGGGCCCTAAGCAAAAATTCACACGGGGGCCCTACAATACGCAGTACGGTTATTCGACAAAGAGCGAACCCATTTACTGTCAAAAACAGTTCCACTGTGCAGCAGGGCAGAAGTGGAATATAATGAGCTCAATTCAGACCCTGCCCCGTTGGGTGAGAACCACTAAGCCACTGTGAGACTGGGATTCAGGACTACTGATTTCCCACACATTTTAAAATAGTAAATGGTAAATGGTCACATTCTCTCACCTCTGGTTCCTGACCCACAGTTTGGGAACCGTTGATTTAAAACGAACTGATTATTTCTGTCTTACTGCCAAGAATTAGCCTGTGAGTAGCCCAATTCGTTTTAGACTGTGCACATTCAGAGAACCAGAGTCACTGTAAGTAACTGTGCCAATGAGAACCGTGTGGATTCAACCCCTCTTTGAGACAAAAAGGCAGAACGGATTTTTACTCTCGTCTATTCGCCAAACTACTGTCCCGATACTCCCAAGAGACAATAAGAAGAGAGTTTTAATGAGTGTGTGGCGATGCAGCCCAGAGTCCGTGCAGAGAAAACGTGAGAGCAGCGCCCGGGACACGGGTGACATGCAGGCGCCCAGGAGCCGCTCATGAGGGGAACATGAGGCGAGCACTGGGAGACAGACAGCCGAGCGGGGACGCGAAGGGGAGAAGCACTCGCGCCTTGGGAATGACAGGGGAAAGGCGGTAGGTCTGTCCCGCTCATCCACTTCAGCAGCCTGCCGCGTTTTGGTGTTATATGTGGCAAAGTAGGCGGAGAGTGGGTGAGCGCTGTCAGAGAGCCTGTCCCCGTAACAATGCGTTGATTAATCAGTGAAACAACACCGTAGTTTGACTGAGATGCGGGGCCCTTGCGGCTGCGGGGGCCCTACGCACCTTGCGTAGTTTGCGTATAGGAAAAAACGACTACACGAAATAATACCTGTTTATCTAGGAATGAATGAATTAATTAATTTTAAATACAAAGAAACCAATACTAAGGATGTAATAAATTAACCAAAACTGTGTTATTGTCTCTGTCCGCAGTTAATACAAACCTGCGTTTGCCTTTTAGCGTGGGGATACTTTTATTTGCCCAGTATAACTCTGGGCTGGCGTTGTTGACAATTCAATGGTAATTTGAGTTTAGCCAAAGTGATATTTGGGGCTGAAATTGTAACCTCTTGGTAAGATACTGCACCCCTACGCCCCCCGTTGGGTCACATTAGCATAGAATCACATCAGCAACAGCACCAAATAAATGGCTAAAAGTCTGCATAGTTGCAAACTGTCTACTATGTTTACATGAAGACCAAAAATCTGATCACAATTGATTTCTGGAGTTCTCAATCCAATATTGGAGGTTAGAATAATTTTCAAGATGGCACAATGTAATGTTTAGGGTTCTATTTAGAAGGGAAACAAGACTCACTCATACCCTCTATATGTATGATTGTATAATTTTGAGTGTAAACAAAGAAACGTCAGACCTCGTTGACAAAAGACTTTCTGCCCTCATAATCGTACTCCCAGCCAATCTGGAGAAAAACAAAACGAGAAGTAACTTGATTAGAAAACATGATATCAAACATGCGATACATCAAGAATTGTATACATCAGAGTACACGACTTCAGTTACTGCTCATTGTCCCAGGTGGTTGACTGGAGGGGAGAAATTGTTTATGTTGAATCATACATTACTGGATTCCAGGGCTGTACAAAAGGAAGGCAGTGAGACCTTGCACTGGGTGATTGAAGCTCCCCTCAGCTCTGGCTCTTGGCTCAGGTCACAGCTGAATGCGGTCCTGTTCCAGTCCACATCGTACTGCAGACAGGAGCTGGGCTGGAGCTCCCCGGACACATTCACCCACGGAACAGTCCTCTTGACGCTGTCCTGAAGAGTCCATCCACATGCCTCTCTGTGCTCTTGCACCATGGGCTGCCGGCACCAGTGGTCCGGGGCGTAGCCCTGGAACACTATCCCCACATAGACCCAGGCCATGGGCAGAGACACCAAGCAAAGCAGCAAGAAGATCCGCTTTTGGGACCGTCCGAAGGGTCCCACCTCCACTAGGATGTCATCGAAGCTCACCATTTCTGGGCTCACTAAAGACCAACTGAGCAGGCTGGCCGGGCTGGAGGTGCTGAAGTCCACAAAAGCAGATAATAGTTACAGAAGGTGAAAAGGCATATGCTACTGTCAAAGTTCAACTAAAATATCCAGTTAAACGGTCAAAAAGGGAAAGCCCTAAAGTGGTGTCGACAGGAGCCTCAGACGTCTGTATGCTTTAGTTCTGACTCCCTATGGAAATTCAGCAGCAGATAATCCTCCAAACTATTGCATAAGCCCATGCTTAACACATGTGCTCATGAGAAGTGACTTTAGAAAACATAACAAATGTCTTCTAAATAACCCTTTTACCAACTGGAACTGGATAATCATTTCAGTTGTTTTTTTGATGCAGGTCAGAGATCAGCTCAAAAACACTTGTGTAAACAGACAGACTGTTCTGCAAATTCAAAGAAAGTTGTTGCTGCTTTATGTACACAATCAAAATGAACTCCAACCTTGAATAAAGAAACCACTGACTGAATAAACATGAACACTTTATTTATGCAACAATAAATAAGACAGTACTGTACATGATTTATTTAGACACAATGCTATGTTGTGTGTATTCTGAATGCCTTGGCTTAAGGTTAGGGTAAAGGTACACTTAATTAATCTTTTGTAGGGAAATTCATGCATTTAACTTGTGCCAAATGTGAAGCCAGGCTAATGGTCCAAAACACCTGGCTGGAGGATCTACCTATTGTGCATCAATCAATCAATCTTTATTTATATAGTGCGTTTCGTATATTTCATGAAACACAAGGTGCTTTACAGATTTAAAAACATTCTCTCACACTCACACCCACAAATACAAACACATTGTCATATTCACACTCTCCCCACCCACCTTCCCAGAGATACACCACACACACTCAAGGTAAAACAATGGACGCAATGGACATAAGGCTGAGGAAAGGCTGGGTACAGATAAACCAGGTAAGGAAACATTTGTGGTTTCAGTGGTAGGGGAAACCGGAGGAAACCTACGCAGACACGGGGAGAACACGCAAACTCCACAAAGAAAGGCACCGTCCAGGTGGGAATCAAACCCAGGACCTTCTGCGAAGCATGATCGGCAACTGCTTGTGCCACTATGCCACCCTTATTCTGTAGAAGACTGAACTATACAGTCATCTTCCTATATGGACTTTTCTTCCTCAAATTAGTTTCATATTCAACAAAGCCTTGTATAAAGTTAGAGTTCATGTAATACCAAAGGATATTCTATACAATATAAATGATCCCACAATATAAATTTTACTATTAAAAAATGTCTTACTTTTTTTATACTTAATCACTTTAACAAAACCTTTAAATACAAGTCTGAGTTTCTAATTAGTATTTACAGCTACCATCAGTGTTTAATGCTGTTACTGCTCTGTGCTACTGTTACTGCCCGCTGAAATGTTGGCTCTCATAGGCCTTGTTTAAAGCTATTGAAACAATAACCCTGTGATGTTTTCACATTTGGTAAACTCATACGTTTGCAGTACTTTGTAATGACTATGGTACACAAATGAATGTCTAAAGTCGGCTTGTTGCTCATGTTATTTCATCACGTACATTTTACAGAGCTCCCGCCCGGGGCTTCACGACGTAACAAATAAGATGATCCTCAGATTTCTGGAGCCTAAACTACAGCTGTGTCTTGGTTGGAGGTGACGTCGTTGGTCGGCAGGAGGTTGAAAAGCTGCCCATTCTGGTCTTTCCCTTTCATCCTGAATAATAATTAAAAAAGCCGTTAGAACAGAGCCTAGTATAAGATGTCAGTTTGTGATCGCAGATTGATGTGATTTGTACAATGATCATTTTGCTTTATTCCAGATGCCCTACCTCATTTGGCCTTGTGTGGGCTTAGATCTACAGTATGCTGCAATTTAAAATTAGTAGAGCCTGGATCCACAGCCATCGTGTCAATGATTCTGTCTTTATAGGTATAGTATGGCTAGAATTCTAAATAAACATGTCTTGGAAAAAAACAAGATTAGTTGGATGCAGTCACCTCTCTGGGAACTCAATATCATCTATGGTGTCTGGCAGTGGTACCCCTCTAGTCTCTGGAAGCAGCAAAACCAACCCACCGGCCAGTATTGCCAGGGAGCCTGCAGACACGAAGAGTGAGGTTTACACTTCATATTGCAACAAAACAAACAACAAAAAACATACCAAAAATGATGAGGGGCAGCTCGAGCCAGATCACGGCCAGTCTGTACAACAGGAACGGCGCGATGATGCCCCCCACGTCACAAAGAGTGGAGCAGACAGACACGCCAAAGTTCCTACACAGGGGAATTCATCGTTTCAACGGTGAATAACCCAAACTTAAAAACTACAGTTGTGGTCAAAATAATAGCAGTGTGTTTAAAAACGTTAGTTAAGCACAAAATCTTCATAATAGATTTATTTCGATGCATTGCCCATGGTTTTCTAAATCAAAACATGAAGAGAAATTTATAATTTCTTCAAGTACTTTGTAGAACATTTTAAAACATGAACATTGGGCTGTTAAAAAAATAGTGTCTGCATTTGTCTTTACAAGCTCAATATGTACTACATAAAAAAGAAATTCCCCATAGGATTTAGCTTTCCTGTGAATCAATAAAGTAATATTTAGCTGTATGACCACAGTTTAGTAAGTACAATGTCATTGTACAAGTGTACAACGAAATTGTTTTCAGGTGTCAGTCCTGAGCTGCTGAGCCACGCTGCCACTGTGTGTCAACCTGACCCGCATGACCTTGGAGGTCGGGGAAACTGTAGCACTCGGAAGAAACCTGGCTGGCTGCCCTTTATTAGACCTGCTTCTGCCTTTGGAATTCTGGCTATTGTCCGATCCATTTGAATGGTAGTCTTCCATTTTTCTTCTGCGTCTCTGTGTTTTTGCTTTCCATTTTAACGCATTGGAGATCATTTTAGTAGTTTTAACCCCTCCAATCAACCTTTTAACAAAAGAACACAGTACTTCTTGAGGGGTTAACAGACTATAAATTATAATTATAATCAAGAATTGGTGGTGAGCTGGATCCGCTTGCAGGGGAAGAAGCCGGTCAGACCTGGCAGGCCCAAACGTGTTGTGAGGGTCTGTTGGGAACGTCTGGTGGATCCCTCTGTCAGTAGGGTCTTCAACTCCCACCTCCGGAAGAGCTTCACCCAGATTACGAGGGAGGTTGGGGACATGGAGTCCGAGTGGACCATGTTCTCCTCCTCCATTGTCGATGCGGCTGCTCGTAGTTGTGTCCGTAAGGTCTCTGGTGCCTGTCGCGGCGGCAACCCCCGAACCCGGTGGTGGCGCCCGGGAGTAAGGGATGCTGTCAAGCTGAAGAAGGAGTCCTATCTGGCCTTGTTGGCTTGTGGGACTCCGGAGGCAGCTGAGAGGTACCGGCAGGCCAAGCGTGCTGCAGCTCGTGTGGTCAAAGAGGCAAAAACTCGGGTCTGGGAGGAGTTTGGAGAAGCCATGGAGGAGGACTATCGGTCGGCCTCAAAGAGATTCTGGCAAACCATCCGGCGCCTCAGGAGGGGGAAGCAGTGCTTCACCAACACTGTCTACAGTGCGGGTGGTGGGCTGCTGACCTCGACTGGGGATTTGGTTGGGCGGTGGAAGGAGTACTTTCGAGGATCTCCTCAATCACACCGTTACGTCTTAGTTTAGTTTAGTTTATTTGTTTATTTGAGCAATACACATTGTGCTCAAAAGGAGTGGGCTGAAGCAAAAAGCTTATGAGCCCCCACCCCCAAGTGCAATAAAATAAAAAAAAGAACATTTCAAAACATTTCAAGCAGCTACATTCATACAGACCAACTTACAACAAACAACAAAAATATATTAACTCTTTATATAATTAATTGAAACAACGCACAGCTACAACAACAATCTAGTTTCATATACGATGTCTAGAACAAAGCAAGTCAAAAAAATGTGTTACTTAATATATTGCGTGCATATTTTTACCCGTGATTACAGAGTTACTTTTATGGTATAAAGGTACATTAATAGATATTATAATCTGAGATCTTGATACTTTCCAGTTGTCATTACCATTCTCAGTATAATTTTAATTTGGGTTTAATTATCATCATCATTATTATATATTTATTTAATTGAGTTATATGTGAAGTATGATGAAAGCTCATCGTCTTCCGATGAGGAAGCAGAGGCTGGGGACTTGGAGGGGGGCTCGTCCATCACCCAAGCTGAAGTCACCGAGGTGGTTAGAAAGCTCCTCGGTGGCAAGGCCCCAAGGGTGGATGAGATTCGTCCTGAGTACCTCAAGTCTCTGGATGCTGTAGGACTGTCTTGGTTGACACGCCTCTGCAACATTGCGTGGCGGTCGGGGACAGTGCCTCTGGATTGGCAGACCGGGGTGGTCTTTCTTCAAGAAGGGGGATCGGAGGGTGTGCTCCAATTACAGAGGGATCACACTTCTCCCTGGTAAGGTCTATTCCAGGGTGCTGGAGAGGAGGATCCGGCCAATAGTCGAACCTCGGATCCAGGAGGAACAATGCGGTTTTCGTCCCGGTCGTGGAACACTGGACCAGCTCTATACCCTTCATCGGGAGGGTTTGTGGAAGTTCGCCCAACCAGTCCACATGTGCTTTGTGGATCTGGAGAAAGCGTTCAACCGTGTCCCTCGTGGTGCTCCGGGAGTATGGGGTCCGGGGCCCTCTGCTGTCCGTTCCCTGTATGACCGCAGCAGGAGCTTGGTTCGCATTGTCAGACCTGTTCCCGGTACGTGTTAGTCTCCGCCAGGGCTGCCCTTTGTCACCGGTTCTGTTCATTACCTATATGGACAGAATTTCTAGGCGCAGCCAGGGGCCGGAGGGTGTCCGGTTTGGGAACCTCAGAATCTCATCTCATCAACATCATCTGCTATTTGCAAATGATGTTGTTCTGTTGGCTTCATCAAATCAGGACCTCCAGCGCGCACTCGGGCGGTTTGCAGCCGAGTGTGAAGCGGCCGGGATGAGGATCAGCACCTCCAAATCTGAGGCCATGGTTCTCCACCGGAAAAAGGTGGTTTCCCCGCTTCAGGTCGGTGGGGAGTCCTTGCCCCAAGTGGAGGTGTTCAAGTATCTCGAGGTGATGTTCACGAGTGAGGGACGGATGGAGCGTGAGATCGATAGACGGATCGGTGCGGCGTCAGCAGTGATGCGGTCGCTGTATCGGACTGTTGTGGTGAAGAGGGAGCTGAGCCAAGCGGCAAAGCTCTCGATTTACCGATCGATCTACGTTCCCACCCTCACCTATGGTCATGAGATTTGGGTAATGACCGAATGGACAAGATCGCGAATACAAGTGGCCGAAATGAGTTTCCTCCGCAGGGTGGCTGGGCGCACCCTCCGAGATCGGGTGAGGAGCTCAGTTACCCGGGAGGAGCTCGGACTCGAGCCGCTACTCCTCCACGTCGAAAGGAGCCAGCTGAGATGGCTAGGGCATCTGTTCCGGATGCCTCCTGGTCGCCTCCCTCGGGAGGTGTTCCAGGCATGTCCCACTGGGAGGAGGCCTCGTGGAAGGCCCAGGACACGCTGGTGGGACTATGTCTCCGAGCTGGCCTGGTGTCGTCTCGGGGTCCCCCCAGAACAGCTGGAGGAGGTGTGCGTGGATCGGGAAGTCTGGGCATCTCTGCTGAGACTGCTGCCCCCGCGACTCGGCCCCGGATAAAGCGGAAGAAAATGGATGGATGGATCAAGAATTTGTATAGACTTTCCAACAACGCCAACCCTGACTTCCTGGGGAAATAAAGTATTACAGCTTAGAGGCACGCAAGTAAGTATATTGAGAGTTCAAGGCACCGGTTCCATTTAGTTTACAAAACCTTTATTTTGCACTTGTAGAAAACATTTCATTTATTTCAACACATTTCATTGTTGATTTCATTTACAATTGTTGAGTTCTAAAATCCCTTTTTGGTTAAAAAGCGCTGTTAACAGTCGTTAAAACAAAGTTATATTATTTAAAACCAACTGCCTGCCTGGCTAACAAAGCCCAGGGCACGCGGCACTGACCTCCAGGCACTCAGGCCCAGAGAGACCGCAGGAGGAAGTGTCCGATTTGGAGACACACAGGCGCGGAGCGGAAAACCGAACAAAACAAAACAGCAGAGGCAACGTGCCAGTGCCACTGCGGACCACTAAGGACACCTACAAAAAATGAATTTCGAATTACGAACTAAACTAAACCTGGATGAAAAACAAAGAAGCTACAAAAATAACTATGGAAAAACATACCGCTGAAAGTGCTTGACTGCGCACGGACCAGGATTGGTTGAAGTGGAGAAGCAGAGTGCACAGAAGTTGGCCAGGCCTGCAGCGTGGCTATAACCAAAACACTGGTTAGTAGTGACTCTTAGGACCACAGTAGGGCCGAGGTGTTCGTTACCCGAAGGCGTCACGCTTACGCGCACAGAGAAGGTGCCGAGCAATAGCGTGCAGCGGTGCGGAGCTCTCGGCCAGCGGCACTAAAAGCAGTACAACGTGGCTGCTTAGTGAACGGTTCGTGTTAAAGCGTTATTTTAGAAATTTGGACATAAAATGAAATCTACCTGGAGCTGCAGGACAAGGCGACCAACACAGGAGGCCTGGAGCGTATGGGGCAAAGAGGAGCGAACGAGAATGGGAGCGCGTATATAGTCCACCAAGCCAGCACCGAGGTGACAGGCAAGAGCGCACCCAACACAGAAGCCCGTCTTACCACATTCTGAACAATGTCTTGAACGACTCATTTTTCTTCAAGATTTCAAAGTGAAATGCATGTATAACATGTGCTGACTTCCTAAAATAAGGGCCACCTGATTCAAACCTGTTTTTGCCACAGAGTTCAATTGACCTCACCAATTGAACTCCCCACACTATTGTTTTGAACACACCCCTTTCATTTGAATATTCAACTACACAGAAGTAAGAGCATGCATACCATGAATGCTGGGTCTGTCTGTGTTTCTAAGAATCTACTGCACCTACTGGTTAATTGTTGTCCATGTAGTTCAATTATTTAAAACTGTGAATAATCTGGTAAGTCATGTTGGACTGCTATTATTTTGAACACTACTGTATATCAGCACTAGTTTTACCTGACAAATGTGGGGTAGAGCTCCGTGTTCACAAATACCACCATCTCAAAGGTCATAGTGATGCAGAGACGCCCAATGCAGGCCATCGCTGTCTTGAACCAGAACAGACCTGAAAAAGGGTCAATGTCAAGGTGGATCCCAGGTCAAATATATCATTTATTTACAAAAACATTCTCCCACTTTACTACCGTGCATAGGTTGACTTTTTAATCAAGACAGTTTTGAATCCCCTCTAGTCAAAAGTCTGTAGTTGTTTTAGAAGACGTAGCTGTGATTCAAAGTAGTGGTGCTGGAAGTTGAAGTAGTGCAAGTACTGCGCATGTTTCTGTCCACAATGTCATGTTGTTAACACTATGGTTCACAAGGATCTGAGGACCCCTGGGGGGTTGCAAAGGGACTGCATGGAGCGGGCACTTTTTATGTGTCCAGGACTTACTGTCTGGAATACAAGCAGTGATAAAACACGAGGCTCCGGCCACAAAGTTGGCCGTTGCGAAGGGCAGCCTGCGGCCGATCCTCTCGATGGTGAAGAGGATCAGGAAGGCAGCGGGGAACTCCACCAGCCCCGAGATCAGGAAGTCGATGTACACATTTCCTCCTAAAATACCCAGCCTCATAATCAGGCCCTGGTACACCACTGCGCTGGTAAACCTGCCGGCAAAACAATGTTGAACACGGTTGAAATCTCTTGTTCTCAAAGCAGATGCCATTTCAAAATGTACAGAGGCTCAGATTTGGTTTGTTAGGGTAAAAAGTTGGATTGAACAAATGGTCTGAAATATTTACATTGCGCTCAATCTAGAGCGCAATGGGGTGGCCAGGGGGAGCAGGTGCCACCCCTGCCAACCCCCCCTTCAGCTCCGCCCCTGCCATGATGACATGAATACATACCAGTTGTAGCTGAGAATGAGCGTGTGCTTCCTCATTTTGGGAGTGCGGATCAGGTCCATGAAGGAGACCGTGGTGGTGTTCGCGTTATCATCCGTCAGAGTCTGCAACAGTGTTAATCGTGATTGTGACCATTATTGTTTCAGTGATGTAGGTCAAACGCCTCTGTTTTTTTCCGCGTTGTGCGGTGCCTGTTGTGAGTGCAGCTGCGTGTCCAGCGGTTTGTACCTCGATTTGCTTGGACAGTGTCATCCCGTTCTCTTTGGCCATGGCCTCGGTGATTTCTACAGCTTTGTCCTTTTTGTTTTGAGAGAGGAGCCATCGCGGGGACTCAGGGATGAACCTGTGAGAGTCGAGATGTTTATTTATTTTAGAGATTTGGCTGATGATTTTAACATATTAATAATAGTGCAAAGTCCATGAATGCCAAATTGACTTTAAAAACAAAACAAATAGTTATTATTTGTCAAGTCCAAAAGCGAGTCAAGTTTGTTATTTTTGTGTTCTCACCAGTAGTACGAGAGGAAGAGGATGTACGGGACGGTGATGACCACTTGCAGCCAGCGCCAGTCGGTGATGTAATAGGCCAGCAGAGGTAGGATGAGGATCCCCACACTGAAGAACATCTGGTACAGCACCCCCACCGTGCGCCTGAACTCGACCCCCACGATCTCCGTGACTGAGAGAAAGGGAACGCAGCAAGAGCAGAGTGAAGGAAGGCTTTCTGCGGTGGATCTCCACTGATGCATGTGAGCAAAGAATGCATAAGTTATGAAAGCTTTCTAGAGGCGAAGAAGAAGGACTACGATCTAAAGATGAATGTGCTTAAGCGTCTTGAACTAAAGAATCTCTGAAAAGTTAATTGACAGAGAATGAAAAGTGAACTAGTAGCAAAAATGAGAAAAACAAGGTTCTGAAAATCCAAAGCATTCAAAGTGTATTTGTTCAGTTCAAAATACCAGTACAGAAAAAACAGCAATAGAAAAAAAAGCCATGTTGGAATAATGAACATTTGCTCTCTTAATAGTGTTCAGTATAAAGACTGACAGCATTTCTTCTGCTAGTTAAGTACTGAGGTCATACCGCCTTTGCTCTGCCCAATCCCGTCAAACCTTGGAAGCTAAGCAGGAAAGGGCCCGGTCGGTACTTGGATGGGAGACCGTTTGGTAACACCAGAAAGCCTAGCGAATGAAGTGAGTGAGTGAATGGTTGGTGGTGGTCGTAGGGGCCGATGGTACAGACTTGGTTGCCTCACTTCCGTCAGTCTACTCTAGGGCAGCTGTGGCTACAATAGTAGCTTACCACCACCGAGCATGGAGTGAATGAATAATGACAACAGTGTAGCGCTTTGAGAAACTTGGTAATACAGGCTTGTAAAGCGCCATTATTATTATTATGATAGAACCACAGCTTTGCAAGTGTTTAGTAGAAGATATTGACAATAGAAAATAAAAGTGGCACTTCACTTTACAGCACATTAATAGGATGGATAAACATTGTGCAAAAACTTAATTCTTGTGACAATCTTAGTCACTTTCCACCACAGCAAGAAAAGCCTCTGTCTCCTGTTTACCCAGTGACTAGTCAAAAAGCCTGGCCTGGTGCGACTGGTTTAAAAGCTTTTTCCGGCGCCGGCCCCTGCTGAGCAGCTAGTTAGTTCGGCTCCGAACCTCTTTTCTACTTTTTGCTCCTATTTATTACTTTTAGACGTGTTTTGAATTTTTCTTTCAAAGTAGACAATACATTGTACATTTGTGCACATGGGAAGCCTACTTTTGTTGCACTTTACCCCGGACGTATGAGGTTTTGTTGCACTTTTGGGATCTGCGTCACAGGAGGTCTCTTTGTTACGAACTTAAGGACTGAAAACGGTGATCCCCGCGGGGATAGATGCGTAGGAAATGCAGGGGCTGCAGAGGTGGACATACGAAGCGGAAAAGACCCTTTTTCCCTTCCATCCATCATGGGGAACGTGCGCTCCATCTCAAACAAGACTGAGGAACCAGCACGGAAGAGGTTTGTGAAAGTGTGGAGTGAAGAGGCTGAAGAGAGACTGAGAGATTGTTTCCAAACCACGGATTGGAACATGATCTGCAGCTCTCATGGGAATGACATCGACGCCCTGACACACTGCATCACAGACTACATCAACTTCAGTGTGGACATGGTTCTCCAACAACCACCCCCGGGTGACCCCTGAGCTTAAAGCCCTCCTGAACCAGAAGAAAAGGGCTTTCAACTCAGGGGACAGAGAGGAGCAGAGGAGAGTCCAGCACGAGCTCCAGTGGAGGATCAGGAAGGCCAAGAAGGACCATGGGGAGAAGCAGGCTGCTGATGACCTGTGCAGACCAGCTGTCCGAGGTCCTCAGCCACATCTACAACCTGAGCCTCAGCCTGGAGAAAGTCCCTGTCCTGTGGAAGACCTCCTGTGTGATCCTGGTTCCTACAACAGCGCACGCCAGGGAACCGGCCCACTA
Source organism: Proterorhinus semilunaris (assembly GCA_021464625.1). Classification (NCBI taxonomy): domain Eukaryota; kingdom Metazoa; phylum Chordata; class Actinopteri; order Gobiiformes; family Gobiidae; genus Proterorhinus; species Proterorhinus semilunaris. Next base: position 14,846,221 of record CM038359.1, read on the forward strand.
CAGACAAGTCGCCCTGACCTCCCACCTGATGAAGACCATGGAGCGGCTCATCCTCACCCACTTTCGCTCTGAAGTGAGCTCCACCTTGGACACGCTGCAGTTTGCCTACAGGCCCAACGTCGGAGTGGAGGACGCTGTCATCTACCTGCTGCAGCGGGCGCTCACCCATCTGGAGCCCGGCGGGAGCGATGTGAGGGTCATGTTCTTGCTGTTGTATTGACTTCTCCATCGCCTTCAACACCATCAGACCGGCGCTGCTGCGGGGGAAGCTGGAGGACGCGGGAGTGGATGAACATCTCACTGCATGGACCATTGACTACCTCACGGACCGACCACAATACGTGCGACTGTGCAGCTGTGATTCTGAGGTGGTCGTCTGCAGCACGGGGTCCCCTAGGGCACCGTCCTCTCACCGTTTCTCTTCACCATCTACACATCGGACTTCACACACAACACGGACAGCGGTCATCTGCAGAAGTTCTCCGACGACTCCGCCATCGTGGGCTGTGTATCTGAGGGGAATGACCTGGAGTACCAGTCGGTTATCATGGACTTTGTGGACAGGTGTGAGCGCAACCACCTCTGCTTGAACGAAGTCGCCTCCACCTTCTGAGGAGACTGAGGTCCTTCGGAGTGAGCAGGCCTCTGCTCAGGACTTGTTATTACTCTGTGGTAGCCTCTGCTATCCACTACGCTGCCGTGTGCTGGGCCCCGGGCAGCACAGAGCGAGACAAGAACAGACTGAACAAGCTGGACTCTGTGGAGGAGGTGAGGGACAGGAGGGTATTAGCCAAGCTCACCTCCATCATGGACAACGCCTTCAGTGCAAGGAGCGCTACCGCAAGGCCTTTATCCCCACTGCTGTCAGACTGTACAACAAGACTGTAAAGTAAAATGTGCAATAACCCCTTTGCAGAACACGTGCAATAATCCTTGTATTCACATCACTTTATCAACCACTTGCACTATGATGTAAACCTGCACTGCTAACACTGACAATAACTATTTTTGTTATAGTCTGTTTACTTTATTATTATTTACTGTTTACACTTTTTGTCCCTACAAAGTCCTTGGTAATCATTGTATATAAGATACCACTATTTACAATTTAATTGTTGTTTATTTCACATTTCCTGCCTAGTTGCACACCCCGAGTGTTTCTAAGAGCTGAATGTAACAAGTAAATTTCTCCATTGTGAGATCAATAAAGGCTATCTTATCTTATCTTGTCTTACTGAGCACGTATCCTGCCACCCAGCCTCCTTTCACCCCAAAGCCGTACAGCGTCCTGAACACCAGTAAGGACACGTAGTTTGGCGCCACAGCAACAAGGATCCCAGCAATCGCATTCAGCAGGTTGGACATCAGAAAGGACAGTTTACGTCCAAACCTGGGCACAACAGAAGGTCAAAAGGTTTAGTGATGTTACAAATGCTGTGTTTTTTTTTTTTTACTCATGGGTATCAGTCTCATGTCAAAGAAAGCCAAAATACTGATATTACTGGCCACAACACAACTTTACCTGTCAGCCAGGTATCCAATGGCAATGCTCCCAATGAGGAAACCCACATTGAGAGTGGCCTGGAACATGTCCACCAGCCATCCGTCTGAACACACCAGGTCAAACTGGACACAAGTAAGTTATCTTCAACATGTGAATCTTTTTTACAATGAAATAAAGAGACATAAAATATAAAATTTTTCAGGTCAGCCACAGGTACGGTAACCCTCTTGATGTATTCAGGTTTGGGACTGCTTGGCATTATACTATGAGAGAAATGTTTATTGTATTACTGTAACTTGGAGCCTACACAGCAACGCTTACCTCAGTGACAAAGGACTGTCTGCCCTCGTAGTCGTACTCCCAGCCGTGTTTGCAGCTGCTTCTCGGGCTCTCGCTCAGCTCCAATGCTTGGCTCAGGTCACAGCTGAGTGCAGTGCTGTTCCAGTCCACATCGTATTGCAGACAGGAGCTGGGCCTGAGCTCCCCGGACACATTCACCAACGGGACGGTCCTCTTAACACCGTCCCAAAGAGTCCATCCACACGCCTCTCTGTGCTCTTGCACCGCAGGCTGCCGGCACCAGTGATCCGGGGTGTAGCCCTGGAACACTATCCCCACATAGATCCCAGCCCACGGCATGGACACCATACACAGCAGTGCAAAGATACGCTTCTGGCATCGCCCAAACTTCCCCGCTTCCTCCAGAATGTCGTCAAAATTGGTCATGGTTCAGAGAAGTGAGCAGGGGAATAGAATTGGGGATGTTGTGTGGTGTCCCGCTGTAGGCTGAGCCTCTGCCTCTCCAGCCTCTGTCCAAGGGAGTTATAACGGGGCAAGAGAGAGCAAAGGTCCAGGCAGATGCAGAGCAGCCGTTAAACATTCAGGGAGTAACTTATGTTAATTTTATGTGAAAATTAACATAAAAATAACAGTAAAGAAGTGTTCATCTCACGACATGCGTTTGAATGCATCAATGCACATGCATGTCAAAAAACAGTCAAAGACTTTCATAAAGTAAATGATCATGTAAGTGACAATATATTGCATTGCTCAGTAGATCTAATAAAAAATACATATATGACAAAAAATATATTTTGTCTAATATTTATAGTTTGAGCTTGAAAAAATGCAAACCCAGCTCAATGCAAAAAATGCAATTCTCCAAAATTCTTTCTGTGATTGCTTAGCCAAGCTAATGAAGTTTAGCATTTTAACTTTTGTCTTTACATTCACAGTGTTGCAAGGTTTGTTAAGTCATTTGGCCCCGTTGTTGAGGCAGGATGTGTAAATATAATCTCTTTTGTGAAACTTGTCAATCAATAAACACAATAAACAGCAAATGTTTAATTTATTCAAATAATGTAATATTTTACATCAATGTCTCTAAATAGGAAAACTGGCAAAGAGTGGAACCCATGTCAGACATAACATACTGTACCATAGAGATCATAGCTCGTTTTAGACTTTGGGGTTTTAAAAGCCGAGTCATGTACCGGACAATGACTTTCTAACAAAAAATACAAAAGTCCATTCAGTACTCGTTTGGGTTGGTACCATGCAGAAAAACAAAAACCTGTGGCACTACAGCAGAGCCAGACTTCACTTGATTGTACCATAGATACAAACGGTCTTTGATAAGAAATGTGCCTTATACTGAGTAAAGACAGTATTTGTGAACTGAGCCTGGTAGTTCAGCAATTTTAAAAAGGGGCACATTTTAGGGCTGAAGAGTAAAACTTTGCCTAAACACTAGACTTGCATTCTGTAACTACTTGTAATTATCACATAATCCACTAGTTTGTCTCGAGATTTACCACTATCAATGTGTTGATATGTTGTAAACATATCAACTTTCTCAATAATATTCCATGGCAGAACTTTTTTTTTTTTTTTTTTTAGAAAAGTTGGCATTTCTATATTTTCCCCCATACACCTTCATTTAAAGCAAGTGACCACAGAATGTGTAATGTGCTTTAGAAACGCACTGATCGGAACATTCAACATTCAAGTGTGACACTTTTACTCAATTTAAATCCATCTCCAGCCACTATTTACCACCTGTTTCGATAAAGGTTTGTGGCCATTCAGACAAAATACTAAACACAAAATTCTGCTCAAAGCTCTGCAAATACTAATACAACTTTTCTGGTGGAATACTTTTACAGATAAAACAATTCCTGAATCTGACTCGGTCAGCCCTCAATGATACAAGACTGTTTGGGAGTGATTTAGTCCATAAAAATGTTACTCATCAATCTGCTAATGCAACTTGGAGCCAAGCTAAACATCCATAGAGGGCTTGTAGAAGTTTGGGGAGTGTGAAATATAACTAAATGTGATCTTGGCATATTTTAGAAGAGAAATGTATAAAAATAAAAATAACAAAACTTTCAGAGAAAAATAATACATTGATCGGGAACTGTTGATAGGAGTGTTTAAGTTAAAGCCTGACTGGTATGACCTTTAGAACACTGGTGTAAATGTTACTTGGCAAAGAGGCTCCAATAAGTACCATAAGCTCAATGCGAGACCCTCACATGTATCCATTGCACTCATGTCGGTTTCCTCTATAAATATGGCTTTATGGTTTCAGTTCACCGCCTCATCATTCATCCTTTCACTCTTAAGGCCTTTCACAAACGCTCAGACAAACGTTTAAACAATCCTAAAAACTAAAACGTGAACTCATCACCAATGACAACCTAACGTCCGTCGCAAGAGGACATTAATTTCTGTACAATTTGTCAGACGAAGACAAGCCCAGACCTAGACCACGATCAGACGATGAAAATGCTGAGTAGATTCATCTCTAGGAAGGCATCAAGCCTTAAGGGGCTAGAAAACAAACATTTGTCGCACCAGGACCAATATATTCCCTTTAGAAAAGACACATTCTTCCAGCCCAGCAAAATTAAAAAGTTCCCACTGCAACCATTAGAAAAATGATCAATGAAGCAAAAATAACTTTTTAACCGACTTCAGAGGATGACAATGGTTTTCTTATTATACAGAGACATAAAAACTTAATGTAACCAAACTATACCTGATAGAGTTGATGTCTGCCACAATTTGGACACATAAAATAGCATATTTCAACAAGCCAATTAAAAGTCATTTTGATAGCCAAAGCACTTAATTCAAGAATGCACTGGTGTCTTAATCTGAGACTCCTGTGCCCTCAGCAAGTGAATTCATAATCAATGCCGGAAAAGAAGTTGCATTTATTAATTTTGTCTCTGTCCCTTGCCAAAGAATAGAGCGATAATTAGTCCTTATTTATAAAGAGAATGTTGTGGTATAGTGCTAAAACAATGGTAAAATGTATTACAGAAAAGTCTGTCGTCCTGTGGGGTTGACTTTTGTTGTTCAGCTACTTCATTTTCCAGGTGGAACGGGACGGAGCTCAGTTTAAATGATCAGCCATCAATAAATAAGAAACCATATATGCAAACACCGGCAGTCCGTCGACATCTGCGCTGTACGACGGCAGCCCAAAGAAAAGTCCCGACGGAGAAGAAACCAGTTCACTGTTGTCGCCGTGGAGACGTTCACTGAGAAAGAGTTCAGACTGGAAGTGGCATCACACTCGCAGCAGGTCCTCGTCACTGTCCTCTTCTTCCCGTTTCTGACTGGCCACTGTCGGGTTGTTACCGTGACGGCGAGGGCGTGTTCGCCCCGACTTCCTCCTCCGGTCCGAGTCGTCCAGGAGACCCACCAGGTCCTCGTCGCTCTCCTCCTGAAAAGACCACATTGATAAGTAAAAATCAACATTTGCACATGTTTAGGTTCACACGCATGTTTTCTGCCACGTACTGTTGACAGATTTATTTATTTAAGCGAAACATGGCTAACCCTAGGAGTAAAACTACAGGAAACCGTTATTACCCCAGGAAGTTAGCGTCATTCTCACCTGAAGGAACGCGCTCCGGTTGGCTGAGGAGTTCTTGGCGGGAGCGCTCGATTTGAGCACTCTAACTCCAGGGACACTCAGCACCTCATCCTCGCTGTCCTCGTCCTGTTCGTCCAGGGAGAAGGAGCGCAGTCCGTCGGTGTTCACGTGCTTCGTCGTGATGTGGCCGTTACCGTGGTGATGACCTTTCCCCCGGTGCGACGTGGGCGGGGCCTCGAGGTCCTCCATCAGCCACTCCATCTCGTCCTCTCCGCCGTCCTCGTCCATGTTCACCTGGGGAGCACAGACAAAGTGATGCTCAGTGTTGCCATGACGACCGGACGTAAATATAGTTATCAGGTAAAAAAAAACATACTAATATTATTCATTTATTTAATTAGAACTTCAACATTGTTTTAGTAGCAATGGTGATGGAAGACATTATAGTACTTTACACTGTCAGTATTTAAACAGAAACCTACTTTTGAGTATTTATACGACACTTGGTTTCCTTTTCTGCAGCAGCTGGCCACCTTCTGGATCACCAGTTCTCTGTTGGGAGGGAAAATAAAAAAATAAGTGCATGAGTAAAATACAATTATTGTTGAGTGCATTTAAAGAGCCTCACCGTCTCTCTCTCTTATGGAGAACCAGCCCCAGCAGGCAGACGGTCAGCCCGAGCAGCATAACGACCAGTACCACGGCAACAGCCCGACTCCGCCCCGACAGAGAGGGGTCCTCAGTGGTGCCCCCATCAAACGTCTGAGCATCCACAGTACTACAGTTTGAACAGAAAATACGACAATCATGATTGCAGAATATGATCATTCTGAACCTGCACAACGCAAACATAAACTCATGATGGACATCAGATCTCAAAAGGTAGAAAGTTGAAGAACAACATAAAGCAATGAAAAGGTGCATTTTAATCAAATGCTTTCCCTCCATTTGTTGCTCTAACTTTAACTGTCAGTAATACTTTATATGACTATGTCCAAATATTCTTCTTTAGAATAAGGATGTATTTCTTATAAAACCTTGTGAATGACTCACGTGAGACCACAGATGGCGTCGGTGTGCCACACAAACAGGTACTGGCATTCATAGGTTTCCAACATGAACTCCGGGATGCCCACACCGGCGCTCGGGTTGCAGTGGAACATAATGGTGGAAGACGCCATCTTAGTTTGCTCTCGCTCACACTCAGACTCAGACGGCACCATCACATCCAGGTTCCCTCCTGATGAGAGTGACGCTGTCAACACCATATCAACCCTGACCTCAGCACAAATGCTCCAATAAGCTAACACTGGTTACCTTTGACATAGTATTTGGCTTTGCTCGATGAGCCGATCTTGCCGATCTTGTAAGGTTCATTAAGTTTGACCTGGCAGATATTCGCTCCAAGGCAGCTCTGCAGGGAACTGTTGGTGATGCCCGACAATTGGATGTGGTAAACGTAGCGGTCGCCATTTGACCGAATGTCTCCTAAAGCTTGGTGATGGCTGAGGACGGGTGAAATTAGTAATTAAATTACTGCACCAGTGAATGTCAGTTCACTTAAGTCAAGTTTCCCTAAAGAGAGTTGTGTTACCTGAAGTACAGCGCCCCAAGACTGAGCCGCACTCCCGTCTCAGGAACATGAATGGTCCCATTCTCCATTTTCACCTCCTGCTGCTTCACTGCGCACGCCGAGCGAGTCTCCCAAACGATCACAAACTCACACTTTGCCTGGTCAAACCTGGATATACAAAAACACGTAGACGAAAGAATGGAATGTGGAGGCATTTTATAATAAAGATTCATAACCTTTGAAAGCACTGTCTTTCTATAATACTTTAATATGTGCCTTTACAACACAAATGCATGTACTATTGTACACGACCGGTTGTGAAAGCCGAATTTCGGCATAAAACCTCAAATGAGTTTGACACCCCTGCTTTAGGCCATTGGTGTCTCTGTATCCAGGCTCAGAGACAGAATTCTTCCAAGGACCTCAGTCATTCATGACACTGAGTAACTCGGACTCAAGTGAAAAGCTCAACAGACGTTGGCTAACAGTTAAACTGTTAGCCGACAGTTAACTATAATGTCTGAGAATCCATCCAGGATGTTCCTTTAAAACATTCTGTAAAATATTATAAAGACAAAATCACATACTTTGTAAGTGTTGGTCGGCCCACAGTGGAGCCACAGCTCAGCTCGATTACAGTTGTCGCATTCACACCATTTCCACAGACGTCGTCTCCAGCACCGTAGCTGACAAATACCTTTTTCTGATTCTCTGTGAACAAAATTTTAGATGATAAAAATTTGGATAAACTACAGATTAATTTTATGTAATACAGGGAGCCTAGCACACTACCTGTGTAGTTCATTTTCTGGGTGTAGATCCTTCCCAAAGTCTGAGTAGTGCCTGATGCCAAGCGCCGACAGACAGTGGCTCCTTTAGGACACCCGGGCAACCCCCCGTGGATCCCCTGACAGAGGTTGATGAAATATCTGGAATAAAAATACTTTTATAGAAACCTTTTGCTTTTGCCAAAATGTTGCAATGGATTGTATACAAACGGATATTTAGACAGACTTCGATAGACTTACGAATCTCCCTTGTAGCTAAATTTCCATGGCTCGGTGAGAGAGGACAGACCCCTGAGGTCAAAGGTTTGGTGACTGCTGACCAGTTTACACTCCATTTTTTGAGGGGGACAAACCACACTGGTCTTCCACTCAAAAGTGGCCGCACAATTGTTTGCCTTAGAGAGGAGCACTGGGGAGCCCCTACCCGCTGGTGGATCACAGATGAACAATATGGACGACTGATACTTGGACCCTAGAGGAGATTAACATGGACATGTACACGCATCAGGCATAACATTATGACCATCTAAATACTATTAGGGCTCATAGTACTAAATAAATGTTACCACAACCAGGAAGCAAACTCACCTTGTGGACACACATCTCCTCCTCCATACTGTGTGAGGATCGCTTTCTCCTCATGTTTAAAGTCCATTGTCATGTTTTTGCTGATGCCGAACGATGTAGCCGTTTTGGTCGACCCTGAACCAGAGACCTTACAGACAGAACTCTTCTTACAGGCTTCATCTCTCACAGACCCACAGGGGCTGATGAAGTACGTGCTTTGGCCAGAAGACACCTGCAATAAAGACACTGTCAATCCATTGTTTCTCTTACGTTCCTGACATTTTGGCAGCAGAAAGACAACGTACCTGCACCTCCTCTGGGAGAGTGGACAGGTCAAAGGTGAACTGGAGTTGGGAGTCAGTCAGCCGACAGCCGCTGGTGTTTGTGACATCGGGACACACCAGAGGGGTCGCCCATTCAAACAAGTACACGCAGTCCTGGAGCCTCAGCATTTGGGGAGCACCCTGGGTTATCAGAGACAGAGCAGTGTTTAGAAAGATATTAACCAGCTTTTAACAGAATACGACACGTGTGAGGACCGACCGGCGCCAGGCCTCTCTGGCATTTGAAAATGATTTTGGAGGTGTAGGTCTTTGAAGGATCAGACGCACACGTGGTCCCACTGCTGTAGGTGATGAAGACCTGATCTGTCGCATTGTTGATCTGCGGTCCACTGGTTTCCTGACCAATGTCCTGCAAAACACAGGGGTGAAAGGAACATAGATTTAAGAATCTATCAAGCAAAGCAGATTGGACTCATATTGAAGTTTTTGGGTGGTTAAGCAACAAATATGTCACATATTACTCTTGAATCACAAAGCGAAAACTAAAAGATTCTTTAGAATTCGCTTTGTGATTCTTCTTTTGTACAGAATCGTACCACTGGTGGCCCATTGTCAGGATCCATACAGACAGCAGCTCCGGTGGGGCAGGACACACCTGGGATGGGGTTCAGCGGTCGACAGATGTTTATGTAAAAATGTGGGGTGCTGTCACTTTGCTCAACTGCATCATCTGCGACATAAATAAAAATAACCCTAGTTCAAATCAAAGTTGCACATCAGAATTATATTTGACAAGGATTACTGGACTGTAATGAAAGACCTGTTGCAGTGTAGTAGCCACTCCAGTGAATCAGTGGTGTGAGGTCCATAAGAGACGAGCCCTTCTGGACAGCGCATGACACCTGCAGATCCAGGGAAAAAAATGGATTTGCAACATTAGCAAAGAACTGACACTGAACACGGCACTAATGCTTTGATTTAAAGAACAAAAATGCACTCGCCATGTGTTCACAGACGAGGGGCGTGTGGAAGGAGAAGTAGTGTGTGCAGGTGTCAGTGTGGGACTCAATCAAAGCTGGCTCTGGTGGCGCCGAGCTCACAAGGGAAGGCCTGCCACACAGTTCAAACGTTAGGAAGTCTATCTTTCTCTTGGTTCTCATGTAAAGGTCTGAAAACATTCTGAAGGCAAGTTTAATACACATTCAGACCTGCAGATGAAGTGGATGATGGTACTGTGTTTGACGGCACTGTTTGCAGGACAAGCGTCTCCTCCTTCATATTTCAGCTCCAAAATCCCATTCTTGTACGCGAGTTTCTTGTTGACCTGTCCTCCGCTCACACTCACGCTGCCGTCTTGAATACAAACAGCTGGAAGAAAAGCATAACGGACAAAATGACAATTTTTCTTTCCATTTTTCAGTTTCTAGTCTTCTCCTGTATTAACTGTCAGATGGTGCGCTACAGCTTCGAGTAAAAAATTCACTTGATATTTCAGAAGCAGTCAATCATTTGAAAAGGCCCCGACACCGGTCACATTTGAAATCACGTGCGTCAGCCGTTTATGAAATGTGACGCAAAACCTCTGGTGTTAAATAAACCATGGAAATGTGTGAGGAACAACCAGTGACCAATTTCTGTGACAGCATAATAACTAACAGTGCCATTCAAAAGTATGCTGAAATATATGACAATAAAATAGATAAAACATAGAATGGCTTTGTTAATATGCATTTGTGTTTTCGCCCGCACATACCTGATCCTTGTTTGCAGCCGGAAATGTCTCCACACACATTTACGTGAAATAATTTATTGGAATCCTTCGAGTCAAGAACGGTGTAACCCTCAGCCTTTGTCAATGCGTTCAGGTCAAACTGATAACCTAAAAAAAAGAAAATCAATGTTGTTGTTTTTGCACTGATAATTTTGTGTCAGTTATTTTTTCAGGTGTCTGACCTGTGGAGGGGTTGGCGACTCGGCAGCCCTCCTGCTGTGTGCTGTCCAATGGGCATGCAGTGGCGGTTAACCAGTGGAAAGTGTATTCACAGTCTTCAATGACAGAAATCAAAGACGGCCGGGAGTCCTGCGTCACAAAACACAAGTCTAAGTATTTTTCCAGTGACATTTGTAAGTGTGGTGCAGGTTAAACATATGAACTTGTTTAAAGGGGGAGTATTATGCAAAATTTACTTTTTAGAGCTTTTTACCACGCTACACTACTCTTATCAAAAACATGAAAGTCTTTCCTTCCAGTTCAACATAATTATGCGTTTTGCTGCCAAGAAGCCCAGTGATATAATATTGTCCACATTCTTTGATTTAAAGTCTTGGGTCCTTATTCCAAGTAGACAATCCAGAGGACAAGGTGTTATTTGTACATCAAACATATGAGACAATGTGTCAGTTATTCCTCCAGAATGTCTGGACAGAGGTCCATATCTATAACATATGCAGCAGTGTGCCTTCTGACCCACAACCATGCCAGCACAATTTAGAGTTTTTTGATTCCGAGTTTCTTATTTCTCCACAAAAAGTCTGTAAATAATTTGTTAATATCTTTGAACCACTTTGTAGGAAATTTAAGTGGAATTGATGAGATTATGAAAGTCAATTTTGGTAACATATGTTTTATATTTAATTCCACCATAGTTTCAATAGAAAATGTAATTTTAATTCCAAGATATGTCATGCCTTTAGGTTTCCACTGAAAAGTGGTAGTGCCGAGATGAGATTAGAAAGTATTGTGGTTAAGTGGGATGGCTTTGCTTTAAGTATAGTTTACCTTGTATCCTGATGTATGGCCAAAGGCTTCAATTAACTTGAACAATTTTGGGATACATTTTGCTAGATTTGTTATTGTTAGTAAAATCTAATCGGCAAATAGATTTAATTTAAATTCATAGCTGGCAATACTAATTCCTTTGATTTCTTTTTGTGTCCGAATCGCACAAGCCAAGGGTTCCAATGCAAGAATAAAAATTAGAGGCGACACCGGACACCCCAGTGTTTTTCCATTAGAGAGGATTTTAATTTCATGTACAAGTACCGGGCACTCTAAAGAGTCGCGATCTTTTTTTTCAAGAGACTGTAGTGTTACATTTTCAAGAACTTTTCCATATAATTTTCCTTGAGAGCTCTCTGATTTATAAGAGTGCTATAGTACTTTACAAATGTCTCGTTAATTTGTTTAGGATCATTAATAAATAAATTGATGATTGATCGATGGTTTTCCTGTTGTTTCAGTTTATGGGTAAGCAATTTACCTGCCTTATCTCCCGATTCATGAAATTGTTTTCGCAACAGAAAGAGGGCATATGCATTTTCCTCATGGACAATTGTTCGTAGTTCTGTTTTACACGCTAGCATGTCCTTTTTAACACTGGCGTTTTTAGGATCAGCCATATGTTCAGTTTCTAGTAATTTGAGTTTTTGTGTTAGATCAGTCTTCCAATTTACTTTTTCTTTATTCTTGGCAGTGTAATAGCCTATAATCCATCCTCTACAGGTATCTTTGTAAGCTTCCCATAGTCTGGACAGTGTCTTTGTTTTGGTTGGCCGGAATTGGTTGTGTCACTTTTAGTCCAATGAAAAATACTGCTATGGGCAGGTGCTCTTTAATGGCAATGGTCTGTTTTTGCAGATCTCTTCGAGGGTCACCTGATAAGTGACTCCCAAGCTTAATCCTCTCATCGCGACTTGCCATTTTAAATGTTTCTATTTCATTTTAAAAGCTGTGCAGCAAAGGGGAGCACGAGGAGGGGAGTGGAAGGGGACGTTGCGTGAAAATCAGGAAGTGAAACTACTGGATATATTGTTTCAGCTGTTTAGTATTTTCTAACCAACAAAGTATAGTGATAAAGATGTGTTTAAGACCATTACCAAATACTTGCAAAAGGCAACACCCGTGCTTTTTAAACAGTCAAAAGGCATTTGATCAACCAAATGCAAAGACATGTTATATATTTCTATGGCACACTGTTCACTCACCACTTTGTCTTTGTCGCACTGCAGGTTAATCGTGGTAGAGCTCTGGCGTTTCCCGTCGGGACAGGCCTGGCCGTTTGTGTAGCGCAGCTTCAGGATGTCTCTCTCCATTGTGGGTGCGGACAGCGCCTGCCCCAAACTCACGTACTGGTCCCCACTCTTCATACAGGAGGCGGCGGAGGACGGACACTTCCATAAACCTGTGTAGGTTTAGACCAAGGTTTGAAAGTTCAGAAAAGATCATGTGACAGGAAACAATAGCAAATGTTATCACTCAAATGGCCTCTGTTGCCGTCCTGTGTAGAGTAGAAATTAGTGAAAACTGACCTGCCTGCTGCACCAGAGACCTGCAAACATTGATGTAAAACCTCTCGCTGCTGCCAGTGCGATGCTCTGCCTCCCAGTTCTGAGTGCCCATCGCGAGAGAAGACAGGTCATAGGAGTGGCCCTGTCCATCACTGAAATGGTTAAAACACAAGCGTTACAAACAAAGAATTGCATAAAGTTCTAAAGAAATAAGTATATATTTAGACAGAGATGTTACTTGTAGGAGCAGCTGGTGGTCTTTACAGGGATACAGGCCAGGGCAGAGGGCCAGGTGAACACGTAGGTGCAGTCTGGAGTCTCTCTTATAAACTGTGGCTCTCCCTAAAAACAACAAGGGAAGTGAAATTGATATAACATCTTCTAATCTTCTAATCAAAAGGCACATTTTATTCTTGTGAAATTGGTCTTTCACATTAAACTTACTGGGTGCTTGCTGGAGTCACAGGAGAAATAAACCTCAGTGGTTCTTTGGTAGATTTTGTGACATTTCTCTCCATTGGTGTAGTTCAAAATGATCTGGCCATCAATATAGGTCAGAACCTGGTTTCTCAATCCTACACATGGTCACACCAAGGATATTTTAAACATTTGTTCATTTAATTTTACACATAAGAATATTTTAAAATTCTCTGGTCTGGTTTACCTGCAATCTTGTGGTTAGATCCCTCAACCTGACACGCGGAAACGACATCACCAGCGGCATTATGGGCACAAACTTCATTTTGAATCCCTCCACAGATGGACAGGTAGTAGGTGTATTTATCATTCACTACTGAGAAATCGGTGCCTTTCAGAGAGCTCAGGTTGAATTCATAATCACTCTGGGGGTCCCGGACACGGCAGTCATCACCTGAGAACAAGCGTATTTCCCAATATGCTTTCATTGTGTGTAGTTAAACAACAAAGTAGTATTTTTCAGACTGAAAACACTTACCTTGAGACCTTCTGATAGGGCAGGCCTCCGAGGTTCTCCACACAAAGACATATTCACATCCATCATTGCGATCAAACATTGGTGACCCCTGACAAGAAGAGAGGAACATAAGAATCACTCACAGAACAAAATACTATAAACACAGCAAAGCTTACTCACGTAACCCGGTTCTTTGATAACAGAGTGAGGTGTTTCACTATGGGAATCGCCTCGGGCGTGACCATCCACGGAAGTTCCAATGGCACCACGTCTGTCCATGACAGACAGGTTGACTGTACCTTGGGCTACGCCCCTTCTTCTAGGTACAGCCAGCCTCCTCCTTCAGTAAACATTCTAAAGCGATTTCTGACCGCCTTGCAAGGAGGGCAATGAAGGTGAAACACCTCACTCTGTTATCAAAGAACCGGGGTTACGTGAGTAACCTTAAGTTCTTTTTCTAACTTCGTTCGGTGTTTCACTATGGGAGATATGGCCTACTCCCGGATTTCAAATAAAGCTCCCGAAGCAGCAGGACACAATTGTGACAAACGGTGACCTTAAAGGGAGCCAGCAACCCTTGGCTGCAAGACTGCCTGGGCCAAAGAGGGACCAGAGACGTCCAGTCTGTAAAACCGCACAAAAGTGTGTGGTGACGCCCAGCTTGCTGCGGCGCATATATCTTGAACAGAGATACCTCTGAGCAGGGCCCATGAGGTAGCCACACCCCTAGTGGAGTGAGCCCTTAACCCATGTGGAGGTTGTAGGCCTCTGCAGGTATAAGCCAACGAAATGGCCTTAACAATCCAGTGAGAGAGTCTCTGACTGGACACAGGCTTCCCTTTATGGGGAATGGCCCAAGACACAAACAACTGGTTAGCCTTGCGGAAGCCAGCTGTCCTGGCCACATACACATGTAGTGCCCGAACTGGACACAAAGTATTAAGCCGCCGCTCCTCTGCAGAGGAAAGAGGCGGAGGATGAAAAGCTTCAAGCTCGACTGTGGAGCAGCTAAATGCAGAGTCCAATACCATCGGTACAAAGGCCGGGTTAGGACGTAAGCGGACTCTAGAAAGCCCAGGGGCAAACTGTAGACATGCAGGACTAATAGATAAGGCCTGCAGTTCGCTCACACGCTTTGCTGAGGTCAAAGCCAGAAGCAACACCGTCTTGAAAGCAACATACTTCAAGTCAACAGCCTCTAAGGGCTCAAAAGGGTGCTGGCAAAGTGCGTCTAGCACAGCCACCAGATCACAAAGGGGTACCAGGGATTTAACCACTGGACGTTTGCAGCGTGCTCCTTTCATGAAACGACATATCAGAGGTAGGGATGGGTACCGTTCGTTTTTTTTCGATACCACTACTTTAACGGTACCTGCTTTTCGGTGCCGGTTCCTTAACGGTACTTTTTTCGGTACCTATGTCATTTTAATTCAATTAAAATAACGTGTATAAAAGGAAAAAGTCCTAAAACCGCAAAACAGAAGCTCCACAGGCCGCAGCAGCGTCACCTGTAACTTCATGTTTTGAGCACAATTTCCACTTAAGCAGTGATAAAAAGAAATAAAGGACGTTATTACCTCCTGAGCTGCAGAGACAGATCCACATCAGGACACGGGTTTCTTTCGGATAAACTTTTCTAAACACACTGCGCTTTGACGAAGCACTTTCCCGCCAAAGATCCTTACATGGTGTGAGCGCTCACTCTGCCACTAATAATGTACAACAACTGTACAAAAAATGTCTAATACAGAGTGAGCGCTCACTTTTCCACAAACAATCTTTGATATTCCTCTCGCTGCAGCTGCTTGTAAAGTTGTAAACAACAGCACGTAAACTCAGCCTCCGGGTCTGTCGCTAAAGGTAAACACGTCTTTCTTGTTGTCACTGCTCTGTTTTGTTTTTCAATTTGCCTAAAAACTCAAATTTCTTATTCAGTCCTGGTTTATAATAACTGGTTTAGTTTGACTCTGGGTTTTACAACCGGTGTAAGTCCTGGACCTGGTTTAGTCCTGGCGCAGACCGCGGCTGAGCCGTCTCTATTACAAATGTTTAGTACGTTATAGCTTTGCTTCTCTTTAAATTATAGTTTTAAGTTATAGTTTTGCTTCGCTCCATTTGCGCTGAAGCGGCTCATTATCTGCGCACACGTTCATGTTTTTTTTAGACTCGCTGCGGGTCATATATTGACTTCTGGAGAGAAAAAGAACCGAAAGTTGGCACCGAAAGAATTTTTGTTTTTCGATACCACCCCCGACCGGAGCTTTTCGGTCGGTTCCAAGTAGGCACCGTTTAACGGTACCCATCCCTAATCAGAGGGTGTTGTTGACCGACTGATTTGTCCCCAAAGCCAACATGACAGGCCGAAATTGCGGCCAAATAGACCTTGACAGTCAAACGCTCTACGCTTCTCGACTAACTCTTGCAAAAAACACAAGACGTCAGCCACAGACCATTGAAAAGGAATGGTCTGCCTAGCCGCACACCACTCCTCAAATATGCGCCACTTACAGTCATACAAAGACCGAGTGGAAGTGGCCCTGACACACTGAAAAGTATCAATAACATGTGCAGGGAGACCGGCAGCATTTAAGTTCCACCTTTCACGGGCCAAGCCCAGAGAGCTACTCGGTCTGGGTGAGGATGGTAAATCTCTCCGCCCGCCTGAGATAGGAGGTCCCTCCTCACAGGGAGGGGCCAAGGCTGTCCCTGAAGGAGCTGCATTATTTCCGCCATCCAGGGTTTGGACGTCCACCGCGGAGTGATGGCAAGAGTCACGGTCCGCCAGCCCTGTCTGAGCGTGTTTATCGCCCATACAAGCGATGCACATCGGGTGAGGGTCCCTCCCTGAAATGGTAGCCCTGCATGACGCGGGGCAAGGGCAGGATGCAACCTCCTTTGACTTCGGGTCCGACCCCTTGGCGGGGATAGGAGCCGAGGACATAATGCCTAAAACCGGGAATAAGGGCAGTGCTAGTCGTGCCGCGATGCAAACACGACTGGAGAAGCGGGACACGGGTTAAAAACCGTAGCCGGGTCCGGGAAGCCTGCTCGCCGTAACGCGTTAGCAGAACACCGCAGTATTGAATAAGTCAACAAGTTAATGTCAACCGATCAAAAGAGCGGGCAACAAGTAAATGTCACCCCCGGCAACTGTGCTCGTCAACAATGTCCTTTACGGCTCGTCTGTGAACTGTTAAACAGAAGCTAGCTTGC
Organism: Proterorhinus semilunaris; assembly: GCA_021464625.1. Classification (NCBI taxonomy): domain Eukaryota; kingdom Metazoa; phylum Chordata; class Actinopteri; order Gobiiformes; family Gobiidae; genus Proterorhinus; species Proterorhinus semilunaris. Next base: position 14,863,260 of record CM038359.1, read on the forward strand.
TGGCAAGAAAAGCGCTGAGGGAGCTATAAAGAGGTGGCTTCCACGTGGGAAGAAAGCGAGAATGTTTACTGAAGGAGGAGGCTGGCTGTACCTAGAAGAAGCCCAAGGTACAGTCATCCTGTCTGTCATGGACAGACGTGGTGCCATTGGAGCTTCCGTGGATGGTCACGCCCATAGTGAAACACCGAACGATGTTAGAAAAATAACTTTGTTTTCTTTTGTATACTGACTTCTTGTGGACAGAATTAGTACGTCTAGTGCTGGATTATTCTTCAATCTATTTTACTCAAGCACTACTTAGAATGTGAATAGACGAGCAAAACCTAAATCCACTTGTTTATTCCTCAAGAGTAGTTGGTTGGGACTCACTGGACCGTCGTCGCACTGGAAGATGATGCGAGTCGAATACTGGGAGGACTCTCCGCACTTGTCTCCGTTCTGATACACAATGCTGATAGACCCGTCCTTTGACACCTGTGGGGTGGACTGGATGAAGCCCAGGTTATGACCAGCCCCGTCGATCACAACGCAGGCCCCGAGAGGACCCACTGCACAGCGGAGAAGAACATGCAGGAGGTGCGTTAGTATCTTTGTGTATTGGTTCAACTTCACCTCTTAACCCCCGCCTAAACAGAGTGCATTTTCTCCAGTTCAGCTTTAACCAAATCTCAAAGGTTACAGTCTATAGACCAACGCCTCATTTGAAAGCTAAGACCAACAAAACTCATCTAAACAAATCTTTATCCCCGCATTTGTTGCTTTTTCCTAGCTTTTTTTTGTTGCATCAGTTTTTGTTTATTCTTTTGTGGGTTTTTTGTCACTACTTTGTTGCATTTTTGTCACTTTTTCCTCACATTTTCGCCGCTCTATATTTGCATTTTCATCATTGTGTACGCCTTAATTTTGTTGCCATTTTGACACTTATTTCAAGAAACTTTCAGATTTGGTTAAGGCCAAACTGGAGAAAATCTGCTCAGTTTTGGCGGGGGTTAAGAGGTTAAGGAGTGAAAGAAAAAGAAGATGACGTATGAGAAACTTTAAAAAAAATCAATTTGTTTTGTACCCCAATATTATGAATCTCTAGTGCATACTTACCAGGACAGTCTTTCACTGTAGGAAGTGGCCTGCAGACATTTATGTAAAACTTGCGAGATTTGACTCCATCTGTATCGATGGGGATCCAGGGGCTGTCGTCATTTTCTCGGGCCAGGTGACTGAGGTCGTACTCGTTTCCTTCAGAATCTACAGAAAAACACAGGTATTTATCATGTGTTCAGTAAAGGAATGATCAACAGACATAATAATTTTTTTTTTAAACACTGACCGCTTGTTCGGCAGCTAACTGGGGCAGGGACACAGGCCAGGGCAGTGGCGAACTCAAACAGGACATCGTGGGTGCTTGTGGCGACGTTCAGATCTTCCTGCACCATTTTTAAGGAGCCAGGGTGAGCGTTACGGTCACACACGAAATTAATGATGAAGGTGTCCCGCGTGGCTGGAAGAAGAGTGAATGAAAATGCCGAGTTACTGGACACAATGATGAACACGAGTGCAACACTTTTCAGACGGCAAGAATCTGCATACAGCGCCGTACAATGCTCCTGTACCTGTGGTTTCCTCGAGCTTGCCCTTGTATGTGAGCGACAGCAGTCCATCGGTGGAGTATTGGAGAGTCTTTTCCACTCCAACAGGACTCACAGCGTGCCCTCCCTCAAGCTCACACCCAGCCATCCCCTCACCGCAGTCGGCCAAATCCGAGCAGATATTCACCTAGGAATGAGAGGAAGTCACTGTTAGAAATGTATAGAGTGGGATGGAAGAATATAGAGTTGACTATGATCAAAGGGATACCTCTTAAAGCTCTAATAGCAGACTCTAAATTACAATCCAAAATCAATCTTTCAACTGAACACATATCATTCACAACAATTACGGCCTGGAATGAAATAATCAAATTATGTGTTTTACAGGAGGAATCTAAAATTCTGCGATGGTGTGCATATGACTCAGAATTTACTCCTAATAATTATGATAACAGATTTAAAACATTGATTAGGAAAGGATTAACCAACTACAATTCATTTGTCCACAAGGGGGCTCTACAAACATTTGATACTCTGGGGCAAAAACATGGGTTGGGCTCTGAAGACTTTTTCAGGTACATGCAAGTCATACACTATTTCAATCAGAATATTAAAATACCGTCATCTGACCAAGGGCTCTTCCAAACATTTATTTAACTAACAAAATCCTTGTCCCCTACCAAAATTATTTCCAAATTATACAACAGCATCCTGCGGAGTAAGGGAGAGAGCACCTACTATGTTCAAGAAAAATGGGAACGAGAAGGGCATTTTACAGTAACTGAGGAGAAATGGGATCATATTTGTGAAATACAGTGGGTCTCAACTGGGTCAAATACATGGCGTCAATTCTGTTGGAAAAACACAATGCGTTTTTTCATTACACCAGCACAAAAAAGATACCAGGGAACTGGAAATGCATGTTGGAGGTGTGGTATTGCAGGGGCGAATCATTTCCATGTTTTTTGGAGCTGCCAAGTTATTCAAGATTATTGGGTAGAGATTCATCAACATATACAAAATGTATTTTCAATTGCTTTCCCCTTATCATTTGAAGCAATCTATCTTGGTGGCATAGAACTGGATGGTCTCAACAATGGAGACAAGAAACTACTTTACATTCTCTTAGCGGCAAGTAAAAAGGCCATCACCAGAAGATGGCTCAAACCTGGAAAGCCAACAAACGAGGATTGGACCAATATTGTGCACGACATCTACATCATGGAAAAAATGTCATCTCAGTTGAAATTGCAAATGGAATCATTTTACAGGATTTGGTCAAAATGGACACAAGCCGATAAGATCTGATTTCATGTAATGTTGAAATATAAATACTGCTGATTGCTATTGTCGATAATTTTGCTATGTAAACCAAAAGGGTACCCCACCTCTCTATTCGTTTGTGCGAGTTCCATATGTAAAAATGGAAGAGAAAAATCGCACTACTTTTTTGAAAGAAAATCTGGAATTATCTGTCTCTTCAATAAAAATAAATAAAATAATAATAAATAAATAAATAAAATTAAAAAAAGATTAAAAAAAGAAATGTATAAAGTAAATGAAGAATGTTTAAGGCACTTACAAGAAAGTCTTTTCCATTTCCATTAACCTTGTAACCGGTTTTAGAGGCAAGGGGCTGGAGGTTGAATTCAAAGTTCGCGTTTGGGTCCACGACAGAACAACTCTATAGAGAAACAAATATTCACTGTATCTTTCCCATTGTAAGCATTTTGGACAGAGAATGTTAAAACTGCTTGAGATTACTTACATTCGTATGGGTGGTGGTTTTGATGGCACAGGCTGCTCTTGTTTCCCAGATAAAGTTCGCAGTGCAATTCTGGAAGATCATGAAGCGTGGGCCTTTTGCCTGTAGATATCAACAAGTGACAAAGTGTTAGACATTAGAGTCAATTATGCTTTTAGATGGCAGTGTTTAGACAGTCGCACTCACCACGGTGCCTCTGTGGCACACCAGGTGAATGCGCGTGGTGTAGTTGAGTTTGACGCCATCGGTAACACACTCGGAGCCTTCAGTGAACTCCAGCAGCAGATGGTCCGGTTCCTCAATAATAGGGCCGCGTTTGGAAACACCCATGTTGCTGACTGAGACGACCTCTTTTAAACTGCCCTGAAACACAACAACACATTTGAAGAACGAAATGGCAGCAAGACATGAGAAATGTGGATGAAGAAGAGGTGTGCAAGAACCAAATGGACAGCTCATGTTGTGTATAATTTTAGCGGTAATGCGATTATGATTAGAATTAAAAAAGGTTTATGCAAGTACAGAGAAGAGATGGTGACTATGTAGACATGAGGATGCTGAGTTTAGTGCTTTGAGGCAGGAGGCATAAAAGCTTAAAGAGAAGATAAATGTAGTGATAAATGAATCCTCTCATATTAAAATTCAGAGGATACGACTAAATTCCAGCTAATAAAGACAGATCTATTCCCAACAGACCTGCTCAATGATGTACTTCATCTGGCACACCGATGCATGACGGTCACAGCCCTGGACTGGGTTGATCGGGCGGCAGACATTGATGTAGTACTTCTTGCGACTTGCTGTATCAGTCAAGTCCATTTCCAGCCAGTTTCCACTGGCAGCTGATCGAGACAAGCTTATGGAAGAGAAAAGAGTTGCTTGTTCTAGGTGATAGGCCAAGTCTTGGTGATAAGGTTAATCATGTTTAAGTACATACCTAGATAAGTCATACTGTTGGAGAGTTTTGGGGTCCGTCACCAAACACTCATGTGGCCTCTCAGGACAAGCGTAAGACGTGTACCAGCGGAAGTTGTACGTGTAATCATCCTCAACCTAAAAATAAATTTACATGTTTTCAACAAATTTTAATTATAAAAAAATAACAACACAAATCCAAAATAAAATAATAAAATATACTTGAAAGTCGGGTGCTCCAACCCCCGCCTCAGGATCACAGAGGAACGAGATGACCGTGGACCTCCGAGTGTGCTCTTGGTTGTTGTACTTGGAGCCGTTACTGTAGGTGAGCTGGATCAGGCCGTCATAGTAAGACAAGTGGGAGTTGGCCTCTCCGAGACTCCAACTCGAGCTGCTGAACGGACAGACAAAAAGTGATTTCCGTTCATTTGCTATAAAGCTTACTTCTTCTAATACTACAGATATCAATTAGAAGATCAAGAGTTGTAGTGCGTGTGTGAGTAGGTGTGTGTGTGTGTGTCAACAGTCAATCAGCAGACCTTCTTTCACACAGTACTTTCCATTCGCTTTCACGTACCTCTTGTCAGACTGACACCCCCCCGCCTTTGGAGGACAGGTGGCTGCAGTGACTGGGCCGCAAACATTGATGTAGTAGTCATAATTTCCACTGGTCACATTATAGAAACCACCGTTAGGTTTGGAAAGAGGTGAAAGATCAAAGGAGAAACCTAGTGAATAAAAAAAAAAAATGATTTAATGATGGGAAGTATTTTTTTTCATTACATCATGTTAGGTGATAATTTTAAGTTAGAATTGCTCATTTCATAATTGCACCCAAGTAAATTAGTTTAAGAAGATGTAAAACATAATGATGCGAACAAACCGGCTTGTGGATCTTGGACTTTACAGTCGTCTCCCTGAGTCTTTGAGAGGACGCAGGCAGCTGCGGTGTACCACTCCAGTTCATACACACATCCACCTGAAGAGACACTACGAAGAACAGGGGCACTCTCCAAGTCTCCTGCATCAAAATACAGCAGAAATCAGATTAACATAAACTCTGATTATTACTGAGGAATGTAAGATAAAAGAGACCCACCAGGTTTGCATTTCAGAGTTAAAATGGTCTGAATTCTGGTCTTATGACTGCAGACGTCTCCATTGGTGTAAACCAGTCTAATGTCATTTCCAACTTTAGTTTTTTGGGGCGATGAAAGGAAGCTGCCCAGGTTAATTGCCTTTTTTTGTGTGTCTAATTCATCAAAAAAAGAGAAAAGAACAATGATTGTTAAGTCCATGAGACTCTAAAGCGACGCTTAGTAGAAGGATCCACACCTTGAAAGGTGGCACAGATGGCCGCATCCTCTGGACAGCCAGCAGCTCCGCCAGTCTGGATGACTTTGTGACAAACATTGAGGTAAAAACGTTTGGATTCTGCATCAGCCGCTTTAGCGTCCACCACCTCCCAGTTATCGGCCCCCTCGGACTCTGAAACAATTGATTCATAGATGCATTGATGCCGTTTATTGCAAAACATTTATATTACACAAGCAGGATGTAAACTCACCCGGGAATCTAGTGAGAGGTGAAAGGTCATAATGTTGTTTGCCATCCATAACCCGACACAGCTGCTCCTCCTTCTCTTTGACGCAGGCATAGGGCGTCTCCCAGTCGAAGTAATAGGTGCAGTCAGTCTCTCCTGCGAACACGGGGTTACCTTGCCCAGCTGCAGAAATGTAGGGAGTTTATTAACAAGAAGATTACTGTTCTGTTCATTACATACAGCAATGTTGTTGATGATGCAATAACTTCATTAATAACCATTTAATTTTAAGTTGCAGCTAAACACTGGCACTCAATCAAATAGTTTAGTGCTCACTCATATTGTCGTTGCACTCGAAGTTGATGATGGTCATCCTCTGAAAGCCTGAGGAGCACGTCGAGCCGTCTGGATAGATCAAGGTCAAGTCTCCATCTGAGTAACTGAGACACAAACAACAAGGAAATTATACACTGGCTCAAAACTATCAGACATGACTTCAATTCAAAGCATGAACATGAAAGTTACCAATCACACGTATATAGTAGTTTTACTGCAACCTACATAGCCATTAAAAAAGTATACAAAACTTCTGAGCTATAAATAGAACATTTATTTCCTGCTTTTACGATGCTTTTCTATCATAAAAACATTGTAGTGTGCATTTTGTCCAGGCAGCAGCTGTTTCTAAATAAGTTGTGCTGATTATACACGCGCTGCACTGCCCCCCATTGTGTGGACAGCTTTGTACATCAGTCAACACGGCTCAAGCTAAACACTGACATAGGCTAAATCTAACGACTGTCAACAATCCAAAAAGGTGTCCTAGAAGAAATTATTTGGATTTTTTAAGAATGTTTGCACCAGGAAAGTTTGTTCTTCCCTCATAAATGTGTTTACCGTAGAGTCTGGTTATGGAATTTCCCGGCCACTTTTTTGATGTCGCCCACCGTCTTCACCTGGCAGGAGGATATATACTCTTCGTCTCCACACTCAGTAGTTTGGACGGGCCCGCACACATTCAGGTAGTAGATGTAGCTGTCAGAGCTGTCCTTTTGTCCAGAAAATGCATGGTATGCATTCTCCGTGGCTGAAAAAATAATAAAAATATGTTCGATCATAATTGAATTGAATTGAGTTGAGATAATAAAGCAAGAAAGAAAAATCTCGATCGACTGTGCAGGACATGTTAGCAGTGAAATGCTTTGATTGACCATTGCGCTAAAGACTGGTCAGTTTCATTCGCTGTAGTTTGCTTTGACTTAGCTTTACAAACAGGATATTGTTGCATAGAGCAGGGGTTCCCAAACTGTGGTACGCAAAGAAATTTTGGAGAAAAAAAAAAGATTGACGCCGCACGGGAAACGCGCTTATACAGGCGAAAGAGTCTTATAATTAAGATGTGGATGCACTTGTTCTGGACCTAAACGTGTCCACTGCAGAACCGAACCTCAAGAGCCGCTTTGGACCGTAGTGCGTAAAACTCCGCGGAGGCCGGGAGCGCGGCTGAGGCTGCGTCGGCCCTCGCTACAACAGCAGCGCCAACGTTTGATCAAGTTGCAATTTCTGTAATATCTGTCAGGAGCCTGTGCGCGTGCCGTCAGACTGACGGTGACTTTGATTTGCAACAGACGTTTTCCTCTCATTCTGATCCGAGGGGAGAAGGAGAAGCATCTGTGGCCCCTCCTCTGCCGCTAAACCTGTGGCTTTGTATGTGACGGATACATTTACATTTACGAGCTGATGTGCGGCGACACGTGCAAAGATAGTAATGTCCTGCATATACATTATCTTCGCTTTAACAAAAGCTTAAACCAGCGCATTTGAATCTGCACCGGTGGTTTGATAGTACGACTGAGGGGGCAGGGCCAGAGCGCAGATGTTCAGAATGAGCTGGTCACTGGGACAAAGCAAAACACTCAGCTTTACCCGTTCACACGAACAGCCTCGTTTTCCAAAAATATAAAAAAGTGGCATTTTCATTTTTTTTTTTTTTACATATTCTTAATGGCCTTAATCACCCAGACGAGCAAAACATGTGGAAAACCTGCTTGAGTTCACTGTAATAATGGAGGAAATAAACATAATATTACATGTAATATTCTCAGTGTTTTCAATCGCGTGAAACTAGGGGGTATGCGACTCGTCACCCAAAGCTTCAGGGGGTACACGGCTCCAAAAGGTTTGGGAACCACTGGCATAGAGGGTAAAGAAGGATATTTTTAGATTCTTATGAGTCAAATACACTGATGTTAAACTTGTGACACAACTTCCTTAAAAAAAAGTAAAAAAAATATGTCCAGCTGTGACTCAAAATCCATTTTAGTTTTATGATTTCCTTAATCAATGTTGCAACACAAAACCGTGTGGAACATTTCAAAGCCTATATCTTAAGCCACATATTACGCCATATTTAAATTTAAAACAACATAGTAGGGCTATGGCAGGGTGAAATGGTACCAATATGAATCAGTTTCCTCGTATTGATTTTTTTTTTTCTTTTTATATTCAAAAAAATGCTTTTATCAATATGGTTCATGAACACAAACAAGAGCTTTAAAAAATTACAAAAGTATATGCTTTCTACCCCAGTTACATTGAAGGGATTAAAAAAGTCTTAACTTCTCCAAACCCCAAACCAGATGGGTCGTTAGTGCCTGACGGATATAAATCCCCATGGCAACAGCTGAAGGCAACTTTTTCCCAACATTTGAACACGTTACATCTGTCCGCTGAATCTTTAAAATCCAGATCGATTTTGACGGGACACTCACCGCTCCTGGTCAGGGGCGTAAGGTCGATGGAGATGTGGTGCTGTTGATTGGTGAATTTACAGCTGTGGCTCTCCAGATAGTCCCTGTGACAGGCATATTCAGTCACCCACTCCACCTCATAGCGACAGTTGGTCTCTGCAATCATCTTGGGAGGGCTTCCCTGCGAGAACAGCGAGCAGGAGAGGCACAGGCTTTAATACAAAATCCATTACAGGCGCAAACTGGAAAATAAGGGGGAAAGGAAAATACCGAGTTCCTGCTTGAAGGACAAATGAAGGTGATGTTGACAGCTGGAGTGTGCTGGTTACACAGCTCAGGAGGCGGTCCAACTGCTACGTATTGTATCATCAATCTATCCAGAAAAAACAATTTGAGCAGTTCTTCTTTAAATTCTGCCATTGACAACTTGACAAAACATATAATATATTCAGAGATCATCTTTTAAACATGTGCAGGGGAGGAGGCAGAAACGTGAACATTGGAGAACTCATTAGGCAGAACTGTACCTGTCGTTGGAGAGCAGCTCTAGTGGAGTCGTGGGTGAGCCCATGTCGAAGGCACCGTGGCTGGTGACGAGGCAGGCCGCTGTGCCCTGCGGACACGCCTTGTCTGGAAGGTCTGCAGAAGCAAAGGGAGCAAACAGCAATACATTACAAACATTGCTTTCTTAATGTGAGCTGAAATCAATAGGTGCTAAAAGGTGAAATGGCTCCAAACTCACCCAGACTGCGGCAGATGTTGATGTAAAAGTCAATATTGTCGTCTCCATCGTCAACCAAGTAACCATTGGTGACTTTGATGAGTGGGTTAAGGTCATGTTTTCCCTTAGGGCCGAACACATAGCAGGGCACCTAAAAAAGAGCTGTTTTACTAAGCCAGTGTAAGACAAGTTTTTTTTCTTCTTTTCTTTGTTTAAACTGACAGAACAGGATATAAACAGCAGAACAGGTGATTTCCTGTAAACACCTCCACGACACACAAGTATTGACACATCATGCCATTTCACCCACTCAGTCACAGCTTCCCTCCGCTCTCTCACCTCCTTGTGTGGTTTAAACTTGTCTTTTTTGCAGGCGGTGTATGTCCTCCACTCAAAGTAATGCACACACTGCACCTCAGCCACAAACTCTGGGGACCCCTGCAGCAAACACACAAATCACAATGAGTCATACTTAGATGAGTGAGAAGGTGTAGCTACAATTACAGCAGAACCAATGTTTCCTCGAATTGATGATAGTTCTGAGAAAAAGGTAGGTTTCTACACATTCATTGACAAGAATGATGCAGGTGTAATTGATTTTAAGTTCCTAAATTTAACAACAGCAGTTGGTAAACGGATATTGTGCCACCACAAACCCACAGCCACAGATCAGTGACTGAAATATTCACCAGGAAACTTCCTTTCTAGAATCCACTTCTTTTGAATAAGAAGCGTCAAAAATGTATCAGATAATGTTAATATTTAAATTCCAAAAACAATAGTTCAGCGCAGACAAATGGAGAGCTATGATGAGGCCAAAAGAGAAAAGCTTAAAGGGACTATACAGACTTTAAAAATGTTAAAATGTAGTATTTTCCACCCCCTACATGTTCCAGCAATGTCCTAATGTGTAAAATGAGCCCAGACCCATTCACCACAACTGCCTCTAAACTCCTGCACTGTCACTCAAAAAGTTGTTAATTCAGGTCCGAATTGCTGTCATGCACAAGCTTAATATAGAACCTGCAGTTACACGTTAGACCTGAGGTGGCAGTAGTGAGTATAAAAATGACCAACTTGCATCTAGTCCCTTTAAGTAAAGGAGTGTAACTGAGCAAGGAGTTACTGACCATGGTTTTCCCACACTGGAAGCTGATGCTGGCTTGGAAGTTGTTGCTGCTTCCTGGGCATTTCTCCGCAGTGAAGAAATCCATCACAAAATCCTTGTGCTCGAGTTGCAACAGCTCCCCTGAAAAAGGACACCAAATGTTTACAAATTATCTTTAAGGGGAGCTTAAACACACTGGGACGTTTTAGATCAACTGGACACTAAATATTTTGTTTGTAGTCTGTTAGTGCTGTGAAAATCTCAATCAAATCTGAACAACAATTTGAATAAAACAACAAATAAACTATAGTGTAAAAAAAATTCCATCCCCAGTAGTTTAGACCTCTACAAACATGCTCTGAAAAGCATGTGATTCTTGCATTATTTGAACATTTCATATTCCAGTCTTGGACACTGTAGATGGGAAAAAAATAATTAAAGGCCTAAATACAACTTTTTTACATGGCGTTGGATGAATTATGTTATAAAGAGTAAAATATGGCCAGCCCTTTCCATGCAGAGGGCACAAATATCATAAATCCTCATACATAAACTTTGGAAAAAGCGTCAGCCGTGATGTCCCCTAGTTAGATAAACACATTCTAGGTCAGCGGGTGAGTTAGTTATGATAAGACAGACTACGGTTACGTCAACTGTTACAAATCATGTGAGTTGGGGCTTTCACTTAAACACTTGATCCTAAAGGGTAATAATGTTTTATTTATTTTGTGTTTGGGGGGGGGGGGGGGGGGGGGCTTGTATTAATTGTTCCATTTGATTGCACAGCTTAATTTACCACAACAACAGAGCAATCTACTATCACTGAAAGTAAAGTCCTTCCATGTTCTCAGAATATCTCCATAGGCCGTGTGGTCATTCGCTGTTGGTGTGGCAATAATTTGGTTGGAAAGATGTGGTAAGAATGTTAATGAAATGCTTTGCAAAGGAACACCAGCTCATTCATTTACTGAATTACGGCAACATTTTTGCCTCCGCCTGAAGTTTATTATTTTTTCTGCTACTGTTGAAATTATTCAGCATTTCCAGATACGATGTTGCGGTTTAAAATCCTTTTCGCAGCCACAGGCAAAGCACGATGCACGCTGGATTCAAACCTCTCTCTTGATTGCACTCATTACAAACAGCGTCACATTATCATCGTATAAATAGAAATACAACCTGCTGTGAGAGCCAAGCATAACATTGGTTTCGATTTGTGTTGGGAGACATTTGCGCCTGATGTCAACGGGGTCATGTGATAAGTCTCTTGTGACTTTGCTGCTTCTTGATTGTGGCCGTTTCTAAAGTTTGCAGTTTCGGATGCACGGTTTGCCTCTTGGAAAGAAAAGCGTGGCAGATGAAAGGCCCGTCTACGAGTAGCACACGAGAGACAAGAGCTTGCAAGAGAGCGCGAACAGAAAGGTCACGGCTCTGAGGGCTGTTGCGAGGACTGTGTAAATCGTCTGGACGCCTGTGCAGCGGCTGAGAAGTCAAATCAAGTCGCAGGGTAATCGAAACTAAAATATCAGGAAGCAGTTAAAAGTAACCACAACTTCCCACTTTACTTTGGCTTCAGCACTAAAGAGATAAAGAAGAAGTTCGAGTAAGTTCTCAGTTGCCCTGGAGTGTTCCAGCATTAAAAGCTGAAGACGTTTCACCCATAATCCAATAAATACAGATAAAAGATTAGAGGTTAAACGTGAACAACTACCTTTTGAAAACCTTTCTACCAAAACCAACTCTTAGCTTAGAGAGAAATGAATTACTGACCTTTTCCGCAACGTTATCCCTAAATATATAACGAACTTCATGGCATCGTTGGGTCCTTTGAATCATAAATTACCTTTGAGTCCATCTCCCAAAATCATCATTATCATCACGCACATCTGCCATACAGTAAACACAGCTTCCACAATTAAAAACTCGCTTTGCATTAAAGCAGAGTAGAAACATGTCTCCCGAGCCTAAAAGCATATTGATTAGACGATATCGAGTCTCCCCACGCGCGGGATGCCAGTGCGCTGTTGGCATCAGGCAGAGAATCCCAGCACAACACTGGAGATGGTACCGAGATTCAGCACAGAGATCAGATGCGCTGACGGCCTGATAATGCAGGAGCCAATCTGTGCACCGCCGCTTCATTTAGTAACAACTTGAACTTTATTATTTAGAAGGGCTAGCGACAGGAAAGGATATAAAGGAAATGATTGTTATAAAAAGCCGAAGATGTATTATCCATTACAAGTTGATGTCATGCCAAGTGCCGGGAAGAACCACGCGAATAAAACCAAAAACCACGAGAGCGCCACACGGGCAGGCTGCTATTGACCGAAGTCTTTCCAGCGTCTGACACTAAAGAAGCATAAAACCCGGCGCCGCGTGTTTGTCATGAGACACAGAACACAGAATAGGGTCAAGGAGCAGCACAGCAGTCAGGTAAATGCTGTAGTAAGTGCCTCATTAAAAAGGAAACTTTGTTTTTTACAAAGTCCTTAGTCCAGACCCGTGTTGTAGTCAGAGCAAAGGGAGTTTCTGTTTTTTGTTTTGTTAGTGTTACTTTAGAGTGTTTTTGCTCTGAATAAGTACAATGCTAGTTTAATCCTGGGCTAGTTTAATTCAGCACTCGCTTTGAGCCACCACTGGTTTAGTCCCGAGTTTGTCTTGAATTAACTGCCTTTTAGACAGCGTGTTTTGTGAATGTTCAGCACAATTACGGGATATGTAGCTCGCTGATGGTGAGAACCACTAACCTACAACGTGGTCATTGTTGGTGGTCCGGTTGTGAGCGCACACTGCTGCCCCTGGTCCACAGCTGGTGTTGGGCGAAGACTCACAGAGCTTAAGACTGTAGTTCACCTTGTTATCTTGGTCTATGGCCTCCCATTTGTAGCTGCAACAAAATTGTAAATATATGTTAAATATGTGTTTAAGTTTCAGACATGAGAAAGGACACGCAAAATCTTTGAAGAACACAATAAGAAGCACATTTGAATGGAGAGCAAATACCTAGTCAGACCTTTCCCAACATTTTTTTTATTTTTGAATTTACACGACATGAGGTACTGATGCAAAAACAGAAAATATAAACAGAAACTTTGTCTCTAATCACATGTATGAAATGTTTACTAAAGTAATCAAATGACAGTGTCAGCAGTGTCTCTGCTCTAAGGCAATGTCAATATTTGAGCACAAAGCTCTGAATGATCATGGCATTTGTGCAGTTGCTCAGCTGAAGTTCACCAGAACTGTACTGATATTAAAAGCCACAGTCAGAATATGACATATTTTCAAGTTGCTAATATTAAATGAACCAAACTTTGTCACCATAAGGGTTCTGCTGAAATGGAGGGACTCGTAGAAACTATTGTGAAGCCCAAAGAGCATAACCGTTTAACAAGGCCCTCAGGGCCGTCTGAGTTGTGTGGTTAGAACACACAATATACAGAAAACAGTTACGGAACTAGAATCACATTAAAATGCATAAGCAAAAGAGTAAAATGTTGATCTAAATGCCGCAAGGAGTTGGCTATCGATGAGCCACGCTGCATTTGATAAACACATTAAAATAAAGGTCCAAAGTGCACTTTGTCTGCATAAAATAAAATCTAACTCTTCAACCAGTACATCTTTTGTTTCGCTTTTCGGCATATTTACAGGAGAATGCTTCCTACTGTGAGAATGCACTGTTTTCTGAAGTGAACATTAACCAGTGTTGCATGGCGCGAGACCGTGGTGAAGTTAGTTTCACGTTGGACGTTGGATATTCGGCTCCAGCACTTACGGCGGGAGGAGCCTTTAACTGCGTCCCACCCGCTCAGTCAGGGTTTAGGCAGGAACACGCTGAATGCCCCGCTATGATCTCTGGGCGTTCGAATTTAGGGACCGTCAATGAATTACTATCTCATATAAACGCATTGGTTTAAAACATGTACGTCTCATGAAAAGAAAAAGAAAAAATGCTTTAATAAAAACAAATACAACTACGGGAGAAAAAACAAAAACAAATGCCATGTGCAGGTTTATTTAATGTTATTAATTGTTATTTTATTACATTTTACAACCATTTTTGAATAGGCTATAAATATATATGTCAATAGCTTTGGGGCCATGTGACCCACACACCCCAATCTAATTTATAATAGTAGTTCTAGTCTTAGGCTACCACATACACCTTTTTGTTTACCCATTTGGGAGTTTTACCATTTTTGAAAAATCAAAATGTGCCAAAATCAGCCAAAATCCACCATTTTTGCTCAATGGCTTTTGGGCCATGTGACCCAGACACCCCAATCTAATTTATAATAGTTGTTCTAGTCCTAGGCTACAACATACACCTTTTTGTTTCAATTTTTGGAAGTTTTACCATTTTAGGAAAAATCAAAATGGGCTAAAATCAGCCAAAATCCACCATTTATGTTCAATAGCTTTTGGGCCATGTGACCCAGACACCCCAATCTAATTTATAATAGTAGTTCTCGTCATAGGCTACCACATACACCTTTTTGTTTACCCTTATTTGGGGTTTACAATTTTTGAAAAATCAAAATGTGCCAAAATTAGACAAAATCCACCATTTCTGTTCAATGGCTTTTGGGCCATGTGACCCAGGCACCCCAATCTAATTTATAATAGTAGTTCTAGTCACAGGCTACCACATACACCTTTTTGTTTACCCTTATTTGGGGTTTACAATTTTTGAAAAATCCAAATGTGCCAAAATCAGCCAAAATCCACCATTTCTGTTCAATAGCTTTAGGGCCATGTGACCCAGACACCCCAATCTAATTTATAATAGTTGATCTAGTCCTAGGCTACAACATACACCTTTTTGTTTATCCATTTGGGAGTTTTACCTTTTTTGAAAAATCAAAATGTGCCAAAATCAGCCAAAATCCACCATTTCTGTTCAATGGCTTTTGGGCCATGTGACCCAGACACCCCAGTCTAATTTATAATAGTAGTTCTAGTCCTAGGCTACCACATACACCTTTTTGTTTACCCTTATTTGGGGTTTACAATTTTTGAAAAATCAAAATGTGCCAAAATTAGACAAAATCCACCATTTCTGTTCAATTGCTTTTGGGCCATGTGACCCAGACACCCGGATCTAATTTATAATAGTAGTTCTAGTCCTAGGCTACAACATACACCTTTGTTTCAATTTTTGGGAGTTTTGCCATTTTTGAAAAATCAAAATGTGCCAAAATCAGCCAAAATCCACCATTTCTGTTCAATGGCTTTTGGGCCATGTGACCCAGACACCCCAGTCTAATTTATAATAGTAGTTCTAGTCCTAGGCTACCACATACACCTTTTTGTTTACCCTTATTTGGGGTTTACAATTTTTGAAAAATCAAAATGTGCCAAAATTAGACAAAATCCACCATTTCTGTTCAATTGCTTTTGGGCCATGTGACCCAGACACCCCGATCTAATTTATAATAGTAGTTCTAGTCCAAGGCTACAACATACATCCTTTTTCTTTCAATTTTTGGGAGTTTTACCATTTTTTGAAAAATCAAAATGGGCTAAAATCAGCCAAAATCCACCATTTCTGTTCAATGGCTTTTGGGCCATGTGACCCAGACACCCCAATCTAATTTATAATAGTTGTTCTCGTCATAGGCTACCACATACACCTTTTTGTTTACCCTTATTTGGGGTTTACAATTTTTGAAAAATCAAAATGTGCCAAAATTAGACAAAATCCACCATTTCTGTTCAATGGCTTTTGGGCCATGTGACCCAGACACCCCAATCTAATTTATAATAGTTGATCTAGTCCTAGGCTACAACATACACCTTTTTGTTTATCCATTTGGGAGTTTTACCTTTTTTGAAAAATCAAAATGTGCCAAAATCGGCCAAAATCCACCATTTCTGTTCAATGGCTTTTGGGCCATGTGACCCAGACACCCCAGTCTAATTTATAATAGTAGTTCTAGTCCTAGGCTACCACATACACCTTTTTGTTTACCCTTATTTGGGGTTTACAATTTTTGAAAAATCAAAATGTGCCAAAATTAGACAAAATCCACCATTTCTGTTCAATGGCCTTTGGGCCATGTGACCCAGACACCCCAGTCTAATTTATAATAGTAGTTCTAGTCCTAGGCTACCACATACACCTTTTTGTTTACCCTTATTTGGGGTTTACAATTTTTGAAAAATCAAAATGTGCCAAAATTAGACAAAATCCACCATTTCTGTTCAATTGCTTTTGGGCCATGTGACCCAGACACCCCGATCTAATTTATAATAGTAGTTCTAGTCCAAGGCTACAACATACATCCTTTTTCTTTCAATTTTTGGGAGTTTTACCATTTTTAGAAAAATCAAAATGGGCTAAAATCAGCCAAAATCCACCATTTCTGTTCAATGGCTTTTGGGCCATGTGACCCAGACACCCCAATCTAATTTATAATAGTTGTTCTCGTCATAGGCTACCACATACACCTTTTTGTTTACCCTTATTTGGGGTTTACAATTTTTGAAAAATCAAAATGTGCCAAAATCAGCCAAAATCCACCATTTCTGTTCAATGGCTTTTGGGCCATGTGACCCAGACACCCCAATCCAATGTATAATAGTAGTTCTAGTTATAGGCTACCACATACACCTTTTTGTTTAAATTTTTGGGAGTTTTGCCATTTTTGAAAAATTAAAATGTGCCAAAATCAGGCAAAATCCACCATTTAGGCACAAGCTTAATATATATAATGCTGTTACACGTAAGACCTGAGGTGGCAGTAGTGAGTATAAAAATGACAACTTGCATCTCGTGTCTTTAAAGTAAATTATTTTTCATCAACACTAAAAAGTAAACATCTACATGAGTTTGAATGACCAAAATTCAACATAATTATCTAAATATTAGCTGTTATGACAACTTAAGATGTAGTAGCTCACCTAGGTTATTAAGATTATTTCACATGTTCTGAGTAGTTTTTGACTTGTTGATAATATTTTGGTCAGTCTGCCTCAGGTAAGCTGCCACAATCGAGTTCGGAGTGAATGTAAATTGAACCATGTAAAGCGCTTATTGACTATGTGAAAGAGACTATAAATAAATCTATTATTCTCTTTCTATAGATTTCTTCTCATTTCAAGTACATTTATTTGCTAATGTGGTAAGAACATTGGTCTTTACTTTTTTGGCAGTTTTATTTTCATATTTAAAGCAAGATTATTATAGGATATATCAAATGGAATATGACAAATCTACATGAAGGTAGTCAATGTTTAATCTAGTCAATCCACTCAAAAATACGTAAATATTCTACAGTCAAGTAATTTAAAGACGATTTTAATATTTGAAGTATTAAATCATCCATCCATCCATCCATCCATTTTCTTCCGCTTTATCTGGGGCCGGGTCGCGGGGGCAGCAGTCTCAGCAGAGATTCCCAGACTTCCCGATCCACGCACACCTCTTCCAGCTGTTCTGGGGGGACCCCGAGGCGACACCAGGCCAGCTCGGAGACATAGTCCCACCAGCGTGTCCTGGGCCTTCCACGAGGCCTCCTCCCAATAGGACATGCCTGGACCAGGAGGCATCCGGTACAGATGCCCTAGCCACCTCAGCTGGCTCCTTTCGACGTGGAGGAGTAGCGACTCGAGTCCGAGCTCCTCCCGGGTAACTGAGCTCCTCAGTATTAAATCATGAAAAAGATAAATAATTGTCATTTATTCAGTCTTTTGGAATATTTTTATTTATTTTACCTGAAACAACTTAATCTAGTGCAGTCTCAACTACACAAGGTCTTAAAATGTGCTTTCAAAAGAATAGTTTTTGGTATTAATTTGTTGACATTAGCCGAATCTGGATTTTTATTTTTACATGGTAGTGTTTAACAGTACCCAGTCCTATCAGTTACATCATCTGGAGGTCAGAAGTGACAAAAGGAAGCAAATTTAAAATATTGTCCTATTGTGGCTGTTGGTACTGGAACAGTGAAAAACAAAGGTGTGCGTGGCCTAGGACTAGAACAACTATTACACATTAGATTGGGGTGTCTGGGTCACATGGCCCTAAAGCCATTGAACAGAAATGGTGGATTTTGGCCAATTTTGGCACATTTTGATTTTTCAAAAAATGTAAACCCCAAATAAGGGTAAACAAAAAAGTGTATGTGGTAGCCTATGACTAGAACTACTATTATAAATTAGATTGGGGTGTCTGGGTCACATGGCCCTAAAGCTATTGAACAGAAATGGTGGATTTTGGCTGATTTTGGCACATTTTGATTTTTCAAAAATGGCAAAACTCCCAAAAATTGAAACAAAAAGGTGTATGTTGTAGCCTAGGACTAGAACAACTATTATAAATTAGATTGGGGTGTCTGGGTCACATGGCCCAAAAGCCATTGAACAGAAATGGTGGATTTTGGTTGATTTTGGCACATTTTGATTTTTCAAAAAATGTAAAACTCCCAAATGGATAAACAAAAAGGTGTATGTTGTAGCCTAGGACTAGATCAACTATTATAAATTAGATTGGGGTGTCTGGGTCACATGGCCCAAAAGCCATTGAACAGAAATGGTGGATTTTGGCTGATTTTGGCACATTTTGATTTTTCAAAAATGGCAAAACTCCCAAAAATTGAAACAAAAAGGTGTATGTTGTAGCCTAGGACTAGAACAACTATTATAAATTAGATTGGGGTGTCTGGGTCACATGGCCCAAAAGCCATTGAACAGAAATGGTGGATTTTGGTTGATTTTGGCACATTTTGATTTTTCAAAAAATGTAAACCCCAAATAAGGGTAAACAAAAAGATGTATGTTGTAGCCTAGGACTAGAACAACTATTATAAACTGGACTGGGGTGTCTGGGTCACATGGCCCAAAAGCCATTGAACAGAAATGGTGGATTTTGGCCAATTTTGGCACATTTTGATTTTTCAAAAAATGTAAACCCCAAATAAGGGTAAACAAAAAAGTGTATGTGGTAGCCTATGACTAGAACTACTATTATAAATTAGATTGGGGTGTCTGGGTCACATGGCCCAAAAGCCATTGAACAGAAATGGTGGATTTTGGCTGATTTTGGCACATTTTGATTTTTCAAAAAAGGTAAAACTCCCAAATGGATAAACAAAAAGGTGTATGTTGTAGCCTAGGACTAGATCAACTATTATAAATTAGATTGGGGTGTCTGGGTCACATGGCCCTAAAGCTATTGAACAGAAATGGTGGATTTTGGCTGATTTTGGCACATTTTGATTTTTCAAAAATGGCAAAACTCCCAAAAATTGAAACAAAAAGGTGTATGTTGTAGCCTAGGACTAGAACAACTATTATAAATTAGATTGGGTGTCTGGGTCACATGGCCCAAAAGCCATTGAACAGAAATGGTGGATTTTGGTTGATTTTGGCACATTTTGATTTTTCAAAAAATGTAAACCCCAAATAAGGGTAAACAAAAAGATGTATGTTGTAGCCTAGGACTAGAACAACTATTATAAACTGGACTGGGGTGTCTGGGTCACATGGCCCTAAAGCTATTGAACAGAAATGGTGGATTTTGGCTGATTTTGGCACATTTTGATTTTTCAAAAATGGCAAAACTCCCAAAAATTGAAACAAAAAGGTGTATGTTGTAGCCTAGGACTAGAACAACTATTATAAACTGGACTGGGGTGTCTGGGTCACATGGCCCAAAAGCCATTGAACAGAAATGGTGGATTTTGGCCAATTTTGGCACATTTTGATTTTTCAAAAAATGTAAACCCCAAATAAGGGTAAACAAAAAAGTGTATGTGGTAGCCTATGACTAGAACTACTATTATAAATTAGATTGGGGTGTCTGGGTCACATGGCCCAAAAGCCATTGAACAGAAATGGTGGATTTTGGCTGATTTTGGCACATTTTGATTTTTCAAAAAAGGTAAAACTCCCAAATGGATAAACAAAAAGGTGTATGTTGTAGCCTAGGACTAGATCAACTATTATAAATTAGATTGGGGTGTCTGGGTCACATGGCCCTAAAGCTATTGAACAGAAATGGTGGATTTTGGCTGATTTTGGCACATTTTGATTTTTCAAAAATGGCAAAACTCCCAAAAATTGAAACAAAAAGGTGTATGTTGTAGCCTAGGACTAGAACAACTATTATAAATTAGATTGGGTGTCTGGGTCACATGGCCCAAAAGCCATTGAACAGA
Source organism: Proterorhinus semilunaris (assembly GCA_021464625.1). NCBI lineage: Eukaryota > Metazoa > Chordata > Actinopteri > Gobiiformes > Gobiidae > Proterorhinus > Proterorhinus semilunaris. The sequence goes on from CM038359.1 coordinate 14,883,814, forward strand.
AATGGTGGATTTTGGTTGATTTTGGCACATTTTGATTTTTCAAAAAATGTAAACCCCAAATAAGGGTAAACAAAAAGATGTATGTTGTAGCCTAGGACTAGAACAACTATTATAAACTGGACTGGGGTGTCTGGGTCACATGGCCCAAAAGCCATTGAACAGAAATGGTGGATTTTGGCCAATTTTGGCACATTTTGATTTTTCAAAAAATGTAAACCCCAAATAAGGGTAAACAAAAAAGTGTATGTGGTAGCCTATGACGAGAACTACTATTATAAATTAGATTGAGGTGTCTGGGTCACATGGCCCAAAAGCCATTGAACAGAAATGGTGGATTTTGGCTGATTTTGGCACATTTTGATTTTTCAAAAAAGGTAAAACTCCCAAATGGATAAACAAAAAGGTGTATGTTGTAGCCTATGACTAGATCAACTATTATAAATTAGATTGGGGTGTCTGGGTCACATGGCCCTAAAGCTATTGAACAGAAATGGTGGATTTTGGCTGATTTTGGCACATTTTGATTTTTCAAAAATGGCAAAACTCCCAAAAATTGAAACAAAAAGGTGTATGTTGTAGCCTAGGACTAGAACAACTATTATAAATTAGATTGGGGTGTCTGGGTCACATGGCCCAAAAGCCATTGAACAGAAATGGTGGATTTTGGCAGATTTTGGCACATTTTGATTTTTCAAAAAAGGTAAAACTCCCAAATGGATAAACAAAAAGGTGTATGTTGTAGCCTAGGACTAGAACAACTATTATAAATTAGATTGGGGTGTCTGGGTCACATGGCCCAAAAGCCATTGAGCAAAAATGGTGGATTTTGGCTGATTTTGGCACATTTTGATTTTTCAAAAATGGTAAAACTCCCAAATGGGTAAACAAAAAGGTGTATGTGGTAGCCTAAGACTAGAACTACTATTATAAATTAGATTGGGGTGTGTGGGTCACATGGCCCCAAAGCTATTGACATATATATTTATAGCCTATTCAAAAATGGTTGTAAAATGTAATAAAATAACAATTAATAACATTAAATACACCTGCACATGACATTTGTTTTTTTTTTGTTTTTTCTCCCGTAGTTGTATTTGTTTTTATTAAAGCATTTTCTTTTTCTTTTCATGAGACGTACATTTTTTGATAGTAATTCATTGACGGTCCCTAAATTCGAACGACCGGAGATCATAGCGGGGCATTCAGCGTGTTCTTGCCTAAACCCTGACTGAGCGGGTGGGACGCAGTTAAAGGCTCCTCCCACCGTAAGTGCTGGAGCCGAATATCCAACGTCCAACGTGAAACTAACTTCACCACGGTTCGCGCGAGATGACGCTACAGTAATATCCGTAACATTAGGTAGAGAGTAAATCAACACCATTATGTAAATACTGTGCTCGTATTGTTGTCCAGGAGGTTTACCTGCAGAGATCCTGGTACCACTCGGGCTCTCCCTCGGCTCTGGACCTCAGAGACACACATCCCAAACACAGCAAGACCCAGACGAGACGCTCCATCTCGGGCTTGTTCAGAAATAACACGTTTTACCCCGGACTCAGCTACTTCCACAAAATAACTACGACGACATGATACAGCAGCCTCCGTCAGCTCCGAGGCGAATCAATAGGAAGTCACTGCAACACCACATGACGGTGCATCACATGACAGACAAGCGGTGCGTTCAGGGGCGGTACGAAATTCGGCCTGTAGAACAAAAAAGTGAATGAAAATAGTAGAAACATCTATGTATTATTTATTTATTTTGGTTCTATTTTTAACTGAAATCTAGGCCAATTGTCTGATCTAATTCTGCCAATGTTTTGAATCAGAACTTCACAGCCAGCGGGTTGTTCAAAAACGGAAAGCAAAAATGTGGCGCAAATGGTCTATTCACGGGTTATATGTATCGCAAGTAACACTTCATTAAAAACATAAGCCAATCGAATGACTCTCGTGATATCGTATGCTGTTTTTTTGTTAGGGGCACCATTTAGGAGTTGGCCCATTAGTCCGACGTCTCATTAGTCCGAAAATGTCCCATTGAGTAGGGGATGAAAAATCAAATTAGGTTCAGGCAAGAGTCCGCTGACATTGAGGTTAGGGCCAGTGGTTGTATATGGCTCTCTAATCCGCAACACAACTGGGTTAGAGCGATGTCGGACTAATGGCACCTCTGCTCAATGGTACATTTTCGGACTAATGAGGCGTCGGCAATTTACTCGTTAAAATGTACAAAGATTAATAATAATAATAATAATGCCTTACACTTGTATTGCGCTTTACAAGTCTGTATTACCAAGTTTTTCTCAAAGCGCCACACTGTCGTCATTAATCATTCACTCCATACTCGGTGGTGGTAAGCTACTGTTGTAGCCACAGCTGCCCTGGGGTAGACTGACGGAAGCGAGGCAGCCAATCTGCGCCATCGGCCCCTCCGACCACCACCAACCACTCACTCACATCATTCATCCCGGCCTATTGTACATGTTTTTGGTGGTAGGGGAAACCGGAGTACCCGGAGGAAACCTACGCAGACACGTACCTAAATAATCCTCATCATCATCATCCTCATCATCATTACAACAACAATAATAATTTCAAATAATTATAATAATAATTATTATTATTATTATTACAATTACTTTTTTCTGAGAAATATTTCCCCACGTGTTTCCTTAAAATATAAATGTCTTCATTTTTATACAGTAGCTTTGTTTTTTCTTTCTTTCATCTTCAACTGAAGATGTGTACAGGTGAAACCCAAATTAACACAGTACCTTGGAGTTTGCTCTCGTGTGATATGACACCTTAGCTCCGTGTGAAATATAATCTAATAATGAACAGAAGAGAATGTGGAAAGGAATGAGACGAATCCTGTTCGTCAAGTTGGGTTGTTGATGTTACACTACACTCATTGTTTTATTGTCATAAAGGCAATGTGAATGCATTGCACTAATCAGCGCAAATGTATATAGTGAGAAATAATTCACAAACTATATAACATTTAATACTTCTCTTTGACATATTTTATACAGTACTAAGCCAATTGTAATGTGTCATGATACGCAGGAATTTAATTTGCATATTTTATTAACATTCACCAGCACGATAATTTTATATGTAATTCAATTTTATGTTTCTATTGTTCTATAAGTTGCACTAAAGTAAATCGGTCTATAGAGGGAGCTACTGGAACACTTGGGGTACACTAACTTAATAGAATGTCTTTGACAAAAACGCAGTTCTCATTAGAATTAAAGTCAACTGAGATCACACGAGGTGACTAACCCTCTGCCTATTGTATGTACAAATTATTTCTGGTGATGTTTGCATTATTGAGCAGCCGGTATCTATCTACAACTGTGTCATTGTCCTGGAGCTTGTACCTACATTCCCCCCTTCTTTGTCTCCTCTTGTTGTGACTTAGCTTGAGCACAGATAATGCCCTGTGGCTGTCACCATGAGCTGCGAGGAGGCTGATCCGTGCTGGGACAGTGTCAGGTTAGTTTGACCGTCTCAGATTTACTCTCAACACTTAGGATCAAACTCACAAGAGGAGCAGCCAGGAAGTAAACTGCTGCCACTAGGTAAGCTTGATTTATTACTGCATTTTTGTTCTGGATAATTTATGAAACAATAAAGGTGCCGTTTTTTTAGATTTTTCTCCTAGCAAAGAATATATGATTTTTGCCCTTCCCCTTATGACGAGTGTTAGAACAGTCGCAGTTTGTGTGAGTTTCATTTTGGTCAGTGTTTCTCAAAGTGATACTCAGGGTCATCTGCATGTTTAGGCTTTCTTCATTTTAATTAGCGATAATTTCATCAATGCTTTGGTAATGCTTTCCTTTAGCTGTGTATTCCTGGTTAAAACATGGTTTACACGCAGCCAAATTGACTCAATCATGGCCTTTGTAGCCCTGAATGAAACCTGATTTGATCTTGATCTGGGCCTGGAGGTGGTTCTGAAAATTCAAATATTTATTGAGGTGGTATTTAGGCCATTCCATAGCTACATTTACAAAAAGTACACACCTTGTTTAAAAAAGTACTTCATACATACAGTATAAGTTTTTTGTGTGTCTTTGGTTGTAAAGAGTGGGTGGACCTGGTTGTGGTAGAGGATGCTTGCATGGCTGCGTCCCTGGTGTTCAGGCTGCATGACCGGGGCCCCGAGCTGGTGAGGGAGGTGCTGCTGGAGCGAGGCTGGGAGGAGTATGATAGAAGGCACAGACAGGACGAAGACTGGAACCTGTACTGGCGGGCCTCGCTTTTTCACAAGTCGGACTACTACAACCTGATGCCATGGCAGCGGCTCAACCACCACCCAAAGACCGTCGGCATCACTCGCAAGGTTTGAACCATTTCAATATGAATCAGGCAATTGAAAATGCATTACTGGCAAATAGTCAGTGGTCATTTCTTTGTCAATGGTGAATACAGTGGGCTTTAGTTTAGTGCAGCTTCAGTCCTGGTGCATGATTATGTTGAAATCCGATACTCAAAATGTGTTTTCTTTTTTTTTTCTTATCTACACCCCAGCCTAGCTTTTATGGTTGTTCAAAAGCAGCACAGCTATAATTGAGAGCAATTGGAGAGTCTGCATTTGTTCAATACATTTTAGTAAGTTTCATTATTGTATACATAATACTACACTCTAAACCAATGATTGACAGTTTGCATACTGTTGTTGTGTCCTTGGGCAAAACACCTCACCCAAATGTACCCGTGCAATGTAAAGCAATGTTTTATCTTGAGACTCTGTGGCTGTCGGTGCCGCTTCATTAGTGTATTTAAACATCAACAGTGTGTCAATAACATACGTTGTTAGAGTATATAGTCTCTTGGGCAAAATTATGCAGTGTTGGAGTGTTATTTTTTACATTTTAAATCTTTAAAATGCAAAATTGTGTCTCTCAGGACTTTTTGACTCGCAACCTCAGAAGAATGAGAACCACATTTGGGGCTGGCGTGTATGACTTCAGCCCAATCGCCTTCATCCTGCCCAATGACTACACTCGCTTCCTGGCTGAGCACAACAGGCAGCGGATGATCCCCGGTCTCCCCATCTACTGGATCTGTAAGCCTGTCGACTTGTCCCGGGGCAGGGGCATCTTCATCTTTGAGGATATTAAGGACTTGGTGTACGACTCATCAGTGATTGTGCAGCGCTACATCCCCAATCCTCTTCTTGTGTCCGGTTACAAATTTGACCTAAGGATTTATGTTTGTGTCAAGAGCTTCAATCCACTGACAGTTTACATCCATCAAGAAGGTTTGGTGCGTTTCGCTACAGAGAAATACCAATTGTCCCATTTGGGGAATCTCTACTCCCATCTCACCAATACAAGTATCAATAAGTTTAGCCCATTCTACAAAACTGAAAAAGGCAAAGTGGGTCAAGGGTGTAAGTGGACAATGAGCAAGTTTCGGCATTTCCTCCATTGCCAAGAAGTCAATGAACTTCTTTTCTGGCAAAGGATTAACAATATTGTGACTTTGACGCTGCTTGCCATTGCTCCTTCTGTCCCACATTTTCCCAACTGTGTGGAGCTACTTGGGTTTGATATTCTCATAGATGTGAAGCTAAAACCATGGCTCCTTGAGGTCAACTACAGTCCTGCATTGACTCTGGATTGCCAGGCAGACATTACAGTCAAAAAAGGCCTGATAAGTGATCTGATTGACTTGATGAACTACAGATGGGTGGACTGCTTTCGAGATAGAGCTTACAAGAGAAAATTGCACAAATGTTTAAAAGTGAATCGTTCAGATGCTTCCATGGCGCCGGTAACTGTTAAATGTTCAAAGCAAAATGTTTTTGAAAAGACATTGCCGCAAGGCGGGAAGCTTCCTCTTCTCAAACCAGAAAAAACCCAAAAGAAATCCAGTGGTTTAATTCCTCGACACCACAGGTATCTACCGCCTGTCGAAAAGAATAAACCAGGAGCTAGGCGTGGAATGGTTAGCGCTAACACAACTATGTACAGTGACGACAAGAGTGCAGACCTGATACTGGGGCCAAGGACAAAGTTGACAGGGGTGAAGAAACTCCCCTGTCCTGCCATCACAGCACGTCTGCCTCGACTGCCTGAGGTTACACTCCACGACAACAATGAAACTGAAGCTGAGGTCACACCGTCCACAGAGACAGACCTTTCCTCTTCGACATGTGATACGCCGCAGCAAGAGCCTTTAGCCGGCTCCTGGAGGCTCCCCGACATCCACAGGTCAGAACTTTAGTAAGCTTTTGGACTGTTGTGGTATGCATAGATACAGCTTACATTTATCCCCTGACCTTCACAGAAATGTATATGTTTGGTTTACAGTGTTGGACAGAGATCAGTGAACACAGCTTCAAGTCAAACCCGAGAAAGAGGAGCAGTAGTTCCTCCACCCAGAGTGGGAGATTTCATCAGGACATTCCCCTTTAACTCTGCCACCCTTAAAGCGTCCCAGGAAATCCTGGATGTGAGGACAGTCATACAAGAACTCCTCAAGCTGACTGCCAAGTTGTCCCACTGCAGTCGACCCAACAGAAGAAAGATCAGACTGGACGGTGTACGGGATAGTGAAGAGGATGGGACTTTTGAGTCATTGTTTTGGGGCCCCAAAGATCCCAAACTCATCAGCCACTGTCTGCAACATTTATAAACGAACAGTGACTTTAAGTAGTAGTACAGTAAGAACTCCTCCCTGTCCACCCCTATTTAAAGTATTTAAAGCTGACCATTCAAAACAGCAATACAAGATCTAAAAACCTTCTGAGGATCAAGATTACATGATATCTATACACGAAAGGTTAACTTAACAAAAATACGTTTACAAAAATAAACAAAAATGGTAGATTTTAGAAACAAGTTGACCCAAGGAAAACTCAAATTATTGACTAGCTATGGCAGCTTCTGGATGCTCCATCGAGTACCTCTGTTATGTGTAACATTTTGGAAGTTATTGAATACTTACTTTGGCAAACCACCGAAATATAGAAAATAAAATAAAAAATGATACATCCTTATTGTGATGCTCAAACCTTCATGTGTTATGTGCTGGTTTAATGGGCATGGGCTAAAATTACACTGTGGTGCACTACAGCCCAATTTACTGTATACGTGTCCTGTTGTGCCTGACTGATGATTTATTTAACAGGATCCCCGTTGCTTTCTCTGTTACTGACAGTTTGCCTCATTATGTCAAGCTGAACCTTGAACCTGTGGCATAGTCTTACAGTAAGAGGTGACCAAGGGGGGCTTTCGAGATGATTACTCCTTTCCAAATTCTTAGCAGCGAGGTCCAGTAACATAATCACGTTATCTAGCTGTAGCACGTATCTAGATTGGCGATCTATTGGTTACTACTGGTTTCAATGGGAATGATCTTCTACTGATCTGATTTTGTGGTTCTAATCTAGTCTATTTTTAATTCAGGATTTTAGAATTATTTGTACAGGTACAACTACTTTATCATGGTTTAATCTTGGTATGGACCTAATATAGATCTAGTGGTACTTGGCATGGAAAGTTTTAAGATCCACTGATTTAAATACATTATGGATTTTTTTTGTTGATATATATATATATATATATATATATATATATATATATATATATGTGTGTGTGTGTGTGTGTGTTTGACATTTCAGTGACCCAGCGGCTGTATTCATGAGTGGTTATCATGGCACCTACTTTCCATCACAGTGGCCTCTATGATGCTACAGGATCAATTGTTTTTAGAGTTTCTCGTAGGTTTTCACTGCTGATCGACCATCTCGCCAGAAAAACTACAAAACAATTGATCCTGGAGCGTTGTAGAGGCAACCATGATACCCATAGTCAACAGTATATTAAACCTGCTGACTTCACAATAACCTATGGACTTTCTCACAACCACTCCCTGCTATTGCCTCTAATCACAAACCTTTGGACCCACAGTAAAAACCTCTTATACAACTCAATTTCCTTATTCTTTCCCATAACTGCGCTGCTAAAATGGCAGAAGCCAAGACATTTGTGGATAGATTTGTCTGTTCAATTTGTTTGGATATCCTCAACTATCCGGTCACAATTCCTTGTGGACACAACTACTGCATGAAGTGCATCACCAACCATTGGGACACGCAGCGGACAGTTTATACTTGTCCTCAATGTAGAAGGTACTTTGTTTCGAGACCTGTACTTATGAAAAACACCTTGCTGGAAGAGTTGATTGAAGAGTTGAAGGCAACCAAGATACAAATGACAGACACAAGTCCACAGGATGTCCTTTGTGACGTGTGCGATGGCAAGAAGCTAAAAGCATCCAAATCCTGTATGCAATGCTTGGCGTCTTTTTGCGAGGAGCACCTACAACCTCACTTCAAGTCCCCTGTTTTTACGAAACACAAGTTATCAGCGCCATCGCAACATCTTCAGGAAGGCCTCTGCCCTAAACACAATGAGGCGCTGAAGATGTTTTGCCAGACAGATCAGCAATGCATATGCTTCCTGTGCTCCGTTGACGAACACAGGGGACATGACACAGTCCCAGCGATAACCAAGAGGGCTCAAGCGGAGAAGGAGCTGGAGAGAAGACAGCAAACAATTCTTCAGATAATTACCAGTAAAAACAAGGACAAGGAGGCGCTTCGACAAGATGAAATGGCTGTCAGTGCTGCAGCCAAAGAAGCCTTTGGGCAAAGCGACAAAACCTTTTCCAGCCTGATTCGTCTCGTCGAAGATAGAAAAGGCAAAATCGAGATGCAGATCCAAACGCAACAGGAGAAAGACGTGCGCCGAGTTTGAGAGTTGATTGAAAAAACGGATGAGGAAATTTCAAATCTGGAGAGGTCCAAACTTGAGATGGAACTGGTGTCACACATCTCTGACGACTGCCTATATCTGCAAAAATATCTCGAACTTTCTGAACTGGTGGACGATCAAGAAACGCGCATACAATCTCTCCGTCACTCTTTGCAATACTACGCAGACATGTCTGCAGCGGTTTCAGGGCTGGCCAATAAACTGCAAAGTGTTTTGAACCATGGCGTAGCAAACAGTTCTGTTGAGGAGTCGTGTCCTGAGACGAGGGAGGACTTCCTCAGATATTACCGAGACATCACACTTGATCCGAACACAGCCAACACCCAGCTGGCACTATCCAATTTCAACAAAAGGGTTATGTTAATAGGAAAACCTATTGAGTATCCACATCACCCGGAAAGATTTTGCGATTGGAGGCAGGTTTTGAGCAAAGAAAGCTTGACGGGTAAATGTTATTGGGAAGTTGAGTGGAGCGGGGAGGACGGGGTGTACGTCGCAGTTGCATATAAAAGCATCAAAAGGCAGGGATCGTCAACTGAGTGCCTATTTGGATACAATGATCAATCCTGGGCTCTGTATTGCGATAAAAGTAATTATGTATTTTGGTTCTGTGGTATCAGCTGTCCGGTTTCAGGTCCGCGATCGACTAAAATCGGAGTCTACTTGGACCACGCGGCGGGAGTGTTGGCGTTTTATAGCGTGTCACAAACAATGACCTTGCTACACAAAGTTCAGACAAGGTTCACTCAGCCGCTGCATGCTGGGCTGTGGCTGTATTACCCAATAGGGATTACCGCTGCATTTTGTAGACACAAATAAAATGTTTATTTGTGCCAGAATCGACTCCCCAGATATTCAGTTTAGACTTAAGAGTTAGTCATTTTGGATGATTTGATATAAAGTAGCGCACACCTTTTCTTCAACAGCAATTGTTGTCTAGCTGTTCTTGTCTTTGCCAGAAATAAGTATTTACATCATGAATTAAAAGACATTGTATAAGTGTGTGTTAATGTTTGTGCAATAATGTTGTTTTATTGTGTACTGTCCTGTTGGAAGTATGGCATACACGGCGGTGCCATTAGCATGATTTCACTTGTCTTAGAGGGCTTAAATTCTGCTATTTGAAGAAGTATGTATGAAAGTTATCTTGATATAATTTCAGTCCCTGATCTGCGGTGTGCCCTATCAATGCGCTGTCAGGTGTAATGAGGTCAGTCACCGGGTCCGAACTGGCTTTTGTGACTCTTCATCCATTATTACTGAGGTGCTTAAAGGCCACTTAGCTGCATATTCTTTTGCAATTTAATTTGATACTTAACAAGACTGACGTGGTGACAGTAATCCCAATCGCAGAAGTGAATTTGACACCTTTTGGAAATCTGCGTAAGACATCTTAATTAACTTAATTTATGCAACTTTATGTTTCAGATGTAATTATAAATGTATCAATGCATGTAAAAATGCTTGCGTAGCTATGTTATCGGGTACGGCGGCTGCTTTAATACCAGTTGCAGATCTAGTAACAGTAATCATTGTTCTCTTTGTCATAGCAGTATTTTACCGTTGATTTACCGTACTAATTTAAAAAAGGAATTTCAATTAATCTACACAAATTGCTGTTGCGTACTTTGTATGTACACTTAATTCAACTGCTTCACTATAAAAGTCTGACGTTTTACCAAGACTTGTTTTATGAAAAAGGCTCAGTAGATGGCGTTGTTGAACTTTGCATGACAGAGTGTTCAAGCTGCGGTTGTCTGACCCCGGTGAAGTTGGTTTCACGTTGGACGTTGGATATTCGCCTTCAGCACCAAGATCGTTCGAACTTAGGGACAGTCTATGAATTACTCTCTTTGTAAAAAGGTGTTGGTTTAAAAAAATTTAGTTTAGGTGTAAATCAATAATATGATACAAATAAAACTATTTTAATGAAAGGAGATAGACTAAATATAATCTGTAGGTGTATTTTCTACCACATTTAATCTTGTATTGTATTTTATACCTACTGTTGAATGTTTTCAAATGTTTTCAATAAGCCTATATTCGGAATCATGTGAACCAGCAAAATAAATCATATTTATAAAAATACTCCTAGTCCACCACACGTTTTTGTTTCTCTATTTTCAGGTTTTTAAACTTTTGAAAAATCCTAATCCGGGAAAATCGCCAGTTCAATAGGTTTATGGTCATGTGACCCAGTGACTCCAAACCACTTTACACAATGAGTACTACCTCTAGGCTATGGGGCTCAGGCCATGAAATTCTGCTTAATAGTTTTGATGTATTTTTCAAGGATTTTTTATAGAAAGGATGGGTTTTTCCTCAATAGCTTTTAAGGCATTTGACCCAGTCACCACAAACTACTTTACAACATTAGTTGTTATGATGTGGGTTTTTGGTTGTTGGTTTTGTCCTGGTTTTGGTTAGTTTCTCCCCTGTCCTAGTCTGTGTCTCTGTCTTGTGTTTATTTTGATAGTCTTGGTCTGTGTCTGTGTCGTCCTGCTTTCCCTTCCTCCTGTTGATTGCCTGCCCCGCCCTGATGTGTGTCACCTGTGCCCCGTTTCCTCATGTATTTATACCCCTGTGTTTTCCCTTGTCTTTGTGGGATCATTGTATGTCGTTGCCGGTTTTGGTGTCAGTGGTTTCTGTGCGTGCATGTAAGTTTTTTGTTCATTGGTTTTTCTGGTACTTGGACCTTTTTCCATTAAACTTCTGTTCTGCTCCGATTCCTGGGCTCTGTGCATTTGGGTCATCATTCCCCCACAATCCTTGACATTAGTACTACATATACTATACTACTATAGGGCTCAGGCCATGAAATTCTTTAATCACGCTGTTTTGTTTATTTCAGCACTAAAAAGTAGAAGCCTAAATCTACGATTGTCAGGCTCTGGAGCACTGTGTGAAGGCTCGTCATTTAAAAGCTTTCTGTGCACAAAATGAGGCCAAAGCTTTGCGTAACCACTCCTCTGCGCTAAAGGTGGTATTTATAGGTATTTATAGGCTGAGGGGACTATAGCCTAAATTATAATCATAACCCTAAACAATTTGTAAATTTTTCAACACCGCCATGAAATGGACCCCAGGAAGAGTAATCTTTGCTTTGGTAAAGACTAATGGGGATCCTGAAATAAAGAATAAAGAGGCGAGGAAACCATTTTGAAGAAGTCATGTTTTGGTCACTTTTTATAGTCTATTTTAACTTCATGTGTTTTGAAAAGATTTATTTATGGAATATACAGTAAGATACCAATATGTGTGATCAGAGAAGAGGAGTTCACTCTTCAGTGTATCAAGGGCATTACCCTATGGGTTTGAGGAAAAACAATTTTTTCTCAAATAAGTAATTAGCTTTTAAGCAGAATTTCATGGCCCTGAGCCCCAGGTAGTACTAATTGTGTAAACTGGTTTGGGGCCACTGGGTCAAATGCCTTAAAAGCTATTGAGGAAAAATCCATACTTTCTATAAAAAATCCTTGAAAAATACACCAAAACTATGAAGCAGAATTTCATGTCCTGAGCCCCATAGCCTAGAGGTAGTACTCATTTTGTAAACTGGTTTGGGGCCACTGGGTCAAATGCCTTAAAAGCTATTGAGGAAAAACCCATACTTTGTATAAAGATATCTTGAAAAATACACCAAAACTATGAAGCAGAATTTTATGTCCTGAGCCCCATAGCCTAGAGGCAGTACTCATTTTGTAAACTGGTTTGGGGCCACTGGGTCAAATGCCTTAAAAGCTATTGAGGAAAAACCCATACGTTCTATAAAAAGTCCTTCAAAGCATACAAAACGGAGGTCACTATTTTAATGTTAAAGGCACGCTACTATGCGGCAGTATATATTATACTCCGAGATCTTGCTACTTCCCAGCTGTCATTACCATCCTCAATATAATTTTAATTTGAGAGGTAGTACTAATTTTGTAAAGTGGTTTGGGGTCACATGACCAAAAACCTATTGAAAGAAAAAATCTTGTATTTTTTGTGGTTTCCCAGGATTATGATTTTTAAAGTTTAAAAACCTGAAAATAGAGAAACAAAAACGTGTGGTGGACTAGGAGTATTTTTATAAATATTATTTATTTTTCTGGTTCACATTGATTCAGAATATAGGTTTATTGAAAAAATGTGAAAACATTCAACAGTAGGTATAAAATACAATAACAGATTAAATGTGGTAGAAAATACACCTACAGATTACATTTAGTCTATCTTCTTTCATTAAAATAGTTTTATTTGTATCATATTATTGATTTACACCTAAACTAAATTTTTTAAACCAACACCTTTTTACAAAGAGAGTAATTCATAGACGGTCCCTAAATTCGAACGATTTGGTGCTGAAGGCGAATATCCAACGTCCAACGTGAAACCAACTTCACCGCGGTGCTATACCGCAAATAATCACTCACAGGGACAGAGTCTTTCTGTGGAGTCTCTGGAGTTTGCATGTTCTCCCCGTGTCAGCATAGGTCTCTTCCTGGTGCTCCTACCACTAAAAACATGTACTAGGCCAGGATTAATGACAGCGTGTTTGAGAGTGGGAAGCGTTATAATAGTACAATGTCTTTTCACTAATGTCTACTCTCACCATTGACATTTTCCTTCCACTACCAGGAAAACTTTCCTATACAAATAAACAAACACATAAAAAATATAGAGATTTGGTAAGCAAGAAGATGTTTACAAATACAGTAATTAGTTGCTATATTATATCAAGCTGTCTAGTTCTATATATAGCTGCAAGGTCTTCGCCATAGTTTATACAGAGACAAAAGACATGGAGGTGGGAATAGCACAAAATACGCTACAACATGTCCAGTCTGTCTGGAGATTACAGAATGACTCATCACAAACTAAATCACACAAAAACACAATATTGGGGAATCGTAGTATTGTACTTGGACTATTCATTAATTCATTCCTTGCGTTTTGCTGCGCGCTGCAATCAATGAGTAGTCCAGTCAGTACTTTTAGTTTCAATTTGAAAGAGATTCATTTTTCCAGGTAACTTATTGCGAAACCCGTGAAAGAATAAAATGCGTAATAGGTGCTTTTGTTAACAGGTACATGACTTCCAAGGCAGCAGGTGACAGGAAACAATATGAAGATAGAAGACAGACACGTAGCTGTGAGGCGGACACTGCGTATCTGCTGCCCTCGTGTGGGGAGCATGAGTATTACATTGGGCGTAGGTGCGCTTGAGCGTGTGCGGGCGGGTACCGAGGTGTGAAAGGTGCACACACGGGCAGGGGGGCAGGAGAGGGCCGTAATTTATGTTGACCGCTATTGCTTTATCATGGTTTTCGTTTTTGTCAATCCAGTAGTCATCCTGTCTATATTCTTGCCCTAAAATAACCATACTCGTACTGCTGTGGTAGCGGCATGTTGTTAACAATAAAGCATTGAAATGCATCCTGGATCCAGCATCTCTGTATAGCATAGCGCGTTACACAAATCTACAGGACCCTATCGTACCCCTCAGCGGCATTAAGGAAAAGGTAAACTACGCCGCTACATTTGTCAACAAAAAAGGCAATCTTGGAAGAGCTTCACGCTGCGCACCTCCAAAGAATACAGGCAAAGGAAGGCCATTAGCAGTACCAAGGATGAGCTAAGTGCTATACACCACGCTATTCATTCATCTAAATACAGGTAAGCCTACCTGGCGCTATTTCTCTATGCTTTATAAAAGGCCTTTGATTGAAACTGGATTCAATGCGCAGCGCTGAAGTTGTCTGAATTCTGAGCTGTTGAATTGTTCAAACTTGAATGCATCATTTGGCACTCAAATACATAAAGTATAAGTTTTTTCTTATTGTATTGTATAATGTATAAGATCTTTGAAAACATGTGACCTAAGATCTAAATGTTCATAATGACCGAAGAAAAATAAACGACTACTACAATGAGAACAAATATTGAGTGAGATTTTATGCATATAAATTGTGATCTCTGAATAAACTTTGGATGCTGGTTCACGTGAAATAAAGTCAAAACAAAATGAGTCAAACTGGAAATGATGTGCAACGTCCAAATATGGAAAATGGAAAGAGGGAACCTAAACTCACGGCGAAAGCGCTGGAAAACAAACTTGAACGACTTCAAAATGAGTGTAAAACAGCTGTCAATAAAATTAAAGCACTAATACCACAAATGAAATCTCAAATGAAAGCAAAGGAAAATGCTTCACAAATCGCAGCAGATCTGGAGAATCTAAATGCCCTATGTGATAAGGCGCACTCCTTACACAATTAATTGTTTCCATTATTTCCAGAAGATGAACGTAAAAAACAAAAGGAATGGTTTACCACACTTATGGAGTATTCTGAGGCTTTTATTGACGCAATAAAGGACTGGCAAGAGGATAATGATCCTGCAAAAGAAAATAAAAAGGATTTTGAGCCACCATCACCTATACAAACAATGAATATTCTGACAAGTCTCAAACATCCCCTCAGCCTGATCCAGAAAAGTGCTTCCTGGAGACAGCGTTTCAAACGCTGGAAGTAAAAGATCTTGTTCCCATCACTCCTCCACCACCTCACGCTCCTCTGCACGTTGGAAGGCTGAAGCTGAGCTGGCAGCATTGGAAGCCAAACAAAAAATGCTCACAGAGAGACATGCAATTGAGGACGAAGAAGAAAACTTGCGTAAAAGAAAGGAAAGACTTCAATTGGACAGTGAAATTGCAGAAAAAATGGCTACGCTGAATGTGATAAAGACTAAAAGCAGTATTGTCAGTGGTGGGCATAAATCAAGAGCCTCAGATGGAATGAACTCACATTTGGAAAAGAAACGACAACAACAACAACAAAGTTTACCACAACAACAGCCACAAAAGCCACAATCTCTCAATGTAAATGCCACAGAATTTGTTCTATCTCTCTCCGTAACAAAACCTAAGGGGCACACATATGACAATGCACGTCCATCTGTAAAGCCAAAGACAACGCTCACTGTACCCATGGTGCCACAGCATTACAAAAATAGTGAGTCACAGCACTATTCAAAGTCTCTCCAAAAGCAAGAGAATAGATCAACACAGCATGACAATACATTTCGTGAAGATGCTGAATCAGTGATGGTGTATTTGATATAATGAGAAAGCAGAATGAAATTACGTCACTTCTCATTCAGCAGCAATGCTTGTCTGCTCTCCCAAAAAGAGAAATTCCAGTATTCGATGGCGACCCTCTGAAATATTACACATTTATGAGATCATTTGAAAATGGAGTTGAATGCAATACAAATAATAACTACGATTGACTGTACTTCCTTGAGCAATATACTACAGGACATGCTAAGGAACTCGTGAGAAGCTGCCAATATATTGATACAGAAACGGGAACTACGCTCTGATAATGGCACAAACTTCGTTGGAGGGGAACGAGAGCTAAAATGGGCCATTGAACAATGGAATCAGACACGTCTCAATGACATGCTGTTGCAGAAGGGCATCAAGTGGACCTTTAACCCACCCGCAGGATCACATCATGGAGGGGAGAGGCTCATTCGATCTGTGAGGAAAGTGCTCAACTCAACTCTCAAAGTACAACATCTCGACGAGAAAGGCCTTCATACAGTGCTTTGTGAGGTCGAGGCCATCATTAACAGCCGGCCCATCACTAAGGCATCCACAGATCCGAATGACCTGGAGGCGTTAACACCAAACCATTTGTTGCTGCTCAAGAACTTACCTTTGTTACCTCCAGGAGAGTTCCAGCCTAACGACCTGTATGCAACAAGGAGATGGCGACAAGTCCAATATATATCGGATCTATTCTGGAAGAGGTGGACCAAGGAATACTTGCCTCTAATGCAGGAGCGTCAACGATGGGCTGGAGTGAAAAGGAATCTTATCGTCGGGGATATTGTGATTGTCATGGATAGTACCGCTCCTCGGAACTCTTGGGTTATGGGGCGAGTGTTTTTCCCGACAAAAGGGGATTTGTCCAGCAATCCGGATTAAAACAAAGACTAGTTGCCTGGACCGGCCTATTTCCAAGGTCTGTCTGTTGATGGAGGCTGAGACTGCATAAGGACGATGCAGGTCTACTAATGACTTTGGTCATTAGGAGCATGTTTTACTACATGTTTTACTATTTATGCATATATGATATCCGGGTTACATACAACTTGAAAGGTAAACTAGTTTCGATATACAGTACTCCAGAACAACCTTGAAAAGTATGTGTCCCATGAGACGTGGTGATGAAATTTGGAAAAATCTAGATCAAAGCATCAAACTCTGTAAAAATCTGGCACACTTTATAAAGATCTACAAATAAACCATTGTGAGTGTTGTTTTATATTCTTTTGCTGTTGTTTCTTTATTTTGCAGTTGTTGTTTTTTTTTGCATTACTGTTCCTTATTATTTGCTGTTATTTTGCGACATGTTCCCTTGTTTATGATTTGTTTATAATTTGTTAAATGAAATGTTATTTTTTTATTTTTGGGGTGGGCGCTTAAAAGCCTTTAGCTTCGGCCCACTCCTTTTGAGCAGATAAACTGCTCAAATAAATAAATAAACTAAACTAGGCTAAGCCATAAGACTAAAGTAAAGCGTAAATACCGCATCAGATGTGGTTTGTCCTATCGCTCCAAGATGCTGATACCATTTATGACAGGAAAAGAGATAATCGCAGCGGAAATTAGTCTTAAATATCATTATAGGTCATCGATAAAACTTTATGGACAGCGCCTTGATCATCTAAAGCTTTATCAATTGCAATCCATCTTTCAAAATATTATAATGACACATTCAATAAAGATTGCACTGACTTTCCTGGCCCCAATGTGTAGACTACAGGGTGAATTTTAAGTCCAATAGAAATTCAAGGACGTTGCACTTGGTCGATCAATATTATAGACTAGAGCTGAAGACAAGCTCCTGAAGATTTGGGTTATAGGCCCGACAGCTATAGACATTGAGAGGATTGCCAGGGAGCCCAAGAAAAGCTTTCAATAGAACTGTCCCAGCGGCTGCAGCCCCCGAGGAACTTCTATCACTCAGCCTATTTGGAAATATTAGCTTAGTCTGCGGAGCCTTATAATTCACTGCACATATGTAGCATAGTAAATGTCTCAAAGGCCTCTCAGCAAAGCATTGGCCCACATTTGAAGACTTGTTCAATCTCACATTTGTTTTATCACAGAGGTTTTATGATAACTTGAGCACAAATCACTATAACAGTCAGTATAGCATATCAAATGAGCTTGAAAGATGTCCATAAAACAACACTTCACTTGGAAAACTGGTCGGGGCTTGGGAAAACGTTGACACTTGGACGTTGGGTTATCATCCTCGCTGATGCTACAAACACTGAGCCTCAAACTGCCTTTGCATGGGAATTGGCTAGACTTAAAAGGTGTTGAGTTTGCTGTTGCCCGGCTCGCGGATGAAAACATTTCGTGTTTTTGTTGTGACGCGTTGTTGACCTATGAACTCTCTGGGGACTGAGTTCCTTCCGGGCCCCCGACTGTGGCACTGGCACGGCTGGACATGGGCTTTCCCTCCCACAGAAGCTGCAGATTGAATATTCATGTTGAGAACTTGAGACGTTCCTTTGCGGTTGTTGTATACGCTATGTTCTTAAAGCTAACAATAACTTCCTGATTTGTCCTGGCCCCGTCTAGTGACAATATTGGGAAATTTGAGTCATCTAATGAAAATGTTCTGCAGAATGAAAACTTTCCAATGCAGCGTCAGCCTGTCGTAATGCTACAATGGAAAAAAAAACTATCTGAAGTCATATGGATAATTATTAGAATTAGTTTAAATTACTATAACTCTAAAATAAAAGCACGCTTCAGTGATAGTCAGTGGAAGTCCTTAAACTGTACAAGTCAGTACAGTTGTCAGTAGTATTTTCATTACCTTTGCCCCGTTAAACAAACATTTACATTACACACTTGTGTGTAATGTTTGCTCTGAACTCAGTCACATCTCAGTGAGCACTCGTGACGTCAGCATGAGCTTTGACCTCATTCTTCTCTCCTCCCTTCTGTTCCCTGACTTTCTCATTTTAATCGCTGCTTCAAAGTTTAGATGGTTCTCTTTCTTTCTCCTGCCGACAAGTGAGACCAGAATAAATACACAGGCCAGTTTGGATCTGCACAGAAGCAAATACAACTGACTATTGGTCTTTTAGGATAAATAGTGAGTGACATGTAAAAGTTAAATGGTGGTTTAGTTAAAACGGCATCAATCAGAATAAAAAAGTGCCATGTAAAATGCAACATTTTTGTCTAACTGAGGGTCAAATGCCTCGGTTCCAGGGACAGGTCACAGCGTTTGTTCGTTTTTTAAGAGCGGGAATGTGGCTGAAGGTGGTATGGTCAGAATGACTTTTTTT
Organism: Proterorhinus semilunaris; assembly: GCA_021464625.1. Classification (NCBI taxonomy): domain Eukaryota; kingdom Metazoa; phylum Chordata; class Actinopteri; order Gobiiformes; family Gobiidae; genus Proterorhinus; species Proterorhinus semilunaris. The sequence goes on from CM038359.1 coordinate 14,902,971, forward strand.
GGAAATGTTTTCATCACACCACACCAATAAAAAATATGAGGACTATGGCCAGGATGAATACCAGTGTAACTTAATCTTTGTTCCTGTTCCAAACACCGAGCCGTTAAATGAAAAGCACATTATGCAAATTCTTGTTAGCTTTATCTGACTACATGTTAAGTTTTTAATTTTTTTGATGCCACGTCAGGTTAGCTTTCTTTCACCTGTCCCTGATATAAATTCAAAATGTGTTCAATATTGTAAAATTAAATCTCTTAACTTAACTTTTTTTTTTTTTTTTTACAAAGCTCCCCGTTTTGTTCATGGAAAACACTTTATTGTAGTTTGACAAGCAGGGGTTTCTAGAAATGATTATGCTTAGCGTTTAACAAAGAGAGAAGCTGCCCTGCCTGGATTAAAAAATAATAATACAATAATAATATTATTTTTTAATTAGTAACTAAAATAAAATCTACAAAAAAGAAAAAGAAACAGTTGTTCCTTGTTGACTTGTTTTTATGTTGTGGATGCAAATACACTTAACATTTTTTATTTATTTTTATCAACTTCACGTAACCGTGTGGTGGAATTCCATCTACTTTAACTTTAAGAAAGAAGAAAAGGGCTGTTCTGTTGGATGCTACGTGTGGATATATTTTACCCTGCATGCAATGTTTCAAAAGATTTTAAATCAACCAGTCCACACATACGTTTCTGTTCCCTAGATCGACAAAAAGCAACTTCCCCATGGAACAATGATTTTACATAAACTTCCTGAGCAGTTTTATTGCTGACTTTATGGACTGGCCGTAAGGTACATGACCACAAGTTGACATTACATTTCTGTAATCATCCTGCAGAGGGTACGTTGATAAAGCTCAGCGCACTGGTGCCAGATTTCTCAGTTCTTTGAGATGGTGAAGCTGACACTTCAAAACCTGAAATTACGGAGTTATGGCCGTATCTCCACCTGCACAGGTGGGTGCTGCAGGGCTCCTCACAACAGTTCAATTGTCACACTTTTCAACAGACTCCAATGCTATAGAAAATGCAATTGTTAAAGTGTTCGCTAATAATGCTCTGTGAGATGAAATATAGAATAATCCGGTATAATTGCGATGATAAAGCAGGTAGGTCGGTGTTAAGAAACCTGGACGTATACGAAATCTCCCCAGCGACAATGTGCTGTGATTAGAATAGTCGACCTGTGACCTTGCGTACTGCACAACTGTGGAAGTCTGGGTGTCATAACGACGATCAAAATATAGGGATAGACTGAAAGGTGTTATGAGGGGTAAAAGCTGCTGAAGTGCGGACGGACGCTGAAAAGCTCAAGAAAAAAGAGGAACATGAAACCACAAACAGCTTGAAAAGGTGTCCACACGTAAGGTGAAGCGAGACATTGAATGACGCATATCGGCAATAATGTGTATAAATTGTGAACCTCGCTCGGTGTCCAAGAGAGATCTCGCTTTGAGTACTATTCATTGTTCAGAAGTCTTGCACGCCTGCCACTCAGGCCCGGACTGGCCATATATTTTACCAGGGAATTTGACCGGTGGGCCGGTTCTAAAATGGGCCGGTGCGTTAGATTTTATTTTTTTATTTTCTGCGCAGCCCAACTCCCAAAACACCACTCACACATATTTTTTATCAGTAACGTAGAAACACATAGGTTAGGGAAAGTAAAATTATGGGGAGGTCCGAGTCATATCTGGGCCGGACTTTCTTCACAGTCGGGAACTCCAACATGATAGTCTCCAGGTGGAAAGTTTTGGTACTTCAAGGACAAAGCGTTATTTGGTTTTAGGCAATTTGAGCACTGAAATGACCAGGGGAATATGAACTATAAAAACATAAAGCACTTCCTGCAGCTTATGACATCACGAGGTGGAGCAGAGAATGTTGAGCTCTGGAGAGGGGGATGGTCAGAATACACACTCAAACACGCATGAATAATACAAACTCCAGGTCTGTTTCGATAATGACAAGGATATTCTTTCTTTATGGGTCCTTTAAATATGAATCAAACATTTAAGCTCATTGGACATGGTCATTATAAATCGAATGGGAGTTTTATTGTTTTTCCCACAAATAAAGTACAGTCACATGACTAATCTGATGTTTTTAAGACGTCTACAGTGACAACAGCCCAGGTTTGCAGCAATTAAAAAAAAACTGACCCAAAAGGTTACATAATGTTGCACACTTTGTTATCTGTAGGTTTTCTATAGCATGAACATACTATTGTCAGAGAAACAGTGAAACAGTTATTCAATTTGTTGGGCCCGTAGGCCGAGACAACGGTAAGAGACACGACCCTCTCGTTCACCAGGGTGAACTTCAACCCATGGCGGCTGAGCTCGGGGGCTATGAGCAAACCCACCCCAGCCCGCCGCCTCTCCCCGTGGTCAACTCCAGAAAAATGGAGCGTCCAGCCTTTCTCCCAGGGTTGCGATCCAGAACCCAGGCTGTGCGTGGACAGGCCTGGCTCCAGGGTGGGGTCCCGGTTGCGCCATACCGGGCGACGTCACGGTCCTTGTTGTTAAACTGTCCATAGAAGTCTTCGAACTGCTCTTTGTCTGACCCGTCACCTAAGACCTGTTTGCCATGGGAGACCCTAGTGCATGAAGCCCCAGACAACAGAGCTCCTCGGATCATTTGGGCACTCAAACAACCCCACCACGTTAAGGTTACAGTTCACAGGGTTGGAACGAGTTAACCATGAAAACTATGGTTATAAACGTACAACCTTGTGTATGTTCAGTCTTATATTGACTTTTCATTGAAAAAGGCCTCAAGTCTTTTGCACATATTTGTCGCTGTTTCGAGGACAAACTGAAAACCCGATGACTTGGCCTGACTGGACTACAATCAATTATTTAAAAAAAAAACTAACTACTGCCTCAAAGGAAAATCAGTGAGCTCAAAGTGATTCAGATGGAGCTTGCATTCAGTTCAACTTTGTGGTTATGTCTAGACCGTTTTAAGTGAGTTAATACTGTATAGCGAGAGCAGCACGGAAACTGATCAGTTGGATGTTAGACCAAGGTACAGCAACAACAAAAAAAATGCCATTAAAAAAGATTTCTGAAAAAAAATGATGTGCACATTTGTCTTTCTGTTTGACTTGGATGAGAAATGTCTGATTATGACGAATAGAATTCTCCTATGCAGTCTTAAAGGCCAGAAAAATCTTATCTGTGTGTTGCATAACCCGCTTAAGGCGCTGCAGAGATGAACATGTTTTTGAAATGTTGAAATGTATGAGAAATGAATGCTGAGAACATCCACTTGACAATTATAGATCATTTTATATACGTAACTTATGTTCCAATGTCATAGCCTCTGAGTCACTCTAAATAGTTGGGATTTTTTATGTAAGCCATGTTTTTTATTGTATAGAGAGATAACCCACAGTAATTGCATATGGGGGGGATTTGTGTTTGTTTCTAATAAAAACATTTAACTTGGAATGAGAATAATCTATTTCCATTATGCAACAGATCTTCACCAGGGAAGAGGAATTTCAAGTTCAGGGGTAAATGCTTTGACTCCCTGATCGATTGATTCATAAGATCCAAGAGTTGAATCTTTACTGACCCCTTATGGCGGTCTCAATGTGGCACAACGTTTCATTTAAGGTAGTTTTGAGTTCTAATGAGAACGTGATACATTTTGTACAAATTCAATTAATATTGATAAAAAACAAAGGTAACACTTTAGATGAGCTCAGGCCGTAATCTAAAGCAGTGTTTCCTAACCAGGGGTACTTGGACTTGAGCATTTAGCAGGGAGTACTGGAATTATATCAGAATAAAAAAGAAAGAAAGAAACTGAGTACGATTTCAATATTAAATTCAAAGGAAAGTTAGTTTTAATTACGTTTCTCCGTTAATTGTTTCATTTTGAGAGTAATTAAGCTTAATTTTAGGGTAGGGGATACTCGGGACTATAAATGATCACCTCAAGGGGTACGCGAGACAAAAAGGGTTGGGAACCACTGATCTAAAGTGAGATGCAATGTACTTCGTTATTACACCTTGGAACCCTTTGTTACACCTACACCTACATGTAGTACAGCTTTACTAAATCTGTCTTGCACGTTAATATGTAGTTACCTGTACTTACATGTGTAATAATTATCTTGTTCCCTGTACCTATATGGGCCAGATCTAACCCCTCAGCCAAACCCTCTTTAGACGCCCCTTACAGTAAACTATGACCAACCGGTATGAGGTCAAACTGATTCATAGTAATTCCCTAGACTTTCCTATGTATTAAGCTGGATATGTATTAATCAGTAGGCGTAACGCTGACTCGCTCACATCAGTATATTGTAACAGAGCTTTGTTATGAAAGTCTATGTACATTTTTTATGGGATTGGTACACTTTTTTTAAGGTCTCTATGTCAAAGAATAAAACATTCTAAATCCCAATATTCAGATCTAACCTGAACGTAAACGCCATTGTGTTGTAGTTAACATGTAGACAGGATTAATAATTAATGAAGTATAAAAAAGCAGTCGAGAACACGCACTGATACCTGATAGTGCAGGGATGTGCGTGTGAGACTGCAACTGACTCATCTATTTCTTTTCTTTTGCTTTCATTCCTTGTAAGAGTTTCCCGCTGAGTGTGGGTTTGACTGCAAAGACAGAGGTCGTGTTGTAAGGATTTGTGAGACAGATCAGTGGCCCGCTGCGACTGGGAAATGTAGAAACAGGCCGAGCAGTGGAACGATGCCAAAGGAGCACAACATACAGATGGAAAATGACGAATACAGATGGAAAATGACGAATACACAAAACCAAATGTAAGAGAAATCTTTCAAGACTGTAAAGATTGTAAATTATTTGCAAATGCAGTGGCTTTTGAGTTTTTGTCTTGGATGACTGTAATAGTTAAATTCAGTGGTGGGCTAGTTAGATAACTTCATCATATTGCAACTTTTTAGCTTTAGGTCTATTAGGACTAAAAAGGGCAGTCCCCAAGTAATAATCTAAAATGACATGGCTGTTAAAAGACGAGCACCAGGACTCAATAACAAAACTGAACAGTAGGCAAACATAATAATGATGTGTTTCATGACACCACAGCATTCCACACAACAACATTTCTATTAGAAGATCTGGTATGAAAATGTATTTTGTCTATAAATCATTGACTCACCTTGCACAGGCTGAGTGTTTTTGTATTACTCAGTAAGACAGTGGTATGTAATCAAACGGGTCAACTCTTGGGCCAACTGAGTAAGACCACTGTGACTAGAGCGGTCTCTCCAACATGGGTCATTGCTTCCAATGGAGCTGAGCAGCCTGTACTTTGTCAAATTTATAGCTAAAATCCTTTAAAAATATTGTTTTCCCTGGAAGTTAAATATAGGACTCTTTTAAACAGAAAACCTTTATAACTGCTTCTATGTAAACTTTTATGTCGTCTCTCATGTTTGTGTAAGCTCTATCATTCCAACCGGGTTCCACTGAAGCATTTTTTTTTTTAAGTACCAATCTGTTTTTCATTAAAAATACAAAAAAAAACAATATTCCTAATTTATTTAACTATTCCTTCTTTCCCATTTCAGATGAAAATTGGAAGGTAGAAGTACATAAATGCTGCAAACAACTACTCACTGACAGTTCAACAGGACAGTCTGACTGTGCACTCTTTACAAACTGCTTCAACCAAGAGCATTTAGCTACAACATCCTAAATTCTACAGGATGTCATTTTCCCTGCGTACAAGATACAAGATGTGAACCTAAACTGAAACCGGACAGCACTTCAATTTACTAGAGCGCATTATGTGACGCCCATTACAAGAGCACAGAAGTGTTTAATGGCCTTTCATCATGTGCATAACCAGTGCAATGCATGTCAGGGAGGCCTTTTGCAACACAAGTAAAGATAAACAGATTCTTAAATGCGGTCGCACGCCTCCTCAGTCTGAAATCTGTGATGTTTAGACAAGCTCGGCTGCAGGAACCAACCCCTGTTCTCTGCTATAAAGGACGGCCAAACTAATGCAGACATAAAAAAGAATACGCAACATTCTACACATCAACCGTGTCCGTAAATACATACTTTATTTAGAAATCTGTGTATTATGTGCAGGTCTCGGTTTAGTAACTGAAGCTTGAAACACTATGATGTAAATGAAGTAAGTTATGAAAAATGACTGAAACTTGCAGTCTTTCATAAAAAATCATGACCAAAAGTTAAGACACTTTTTGCCACTGTTACGTAAAAGAAGTCAGGTAATACTTCCTGTCTGTATTAAAAAAAAATGTATTGTATTGATGGAACTGAATATTGCACAAACTAACAGTGCTCTAAAACTGCCTTATGGTCATTTGGACAAACACAAAAACGATGCCAACTATGAGCTGGACAAAATGTGAACACGTTTTGAGGTTTTTTGAAAAGCCTTCTCTGGTAAGGGTAAAGTTAAGGGGAATATTGAATGTTGAAGTGCTGTCCTCAATGATTTCTGTCAACATGTTACTTGTTACAGATTTCTCTTGGTCTTTGAGATTGAGACATTTTTTCTGAACTTTAACCGATGTGTAGGAGCCTAAATTGTATTTTTGTTCTGTAAATAGTGTATTAGTTTTGCTATAATTTGTTAACGTTTTGGTCATTTTGTTATGGTTTTGGTTAATGGTTAATTTGGCTATATTTACTGTTCTCCAAAATTGTTTGGTTAAGTATTAGTTTTCATAATTATTACTTTGGTATTTGGTTTTGTAATATTTTGTGTGGTTACGGCTTGCCTATATTATGACGCTGCACGCTGTGGTGCAGTTGGTGGGGAACGCAGCTCACAGAATGGAGTTTTTTTTTACCTCTGCTACCCCTTTTTTGTAATCCCCTGTCTGTGTGTCATAATGTCTGTTTTTACTCACTAAAGAGTTTTAACTATACATTTTGGTGGATTTTATTATTGACTGTGTTTCGTATTGCGAAATTGGAAACGCTAAGGGCGCAGCGAGTCATGCTGGCTTCATCTCAATTTAGAACCTACAAGATGTATATCTCTATGATGATATTGTATTCTAATGCCTAAAGCGATCTGTTTTCCTCTCTAACCACGTCCCCAACTGTCTGACAAGTGCAGGCACGATGGTTTCTATAGACAGTCACTTGAGGAATTTCCCTGAACTGGGTGAAAAACACCTTGAACTGCTCACTAGCCCTTCACTCTGGCTTTTAAATATGGTGCTAAATACAGTAATATACAACTAATATATGTGAATTTTTCTATTACATTTTGGCGTTTATGGTCAAAGCTCGTACAATTTAAGAGGAATTCCCTGCTCTATTTCCATCAACGTCTCGCTTTGATAATTTTTCAAAGCAAGTGGGCCGTCTTCACTACATATTCAGACGGAAAGCTGATGCCAAACATGCCTTTAACCACTCCTCCTGCGCTCTATAAAGCACTTCTCTCTGCACTGTCAGGGGCAGACCGAGAGCATTCATCGAGAGGCTATTTCCACTCCCTTTTTTTAAATATTCTGCCTTGGACAGCGTTTCAAGATGGGATGATTTTGTATTTTCTATCTTGATGGAACTAGAATAAAAAGAGTGTTCGTCATGGCGTTGGATAGGACCCCCAATTTGTCGATCAATTCCACGGGCACCCCTGAAGATGACTGCAAGACTCCCAACCAGCTGACCTACCAGATCCTGTCCTGGGTCATGATTGGACAGTTTGTTCTGGGGCTGCCGCTCAACCTCTCTGTCCTCTACATCTTTATATTCAGGTATGTGGGATCTGAACAATAGCAGGGGCTGTGTATATTAATTGGGCGAAGGCCTACAAGTTAAAGTAGAAAGGGAATTTGCAACAATAATGTGAATGATCTTGAAGTAAATACTTTAAAGGCTATTTAAACTGGTCTGAATATAGGACTGAAAGACTAAACATGGATGAACACAGAGAGGACTTTCTTTTGGATGGCACATGGCAGACTAAATTTAACTCTTCTACAATCAAACCGTCTGCTATATATTACAGCTGTAACAAGTCCATGTCTACAGCAAAAATAGTACATTTACGATGGAAAAGTACTATCTACAGTATATCTAAAAGTACTATCTACAGTATATCTACAGGTGTGCCCTAGAATGAAATGGATCGTTCTGCAGGCCTATAGCATATGGTGGTTAATTAAATGTAGTGGTTATTTCATATAGAATTTCCTATTTGCAATGGATTTCGACCACGGACTGTTTATATGTGTCACGCCCCTGGCTGTGACTGTGCTTCCCTGTTTGTTTCCCCTCCCTTCTCTCCTGCCTGAGTGTGTGTGTGTGTGTGTGTGTGGGCGGAGAAACCTGGCTGCTGCAATTACTCACCTGCTCCAGATCTGCAATCAAGCGGTGGCCTTCAAGAAGCTGCCTCCACAGTCGGAGGCTGCCAGATTGTTCCGTCAACTATGGTGATTGTCAGTTGGCCGCTCTGTTTAAGAGTACTTTGTTGGATATTACCAGTTTGCCTATTCCTTTTGGAAACTTGTACTTACCTACGTCCTGTGTTCCTCCCAGATCCCGCTTTGAAGATCCCAGCTTGCAGCAGCCCACTCCTCCCAGCTACTCCCAGGAGACCAGCCCCGACTTCTACCCTCGTCTTGTTTTCCTGGACATAAAACGCACTACCTTGCGGAATTGCATCTGAGTCTACTTTTTGGGTTCAACCAGCTCAGTCGTCACAATATGATCACTTTATAGGTCTGACTTGGTGCCGTTTTGTGCCGTCCAATTCTGAAGAGGTTCTAGTTACAGTGCAACTAAAAGAAAACATCTGTTTGGGTGCAATAAGTGACAAATGAACAATGTACCTCAAAGTGTCTGAAGTCCAAGTCTAAGCCATTGAACAAGAGAAAGAGCAAATGTATGGGGCGCCAAATGTAACATGCCTTATTTCGTGGACAGAATGGCTTTTGTGTCTCAAAATACATATATTCATTACGAAATCACGTTACATCGTAACGCCGTTTGTCCACGGAATACACAAATTGCATTGTGTCCACGAAACACTGAAGAGAGCACATCGTTTCGTGGACCAAATTGACTGGTGGCCTTTTCCTTTCGTGGACATAAGGCTGAATGCACTATTCACTGTCGTAGACGAAATCAACTTTCGTCATAAAAGTATTGTGATGTGATACAGAAATTATGATGTGTACAAAAGGGATTCATTCTCTAACTCTGCAGTTACAGAAGGCATTCCGTCCACGGAAAAGTAACTTCATAACTTACGAAATGCATTCAGTGACACATGCTTTCATTCCATGGACGAAATGCATTATAGAATCACGAAATCAGTTTTGTGACCTACAACAAAACATCCTCACTAAACTTCTGGAGAGTTTGCTGCACTGAAAGTAAAGGGGCTGAATAATTTTGCACGCCCAATTTTTCAGTTGTTTATTTGTTAAAAATGTTTGAAATATCCAATACATTTCGTTTCACTTCATGATTGTGTCCCACTTGTTGTTGGTTCTTCACAAAATATTACAGTTTTATATCTTTATGTTTGAAGCCTGAAATGTGGCAAAAACGTTCGCAAGGCACTGTATGTATTTCGTGACACAAAAGGCATTCTGTCCACGAAATGAGGCATGTTACATTTGGCGCCCCATACAAATGAGGACACATTTTTCCAGAGTTTGATAACTTAACGTGAGCGCCCGAAGAACTTGTTATTGTTTCCCATGAGCTAATGTGAGATGAGCCATGGATTGGGCAACTGTAGGTATTTACGGAGGAAACGTCAGCAACAATGTGCTCCAAGTTCATCTTTTACCCAAACCATTATCATATAGGATGATTTTGACAATGATATGAGAAATGCAATCAAAACATAAAATTTACTGCCAAGCGTGACTTGTTTGAAATAACACGGTACACGCAAACGCACAAATATTTGATGTGCTTGTCTCGAGTGCAAGTGTTTATCCACGCGTCTGCAGCGTGTGGGCGGATGAAGAAAATCATTAGAGTTTTGTTTGGACTTACTGAAGCGCCCAACCCCAGCTGAACGAAAGCATTAAGTTCCAGTCATTGCTCACAAACAGGCTTTTAGCAGCTTTCAGAGTGCACCACAGAACAGCGCATTGAGGAACAATTTACAATAATTCAAGCTTTTCAGTCAATAAAATGATTTAGGAACTACTGAACGGCCGCAAATTTGAAATCACAATCCCCAACTTTTGTATTAGCCATTTCAAAATGAATACAAATCCATAATTGAGGAGCAGTGATGGTTACAATACAGATTTTACACATTTCCAAACTTAACACTTTTTACTTTTGTTCATTCTAAATTTTGAAGTAACACTTCTCTTATGCATGACACAATCAGTTAGTCTTAGAGACACTCATCCATGCATTTGTCTCCAGCAGGTTAGACTACTGTAACGGCTGCTCACTGGCCTTTCTAAACGAGCTGTTAGAGCTGCAGAACATCCAGAACGCTGCTGCTCGAGTCCTGACAAGAACCAGGAAATACGACCATATTAGTCCAGTGCTCCCGTCCCTGCACTGGCTTCCTGTCACTCAGAGAATAGAATTTAAAACCGCTCTGCTTGTGTACAAGTCTTTTCATGGTTTAGCACCAAAGTACATCTCTGACATGTTAGAGCCGTATGAACCATCTGAGAACTTCAGGGAGGGGTCTCCTGGTGGTTCCCAGAGTCAGGACTAAACACGGTGAGGCTGCGTTTCAGTTTCATGCAGCTAAAATCTGGAACAGTCTTCATGAGGATGTGAGACAGGCCTCAACTCTGACAATGTTCAAATCCAGGCTGAAAACTGCTCTTTTTACCCGAGCATCTGAAAACTGAAAGTATTTTATCTGCACTCTTGCCTTTTACTGTAATTGATACATTTTTATGTTGATCTTTTAATGATTGATTTTATCTGTTTTCTTGTAATTTTATGCAACTGTGAAGCACTTTGAATTGCCTTGTTTATGAATTGTGCTCTACAAATAAACTTGCCTTGTCTTCCCATTGTTTTTAACCCCCAGTGTTTGCTTTGTTTCCTCTTTAGGTACAAATTCTGGAAGAACAAAAGCATCTTCTTGTTCAACATTGTGGTGGCTGACTTCCTATTGGTGGTGTGTCTACCGGTAATGGCCTACCATTACCAGAATGGGGAGCGGCACAGCCCAGATGTGGTGGTGTGCAAGATCATGCTCTTCATGCTCTTCCTGAACCGCGGGGCCAGCATCGCCTTCCTCATCACGCTGTCTCTGGACCGCTATTTCAACGTGGTGCACCTGGGCAGGAGAAACTTTGTCAAAGTCCTAAAGAAGACCCCGCAGATCTCCGTGGTCATCTGGGTGCTGCTCCTGCCCCTCACCATCCCCACCATGGTGCGCACATTTCAGTGTTGTAACAGCCTCGGCCGGGTCAACGAGACGTTCTACAGCAACATGATTGATACCTTCAGAGAGGTGTGTGCGACCGTGCTCAGTTTGTTTGTGTTTTTTGTTCTAAGACAAGAACTGGTCCAAGAAACGTGTTTGACAATGGCCATATATTTGGCAATGGGCATATATTTTAAATACAATTATGTTAGTTCTCAGCCAGACTAGTTCTACCTCTACTAGGGTGGAGACAAGTAATAGAATAGCGCTTTTCCCCACAGCAAGGGGAATCTAACCTGTCCCCAGTTTGATTCCCGGGCCAGGTGGGGCCTTTCTGCCTGCGTTCTGCATTTGCTCTGGCTTCTGTTTCCCCTACGACAAAAATCACATAAGGTTAATCTCTGGGGCCATGTTGCTCCTGAAAATAAAATTATGAAATCTCAGAGGGACTTTGGGGAGCAGGTCCTTTTATAACCATGAGGCTGGCAGTTCAAATCCCAGTTCCCGCAGGGGCACACCACACTTTCGTTGTGTGCTTACGCAAGACTCTTTACCCACCTAGCTTATGTGTGGCTAGCTGGTCGTACAAATCGTTGCTTACCACTTGCATGGAGAGAATGAATATTGCATTGCAATGTAAAGCATCTTTGAGCATCCAGACAATTGCAAAACCAATACATTATTACTTTACTTGTAAAATAAAGATTGTAAACACAGAATACGCCCAACTTTCTTCACAGTGTAGAAAGTTCCAACGTCCTCCACTGCAAAACCAACGGTCGTCCCCATGAGATCTGTTTGATTAAAAAACTAATTTTAACATTACATGTAACTTTACATTTACAGATAGACATACAGCATATGCATCCAATAGGTCAAATAATTGAATGAATAACTGAATTTTGCTCAGTCTCGAATCATTATTTTGGGTTTGCTGTTTTTCAGATAGTATTCTTCAGTCAGATTATCATCCCTTTTATAATCCTGGTCTACTGTACTGCGCGCATCGTGAAACGGCTCCGGAGGAAGACCGTTGGGGACAAGTCCAAGCTTCGCCGCGCGGTTTTTGTGGTGCTGGCCGTGTTATTTGTCTTCTCCATTTGCTTCCTGCCCTGCACCATTGCCCGTGCGGTGCTAATCGTGGTCCGCCTCGAGGATGACCAAAGAACAGAGGCCGTGATGGTCCAGGTCTATGACAGTCTGATGGTCCTGTCCTATATAGACTTCCTGCTTGACCCGCTGGTGTACTGCTTTTGCAACACAGGGTTTAAAAATGCTTATATTTCCACCTTCTGCCCCCCGTTCCTTAAGGAAAAACTCCTAAATTCAGACATTGGAATGGGAATGGCTACAACATTAACAACTACTACCAATTCAGGAGGAAGGAAGATTTCCATACCCATTCTACAGAAATTGCTTTGTGTAAATAATTTATGCAAGTAAGGCAACACAACTAAATGCCTGTGTCAGTCTTAACTGTAAGATTATTAAAGACATCAGGTAAATCCAAAGCAGTTTTTATTTGTTCTTTGCACAGTCAGTAGTAATTAGTCAAAGTAATTAGTATTTAGTAATGAACTTGAATGTCAAAGTGCATGTCTGTGTCCTGTCAGATAGAGAACAAATTCTTAAGCATTTTACAAATGTGTAATTATCTGGATGTCCCTAAAGACATCCCAAATGTGACTATGTTTTTTTACTGTGTAAATGTTTGGGGTTTTTTCGCTAAAAAGTTGTACAGACCTGTAAATAAATGTGTCATCACTTGACTGATGTGAATTCAAGCCGCTTGTTGTGGTTGCAAAACTGCAGCTTCAAGTATCTTTACTGAGGTCTGCAGGTTCTCTGATAAACACAAACCTAAGATTGAAATGTTGATAGTAAGAGCTACACACTCGTGGATGGTGAAAAAGTGAAAGCCACTGCCGTGTTTTACTGCCAGGTCTACTTAAGCTCCGCTGACAAAGCGAGTACTATTCAGGTTCACATTACAGCCTTTAGAAAGTGCATGTTAGAAAGCAGCACTCACTTCATGCAGTGACAAAGCTGTGTGTACTTCATGGCAATTTTTTGCAATAGAAACATCTTAGAATCACTAGACTTAAAGTCACAAAGTTGCCAAGACATTGTTCAGATCACACACCTGACACAGGCTGTTTTATTCCATGTAAATTTGCGTTACCTGTAAAAACAAAAAAGGTTAATTTTTTTATTTAATTTAGCACAGAGACAAGTAATGTTTAGTAACAATCATGCAATTCTAGCAGGGATATAGGTTCCTTCTACATTCAAGATTCAAGATTGTTTTATTTGTCAAACCATGTGACTGATTTGAAATGATATAGAGAGAGAGAAGCCGCCGCTTGTTTATGCGCCGCCATGGTAACTACATCCATGTAATGCAGTGTTAAGAGAATAAATATAAAAGTTTAATTATAACTGCTTTGAAATGAAAAGTTGGATGTTGCCTCGTTGACCAAATTAGGAAATGTGATTAGTCTAAGAGGCACTTACATCAGGGCTTAGGGACAGTGGCTGGACACTTGTTGCAGAAGCATGCACACCATATGCAGCTCTGTGTTCTCCTGCTGCAGATTCTGGACCTCCAGGTCGAGTTCCGAGATCTCTGAGAGGACCGCGCTGGCACACGTAAGACAACAATAGCGACTCTTTAGACTCTTCAAACCATATTTGTATTCTGTAATATTGTTTATAGGTGTGGTTTCATGGTCCCAATCTCTAACAATGAATAAAGGATTTTTTCTTTGGAGACCAGGTTTATCAACAGATCTCCACAGCACACACATCATAAATAATAGGCTCATGTGTGTCAGTTGGCAAATTGTTCAGATGTAATGAATTACATTTTCAAACAATAATTCGCTCATTTGCCGGGGGGCAGAGTAGTAAAGTAGCCTCATGAACTCACTGGTGCCTCTCCAGGTTTTCATTAGTCACGTCCCAGATCTTAAGTTTGTCCGGCGTAATGACGTTCCCCTTACTCTCCCAGTAGGCCTCCTCTTTAGACATGTCGTGAACTTCAACACTCTGCACGCTCCATTGGTCAGCGATGTTGGTGTTGCTTTAGAAATCACAAGAAGACATCAGGAGAGTTATATTATTCTTATTGGATTAAAATCATCAGCAAAAGGCACAACCCCATTTATCAAATTTTAACAACCACCTATGATTACAGTTCATTAACCAATTTATTCAATTTATCACATACTATAAAAGACAATTATAGTTGTTCATACTGCTTATGCAACCACAATAAGAATGTCAGTTTACAGTGAGCAAGTTAAAATAAATTACAATTTCAAACAAAAAAAAGCGATTTTTTTTGTGTGCCCCAAACCTTCCTTGTTGGTCCAAGAAACATTTCAGAGCGTGCAGGATGTCATTTCGATCAATGAGGTCAGAAGTGTCTGTAGTTGAGGACCTGGACTCTGCTTCATCAGTGGAGTCACTGGGCCCAGTCTTCTCCACGTCCTGCAGCAGATATAATTTTAGTATGAGGGAAATGTCATAATGATTGTTACGTTATTGTTTATACGCTTACCTCACTGTCCTTGGAGCATGGCTGGCCAAACTTATACAAGTAATTCACCAAGTTTGGCACATATTTTTCTTCAATGCCAAGAGTCTGAAAGATGAACATTTCCAATTACGTAATATGTAAGTTAGCTAAAGTTATAATGTGCATCCTTCATCCACGAATTTACCTACATTAAAAAGATAACCCATCTTTACTTGAGTCCGCTCTTTTTCATCCAGGGTATCCAGAAGTTTTACTATTTTGACCTCAAGCAAGAAACCCTTTAAAAAATAATAATATCCCCATTACCTTCACCTTTAAAGTATGCTTAAGTATTAATGTATAAAGATTTGGATTTGGATTTCGCCTACAGCCTCGTCACATATCAACTCCATCAGTTTCTTCACAGTCCTGGGAGTCACCGCGATGCTGTCCTCCGCTGTACTCCCGACCTCTGCCTCGCCCTCGCTGTAAAACCCTTCGATGTCAGTGTGTGTGGCGATGTCCTGACTGCACTGTGAGGTCTGAGAAACAGCACATCTCTCCTCCCACATACTCCCTGGATCTGCAAGGCCCCAAGTTGGCGGCTCCCAGGGCATACGCAGGACTTCTTTGTAGATCATGGAATCTACATATAAAGCCCTCTCTATCAGCTCCTTCAACTCAGCATCAAGTGTGAGCCACATATTCTCAAACGTGATAGTATTGGCAAGCACATTGTGGCTAGAAAAATAAAATCAAGGAATAAACAAAATCGGGCTGTGGTGTTAATTCAAACTGTGTTAAAAGGAAACTCACAGTATCTTCTTCTGTAGGCGTTCGTAATCTTGAGATTTGCGATTACACTCCTTCAAGTGTTGTTCCATACGTTGTTGTTCTTTTCTTCTTTTGGCAGTTTTTTCATTCACCCGCAGTTTTGTAAGCTCCAACTTCAAACTGAGACATTAAACAAATCTATCTATCAGGCTTTCTATCTGTCTGTCGATTGAAATACAGTAATATTACCTGGACATTTTTGCTTTCAACTGAGATTCATCTGCCTTAAGTTTAGTATGCTCAGCTTTTTTCTTCTTAATTTTATGCTCTATAAAGATTCTTTCAGTTTTGATCTGATGTATTTCCAGCTCCAGGTTCTACAGAAGAAACATTATCAGATGCAAACTACATTGACATTACCAGAAATGGTTTGATATATTTATACTGTAGCTTTATACCTGAAAATCCCCAAATTTCTGATTTCTGATTATGTCATGGTTATCATACTCTTTAAATATCATGTGGTAAATTTCAGTATCGAACTCTTCTACTGCCCGCTGCCTATTCAATAGCTTTTCCACCTAAATCAGTAAAAGAAATCATGATTAGCAAAAATGCACGAAAGTCCTAAAGTGAGCTGAAGATCGTTATAGACCTCTGTATCCAAAAGCGTCTTCATGCACTTCTCCCATACGGTCTGATCTTCTGTACGTTTAGTTTCTTCCTCTTTCTGCACAGTCTGTCAACACAAGTACAATCAACATCCATTCGACAAAATGCTGTTTTATGTACAGTATGTACAGTAAAAGCACTGACTTCCTTCAACTGTTCCAGCTGCTCTCGGTAGGCCATGGTCAATGTATTGTCCTGTTCCATCATTCTTTCCAACATTAGCTGAAGTTCCTCCGTTTGCTTCTTTAAATCGACCACAAAGCTGTCATCTCTGGCCTTAAGGTCCTGTTTAAACAACCAATTAAACGATTACCCTTTTGTACATCAACATGGGGCTTTAAATCATATCATACCTGCTGAATTGCATCTATGATTTTTTTTTTGTCTGCAATGAGCTCGAAACATAACTGCTGTTGGTGGACGCACATTGCTTGCACTTCTTGGGGGGTCACCTTCTCTTTTGCGATGTGCCAACCTTTGGAAATCTCTTCCATTTTATCCTTGCTGATTATGGAATGATCTTCCAGAATTTGTAATCTAGAGCAACAACCAAACAGTGGGTATATATAGTATATATACCCACTTTGGTGGGTATATATAGTATATATACCCACGAAAGGCACTTCCATATTCTGGTTCAATACAAACCTTGTTTTACGGGCTTTATCAATCTCCGTCCTCCACTGCACTTCTCTAGCCTCAGCGGCAGCTTGAATGTTGGTCACCATAGTCTTCAAATCTCTCTTCAGCTTCATGAATGTTGGGGATGCAGACAGCTGCAGAAAGAAAGAATAGTTCACCGGTTGTGATCCCAAAATATTCCCAATTTTTGTTTAAAAGGAAACATATTATATGTATTTAATGTATATTATAAACATTGTCTCAAAAATGCATGCAAACAAATTAATTCAATCAATTACACACCTGTTTATCTTTTGTTTGCTTTTTTCTCGAAGTGCTGCCCCTTAAATGAACAAACTTGTTATTATGTATCTGTCAAGTTAGAGCCATTTATATTTGGGATGAAAACACGATCATTACGATATTTCAATACCACAGTGAGGCTAGTGTGGTCTGAACTCAAATAACTCTGCAATAATATGCTAATGTTAGCAAGCTGCCATGAAAAGTTACCCTTCTTCTGTCGCTTTTACTGAGGACTCTGACGTCTCCGTGAGGCATGGTGGCGTTTGTTCCATATTCAGAAATTTGAAAGTCGTACTTCAAACAAAAATGTAAAAATGGACAATTCAAAAACTATTTCCTAAATGTTCTCCGTTAACATTAATTGCTCCGTTGTCCGGTTAATTGTTGGCTAGTCGTTGCTATGGTAACAGTGGTGCTGCTTTCATGCGCACCTCGGATGCGTCTGACGCGCGTCTTTCACATTGGTATCGCTATGCTCGGGACAAGCGAAATATTTTAATGACTCAAAATAATTTTATTTAAAAGAAAAACAAATATTTAGAACACATTTGAAGATTTGAGCCAAGCAGTGTTCAATATTTTGTTCTCAGTAAGGGTACATGCTTAGCGTGTTGAAATACCCTTGTAGTCCTTGAAGGCCATTGTGGACCTTTAAAAGCAAAATCTAATGTAATTAATATTTGCGGGATTAATCACTTTGCAGTCAGAGTGCTAAAACTCAATTGACTTTTTATATCACTAGGTGGCCCCCTAACCCTGTTTTTTTGCTTGCCCCTCGAACCAGGCTTTCTTAGAGGTGTTCAAAAACAGTCTTGCACTGTGTTCCTGTGCCACTGTCATGTAAACAATCCATGTCTAATCAAGCTGATGGCAGGATGGGCGCTCAGTGGTGCACACAAACAGACACAGGACACAGGGTCAGATGTTCCTGCCCTGAAGAGTGCCCCCTGCTCTCATCCTTTCACTGTCGAGTGGCCCCTTCTCATTGTAGAACCACATGGGCGTAGGTCAGAGCCAAAGGTTCTGGCATATATACAGCTGTGATGTCAACAGCAGCTGACTTATCACAAAACCATTAAAGAATGATTCTCTAATTTGTCATAATACAGTAAGCAGAGGATTTGACAGACTTTGACCCCACTTGCAGGTGTATAATAAGTTTCTTTCATTGGGCATATACTCTGTGTGTGCGTGTGTCTGCTAATTCCCAACCTCAGGGGCATATGTTTACAGCTTGTTAAACAAAGCATCATATTCAAAGCTTTGGGTTTGAGAGGTGCGTAATAATCCATGCCTGACCTTCAGCCAGTTAACTGACAGCTTAGAGGGTTGCTCTTGTGCGTGCTGATTGTGTAACAACTAAAGTCCTAACCGTTTCTTAATATTGTGTGCGTGTGTGCGTGTGTGTGTGTGTGTGTGCGTGCGTGTGTTTTACAGTGCACCGTATTTCTAAGGCATGTAGTCTACAGAAGGTTACAATAATTGTCAAGAACAGGAAAATTGTCATTTAACCACAGCAGTGTAAGATAGAATTTAAAAAAAAGGAGGACAGTGGCGCTCATCCAATATGAATGCACCGGCCTTGTTTTGAAGGTAAATGCTGAGAGGAGGCTGTTGACCATCATGGCAAACACAAGCACATTTTTCTTCATAACCCTGTAGCTCCAAATCTTCAACTGAACAACCTTTAGATTTTGATGAAATCTGATAAAAATCTGATAAAATGTATTGTCATTTGCATATATAAACCAAGGAAGCTTTGTATTAAGTGTGTTTTAGGTGATCCGAGCAGTGGTTGTCATCAACCGTCCACCATGAGCTTTAGCCGTCAAGGAATATTTGGAAATTAAAAGTTGTTTCCATTTGACTTGCTTTAATTTCCCAGAAGTTAATTAAACTTTGTTATTACACAGGTTTTATTTGTTGGTTTATTTGGTTGGGACAGTGCATGTTAATGATGGGTCTCACGCATGTAAACAAGCCACACCGGATTGTAGCCTTGGGCTAATTTCCATCCGTCGTCCCCCATGCACACTCTCACTCATCCTGGCCTATTGTACATGTTTTTAGTGGTAGGAAACCTACGCAAACACGGGGAGAATGCAAACTCCACCCCTGGGAATCGAACCCGGACCTTCTAGCGCTAACCTCTGTACTACTGTCCATTTTGCACCAGTAAAATTGGACAACGAAGAGTAGAGCCTGATTTAGCAAAAAAACATATTATCCACATTACATACAGTAAGCAATCGAAAGCAACAGTAAAATGCAACCTATCTGTTATCAAGTACAATTGTTTGGTACCTACTAATTTTATTTTATTAGGATTTTTTTTTTTTTACTCTTTCATCACTACATTATAGAGCAGGTATTTGTACTTTCTGCTCTATATTTTTTAACTGGATTGATCATAAAATTTAGGATGTTGATTTCTAATCTGATTAGAAACATCAAAATAATATATTTGAAGATTTATTAACATTCAATCTCTTCTGTTTGACAATTGAGTTTAAATATAATGTTGTAGTGTGCAAGGACGGGAGTCGGAGGCGGAGTGTCAAAAGACGGTGCTAAGTGTTTTAATGACATTAGCTCAAACTTACAACAACGGAGCAGTCTCGTGTCCTCACACAACAACAACAAAAAACCTCACCGGAAACCCCCTGTCTAAACAGTCCCCCCTGGAACTCTGTAACGCAACTAAGGTTCCGTCTGTGAATTATGTAAACCCACTACACAAGCCCCCCCAGAATTCACCCATAGTCAAAGTCCCCGCGCCGGAAAGGGATGACAGCCCGACCACGGCGGGTACAGGTGGCAGGGGCCGAGGGGGAAAAGGCGCGGCGGGCGCAGCTGGACAGACCACAGGGCTGGGCGGCAACGGCGTAGACAGGGCAGTGGGAAGCCCAGCCATGGCAGGGGGGCGAGGCACCGGAGGGCGTCCACGGCGTGGGGCCTGGGCCAATTCCAATGGCCTGGAAACGTCCACGTGGGCAGGCTTAACCCTATCGACGGAGATGGTCTCTGGCCTACCACCCATGTCCACAACCAGGCTCTTATCCCCGTGCCGTAAGACCTTGAAAGGCCCGTCGTAAGGCGGACGCAACGGACCGCGGTGGGCGTCATGGCGGATGAACACAAACTCCGCCGCATGCAGGCTGGAGGGCATCCGGGAAACAGGGGTGCCGTGCTGTGATGTGGGGATGGGTGCGAATGCCCTGGCGACCTCCAGCAGGGAGGACCGCTGCCTGGCCGCAGACCAGGTTGTCGTAGGATCAGGAATGAAATCTCCGGGAACTCGCAGCACCTGGCCGTAGACGAGCTCAGCAGACGAGGACTGCAGGTCCTCCTTAGGGGCGGTCCTGAGTCCTAGCATGACCCAGGGAAGTTTATCCACCCAGTTGCTGTCCGTCAGGCTAGCACGTAGGGCCGCCTTCATGGAGCGGTGGAACCGCTCGCACAACCCGTTAGCCTGGGGGTGATATGCGGTGCAGCCTGACCCCCAGGTCCCTGGCGACCACGTTCCAGATCTCCGAAGTAAACTGCGCACCTCGGTCGGAGGAGAGGTCAGAAGGTGTTCCGAAGCGTGCGACCCACGTGCTGATGAACGCCCGGGCCACGTCGGCTGACGATGTTGAGGCGAGAGGAACAGCTTCAGGCCAACGGGTCGTCCTGTCCACCATCGTGAGGAGGTAGGAGAAACCCTGCGAAGGGGGGAGTGGGCCCACCAGGTCGATGTTGACGTGGTCAAACCTCCTCTCGGGGACAGCAAACGGCTCCAATGGGTGTGGCGGTGCACCTTTGCGCGCTGACAGGCCACGCATGAGTCGACCCAGGCTCGCACGTCTCTCTTCAGCCCTTTCCAGACAAACTTCTGAGCCACCAACCGCGTAGAAGCCTTCCTGCCGGGATGGGAGAGGTTGTGTATTGCCTCAAAAACGGCCCGCTGCCAGCCGACAGGGACCAGTGGCCTAGGCTGACCGGTAGAGAGGTCGCACCACAACCTGACCCCTGAGTCGCCGACCGAGACCTCTTCCAGGCGCAGACCAGTGTCCGAATCTTTGAGTGACTGAATCCCGTGGTCCGCGGCCTGTTCCGCAGACATACGTGGGTAGTCAAGCCCCAACTGGACCGCACTGATGACCACTCTGGAGAGGCAATCCGCGACCACGTTTGACTTGCCGGCGATGTGTTGGATGTCAGTGGTGTACTCTGAGATAAAAGACAGCTGGCGCTGCTGGCGGGCGGACCAGGGTTCAGCCACCTTGGACATGGAGAAAGTAAGGGGTTTGTGGTCGACGAAAACTGTAAACCCGCGGCCCTCCAGGATGAAGCGGAAGTGGCGGATTGCCAACCAGACACCGAGTAGCTCCCTGTCAAAGGTGCTGTATTTGCGCTCCCTCGGGACCAGTTGGCGGCTGAAAAATGCGAGCGGTTGCCATGCGCCGCCGACCCACTGCTCAAACACAGCACCAACCGCGTAGTCGGATGCGTCAGTTGTGAGGGCGACCGGAGCTCCAGGCGACAGGTGGACCAACATGGCGGCCTGGCACAACGCAGCCTTAGTGTCCTCGAACGCCTTGACCCTCTCGTCGGTCCAGTCGATGTCCTGGTTAGGGGTTTTGCCTTTAAGGGCCTCGTATAGTGGACGCATGATGTGGGCTGCCCGACGGATGAATCGGTGGTAGAACGTAACCATCCCAAGGAGCTCCCGGAGCCCCCGGGCCGAGCGTGGGCAGGGAAAAGCGGAGACGGCCTCCACCTTCGACGGGAGGGGAGCGGCCCCATCACAGCAGATTAGATGCCCGAGAAACCGGATGGACGACACTCCAAAGACACACTTCGCCGGGTTAATGATCAGGCCGTGCTGGTCGAGCCTTGAGAAGAGGGCCCGGAGGTGCGTCAGGTGCTCCTCCTCCGAGGAACTGGCGACGAGGACATCGTCCAAGTAGACAAAGACGAAGGGCATGTCCCTAAGTGTCGAGTCCATCAGTCGCTGGAAGGACTGGGCCGCGTTTTTCAGTCCGAATGGCATCCTGAGGAACTCGAATAGCCCGAAAGGAGTCACCACCGCCGTTTTCGGAATGTCTGTAGGGTGCACCGGGACTTGGTGGTAACCTCGCACCAGGTCCACCTTTGAGAACAGGCGCTTCCCTGCCAAATGCACAGAGAAGTCCTGAATGTGAGGGACCGGGTAGCGGTCGGGCGTGGTGGCATCATTGAGGCGGCGGTAGTCGCCACACGGTCGCCAGCTACCGTCTGGCTTCGGAACCATGTGGAGCGGTGAGGCCCACGGGATGTCGGAACGGCGAATGATGCCAAGGCGTTCCATGTTGGCAAATTCGGCCTTAGCAGACGCCAGTCTCTCTGGGTTGAGCCGTCGAGCCTTGGCATGGACGGGGGGGCCCCTTGGTCTCGATGTGGTGCTGGACTCCGTGTTTAGCCGTGGCGGCCGAGAACGTGGGCTGCGTCAGGCTGGGAAACTCCCTGAGAAGCCGCTGGTATTTATCACCCTCAGAGAGTGAGCTGGAGAGCCCGTCGTACGTCCCCTTGTCACATACACACGCGAACGAGGAGAAGGTCAATGCGTCCACCAGGCGACCATTCTTGACATCCACAAGCAGCCCGTGGGCGCACAAAAAGTCTGCACCGAGGAGGGGAAAGGAGATGTCGGCTGTGACAAAGTCCCATGTAAAGCGCTGACCCCCGAAACACACATCCGTAGTCTTTGTTCCATACGTCCGAATGGGGGCGTCGTTGGCGGATGTTAGGGGCGGGCCGTGTAACCCCCCAGCGGTGTCGTCCACTGTAGCTGGCAGGACGCTCCTCTGGGCGCCGGTGTCACAGAGGAATGGTGTCTTTGATGAATAGCAGCCGGCCCTTTGTGCCTGCACTCACGGCCACTACTGAGCGCAGGCCTTGGCGTTTCCCGTCACGTTGAAGTTGCAAGGGGAGCGGCACCTTTTAGCCTTGGCACCAAAACGTGCATGGAAGTAGCACAATCCTGAGCTGGCATGGCTGTCGGCGGCAGTGTGTACTTTGCCAGCGCCTGGGGGCATGTAGCTGCGCGTCGGGGCCAGCACATCAGGGGCGAAACGCTGGGTGGCCAGGAAGAATCGGTCCGCCTCCTCCGCCAGAGCGCGTGGCTCAGCAATAGATGTATTCGCGAGCGCCGTCCGGACGTGCGGCGGCATGTGTTGCAGAAACAGTTCTATGAAGAGGAAATTCGGCTCCTCCGTACCCAGCAGGTTTAACATCATGTCCATGTGTTCAGAGGGTCTGCTGTCCCCAAGGCCCTGAATAGCAAGGAGGCGTCGGGCTCGTTCGGATCGCGACAGTTCAAAAAGTTTGAGAAGGTACGCCTTTAACCCTTCGTATTTATCACGGGCCGGAGGAGAAGTGATAAAACTCACTGTTCTGGTCGCAGTAGAGCTCCCGAGCGCTGAGACGACGTGGTAATAGCGCGTGGTATCATCTGTAATCCCGCGGAGGGCGAACTGAGCCTCCGCTTGCGCGAACCACGTTGCCGCGGACGTCTCCCAAAACTCAGGCAACTTGAGGACGGCGGAATTAGCCATGTCGTATAGGCCGGTATCTTGTTCAGTCTCGGAATCTTCAGCGGGACTGACGTCGGGGTCACCAATGTAGTGTGCAAGGACGGGAGTCGGAGGCGGAGTGTCAAAAGACGGTGCTAAGTGTTTTAATGACATTAGCTCAAACTTACAACAACGGAGCAGTCTCGTGTCCTCACACAACAAAAAAAAAAAAAATGTAAACCCACTACAATGTACATTTAACTCTTTTAATAGTTTGTAAAAGTCTCCTCTATCTGCTACAACCTTTCTCTGCCAATGGATTACACGTGCATGGGAAATGAAGCACACAATTATGTTGATTACGAGCATATAGTACTAATTAGGCCAGTAATATGTCATCTTATTCATTAGTGAACTGTCAACAGGAATTACTTTTTCTTTTTAATAAATTGCCAGTTTATCAGGCATAAGCCCCAGAAATAGGCTATAGCCTATTGCCAAAGGTTCTCAAACTTTTCAAATAAGAAACACCTCAAAAAAATGTTGACCCTTCAAGTAGGGGGGATAACTTAAATGTACTATTATTAAAGCATAAATAAATGTGCATAAAATGAGAAAATATTACAATTGCAGACGACCCTGTGGACTGCCTGAAGAAACCCAAGTACCACCAGTGGTACGCGGAGCACCGCTTGAGAACCACTGACGTGGGTATTTGTTTGAGGTTTGGGTAGTAGTAGCCTATACGCTCAGGTACTCCCCCTACTGGAGATGACTAGCATTAAAATATATTTAGAAAATACGAAGTAACCTACCAGTAAATACAGGAGGATCAATCTATTAGAAGGATTTAGGGTAATTCGAGGGCGTTCTCGTGAAGTGGCTAATCTTGGTGCGCTTTTACGCAAATGGCTCGTTCCGGCAAAACGTGAGTCCAGTTTAATTATTTTACCAAGAAGTTGTTTTAAAATTTAATTCGTAATTTTTAGAGCTCTCAAAATTGTTACCGCCAAGTGCTGGGCTTTGGATCCGGCGTACACAATGATTTGTGTTGACTTTCAGCCTCTCTAACGGGCCCGGTGCGCATCGCCTCAGGAGGAAAGCATAAGCGCAACTGTGCTGCACGACTGCAGGAAAATTAAAGACTACAGAGTGGAGCTGCTCTGCGAGCCGGCACAGGATCATATGACCGTGCATATAATGAAGTAATGCGCTAAAGCCGCTGTTGGCCGGCACTGACCACGCTGCATAAGACCAAAAAGCCAAAGGAGTTTAACGGATGTGTTGCTGCGATTATTCCGCCAAGTATCTTTATCCCACATTTAGATTAGCTGTTAATGACGGAAAAAAATCCCCATTGCAAGAAACACAAGTCCATGTAACCCGAGAGCAAAGGTCATTTCTGTGCAAAATCAGCTGCGTGACCAGAATATCCTCTGGCTTTTGTGTTAGAGTCCAAAAGAAAACATGTTTTAGCTCTAGTCGAAACCTTATGGCAACCCCTCCATAGACCATTTAAAAAAAAAGATGCTTCGATTTTAATGGCATGACTGAGGCAAATCATGGCAAAATGATTTTAGCCATTATTCTTTAAACAAATGTTTTTTTAATATAATTCTATGGGAATCACATAAACAGCCAAACACAGATTTGATTTACAGTAACATTTGCATTTATTGTCTGAACTACTAGCATCAAAATACGTCAATTTCATGATTATAACTCATAAAAGGAGGCCTCTGCGTCAGACATCCATAACAAATTAAGTTAAACATCAGTGCAAACCCCGCACCAAGCAAAGCGCATTAAAAGCTTTATGAAACTGCAAAAACACAAGTGGAAAACAGGCAACATCACAGTGAGGTACTTTGGAGTGCTTTTTTCAGTATGTCTTTATTCACTCTCTTCCTGATGTGTGCCTTCCCTCCCTCTTCTCGCAGCAGATACATGCTACCACTAATGGACATCAAGTGGTTCTTTTCTGTGCTCCTTTTCTGGACATACATTAGCAACAGAAAGCCCATTTCAGAACCCCGTAAATAGTGCATCGATGCATCCACCCTGACGTTCAAGTCACCAAGTAGACGGCTGAATATCCTGACCGCTGAAAGCAAGGGCATGGTCATCATCACAGCAGAAAGAAAAGCAAAGAGTTGTCAGTAGCGACATACAGAACTTTGATTAGTAAGTCTCAAACTCTGCATGCAGAATATTAGGGTTACAGGATCTAAAATTGTTACCTCTGACCAATGTATCTATGGTATCATCTTCATGAGAACCATTTGTCTTTTTAATTGATTTGTAAGAACACGAGTTCAAAGATCTTGTCTTTTGGGCTGTTTTTCCATCTCTCAAAAGTGATTTAGAGAAGTGACAGTGGCGAGAGTTCCAGAAGATGAGCAACAAACAGCCGACTGGGGTATTCAGGAGGAAGGATTCTGTCTTCATCAAGGAATATTTCAGTACTTTATGCAAAGAACTCCTCCTTGTTCAGTGGTCCTTTTTTTGGGAAAGAGCTCCGTGTGAGGTCCTCAGCTCAATTTGTCCTGGATGTTCATTAAACTGGAGTAAGACTTTGCCCGCTTTGCTGTAATAATAAAAAGGAAATATTATTTTGTTGCATATTGAGTTTCCTGTTGTCATTAGGGCTGCAACTAACAATTATTTGGTAATCGATTAATCTACCAATTATTTTCACGATCAATCGCTTAGCTGTGAATGGTGTATGAATTTTTCTTGTGATTAAAAAATAAAATAAAAAATTCACATAACACTAAAGTGGCATCGCTTGAGGACATGTTGATGGAGTAAACTTAAAGTGAATGTTTGGTGGAGGCTCTTGGCGTTAATTTTGCTTCTGATTGGATGAGAGCCAGACGGATATTTATGAAATTTTCAATGCACAAAACACTACAGACCCTAAACTAACAAAGTAAGTTTTCACAAGAAATACGCAATTTTCATGTCATTTTTGCTCTATTTGAGTCTGTGTTTACTAGAAAACGATTAATCGATTACTAAAATAGTTGTCGACTATTTCAATAATCGATGAGTTGTTGATTAATTGTTTCAGCCCTAAGACATAATATCTTTTGTAAAATACAAAGGCTGAACCTTGTTGAAATCATGGAAATATTATCTATTAATTCCACTTTTTAACAATACTACAGTAATGGGTTTGTTTGGGTGAGCATTAGGACTTTTCAAAATGTTGTAATGTGTCAACGAAAACAAATTTGTATTTTTTGGTTTTTTAACTAAGATGACTAATTTGAACTAACTACAGGCATGAAGTTTATGTCTTCTGTACAAGATTTAGAGAGATTTACTTGTACATCTGAGAACTTATTCTGATGAAAGCTGAAAAATGTTCTTCACCAATGTAAGTCAGTTGTTATACACAACAATAACGCCTTCTGAGGTGTTCTTTAACCATTGAAGGTTCAAAACCAAATCCCTCAGCCTATAGTCAAAATATGAGTTATGCATGAGGCAACCCCACTATGCTTTAGAAAAACACAAAGTCCCTGCCTCACCGATATCACAGTCAGTCAGGCCAAGCCTTTCACCGTCCCAAAGACTCAAAACCCTGTCAAAAATCTGGGTGTGTGACAATGGGTGAATTAAGCTGGTTACTCACGGTGTATGAGCTTGCGTTTCTTTTGTTCGGAGTGAAGGAAGCTGCTCAAGTAGAAGATGATGGGCAGAAAAAGCATGAAGCTGGACACAGCGATGATCGGCACGTTCTCTTCATTGTGGAATGAGCAGTTAAAGGTTTTACTCCAGCGTTTGCGAGTTACATTAATCTGGGGAAAAACATGAATAAATGATAGTCTGATAAAAACCCTTTCTGGACAGTCACACTTCAATCGGGCATGATTCAGTTGCTCCTTTAGTTAAATATATAAACACAGAATTTTAAATTTGGTGGGATACAAAAACATTTGAACTTGGCCTTGGATATACTAAGCAAGTTTTACAAATGCCTCTGGAGGGTGCAGCTGTCTGTTCCTAATTTAAAGTTCACACTTAGTACTCAGCCGGAAAACAAAGAGAATTTGAGTTCATACCGCGTCTTCAATGTCGATGCACATTGTATTATTTTTCTGCATATCGCTGTACAGGTTGTTTAAATTCCTGTAGGGGTTCTTGCAGTTTATACACAGCTCTGACTGGTTACCCTGCATGGAGAGCATAGATAGACAGTGTAAAGTATGGGGAAAATATTGACAATACATCCCGATATGATTAACGCTGCTCACCTGCTGATATTGATCGAAGCAGCTGTACGTTTGGTTGAGCATTGCCAGAAAATAAAGTGTGTCATTGGTCAGACTTGGTGCGTCGCTTGATATGCAGTCTGAAAAAGATAAAAGCGCAACATGAAGGTGTCCAGAACACAGAGGAGACGAGCATCATATACCCCAACGAACGACGCACATTGACAGTTCGACTTCTCCCATATGTCTTCCAGGTTGCTAAACAGTAGGAAAACCACCATTAGCCTGTCGCTTCGCAGTAGACTGTCCCTGCAGCTCTCACCTCCTGGACCCACCTGTGGGCACAGAATACACAGGGGCAAGTTACTCTGCTTCTGATTTGAATACTGTAATTATTATCAGGTGATCAAGACACGGAAACGAGAGGGCAAACATTTTCTAGAGTTTGTTGTGAATCTGAGATAGACTTTTGGCCTGGATGAGCGCCTTCCTGACTCAATGGCTGCGCTCAGTGTTATGGAATTTGATGTCATAATCTCAGATTGCACGTGTGATTAAATAAGACCCCATTTTAAACTCTTAATAACCGCCTTAAACGAGTGTGTCCAGTTTGGCGTTACCCAAATCTAAAAGCTTCTGGAGTTTATAGCCTATAGGCCGGTGTAATGCCTCATTTGAAAGCTAATTGGGTTTTTGTTGTGTTTTCATAGTTTCTTTTATACGGATTTTTGTCACGTTTTGGTAACTTTTTTGTTGCATTTTTATTGTGTTATAGTTGCTTTTCCGACACGTTTGTGGTTCTTTAGTGTCTTTTTTTGTGGCTGCATCACTTTGTAGTTGTATTTTTATTGTTGCTTTTCTGAGACATTTGTGTCACTCTTTTTCATTGCTATTTTGATGCTTTTTTTTTTTCAAGAAGCTTTTAGATTTGGGTAATGCCGAACTGGAGAAAATGTGCTCGGCTCAGGTGGGGGTTGAGAAATTAATATTGGCATAAAAAAAAAAAGAGAAAATATTTACTTTATTTCAAATCAGCTGACAGAGAAGACACTGATGGACTTACTAATCACAGAGATATCAATCATATTCCATCATAAAAAGTACTTTTGTAGAAAATCTTATAATCAGTGCTACATGATCACATTTCTGCTCTGTATCCATCAGTCAGCAGAATGTATTATATTTAGTTTGCACTATGTCTTCTTTAAATTGGTTCGTCACACAAGTCGTGCACAGTAGTTTCCTCAAATTTGCAACAGATAGTCACATGCCTCGTGACCGACTCGACACTCATTAGTACTAAAAGAAAAAGAGGATATTATTGACGAGAATGCAAACCTCTGCACTTACATCGTTTGATGAGATGTTTGCAAATGTTTTATTGAGGTTTTCGTAGCCGACGAAGCAGTTCTGGCACACTTTGACGGGTTGAGCCGCAGGCACCAAACAGTTGACATACGCGACATACTGCTTTCCGAATAAGTCGAGCAGGTCTTTGCAGTACTGGCTGATGTCCGAGTAGTCATTAAAAGCGGAGAGCAGGTTCAGAGAGAGCACAGGGTCCGCATCGGGAGCATTGGATACTGGCGAACGCAGCAAATCCCCTTTCTCTGTTGACTCAGAAACTCCGAAAATCAAAAGATCGCTGCTTGCGCACAAGAAGGCGATATACAAAATGTTCTGGCTGAAAAACATGATTGAAATGTGTGTAAAAGGCGACAGTTCCTCTTCTTTATCAAAGCAGCTTCACATTTCCTTATTTCCCTCACGCGGCAATCATGTGATTTATCATCATCTCGCGAGAAGCGCCGAGGGGACGGGAAAACCTCACAGTGCGTTTGGCTTTGGCACAAATGAAGAAGAAGAAGAAGAAGAAGATCTTTATTTATATAGCGCCTTTCACAGACATGGCCACAAAGCGCTTTACATGAGAGCATTTTACATTCACTCCACACTCTGTGATGGTAAACTACGTTAGTAGCTTCGGTTTCCCCTGGGGGAAACCGAAATGTGTTGAAGCAAAATGTGTTCACTTTTGATCAAATGTGGAAACAACAGCAACGTAACAATACAACTGTAGGTGAGTTGAACTGCGAAACATTTAGAAAACAGACTTCTCCCCATAATTGTAAATATTTTAAAGGTAAAGAAAGAAAAAAAGTTAACTAGACTAAAAAAAAATATAAAATTATATATATACAGTGTTGTACTTTGAAATTGTATTTAGTTTTTGAATACTGAATACTTGCCTTTAAATAACCTGTGGCGTTTTAAATCTTTACTTTATCATAGGAGGTGAAAACAGGTCAACATTAAAAGCTATTTCTTAATAATATTGTGCAATATGGAGCTAACATTTAATGATTGAGTACTGGGATTTATTCCCTTGATATTTGGAAAGTAACTGTATTCTAAATACTCTCAAATGAAAGTGTAACTTTACCAGAATACAGTTACTAACAGTTGGTATAAGTTATGTTGACGTATACTTAATTGAACGTAAATAATTTGTGCATACTTTTGACCGAATAAAACTAACTAACTATAACGATAAATATAATGTTCAAAAGAAGGTGTAATGTTATACAGCTTAAAATTGCATATATTATTTGTAACTTTTTTTTTCCAATGTACTTGTGTTGGAAATGAGCTGTGCCCCCACCCGTGTGCCTCTGAGGGTTTAGGGTTGAGGTCCCCACTTTGAGAACCACTGGTTCTGGCTATAAATGTTCAGAATGTGTGTTTTATGTGTACTTATAAACATGTAAACCAAACTGGATTATGTCATTAACAAAATACATAAATGGTTTGTGAAAAGAAAATGTATTCAATTCAAATCATAACTCTATAAAACTCCATAAAATCAGAATCAGAATTGTTTTATTGGCAATTCCTAGTTGTGAACAGGAAATGTTCACAATTTTTTTTCCGGTTCATTCGTGCAACATGAAACATGAAACATATAACACATAACTTAAATAAATAATGCGTAAGAAGATTAAATTTAAACTATGATAAAGACAACAACAATTTGACACAGAACAAGAGCGTGAGTGTATTTAGGTGTTAGCAGCGGATATGAGTGTGGACACATAGTGCAATAGAGCAGGGCAAATTATTACATAAATAGAACATTATTTCATAGGGATTTTTAGTACTGGCATAAGATATACATGGTGCACAGTGCAAGTACTTGTAAATAATTGTTACATCTCCATAGGTCACCGCCTGTCATTTGGGTGAGGGGCAGGGACAAGATGCATGATGAGCACTTGCTAGCAAAAGAGGCCTTCTCATTATTTATGGGTTTTTTGACACCATACAATTTTGCAACGTGCGCCCTGCTCTCAGAGTCAAGGTAAATGATTTGGGCTCCCATCCTGATTGTGATAATTGTCCAAAACCCCCTCGAATCAAGCCGGCGCAGTCAATGGTCGTTAATGTGAAATTAGTGGCTCTTGATAACTCACGGGCTGCATCAATTCTGCAGTCATCAGGGCCTAATGAAAATAAGAGGGGAGCATCAGTGGTCTATTCTGAGTGACCGCGCTGCTGTAAATGTATCCTGGCCCCTGAAACTGTCTCCCCTCGGCACATGTCATTAACTCTTCTTCTCCGTGACCGCGGTTCACCTAATTGTTCAGATGTTCCCCCGTTAGCATCTCTACTCCAGAAATAATTATACAACACGCATCCTTTATCGTGCATGGAGGCTTAAAACATCTGTAGCTGAACGCAGGAGATTAGAAGCCAATTTGGTGCCAGCTCTTCCTATTCTATTCTATTTTGCTCATATTAATTTCACAATAAGACATTCATGTACATATTGTGCTTTTGGTGCATTCCCTTCACAGCTCAAACAAATTGTCGACACAGAAGCTTTTCCTGACACAAAGGAGCGCTGGTAAGTCCACCTATGCTATAGTAACCCTTTCATCTATTTTATTGTGTTTGGTTAATCCACATATCACCAAATACTATGATAAAGGAGTATATGCTGTAGCCGTCTTCTTGGAGCTAATCAGTCTAAAAAATGTTCATCTCCCGAATGCAGTACAGATGACGAGTGCCGGCCACGTGGCTTTGCTGGATTCATTTCCATAAGACATAGTCAAGAGAAACCAATCACTAATTAGACTGATAATAAATGAGACGATGTGATGATGAGAGCCCTTCAGGAGCGGTGCCAGCGCTCATGAGCCAGGACGCCTCTTGATTTAGACCCTAAGATGGGCTCATCATGGGAGAACAATCTGTGGGGGAAAAAAAAAAGTTACAAGGAGCATGCAACAGTGGTATGTCTTAGTCGTGGACGTGGAAGGCAAACAATGGTGATTTTGGCTAGAGCCTTACAACAAATATTTGCATTTGCATTGAAAAAAGTGGCGAATTGTGTGGTCAACTGGGATTTAAAACCTGAAAAAGCACTTGCTGCCCTTGGACAATGTGTATGTAGAAGGTTCCCCCCCCCCCCCCCCCCCCCCCCCCCCCCCCCCTATATACAAAATGTACCTATATGGCTTGAATGCATTTTCTGTAAAACATCTCTGCTGCTGCCTCCAACTTAAATCTGCAGGATGCCCCTTCTCCCATTTTTCCCCTCCCCGTATGAAGCCTTTCCCGGGACACTCACAAAGGGGTTAACTCAAACCCGTCTTAGCCTTAAACTTGGCTCTTGCCGTTGGGGGGGAAAAGAGAGAGAGAGAGAAAATAGTCTGTAAAGTTATGCAGAAGTTATTCTCCATCCTCGGGTCCGTCCCTAATCCGCCCAAAACCTCATTCTTTCAGCGCAGTACTGTGGCTCCTTTCTTATCGGCCCCTCTCTATACAACATAAAGTCAGACTGCATTTAATGGTTATGTCGGGATGGGCGAGGGCCTTTCTTCTCGGGCCCTTTTCTCCAGAATATTGCCCTTTCGCGTCGTGTGAGTCTCCCAACCCGCGGGGACCCCCAGATTCTCAACCCAAGCGCCGATTTTCACCACTTTGCTGGGAATGGCCCGGGACTGATAATAGAGATTTCGCTTTCATTTTATACGCTTGACTTGGTTATTGTTGCTTTTCTGCTCTCCCGTGATTCCCCTCTCTAGCGGGGATTAGCCCTGACTTCGCAGCGCTCTAACTGGGCCGCCGAAGTGGCCCGGAGCCCCCGGAGATGGACAATTGACGCACATCAAGGCTTGGGCCCCATTGAAAAGAAAGAGAAGAGCGGCTTTTTGAAATCAAG
The DNA here is from genome assembly GCA_021464625.1 of Proterorhinus semilunaris. Lineage (NCBI taxonomy): Eukaryota > Metazoa > Chordata > Actinopteri > Gobiiformes > Gobiidae > Proterorhinus > Proterorhinus semilunaris. The sequence continues at coordinate 14,936,203 of CM038359.1, forward strand.
CAGTTGTAATTGAAGAAACGGATGCTCTTCCCACACTTTAAGGGATGTGAGAAGAACTTTCAGATTCAGTTGGAAACTCTTGGTCATTCCTAAGTTTGTGACCCATTTTACTTTTACAGCTATAGTTCTTTATCTTTTGCCAAAGAGTTGCTGCTGCAGATGGAATCTTTGGGTTGGTGCGTGAACATTTTCAACACACTGTGGCATACAGTTAGCACTTTTACCTCGCGGCAAGAAGGTCTCTGGTTCGAGTTTTCATGTGTCTATGTAAGTGCTCTGGTTTCTCCTACCACTAAAATCATGCACATTAAGGTCCCCTCTGAGAGTCCCCTGTAAAGAGATTCGGAGTCTTTCCATGTTAAATAGTGATCTAAAGAAAATGATAATACTAAAAATACTAAAAAACCCTGGCAGAGTGCTGTGGACTGTATTATGTTCCGTTTGTTTGGGAAGAATCTTTGTAATCCGTGCCTTACTGTTAAAGTGTAAATGTGATATTTTTAAATTATAGCCTATTGGAAAACTGATTTTTGATATAAATCACTAGAGTTCCAACTCTAGAGCGGGCAGCTCGGTAGCATGGCGGTTAGCACTTCTGCTTCACAGCAAGAAGGTCCCGGGTTCGATCCCAGGATGGGGCCTTTCTGTGTGGAGTTTGTATGTTCTCCTTGTGTCTGCGTAGCTTTCCTCCGGGTACTCTGGTTTTCCCTCCACTAAAAACATGTACAATAGACCATTATGAAAAGAGTGGGTTTGAGAGTGTGAGAGAAGGACAACAGATGGAAATTAGCACAAGGCTACAATCCGGTGTGGCGCGTATACATGCATGAGTCCCATGTACGTTTATTAACATGCACTGTCCCGACCAAATAAACCAGAGTAAAGTTTCAAATCAGCCTCTGGAGGAATGATTAGAGCAGTGAGGGTGACTTCCCCCGAGCATGCCGGCTGCAGTTTAGCTGTTTGTTTGTTTTTGAGCCAGCTCAATTATTTAAGGCTAGTCCATTCTTAATCTACACAGTCTATGAGCGGTTCCCTATCTTTGTACTAGAGCCAGCTCCACAGGTTTGGAACCACTGCTCTAGTCTAGAGTAATGAAGTAGTAAGGCACAAGTGTACATGGTCATCATAAAAACAACAACAAAAGGTTGGTTTTATCATACTGTCAAGAACATATTATTTGTCATCCTCTTTTACTTGATGAAATATAGACATGTAATTATTTGTTCACTTGAAGAAGGATATGCTCTTCTCTCGCTGTGGAACCTCTGATAGTTTATAGTTTTACAGAGAAGTGTATGTGCAGATGCTGAAAATGTGTGGTGGGGATAGTCTCTAATGCAGCTGATCAGGGTCAGGGGTCAGGGCAGAGGTGGTAAGTATAGAGTGTTCATGTGGAAAGAGATGATGAAAATTGTCAGGTTTAGAAAAACAGCGGTGATGGCAATGACATGTGTGATAATGGCTGGACTCGAGGTCCATAAGGCTACAGACCGTTATTCAGGGGAAATTATAAATTATATTAGTAGATGGATTGTAATTTCTACTTTTTGCAACTCAAGTCGTTGTAACTTTCAATGGACTTTTGGAAGGATAAAAAGAAGCAACAGCCAAAAGTACAGGAAAATCACATCAGATATAAAATGTACTGTGAAAATACAGTGCCTTGCGAAAGTACTAATACACCTTGAACTTTTGCATATTTTGTCATGTTTACATCCCTAAACGTGAAGATTTTATTTTGAATTTTTTTACTGAAAGTTCACACACAAGTGACAGCCAACTGTGAAGTTAAAGCAAAATGATACATGATTCTGTTATTTTACAAAAAATAGAAAAGTGGGGCGTGCATAAGTATTCATACAGCATTTTTTCTGAGTGCATTAAATTGCCTTTATAACATTCCTAATGACTGCAGAAAGTTCACACCTTGCCCTAACCATTAAATAGAGGCCACCTGTACGTAATCTACTCTCAGTATAATTCCAGCTGTTCTGTGAGGGCCTCACAGCTATGGTCAGAGTGTATTGGTCACTAAGCAACATCATGAAGGCCAAGGAGCACACCAGAGAGGTCAGGGATAAAGCTGTGGAGAAGTTTAAAGCAGCGTTAAGTTATACAAAGATTTCCCAAGATTTGAGCACTGTTCAGTCCATCATTCTGAAATGGAAAGAGTATAGCACCACTGTGAACTTACCAAGACACGGGCGTCCACCTAAACTAACAGACCGAACAAGGAGAGCACTGGTCAGAAATGCAACCAAGTGCCCCAAGATAACTCTGGAGGAGCTACTGCCGCTGAGCTGGGAGAATCTGTACATGGGACAACTATAAGTCATCCATCCATCTTCCACTTGTCCGTTGCCGGGTCGTGGGGGCAGCTGTTGGAGCTGCCCAAATCACATTGCACCAGCCCCTATGGCTCCTCCTGCAGGTGGTGGGCCCACAGAAGAACGGCCTCATGGTTTTAACCAGGCCTGTTGGTCTCTCATAAGGGGGCTTCTATTGTACATGTTTTTAGTGGTAGGGGAAACCGGCGTACCCAGAGGAAACCTACACAGAAAAGCCCCGGGCCTTGGTGGGAATCGAACCCGGACCTTCTAGCTGTGAAGCACAAGCGCTAACCGCTGTGCTACCGTGCCACCCTGCTACTATAAGTCGTACTCTACACAAATCTGGCCTTCATGGACGAGTGGCAAGAAGAAAGCCATTATTGAAAGGAGGCCATAAGAAATCCCGTTTGAAGTTTGCTAGAAGTCATACGGAGGACACAGCTACCAGGTGGAAGAAGGTGCTTTGGTCAGATGAGACAAAAATTGAACTTTTTGGCCCAAATGCAAAACGTTTTGTATGGAGCAAACCTAACACTGCTCACCGTCCTGAGTGCACCATCCCCAGTGTCAAATATGGTGGGGGGAGCATCATGCTATGGGGCTGCTTTTCCTCAGCGGGGACGGGGAAGATTGTAAGAATAGTTGGGAAGATGGATGGAGCCAAATACAGAGACATTTTGGAGGAAAACCTGCTGGAGTCAGCAAGAGAATTGAGGCTGGGGCGGAGATTCACCTTCCAGCAGGACAATGACCCTAAACACAAAGCTAAATCTACAATGGAATGGTTTAAAAACAAACATATTAATGTGTTAGAATGGCTCAGTCAAAGTCCTGACCTAAATCCTTTTGAAAATCTGTGAAAAGACCTGAAAACTGCTGTTCACAAACGCTCTCCTTCTAATTTGACAGAGCTTGAGTTGTTTTTTAAAGAGGAATGGGCTAAAATGTCAGTCTCTATGTGCAAACCTTGTAGTCATACCCCAGAAGACTTGCTGCTGTTATTGCAGAAAAAGGGGGTTCCACAAAGTATTAAATCATGCTGTATGAATACTTATGCACGCTCCACTTTTCGGTTTTCTATTTTTGGAAAAATAACAGAATCATGTATCATTTTGCTTTCACTTCACAGTTGTCTGTTACTTGTGTGTGAACTTTCAGTAAAACATTCTAAATACAATCTTTACATTTAGGGTTGTAAACATGACAAAATGTGCAAAGGTTCAAGGTGTATTAGTGCTTTCTTAAGGCACTGTATATTTAAAACGTGCTAAAATGACAAATTACAGGAGACTGTTGGCAGACATTTTTATTCATGTGACATTAACTCAACCCGCTTGGACCCACTTTCATCGGGGTCCTAACCCCGGAGGGACATCTATTGTGGATGTTTGTGGTTGGGAATACCACACCGAGCACCAAGGGAAAACCTGCGAGAATGAGAGGACATTCAAACTCCACAGAGAAATGTCCCACTGAGCCCGGAATCAAAGCCAGGACCTTTTTGCTGTGAGCCGAGACTTTGCAGCCTGAAGTATCTATAAGCGGTGGAGGAGAGTACTGTTACTTCTAAATCATATCACCACCATATTAGTCAATGCAATCAAGGAAGGTGCATTTGTGCTTTGGGCAACTATTCCCCCGTCCTGTGCAACACTCATCATTTTGACCTGGCAGAACCCACAGCACCGGGAGGACCTCTCATTAAACCTCTCCACTAGAAACAGCTTGTTTGAAACACGGCGTTCAGTTGATGTGTCATGTGTAGTGTGTCACCAACAGGCCAACGGAGCAGATCCCCTCATCAGTGACACGTCCCACAAACAGGCAGACACGCATGGAGCTGTTCCGCTCCATCAGCCGTCTCGTGGAAGTTCATATTTGTTAACGATGTGTTGTGCAGTCTTCCGTGGAGCTTCTCTGGGACAGATCTATCCCTGGAAAAGCTTGGCTCCGCGCTCACATACAGGGCGGATAATTACCAAACACACAGCCGACAGTAGCGCCACACAAAAGCGGCTTTGACTTCCTCACTGTTGGTCGCCTCTAGGGGCTGGTCCGTGCTACCCATGCTCGCCCCCGCGCGCACCCCGCACCACTTCTCATCACTCCCCAAGAGCCAGAGACGTCTTGTTCCATAACAAGACATGAAACTGACTTCTTTCAGCTCCACTGAACTGGACATAAACCCCGGCTGACAACCTCCAGTGCCCAAACAGAAGGGAGAGGACGGGTGGCCTGGGACAGAGGACACGAGAGGGGAGGGAGCGGGGTAGGAGAGCTCAAATAAACTTGTTATTAACTTAATCTTACTTTAGGATAAAACTCCAGGGAGACTCGGAGCTATCTCTGCTTTAAATTGGACTACAAAATACCCAATTTAGCCCAAGTGGGTGTTTTGTTGTTTTTAAAAGTCAGCATTTTTCCCATGAGCCAGTTCCCCTTCGCAGACCCTCGACACGTTACGCAGCAATGAAAGCGCGACGTGCTGTAAATGTAATGGGCCGGGAGTGATTGTTTCTGACAAGCAACAAAACACACGGTGCCGCCCCTCAAATTAGTCCCTCCGGAGGGGTGAGGGGGGGCGGGGTGAGAGGTTCACGTCCCTGGAGGATCGCGAGTCATGGAGGGGACAGCAGCACGCTACAGACATGTGGCCTTAACCAAGTAATGGCACAGCAAAACTGCTCAGGGGACAATCATTTACCTTCATTTTTTTTTTTTGACTGAACAAAAAGAAACACTCCGAACTTGTTAACAGATCCTTATTCCAATGTAAAGGATAACGGATGACAAGAAGAGGCCCCTGTTTGGTTTCGTTGGTTGCAGTGTGACAGTGTGGCGGTTGGACAAAATCAACATGGCTGTAAAAAATAACATTTTTACATTCTGAATTGTTTACTGGATTTATTTTAAGCAAATGCACTGACCCTTTTGTACTTGGACTAAGTTGTTATTGTTTTTTTTATTATTATTATTTGAACAGGAATTGTCCCTGAGTCTCAAGAGAATGCTTTTATTTTGTAAGCTTTGGGCTGATCTTAAAAGGGGATGTGAGTGGCCTTGTAATTTCTTTTATCTGGAAAAAAATTAAGTGGTACCGTTTCTTTAAACCACTTAATGCTCCAACAAACAACTGCTGATTATACAATAATTTATGAACAGTATGTCACAATGTTATGACATTTTATTATCATTTTTTTTTCTTCTGTGAATAGATTTGCCTGCGTCCAGGAGCATGATCAAGAAATTTGAACTGCTAAACTAATTCAAGAATCCCGTACATTTCACAGAGCGTTTGTAACAGTAGCCCTAAACAGGATCTGCAGGTTTTATATGTAATAAGACCTCACGGTGACACGGTGTTGAGTCCTCCTCAGATTTGTAAAACAGTGACGCCGGACAGTTACACCCGGAGGTTTGGGGAAAGCCGTTTTGCCCCCGGAGTCGCGGGTTAACTCGGAGAGCTCCCCCGCCGCTCCTCTCTTCTCCTTCCCAAGCCTCCTCCAGGTCCGGCCTTTTGCATGACATCATCCCCAAACTATGCCCCCCATCCCCATGTGAATCTGAGCTGTCACAATCAAACTGCCCCCCCCCCCCCTGCCCTCCCCCTTTAAACTGTACTGCAAAAAAAGGGAGGAAAAAAATAAAACATACGTCTCTTTTTCGCCGGCAGTCTCCTCCCTTCTTACTTCTCTCCTCTTTTTTAACCCCCAGGAAGCCATTGTTTGAGTCAGGGCCTGATCAAAAAACTGTTGCCCGCCAACCACAGGGCTTTCTGTAAATTCAATAAGCCCACCTTAAAGATTTCCCTAATTAATGGATGACATCTTTGGCTGGAGGAGAGGCGAGGCATTGGGCTCCGGCTCGCTCTTTGTTGGCCTGCTAATTAACTTTGCTAGGTCACTCAGGTCCCAGCAACCTGAGAGTGAAGGGCCCCCATTGAGGAGGGAGTTGTAAACTTGCTTCTTTTTTTTCCGCCCCGCCACTTAAAAGGGGAAAGCGACTATAGGGAACAGAAAATATCCTATTTAAGTCCATTGTGTGTGAACTGCTTGCACATGTTCCAATAAAGGAAGTCTTCTAAATAAGCTGCTATGTTGCTCTCGCTGGGCCGGCCCTCCTCGGCTCTCTCTCTCTTTCTCTCTCAGGTTATGAATGATAGCTGTGGGTTGAGGAGGCTAAAGGCCAGCATCTGGGCTTTGTGGGATTGTGAGCATCTGAGGGAATCCGAGGATGGGAAAAGGGCCGGGTTAGCGCAGGAAAGGCTGGTTGAGAAAATGTGGTGAGCATAAAAGAAAATAATAAGTTCCTCTGGTATTGTGACTGTTTTTTGCGGTTTCTAAAGGTCCTCCCCCTCCAGCTGCTTTCATCACCCCTGGGCTCCATCGTTCAAAGGTAAAAGGGAGAAATGGTCCGACTGAAACACTAAGCTCTGGGACGGAGGCCTGCCTCCAACACTATGTGCTGCTGACAAACTGCGAGGTTAGTGATATGATGCTATATCTGCAACAATTAAAACATTTTACTGTGTTATAAACAATCATTTGGTCATTATTTGAACGTGAACCTCTGAGGGGCGTCTGCACATGGTGTCACAGGCTCCTCAGGGCAGGCGGTTTCCTGCCAAAGGCCCATGGTGGACAGAACAGCCTTTCACACAGGCTTGTCCAAAGTGTGGCCCTTAGACTAATTTTTGGTGGCCCCCAGGCTTCTTGTTTTATTGGCACACATCACCAGAGATGGTACTTTTTTCTGCAGTCCTAATAATTCCATACAATTAAAATTAAGTAACATTTATTATGAGACAGGGTTGCATTACGGTTCCGAGCCTGAATAAAGGTATGGAGCACGGTTTAAACCTCTTAAATACACCCAACTGAACGTTTGAAAGCACTGACCATTGACCTGTGGCCCTCCAGGCTGTATACATGTCAAATGCATCCCTCGGTGAACAGTTTGGACACCCCGGCTTTAACAGCAATAAGATGACGGAGGATTCATTATACAGTACACCGTAATAGTACTACATACAATTGTGTGAAACGTCATCTTCAAAGTAATACTTAGTGCCATTTAAAATGTTAATTAAAATGATTGGTGATCAGACAAGAATAATTTACTGATTGGCATTTATTTCATTTGTATGATTAGTTTCTTAATCAGAATGCTGTGTGAAATGAATAGGCTTTTGAATCTGTACATAGTGTCTGATATGCTTTTATTCTTTCCCATATAGAAAAGTCAGTGCTTTTGCACTGGTATTTAAGTTCTTTCGAGAAGTGTTTAATGAGTATGTTATGAAGTGGGTATTAAATGTCAAATTAAAATCCAGGTTTTGTAAAAAAAAAAACAGAAGCAGTCAGTATCAGTTGTACAATAGTCCAGAAATCAGTTGGAACTTATTGGTTTAAACTGTGTCACACTGAAGTGTCCCATTGTGTCCCGCTCCAGTCAGAAGCTCTTTCATGGATGAGTTGTTTTTAATGTGCAGATCAGTGAGAACTTGTCTGTCTGTAAATCATACATTACAAAAGTTACTTTGGCCCCAGCGCTCTCCTCAGAGGTCACTGACTGCATCCTCTGTGCCGTCAGTCACTGGGCGATAATGACAAGGGGGAAACCATGACCCCAGACCACGACCTGTGAACCTGACCGGCTCAGCCTGTGGTAACAGGGTCAGTCATTTGCACCAAGTCATGTAGTTAGCATCACTATTACGCAGTTAAGAAAATGGACTGAAATTAGTGCAATGGGCAGGGCACTCGAAGGAAAGCACTAAACAGATATTAATTTGAATGATTTTTTGATAACTTCTTCTACAGCAGTGCAACATAACAGTACTTTGTTCCCAGTAATCCTTCTTATTCTTTGCAGTTCGGTTAGTTCAGCTTCATTAAGCCAATACGCTACAGAGATATTGATTTTAATATTGATTTGGACTCTTTCCCAGAGCTGTCATTGAGAAACAAAAAACGGATATGAATTCAAAAGTTGACTAAAGTGTTACTAAACTGTTTTGTTGTTTCACGTTGATTTAAATGGATAGAAGTGATGTTTAAAACTTGACTCGAAGGTACTTGTACACAGGGCAGACATTTCGCAGAATGGCGGGCTCCAGCTCCTCTCATGTTTGTCTTTTGGATGTGAACCGTCTAAGCCCCGCTCTCAGCTGTCATAATTTGTTAACAAGCCTTTTCAATGTCCAGAGAGAGACACACAGCGCAGAGGAGAAGAAAAGCCAAGGTCCATCCCGAGAGGAACCCAGGGGCGACATCAGAGCGATTTCAGAGCGGCCCGTGATGGCATCCCTGTATATTTTAATATTAATGACCTCTAAGCCTCTAACAGGTGCCCCATTCAGAAACACACTCTAAAAGTCTGCTATCCCGCTGCCAGAACAGAGCACAAATGTAGGAGAATTGAAAATTGCTCCAAAAAAAAAAACACGAAGTAAAGATCCAATCATCCGAACACCTCGAGCAGAAAAGTTTTAGAGTCACTTTCGCCGGCCAAAACACAAGTCGATATTTTCTCCCCCCCCTTGAGAAAGAGATTGACTTTTGTTTGGAGTTTGTGAGAAGTGGGAATCAGAGCCGGGACAATGGGGCATCCCGCTGTGAGAGGCTGAGAGGAGCCATCTCAAATCAGTCAGCCCCTGGACTGACTAATCCGCCCATTGTGCCAGCCCAGCCACCAGCCGCACACCAACACACTCACCCCTCCCCCTCCCTCCCTCACACCCACACCCACCCCACCGCCGGACCCCCACCTCCCAACACCACCCCGAAACCCCGGTGCAGTGGGATTTGCTCTCCCCAACAGCCAGTTTTGTCCAGGGCAGTTCGAGCGGAAGTTTCTCACTGACAATTTGCCCCAAATAGATTTGTCAGAGCGTCTATAACTGCACTGCGCTGACTTGTGGGGATGAGGGGCTTCGGGACCAGAGGGAACTGTCTTTAGCTTTGGGACTGTCCCATGGGGGGGTAAAGCTTAAGGCCTGTGCTTGAATTCCTGAGCACCAAAGACACCTTTTTGTAAATGACACATTAACAGTAGGGGTATTAAATCGAACTGAAATAGCTGTTTGAATGGTGGCAGTTTGTATATATGGTAAAGGGCTGAAATTATACTGGCGAAAATAAATAAATTCTCTGGAAATGACAAATATCTATCTATCCATCCATATTTGTTTAGCTGTTTATATATCAGTCTTTAAAATGAATGCAAATGTTACAGCTCATTGACACGTTTTCAGTATACTGAAACTGAACCATGGTTTTAAAGAATAATGCTTGTCAGAAAAATCGCAGAAAAATTGCATTACGGTACCTTCTTCAGAGCAGTCTGTCGGGCTATAACTACTTAAAGGCAGGTTAAGTAGGATTTGTTGGAAATTTGATAAGTTGATAAGCATGAAGCACAAATGCCTTGTCGTGACTAAAATATCAGATGGACAGGTGAGTTGCTGGAGGCCCCTGTGATAGAGCTGTCCATGGTGCTGAAAACAACATTCTTAAACAATACAGTATAAACATTACCTATTGTACTGCCATGGCAACAACACATCGCAGGGAGAAGTGAAGTGTTATGAAAACAATGCAGCTTTACCGATGGGCAGATATTGGGTTACGCTGGATAACTGATGGGGAAAGCAACGCTACTTTGTTTGTTTGTTGGAAATAGAAGCACAAAACGGTGCTAAATAGTGAGTCAGGTTTAAGTGGAAATGCTCTGCAATGTAAAAGAATAAAGTTCCATATCTTAAACGTTATGAAAGGACTAAAGTGAACAGAGGTTTTGTGGGTTGGGCTTAAGCTCCGGCCCGTAATGACGGCTAAAGTGTGTCTGAGTTAACGGGAGATAAACTCATGGCTGTTTTAAAGAAAGCTGATGGGGATTTGGGCCTGAATCCTCCCCATTATTCTCTGTGGAGCTCACTGACTTCTGCCTAAAGCCCATCGATCACGCTCTGTTGGTCGGGGCCAAAGACTGATACAGCAACAAGTCGAAGGAAAGGGTCAGGTCGCGTTTAAGTTGTTCAAAGATGTATTTATTGTTTTTATTAAACCTTTTTTATTACAAACAAAACAACAAATAGATGATACATTGATGTTTGGAAGTAGAAAAGCGTTTCATTGCATCTTAACGGTAAATTACTTGAGCGCTAACGATGTATATTTTGTGACTGATATAGAGGTAAGAAGATCCCTAATTATTCTATTGAGTTTTTGATGTGCTTTTTGACACCTCCTCACTGGCATTCTGTGTTTTGTCACTTAAATACTTCATACTGTATGTGTATACAGAGCCTATAGAAAATAGGAAAATGGATCCCTAAATTCTGATCATACATTTGTAGTTGAGGTAATTTGAGCACTGAAATCAGAATGAGTCTGGTCGAGACAGTATGTAGTTCTTCAGAAGAAATATGAACATAGGATTTCTCAAACATGAATGGAAAAAACAACTCAAAAAATGTTTTGATGAGGAAGCAACAGATAAAAGCTTTTATCTGAAAGAAAACCAAGTTTTCTTTTATATAAAATAAAAGTCAGTTGAGCCGGGTATGTCCCCCTCAGTAACATTCCTCTTTCCATAAATACTGTTCTCTTTCCCTGTTCTGATTTAGTTCCTCAAAAATGTCTCTCAAAGTGAACTCGTCTGTATTGACTTGTAAAGTCAGGCCTTGGCGTGTCAAGTGATAGAAACAGATACAGCGAGCTGCTGGCCTTTGTGCGAGCTGCTTTATTGAGTGCAGAGAGAGGGACAGTCCATCAGAGCAGAAGAGAAAGGCAGTAGCTCAGGCCACCTTCATGTCGCTCATATTTGAGTAAAGGCTATCGCTGAATGACCGGGATTAGGACGAGTTAAGGAGATTAGGTCACACATTCACCATTGACACACAGCACAGCCACCCACAAACACACACACACACACACACCTACACGCACACACACACACACACGCACACACTCCAGATTAACTCCCACAAATCAGGCTTTCTGAGATATTTCAGATTCAAGAACACTTTATGCTTCGAAAAGACCCAATGACAACCGACAGCAAAACAATATTTTGAGAAACCATAATTGGCCTTATCTGCCAGTTACAGCATTTCTTCTTCAAAACATAAAAAGTCTGTTTTTAAAAGCGTTTTATGATTTGCATATTTCAAGGATCCATTCATTTCAATTTTAGTCCACATTACATGTTGATAGATTTAGGCTGCAAAAAACAAACAAACAAACCAAAAAACTTGAAATTCAAATTCTATGAAAAAAAACAAAATGTGTATTACAGATTCTGAAGTTTAAGACTGTATAGGTCTACAAGTTTGTGTTTTGTTTGGAAATATTCTTATGGTCTATTTAAAATATATAGCCAACTGTAGGCTATGTAATCATTAAATGACTTCCGCAATAACCACCAAAAGGCTCATCAAAAGTTTGTTGGAAATTTACAGCTCCGATCATGTGATGTCCAGTGGGTGTTGCAGCGGCCACACATTTTGATTTGTTATAAAACATTTCTGACAAGAACTTTGCATTTCTTGAATTCACAAAAGGTTAAGGTGATATTATTCGGCAGGTTGTGTGTGTTTAGGCTACAATATCGCTGGCGCAGTTACTGTATGGCTAAGACTACAGAGTGTATTCACTAGACCAGCTATTCCCAAAGTCCGGGACACCGCGGACCCCTTATCGATCCAAAAATCCCATAATAATATATTTACTATATTCTGAGGAATTTGTATTATTTTGCAGAAAAAAATTACGTACAAAGCAACATTTAGCCATAATAAATACTGGTTTAAACTAGTATAATGTAGCAAAGACATTTACTTTTCCTTTAAAAAATAATAATATTTTTTTCATGTACTTGTTTTGTAGACAAGCTTTGGGGGGCTCCTGTAGGTCCTCTGAGTCCCCCCGGGGGCCCCGGACCCCACTTTGGGAACCACTGGACTAGACCATTATTGTAAAAGCGTGTTCTTTGAGGCCTTAAACTCTCCCCAAGGACCAGAAGAAGTCCCACAGAGGTCTGCAGTCGTACGGCTCTCCGTTCAAATCAAAAGGAGATCACAGTGATTCCTGCACGGCCTTGTTAGTTTTGGACTTAGTCCTTCAGTTAAAGGCCAGGTTGAAATACATAACAATGGCTAATTGCAATTAACTACGCCTCTCCGCCTCGCCTTGTCCGCTTAAATCGACACTTTGTGCGTCCATATGGCCCGCGGTGCACCGTGGGAATGGACACAATTAAAACGGAATATGGATTTCTACAGTGGCCCGGCGAGAGCGCAGCAAGCTGTCGAGGTCAGGCGTCAGAGAGCGGGACAGCACCGGTAAAAATCAGGTAAAGATTAGCGCGGACCGCATCCCGATGCATGTTCCTAAACGTCGCGCGTAAAACAGAATACAGGACATTATTGGTTTGTGTCGACCAATATACTTCAGAAATTGCTCTTGCTCAAAACGATATTAGAGATTAAAACACGCGCGCACATACACACACACACACACACACACACACACATTGTTTTATTCGCTCGTGCTGTTTCGGAGCATTTGGTGCAATTTGATAATAATTCCATACTTCTCAATGAAAAGCCAAAAGAGTTAAATGTAAAATTTCTGCTCGAATTTAAACTTAGACAATTTCCTAGCAGTCATCTCAAAGGGCTTTCGACCAGGCAACATGTTTTCCGATTCTGTTGGTAAATGGCGTAGTTCTACTCTGTAGCCTATGGCAAATTACGCACGACGCATTATTTAGATTCCACCGGTAAATACAGACAGTTTTTAAAATGGTGTGATATTCGAAGATTGATGAGAACACGTGTGGCTTGTTTTGAGCTGGCCCGGGCTCTTTTCATTGCTCACACGCACACGCAGGCAGCGCTCGCCCACGGCGGTGACGTCAGCCTGGAGTTTGGAGAAAGCCAAGTGGCTGAAGGAAGCGAGGCCCTCCTCCTGCCCCTGACACTTCTTTCAAATGAGCGAGGCTTATGGAACTACAGCATTAAGTCACTTCGGGTTTGGCTTCAAACACACCTCCGCCACCACGCTGCACAACTTTGATTAAAAGAGTTTTCCTCTTCGCACCATCGGAAGGTCCGTGCAGCGTGTTACCAAGCTCGCGCAGCAGCTCCCACTGTTTCTGGGCCCCGAAAGAGGATTTGCGCATCAGTGTTCCGCGGCGGAGCGTGTCCCGGGACTGGGGCTCTCATCACACACTGAGGGTCTGTGGAGCGGGACTATGTATGAGAAACGCACCGCATAACGTGTGTCGAATTTGAGCCAAGCAAAGCAAAGGATTTATATCGGCAAAGTGTCCAACTTCATCGTCCACGATGAGCAAACCCGCGGGATCAACAAGTGGATGTCTGGATATTCTCAGCGTCAAATCAAGTAAGTGTCACTCTCCACTCACGCTGAAGGGTAAACGTGGCATGTCACTTTTTTCTGTGTTTTGTTCAATTTTTGGGTTGGAAAATAGATTTCGGTTGAAACTAAACATGCTGTGAACACAACGGGTTCGCCTTTATGTTTCGCTAGATTGCTCAAATGTATTTAATGTGTGGCAGAAACCAAAGGCACGGGACGCAAATCGGCTCCTCCTGAATAATATTTGTGTCATACTTTTTTCTTTTTTTTTACGTTCTTCTAAAAACTAAAATAGTACCATCGTGTTGCGGAGACACTTGTTGCCATAGTCATCATTATTTATTCATTCACATGACGCGCATTTCTCAAGCCCAAACTGTCTTTTTATTCTTTTTTTATTAAAGGCCCTTTACCTGATTATTTTATCACTTTGTTTGCTTTCATTGTTTGTACATTTTGAATTATTAGTTGTGTGTAAACTCATTCCCAACAGTCTGTGCACTTTTCTAACATCACAATTCTTCACAGGGATGAGTTTATGAGCCCATTTCACAACTTTCAGGATCACTGTCACACTAATGCAATTTGAATCCTAGTTATTGAATATATATATATATAAGTGCTGTAATTAAATGTACAGTGTCTTTTCACAAATTACTACTTTCGCAATTCACTTAAGTAGGGAAATAATAACTGTTCCATTGTATTGAAAAAAAAAAAATCAGCTACAGGGCCTTTGAGCATATTTTCTGTGATCTCCCATTCTCAAGAAGAAAAAAAGAGGCTTCTTTTCATAGGCTATTCCAGGTTTAACAGTCTATGTTTACTGTTGTTGTATATTTTAAAATGATTTGTATCGGGTTAAACTTTTAGGGGGATTTCTACAGAATACCTCCTTTTTTTATGGCTTATAAAGATCGATAGGCCTTAACATATTCTTTTACATGAGCATGGACTACGTGTCTTTACGTGCGTCTCTGAATCTGGGTGGCCAGTAAAGACTGGGCTCTGTAAAACTCCTTCAGTTCGTTTTGCTGCTGTGCGTCCTGATGGTGATTACGGTAATGGAATATGCCATATATCTTCAAGCAATTACTGTGCACAATGGGGACAAATTGGACCCCCACGGAGGGAAGTTAAATACATTTTCCCCATTCACAACAAAATTGTACCTCATTCTATTTAATTGACTGCCTGAAAGGTTACAATTTTAACTTTATGTCTTCTTGGTTTTGTGTACTCGAGAGGTTTTTGTGTGTGTGGAACGAGGCATTTGAGAGAGTGACGATTTTATTTCTTCATAGTTAATTGGTAAAACAGCGGCATTTCTACCGCCCAGTAAAGACTTTGTAGACTGTGGGACTGGGCCTTTCTATGTCAAGATGCATCATCATTCTGTGAAGAGTTGACTTTTTTATCTTTGAATAATTACGTACCAGTGGTCCACAATTACTGGGCATGTGCTTGTCAATAATTCGCCAATTGGAGCCCCTAACTCCGTGCTGAAGTCATTGTTTTTGCGGCGCTGTAGTTATTCCCATGCTACCCTTTTTGACGGGTCACTGGCGAATCAATGAGCAGGTGGCAAAACGTCAGTGTAATTACATAGACGGCTTTTTCCTGCGCAAGAAAAAAAAGAAGCTTGCCTCATATGCATACAAATACTGCATTCTCTGCCTTTTGAATACAACATCTTTACAAAAAAAAGAGGAAAAAAAAAATCACTTTTTTTTTTCATCTCCGCGGGTCTATTTCCATATACTTCATTTGGTTTGGTGAAACGCGGTGTCACTCCCTAATCCTGAGGCCTATAGACCTGCGGATAAAGCAGCTGTCGAGTCCCATTATGAAGGCGAGTTGGCAGCTTGTCGAGATGCAGCCAGTCAGACGAGCTTCAATGGCCCAAAATCATTAAGTTAACACTTTCTCTAATGTCTCCATTGTGCTGCCCGGACTTATTGTCTTAGAAGGCCCAGATATGACGCTTCCCAGCGGACTTCTCCATAAACGGCATTCCATTGCTCATGGATGTGAACGCTTATCGTGACAGCCAAGACATGTTGAATAGTGTCTGAAATCCTCATGAAATGCGCTTAAAAAGTGAAGTTCACATAAAAAAATAAAAAACACCTATATTTTTGGGGGGACTTTGGCTGCGAACATTAAACCTGTTACACGGGGAATAATACATTTCTCTGTGTGTCCTAAAGGCCGCATACTGGACATCCCGTGTAAAGTTTGTGGGGACCGCAGCTCGGGGAAGCACTACGGGGTCTACGCCTGTGACGGCTGCTCGGGCTTCTTCAAGAGGAGCATCCGCAGAAACAGAACTTACGTCTGTAAATCCGGCTCTCAGGTGAGACCGTTCTCCTTTATCTCAAATAACCCGAGGGGGGTTGCAATAACCCGGGGGAGGGTATAATAATAATAAATAAATAAAAAAAAATGCAAATGCCGTAAGTATTTTGGAGCAGGCAGAGGTTTTGGTTTTATGATTTTGTTGGTATTGATAGGCCTGTAATCAAAGTATAACTTTCCAGATTCCCAGAAATGTAGGCCATGTTCTCCATGTCCTCTGCCCTGTTTGCGATTGAGAAGTTACAGCCCGTTTTAATAACCTGTACTATGGCCTTTGCGCAGACGTCCCTGTTGCGCACATGATACGCTTTTTACGCACGGCTTGTATTTGCATTCTGCAACAGGCGCTGCTGTGCTAAGTTTCTGTTGATGACCCTAATTGTGTTATGGCTGTGTCATTAAGTGTGGAGCTAAACACTGTGCGCCGCTGAGGTCTCAGGTGTAATCCAATCTAATGTGACGAGTGGAGCGCGTAACAAGCGGCTCTCACCTGAAGAGTGGCTCCCGCGGAGAGCAGCGTGAACCTCGCTCTAAAATGTGTCATGTGTCTCGGAACAGGGCGGCTGTCCCGTGGACAAGACGCACCGGAACCAGTGCCGCGCTTGCCGCTTGAAAAAGTGTCTGGAAGTGAACATGAACAAAGATGGTAAGGCCTCATCTTTCGAAATGGTTGTTGTACGTACTTTTAATATAGGCTGCATTTTAGCGCACATTGTAATTGATTGGTAGCTTAAATATTGAGATATTTCAAATAGTTTATTTTACATGTAGGAATATGTTTAATTAGGTTTAATTTTTGGTAGGCTACACTGTTATAGACGGTGATAATGGGGCCCAGTTTTGCAGTCACTGTAAGTGAAGTGGCTCCAGTCAGTGGGAGCAGGCACAACACTTTCTATAAAGGGTCCATTGAGGGACGCACAGATCGTTTATTTACTCCGTGTCACTGTTGTCCCGTTTCACAGCCGTGCAGCACGAGAGGGGCCCCCGCACGTCCACTATTCGCAAACAAGTCGCCCTATATTTCCGGGGCCACAAAGAGGTGAACGGCTCATCGCCCCATTTCCCGGGATCCTCTTTGCCAGGTCCTCCCTTCTTTACCACCGTCACGCAACTGGAGCCACACAACCTGGAGATGAGCACAGTGGGCTCCACGCCAGAGAGGCAGGCCATCGTGGGCCTGGCACAGCCCACACCCAAGGTAGGAGGCTGTCGACAGAAATGTTGTTTAGGCTACTAAAAAGACATATACATTTATTGGCAATTGTTTTCATGTAGAATTTGCTTGGAAGCAATAGCTTTTTTGTGGCTGAGCAGAGGCTTTTTCCTGTGAGGTTACAATGGGCTAACCTTAATGTGTATTTTGTGACCCCCAGTACCCCCACGAGGTGAGTGCCACCCCCATGTACCTGTATGAGGTGGCCACGGAGTCTGTGTGCGAGTCAGCAGCGCGCCTGCTCTTCATGAGCATCAAGTGGGCCAAGAGCGTACCGGCCTTTTCTACACTGCCACTGTCTGACCAGGTACAAAACACCTAAGGCAATAAGGCTTTTTTAAAATGATTATTATAATGTTTTATGTATTACAAATCCTTTTAATCGTTTAGCGGATCATTTTTTTCTAAATACTATTAATAATAGGCTTATGGCAATAGTGTATCACAAACTCCCTATTCCTATTAAATCGTGAGTCACGACTTAAACACCATGTTGCTTTATTGCAGCTGATTTTGTTGGAAGACGCCTGGAGGGAGCTGTTTGTTCTCGGAATAGCACAGTGGGCCATTCCTGTGGACTCTTCAACACTTTTGGCAGTGTCTGGTAAGTCCCCAAATTAAAAATCATCATACCGATTATTGGTACCAAAGTCCATTGCAAGGGTGTTAGGAATAAGGCAGTATTGCAGAATCACCTACAGAATTGTGGGTAATTTAGTCGACACTAAATCTTGGCCATTTGATGTATATTTTATGCACTGGAAATATATTGACACTGTTGATCCAAGTCAGCAGACTGGGTCCATTTACCTGCAAAGAAGCTGAATAGGACTTTATTAGTTATTGCGCTAATAACATGCATATAAGCATTTGCAACAGTGCCTCTCAGCCAGTGGTGGGACATTCTGCTTAACCTATAAACTAAACCAATGGCATCGCTATAAGGCATTTTAAATAACCTCTGCCATTTCTGTGCCCTGTTTAGGGATGAACAATGATAACACAGACTCCCAGCGGCTGAATAAGATCATGTCAGAGATCCAGGCTCTTCAGGAGGTAGTCACTCGCTTCAGGCAGATGCGGCTGGACGCCACCGAGTTCGCCTGTTTGAAATGCATCGTGACCTTCAAAGCCGGTGAGAGCCTCATCCAATGCCGAGCCGCCATTAGAGCAGGACAAGCCTACACCATTTCCCAAACAAAAGGATGAAGGATATGGCGCAATGTATATTTATGAAACTGTCCTTTCCAGTTCCCACGCACGGCGCCACGGAGTTAAGAAGTTTCCGCAACGCCAGTGCCATCGCTGCGCTACAGGACGAGGCACAGCTAACTCTCAACAGTTACATACACACAAGGTAACGCCTCGGTCATACATGGTACCTTTCTTTGTCTTGAGATAAAAAAGCAATAATTATAGCGTTTGTTTACCATGGCTAAGGCTGCTAGAATGATGCAATTCATCACAGGTGCTGCTTAATTAATGCTGATTGGCTGCAGGTGTGCAGTGATTGGACAGGCTCACAGTGATTACATCATCAGTAATAGACGCTCAACAGCCGTGTTTCCCCTCATTATGATCCATTTACTAGTTTTAGTTTCTAAATTGAAATTTCACCTACCATTTAGGTGTGTTTTGCTTTAAGGAATATGTGTGAATATAAGTGAGTGTTGATTAAAAAAAAAAAAACATACATCTTTGCTGTCTAACATTTTAACTGGAGCCAAAAGTCCACTTTTGGGTCTACACCTACAGTGTCTGTTATATTTTTTACTTCTACATACTAGGACAGGCTGATATTACAGAGGCGGTAAAGGACTATCTAAATTGAGACCTATTTAGCATTTACTATTCACTTTGAGGATGGCATCTTGTTTCTTAGATACATTTATAACAATAAGCTGAATAATACACTACCAACCAAAAATATAAAAGTAACTTGGATTTAATTAAGCAAACAAGTAAGATCAACAAGTTATTTAACTACAACTGGAGATTGTACAAACTACTGAAATTCCAGTGCATAATTCAAAACCGAAAGGATTGTGGGAAACTATTGCCAACTCTCCTCCGCCTAAACAACAATTTGTTAAAAAAAATAATTAAAAAAATAAAATAAAATAAATGCAACATTGCTGAAAAAATATATATAGGTCCAACAAAATATTGGGAATTTGGACAACAATTTCTGTTTCACTTAAAGACATCTAAATAAACAGTGCAGCGATTCCATTTCTATGATCAGTAACATCCCTAACAATGTGCTTTGTTTTGTAGGTACCCCACTCAGCCTTGTCGCTTTGGGAAACTGCTGCTCCTCTTGCCTTCCCTCCGCTCTATCACTCCATCCACCATCGAAGAGGTTTTCTTCAAGAAGACCATCGGCAACGTCCCCATCACCAGACTTCTCTCTGACATGTACAAGTCCAGCGATATATGAAGCACTCAGAAAGGACAATTGAAAAGGCTCAAATGTGGACATATGAACAAGGGACTCTTTTGAGCGCACAATCTATCTGGTACCATTTCTGCCTATTTAGGGTCTACTGAAACGACGACTGGAAAGACCTGACTAAGTAGCCTTTTAACAAATGCTCTAGTAAAGATTAGCTCATAACTTTCAGATCAGACATATTGTATTTGTACTATAATGAATAAAAATGCAATCTTTGGTATAGACATTGTGATGTTGTACCATGTAAAATATTGTGACTGTGGGGAGTATCTTTGACAAAGAAATGTTATATGTTTTGTGTCTACGAGACCAATGATCTTGACCAATTCAATCTTATATTGCTATATTCAATCCCAATGGAGGAAACCAAAAAGATTACAACATGGGGATGTGAGCTGCTGTCCTGAGACATGGGACTAAACCAAACTAGATTTATAATGAAGAACATTTGCAGGATCTGGAAACATCCTGTGACAATGGTTTCAAAGGTGTTGGTGAAATAGTAGTTCACGTCCCGTTTGAGGTCAAATGTGTAAAAGTCAGCGTTGTAAAGTTAGACACCAACACTGGAAAAGTATATTCAGCACTTGGAAATGTGGTTGTGGCCTGTGGTGTTTTTAATGTTGCCTGTAAATATGTGGAGTTATAACTGTTTAGAGTTGTAACAATGGAATAAAAGAGTAAAGTAAATGTATGTGTCAACATTTGGTTTTACTGTGTGGTAACAGGTGATTCACACAGGGTGTGGAGATCTTATTTTCAGTCAGCAAGATAGTCAATTTGGACCTTTGGCCATACCGCCTTTGCTAGGCCCGATCCCGTCAGACCTTGGAAGCTAAGCAGGGAAGGGCCTGGTCGGTACTTCGATGGGAGACCGTTTGGTAACACCAGGAAGCCTAGTGAATGTAGAGAGTGAGTGAGTGGTTGGAGGTGGTCGGAGAGGCCGATGGCGCAGACTGGTTTCCTTGCTTCCGTCAATCTACCCCAGGGCAGCGGTGGCTACAATAGTAGCTTACCACCACCAGGTATGGAGTGAATTAATAATGCAATGTAAAGCGTCTTTGAGTGTCCAAAAAAGCGCTATATAAAACCAATGCATTATTAATTATTATTAACTCAAGAGTGCCAAAACTTAAACCCAAATTGTCCTGGTGTGGAATCTTTTAAACTTGTTTATTATTCTACTTCATTTTTGGAAATGTTAATGTGACACAGTAAAAAGAAACAGTAACATGTCGACGTACAGTCATGCTGTACATCAGGGCCATTAACGATCCATGGATCTATCCAAGGAGCACAGAACTCTCCCTCTTCTTATGCTACTCTTGTTCTAGAGTAGCATAAAGGTTTACATAAAAATGTAAACCTTTTATTCTTTTACTTATCCCGAGCATTGTCCAATCAAACTAAGATAAACATGAACCAATATATATATAAATAAAAAAAAAACATACAATGTTAACAGAGATTAATAAAAACATGTACGTGCAGTAAAACAGACTTAAACTGAAGTACATTTCACCTATTTTATTGGAAAAATCTTCAAAATAAACAAAAATGGCACAACAGTATACAAATCTCAATATGCATATAGCCAGTAGAAATACTGCAGTTCCCTCTGTGTATATTCCTTGCTATAAAATCTTTGTGGTTATTGGAAAGGTGATCTTTATGACACGAACGTGCTGCCGTTACTAAACAGGATCTAGGAGCTGTGATCTGAGAGTCTAGGCCCGGGCCGCTGTGTGTTGACTTGCCAATGCATGCCATTATAGGACAGTGCGGAGAAGAGCTCAGCATATACACAGAATGTCATGTAACTATAGAAATGACTGAGGACAGATACATGATAAATAGATAATATCTCCATTAGTGGCATTTTCAGACATAAAGATACTATAAATAACTTGCACCACGGCTGTGTTGGACATTCTTGACAAAAAGAGTGAAAAACATACCGATCAAACATAGTACAGGCAGTGGACTCCAGTAAAAACTGAAATGTTTTTGTGTTGTTTGACAGAGAAATCTGGAGCCGTGAGAGAGCTTTGAGTTGCAGTTGTTGTGGCGTTCAGATAGGGTCCTGGTCTAGGCTTGTCTGACTTTGGATGGAGTGTAGTTGCGGTCCAGGGAGTCCTCCTGTAGAAACATGTGCAGACATCGCTCGTTCTGGGCCAGAGGGTGACCGGCCACTCTGCAACACACACAGATTTTCATGTTGATTGGCAGACAGTTGTTGTGTCCATGGGCATGACACCTGTGTGAATGTGTTGTGTGAGTGCTTGATTTGGTGGTGGCCTTAGATGCCACTGGTGGAGACAGAAAACCACATTTCTGTCTTTCTACCCCAAGGCAGCTGCAACATTAGCTATATGCCAATGTATTATTATTATTATTATAATAATAGACAAAACTAGTCTGGGGCAGTGCTCTTTGAGCTATGGCCACTTTGACATCAGATTCACTAAACAACATTAACTCAACAAATGGCTTTTAATAAGATGATGCAGAATCAGCCGGCGCACCTGAGACCAAAAAGTATTTTCCGATCATTCTGGTCGAAGATCACACTGTACATTTCCAAACGTCTTCACATGAAATAGAAAAATACTTCAGACCAAATTAAGTGCCCCCGGGGGACAACTCGAGGGCCGGCAATCTCTGCATAGATCAAGAGGCTAAGGATAAACATTTAATAGCTTTTGGAAATGTTGATGCTCACGACTTGACGCACCTGACCCCGTTTGGAGTTTTATGATTGTTAGGCTTTTAATCAAAAATGGCTTCTCTCTCCTCCTGCTCACTTATCTGCCATTCTTACATTTGTTCTTCACAATGCTCACAATCACGGTTGTTCTGTATTACAACCCGAACAATGGCGGCGTTTTTACCCAAAGCAGAAGAAATCGTAATTGCCGCGATGCAATTCTCACGGGCCGTTTAAAACATATTTATGCTTTTTTAATTCTCCCCTCTGTCTTTGCACACTTAATATTCCAACAGGAAACACTGAAGCATTTGCACATGAAACAAAGATAATGGCCAAGTCTGCAATCAAAGCAAATAATTACAATCACTGCGTAACTTTTATTGTTGAGCGGCTGGATATGAGAACACACTGGATCAAAAATAAGCAGAGGTGCTCACTCTGGCCCAGGCAACCGCACGCTGTAATTTGAGCAGCAATTATCATAAATTACCCATCAACAATAAAACAAATGTGGGAAAAATGATGCTGAGGGGGTGCACTTGAGTCGTCTCTGCCTGTTCTTGCCGTTTTTTGCAAAGTAATTACCAAAAGTGAGTTAAGGACTGCGGAGGAAAGAGGGGGCAACTTGTTAACAATGTGAAGAAAAGTGAAAAAGTTGAAGCTACTTACAGCACTTACAAACGTCCCTTTGTTTGGCAGATTTGAAAATAAAAACCTAAAACCGTACGAGTCGGCGTGACCTCGTGGCTGCGGAGGAGAAAACTTACTTGTTGAGAAACTGCTCCAGGCCCTGCCGTCGCTCCTCGATGAAAGAGTCGTCGAAGATGCCATCGTCGCCGCGGAATGGGAGCTGTCGGAATAAAGCTTTACCGGGAAGCGGCGGAACGACCACCTAGGAACGAAGGCATGTGTAATGGCTTAGACATGTAATTAGAAATGTCCCGGAGAAAGTAGCTGGATAGCCATTGGAAACAATGACGAGTCGGCACCTTGCTCTCTCGCTCCAGCTCGGCTCGGAGCCACTCGAAGTCGCTGTACCTCCGCCGTACGGATGACTCCTTCAGCTTGAAGATGGGCAGGTTCGTCTGTGGACACAATTGACACTGGTGTTAAACCCTGACAGACATTTAGCGCCATTATAATTAATAGTAGTTAATAGTTAAAGTTAAAGAAAATGTATGTGGTCCTGTAAAAAGGACAAAGATTCACAACCAAGTAACAACAAATAGACATTAATTTTTCACGAAACATGGAAAATTCAAGTTTCAGGTGTGAAACTCAAAAAAACAACCGTCTGTATTGTTTGTTCTGAACGTATCCATAATTTAAACTCAAACCATGTGAAACCCCCTTAGACCAGTTCAGAGTGACAATGAGTTCTACAGGTAGCAGCAAGTCAAATTAAATACTTTTTAATGCCACAAATTATTAAGATTGAGTACCAATCTTTAGGGTAAAAACACTTTGGATGAAATTGTCAAAATTAGTATAAATAATAGTTAATTGGACATAACAGGCAGATTTTGAACAAAGGTAAATGTGAATGGGGAGGGACCATACATTATATTTTCTCAGTGACATTATTTTCAATCAAATACAATACTTTACAATTAGATTTACGGTCCTAATTTTGGCCCAATTCCATTAATGACTTTTAATGCTCTACGTATGTATGCGACATAAATAAATCAAAAACTGCTTATTGCAGTGGCAGTTTTATCTTTTAGAAAATAAAGATAAAGCTCAAAGACGCCATTGAAGAAGCCATTTCACATCAGATTTTCTGCTCAACCTTGTGCTATCGACTCTGAGACAAAAAAAAAAAAAAATACAGAAAACAAAGACCCTCCACGGCTGAACAGACAAGAAGAGAAATTCAAAACTGGCCTCCAGCTTCAAAAAGACAAAGTTCACTTTTATTTGGTTCACCAAGGTCTGCCGCTCTCAAAATGTTTTGCCATTTTCCCGCACTCGCCAAAGCGCAGATGTGAACATAATTCTAAGTTGCTGTTGACAAGCACTTGAGTGAAAGATTCATATTAAAAAAGAGGAGATGTTTCGACATTGACGGAGAACATTGAAGCAAACAGCACATCCCAGCACAATGCCAAAGCTCTTCACTTGTCCTGACAGCACATGGCCACGCCGCCACAATGTACCGACAAGAGACTGAATGAGCATTTCATTGGCAGGCCACATTGACAGAAGGTCAGAATTCATGGAGGATAAGGACGAGAGGGGTGGGGGCGGGGGGGGGGAAGTAAAAAAAAAGCAAAAAGCAAAAAGCAATTGAGCAAGTGAGTGTCGTGTGAATACAGTATGAGCAGTGGACGGATCGATGGGCAGACGACCGCGAGTTAACTAGAAGCCTGAGTAAAAAGCTGATCAGAAATAAAAGGGTGACCATAAAGCAGCGCTGAAGTTGCGTTCAGGGGGCTAATTGAGGATGAGAGTCTTTCCCTCGCTTGGACTTCTTTAGTTTGCCTCTTCTGCAACAATACGCCAAGCCATCTGCCCTTGAAGCTCCTCTTATGCTTTTTTTTTTTTCCTCCTTTGACCAAAATATAGATTTGTCTGCTCATCTTTTGTCAGGATGTCAATTTCAGACTCAAAAGTAGACGCGGTAATGCTGCGAGTAGGAGAAAGAAAACACTACACATTACGGATTTTGTGGTCACTTTGGCAAAATACAGGCGAGTAAGCTCATCTGGGGTAAAACAAAGGCACCAAGAAGATGATAATCTGAGTAACAAGCGTTGCACCTTGTGGGAAATGACTGTCTTCAACATGTGCCTGAAATGCAGTATTGGTGGTAATGCAATGACTACTTCAAATTGTCTAACAACCATTTACAAGGAAACGCAGAAGGTTGAATTACTCTTTACAAGTTTAACCTTTGCCACTCCCCGCGTTCCCGTCACTCCTCCGCGTGGATGTGAAGTTCAGGTGAAGTCACCCCCCCCCCCCCCCTCGCTCTCCTCCTCCTCTTTCCCAGGTCACAGAAGAAGTGGATTATGTGGCTCTATCGCCCTGGTGCTGGGCCCTGCTGCGTCATGTTACCTCACAGCGTGGAGCGCACAAAGTTAATCCCCACAACAACAGATCACAGTTACAGGTAATCTTCCACCACCGGGACGATAATCCCGTCATGTGCGCCTACAAAACATGGCCGTCAGCAGTAAAAAGCAGTTTCAAATGGTTGACGCAGCCGGTTGTCTTTCGGATTGCGACTGGGTTTATGGGTTTTAAAGAAAATTCACATCTTGAACTTCCATAACATCGGAGAGAAGACTGAACTACTGCTAAACAATTTCAGAACATGTTTGGACACTTGAGGACTTTCTTTTAAAGACATTGTAGGATTTCAATTCAAATTACAATTTCACTTCAATGAGTGAATGTCCTGTTCCCAGATTTGCTTTCGTGTAATGTATCCAACATTATCTAAAAATCCTAAATGATCCAAAATCTGACATTAGAAAAACCTAACATTAGAACAATCGGTTCAGTTGGACACATTCACAAATGAAATATTCAATCTACAGGAAAAGAGTCATATCACAGCGAGGCATTAGTAGAGTCCCGTCACACACTGAAACAATAGCCAGGCCACTCCTCTGCGGACAATGGTAATAAAGTCACCTGGCGGTACAAAGCTCTCTCGCTCTCTGTCGAACCCTGTGATTAAGAGATTGGCCTGGCAGGACAAGGGGAGGATCGGGGTGAAAACTGAGAGTTCAGACACACACACACACACACAACACAGAAAGAGGCGGTGCGTGGGAGCCGCTCGAGTCAAAGATCAGGTTTCTCCGGGCCTCTGTTCTCTTCATGGATGGTTAGAGGTTAAGACCCGGTTTCTCATTTTATGGGCCCTGGGCCAGTGTTGCGGACAGGGGGACCAGCCCACACGCACAACGAAGAAGGAAGGTTTAAAACGCACGCTTTCTAGAAGAAAGGAGAGACAATGGGGTCAGGGTAGTTCAGTGAAATCAAAATGTCTCGTGAAAAATCAATACCGATTTGGATGGCTGGTTTGGAGGATGGCAATGCCGAAAATACTAGGATGTGAACAGCACTAA
The DNA here is from genome assembly GCA_021464625.1 of Proterorhinus semilunaris. Classification (NCBI taxonomy): domain Eukaryota; kingdom Metazoa; phylum Chordata; class Actinopteri; order Gobiiformes; family Gobiidae; genus Proterorhinus; species Proterorhinus semilunaris. The sequence goes on from CM038359.1 coordinate 14,962,744, forward strand.
AGAAAGTAAATGTTTAGAACTATTGGGTTTTGCCCAAATAAATAGTCTTTTAGGGAATTTATGAATGATACTATTCTATTATTGCTCTAAATTAATAAATCAATAGTAAATGGTAAAAAAAAATGTCACCCAGACATACCATAGAGTTGAACAATATCAGAAAGTATACTGTAATATTGTTAGTTTCTTCCAGCTTTTATAACACATAACTCGATCACTTTTGTCAACATGAAAGAAGATGAAAAAGTCCTGCTGCTGGTACTGGCTCTGGTAAATACTTCACAAACTATAATGGTGGATGCTTTCTAAAAAAAAATAAAAAAGGGGCTTAAAGCTACAAGTATCTTTCCCACAGCGGATATTCCACCTTCACTCTCCATTATGAGCAGGCAAGAGGCAGCCGGAGCTCTATAGGTAGAGCATGTTATTCATAATGTGGCCAACACAATACCTCGGGCTCATTCAAAATGGTTGAAAAGAGACAGAACCCTTAAAAACAGTGCGGGGAGACAAAGATCACTCATCTGCACAGAGAGGAGTGAAAGGCCACCATGCATTAGCTTTTAGCAGGATGGATCAAGTCAAGTTTGAGAGTGAGCATCCTAAACCTCCCCCCTGGCCCTCTCTAACCCCTCTCACATACTCGCCTTGCACAATAATGGCATTAAAAAAATGGCTACATAATGCTGTCTCATTGCATCATATTCCCAAATGGGGTAAAAATGACTGGGAACAAAAGCGCCGAGGCTATGGGTCTCCCTTTCACTCTCTCGTTCCCCTAACTCCCCAGTCCTCCACGACCTGACAGGCTAGCCTCTCGGCAACTCACCGAGCTGGCAAAAAGCTGCTTTGTTGCCATAGTATCAACTCCCACTTTTGATACTGTCATTTCAAGTAGGATATGGTAGCCCTGATACAATATGTTCCCGATTTCCATTAAAATAGTTGTCGAAGAGGATGCTGTAGACTTTGGATTACACTTGACTGTGTCTGACAAGCCCCCCTCCCCTCCCCTCCCCATCTCTCCCCCATTTTATTAATGACCAAAGGCCCCGGCTCCAATGCCCAAATGGAAAAGAAAGAGTGAGGAGAGGAGGGGTAGTGGAGTAAGTGAGAGTGAGAGACACAGCTATAAGAGGCCTTTTATGTGCTCCTATCCATAAACAACACACAGTCCCAAAGTTTGTGATGGAAAACGCCAAAGACAAAACAAAAATCTTCAAAATGATCCTTCCACTGCTGTCTTATAGGTTTATCCCTATGCACTTTGAACTAAATTATTTCATTACATTGAGTCTTATTAGATGATGACTGCAAAAGCAAAAAAAAATACAACATTGAAATGTTTAATGCATGCTTCCTACACCTGATGCAAGAAACAGATTTGAACAGCAAAACCATTACAAGTCTCTTCAGGCAATATCCGCTTCTTTTACGGTGAAGTCCCAGATGGGAAGGCTGAAAGAGCAGTGTGGAAGCTATTGATTTGCAGTACAAATATTAGCCCCGATGTCAACAACCGAAGACGCAACTGGTGCTGCTGCCTGATGCCAGAGCAAACAGTTGGTTTCTCACATGATAATCCGCTCTCTTAGACCATTTGTGACAGCGCTAACTCTGGACAGCCATTCAGACACCGGCGATGAGTCACTGCCCGCATGAGGAGCCGTTTCATAGGATGACGGCGAGTTTACACAACAATAGTGGTCTTTTAGGTGGACTGCCTGTGCCGGGCCACTGTGGTATGAGGGGCAGAATGATGCAGGGTGGCTTACTGGCCTCCCATGGGTGAAGGCGGGAGGGGGTGAGGAGCGGGAATAACCTCCATCTTCCCTGCACCCCAGCCCAGTTCATTCTTCTCTCAATGAAGGGATTAGGGAGACTCTCAGAGCGACCACAAGAGCTCTCTTGATTTCTGCTGGATTGCAGAGCAGGGTAGCACTGACATGAGAAAGAGCTAGGTGTATAATGATTAGATTAGTGAAACTGTATTAATTCTAAATATCATATTCAAGCGGGAAACATTATGTATTTCAGAGGTGCTCTTTGTCAAATTAAGCTCAAGTGAGGCCCGCAAAGAGGGGAGGGGAACGGAGAAGGAGAGACGTAAAGCAAAGTTGACACCATGTTTGGTGAGAAGTAAGGGATGCGCCACTTCTTCTGTGCTCTTATGCAAAGTAGGGTCACACAAGGCTATGAAGTGCACAATAATGCTGATTACACGCGTATGCTAATTATTACACGCTAATCAAGTACAGTAGCCTTATATTCAATGGTAACGTTCACAGACGGCTTCTCTTCTCTAGCCCCCTTCTTTAAGGTGCATAAGGGAACTATAAATACTGATCATCAAAAGCGCAGACCACTAACTACAGGGGTGTCAGTCAACTGAGGACACTTGAGAAGCAAGAGACGGAGCAATCAGTTCACAGCCACTATTTCACTTAGTCCTCTTATGCACAAAATTAAAATGCATTAATAAAGACGTGATTAATTCTGTCACCAATTCAAGTAGTTATTATTATGTCCAGATTATAAGAAGAACTTGTTTTCAGTTTGTATAAGTTTGAAATAAACCTGGCAGTTTTTTTGTTTCTACATATTTTCAATAACTTATGTTGCGGGTCAGTACATAGAATTCCAACGTGTTAAGACAAAGATGGGAGATTCAGGATGCATTTACTGTGAAACAAAGAGTCATTAAGGGAACTTTTGTCAAATTTGAATTCCGCCCTTCTAACAATAAATATTATAATAATGTGTACAGTACATCGGTACCTCGATAGCTGCTAAACCACGGCTTTTTGTGAGACTGCAGTACTGTAAAGAAATATCTATCACACACGGGTCTGGTGCTAAAAATGCCTTAACTGAAATGTATTGAGTCTGGTTAAGGAAACTATTATGAAAAAATATTTACAAGGTAACAAACTGTAGCTTTAAACATTATTTCAATTGACTGAATGAAAGTCTGCATCCTGTCGGTGATCCAGAGAAGCTGACCTGTGGAGTTTTGTTTCCTTTTGACACAGAAATTAACTGCTGAATATACATAAAAATACAAACTGAATTGGAAAAGCACAAAGCAGTCATAAATGTGGAACTTTCATAACAGATGTTCTGGTGAGATCATGCAGCTCACTCATAATGATAGGCTGCCAAATATTTAGTGTAACCAATGTCGTTATCTGTTCACAGAGGCAAAAAAATGGGGTGGGGCTCAACTTCTTCCCTCAGCAGTAAACATTTGTGCCACTTTACAATTGCATGACATAAGCAATATAATGGTTATTTGATATGTTATTAATAGAGTGTAATTTGGACAACTTGCATGCAAATGTAGTAGATACATCATTGGTAAAGTAAACAAATCGTTATGTGTCTAGCTGAGGTTTGACTGCTCCCAATGGTTGATTAAAAATCATAGGTCACTAGCACTTTACAGATAATGCAATACAAACTTTAAATGGAAATAATACACAAGTAAAAGTCAGTTTGTTGGTCACTTATGTACGACTACTAATGACAAGGGCTAGCTAACATGCCAAGTAGATGTGACCATGTATTTGGTATGACATTTGATGAGGGTGTTTTCAGTCCCATTAATCACTACTTATTGTCCCCTTGTAAGAATAGTTGTGTTGCAAATAAGAGGTTAAGTCTATATTTCGCCCACAGAAACAAGACGTTAGCCTAGCTTAAGAGCTAACGACATTGATTGGTACTTGTTAGAGCAGCTCACCTTCAGTCTGACTTCATACGTAGTGAATCTGCCCCTGCCAACCCCGACAGTCTCGGGATTGCTCACGTCAATCTCTAGAAAGTTACTTGGAGGCCCATAAGCGTCATTTAGGTTCTGTGGCTTGGTAAAAAGCCTTCTTGTATCAGCTATGGTGTTAGCCATTTCTTCACAGTCCAGCCAGTAGCTGTCAAGTTTTCAAGATGACAACAAAATAACATGTTCCTTTTGTGCCCTTCAAAGTCAAAACGTAGTCCAGTAAATGTTAACTTTTCTGAATAATATTGCAATTTTTTCATACGCTTTCATATCTTAACTGAGATTGTGCTACTTGCTTTCTTTATTGGCCTGTTTTACCGAACAATATCTATCATATTTATATTATCATTCGTATATTATTTTATTTTGAAACTCAATTACCACAATTCCTGTCCCTTTTGAGACAGTCCGACACCTCTGTAGCGGTGTGGGGAGCTTCCGATCAGCTGAGTTTCAGCTGACACCAGGTGACACCTGCTTGGGTTGTTTACAATGTTTACCAAATACCATGGTGGAAAAAAGTCCATCCATCGTTTCAACATTTATATCGTGTCCATTTAATATATATATATATTATTAATAGGCGACCATAACAAATATGTATGATTATTTATTTGTAATGTGACAGAATTATAACCGTTTAACAAGCATTTAATAATAATTATGCTATACATTGGCTTTTTAATTCAAAAGCTTGTATTCTCAATAGTTGCACATGATTCTCAATAAAGCTTTGATATTTTGAAGCATCATGGCGGCTTGCACAACCGCAGTTTATGGACGCTTACTGAAATATTTACTAAATGACACACTTCGTTCAGATAATTCTTCCCGGATCAAGCCAGGTAACCGTTTGGATTCACTTATCTTTGCAGTGCATTAAATAGATAGCTATTATTAGGTCGGTCGGACGTCAGACATGTTTACATGCTAATTTAACGTGTAATAGGTTACAGATATTGGAGGAAAGCTCTTTATTGCTCGAACTCCACTGCGCTCTTCGGCGTCCCAATAAAGGACCATTATGATCGGCTTGTCCAAAGCGGATCTTTGAGAAGGGACACGCAGCAGAGGCTTGTGCTCCAACAACTGGCGCAGCTGCAGGCTTCTCTTATGGACTACAGCAACAGCATCTACCTGAGCCATGCACAACACTCACAGCATGAGCATGTACAGAGAGTGCCGCCCAGAGAGGTACATTTATAAATACTAAAGTCTCACTAGTTTCATTCTATGTATTGTGTTGTAATGCTTAAACAAAAATGAAAATGCTACTCAAAAGAAAAAAGGTCTATGTTGTTAGTGAACACATAGTTGAATATGTAATATGTAATATGTTACAATATTAATCTTCTACTGCTGCTGTTTGTGTGTAGTCATTGTAAGAAAAAAGAATAGAAGGAAAACAACAAACATGCTGTTCGTGGAGGCATGACAGGCATCTGTCCTCCTTTTGGTAACGTGTGTTGACGTCAATCACATCAATAGCTCAGTGAATGTACACTGTACTGTGGCCCTAATTCTGGTGACTATTGGGCTAGGCTCAGGTCAATGGGAGGGCAGGGGTCTGGGAAGTGTATTGTACATGTGAGTTTGGAACTGGAGTAATGCAGGGGGCTGTTGTTGTTTTTAGGTCAGGAGAGATGACTGTCTCGTATATCATGGTGGGAGTTTTTCTGTCGTTTAGCTGGCACAAGCACATAGGGTTAGGGAGAGATTTTGGAAGGCAGCGGAGCAGACCTCCTGCTGGGCCTGTCCCGGCACCCCTCTCAGTCTCTCATCATCCCCAGTGCAGTAATGAGGGGATCCCCATTGTCTGTTCCACTCCTGTCCTTTTTGCTTTTGATTCGGGACTGTGACAAATACTTTGGTGTTAGGCTATCAACACCACCCCCACCACTCCTCTCTGAGCACCTTGTTGGTCTCTGTCACCCACATACACAATAACTTAGAACTTATGCAATTGTTCTGAGTTTGAATCAGGTCATATCACTGTCCTTTTGGTGTCTGTACTCTCTGTGAAAGTGCCGCCATTGTCCTCACTAACTGACCAAGTTTTTGAGGAGGGTACACTTGACTTAATATTGACCCGATGTAGCGTTGACCCGATGTAGCGGTTGACCAACAATGGGCTATTGTTTCACAGGAGCCACTCTCCAAGTCTGCTCAACATTGTCCTGTATACACTATATATTTACCACCTAAACTAAACTTGACCCTCAAAGGTCTTTTCTATTCAAGTGCAATGAACACCAAGGCTGGTTTCTGTGTGTATGTCACTGCAGAGACAAATGTCCCGCATGTGAACTTTCCAATCATGTGCAAGTCTATCCTCTCTAGCAGGAGGTGAAACAGGGCTACAGATCCCAGCTAGACAACAGCGCCTGAGGGACAGCCTTGTCCTTCTCCACTCTGCCATAGCAAAATGGCTGCCAGCCACCACTGACAATTATTGCACAATAGCAGAGGGCAGCTTGGGAAGTCAGGGAGAAGTCACAGTCTGATATGCCAAAGCAGACAGGAAAGACTTGTTGCTCTTCCAGTATGTCACTCCATTCGGGACAGAGGAGAGGCGAAGCATGGAGGACCATGGACAGGGCACAGAAACACAGGATGGCAAAACAAGTTTGCTTTTCATTTAGTTTTCAATCGGCTATTGTCTGCATTTACCAGAGTCAAGTGCTCCTTGGGCAGCAGGAAATAAGTACTAGGACATTGAGTACTGGTTTGATAAAAATATTTTATTTGAGGAAAATGTTCATTAAATCTGACATTGGCTAGAAACTCAAATTGCTTTACCTCAGCTGTGACCTTCTGTAAAGAATTTTATTCATTATGTGTGAGGGTAATAATAAGATCTTTTTATACCAGGCCTGTGTCCTTTTAGATTTAAATGGTCAACTAATACTAATAATATATGAAATACATTATTCAAAAATGCATTGCATTTGATCATAGTTATTGATAAGTGCTCATTGACTTATTTTGATTCCTATCTGTTTAGGAGTTTGATTGAATTTCAGTTTTGCTAGGTTTATGTGCTGTGTGTCCTAACGAAGCCTTTGACATGTTTGGCTTATTTAATATTCTGCACTTAGTAACACAAGGCACTTTTTTGAAGCGGGGACCTTTTGATGATGGTAGGCAGGCAGCACAATGACTTTCAGCGGCACCTCAATGCAACAGTACCATATCACAATTAGCAGCTCTAAACGGGCCGCACAGACAAGTCCACTCCATCTCCAATAGAGCCTCATCCAGCCCTCTCCGTTTTGTCTGACAAATCCCCCCATTGTTCCACTGATGATGCTTTTCTTTCGTGGGAACCCTGGCTTGTCTTGTTGATTAGATCCCCTTTGTCTTCGTCCCCTGCAGCGGGTTAGTCTGGAGAATGTGAAACCTCGCACTGTAGTGGTGGCTTAATGCCTCAGCATACTCTGTTTATCAAATCGTGATTCGGTCTTATATGGTAATGAATAAAACAACTTGGTTTATTTAGGTCAACTGTTTAGCGTCTTGGGATTGTAAAAAGGGAATTAAATCTATGCAGAATCCCAGACTTAACTTCTGGGTGATTAGTTGTTCTCATAAATGCATAAAGAAGTTTGCACTATAATAAAAGTAATTCTACATGTTTATTCATTGTAATTTTAAGGAGGAACCCACTCGACTACCTCCACCCCCCAAAGGCTTCTATATCTATGGAGATGTGGGTAAGAACATGTATACATGTATACACCACACTATTAACAGCAGGTGCAAAATATACTCGACACAAAATACAATATAATCTGGGGGTTAGTATTGCAATGAATTGTAGCAACAAATGAAACGAATGAAGTTATGAGATGGTAAGGTTTTAGAAATAATAATATTATGGCAGTGGTAATTTGTTAGGGTTGCACAAATTGGTACACTGAAGAGAGTAATCTTGACATGAGTAAAGTTACCTTGAAAAAAGTTATGTAAGATATTTACACTTGAAGAAAAAGAAAAAAAGAAATCATCACTCTCAAACTAAATGAAAGATCTCAATTTAAATAAAACTGTTGTAGTTGTTTCATATTAATTAAAGTGTTAATATCTTGCCCAATGGACAAATTTCTTGAAATTAGACTTAGAAGTACTTATTTCAGGAAAAATTAGGGTTCTGTTCAATGTGCACATTTTGTAGCAAGTTCGCATCAACATTACAGGAATAACATGCATTTCAGAATGTTTTTAGAGGGCTAAACGATTGGAATAGCAAATGTTCATTACCAAATTATTGTTTGGATAGCAAGTTTTAAACATGATGAATCCCAGTGGAGAGGTTTTTTTTTTTTTTTTTAGCACATACCCAATAAATGCTTGTGATTTACTGATTGCGACCATTAGAACTCTTTTTGATATGACCATAACTGGCTTTCTTTCATCAATGCAGAGCAAATTCTTGAAGTAGTTTTGCTAATTGTTTTGTTGATTGCTGCCTTGACAGGTACAGGCAAAACTATGCTGATGGACTTGTTCTTCTCCCATGTCCCAAACCCGCACAAAAAGAGAGTGCACTTCAACGGCTTCATGCTGGACATCCACAAAAGTTAGTTCCCACATACTCCTCAATAACAACCTAAACAATTAGCACGCGTGACTTTATTGAAGTTTTGTGACTGCAACCGTGGCTTCCATCCTATATTTATCTCGTGTTTGTCCTAAAGCCGCGCCGTTAATTGCCTGCTATTATACTCGCAGGTAAAATTAGCGCTCTATTCAGTATTGTCAGTGGGTTTGGGCTGGCCGCGCAGGTGTGCGTTAAGTCGTGGCTGACGTCTGTGTGCGCTCCTTTTAAAGGGATCCATCGGAGGAAACAAAGCCTGCCAAAAAGAGGGCTCGGGAGAATGTTCACCTACGACCCCATAGCGCCGGTCGCCATGGAGATTGGTGCCGAAACCTGCCTTCTGTGTTTTGATGAGTTTCAGGTGAGTTTGTGTGTGCGAAGAGCAAATGGTTTCAGATATCATATTGTCATACTGTATAAAATCTTTTTAATTTAATTTATCAATGATTTTTTTTTAAAGAATATTGTGTGAACTCAAAGTACATTTTTGTGCAAGATAAGAGGAATAGTGATCCTGAATTGATATATGTATCGTCGTCCTAATACATAAAATTAGCATGCAAAATAATAATTTTCCCTTTAGGTTGTAGTTGACCTATTTTACTTTCTACGTTACATACAGGATTCATGTTCTTTGAGTGTAATATTTCTTGATAGAATTTACAAAGAAAAATTGGGTTTGTAGAGACCAGGCTTTGTAAATGCTCTCATGTAAAGCGCTTTGTGAGCATGTCTGTGAAAGGCGCTATATAAATAAAGATCTTCTTCTTTTTCTTGTAGAGACCACACTTCCCATTGTGGGAAATTGTATGAAAAGTCTTCCAGATTATTGTAAATAAGTGAACCAAAATTATTTTAGGTATTCATTATTAAATAATTGGTTTACTGTCCAGTTTGCAATGGAAACACATTTTCTCATCATCGCATCATAGTGCCTTTGTAGTCCGTATTGAGAAACAACACTTGCCTGTTGCTCCTGTACTAACTTTAAACTGCTGCTGGGGACACCTAGTGGCCATGTACAGCAATATGACATAACTGAATAATGGCATAATGTGTCTAAACCTGAGTATTTTTCTGAAATATAAAACATTTTGCATTTACTATGCCCAGGGTGAGTCAGTGAATGCCCTGCTGTTATGGGTGTACACTCGTACACTCAGTTAATTGGCCCCAGAGCCATTACTGCACGCTTAGACGGGCTGTTTGAAAACTGAATATAGACAACTAAAAGGCACTTTGATTCAGTAGTGTAACAGATATTCGCTTCTTTTCATCTGTTGGTGTTGCGGATGAGCACCACCCGTGAGACCCTATCTGTTCTTTGTTAGTTAGTCATTCATACAGGACTAAAGGACCCCAGTCTGTATTATCTGTCAAACACACACATCTTTTGGCTGCACTGTTGTTCTTACTGATATCATTACTGTTAATAACGGGGAGGGCAAAGGTCACGGAAGGTTTGCTTGCTCTCTTTTGTCACTCTCAATGCATCTGCAAGGATCAAGAGCCGCTGCTTTTATCCTCTGCGTCTTTCACATTATAAACCGGCCGCGCTGTTTGTGCCGTTCTCATTGATTTGTTTTGTTTTGCCGACGCGCCTTGCTTTGCTGTTTTCACTTGTCGACTGTTGCTACTGCTGGCTTGAATGGAGTGGGACATGTGTGTAGTTGTTTGTGATGCATAAATAAGAGGTTGCAGAGATTTAAGGGGGGATGCTTGAGGGAGGGGGGTGAGGGCTGACGCACCAATCAGCGGCCTCCTCCACTCAGCCATGCAAATAAGGCAGTGGGTATCAGTGCTTCCTTAAGTGAGTGGAGCTAGAAAGCGACTAGCGGCGGCGGGTCAGATCGGATCTTATCCTCTTAAATGCTAATGACATTTCTCCATTCTCTTCATTAGAGCCATGCCATTATCAGTAATTTGTGCCCCCCCTCACTCTGGCTCCACACTCTCCCTTCCACGTGCCCCCCCCCCACCACGTGCGCGCACACACACACAGCTTCAATAATGAATACTCGCCATTGAGGGGGAACCTAGAAGATGATGCAGAAGATGAGCTGCATTGTCTCAGCGCACCGCCAGTCATTGCACAGCCTTGGCCAAATCACTCACAGGTTGTGTACATAAAGAGGTAGACCATTAAAAGAGCCATAATTTAACCTCCATACTCTCCGCAATGGCCACAGAGATCACTTTTATTATTTCCATTAATAATGCAACGTGTGCCATCTCTACCTTTCTCAGACAACCCCATTCCTTACTTTCTTTCTGTCAGAATATATCCGGTTCTTCCTAAATGGTCAGTTTTTTAAATGTAATGAATCCAGTGGTTGCCAGAAATAGGGGCCACTGTTTTGAAAGAGGAGATTTGCCTTTTTTTCTGTTTGGTTCTCGGCAACAGCCACTCGCACACACCCTCTACTTATTTGATGCTCCCCCAGTCACCTCAGGCTGAGCAAAATCAGACTTAAACACAAATGTTAATCAAGTATTGGCAGGGGCAGCGGGGCTAATATGAGAAAGCAGAAGACCCTCCAGAGGATGAAAAGGAGGCGTAGGCTGTGAGCATGGCTGTCAGAAGTGCCTGTTGTACACAAGAAAGTAGTTAAGAGGCAGAGGGAGGGAGAAGATGAGAAAGAGAAGCGTGGTTTATTTTATTCAAGATGTTGTGAGGTATGGATCAAAACGTATGCGCCAGGTTTCAGTGCAGATGCATCGCTGGTTCGCACAGGCACAAGTTATGTGAAGTATCAAAGGACAGCACAATGTGAACTGGCTAAGAGGACTACTCTTCCATCTGAGCCACTGTCACCTCTCATCACAAGTTTCCCTTTCTGAAACTTTAAAGCATGCCATCTTCTTATTTTATACATTCTTTTAATACATTCTTCTGTAAAACACTTTGAATTACTGTGTACAAACTGGGCTATACAAGTAAACTTGCCACACGGTGTCTGAGGCAGTTCTACCATCAATGTTCCACCATTATGTCTTTTATGTATGTTCATATTCTTTTAATACAAATAAAATAAATCAGTTTTTTCTCTAAGTGCCACTTTGTTCTACAGCGATTACTTGGAAAAGCTTATATTATGTACCTCGCTAACTAGGTACATTGCCCAATGCGCATGATGTGTCCTCTGCCAATGCTCACAGAACAACAGAGGTGATGGGGACACGAGAGCACGGGAATAAAAGTGAGAGCCTGTATTTCTAAAGGGAAAGGTCACAGCTCTTCATGTGTCAGCCAGAGAGTCATGAGCGGCCTTGCTGCAGTGCTGCCATTCACTTTTGTTTAATGTAGACGATGGAGATGAAAAAGGCAGCAGACAGGCCTTTGTGTCGATGTTTTACAGCCTTGCGTTTTCTACTTCTTTTATGAAGCCTGTCTATGTGGCTTTAAATGGCCATGGTCAACCGCAACTGTGTGCCGAGCTGCTAAAATGCATGCTTGTCCGTGAAGTTAAATTATTTTTTTCATAAATTGCATTGGCAGAGACATTCATAGAGTTAATTTGATTAAAATGATCAAGTCAACAATGTCCAACAATTTTCAACATTGTGTATTGCGTGTTTTCTCATATTTTATAGCCCGAGCAATTGATTCTTTTTTGTTATTAAATATATGATTTTATTTCTATTGAATGCTTAACTCTCTGCACTACGGTCTTCTATACCATAGCTTAGTCCCAGCAGAAAGCCGCTTCGTGACCATTTGCAGTCAGTTCAAGTGGTTGTGGGCTGTAGTGGTGCATGCATGTGCATGTGTGAATGGCCTTGGCCAGACAAAGGCTTGAATGAGCACACCTGAATGACACTAATCAACAACGAGTGTCAATGCCATGGTTTGACCTCACGCGCACACATAGGCAGCATTGAGGGAAATGGTGATTTATGCAGTGAATCAATGTACCTTCTCACACGGTTCCTCTTCTGTGGTTGTGTTAGGTGACCGACATTGCAGACGCTATGATCCTGAAGCAGCTGTTCCAGAGATTGTTCAGGACTGGAGTGGTGGTGGTGGCAACATCCAACAGAGCACCTGATGGTAGGTTAAAGCAGGAAGTGTCATGTTTACTCACCTTTGCCTGCTTCTATTTATGGTGGGTCTGGGGGATCCTCCCACATAGAATCTATTTAAGAATTTACTATATTTTCAGCTTTACCAGATGTTTAGATCATACCCATCGGTGTGTCACGAAAAAGGCTTTGGTCATATGTTGATGGAGCATTTCCAACTGTACGCTGATCAAGGCCCAGGCAAATATACCGTATGCAGTTCTATCTGATGTGAAGAACATAGTGATGTGTCTCAAAGCTTTAAGTGGGAACAAAGTGTTTGTTAGTAATAAGCTTTCCTCAGACAAAAGCCCGCGTCTGTGAAATTTCCTAGCTTTTAAGAACAAAGCTGAAAACTTGAGTAGATAGCCTTCTCGGTATTAATTACGGGGTTAATGGACTCGTGAAAGCCATAAGGAACAACTGCACATGAAAGGCGTATGTTTTACATCTTTATTGATGTGGAGATGTGTTAAGGAAGTACATCCAGTGCTGCTTTTGTTTGTTATGAGATTGAAGAAGGTTAATGGAATGAATGGAGAGAGTGGAGCCATTTGTTAACACTAGCTTGCATACATTATACATTAATGGCAGCTCTTAATTGAACAATCACCTCAGCAGCCTTCACAAGGAATATTCTAGACAAGGCCCCATTTAATGTACTGTCTGTTTATTGAGGTGATTCACTAATAAAATACACTTATAGCTCTTTATTATTTAGATCACGACAAAGATGCATTAAAGATGAATAAATTAAGCGATGACAGTGTATATATTAATGTGACCATTTACCATTTAAATTAACTGTAAAATGATTTATTTAAAGTACATTTAACTAATAATTCGAAGATTTGATTTTGGCACCCTAAGAAAATGTATTGTATACCTTAATTTACTGTCATCTTAAAATAGCTTACTATGTCTGATATTTACAGGTCATTAAAAAAAGAGGTATGTAACCTTAAGTGAAACTGTATCTAAAACTTCACTCTAAAGGTGCAGCGCATTCATTATAATTTTGTCAGTGGACCCTGTTTTTGGGGACATTTCCGAGTATAATGAATAACCAATAGTGTATAGTCGTAACGATGGGTTATCAGTGTTGTCACACCAACAGTAGAAATATCCATCAGAGACGGTGTGCACGTCAGGTCCTGCTGTAGTAAAATAAAGCTAAAACATCAACAACAATCACTTGTTTAGCATTTCGCAGCTGGACAGAGCTTAAGCCTCTCTGCCGTGGTGCCTTTGTCCCGTTTGTGTGTGAATCCCTATCTGTTTTATCTGTCTATCAGGGATGCTACTTCAGATGTAATTTGTTCCAGCCGAGCTAATTGAAACCTCTATTCACTGGGCCCCTGTGGACATTGTACGCGTTGAAAAGGGGACAGTTCTTTCTCTCGCCACCATTGTTTGGGAATGTAATGAATTTTATGTTGCTGCCGCTGCCGGTGCAGAAATCCATTTTTCTACCTCTGGTCCCGGTGCTTTTGTGGTGCCTTCCCCACCCATTTATCAGCTCATCAATAGCCACTTTATGTGCCAATCTGCAACAGGGGAATGACATTATTAGAAGGCTAAACAGCAGCGCTAACACAAGCCCTTCCCTTCCTCTTTCAGATCTGTATAAAAACGGACTTCAGAGGGAGACGTTCATGCCTTTCATCGATGTGCTGAAGGTACAGACGGAGTCATGTCTTGTTAATTTGTTTGTTTGTTTACAACAGATGCAGAAAACTACAGCCCCATGGGACGCCATGTAAATATAGAGTACAATTTAATGCATGTTGTTGGTCCTGTCCTGACCATACACATAAGCTAAATATTGGGTGTCTGTCAACCAAAAGATTGCCAATACAGCCTATATCAAAACTGGATATGTTATACCTCATTCGAAAGCTCAGATTCTCCACAATACAATGACTAAAGTCTTATAAAAGCCAGAATGAGCTTATTAACATGATTACTTGACACTGATCCTTGCCATACAGCTGCAGCAGCACTTGATAATGAACCACATTAGCTTAATGTAATATTAGACTTTCCTCAAATTTGGGATCACTAATCTGTGTAAAACCGACTTTACATTGTAATACGTTTCTGAATAACCTTTTAGGAGTTTAAAGGGAATTACTGTTAATTAATTTACAAATGACATTGTTTGATTATCTGTAATCGCCTTTCCAGCACCCTTAGTACTGAAGATGGTCTCTCAATATACTACAGTATATACTGTGTACTATACTATGGAACCTCGTATTGTTCTTTACTGCAGAGGTCAATGGCGGACCTTGGTCTGGATCCGGACCCACACCCCACCCCATCCAGACCCGAACCAAGCATCCAAACTTTGGACCCGACTGTTTAACGACAGAGGATTAACTGAAATATGGCTTGCTAACGTTATAAACTGAGAAGACTAATATGTACATTGATCAGTGTTTCCTTATCGTTTTTCAAAACAAAACAAAAGAGCAGCGAACAGGTCTGAACCTGGACTAAACCAAACTAACCAGGCCTAAGCAGGGCTCAGTGTCAAGTAATTATTGCACACAAGGGGAAGAAATATTTAGTCAATAAGAAAACCAGGTGTTTAGTGTTGAATATTGGTGCTGCATAAAAAATTGACATAACAGTCTACCACAAATAACTGCATGGATTAGATATTAGATAGTTTCACAAGTCAATATTAATGAACACAAATAAATTGGCTTTAATCATGTTGTCCCAAGGCTCATCGGGGGTTGCTTTCTCCACAAGTGATGGATAAATGGCATACACATAAGCGTCACCATTTCATATAGATGCTGTGCAGCATGTTATTATTTGTGGCTGTATGTGCTTTTCTCCCATCTGTCTTTTTGTAACTTTGGTGGTTTGATGTTTTTCTGCTCCTCGGATATGCCCATCGCAGTGTCACAAAGCCGTCTTTGATCATACCAGAGCACACTAAAAGACTCATACAAACTCGCAGAAAGGTAGGGATGTAGTGGAGAGGGAGAGCGCACAGGTAATGTGAATGGAGTGACTGACCCATGCTGCCGCTTGCATTTCAAAAGTAAAGGGCTTGAAAAGGAAGAGCAGAAGAGGGAGAGAGAGGGAGAGCTGTGCAGCTGTCAAAAAATCTAGTTTGTAGCACCATTGTACTGGTAATCATTGAATGTGTTTTTGAGCAATCAAATTGTTAATAATTGCATCATAATTTGCTGTTTTTCATTTTGAACAGGGGCATTCTTCCGTTTTGGTCTCATTATTATGCTTTTTTGGTAAACTGGTCATTTCAATGTTGCGTTTAGCTTTTTAAATGAACCCTGTACAAAATGATAATGATTTGGATTTAAAATACTTTTTCTTAAACAGGAAATCTTCGTCATTCAGGGAGACATATAGACAAAGTCCGATAAATTGAAATAAAACATTTTGATGCAGAAGACTTATGTTTCATTAATAACTAAATCAACTCTCCAGGACAAAAGTTGGTGACTGTTTTTCCATACTGAGATATGTTCTCACCTGAGCTTAGATGAGTTGATGCATACCTGTCTGGTCTTAGTGCGTACACTCAGCCATGCAAAAAGACCAAAGATGTTGTTCACATTTAGCCTCTCCCCCTCTCCTCTATGGGGCCAAACGGGTTGACATTTTCCCTATTCAAATACGGTTACGTGAGTAGTTACACGATCCAAGTATAGTTACACAAAATTAAACGTGGATTTTCTAAGCGGATAAAAAGGGGTACTATATTGTAAGGCCCCACAGTAAAGTGAAGATATTACTGCACGTCTAAGCTCAGGTAAGAACATACAGAGCCGTTTTTTCCTATATGCAAACTACGCAAGGTGCGTAGGGCCCCGCATCTCAGTCAAACTACGGTGTTGTTTCACTGATTAATCAACGCATTGTTACGGGGACAGGCTCTCTGACAGCGCTCACCCACTCTCCGCGTACTTTGCCACATATAACACCAAAACGCGGCACTCTGCTGAAGTGGATGAGCGGGACAGACCTACCGCCTTTCCCCTGTCATTCCCAAGGCGCGAGTGCTCCTCCCCTTCGCGTCCCCGCTTCGCTGTCTGTCTCCCGGTGCTCGCCTCATGTTCCCCTCATGAGCGGCTCCTGGGCGCCTGCATCGCCACACACTCATTAAAACTCTCTTTTTATTGTCTCTTGGGAGTATCGGGACAGTAGTTTGGCGAATAGACGAGAGTAAAAATCCGTTCTCCCTTTTTGTCTCAAAGAGTAGTTGAGTCCACACGGTTCTCATGGGCACAGTTACTTACAGTGACTCTGGTTCTCTGAATGTGCACAGTCTAAAACGAATTGGGCTACTCACAGGCTAATTCTCGGCAGTAAGACAGAAATAATCAGTTAGTTTTAAATCAACGGTTCCCAAACTGTGGCTCAGGAACCAGAGGTGAGAGAATGTGACCATTTACCATTTACTATTTTAAAATGTGTGGGAAATCAGTAGTCCTGAATCCCAGTCTCACAGTGGCTTAGTGGTTCTCACCCAACGGGGCAGGGTCTGAATTGAGCTCATTATATTCCACTTCTGCCCTGCTGCACAGTGGAACTGTTTTTGACAGTAAATGGGTTCGCTCTTTGTCGAATAACCGTACTGCGTATTGTAGGGCCCCCGTGTTGATTTTTGCTTAGGGCCCCAGAAGGGCCAGCTCCGACTCTGAGAACATATCTTAGTATGGAAAAACGGTGGCCTGTTCCTTTAACCCCTGTGCATTGTTATGTATAACAGTGTTATGATCACTTTACTAGTGATACTATGTGTATTGGCTATGCACTTATTTCCATATACAAACATGCAACTGTTATCTTAAAGGCACACTGCATAACATTTTGGACTGCACTGATGCCAGCAATGCCCCTAATGACCAGCTCGACACAGAAAAGGCTATTTCTGCAGTGGGTAAAGAATAGATTTGGATGAGGACCTAACCTATTTAAATCTCATATTTGGCTGCCTTTAGAGCTGGAGACGTCCCCGCTCCCTGTACGGTTACAGTCAGGTCTTAAGAGAGGTGTTTGCTTGGTCATTTTTAGGTATTATTGAACTACAGGAAATTTCTGTAATAAAATAAATGCATGTATTATATTTTATTTGTTGGGTGACATGTTACGTGGTGTGCTTTAATGCGTTCTACCAGGGAGAATCTTTTCCGTCTCGAGACATTATGATGTTGTGTACTTTTTGACCTGCCAACTACTAAGCTGTCGCCATAGCTCATCATTACTCTCTTTAGCGCCCTATTATAAACTTGCATCCTCCCATTTTCCCACCCCAGCCCCGCCTCGCCCCTGCACCACCCTTGCCCTCTCTAATCCTGGGACTTCATCGTGCTCCTGAATGCCTGTTGTCCCTCTTGGCCTCCTCTCATTCAGGACGTTGTGTTCCCCTTTGTCGGGACATCTGGTTTTGCTGGGATGGGGGTTTGGGTCCATTCTCTAAAGCAGTCCCTTCTGTAAAGTCAAAGCAGTATTTTAGGGAGGTCACAGCGCTAACTAGCTCACCTCTGATGCAGGGAACTATGGGACGGGATGGTGGAGGTTTTTTTTTTTTGGCCTGGCGTAGCTTTGGCTGCTCAGGATACGGCTGAGTGTGTCTCTATAGCTGCGGAGGGAGAGACTGATGGCATTATAAAGTAGAATGGGCAGTGACCTCTCCTCCCTATCACCTTCGCCCAAGACTGGAGGTTAATCCCATGCCTGTGTCTGTGTGGGATGATGTCTTTATTTAACCATTGACTTCTCATTATATGCACCCCTGAATTTGAGCCATTCATAGGTGCAATCTCATTTATCCGAAATTCTTCACCCTCACTATTTTCTTGTGTTGTTTGTAATATGCAGTCACATGTTTGCTTGGAATGGTCATCTGAAATATTCATGCATATGAATTAGTGTAAACGAGATCAGCCAAAAGGGTCAAAAGCCACTACTACTTGTCCCCAACAAGACTGACCCAAGGACTATCTAATTGCCAGGTAAACATACAGTACAGAGGATTGTAGGCATTTTGAGAATATTACTCAGGAATGCAGAGCGGGATCAATTTTGAGGACTCCTTTGGTTGCTCCGGTGTGGAGCTTTCCAGTCATATACAGTGGGAGGAAAATGTAGGTGATCGCTTAGGAATTCCTCACATAAAATGTGGTCTGATCTTCAAAATCCTAAGAATGAGTAAACAGTGTCTGCTTAAATTAATGCCACCCAACAAATTACATATCATATTTTTTAATGGCCATAACATGTAAACATTCACAGGACATTCCACGCTGTTGAGAATGTCTCAGGTTTTTCTGCAAAATATCATATTAAACTTGTGAATTCCTTTTTCTATTGATGATAATGGTCAGATTTATATAGCGCCTTTCTACCTGCTTTAGGCACTCAAAGTGCTTTACATCAAGGAAGCACTCACCCATTCACTCTTTCATTTATACACCAATGTGTGCAGACACTGGAGGCAAGTTGGGTGAAGTGTCTTGCCCAAGGACACAACGACAGTGTGCACCTGCGGGATTCGAACCGCCAACCCTCCGATCACAAGACGACCCGCGCTACTCTCTGCCCCACTGTCGCCCCAAACTATTCCACTTTGGGTCCATCAGTCCACTGTATGTTTTGCCTGTAGTGCTGTGGACCATCCAAGAGCTCTTTCGGAAACCAAAGTTGAATAGTTTGGGAGGAACACACAACATCAAAACCCTATGCCCACTGAGAAGTGCCCACAACTTGCTATCATCAATAGAAAAATGAATTCACAAGTTTATCAAGATATTCTTGCAGAGAAATTCACAACAGCGTGGAACAAGTAAGTGAACCATTGTATCAAATATCTGGCTGACTCTTCTTTTGTAGCAATAACTGCTTTCCTGTAGTTGCAGATTAGACGCTCACAACGATCAGGATTAATCTTGGACCATTCCTCTTTACAAAACTGCTGCAGTTCAGTGAGATTTCTGGGTTCACTTACTTTTTCCTCCCTGTCCTGTGAATGTTTACATGTTATGGCCAATAAGAATATGATCAAATGTAAATGTTTGGATGGTACGAGTTTAAGCAGACACTGTTTACTCATTCTTATGATTTTGCAGAAATGTGAGAAATTCCTAAGCTTTCACATACATTTTCCTCCCACTGTAAGCATAGAGTTAAGTGTAGTTGTGTTGAAGCTTTTGGGAAATGTATTGGAAAAATATGTTCTAGAAACACAGCCCAAGAACATGAGCTTCACATTTTTTACTTTATGCAAGCAGAGGCTGAAAACACCCCTGCTGCTGCTCAAGATCATTATACAAACACCATAGGTTGTCTCCGCTTCTGTTTTGTACCTATGACGAATCTCAGACGTTTCTAAATGCCTGGTTTACTTTAAAGGCCTTTGGACGGCACTGGACGTCACTATCCGGTAACACTCACTCGCCCAAGGTTAGCTCTCTATATTCTGTAGCAGAATAGTGACTTTATTTTCCTGCCACTTGTTTGATTGCAGTTGAGTACAATGCTATGTGGAGAGGCAGAGGCGCACAACCCTGAGGCAACTTTGAGTACCTCTGGATTTCCAGCTGTTTTTAACCCTCCCTTTGTGCCACTCTCCTTCGCTTTTTTATTTGTATTTTTTTTTTGCGTGGGCCATTGTCAATGCATTGGAAATGTGCTGTGCAGTTGGTAGAAAATGAAAAATAACAAACATTGTAAGATAGATACAGATAAATTGAGAGGGAAGGGGTGCTCCAGTGAAGGTCTGTTCCAATCCAAAAACACATGCAGACAGATGCAGCCCTAGCCCTGACTCCATCCATCCATCCATCCATCCATCCATTTTCTTCCGCTTTATCCGAGGCCGGGTCGCGGGGGCAGCAGTCTCAGCAGAGATGCCCAGACTTCCCGATCCACGCACACCTCTTCCAGCTGTTCTGGGGGGACCCCGAGGCGACACCAGGCCAGCACGGAGACATAGTCCCACCAGCGTGTCCTGGGCCTTCCACGAGGCCTCCTCCCAATAGGACATGCCTGGAACACCTCCCGAGGGAGGCGACCAGGAGGCATCCGATACAGATGCCCTAGCCACCTCAGCTGGCTCCTTTCGACGTGGAGGAGTAGCGGCTCGAGTCCGAGCTCCTCCCGGGTAACTGAGCTCCTCACCCGATCTCTAGCCCTGACTCATTTATTTAATTGGTTTATTTGATATAGACGGATACAAAACCAGACAAACTGTGAGTGAGCAGTCTGATTTACATTTTACATGGCAAAAGCTAATTTGCACTTCTGCACGTGTTATGATCAAAGTTTTGACTGTACCTATCTGGAAAAACATAGAGTAACAGCAGAGTAAAAGACAGCTTCTTATACATTTAGTTATGTCTCAAAGAAGTGTGTGTCGATTTCTAAGAGAGATCGCGGCTTCTTTGCACATTTTTATTGCATTTCCCCACCTTCTCTTTGGTGAAGTAGAGCCCCCCCCCCCCCCCCTGGATAGGTGCAGACATCACACTACATTTTAGTAGCGTCTCTTATTAGTTCTCCACAGGGGCTGAAAGTGGGGGGTCCCCTGTCCTGGTACCGTTGTTGGAGCCTGGTTCTATAGAGAGACGCTACCCCGAGAAGACCGCGCGGTGACTGGGGGAGGTTGTGAGAATGACCCCGCGGAACAAACCGTAGCCGTCTCGGGGACAGTCGCACTTTAGGGGGATAGATCATTAGGTGTAATTAGGGTGTTCACATTGTCACTGGCCGCCCCAATAATGAAGCAAATCGCCAGATCCACCCCCAAGGGCCCGCGCACTTTGATGTCACGAGAGCCGTCCAGAACTCCACAGCATAAAGGCAGCTCTCTTTCCCCTATTCTTCAGTATAAGACACACACGCTTGAATGGTCGACAACCTTTCGCCTCCCTGTGCCTCTCCCGCTCTCTCCACTCCCTTTGGTTTCTTTTTCGAGCCGTCCCACCCCGCATTTCATTGAGGCCCCCGGTCAATGCTCCTGCGGACCAAACAAAAAATCACCAAATGTTTTCCACAGTGGCGTAATGAGGGAGTGGACTTCATCAGGGCCCAATAGTCAGCTATCCTTGGCTTTTGTTGCGGCTCAATGGCACGCCGCTCTCTTTGAAAAAACTCTAAAGCAACTTTTGGTGAGCAGAGGGACAGAGGGAGAGATACGGCATAAAGGCAGGGACTGGGGAGAAAGGCTGTGTTTTTATGCTAAACGGGACGTCCAGAGAGAGTGGACAGGCCGCACAATGAGGCGACGGGAGCTACATGTGTTTGGATGACTTTGTTCTAAAGAGAGCGTGTTTCTCATGTCCGTCATCTGTCTCGTTTCGGAGTGCGCCGGCCGAGAAGGAAACCTGCTAATTTGGACCTGGACGTCTGACAAGTACAAATAATACAGACAAAAAACAGAGGCCGGTCATAATCAATATAGAAAATCTGTTAGAAGACTGAAGACTTAAAAGACTTATTTCAGTCTTTCAACAAAGACTGAAATCATAAATATGTACAGTACATAAAATCAGGTTTAGGTAAAGAAAAAACAAAAGGTGTTGTGGGGAGCTTACATGAGCAATGTATTTATTTTGGTATTATATATCTTAACATTTTGCTAAATGCTCTTAAGCTCCTTTCATATTGAACTTATGCCATTAAAATGCCATC
Organism: Proterorhinus semilunaris; assembly: GCA_021464625.1. Taxonomy (NCBI): domain Eukaryota; kingdom Metazoa; phylum Chordata; class Actinopteri; order Gobiiformes; family Gobiidae; genus Proterorhinus; species Proterorhinus semilunaris. The sequence continues at coordinate 14,984,856 of CM038359.1, forward strand.
ACAAAACAATACTCACATGTAATAACAAATAACCCTATTGTTATTTGCTTTGTTCTTTCTGCCTTTTGCGCGTGTTCCATCAGACATGAACTACCGCTGCTGAGTTCAAACTTTCCCATGCGGTGTAAGACGTCAACGGGATTCATGTCAGGGAGTGCAGCGCAAACTGTAATCATCATCTCCCCCGTCTCCATCAAAGAAAAGACCCTATCTGCTGACTGACACGGGCGGCTGAGAATGGCATTATGAAATCAGCGAAGTTTCTGCCACTGGCCCGTCCTTTAAAGCCTGCCGGATAATTAGTAATCATCACAAAGCAAGGTCGACGGAAATACTCCATTCTTCTGCGCTGTCAACTTTTTCTCGCACACAAACGGGGTTGCTACTCCGAGCCAATTGGCTGAATCAGACTTAATAAGCACCTGACAGAGCCTTCCCTCCCCCCCACACAAAAGGGAGGTGTCATTTCATCAGCCTGCGCTGACCTCCACGTCGGGTAAATAGACCCATCCAAAAACGAGGACAAAAAGACTGGAAGGGCTTTTTTAAACTTCGTTTATAGATTTTAAACTTTTGAACAAAGACGCAAGACACAATGCTATCATTATGTAAATACATGTGAGAAGTAAAAACAGATAACTGGGGGGGAAATAATTTAGGAATTTAACACAAATTACATTCCATCACCATATAGCAATTACAATTTAAACAACAAATTCAAAAATTAAGTCAGCATACAAAGAATTACTACTACCACTGCATATGTTCTATAAACAATGTACAGTTTTTTATAGTAATTGTAGTATTGTTATTAAAAAAAAAAAATCTATTTTCTTCGGCTTTATCCGGGCCGGGTCATGGAGGCAGAGATGCTCAGACTTCCCAATCCACACAGACCTCCTCCAGCTGTCCTGGCGGGACCCTGAGGCGACACCAGGCCAGCTCAGAAACATAGTTCCTCCAGCGTGTCCTGGGTCTTCCACCAGGCCTCCTTAGGACAGGCCTGAAACACCTCCAGAGGGAGGCGACCCAGGAGGCATCTGAAACAGATGCCCGAGCCACCTCAGCTGGCTCCTTTCGACGGTAAGGAGCAGTGACTCTACTCTGAGCTCCTCCCGGATAACTGAGCTATCTCGAAGGGGGCGCCCACCACCAACTCATTTCGGCTGCCTATATCCGCGATCTTGTCCTTTCGGTCATTATCCAGATCTCATGACTATATGCGAGGGTGGGAACTAATCGGTATTTTTTTACTAATTATGAGTCCATTTTAGCTTTTGTTTTTTGTGTGTCTTTTTTTTTTATGAAAAAAAAAAAAAACACTCTTTCCAGCACGTTGAGCAGTATATTGGCAGCTTCGGTTCGGATGTCAATCTGTCGGTCTTGCAGGGTCTGTGGATGATCGTTAGAAACTAGGGATTTGAGATGACCACATAGGAAATAGTCACGGGGGCTAAATCAGGCGAGGGTGCAGGCGAGGGTGCAGGCTAGTTTACGTCCGAGGGAGATCACTCGCACAGGCAAGGTTTTTCTCAAAAACTCAAAGTGCACCCGCAATAACAGAGTGGCCATTCAAAAAAATACACATCTGCGGCAAAAGCGCGCTGCCCCCTCGACTGCAGCATGTTTGCAACTGATACAGGTGTGACAGAAAACTTCTCATCCAGCCCCTTCCACTGTGACCCTCCTTAACATCACCACACTCTTTTCAAAAAAGAAAGTTCCCACGGTCCACCCTGTACTTTTACACGAATTGGAAAATGGTTCATTGGTTAAGAATAGACGAGAACATTTATCCTTGTAAATGTTTACAAAAGGCATAGATATTTGTACAAACGGGCCCTTATTAACCATGTCTATGTCTTCATGCGACATTGCTTTAAGAGTAGTAAAAGATAAAACCAGTAGGCAGCAAGTGTTGAATGAAGTATAAAGGACAAACTTGAGGCATCATCGAGTTACTTCTCCATCCCCACTGTGCCTTGTGACAGCAGAGAGAGACAGAGAGAGCGCGGGCTGAAACACAATCAGCGGTGATGATTCCTGCAGATATTTATAATCAGATGGAGCCGGGGGCCGCGGGTCATTACTTGATTATCGTCTGGAGAGGATTGTCAAGTCCGCACTCCTCCGACAAGTCCATCCGCCCACTCATTGTGATCTCTCATTCTCACCCCCCTCATCGGGCACACGCTCATCCCAGTCAGCCTGTTTCACATACAGTCAAATTTACATCTCTATGAAGCTTAAATGAACTATATTATACAGTCAGACCAACCAAAATGGAAGTTAAATGCACTGACACTGCAGGCAAATTAAAAATATTGGCCCGGCCGAGCTGCGCCTTTTACGGAAATTTTAAGTGGAGACCTGTCAGTTGGCGGGAAGATATTGCGTTTTTCGGCACTACATATCCAGGATTGTGTTTGCAGTTCTGAATAGTAACACAATTGTCGCTTTGTGTTGTCCAGGAGCACTGCCACACCATCTGCCTGGACTCTGGGATTGACTACCGGACACTAGACATGGACACCGCAGGGAAACTCTACTACCTGTGAGATTCATCATGTCATTATTTGTATTTACTACTTATTATTACTCTCCATTTCTGTGGAAAAGTGTGTCCAGACTCCCGAGTGTCACATCATTAGGGTTTATACCATCGCTAGAGCAGCCACTTTAAACAAAGCTCCCCCAAGATAAGTGGCTGCCACAAATGGCTTCTTTGACGAGCACCCACCGTATATGCGAGCACGAGCAATTATGAACTCAGTGGGTAACACAAATTCAAGGTTTTCTATTTCAAACAAAGGCTTTTCCAAACTTATAGGTCGCACACGGGGATAATGTTGGTTAAGTTTATTTGTCACACACACACACACACACACACACACACACACACACACATCTTAGTAGACATTTTCTTTTTTCTTGGTACAATATTTGGAACAAGTGAGCAAGTGTATCGGGTCAATCTGCAAAACTGTTCGCTTTGATCCACACACAATAAAAAGGGTAACACTTTAGATGACAGCCCTCAAGTTCCATGTGTAGACGGGTAACAAGAAAGTAATTACAAGCGTGACTAAGGTGTACAAGGTTACGGTGCAACAAAGTGTAACTACATGCGATCTTTGGCTGTATTCTAAAGGGAAACCAATGTATGACTTGAAATCAAAATGCTGGGTGTCATGTCTTTTTACAACATAACTAATAATGCATTTTATGAAACAGGTATGTTTTATAAGCTGACTCATCTATATGACGGCTGAAAGATCTTAGTTACACACATCTTTGTTACACCGTAGTTACGCCTTGTACTCCTTATCTTTACTTGTAATTACTGTCTTGTTACCGATACCTACACGTGTAACTTGCGGGTTGTAATCCAAAGTGTTACCAAAATATGCCCTATATGTCGAAACCAAATGATGCTTCAGTCAGAGTGCCTCGTACCCCTGATTTTCTGTGTAGTTCCTGGTAATTGATAGTCTTTCTACAGGGTTAGGGCCAGGGCTAGAGTGAGGATTGGTCATATCACCAGTAAATTCATTTACTGTGTCCTGTTTCCATCTAATTACTTCTGATTACCATATTATTCCACTTTTATGTATCATGTTTTCCGCATCCCATCACCGTCACTTTGCGGTAAAGTGCCACCTAATTATATTGTAATATTTAGTTTTACACTGGGAGCTTCTACGTGGACGACGAGTGCCTGTACACATAAGTGGCCAGTTATTAATACTGGGGGCCCGGGACATACAGCAGCACTATAGCCACTTTTCAGCCTCTGTGTGTCAGCCAACTCATCACAAGGTTGTTTGGAAGCAAAGAAGAAGCGGTAATGGAGTTAGTGCCAACAAGCTAGGTAGACACAAGGAGAAGCCAAACAGACAAATAACAAGTAGCAGCAGCAGGAAGATTTGTAAAGACCTACATTACCTTGAGAAACCCATGAAAAGCGCAAAAGAGGACTCAATAGAGCATGAGAAAATGGTAGTGCTTTAGAGGCTAGTTTTCTGTTTTGCTCATTACATATACACATATACTCAGACACACACGAACACGGCCTCCGCTGCTCATCTGTGTATCAGGGCTTTCAAGTGCGTTGGTCTTTTCACTTTATGTAAATAGAGTGCATCACACAGCCTTTTTACCTGGAGTTAAAACACACACGCACTTCTCAATCTAATTTCCAGGCGCATTCATGGGCTAATGCTGGTCTTTACAGCCTAACATCCTGTTCTTTGGCGACGGAGTGAAAAGCTAAGCACCTCCCCACTCATGCTCTCAACGCCGCCACCGTTTGATGTAGCCACTTCAGCTTTATTAATTTCATATGCTATTATTAAATCTTCTATTATGCGTGACTGTGCGTGTGCATCTCTTCCAGCACTCGGGAGCCCGGATCTGGGGCCTTCTTAGACATGCTGTTTGACGAGCTGGCCTTGCAGCAAAACAGCGGTAAGAGGAGTTTTGAAAGCAGTGCAACTTCATGTACAGCTTGTTCTTTTTTTGAGATAGTAATGATGATGATGATCTATAATAGCGTTGCTTAATTACTGTCGGAATATATAGCAATATATCCCGTTCACATTGAGTTATTTTTTAACATTTTACACAGATTTGGTTTCAAATTTATTTAAAAATGTGACGGAGCCAGGTCTAGTGGTTACGGCCGCAGCCATGTACAGTACCGGTGCCAGGTCCTTTCTCCGACACCCCCGTTCACCCTGAGCCCTAATAATAACGTCAATAAAGTCAAGCACATCCTTATTTCATATGATGATTTCAGAACTCATAACTCTATGGGCCAAAACAACCAAAACAAAATCTGCATATTGTAGGGATACTTCTTTTGTCCTGACACAAAAAACATGTGGATAGGCCTGATGATTAGAGAGATATTAACCGTAACTGCATGAAATTGTGGTCCAGCCCCCCCAAATACTCTGAACAATACAGTTATGCGTTTTGACAGTTATAAGGTAGATCTTACCAGGCCTGTCTCCACTTCAATATTTCAAAGGTTGCGATGCCACATGAATGCAACCTATCATACATATTCCAAATAAATACAGTATGATAAATATTTGAATACCTATATAATTTGAACATTGAGGCAAAATACTGTCTTGAGCAAAATCACATGTAATTTTCAGTGTTTTTGCAGCTATAGTGCCTCGGGAGCTCAGTATCCAGGGCAGAGAGGTGACCCTGAGGAAGACCTGTGGCTCTCTCGCTGACTGCACTTTTGAGGAGCTGTGTGGAAGGGTGAGTTTCCTATGCATTTGAGTACATAAAAGTATTTTTGTTTGTTTGTTTGGGCTGTGTTTTAAAAAATGGTTGCCTCGGATTATCACTCAGTGAAGAAAGAAATGATATGTCTAATAAAAGTTACTCAAAATGATCAAATAAAAATAATTGACTTCTGACTGGTTTTGAGTGTCAGTCCTCAAAATCACAGACAGATGGCGCTTCTAGTCATTGCTCTGACAAATAAATACTCCATTACACAAAATCCACTTAGTGCTAATCAAAAATAGCTCAACCCCAAAGCACTTCTTTCTTTCTTCCCTCCTCTGCACTGTTGCTGCAGTGTCTTCTTCTTGGCTTTCAAAATGAGTCACCTTTGCTCAACCTTGGGCTCCAGCATAAGTCTATTTGTGATGATTGAATAGGTTTTTAACAAATGAGCCATTTCTTTTTTATATCTACAGCTAGTTCAATTTAACCGTGTTTAGAGGTGGGCTTGGCCATGAGTTTTGGTGTGCACATATACTGTATTATTTGTCTTCATTATTGTTATCAGTAATATTTCAGTTTTTTAAATCTCAGCCTCTAGGGGCCGGTGACTATCTCGAGATCGCAAGAGTTTTTGACACCGTCTTCATTCGCAATGTTCCGATTCTGACTCTGGATATGAAAGATGAGGCCAAGCGTTTCACGACACTCATAGATAACCTCTATGATCTCAAGGTAAAAGCGTACAATAATAAAAAGTAAAAATACTGTTTGTCACCATGCAAAATGTATATATACATACTGTGCAATCACTTGAAGCAAATGAGTCTTTATTATTTTCATTGACTGTTGTGGTGCAGCACAAGATAACACTGATATTTCTTTTTCAGGTGAGAGTGGTGGTACAAGCTGCGGCGCCTCTACATCGACTCTTTCTCCAAACGGGAGGAACTGAAAGAGACCGACAGCTGCTGGACGATCTGGGACTGAGTGGGGTAAGTCTCTATGTTTCCAACATCACATTCAACTTGTGTGATTTAAAATTATTTTCTTCCAAGTGGTAAGTCTGTTCTGGCTGGAAGTGAGCAAACAAAGTGACCAGTACAATACCATAGCAAACATGATGTGTCAGTGCACCATACTCCACTGCATCATCTTTATCTACTTGTATTGTAAAAGTATATATATTTGTATCCTGTAAATGTGTACATAATTTGAATAGTAAGATTACTTTAATTATATTGTTTCTCATAACCTTTTTTATTTTAATTTTTTATTTCAGGAAGCAGCGGATCGTCTGACGCTGTTCACGGCGGAGGAAGAAACCTTTGCCTTTCAGCGAACAGTGTCCAGACTGATGGAGATGCAGACAGAGAAGTACTGGATAGAGGGAGACCGCAGGCACGGCAAGAAGCACACAAACCCATGAAAAACAGGCCTGTCCCCTCAGAGATAAGCTTATACCTTGACAACAACAGAGTACCTCAACAACATTAGAAATGAGGTAGCTGGATTTATACTTTCTGATGATGCTGGGCCCGCCTGGTTGGAGCACGATCGCACCCTTGTGGACAGTTTAAGAGGCTCTGAGAGGAACGCTGTCAAACAGGTGCAGACTGGCTTTGGGATTGTTGCTCAGACTGGTTAGTTACTGCCATCTTGTGGAGAGATGTGGGTACATCATAATAGTGATCAAAAATAAAGATTGTGTTTGTTCTCTTTAAGTAGAAGGCTGTAAGTTTGCAAAATGAGGAAGAGAGAGACATTTTATGAGTAAACATTGTAGTTCCCTGACCCTCCTGATTGGACCGGAAAGCCCCTCTTTATTCCTTGGGCACAGGAAAAGCTGTCTCATTGGTTCAGGCGTAATCTTGCAAGACTTTGATTTGTGAAAGACCAGCAAAGGGAGAGACTTTTGAAATGCAGTCCCAGAAGTCCGAATGTATGCATTCTATTAAATTAGTAATACATTTAGCAGACTATCGCTTTAACTTTTGTTATATCTTGTATCGAGGCTCTTCTTAGAATACTTGTGCTCATGTTACATTATAAGTCACTGGTGCAATACTACTGTGAAATAAGCTGTTCTATACCTATGACGGCAGTGTAACGATCCATAATGTGTTCTATAGGTGGCAGCAGAGGGCCGTATATTGCCACACGCTGGTCTCTGCATCGATCTGAAGATGAGGTCATTCTAGTGCACCACTCAAAGCTGTGAACACTACAGTCCAAAACAGGAGCAACAGTCTGAGCCATCATGTAATGTTCTCATCTAATTCTTCGAGATCTGTAATAAACGTATAAACGTATAAAAATGTACGTATTAGCTGTGGATTCAGTTGGGAATTATCAATAGAGATCGACTTTATGCATGTGTACAGATTGCTGGTTACAAATTATGCAAATTGACCAATAAAAGTGCTTATGCAAGTGTAACCTTCCATCGTCAAAGAGTTTCGATTATAGCACATGCCAAAACAACACATTTTGGCATGTGCTGTTTTGTATTAGGTTATTCACACAATTGTAAATGAATGAATGTCCTTTCTCAGCTGTGTTTTATTTCCATGGTCCACAAGCGTACGAAAGCCTCCCTCTTAGCCATTATTTCAGACCTGAGGCACTCTAAAGCAATTTCATCTCATCATGGTCAATCGGGGAGTTGTGCAGGCTATAATCTTGAATGCTCTAAAAAAATAAAGACTCCGAAAGGCTTAAGTGTTTTTCATTGACGATGTAGCTTTGTGTCCCCAACTGACTTTTTCCTGTATTACTAGTTCTTTAAAGTAAATGTGTAGAGATAAAACTAGAGGAAAGCTGGTATAGCTCCTTTAATCATATAAAAACGAAAGTACCATGGATTGTGTGCAGATGATCTGTTATAGTTGGGAATACATAATACACTGGCTGCTATTTTAATGAGAAATTATCTTTAGGAAGCCTTGTCAGGAGAATTACTTTCTGCGGTTTGTGCCAAGATATTAAAAACAATATTAATCCAGCTCTGTTTGTGTACTATCAGTGGTGTATTGGGTTTTGCATCGGTTTAAGTCACATCAAAATGTATTGAATATGAGTGTTAACATGAATTTGAATTCTACATGTTGATATTAAATCAGATTAATCTTATTATAATTATATCGTAGCCTACATGCCCTATACTGCCTAATGGCCAATGCAAAACATCCCATGCATGATATGTGTCAAAGCTGAAAGACGCTTCTGGCTATTCCCATAGACTGAAAAATTAAACTATTTAACTGTCTATTGCTATTCCTCAACCTTCGAGCACGCGCATGTACCCGTACACCTGGAGAGTCCTGTGGGTGCTGTGGACACTGGAACAGACAAAGGAGAGGAGATGCTGTCATCCAGTCCAGAAGAAGAAGGTAGAATGGTGGTGGAGGGCATCTGCGGTTAGTCACCGGATGACGTCACCGCGCACAAGACGCACACAGGCGACGAGAACGAGGAGGAGGTAGAACCGTGAGGAGCAGGGTTTTTTTTCTTTTGGTTTTTGTTTTGTTGAATACTAGAAAGTCTTTTGTGTTTGAGTACAGTTATGAAAATGATATGATTTTTATCTTATTGTCACTAGTCTCCAGAAAATTAAAGAAGTTCACAAGTACCATCAAAATCTTGTTGTGGCATGGATAGCCTTTATATAAAGCAAAAGGAATAAAAATGCAGCAGTCACTATTAAATCAAATAATAAAACTATTATACTATCATTTTGGCCCAAATTGTGTGCGCAGAAGTGTTTTACAGCATTTACACCAAATGCAACAGCTGTCCCTTGTGTACTTCGTGCCGTTGTTTGAGGAAAGCTGCTTATATTTTCCATTTGTATTAAATAATCATGTACATGTTGTATCGTTATCAACATGTCAGGACGTGTCCCGGGCCTGCCTGTCCAGTCTCCTCACACATAAGCTCATGTCGTGTCTCTTTAAAAGGCGATCCCGGCATTATGCAGGGGGCTGGGCCTGGCCTGACTCGCATGCGTGTGTCAGAGAGTGTGTAAGTGCGCGTATGGAGCAGAGCAAATCGAGCTATGTACAGTCAGTAGTAAACCCAGTCAGTGAGGTGGCAGTCCTGTAACGCATAGACACGCTTTTGCGCTCATTTGTACGCCCTTTTGTGCTATAGCTGTGGGTGGAAAGAAGAAAGGATGTCAACAGGAGGACGCAGGAGACACTGATCGACTGATCGAAGATTTGAGTAAGAGGCGTCTGTGCAAGGTATTGATTTGTGCAGCCTTTGCCATTCCCAAATAAATGTCCCGATTATTTTGATTTGTCGAGGCCCTGTTTTAATTGGCGAGGTGTACTTGTTAATCTGTATCGGATTTAGTCGGTAAGACGACATGTCATTGCTGATGGATTTGTTTTATGTCTTCAACAGGCGAGAGTAAGTTGGGACTGTGGTCGCAGTGAAATAGCAACAAAGAAGCAGGAGCGCGCATTCATGGGACGCGACTTTGACAGCTCCTTGTTTCTTCTGGTATAACTTTGTTTCATTAAGTGGAGGGTCTGAGTGTCATTACAATGGCTGAAGCGGCGCTGCACGACCCTGTCCAAGACTTGAACGTTGCCATTGATCCGGATTTCGAGCCGCAGAAGCGGCCACGGTCCTGCACCTGGCCGCTACCCAGACCCGACTCGAGCGCAGTGAAACCAGAGAACAACGACATCATCCCCGAAGAAGAGGACGATGAGGAGGACAGCTCTACCCCGGCAGCCATTGACTCTGGTGCTCCCACGGAGGACCAGAGCAGCAGCAGTCCCGGAGCCGATGGTGCGCTCTCCTCCCCTGGGCATGACAGCGGAGGTTCCCCGCTCAGCTCACACTCCCCCTCGGCCACATCTGGCGCATTGACCCCCAGCGCTTTAGCAACCCCGAGAAAAGCTTCGTCGCGCAGAAACGCCTGGGGTAACCTCTCCTACGCTGACCTCATCACCAAAGCCATAGAGAGCGCGCCAGACAAGAGATTGACACTGTCCCAGATTTACGACTGGATGGTCAGATCTATCCCTTACTTCAAAGACAAAGGCGACAGCAACAGCTCTGCAGGATGGAAGGTGAGTGGTCTCTCTGTCAATACACTGCACATGCTCAGTGCTCACTCTGCTCTGCAGTCACCATCAGCCCCCTCCTTCCTCCATCAAAACAAAAACAAAACGCATGTGCTTCACTTACATCCAGAGTCTAAATCACTTTATCATAATACCCAGTTTGTAAACATGATCACCGCCCTCTTATTACAAGGACACATCCTTATGACACGTGCTTATAGATCAGTGTTAGTGCCATTCGATGCAGCAGGTCTTTGTTCCTTTGAGTTTTAACTGGTGAGTTATGAGACAGTACCCTTCTTCTGAGTCACATGGTAAGAATTAGAGCAAACATTGTTGTAACCGGTTTGTCTGGAAACACAGTAGCCTATTTTGGACTGATGCAACCCTCCCCTTGTGTTAAGATAGCTGGTATTACATAAGAGTTTACTAAAAAGCAGTTAATCCATTAATTGCTCCAGATTTGGACATAAACAGAATAATTTGTTCCCACTGGAAGTAAATATCTGCTCGTTCAAGCTATTGATCAAATGTCTTTGAATAATCAAAGTCTTAAGTTTTGCATTTATTGTGTAGTAAAGGCCATATTATCTATCTATACCGTAACCAAAGTAGGATTGCCCTGCTTGTCATTTGTTATGTAAACTTTGGCAGCTTTTTGACAGCCTTCTGGGTCAGGTAGGCACCTGGCAAGATCCTGCCATAAGGGAATTACATAACCACTCAGTCCTCATGAGTTTATTTCAACAGTAAAAGCTAAAGCGAGGTTTTGAAGTGGACTCTCCTGTCGCCAAAAGACATTTGGGGCCTTGCACTAAAAGACCGTGCGGTAGCTAGAAGGAGGGTAGAAGGTCAAAGGTCATAGGCTTTACACCCATCTCAGCAGAGGAATACTCTCGCGGGGTGCGTACCAGTGCCTATGGGCCCCATATATTATCAAGGCTTCTCAAGTTGTGCAATGTGATACGCTTCAGTGACAACAAGCGAAGGAGATGGGAGTTTGTAGGCCCCCGAACCCTCAAGTCAAGGCCAGGTTCACAGTCCCCGCGAAGGGCTGTTACTCCAGGAATGTGGGGCATGAGGACCAAGCTGCCGCGGGTTTAATATTACATGCCGTCCGTCTGTCAGTAAAGCTTAGACCAACTACACGCCTCCTAGTTTTGTTGTGTCATGGTTTTGTGACATAAAGGCAACGCAACTTTATTTATACTGCGCATTTCGTACACGAGGCAACTCAATGCGCCTAAACCGCATAAGAGAGTTGTGAGTGTTTTATAAAAGTAGTCAGTGTCACTGCTCGAACTGTAAAATCCAGTTATACCCAGATGTTTCGCTATGATCAGCAGAAGCCCCCGAAAAGCACAACAAAGTAGCCCTTCTCTCTGATGTGGGTGCTTGATCTCACGACACCTCTGAAGTTTCACGTCTACACCGAGTGAGCCGTGAACTGCTGTGGTTTCATACAGCCAGGGCACCTTTGTGGAAGAGATTTACTGAGCAAATCCTAATAATCCCCCTGGGTTTTCTCTCCCTGGTTGCCACTTGCATCAGTCAGCTGCATATCTTTCTCAGATAACCATAAAAGCACTCATTCAAAGTAGGTTTGAACAGCCACATATAAAATAATCGCAGTGGTCTGTCTTTGACCAGGAGAGTCTCTATTGATTGAGCAGGTAATATGTACAGTCTTACTATATATTGCCTGTATCAATACAGTCCAGTTTGCCACACCTAACTTGTTGCTATACTTTACTTTAATCTTTATTGAAGGGACAATGTACAGAGACATTAAGCTCAAAGAGACAGAGATGCACTGCACCAGATTATAGCTAAATAGCTAGTTTCCATCCGTGGTCCCTGTTTACATCAAAATAAATAACTCTATACAGCAAAACACTTTACCAATCACACTACATTTCATTCAGCATAAGTCCAATCGCCAGTCCTATTTACAGACATTAAAATACATTAAAATAATTCAGTGCTGCCCCCAGTGGTTCACAATGAATAAGCAAAAGCTACATTTTGTCCTAAAATAATGAAGGACCTAAAACCAGCCCCTGTCAGTGCTGGCAGGTTTGTCCTCTCAGCAGCCACTTTTTCAATTCCCACTATCACAGACTTCAGTAGTGTTTTGTGATAAAAATGTATCTGTCAAACAAACTTAACACATATTTGTTTCTCTCTTCACATTTGAATTGCATTACTTATACGGTTATATAAAGAAGTTCCCCTTTTAGAAAGAAAAAAAAAGTGTTTCTACATGGAATTTAAAATGCTATCCTCAAGCCCAGATGGAGAAAATACAGTGATTTGGTTCAGCATCTGGTGTTAAAAATAATAATAATATAGGAATCACCCATAAGGGTAACAGTAGCACTCATAATGGCCTATGTATGATGCATGTAACACTTTATTTTTGCTCTGAACCCATGAATTTGGTCATAATCATTTCCATGAAAGCCTCTGTCACCAAGTCCAATCCACCTGCCAGCTCAAATGTCAGAGCCTTTTATTGCTGCGGCCGATAATAAATAGTGTGACGATTTCCATCAAATTCTGTCCAAGAGAGAAAGGCTGGTCGCAAATTTGTGCTATAACAGACCGCTTCAGTATCATAGAGCCCATCAAATAAGGACAACTTCGGTATACGTATACATGTTAAGTTCTTCTTTACATAAGTGAAAGATTATGCGCACCTGCCTGCATTAGCCAGTGCAGTAGTATGTGTGAGTGTATATTCCCTCTAGCAAGTGAACTTTGTACAGTGGTGTTACTTAACCCTGCTTTAGCCCGGCTTTCTTTTCATAGCAGCTGCCCCATTGCAGGCCAAGACCTAGTTATGTCACACACGGCGAGGTCTGGTTTAAATAGCCTGAGCTGCACTTGCCTAGTCTTTTAGGGTTTGGAAAGCGACAGCCCCAGCCAGCATGTCCCCGTACGCGTTGTACATACAGTTCCCCGCACAGTTCCATTACAAATAGTTAGTCTGAGTGTTATTTTAAACTTACTCGACATGCGTTTGCGAAAAAAGGACAGGCGTTGGTTTGCCCGGTCATGTCTGGGCTTAACACCGTCGGTGCAGTGAGGGAGGGTGTGAGTTACTGTGACAGGTTTAAATTTACCGTCATATGAAAGTCATTAGTTTCAAAACATTGAAATAAATAAGTCATCTGAATGTGTCTCTTCTTTGACATTTATAGGGGTGAGTTCATAATCAGGGTTGTACCGCATTACTGTACTTATTACTGTAGTTAGAAACAAAGTGCTGGTTTGACGGCAGGGTTATAGATCTTTAAATTGTGTGTTTTATTGTGTTTACGGTGCACTTTGGGACATTTTGCACCAACTAAGCATTTGTAAATCCTTCACAACTCCAGACCATTTTTTATTACACAATACCCCGGATGATTGAGAGCCTCCTCACAGAGACTGGCCTCTGCGTACAGACTCAATATTGTCTGGTTTTCACGGGCTGTTTGCTCATATCACTCCACAATGGATGGCCATTTGTACCACCTTCATAGCCACATGCATGGAGGTCATTACTCCTCCCTCTTCACAGTCCCACATTGGACTTTCTGTGTAGGCGTATGGAAAACTGCCTCTCGTAAGCGCGCTGGGAACCGAGTGTATTCTTCGAAATTATTTATTGTCCCGATCTGAGTGGACAAAAGACATGGAAAGACAAGACAACTTTTCTTTTGGTGCTTTCACATTTAGGCCTGTTTTAGCTCCTTAGTTCAGTTAACTTTTTGTGTATTTGTTGCATCTGAAAGAAACAGGAGTATTTTGCTGACTAACTGGTTAAGGGTTAAAGTTGGATGCTCTGGCCCCACACTCTTGCATTGTTTATGGCGGTAATGCACCCTAATGCCGGGTGCCACCCACCATAAAGCAAAAAGAAGAAAAAGATTGTTTGGACCTGGGTGTTTACTAATTAATTTCACATTTGTATTCCAAACTGCACTAAGCACTCGATATGAAATTTGCATGAGATGACTGCAGAGCCCAATACAAAACCTGCAGAGAAAAACTTCAGCGGGTCTTTCAGTCAGAGCTGGATCTGTGCCAAGTATACAGCGCACAAGGGCCAAGAAAAAGGCAATAAAAGTGGGGGGATTTGGGAGGTTGAGGGAGTGAAGACGGTGGGAGGGGGGGGGCTGCCGCTGAGGGGCTAAATTAACCAGCTTTGCTCCAAATTGGTGTATTACAACTGCCCTCTGGCTGTGAATCCCAATGGAGGTCTCTCTAAGTGTGTTAGACCAGGGGGCTGTAGGTTATGGGAACGCACCGGCACCGGGCACCGCTCCAACTGTGAATGGTGTGGCCCGGACAAGTCAAATTCAGCTTGTAGTCCTGGTTTTGTCCTGGTTCAGTCCCAGTTGGGTTGGATTGGTTTGATTAAGTTATGCTCCATGTTATGTTTTGTTGAGTAGGAAATTGTAAACATCTGTCTGAACACGTGTATTAGTTGAGTTCAATCACCTTAATTTATGAAGAAATTCCATATTTTGTTATTAAGAGGAGTACCCCAGGGCTCTAGTCTGGCTCCCATTTCAATCTGTGCACATCACCTTTCCATTACTTCTTTAATAATTTCAATCATTTGCTAGTTTAAGCATGATAATTGACTGTCCTGGCCCAGCCTGAAGTGTCGTACAGTCAGAAGCCCTGCTCTGCTGTTCTTTTTGTGTTTAAATCCTCCCTCCCACTGTCTTCCTTGCTGTGAAAGTGAACCTCATCTCCTTTTTTCTCGTAATTAGCAGTCTGTGGAAAAAAAAAAAAAAGTGTGATGTGTACAGCGTGTACTTGTGTTTCGCCCCCTAATTGCCAGTGACAGCCAAAAGGCAAAAGCATAATTTTTTTTTTTTTTTTGCACTTGGATTTTTCACATAATTTCTGTCTTTCTGCCATCCAGTTCATACCACACTGTGCATGAGCCGCTCTGCTCAACGACACTTTCAATTATTCAATGCTCCGATTCAATGTGCAGGCGATGAATCCAGATCAGTTTATTACGTTTTAAAAGTGTGCTCGTCCTGGGCCTTTTTTTTGGCTACTGCTGCTGCCACTACTGTAGAAATGGTCTTGACCAAGAAACAACCACAATAACTCTACTGCCAGCACTACTTTGTGTGCTATTCCTCCGTCGAGCTGGCCATTGCTCGTTTTAATTTAGCCATTACTGCTACTACTACTTATACCTTTTTTATTTTTCACTACTAACACCAACTAAAACTGAGCTCAATGTTCCTGCTCACTCAAATTCCCGTAGACTTTCGTAGAGTTTGGGCAATCAGCTATATGGTTACTCATGGCCATAAAAAGCTCAAAGCTCACACAGTTTCCATTCTTTTACTCTTATTTGCTTTCTTTAACCCCATCCCTTATTATTTCCCTGCCAGCTGCCTCATTTGTCTAGATGCAAAACACTGTGGTGCGACCAAAACAAGCCATTCAACCCCAATGCTTGTTGCCATTTCTCTCAAGCTGAATTGAAGAATCCAGTTGTGGGCCTTGATGAATGGATCCCAGTCTCCTGTTACACTCCTTCAACTCATTTTGTGGCCGTCAGTGTGACTCTGCAGCGATTCCGGAGACACTGCAGACGAGGCGGCCATGTTGGAAGTCAGCTGGACATTGTAAAAGGAATGGATAGAGTTGATGAAAAACCTTGATGTGGTTTTGTCGAGTAGAACTTCCAGAAAGTACAGCCACAATTTACTGGGTTTGAGACACTTCCCACTATTGCTTTGAAGATTTATGTTGTTTTTGTTCACTGCGCTGCCTGCTCTGAACAATAAAAGTCAATTGTCACATGGTGATTTTGTTTCAAAGGGGGAGCCAAATACACACTGCATGATTACCAAACGTGTACCAAACATTAAATATATTTGTTTCTTGACTCAAAAGTCCAGCATATATTTGTGCTGGCTTTCCCATTGTATCCAGCTTTAGGACTGGTGCACAGCATGTAGTTGGTTGACATTTGACTTTTTGTGGCGACATTTACTTTCCCTTAGTTCAGAGTAAGTACATAATACAGAACATAGCTATTCTGTTACTGTTGGATCAGGGTCATTTGGTCTGTCACATTTGAGATCTCGCTATCAAAGCATACACACCACTAAACTGTTGCTCAGCAGTTTGTACTACGTCAGATTAAACAATCTTTTCACTGGAGAGGGCA
The DNA here is from genome assembly GCA_021464625.1 of Proterorhinus semilunaris. Classification (NCBI taxonomy): domain Eukaryota; kingdom Metazoa; phylum Chordata; class Actinopteri; order Gobiiformes; family Gobiidae; genus Proterorhinus; species Proterorhinus semilunaris. The sequence goes on from CM038359.1 coordinate 15,001,374, forward strand.
ATGTTTCAGACAGATAACCAAAGCACAGTGTAGCAGTTCGAATACAAGGCTGGAGAGAAAAACGAGCAATGAAAATGTGCAATTATTACAGTATATGCGTAGAAATATTATATTCCAGACATTTTTGCTGCAATTTAACCAGACCTTACGGCGACAATGTTACACATAGCACATTTTTGCATTACTCTAACAGGACATGTTGCAGGACCTCTGTGCTTTTTAAACTTGAAGGATGCCTGAATAAATCTCTGTTTACATCAAACAGGAAGTGGCTTGTTCAGAACAGGAAGTCTGACTGGGCAGCTGAAGTGCTTACATTTATTTAAAGTTTTATTTATACGGCTCCATACTGATGCTTTCACAACCTCTTTTTTTTCTCAGGGGTCTCCAGCTAGCGACTTTTGACAACCCTATATATTTCCTCTTTCATCTTTGTACAACAGATAACTCTACTGTCCTGAAAGTTACATATTGTCCCCATATAGCCCCTCTCTATAGTCTAAGCACTATGCTGTCCCGCTGACATCTCCCCCTGTCCATCTGATAACCGTATTGCTAAAGTGGGCCTCTTCAGCACCACCTCCTCCTTCTGTAATCAAACCCTGTCCAGCCACATGCACGCATATACACACACACGACACACACCTATCTGACCAGCAGCCAGAGAGCTGAGTGTCCCGTCACTTGTGTCAACAGGCATCCATGCTGATCTCAGCCCTCAGAATTTGCCTCCGCCAATGTGACTCTTGGGCGTTTAAACTTTAATTTGTTTTCATCCGAGCCTGTCTCTTTCGATTACACCACTCCAGCTCTCTGGCTTCACAGTCTGCAAGGCACGGGCTTCTGTTACTGATTAACATTTAATTGACTACAATAAGCTCTGTGTGTGTGAGGTGCGGCTTAAGAACTAACATAAGGCATAGGGTGAGGGACATTATTTTATGTAAGGCTCTCAGCTTGGATGGCAACTCTATATGATGCCCGGCAACGATGATCCAGCTTTTACATACACATTGTCCCGGGCTCACAGTCACGGCTGGAAGCTCTCCAACCACTCTCAGATTTGATAGGCAAAAGACTGAGAGTGCCATGGAGCAGCAGCCACCTGTTCACCCCCTCGACACGGTGGATCCTCTTGTCTGTGTGAAATCCTAAACGTCAAAGTCACACTTGCAAACCGTGTCTGTTTCTACTACAGGCTTGTGTTGGTGCGCGCAAGGCCGTTCCACCATACTCCACGCCTCATTTAAACAAGGGAATGATGTTTTTCACTTCTCTTGAGCTGCATCTGATAATCGCTCCTACATGTAAAAAGACACTGCCTCTAAAATCACGTGTTCATGTCAGACACTTTGCAGTGTGCGATTAGGGCCCCCATTGTTGTCAGTGCGGGGGCCTCCTGAATCCAGCGTGCGGCAGCGGCCTCTTAAAACCGCTAATCCCACTGTTCATGAAGTCACAACCCGGGGACAGGCCCGAGAGCGAGAGCGAGTGAGCGAGGGTGGGTCACTCCGGGATGAAGGCCAGCCATTGTTGATCTTTAGCCCCGAGAGCTGATGCAGGAGAGACTGTGGCAGCAGCTGAGCTCTGTCAGATTGTCAGACAGTTTGTTTCTCATGTGTCACACTATCCAGGCTGCACAATTTCAGAAAACTGCGGTATCTATCTGTGACAAGTTTTGGAATTCGCCACTTTTCAGTATTTTACAATCAGTTCAGTTCAGCACATTTCAGAAGCATTAACATTTGAGTGAAGAACGCTGAGGTCTAAACTCTGCGGGCTTAAAGTGAGCAAGTTTGAGTCATAATGAAACCCCAGGGAGACAGGCAGATTTGAGCGGCTAAACAATTGCAGCCTTTGCGATTTGCTAACTGTGACCAATTTTAATTCAGCTGTGATTAATTTGTACAGACGTACAGGTAAAGTGGAAGATGCGTCTCGGTCTTGTTGCATTTCGCGCTCTCTCCGACTCCCCTGATAATCTTGGAATAATAAAAGAAAAAAAAATAGGCCAAGCCAAAACCAAGATTACAAGACCACTGTGTAACGGGCCCTCTTACTTATCGTTATCTGTTATCTTTATAAGTGTGAGGTAAACCACTGTGTTTGCTCACCTGGGAACTATAAAGGAGAGCTGGGAGAAGAAGGCCGTGTACATAGCGTAGCTCCAAAGGTAGGTCCGCAACTGTGGCTTCATGTTTGCTGACAGCGCACAAACTGACCCGACCTTTACGCAGATGATTTGTGACAAGTTTGTTTTATCATTGCAAGACCTCCACGAGGATTTACAAACAAATCCTTTCAAACTACAAAAGTAAAATCGGACACCACCCATTTGCTGATGTTTGTTGCATTTAAACTAGTCGAAGAGCGAGTCGACTCCTGGCCCAGTGGCCTAGCACAGTAAAAAACGTGTTGCTTCACCCCCTCCCATCTATACAACTACTGCCACTGTAAAGACAAGGCGGAGTAGTCGGCTGACAGCGTTGGACGCCATCTCTCCCAAATATCCAGCACACTTGAAATTCAACAAAACAGTGAAGCATTTCATGTAGAGGCCCAAAACATAGACGCTAACGTTGAAGATATGAGAAAGAGGTTGGAAGGTCAAAGACTAAACCAGCTGGGCATACAATATCATTTCATTTTCCCTTCTCGTTGCTTATTGTTGGCGAGAAGATATCTGAGACTGGGCCTAGTTGCTGGGTTATACATCATTCCCTCAAAAAATCCCATATCGACTTCAGGATTTCAGTAAATTAATTAAACCTGTGCAAAGCAAAGCCATCACGTTTTCAATTCAAATTAGCGTACTTCCTGACACATTTTTAAACCTACACGTGCTACGTTTTCTTGTGGGTATCCGGGCAGAGAAAATGCCCACTGCGTGTGTCTGTGTGTGTGTGCTCCTATGCTTATGGGGGCATGAAATCACTGTGAAGCCCCGAAGGCACTTTGGCTATTGCTCTTCCCAGACACGGCCCTCCTCTCTCTAGCTTGAACACACACTATTGGTCTTCCTTTCATGTCTAGAGCCTCTGAGTCCCCCTGTCGTGTCTGATGAGGCGTTTTGTCCAACAGTCGCGCTGTAGGTGAAGACGGTAACCGATATCCGATGACCCGCACACCTGTGAGGACTCGAGAAGGGCTTTGTGACGAGCGAGAGCGAACAGCAGACGTGTCAAGGCTGAAAACACTGCTGGGGTTTTCACCACCAACCTGTTTTAATATGAGGACTGCAGGCTCTTGGATTAATCCCTCACGACAAGTGCTTGATCTATGTGAAGTTAAAGTTGTGTTGAGTTGCTACATGCTTATAAACCAATGCTACATTATCAAGCTCTGGCAGTCAGGTTTCCGCCTTTGGAAGTAATAACTGTAAGCCTGCAATAAATTGACCAAAAACATGTCTGACTGTCCTGGACTAAGTGGTTTACTGAGCGCTACTGAACATTTGTGCTCGCGAGCTTAATCATCCGTACAATTGAAAACTTTTGCTTCCCTCGCAGCGCACAGACAGGTGCACTCGAATAGCTACGCATTCGGCGCTCATAGCATTAGCCGTGTGTACATTCCTTATTACCACCACCACGCTTTGGCCTGGAGTACGAGAGGCCCTGTCCGATGCATATAGTGAGGTCTTTGTGCTCGGTGTATGCGGACACGTGTGTGGAGTGAGTATTACTGAACTCTTCTGGGATGGGGGGGCTGGGCCGGTGAAAGGGAAAGCCCTGTCCTCAGCTGTTGTAGCACATCCACCCACCCCGAGAGATCCACCCTTTGACAGCAACCTTCTGTTTCCATTTGTCCCGTTCTCCCGAGCTCGTCTTCCTACAGAACAACGGCGCTTCTCTTTTAAGTGTGTTGTTGTTGTTTTTTATCAATTCCTGTAATTTTGCCGCTGCTGATTTGGCTGTTGCTGCTCTTAGTGGTGGTGGGGGAAGGGTAGCCTATAGTGTCAAAGCTCATGTGATCTGGCTGGAGTCAAGAGACGAGACCGTAAGGGCAGTCCTGCCCTGTATAGTAATGCGCTGTCTCCACCAAAGCTGCTGTAATCGAATTAAATGGGGCTACGAATACTTAAAAACGGCGCAGTCTATCTCAAAACATTTGATGTACTTCTTAACAAGAAACTGTTGATGTTAGTTGAAGTTTTGTCATGTTAAACATATCTTTAAAAGGTTACACATAATGAAATTGACTTGGACAAAATACAATAATCAATCTGCTGTTGACAAGCTGTTTCCGATATGCCCAAACAAACAAAAGGGAACATTTGGGCAGATTTTTTTTAAGCTCACAAACGAAATGATAAGTAGAGGCAATAGTAAAAAGAATGGCAGGCAATTTTAAACGAGACATAATTCAGAGAAAGAGGAGTTTTTATACTGATACTATATAAATAATATTTACAAGCCAAGCCACAAACCTTTACCATCTTACGAGGCCAATCGTCGGCCTCCGAGCCAGCAGTAAATCGTATAATGATTTGGTCTGATTGTTGGTTTATATTTATGCTGGATTGAGAAACACTTCAGAGCTTTTCACCTAAATATACTGTTGATGCAAGCTGAGGATCCCCAAAGACGGGCCCAGGCAACATGTGCTGCCCTGCCCTGTTCTGCACGTGAGCCGTCTGTTATGGGACAGCGTTACAGACGGGAGGGTCCCGTCTCTCCCCCCCCCCCCCCCCCCCCCACATCTCCCCTCACTTTTACTCTACAGTGTAATTATCTCACTCACTCCAGAGAGAGCTTAGCAAGTTGAGTGCCCCCCCCCCCCCTGAGTCGACGGGTCATTACTGGTCAGGAATCCATTTTCCTATGAGGTCTTGACTCTGTGTGTGCATTATTCATGTTGTGCCCTGACAGGCCGTAGCTGTCCTGGAGCGAGGCGGCCATGTCTCAGATGGACCTCTGCTGACCGCCGACTCCTTCGGGACCAGATTGTTGATTACGAGCGAGCGCTGACATCACCGTGCGGTTAACGGGCTTTTAGTCTCGCGTGGTGTGTTTGTCATGCACATTTATGAAATACAGTACTCAAGTTAAAAAAAATAAAAGCTTTTCACAGGAGAGATTTTTTAAGTCATTACCTGTACTAAGTTGGTGGTTGGTGTTTCTACAATCCCGAGTCCTGAATAGTTGCGTTGTGGTAAGGATAGTAGTACAGTACAGCGGTGATAGTACTAGGACAGTAAATGCTTAGATCCAGAGAGCATCTTCCACAAGTGACGTGTGAGTGTGTTTTCAATCTAAACTAAAACCCAATAAATGCTCCAAATCCCGTCTTTGTCTGCTGGTGCCAAATTACAGCATTTTGCCCTCTCCCTGTAATCCATCATCCCCGCAGTGTTGGTTTAGTTGTGGGCGCTGTAAAAGCTTCCATTTCTTTAAATATGGGTTAGTGTGCCTGGCGCTGCTGCCGCCGCTCTCCCCCACCTCCTGCTTTTTCCTGCGCTTTCCTTGGCTTTTTATTGTCTCGCGCTCAAGACTCGGTTTCCTTCCTTCCTCCGTGTTTTTCGCCACCGCAGCAAAACTGGGCCCAAGTATTTAAATCTCCAAATAAAACGCGTCAGGCTGTGTGCGCTGCGGGAACATGTTTGTTTGTTTGTTTGTTAGGAAGGTGCACTGCATGTTTAACATCACAGCTGCTGGTAGTGTCTTTTCAACTTTATCTTGTAAGTACCCAATCCCTCTGCAATTTGGAGATAAAAGGTCTGGCAATGAGGATTCTCTTTATAACAATGGAATATACTAAACTTTTGGAGGCAAACCACTTGAATGAATGTCATAGTGCAAATTAAAAGCAGTACCACTGATGCCTATAACTGCAGACTGCAAGGAGTTTACGTGAAGAAATGTTGTGGTAGTTTAAGCAGCATAATTTTACCACAGCATCACAAGACATACAAACACTGGTAGGAGTAACAGGAATAATAGGCAAGGCAACTTTATTTACACCGCGCATTTTGTACACAATGCAACTCAATGCGCTTCAGTAATAGTCGTGGATATGGTAGTTGTAGTATAGTACTTCTTAACTTGTACTGTTAACAAACATTTTTATACTATTTTGAGGGAATAGCACTTTTCCGACGCTCTTCTTTCTATGTTTTTCTATCCAGTGCTTCAATAGATTTGACCCCAGCGCCTATTTGACATAATCCACTTCCTTCTATAGTGGCGATTTTGTCCATGACCTGCACTATTATGCAAATGTCTCCACTCCAGTCGCCTACAGATCCTGCCCAACCCTCACATCACCACAGGACAGACAGCGCTCAGCCCTTCAACACTTTCCCATTTAAATACTTTTGGGAACGGTATTTTTTGAATGAAGCTAATTGCGTTAAGAGGCTAATTTCGACAGCGATGCTGCGGCTCAGAAAGACTATCCCGGGTCGAGAGAGGAGTGTGGGGCCAGTGCCACTAATCCTCTCGGTGACTTTAGCAGCATTAGCCTACATCATGTGTCTGCACTTGCACTGCCAGAGGACACAGACGCCAAGGCACACATCCCCCCCCTTCCATTGACTCTTTTATTATAATTATTTTTTTCTCCTTCCGATCTACCCTTTTTGTGTGACTAATACTGCGTGGTGGTGGCACACTATTTTCTCGTGCCAGTTTCCCCTCAATCTGGTCCCGTACGATTACTGAAAACTGTATGGAGACAAGGCAAGAACCGCACAATGAGGGTGGGACGCCATTGGCCGGTTCGCACTCCTCCCTTGCACGCGATTGGCCGCGGGCTCCCACGTAGGATTCAATCAGCTGTGTGGAAGTGTATGTAGGTCAGTGTGTAGCGATGTCTCTACGCTCTTCCCCTCCTCCACGGAGTCTTTTTTTTTTTTTTTAACTCTTCTCTTTTGGCAAACCGGCTGCTGTGTTAATTGGCTTCGCTCCAAATTTTTTGAAAAAGCAGAATATCTCGAGGCAGAAAGAGGCAAGGAGATGCAAGTAGAGAGGGTTAAAAGGAAGTTGACAAGGCAGTGGAGGAGCGCGGAGGCTGGGGGAGGGGTGCCGGCGGGGCCCTGTTGCACTCAGCGGTGCAATAGTACAGTGTGTTAGTCAGTCAAGTACATACAGCTCACAGCCATTGGCACATTCACTCTAGCCATGTTTGCTTAACGCTTTTAGAATGGATCATTTTAGGATTTTTGGGTGCAAATCAAAAAGCAAAGCCACCACGGGACGGTAACTTGTATGCCGTCTAAATATTGAACAGTGTGTAGCAGGAAACGGCAAGTGAGAGCAATAATAGTATCGATCGTAGTAATCCTAGTCGGCTAGTTTAGCTGATAGTGTGACAGAAAGTACTTAAGTTCAAGTAGAAATGAAAGTTTATCTTATGTCATACTGATAGTAACATTAGTAGTCATTCCAGTAATAGTAGAAGTAGTATTATGATTGGTAAAAGTACAGATCTAGTTGAGTAGGGCTGCACAATTCAAATTACTGTAAATGGCAGTAATAGACGATCTGCATATCGCTGTAAGCCACAGTATATGTATATAGTGAGTGGTTGGTGGTGGTCGGTGGGGCCGATGGCACAGACTGGTTGCCTCACTTCCGTCAGTCTACCCCAGGGCACTTGTGGCTACAACAGTAGCTTACCACCACCGAGTCTGGAGTGAAACAATGACGACGATAGTGAATCGCTTTGAGAAACTTAACGTAATACAGGCTTGTAAAGCGCATTACAAGTGTAAGGCATTATTATTATTATTATGTCAAAATGTCTTCAATATTACCTATTTTTGCTCACATAACCTACAGATTCCATTACAAGCTTTTTGTATCGGTTTTGTTTTAAGACAATCTGATAACCCTAACCCTTGCTCGTATTCTCAAACCATGCAGCCGAGTAGTGAATATTTCTTAGCACAGAGTCTGACTCCGTCTTCGACCTCTGAACCCACAGATAAAGTGATCTATAATTTTCCTACGAACGCCGTAAAAATCTGCATGTCCACACATAACCCACATGTCCCCGTACATTCTCTTACGCCGCGCACACTGGCTGGCACTGCTGCAGCAACGCTCAATAATTCATGCTAACCCAAATTCTTCCACACTGTCTCCAAGTGCACCCCCTCCTGCATAAGTGGTGGTGGTCCCAAGGCGTTGCCCTGTAGTATTCTAACCCAGACGAGACAAAATAAAGTCTAGCACACGTTGGCTTTTTTACTACTCCCTGTTCAGCCTCCGTCTGTCTGCAGCGCATACTTTGAAAATTAAAACAGCCCCATAGCGTTTTCCAAGTCGACAGCCACAAACATACCCATTCATTTCTCAAAGCATATTCAATGTGGAAGCGGAGCACGGAGACTTTAGCGGTGCATTCTTGCCCTTTTTTTTTTATATATCTCGCGCCGCCGTGCCCTCACTTTGAACTTGTCGCGTGTGGGCGTTTCATCGGCCTCATCCAGCTGCGATTACCTGAATTTACTCCCGACTAAACCGAGCCATTGACCCATATACTGCCAGGCCGCGCTGCACCAGACAGACAGTAAGTGACGGTAAGCATTTTCCTCCGGGGCATTTGAGCTACCAAAAAAAAAAAACCTAAAAATAAATAAAAACGCTACCGATGGAGACAAATGTGGTACGATGTGTGTACACATAGTATGACATCAAGACACTGGTTAGTGGTTAGTCAAGTCGTCACTCCACACGCACTGTTATAATCCAGGCACTGCACCAACAATGTACAGAGATGCATTCATGTATACTGACTGACTTGATGCCGACAGCCCATTCAAAGGTTGGCAAAGTGAAGAGGTGATGCACTTGCAATGAAAGTAGCTGTAATTTAATAGCAGTAATATTAGAAGGCATAGCAGAATTAATAGTAGCATAAGTAGCTGTAGGATCACTGGTTATCAGAAGCAGGTGGAGTGGCTAAAAGTAAATATATTATTCCAAGGAATATATCATGTAAAAAGTAGTGGCTCAAATAATCAGTTAGAATTTAAAAAGGTAATTGGTAATAATAATGCATTAGTCTTAAATAGGGCTGGGCGATATGGCCTAAAATCTGTATCATGATATGAAAAAATAAATATCACGATAACGATATATTTGACGATATAATTGACAATGGACGAATTACTTCAAAATCCCAGCCTTACGCCTATTGGGAAGATTCATTCAGTGATATTTTATTCTTTTTTTTTTTACGGCATAATTGTCCTCCAAATATGATCTACTCAAGCAGTTTACATCCTTCATTTCATTTTACTTTTTCAGCACGTGTCCCCGTGTTCTACAGTCACCGTTTATGCTGCTCTGATGGAGCAGAGCGTAACATAAATTATATTGTGTCCACAACGATATAACAAATTACAACGATATCAAAACATTATATCACGATAACGATATGCGATACGATATGGCCCAACCCTAGTCTTAAATAGTATTAGTCATTCACTCCATAAGCTACGTTTGTGGCCACAGCTGCTCTGGGGTAGGCTGACAGAAGCGAGGCTGCCACTTCGCAGTGTCCCAACCACTAAGCATCACTCAAGCACCGTGGTAAACTACTTGAGTAACTGTTTGAACCTACAGGTCAGATTTAAATTTTAGTATTGATGTAAGTAGAAAGGAAAAAAGTTACTCTCGTAAGTATAGGTAAAAAAATAAATAAAAATGTATTCAAAAAAAAAAAGGAGATGTTTCTGTTTTATACTTGAGTAGATTATATGTTGAGCAAACTTTACACCAAGATGTAATTACCCTCACAGTGTGGATGAATGGATGTTGAGCCCTAAACTCGCGTTTGGGCACAGAGCCACAGTCAAATCCACCTTTTGAACTTTGCTGAAGTCACCACTCAGCAGTCAGCACGTGCGCTCTCTGCCAGGCGGCGTGGAACTGAGTGAAATATCCTCCCAAAAAGAGGAGGTGGTGTGTTACATCAGCTGCGTCAGACTGCACTTGTCATGACACGTAGAGACAAACATTGGGCCTATAGGATGAATTACGTTTGGCAGGAAAGACTGTGGATTTAAAGTATAACAAGTGATACAAGTGTTATATCTCTTTAGCTTTGAAAACAACTTTACCGCAAAGCGCCGCACATCTTGTTATAGTCTTAGAAATATAATTTCCATAAACACAAGGTTCAACTGCACTCTCTGAACTTTTGCTTTTCTAAAAGTAAACTAAATTTGGCGTACGTATTTGATCAGCTGACACCCAGGTCCTCAAAAGGTTTTCACCTTTTGTTGGCCCAGTCTTTGTTGGCTGTCAGACTTGTTTGTCCAGTGTAAGCGTCAGTAGTCAGTAGTTCGCTGCATTTCTGGCAGCACCCCAAGGACGCTCGACTGTTACTGTGCTAACTGTTCCCTGGGTTAGCTGTCAAAACATTTGTCCTGTCGCCGTTAACCCAATCTTTTCTGTCAACGAGGACACAATGTATGCATTATGTTGTATTAGGTTGTCATTTTTGATCCGATACAAAGTTGCAAAGGAAATGCAACCGTCGTCGTTTGACAGAATCCTATAGTTAAGCTTTGTGTATTGAGCGATTAAACTAAACTATTAAAAGGCAAAGTATCTACAGTAGCTTTTTGCACAGTCTTGCTTGTTTTCCTCCTTCCTTTCACTGTTTTAACAAGGCCTTCGCACTGCAGCACCAAAGGATTAGCACGGCTCACACTTCTACTCACAAGGTGGAACGGAGAAAATAAAAGGGAATAAAAAGGCACATTGAGTGATTGCGGGGCACTAAAATAGGCTTTTGGCACACGGCCAGATTGTGCCACCATATAGCTTTTGTGTGGTTAGTTGACTTAGAGGGGCCTTTCAGAATGGACAGGGGGAGAAAAACAGTCAAACAGCCGACAAGAGAATAGCTGAAAGGGTCCATAATCAGAGAAGGGGGGAACAGAAGAAGGGAGGAGTATTGGAAACATTCATGGATTCATTCATGAACTTGTGATCATTAGCATTATTCTGAACATCTACAAGTGTCTCTGCTCCATAGCTTTTCCAAAGGACTTGATATGACAGTGAAACATCGGGATTTCCATTACAGATGCTGTCTTCCGAACATGATTTTTCCCGGTGAGGTTATGGAAAGGGCAGCAGTGTCAATATGTCACACTGCAGAGAAATGCTGGTAATGCAGTCAGCTGTAGCTCAGATGAGGAGATAAGAGGAGACTATAGTATGATGAAGTGGTATACCAACTTACTTTTATTAATATATTGTGGGTAGTTTCACAGTCTTCTATAGAAGGTGCTCTAACATATCGCTACATCGTGCAATCATTATCAAATATCCTTCAAATGATCAGCTCTATGGTCATGTTATGTGACTTTCCGCCACAAAAATGTAATGACTGACATGTTTTGCCCAGCCTAAAATGAATGAAGCACTTGGATTTACAGTAGATTGACCATATCCAAGGTGTAGCTACAGTTACCAGTGATTTATTTACATCTGTAGCACGGCCATGTCGGGAAACGCTTCAATGTGCACCTGCAAGTGTGCTGCTAAAACTAAGTGCCAATTATGTGCATGTCCCAATTGTCGCGTTTGCAGCAGGCCAATAAGCCGTTAGCGCTTCACGGGGCAATCACAAAGACGAGGATGAGGGAAAGAAAAGAAGGGAGCCTCCCGTGTCCTTACTGAACCCAGGGTGTACTTGTTGCCCCAAATAACCCCCTCCTCCTATGGCAAGAGGGTATTTAAGTTCGCACCATGTTTGAGCCTCCGCATAATACTGATGAGTGCTATATATATATATATATAAATAAAAGGCCCTAATGAAATTCCGCTACGGTCGCTATGGAATAAAATGCGAGCTGCCAGCCTCTCTGAGTGGACTCATTGCTTTATGAATCTCACATGCCGTGGGGAGTTTTAATCATAAATTCAAATGGAAGAGGCACCAGGATTAGCCACTCTGAGGCCTAAGTGCTGCAGTGTACATATATATGCGTGCTATAGAGATTAGCTATGTGTCCATGCTATTAGCCGTAATGGCATGGAGATAGTTAGTGTAAGGTCAAAGCGATGCAGTTATTATTCATAGTAACGTATTCCAATGCTATGGTGTGTTAGATGTTGTTACCAGTCGTCACGCAGCAGTTAATTTCACAAAATATTGCTTTGTGTAATCATGTAACAAACTTGACCAAATTGACCATAACACTGTGCCTTTTTGATTTTCCATCTCTGTATTACTTTTTTATTATTTTTATTTTTTTACCTACCTCTGAACATTGATACACACCATGCAACATGTGGCGACATTTAAATTATCTGTATCATGCTATTTTAGCCATTCCAAAGTAAACTATAGGCATTTCTGAGAGAAATTTAAGTATTTTCTGGAGGTATTTTCCAAATGCAGTTAACGCCGCCCCTCTCTCCGCTCATTCCACATTTGCAGTATTATAAATATAAATATTGCTGCAAAAAGTGAAGTTACTTCACATAATGCATCTTCAGCGAAGGTACTTGAGTCATCTTCTGTACTCAGTAGTTGAAGTCTTTGAACGTTTCGCCTCTCATCCAAAAGGCTTCGTCAGCGGACTAAAGTCTCACTCAGCCCGCAGCTTTGATAAAGACCACAGGGAGGTGTTAGGGTTGGCCCGGCTCCTCCCCTCTAATCACAGCTACTCTCAACTGTGGGTAAACAACCTTTGAAGTAGAGTACCCACAGTTGAGAGTAGCTGTGATAAGAGGGGAGGAGCCGGGCCAACCCCAACTCCTGGTCTTTATCTAAGCTGCGGGCTGAGCGGGACTTTAGTCCGCTGATGAAGCCTTTTCGATGAGAGGCGAAACGTTCGAAGACTTCAACTACTGAGTACAGAAGATGACTCGAGTACCTTAATTGAAGATGGACAACTCCTGTACGACTGAGAGCTTACAGAGACTTCACATAATGCAGTTATAAGGAGTTGACATGTGCAACACAGTTTCATAAATGGCTAACACGTGTTTTGATTGACTCACCGCTCAGCCTGGCCTCCCCATCATCGGGTGTTTACGTTATGGCCCTCGCGTTGGTAATAAAAGTTAATCCACTTTGATTCTGGCCAAGGTTCACCAAGCATCCATCAGGTTGGTTGATATAGTAGCTGAATCCTGGAAAGAAATTCCAACTTCTGGCGAGTTCACTCTTCTTTAGGAAGGTTAAATAGTCCTGTTCCACTCGTAGCCAAACGCGCATCCGTGACATTATCGTTAGGTAAGAAAAAAGAACAGGTGGTGTCCAGAGTAGGTTAGAAAGGACTCAGTCTTCACAAACATGACTTCTGTTCGGATCCTACGGGGGTGCGTTTGTTTACCCTCCCGGGACAGCACAGATGCGTCGGAGATGTCCTTTTTTTTTCTTTTTACAACAGAAATAAGGAAAACGCTTTTTTATAAATTAAAATCATGCCGTAAGGCATTACATTACAGAGGTCTGGCCCTTCATGTTCCTGAGAGCAGGATTCAGGAGGATTGCTTAGAACTGTGTGAATGAAGCCAAAAAACACTGGGGTCTTTTTGATAAAGAAATAGCATAACAATATGGTTAAAAAATAAAAAAAGTCGATGATATTTGACCTTTAAAACTTCTATATTACCTGTATTTAAGATATTTTTTTATTATCCTTTTGCAACATAGTGGTCATTTTGCAGTGCATAAGAGGCCTTTTACGCACTCACAATTAAAGCTGGGTTCGTGTCCTTTCTCAGACTGCCTCGTGAGCACATCTAATCTAGTTTTTGTTTGATGGTCCTCCATGCTTCACTACAGGACACTTGGATGGTTTCAGGTAGTGTTATTTGGCTGCTCCTTATTTTGTTGAGCAAACTTGATGGTCCAAGATCTTGTATTGATGATGGGAGAGTGTGACCACTGCGCAAAACCTTCTCCAGCACATGTGTGGAAATTATGACTCATGCTCCTGAACCGCTCTTTCACAATGTGAACCTGATGAATCCTGGCATTGTCATCTTGGAATATGCCCGTGCCATCAGGGAACAAGAAATCCTTTGATGGAATAACCTGGTCATTCAGGATGTTCTGCTGATGTTCCTCTCCTTATTGTTACTGAACCAACTGCAGCAACTCCAGATCATAACAGTTGGTTACATCCAGGGGACTTTTTTTTGATGAGGCAGAATATTTTTATGAAAGAAAATATTGAATAATATGGCTTGATAATATGGCTTTTCTAACTTTGTGTTTGTCTTGTGGACATGAGTAACCGTCAGGATGATGAGCTTCCATCATTCTTTTCCTTGTTTTAGTAATTGTTAAACGTTCTTGGCACTGTACGTAGTGAACGATTACTGTGCTACCTCATTTATATAGTTTTGCACTGGTTAGAAAATCACAAAAAAAATTGATATTGGAAACAAGCTGGTGTGGACCTTCCTTAGTGTCTCAGGAAGTCATGTGACTATGTTTAAGGGCGGGTCCTGGAAACAGCTGGGGACTTGGCACTGGCTGTTGCTGGGAGAAAACTGCTCCAAGGAGGGAGTTTGTGCTGACTTTGGTTTTGTGTGTGCGTCGTCCGGGGGCTTGTCTTATAAAGGTTAGGCCCTCTCCCTGAGCCAAAGCACATACACACACAACCACACCACACGCAAATGTAACAGAGTGTATCTGTTTGAAACGCTGTGTCTCGCTCTATCTCTTGTCCTTGTACAGCTGCTGTGTAGGAGGGCGAGCGCTGAAAAGTCCTGAGATCAGCACTGACATGAAACACACAATCAAACAGAAACACTTCACTGGGGCAGAGGTGGAGGCGGGCAGCGCGGGTCAGACTGCTGTGACCTCAGAAGGGAACAGGTTTAGTGACTGTCCCTCTGACATTCATGCGAGGACACCAGCACAGACGACGCATTTCCGCTAAACATCTGATCATGTAGGACTTGCCCTCCGTGTACCGCCAAGCACATATCCTTTAGTGTGCGTCATGGTAAACATACTGTAATAATCAGCATGTACCGTGTCTGTTTTTAGCACCATTAAAGAGCGAAGGGCCTCACGAACAGCAAGGGCCTCAGCACTAATCCCAAACAGATGTGGAGTCCAGCACCACGCATCCAATACTCGCACAGCAACGGGCCATTGGGGGGGTACAGCAGAGTCCTGCACAGATCCATTTTTGGCGACCCGCACCTACCCGCCCGTAAACCTGTCATTATATCAGAGTTAAATCCGCACTCGCCCGGACCCGTTAACATTCTACCCGTTACCCCACCCGAGCCCGTGATAAATCACACAAATGAAAAGCATCATTGAATCACTTTTATTTTAGACACAAGTGAAACGGAAACACTGTCTTGAAAGAGGGAATCTTCATGACGATCAGCAGCAGCGTTTTGAAATGCCTTTCCCGAGCCCAGACATTCGGATCATAGGAATCATACACGTCAATAAACTTATGGAAACACGGGCGAGATCAAAATAAAGGATGCACTGGATTACAAACATTTTTTCAGGGGGATTTTATCATGACATGATCAATGGACAGACGTGTACGCTAGTACACACTCCAAACCCGCACACACTGAAATAATATCCAGGAGATGGAGAGAGGAAAGAGGCGAGATTTGCCTAAAATGTCAGAAAAATGTAGGCTCGTAAAACTATACTGTCACCAAAGTACAAAGAATCAGAAAACCGTTTTCATTCATATCTTGGAAGCATCAGCACGAGCTGTGTGGTTAGGTCTCTAGACATCAAAATGATATAGATTAAATATTGTGCGGGTAGCAGCTACCCGCCGACCCAGCCGTGTGTTATCACTACCCACCCGCAAACCCATGGGTTAAATTCCAGGACGTAAAATCCGCCCGTTTCAGCAACTTTTGCGGGTACCCGACTCTGGGGTACAGAACTATCCACGCTAGGGGTGTGTATCGCCTAGTCTCAGGTGATACGATACGTATCCCGATACACAGGTCGCGATACGATACGATATATCCCGATATTGAAGCATTAGACGATTATTAAGATGATTTTTTACTACTTTGGAAACAACTATTCAGTAAACTAGTGCGCCTTCATTAGATTTGTATAAAATACATGTTATCTATCTATCTATCTGTGCTCGTCATATAATTAGAATATTATGAAAAAATTTGAAACTAATATATGTTAGACATATTGCATGCAAAGTGACATTATCTGACCCATCACGGAAACCATGGAAATTATAGCAAATAAAGCATTCAGTTCTGTTATTCAATTTAAGCTGTGATATATGATCAACTCATTATATTACTTACTTACTTATAACTTTGATGATTATGGCTTACAGTCCATTTTCAAAAAGTTCTAATTTTATGGGATTTTTAATTTGGGGCTTTTACAAGCTGAGCCATAATCATCAAAATTATAACAAATAAAAGCTATACATCTCACTTTGCATGTAATGAGTTTATCATATATCGCAGTTTAAACTGAATAACAGAACTGAATGCACTTTTTCATGTTTATCTAATTATATGACGAGCACCCGTATATAGCTCTATTTTATGATATAAATGCTTTTCACTAATGTGCACTTGTGACTGTGGTGTTGTATGGTGATTATGTAACTTTGAAAGGAAAACAGATTTCTTGAAAACCTAGTAATGAAACCAACTAAACTGGGGATGCACGTTTTCTAGTATTTCTATAGTCCTTAGCGATCAGTAATAACTAATAACTCAGACGGGGCATTTAAAACCTTATCTACTCCACAACGGGTGTCACTTATAGATCAGGGACATAATGACAACACGGGCATCACCGTGATTATAGCGCTCATCTCTTCGAAAGCTGAGGGGAAACTACTACAATACTGTACTAAGTACTGCAGTGGCGAGACACAAGTTTAATATGAGCCTGCTGTATTTAGTTTTCACAGCTGGCGGCTCTCGTAATAATCCAGGTCTCTGTCTTTGCCGTAAATGCCAATGTGGGGCCAAATGTAGAGTTTTAAAAGAGCCCCAGAGCATTAATGCTCTTTCTCTTCCTGTGTCTCTCTAACTCTCACTAGATTCTAGTGTTACTCCAGCGAGCTGCGCGGCGCGCTGCCATCTAGTGGGTGGGAGTAAAAGTGCAGGACCAAAGAGAGATGCTGCAATGAATATTTCCACAAAAATAGATGTTTAAATATCGATACAGCGCTTTTTGGATCGATACGAGAATCGGCGGATTGATATTTTTCAACACCCCTAATCCACGCTATTTGCAACCTACCGTTTAGTTATTAGGTGTGGTGTCGTTATCGCTTTTAGTCCCTTCAAGTTCGCCCTACGAGAGCACACAGCTGCATCCATGAGACTGGAGATACTAACGTCACACGCTAAAAGGGGAAATTGTCTACTTTTTATTTAGACTATGTTTGGCAAACTTTCTGCCCCACAAGGGAAAGAGCCGGGTCACAGTCTGTAACTCGATCATACAAGTAAAACTCTATTGGAGGCCCTGCACCGGATTTTTCTGTTCAGCAAAAAAATTCAAGAGATTGAACATTTGAACTGTTACTTGTGGTCCAAATTCATTACTAACTTGTCTAAGTCTTCACAGTTTGAGCATGTTTCACAACTTTCAGTGCACATTGGAGCTTTACTGTCATCTAGTTTGGTACTTAAACAATCGTTAAAAATGCTTAATAATTAAATACAGTGAAGGTACTTGAGTCATCCTCAGCGGTTGAAGCCTCTCATCCAAAAGGCTTCGTCAGCGGACTAAGGTTCCACTCAGCCCACAGCTTAGATAAAGACCACGAGTTGGGGTAGGCCCGGCTCCTCCCCTCTAATCACAGCTACTCTCACCTGTGGGTAAACACTGTTGAAGTAGAGCGTCTCTAACGACCTGCTCACCCCAGTATCGGTCAGTCCTGTCCTTTTCAGAAATGATCACTGCCAATTATCTGTCCTATTCATAGATGATCACTGCTAATTACCTGCCTATTGTTCTTTTGTTAGCTGAGGCGCCACCTCATTGGACTGACAGGGCACAGACATCTTGCTGCCAACTTTGGGAGAGACACCCTCCTCTTGGCACACAGACTGGAGAAGACCACCTGAAAATTAGCAGACGAGAGGAACCACCTCAGGTTCAACCTTAGATGTAGACAGAACAGATTGATCCCCAGTTGCCTGAAGCAGAAGGCCCTGGAAGCGGGATATACAGCAGAGAAGTTGCAACACAACTATGTGATGAAGATTCTTATTTTAAGGATTAGACAACTCAATCAAGGAACCTACAAGCTAAATTCTGAGGCCTTAGCCATCCAGCAGAGATTAGAATCCTGCGTGACTGAAGAGTAGGGTTTGGCGATGTCCCCTTAATTGGTAGTTGACGATATTTACAGTGAACCATCGTGATGTATAAGTATTTTTTTTAAAACATCTACATAGCCTATATATTGGCTGCATTTTATTTATGTTATGTTAGGAAACATGTGAGATTGCAGGATGAATGTATCGAAACTAAACAAGATCTGAACAGTCACGTACCACAAATTTTGCAATTAATGCGTACGTAAAAGTCTCAGAGGAGAATGACTTATTCAGAGCGTCATCTGCTCCTCAATAACAAGGCTCATTTGAAAACGGTTTAGTTTCCGTATGAAAAGCAAAGCGAAACCACGCGGTGTTAAACGGTAGCTGCTTTTAGAGAGAGAGCCCCGCGCGTCAGAAATGGAGCAGCGCTGCGTCTTTATTTTAATAATTACGGCTAACACATCATGTCTTCAGGCTTCTGGTAGGCTACTTAAACTAGCGTGCATATTAGCTATATTCGAGATTTAATTTACAGTGCAATCCCTGCAAAGTTTGTAGGTTTACAAGGCCCACAGAAGATCAGTGCGTGTTTCTGACAGGAGGGGGCGTAGCGTTGCCATAGACCGTTAAAAAGAATAGACAACTCCTCCTCACTCCTCCCCGTTTACCATAATGACCACGTTCGAGGGGGAAATCATGGCGGTTTTACAGACTCCTCCTCCCCAGCTCTGACGAAGCATTTTCCTAAAAAGGGCATAAGTGCGGGATCTTCACTGTAGACTCGGCCCTTGCGTGACGTGTAGCTCCAATGCTAACAGTCCGACCCTCATTAGTACAAGATTTCAAAAATGTTTCTTTCGAAAACCAGCCTGGTTTCTTTCATTGTGACTAACCCGGCGTTATCACAGGAAGAATATGTAGAAGTAGAAAGTGTTTAAAAAATAGAAACCAGGCATTAAAGTTGTTTTTAACGTGTCTAAACTCCAATGCTTTTCAATGGGAGACTAGCGGCTATATGGGGGTACTACAGCAATGACGGAGCAATGGCGGCCTCCAGTGTTGCGGTCGTAAAGCAGATCAGCCAGCGGCCATTGGATGTTGCTCATCCATCACCATGTGATGGATATCGTCCCTCGGCACAACCCTACTGAAGAGGCCTTCCTCAAGATTTGTAATTTCACACAAGTGGCTCAGATGGACCAACACAGAAGGTCCAAAGAGAGACAAAAACTCTTAAGGCAAAACCAGCCAAGATACAGCAGGCAGTGGCATGGGAATGAGGAGGTAGATAAAGATCCTAAAACTACAGCCAATTGGGTCAAAAATCTCTCTGACAGAGAGGTCTCCCAGGTGGAGAAAAGCGTGCTCTCCAAGGGGCTGAACTTCTCCATTACACCCAAATCCATTCCTACAGTGGACGTCATCACAGCAGCAGAATCAACCATCAGGAACAACAGGATTACTGAGTCTGATCATCGACTAAAAATCTCAGCAGCCCTCAAGAGCTCCAGACCTCCTCCCTCCAACATCTCTGGAGAAGAAAGAAGGGCTTTGGCAGCCTTGAAGAAGGACAAGAGCATCACCATCCTTCCAGCGGATAAAGGTAGATGTACAGTTGTCCTCAACACAGCTGACTACGAGACCAAGGTCAAGCACCTGCTCTGTGATGAAAACACTTATGAGCGACTGAGAAGAAACCCCACCAGTGGGTACAGGAAGAAAATTATAGAGCATCTTCAGAAACTAGAAAAGGAAGAGATAATTGACAAGAAGCTTTACCCGGGAGAGGCTATTCCATGTATGTATGGTCTGCCAAAAATACACAAGGAAGATTTTCCTCTCAGACCCATTGTGAGTGGCATCTACTCCATCACCTATAATCTGGCGAAACACCTCAAGTTCATCTTATCCCCTTTGGTCGGCAACACAGAACACCATATGGAAAACACCAAGGAGTTTGTGGAGAAGATCAAACACCTACTGCTGGAAACAGATGAAACCATAGGGTGTCTTATGATGTGACAGCAGTCCTAGCGGTGAGGAAGAGACTGACTGAGGACAGCACTCTAGCTGAAAGAACCCAACTCACTCCTGACCCCATTTGCCAACTACTGGAGATTTTCCTCAACACAACATATTTCCAGTTCAGGGGTAACTTCTACAGACAGATTCACGGCTATGTAATGGACTCTCCAGTTTCACCCATAGTGGCTAACCTCTACATGGAGGAAATGGAGAGGAATGCCTTGGTTTCATACCCAGGAATCAAACCCAGTCACTGGCTTAGATATGTCGATGACACGTGGGTCAAAATTAAAGAGAAGGAAGTGGCACCTTTTACAGATCACATCAATGCTGTGGACCCCAGGATTAAATTTACTCGTGAGGACGCTAAGGGGAACCAACTTGCCTTTTTAGATTGTAAAGTTATCATAGGGGAAAACAGACAACTTCAGACAGAGGTTTACAGGAAGGCAACTCAAACTGACCAGTATTTGATGTTTGACTCAAACCATTCGCTCCAGCACAAACTAGGGGTCATCAGGACGCTCAGACATAGAGCTAAAGAGGTGCCACCAGTGCAGAAAGGAAGACCAAAGAGGAGCAACATGTCCAGAGAGCCCTCTCAGACTGTGGCTATCCTAACTGGTCTTTCACTAAAGCACAAAGGGCAAGAAGACCCAAAGAACAAGACAGACAGACTACAGAGCCCAGAAGAAAGGGAGTTGCAGTGCCGTATGTAGCCGGGGTCTCAGAGAAACTTCAGAGAATCTTTAGGCAGCACAGGATTCCAGTGTAGACAAAAATGTGTTCATCCGAAAGACAAAACTCTGAGCCACAAACAAAGCAATGTGGTTTATTCTATTCGAGGCAAAGAAGAAGAACATTATATTGGAGAAACGAAACAAGTTCTACAGAAGAGACTTTATCAACACCGAAGAGAAAGTACAAGCGGACCCCAGTTGGCGGTGCACCTCAAAGCCTCCAACCACTCCTTTTGAGGACGGGGAGGTCAACATTTTTGCTAAAGAAGAACGTTGGTTTGAATGAGGAGTAAAAGAAGCTATTTTTGTCAAGCAATAAAATCCCTCCATGAACCGGAACGGAGGGCTCAGATTAAATCTTTCTTCACTTTACTCAAATCTCCTTTGGGGAAAACCGACAGGACACTGCAAGTCCAAGGAGACGGCACCTCAGCTAACAAACGAACAATAGGCAGGTAATTAGCAGTGATCAGCCATGAATAGGACAGGACCGACCGATACTGGGGTGAACAGGTTGTTAGAGACGCTCTACTTCAAAGGTGTTTACCCACAGAGAGTAGTGTTACCCTATAGGCCAGAGTAATGCCTCGTGTGAAAGCTAAGACCGACTAAACTGATCTTTTTCCTCGTGTTGTTGCTGCTTTTTTCACGTTCTTTTCCATCTCAATTTTACCACTTTTTTGTTGCACTTTCAGCGCAGCGCGTATGTTGTCACATTTTTGCTGTTTTTTGTTGTTACTTTTTTTGTCGCACTTTCATCGGTTCATTTTGACGCTTGTTTGTTGCCTTCAGCTGCGTTTTTGTAGCTATTTTGACACTTTTTTTCCAAGAAGCTTTTAAATGTGCTCAGTTTAGGTGGGGGGCTAAGTATTAAGTATAACTATTAGCAGTTACCCCTGAACTAGACTATTTTTGAGTTTTGGTTTACCCTTACAAGACTAAGTTATATTGTTTTGAACTTCCAAATAAACCATTCCAGCCAAGATCGGGCTGCACTGGAGCAGTCACGCTTCCAACAGTCTATTCTTCAGCAGCAGTGGTTCATGAGGGCGGGACTTGGACTCATGAAGCAGGGCTGAAACAATGGGCGATACAGAGAAAGTACTGACAGCAAATGTCACGTAGACTAAGGGGGGGTCACTGGAGGTCACGCTTCACCCACAGCACGACAGCTCCAGCCCTCCAGTGTTGTGGAAATACTGCTTCAGAGATGGGCCACACCAAAAAACAAACAAACTTGAAAACATGGTTCAAAGATGGTTCACTCGATGTACCACATATTGCACTGTATATTTTAGTCGCTTTTGTTGGGTGTAAACAGCAGGCATGAAGATTTTGGGACAGTTTCAGAGTACAGGCATTTTGTGTTACGTAATCTCTCAAGGGCATTTCATTACTTAACCCAAAACAGCCAAAGAGCCAAGCATTTGTTGACTATCACAACGTGCTAAAATACAGGCATGCATTATTTGGAAAAGCAAATGTTATAAAGATGAAATGAAAAATATACAGTCAATGATGATGCCGTCCCCCTCAGCAGTATCTGTTTTTCGTTTACCTATCCGTCACAACACTTCACCCCGACACCTGGTCGCCATAAATCCCTCCGCGGATACCAGGGCTGCTGTGGCGTCCTGCTTGGCCTGTTTTCTTTTGTGCGCGCGGCTGCAGGACAAGGCTACAGGGTGCTCACCTGCTAAGGGAAGCCGTAAACCCCTGTACTCGGGCCTTACTTATCCTTCCACTGTGTATTCATGCCATTTTCGCTCCCAGTCTGACCCACTCTGCTTTTTTCATCTTCCTTGTGACGCGCAGAAATATCATATGCTTTGTAGTTACGAGCTCACACCACTGGGACCCTCAGGGCTGCGTGTACATATATAGCCTCATACTGTTCTTCCCCCCGGTACAATTCAGGACAGCTTGAATATTTGAGCAGTTTCTATATCGTGTATGGCACACGCTGGTTCCTCCCAAAGGACTTCTGCTTCAGATAATTAGCATCTTGCCCTTCCCGGTTTACCTTTTTTACTGTGAGTCTCGTATTGTGCTGGAGTGTGTAATTAATCATGCAGATGCCCCACGGAGCTGAAAATGAATAGTGCCCCTTCTCTGTGGTCTATCTCTCTGTCCTTTCTTCTGTGTTAGTACTTTATTATCCAGTTCATTCCAGGCCTCATCAGTCACTAAGTCCACATTTTGCATTTTTCTTATCCTTATATAGACTAATTTAAAATAATTATGTAAAATACCAAAGCTCTTTGCATTGCAATTTCTTAAGTGATTTGTAAAAGGGTTTAGGCCAGTTGTTTAGCAGGGTCTAAACATAGTCATCAGTCATTATTTTTGTGCTTTAATAAATTATGGATTAGAGATGATTAATTAATAGATGATGAATCAAGTATTTACAAATCCCCTCCCTCTGTTGTTATCAACATAATCTTACCCACTGTCCCTCACGATGCCCTATTTTTAGATACAGAAAGTGCTAGAGGGCTTAAAAAGGACAAGCCGTTGGTCAATAAAGCCAAACATCAGTCCGTCCCAGCCCCGTGAAAAACCCAAACAGCATTCATTAAATACTGCGCTACTTTAGAGGCGCCACCAGCTGATCATATTAAATTACTGAAGTGTTGGCCAACTCCGTTTAGGCTTGGCCTGGATGGATATGTCTGCATGATTTGGACTCGAACCAGAATTATTTTCATTTTTAGGGGTAAATGTTTTATTCTATACAAAAAAAAGACATTGTGTTTTATATCATTATGTAGCTCCTTTTCTGAAACCTTGCATCTGAAGTTGTGAACCATCTTGGAAAAGTCATTTTCTGTGGTTTCATAATGTTGCAGGTTGTACTGCAAAGATGTATTCAACATTTGGCAATATTTGAATAGGACGTGATATTTTATAAATCAGTCACTAGTACTGCATATCATAAATTCAAAATGTCTTTGGCCATATTTGCAACAGGCTCTGAGCCAATATCTCCCCACGCCCCCACCTTTGGCTGCAACTGAATCATTCTTTGTCCTAAATGTTGTTCTTGACCCATCTACCGCTCTCTCTCTCTCTCTCTCTCTCTCTCTCTCTCTCTCTCTCTCTCTCTCTCTCTCTCTCTCTATTTATCATTGACTGTTTGTGAGTTTTTGGCAGCGTAACTTCTGCTGTGTAGCTTTTAGGACGCTGTGTCCTGGAACAAGGGTTGATAAAGCCCAGCAGGGATGTCCTGTGTCTCCCCCAAGCAAAACGTCTCCGTCCCGTAAAGGGGAAGTGCAGCTGGACGTACACTATGTCCAATGCATATGCAGACTTCCTCTACTTGGATAGTAAGATTGTAAGGTTTGTCTTGAGTGGAGGTCTTCGCTGCACAGGAAGAGCATTTATGATGTATTATTGCTGTCAAATAGAGTGATTAGCAGCTCAGATTCCAGCGCTCAATCCCAGGTCAGCTGTGGCAGGACAGATCACTGCTAAGGATTGGATCGGTTTAATAATACATGCATTTAGGATATTTGCTTATTCTTATTACTAAGACTAACATTATTATTACTTCTCAGAGAGTCAATAGACAGGTGCAGCTGTGTTTGTAAACAGGACAGGAATGAGGTGACCTCCCACTCCTGATCAAAACACACTGACCCAGTGAACGGCCATGTGACTAACCATGCCTCGGCCGCATGTCGACGTGATTGGCCTGGACGGGGGGATGGGCCAGTCAACTCCCCCCTCTCAGGCCCAACTCATTGGAGGAAACCGATCTGTACACAAGGAGCTCTTTGAGCATGTGGCTTTACCCAATACTGACATAGTAGAAGCAGAAGAAGGGAAAGGGCAGCAGAGGGAGAGTGACAGGTATATGAGGTATGCTAGACATGTGGATGAATAGCATTTGAGGTCCAAGGCCAAAATCCTGGAACAGTGACTCATATAGTAGTTTGTCATTAGTTTTTCTCATCGTAATATTTTTGCTGCAGAAAACTACATTAAAAACTAGTGAATAAAAACTAAAGCCATATGACTAACTCTTCAGATGTTTTTTGACCAATTAAACCGAATAAAGTGGAAAAAGTTCAAGTTTCTCGTGTAGCTAAATTAAATCCAACATCCCAGGAAAAAGGCTAGATTTTAAATGTGTTCGGAGGTGCAGCACGAGTGTGTCTGCCTCAATTTTACCAGGATTGTCTTCATCTAATAAAGAAATGCATGCGACTGTTGTGTCTAAGGGGATTTCTCAAGATTTTTAGTTAACACACAAAGGGCAGTGAACTCGAGTAGAAATGTGTTTGTCCCGCATGATAAGACGGCTTTGTTTGTGTGTGGAATTCCCTCTTTTAGATGATCAGTTTTAACCATTGTCTACTATTACATAACCTAATCCAATTGCCTTATTTCATATACAGTATTAACAGAAAATGCTGGGGGGGAAATACCTATTAAGAACAAAGAAGTTCTTTACAATTCTTCATGCCCTATAATTTTAGCTTATGTTCTCTTTTTCCAGGCTTGTGCAGGGGTTACACAACTAGACTTGGCTGCAGAAAAAGTCTATCAAGACAGGTTCATTTGTAGAGCCAAATTCATACACATAGTTTTTCAAATTGCTTTACAGAACAACAAGGTAAACTACATCAAATTAATGACAATTATGAAAGGCTAATTAAAAGCCAAAGTGCAAATAAAATCATAGTAAATCTGGATTTAAACATTGTCTATAAAAATACAAGGCTCTCACTGCACAATATATTTCTAAATAATTGCTATTGCAACATTAAGTGGAATGGAATATTCACACAGTAAGCCACTGCAAAAGCAAAAGGTTTACAAAATTGTTGCCAAAACAAAACCACCTGTTAATTTAACTTAACAGTTTTTGAACATACTTTGAAATGGTTTACGTATAACAATAATATTATCCAAAGCAGTTTTTCGAATATCGCCATTTTTCCACTTCACTTTACAAAATACCATGACGACTGAAGCTCCTACAGTGACCTCCTCCTGGCTTCCTAGAGAGAACATAACCGTTGTGTAACCCCGCTGTTGGACAGACGGTCAGACAAAATGTTCCTTATCCCATTTGTCTTGGAGGATGTCAAGAGGGGGGCGAGGACTGGGCAGCGGGACCGAAACATAAGCCGCATTTCTCCTGCCAACCGGCTCCTAAGTCTCCCGGCCAGTGTCCACACATTCGCGCAGGCAAAGCAGCACACAAACAAATGCAGCCAAAACACATACGGGACAGAGAGCGTGGAGGGAGGGTGGGAGGGGGCCATCCAGCTGCTGCCCGGGCCGCGAACATATGATTGAAGGGAATGGAATGTTCTGTCTGAGCTCCAATATGCTGGCGCGGGACGGGGGGATGGGGCGGGGCCGCGAGTAGAGTCCCAGTATAAATAACTGTCCCCTTACTGGGATATTTATAACCCGCCCGTACGTGTCAAAGGCATGCATTCCTCCCCACCACAGCTTAACTAAACTTGCACTGGTCACCTCTAGTGCAAACGGAGCAACCACTAAATGAAATGACAGTGTTATAAGTGTAGGTGCAATGATGGTTTTCGGTTTTGGCTCTTTCGGGATATGGTGACCCTCACATTCAGCCCAAGGCAGAAAGTACAGTCACTGAAGTAAAAGTTATAACAAACAGTTTAGACAGTTTAGCTACTGCTTTTGCTGCTCCGTGTTTTTAAAGCTGATTTATTGGAGTATAGACGGACTCCGAGCTGCTATATGTTTATATCTCTTACATTACCAGTATATGTTTCAGCCAGATAAGTTTCAGTCAGATGGAGAAGTGAGCTTTGGCGGACCGTCCACGAAACACTCTATGCTTATTTTAGACGCTTACTTCCCCAAGAGCTATTGGTGAAACGATGCTAACAGCGCTCCGTCCTGTCTTTTACAAAAGCTTTACAATATAGGCATATGGTGGTCAAATAAATTCACTCTGAGACAAGAAAATGAACTGGTTGCAACTACCGCTATGACGTACTACAAGTTACTACGAGCACTGATACTTGCATAATTATCACAATAATAATACTACTTGACATTACTGCCAACTTAGTTCCAATTCACTGTCTTGCAGGGATTGTAGGACAACTTGGCCCAAAACGTTAGCAAAAATATTTACTCATTTAGACACAAAACAAGATAAATGAGTGTCTGTGTTTGCCATGACTTTTTTGCTAATACACCCAGAATTGGCTTATTGGCGCGCAGCTTTGCTCCATAAAGACAGAACTATCCATGACAAAACCAAAACCTATTTTTCTTAGAAGCCAACATGCCGAGGCTGAGTGTGCGCGACCCCAGAGCCCTCCCTATTGACATTCGCCTCAGATTAGCGGCACTTTACGCCTGATAACGGCCAGTTATGTTTGGCGAAGACTCACTCCAAACTGTCAGAGGTGTGAAGTTCGGTTTGTCCAATCGGAGAAAGCTCCACATCTGCAGAGTGGCCGCGACCGAAACACACCCCTAAAGCCCTTTTGACCTCTGACCCCACCGTCGTCTTCATAAATCAGCGGCTTGCACAAGTGGAGGCAGCAGCAGCGGGTCTGTCTCACATTATTCAGACCAATCAAGGCGGAGTGACGGTGTGTGAGTTGTATCTGGGTGATGAAACACACTTGCAATACCAGGCTGGCTCTGCGCTGCCCGGCTACCTCTCCGAGTCTGCCAATTGCGGCGCAGCCCGGCCCCGCGCCATCCAACCAAGGGAGTGCGTCCTAATCGTCTTGGCCAATGACGGGATGAATTTTGAAAGTGACCTCTGGGTATAGGGAGGGGCACTATATGCTCTGTATGCTTTTTTTGGGTTGCCTCCCTTGGAAAATGTCAGTTTGCGTACTTGCCATGTCCCACTGCCGGCGCATACAGTGTCATAAATTTAAGGGCACTGGGAGAGGAGGAGATGCCTTGTGCGGTTACTGGCAGTGATTAATTGTTCTCACATGTTAGTGATGGACATAAAGCCTCTGTTGTTGAGAGATTTGGCTGCAGCTGGCCAGTACATACATATATACAACACAGCTGTGGCCTCTCCCATGAACTTTGTCCATAAAGCTATCTTTTCAGTGGGTCAAGAAATGTAACACAACTGAACCTGGAAACTAAAGCGCTTGGTCTAAGCATCGGCCTTACATAACCCACTTTCACTTGTGTGTTAGAGTCAATCTGGGACAGCATTTATTTTATTTTTTTAAAGGAAAAGGAAAAATTTCCCCAGAAGTGTGAATGCGCATTGTCTCTGTAAAAGAAACACATTTAAATGAATTCATATTTGTAGACTTTAATGTCGCTCTGGGGAAAGTGCCCAGGGACATAGGAGTATCTGGCTGGAGGATTAGCATTACTGGACAGGAGCTTTGTTGACAGAGGAACCTGGAGCATCCTGAGGATATACCACCCAGACACAGGGACAACAGGCCAACTCCACACAGAAAGGCCCCTAATATGACTTTATCTGTCATTAGCGTGTTATAGCTTATAGTCCTTCTGCTATAAGACGTAGCAGAAGGATCTAGTACTTTCTAGTACTGTCACAACCATCAGAGTTTGTGCTGCAGGCTGTGGTGCAGGCCCTCTTTATTTTTGTGTGGCTGTGTGACAGTAGTTATGAATCAGAGCCGTGGCCCGTGTGAGCTGTTTCATTAATGGGCGTGTGAACCCCAGAGGAGCAGCTGCAGTAGGTAGTAAGCATAATAAATCTTGCATCCATAGGGCACAATACTAGGGCTGGGCGATATATCAATATTTCAGATATATCGATATATTTTTAAATGAGATATGCAATATGGTCTAATTCAATATCAATAAAGTTCAAATTCAGAGGTATTAAGTTAACAAAAAGAAACAGGTAATCTCAAGCTGATGTTTAAAAAAGTTTATCTTAAACTGAGCACTTTATTTTGTTATCTCTTTATATATAAATGCTGCCCTCAGAAAAAGATTGACATATTTTATTTTATAGGCTATTTTTATTTTATGCACCTTTGTTATACAGTGTTTATGTTTACATTTTATAGTGAGTTTTCAATAAAACTACTCGTATTTAGCTTTGGCTTTGACTTAACATTTAATTTCCCAGCTCTCACTTTGCGGAAAAAATATTGGGATATATATCGTATATCGATATTCAACCGGGATATGACTTTTTGTCAGTATCGCCCAGCCCTACCCAATACAGATGCATTTATTGCTGAAAACGTTTTTGACTGTCATCGTAAAAAAAATTCTTCTTAATATTCATGAACAATGCAAAGCTGTTATTACACTTTCTAATTTTCAATTCGAGAGTTGCATGCTGTGCCAAAACTTGCCTGTTACTTGACAATCTGGGGCTAACTCCTGTTTACATTTCCTGGAAGCTGGAAAGAATTACCTTATGTGTTTGTGAATGTTTCAGCATTACGTCATGTCTTAGGAGATGCAAGCAAATGGTAAACATTGGTCTCAGGGGTATCCCGCTCTCCTCTAACCTCACTGATTTCCAGTCAACCACCATGGGAAATGTGCATTCACACACCCATTCATAAGAAAATGCTGTTTTGTTAATGGTTAATGCAAAGTAACGGCTAGCGAACACCCCGGCTGCAAATGGTTTTCTCCTGTGTATATCAAATCAAATCAAACTTTATTTTTAAAGCGCTTTTCATACCGAAAGGTATCACAAAGTGCTTTACAGATAACAAACAGACAAACAAGTGCATGCGCACACACACACACACACACACAAAATATATCATTAGGGCTAAATAAATAGATGTCAGTTTAAAGCTAAACTAAAAAGGTGGGTCTTGAGCCTGCTCTTAAAAACATTAACGTTCTCTGCGGTCCTGAGCTCCTCTGGCAGGTCGTTCCAGAGGCGAGTGCCATAATATTGGAAAGACGCCTCGCCATGAGTCTTTCTGTTGACTTTAGGAATAACTAGGAGACCCCTACCGGAGGAGCGAAGGGGCCGTGAAAGTTCATAAGGTAAAAGCAGTTCTGAAAGATAAGAAGGACCAAGACCATTAAGACATTTAAAAACCATTAAAAGAACGTTAAAATTAAACCTGAAACATGCGGGGAGCCAATGCAGCAACTCTAAAACCGGTGTAATGTGGTCCCGCCTCCTGGTCTTCGTCAGGACACGAGCTGCTGAATGTTGTAAAAGTTGTAAACCTGAGATACTCTTTTTGGGAAGACCAGAAAGCAGGGCATTACAGTAGTCAATACGACTGGTGATAAAAGCATGCATTAGCGTCTCCGTGTTGGCCCGAGAGAGAATGGGGCGGACTCTGGCTATGTTCTTTAGATGGTAAAAAACTATTTTTGTGATATTCTTAATGTGTGGAATAAAAGTCAGCTCAGAGTCAAAAATCACACCCAGGTTCTTCACTTGTGAGGAAGGATTAAAAGACAATGACTGTAGTTTGGGTAAAAGTTTCTCTCTCTGGGCCTCAGGACCGATGACTAAAACTTCAGTTTTGTCCTGGTTAAGCTGGAGAAAGTTTTTTGCCATCCAGGATTTGATATCTAAAATGCAATTAAAAGCAAAAGTATCCACACTTACCATGAATGTCCTGTCTGTGAGGTAGGATGTAAAACATTTGTGGAGAGCACCAGAGAGGCCGATGTGTTTTAAACGAGTTAAAAGAATAGTGTGGTCGACTGTATCAAAGGCAGCGCTCAGATCAAGTAGAACCAACACTGTGACCTTCTGTGAGTCATAATTTAATCTAAGATCATTAAAGATCTTTAAAAGGGCCGTCTCGGTGCTGTGGTTTACCCTAAAGCCAGACTGGAATTTGTCAAGGACGTTATGTGGAGTAATAAAATCATTAAGTTAGATAAAGACAAGTTTTTCTAAGATTTTGCTTAAAAATTGTAAGTTGGATACCGGTTTAAAGTTGTTAAAATTATTACAGTCCAAATTGGTCTTCTTCAGCACCGCCCCCTTAAAGGCAGCAGGGAAGACCCCCGTCTGAAGAGAGCAATTCATCATGTGTAAAAGTTTGTCTTTAAATGATTCATACAATATTTTAAAAAAACGGGGTTGAGACCGGGTCTAAAAGACATGTGGTGGGCCTCACTGAGGAGAAAACTTTATCAAGCATCTCAGCATTAACCTGGACAAAACTGTGCAGTGTTTCTTTTGGAACAAGTAGACAATCAGATGTATTTAAAGCCGTGTTACTTTGGGTAGATAAAATATTACATCTGATAGTGTTTATCTTTCCCCTGAAGTGGTCTGCAAACGCCTCACAGAGCCTATTGTTAATAGGACTTTTGGGTTATTTTTGACCGTATGACCGTAGCAGGAGCTTGGTTCGCATTGCCGGCAGTAAGTCAGACCTGTTCCCGGTGCGTGTTGGTCTCCGCCAGGGCTGCCCTTTGTCACCGGTTCTGTTCATTACTTTTATGGACAGAATTTCTAGGCGCAGCCAGGGGCCGGAGGGTGTCCGGTTTGGGAACCTCAGAATCTCATCTCTGCTGTTTGCAGATGATGTTGTTCTGTTGGCTTCCTCAAATCAGGACCTCCAGCGCGCACTGGGGCGGTTTGCAGCCGAGTGTGAAGCGGCCGGGATGAGGATCAGCACCTCCAAATCTGAGGCCATGGTTCTCCACCGGAAAAAGGTGGCTTCCCCGCTTCAGGTCGGTGGGGTGTCCTTGCCTCAAGTGGAGGAGTTCAAGTATCTCGGGGTCGTGTTCACGAGTGAGGGACGGATGGAGCGTGAGATCGATAGACGGATCGGTGCGGCGTCAGCAGTGATGCGGTCGCTGTATCGGACTGTTGTGGTGAAGAGGGAGCTGAGTCAGGCGGAAAAGCTCTCGATTTACCGATCGATCTGCGTTCCCACCCTCACCTATGGTCATGAGATTTGGGTAATGACCGAAAGGACAAGATCGCGAATACAAGCAGCCGAAATGAGTTTCCTTCGCAGGGTGGCTGGGCGCACCCTCCGAGATCGGGTGAGGAGCTCAGTTACCCGGGAGGAGCTCGGACTCGAGCCGCTACTCCTCCACGTCGAAAGGAGCCAGCTGAGGTGGCTAGGGCATCTGTATCGGATGCCTCCTGGTCGCCTCCCTCGGGAGGTGTTCCAGGCATGTCCTATTGGGAGGAGGCCTCGTGGAAGGCCCAGGACACGCTGGTGGGACTATGTCTCCGTGCTGGCCTGGTGTCACCTCGGGGTCCCCCCAGAACAGCTGGAAGAGGTGTGCGTGGATCGGGAAGTCTGGGCATCTCTGCTGAGACTGCTGCCCCCGCGACCCGGCCCCGGATAAAGCGGAAGAAAATGGATGGATGGGTTATTTTTGTGGTTGGTGATTATTGTGAAAATGAATTAATTTCTTGCATTTCTTATTGCTGTATTGTAGGTCTTTTGTTGAGCAGGGAATATTTGATAATTTATTGTTATTTTGAATTTCCTCCATCTCCTCTCGGCCTTCCTGTAATTTCTCTTGAGTTGCTTTAGCGCCTCGTTTCTCCAGGGGGGAAGGGGTTTGGGATTAATCTTTTTAAGTTTGAATGGTGCAACTGCATCGAGGGCGATGAGTAGTTTACTGTAAAAATTGTCGACAATAAAATCGCAGTTAGCAGATAAAATCACAGGAGGAATTAGTTGTAAAGTATCAATTAATTTTGCAGCCACTTCAGGGGTGAGATTACGTTTCCTCACAGTTTTTAATTCTCGCTGGATAAAACCGGTGACTGTATACCACAGTCTCAAAGTTATGCTCCTTGACCGTTTACTTTCTTGTAATTTTAGCCTCCTAATTGTGCTGCTTCTGCCCTGGAAAAACAAACTATACCAAATTGCCTGTAAACTGCAAAAGATGGGGCCGCACTTCTTGGAAAACAATATTGTGATAACGATTCCCACCAGAAATGTTGGCGTTTGTCCACTCGGGCCCCAGAAATGTGTTCTGTTTTAGCAAGTTCAAATATACATAAAGGGAGAACATCAGCAGCGAGGGATGTGTGTGCTTGTTGTGGAGGGTGGTTGGCTTGTTTATATGAGAAGACATAACATAGGCCTGGAGTCCCTCAGGGCACATAAGAGCTGCATGTTTGTGAAACAACAGAGAGGGAGAAGAGGGAGGGCAGTGGGAGAAAAATGAAATTAACAAGGCTCAGTGGAAGAATTAGCGACACATTTAGACAATAACTAAACTCGGCTTGTTTGGACTTGCGGTTTCACTACTTGGGTTGCTCGATACAATAAAGAATATAGAAGAAATTTCAGGAACATTGCTGTGCTCTTTTGAATTGGATTTGCCATTTGCAGTATAAAACCACATGGGGAAAAAAAGGTGCAAGTAGTTAAAGGTGCACTGTCAAACATTCACTTACGCAATTAAAAAGGTACAAAAAGGTAATAAAGTGACCAAGTGACCTGATCTGACCGCTGTGTATTAGTTCATAGTAGGCTGCAGAATGTGTGTTAAAGCACGCATTAGGTAGAGCTTCTGGTGTGCAGCTCCCCGACCCTTGCTCGCCCCCCGTACACCAGCAAAGAGAGAGTGATCGATACACGAATGACTCACACTGTGCAGACACACATGATTTACTCTAATGTGCTTCTTGTGCAACACTGGGCCTTTGTAGCAGCCATTCATTATGGAAGAGGTGCTTGATTATTGCCCACTGCCTCGTTTCTCCTTCATATCCAGACATCAGACCCAAAAGCTGTCATTGGTTAATTTGTTTGTCTATATTTAGTCTTTGGACAATTGAATTTCTCCTTTTTTGTGTGAAAAAGATCAATGCACAGAATGACCATTAGTAGTGGAGCAATGTTAAAGCAAAGTTTCAATACTGAATGCTTCCTAAATGTTTTGTGTTTCAGAATTCAATTCGGCACAACCTGTCGCTGCACAGTCGCTTCATCCGGGTGCAGAATGAAGGCACAGGGAAAAGCTCCTGGTGGATGATCAACCCTGAGGGAGGGAAGGGAGGCAAGGCTCCCCGCCGCCGAGCCGTGTCTATGGACAACAGTAACAAATACACCAAGTCGGCTCGTGGCCGCGCTGCTAAAAAAAAGGCTGCTCTTCAGGCGGCAGCTGCAGCAGCAGGAGAGGGTGGGGACAGTCCCTCAGGGCTGTCACGGTGGCCCGGCAGCCCTACGTCCCGTAGCACAGAGGAGCTGGACGCCTGGACAGACTTCCGCTCCCGCACCAACTCCAATGCCAGCACTAACAGCGGGCGCCTGACACCCATCCTGGCCAACCCCGAGCTGGACGAGGTCCCAGACGATGAGCCCCCGCTGTCACCCATGCTCTACAGTCCAGGCAGGGCATTGTCGCCTGGCAACACCACAACCAATGGGAAGGCAGCACCTGCAGAGTTGCCTCGCCTCGCTGACCTCACAGGTACCATGAACCTGAACGATGGACTTACGGACGACTTGATGGACGAACTACTGGAAAACATCAATCTGGTGCCAACCACTACGGGTCAGCCCACAAACGGATCCTCAGGATTCAGCTTTGGATCCAAACCAAATGGGCTTGTCTCTTCTTCTTCCACTTCGCCCTCTTCTAATCCGCCCACTAATGGAAGCAATGGTTTCAGTAACTCTATCTTTGGTCCGCCCACGTCAGGGTCTGCCCTGCGCCCTGCTCCCATGCAGACCATTCAGGAGAACAAGCAGACGTCCTTCTCCATCACTTCTCACTTTGGCAGCCAAACTTTGCAGGACCTGCTGAACTCGGACAGCCACAGTCACAGTGACGTGATGATGACTCAGTCCGACCCGCTCATGTCCCAGGCCAGCGCTGCTGCTGTAATGTCTCGTCGAGGCCTTATCCTCCGCAACGACCCGGTCATGACCTTTGGGACGACTGGAACTCACAACATTCAGCAGAGTAACAACCAGAACGCACTCCGGCCCATAAACGGTCTGACTCTTAACAATGAAGCTAACATGTTAGCTAATGCCAAGCAGCTTCTGAACTCACCTCTGGGAGGGAATGGCTCGTCCTCAATGCAGATTGACACCTCCATTTTCATGAATGGGACTGTTACCAACGGGGGCCCCCTGAACCAAGACCGCTTCCCTTCAGACCTGGACTTGGACATGTTTAACGGGACCTTAGAGTGTGACATGGACTCCATCATTAGGAGTGAGCTGATGGACGCAGACGGCCTGGACTTTAACTTTGACTCTTTGATCAATTTCACCAGCACCAAGCAGACGTCCCAGAGCTGGGTCCCCGGCTGAGGACTGACCATGGACCAAGCACAGCAGGTAACAGCTCATACGAGACAGGATGAATACATAATTTATTTGATCTTGACTCTAATTATCTCATATGTTGCAGGTCTGAACTGTGTGGAAGATCATTCAAAACACCTTCTTGCCAAACCTGCCATCAGCACAAGCGAAATAAAACCTTGTTTACAGACACTCATCTAATGCTGAACTTCAGCCCTCAAAACCTCCTGTGAAACTACAAACTGACAATGACTAGTTATGCAAATTCTCTCACTCCTGTTCTGTTAGAATCAGAGGCGCTTCAGGTGGACGTGAAGTGACGAGAGCGAACAGTTGTTCCCAATGAAGAGTCAACCTAAAGTTTCAAATGTGTCGTGTTGGACAAAAAGAAGAACGTCCCTGTGTTTTTACCCTTTGTGTTTTATCCTAGTGATTTTAAATGTTCAGTGTTTGATGAAATTTTCAGTTTTATCATTTCTTTGGCATCAACCTATATCTGTACAAAATGGAAAAAAAAATAGTATTGGTGAAATGAAAAGATGCACATACAATCTATACGTACACAGTGATAGTAACAACTGCCATTCTAACTTTCTGATCTAAAATGCACTTAAAATTTAGCGCTTAAAAACTGCTAGGGATATAGAATTAGCTTGAACATATTTTTATTCTTTTGGAGGAAATTAACTGTAAAAATACATGAATACTGGATCTATGTTAATGCACATTTGTACAGAGCAAACAAGGAAGGAAAAATATATATCACTTTTGTTTTATTTTCATTCAGTGAGGTTGATGATTACAGCACACGATGTAGCCAAAACAAATAGCTGTGTTCTTGGGTTTGTGAACATTTCCACACCACAACAGGTGCTACCATATAAACAGTGTTGACTCCTGTTCTACATAGCAGAGCATTTGAAATCCGTTTATTTTTGTCCCGGTCACGACCACTGCAGGGTCAAAGGGCGCGAGGACTTTTAGGCTCATTCCTAAAGAAGCCATTTTATTCTCAAGTTCACATGTCAATAAGCTATATCTTTGTATATTGCCAAATTACTTGAAACATGAACAGTAGGATATGCTGGCAGCCAAATCACAATAGTATACACACGCACACAGATTAACTTGATTTCCTTGTATTTCTGATAGGATTCTCCTATCGTTTTAAAAAAATAACAAGCCACTTTGTTAATATAGAGCAAGTTTACACCGTTCTAAAAAATATGAAATACTCTAGAGACCTATTTTGGTAAGAATATGAATAAGACTGAATGAAATCTGGTGTATCTCAATGTATGAACTGCTTAGGCTTGAGTAAGTAATAACTGAAAGAGAAATAATGTTTATATGGAAATTAAGTAAATGTTATAACATATGTTGCAATTAAATTACATTTCTGTACTATATTATGACATCATCATAAGGTGTTTGATTCTTGTTAAGGAGAGTCCTAAGACAAAAGAAAGGAAATCAAGTGCACCTTTTGCACACACACACAACCACACACTGATTCTTATAAAAACGTACCAGGGATCTGTGTTAAGCTCTGCTGTTTGTATATATATCTTGTGGGGCTTGTTATGCATATACATACTCAGGGGGGTTGAAGCAAATCTTGTGGTCGTTGAAACAGAAAATGCTGTGTGTTGTGAACTTATAACCTGTGAACACGACGAAGAGAGAGGAGCATCAAGTTTTCTTTCTCGATGGCGCTTTCTCCTCCTTCCTATATGTTGTCCGTGTACTACTTTTGACTCATAATCCTTCCCTTTACTCCCCCCCCCCCACACACACACACACACACGACGCATACGGCGCCTGTATGCACATATGTCCTTATGCATTGTGGTTTGTGTACAAATGCATATACTCGCTCGCTGTTTCGTCCTCGTATATCCGTATCGTACTTGAGACCCGTTTATTTTGGTCAAACCTCTGAAGGGATGGGTGAAGGGTTATGTTACACCTATATAGTAGGAGGGAACACTGTTACTACCAGCCTTGTTTGAAAAAAATATATATAAAAAACGTTGTAGCATCTGGAGACCCTCGTGCCACTGAGGGTCTGCCCTTATTGTGTATAATAGTGTACAGATGTGTGTATAGTACTTTTGAGACCAGGCATAGCGAGGAGTGCATGGTTTGCGTGGGGGGGGGAAGCTACCGTGCGACCGTGAGGTTTAGTGCATGACTAAAATCTGCCATGGTGCCGTCCTTTTTTCAGGATTGTTTTTGTTTGTGTGTGTGTGTTTTTTTATACCAAGAAACACCCTCCAATATTCATAAGTACAGGGAAGGCCATCCAATCATACGTCTATTCCTTGTGGCGTACGTTTACATGCAGCAGTTACTTTGTCATGAAAACTCGTGAAAACTCAAGCATCTGACTTTACTTTGGGCACCAGAGATTTCAAAGCCACCCTGTAACTTGATACAGTTGGGTATGTTGTAGTTCATTATGGCACAGTGCTGTCCTACACTGAGTACTGGAAAGCTCCGTCAGTACTATAGGATACTCCCTTGTGTTATAAACGTCTGTAACATACGGCCATCATCTTTTTGAAGGAGTAGTGGCATGGCCTCTTCTTTTAGGACCATGGGATTACCGCGACAGGTGTATGATAAGTGTAAAATATACTTTCTCTTTAGGGAGATAGATTACACACATAGAACACAATCACAACTGCTTAAGACAGGCACAAGTTCACCAATCTCAACATATGCAACTTTATGAGAAGCAAAAAAAAAAAAAAACCTGACAAGAACATACCACTAGAAACCTTAATCACCTCTTTGTGTCATCTTCTTGTTGTAAAACATAAAAAAAATCCTAAGGCCAGCTTTAACTTCAACCTTTGACCTTCACCCTTTGTTATTAATCTCGCTTCTTCTCGACTTGATGTTAGTGGGTATTTTTCCTGTGTATTCCATTTTGAATTGTAATCTAGTTTGTATAAGAAATGGTGCGCATGTAAATAAAGCTCGGTGAGGCTCCATAACAATGCTTGTGCCGTCTTTATTTTTGCAGAGGGATTTATCCGTGGAACAAACGTTAGAACAGCATCACATCAGAGCCGGCAACATGAGTGAAAGATAATTTTCCCCAAAGGATATTTGGCAAAGCAACCACATAGTCTGTTATCTTGTTACATACTCATATGTTAAAGGGTAAAAACCTGTCCAGACAAATGTGTTGATGACTTTAATCAAAGGCAAGGCAAGGCAACTTTATTTATACCGTGCATTTCGTACACACGGCAACTCAATGCGCCTTACAAAAGAAAATATGCGAAATTAAAATCAGGTTAAGTTAAGGCAAATCACATTATAGAAACGTCAAGACATGGGAAATACACAGCACACGAGGGCGCGTGCGGAAAGGCTGCGTCTTAATCATGATTGGCAGATTGGCTTAGACAAATGACAATTAGTCACCTTTTAATGAATACATCCCAAGTATTCGTACACCACAGGAAAATTACAAATATAATATTTACACAAATAAAAAATAGATACTAAGATTACTCAAAGCTGTGCGAGTGGGTCACCCCCCCCCCCCCCCACCCCTTTAAATATAGTTCAAATCCATTTACATTTGCTCCCATGGTGTAAGCACAAAGGCTTAAAAAAACAACAACAACTAGTTTCTTCACACCAATTAGGATTTAGCAAATTAATCCAAATCAAAATTGCAATTTCAATTTTGGTCAATCTCAATAATCGCCACTAGGTCTACAGCCAAGTAAAAAAAAGCTCCTGGTTTGGAGTTTAGACAATGGAAAATGTTTGTGTGTTAGATGATACTGAAGGGGAAAACATTAATTTTTTTGTTGGAGCTGGGGTTATTTATGAGGCTTATCTTGT
Organism: Proterorhinus semilunaris; assembly: GCA_021464625.1. Taxonomy (NCBI): domain Eukaryota; kingdom Metazoa; phylum Chordata; class Actinopteri; order Gobiiformes; family Gobiidae; genus Proterorhinus; species Proterorhinus semilunaris. Next base: position 15,040,446 of record CM038359.1, read on the forward strand.
CAGTGTTCATGAATCATAACAGTAAGAGCTGTATTTATTTGTTTTGTTAATATAAAAAAAAATGATACAAAAATAGAGATTGCTCAAGCTGAAGAAAAACAGCTTGATGTTTATTTAAAATCGGGCTGCGGGAAACTGGAGAAGTGCTTGATTCAACAAACAATAAATGCTGACAAATCCAATCCAAATTTCTGGAACAGCTCTGTTTTTTCCTTGGCGAGATACAGTTATAACTCCCATCTGATAATTAAGGAAATGTGTTGTTTTGAACTACACGAGCTGCTATGGAAGGAATTCCCGCTCCTACTCTACACATGCTGTCAATTCACAAGTCACGCTAACTTCACTTATGCCTGACACACTTCGCTCCACGCTGCCTGCCCTGGATAAATCTTGTGTCAGCCTAAAGGGACCAAACCAGTAAAACAAAGCTGCGTTCTCTTCCAGTTCCTAGAAATTCCCCTTGCGCAATATTTGTTATGCGGATGGCTGCATTAAATGAAAGCAGACGTACAGCGAGCCTCTGATACCTGAAACCAACCCGAGTATTATCTGAACGCTTGTTACGAAACGTTAAGTGTGGAAATGCACTATGGAGAGCCAGGCTACTGCACCTGGGTCACAGTCAGAGTGTAGGTACATTACCATTGGTGCAACTGGACTTGGAGCTTCCTAACTGTGGCAAATGGGCCTAAAAACGACTGACACTGAGGCCACAGTGGCTCACAACTCCTTCTACAGGCAAACAATAGTTTAATGTTTGTGTTTTTTTTGTAGGCTTTCATTAATTTAAATGTATGTGCTCACACAGGCCTTGATGGTCTACACAGCTTGTCAACACTGAATCTCTGGCTGAAGAAAGCTTATTATGATATGAATAAATATCTAAAAGCTGGTTTTAGTAAAACTATAGCCGCAGTCCCAGTTTTAGTCACCGACCACATTAATAATAATCTTTGCATTGACCCAGGTCGAATGCGAAATTCATTATTTTTGCTAAATTACTTGTTATACATAACTGATAAATGCATGTCTTCTATATAAGCCTACAATCACGTGAAAGCTGCCATGATACTGCACCTTCATAACTAAAACTGCACATACTCTCTAAAGAGCTGAATGATATCATAGTTTCATCTTCCTGAAACAATGCGCAGACTTCATATTGACTTACAGCTTTAAAGCCCTTTGCGCTTCAGCCTCTACATTGCGTGTCAGTCAGTCTGTGTGAGCTGAGACGCCGTGCACAGGCCTGTAACTGGAGCTGTGCGCACACACTGCACCACAAGTGTTAGTCACCGTGACCTGCCAAACCGTGTCAGGCACCGGGCTAGAAGTGCCTCTTTTATTTGTGCTCAGAGCAACCACAAAATAAACAAAGTCAGGTCACTCGCTCTCTCGCATAATGACAACAGACGTCAGAAACAAGCACCCACTAGAACAGGTGACTGTAAAGAGGGTTTGTACTGGTATGCGAGAAGTCAGAGGGATTGAGATTTTCAATTCAGTCAAAAAATAAAAAAATAATAACAAATATATATATATATATATATATATATATATATATATATATATCTTTAAGATGAAACTAAGGCTATCTGCTTCTTCTGAGAGTTCACACTTCACTCTGATCCAATTTCCCTGTTGCTCACTGAAGGATGGGGGGAAAATGCCTGTATTTGAGCACAGAGTGCCTGGCCAGAAGGTCACGGCACGCATTGAAACTCAGGTGAACTTTGGGTGCTGTGCCTCCTGCTATTTTAGGTTTGTTCAATTATTCAGCCTCATCCAAACCCAAGATTTTTAGACCTTAAATATTCATGGGAATCAAAATCATTCTGTTTCTGCATTTTGCATGTATAGCAAAGCGTATTGACGAAATCTTATACAAAGGTACAATGTTGCAAACGGTCTTTACTGAAAATTGCACACTAACTGGATTTAATTTGAATTATTATTTTCATTTAATTTATTATATTCACTCTTAAGCTTTAATTCACAGCTTTAATTCCCACGCGTCTACACTGTCCTCACCTGTTTGTGTCAGAAGCCGTGTTATTTAGTTAAATGTCATCTAAAGTTTTAACACAGGAAGTCGTTAACCTGCGCCCAGAGCTATTCGTGTGACGCAGAGTGTTTAGTGCAGTGGGCTGTGTCTGTGGGTAGACTACTATCACACTTGTGACCATAGATAATAAACCCCGTGCAGTGTCTCTTCAGGTCAGGGCTCACAACTGAGAAGAAAGAACTCTGTGTCTGAAATTATGTTAAAACCATTTACCAAATTGAACGGTCTAACCCACTGCATGGAGGCATCCCCAAATACCCCCACAGATAATGTTGGATCATCTTTGAATTCATCAAAGACAATGAGAAATTTCAATCCACACAACTACAGTGGGACTTGTATAGCTATGATGACCACAACGACAAAACAACAAATCCATTCCCAGAAAAAGCTCTCAGTAAGAATGACCTCATCTCTACAGACCATTGTTATGGAGAAAGTTGTACATGTTTATTTTGATTTCAAACTCTGTGTTAGAAGTTCTGGATCTATAAAAGGTTTAGTACATCGCTACATGTTTGGTTGCTGTAGTTTCACATTCACAACTACAACCATGTGTATAGTCTCCGTAATATATAGGATTTGGAAATAACTTTAGTGGCTGACCAAGCGATTTGTAAAATCCCAAATCATGCACATTATAGTGTACAGTAAGTCCACTTCTGGAAGCTCAGTCTATCACTTAATTCGCCATAAAGACAATAATCCATGTGTGTTTGCTGATGGACGGTTACTGTCTCCACCTTTGTGCTCTCAAAAGGGCTCTGACCAGGTCCTCTGTGGTAGGACAGCACATTAGGTAAGCCATACGACCACAACAGAGGTTTAAGTAGGAAAAACATGGCAGTCTGCAGGAATAATTGAACAGACCACAGGACGACCTGACAAGAAGCTTAGCGATTGTGGCTAATGTTAGATGTTAGTCATCGCCTCATGTCTGTCCCATGCCTTGATCCTACTTTACAAAGCATACAAGCTGGAAATCATGTTTGCACTCAAGTGAATGACAGGGCTCCATCAAAGCACTCGCCCTTACACACAATGGTTCGGCATCTGTGCCAGGAGCCCTACAATCAAAATCCCACTTTGTCTTACTTCAAAACTCATCAAAATCGCAACGACTGCTGTCATTTATTATCAGCAAGCAACAAAGTATCCTGTCTCCCTGGATCCTATAATGTTTAACAGCTGCTGACCCTGTAGTTTATACCTTTTACATGCTCTGAAATGTATGTGACTCGTGACTGACTTCAGCAGCTCATATTCAGTCTTCTCTCAAATGTTAACCCACCATGGTATGTTTAAAATGTCCACAGTGAACTGAATCTTAATTTTAAAACCTAAAACGCAAATTGCAATTGCTACAGTTGCCACAGTCAGATATTAGTGAAGCCTTCCAACATATCAATGCTAATTTGAACCTGTCGACATTTTGATATGTGACCTTTACAGCGCCCTTTCCATTCTTTCTATGTACACATTATAGTGTGTGTATACGTGGATTTAGAAAGACATTGTGATATAAATCTTTAGCGACAGTAGCATCATTAGCAGGACACCCCCGGCTCAGACACTGCTGCCCTGATGGATGCTGTGGTGGATCATTCCTGTATCTCCATAACCCCGCCTGTGTCAAAGCCCTTACATCTTATCTCCATTCTGCACACATCAGAGCCTCCACAAACTCCGGCTAATTGCCACTGCCCGCAACCGAGCCGGATCCATAGCAGCGGGCAATCGGAGGAGCGAGCTTTGGAAAAAGGATACTTACACGAAGAGAGAGAGATGGTGAGTGGTGCAGAGCGATGATGTCATCTTTCTAATGGCACAGATGGAGTGGGTGGGGGTGGTGCGGGGGTACCTCCATTCACTGTGGCTCTATACCGGAGCTCTCAGTCTCAATGATGTTATGTGATAGATATCCTCACTGTGGGCTGACTCATGCTGCAATCAAAGCCTCATGCCCATTTTAGTCACCCAAAATGTCTCAACATGTCACCGTAGGGAGTATGAGCCACTACTGACTATTGATTGCACAAAATTAAGCCACCAAAATTGGAGCAGTCAGAACTTGGAACTATTTAAAGACCCAAGTTCCTTTTTCTGAGGTACACTATGATGTGAAGATTCATGACGTCACCCAGTCACAATACAATGCGCCTCACTACGTTAGAGTCCAACACCTCCGGTCATCTGTGCGGCAATTCCGTAGTGCTACCACTACCACTCCGGAAAGCCTTCCCTTTCTGTTTGAAACACCAGATAGTGGCCAATTACCACTCTTTGGGCAATGATTCACATTATGTAGCTAAACAAGAAAACACTAAATATAAAACCTTTAACTGTCATTGGAGCTAAAGGTACAGAACCATTTCTACCATGTGAGGCTGTAGGAAACATAAAGCTGAATGACCTGATACAGTTTATTATAGTCGGCTTGATTTGTTTTGCCACCACAGGCCTTTACTGTAAATTCAGCAATTAAAAAACAGCAACAAAAAGCATCTACAGTGGGTTGCATAAGTATCCGCCCCCTTTACCTTTTGGACATTTTGCCACGCTATGGACCACAAACATAAATGTATTTCATTGAAATGTTACGTGAAAGACACACACTAAATAAAAAACTGAAAAGTGGGATGTGCAAAAGTATCTACCCCACTTTGCTCTTAGTGCAACCAATTGCCTTGAGAAGTTTCCTGAGGATTTCTGAATGATCACATGTTGACCTAATGACTAAATAGGGCCTACCTGTGTGTAATCTAATGTCAGTTCTACTACAGCTGCTCTGTGATAGTCTCAGAGGTCTGTTAAGAGACTATTAGGGAGCAGACAGCATCATTAAGTCCTAGAACACATCAAACAGGTCCAGGATAAAGTTATTGAGAAGTATAAAGCTGGGTTAGGTTATAAAAAGATTTCCAAAGCTTTAAAAGTCTCTCAGTGTACAGTTAAATACACCATCCAGGAATGCAAAGAGTATGGCATCACTGCAAACCTACCAAGACCCGGCCGTCCTCCTAAACTTACTGACCGAACAAGGACAGCATTGACTACAGCTGTTACCAAGAAGCCTATGATGACCCTGGATGAACTGCAGAGAGCTACAGCTCAGGTGGGGGAAACTGTACACAGAACAACTATTAGTCGTACACTGCACAAAACTGGCCTTGCGAGAAGAAGCCATTTTTGAAAGAAAACCATAAGAAGTCCCTTTTGCTGTTTGCCAGACGCCACATGGGGGACACAGCAAACATGTGGAAGAAGGTACTTTGGTCAGATGAGACCAAAATTGTACTTTTTGGCCTAAATACAAAACACTATGTTTGGTGTAAAAGTAACACTGCACATCACCCTGAAAACACCATCCCCACCATTAAACATGGTGGTGGTCGCATCATGCTCTGGGGGTGCTTTTCTTCAGCAGAGACAGGGAAGTTGGTTCGAGTTGATGGGAAGATGGATGGGGCCAAAAACAGGGCAGTCTTGGATGAAAACTGCATACCCCGCTTTTCAGTTTTTTATTAATAAAAATGTTCAAAAATCATGTATACATTTAATTTAACTTCACAATTGTGTGTCACTTAGAGTGTGTCTTTTACATAACATTTAAATTAAATATATTTATGTTTGTGGCAAAATGTCAAAAAGTTAAAGGGGGGCAGATACTGTACTGCAACCCACTTTAAAGCCAATTTTTAACATGGAAGAGAGAGTTTACGTCAATTCGCGCAATGTATTTCATTAGAGGTACAACTTTTTGGGAGGGACTGTGAGAGCCCTGTCCTCTAGCATCCATAAAACAACCACAAGTTCAGTCTTTCAGATGCTCGGGTTGAACGTCGTTATTTGAATGGGACAATGCATATCAGTGAACAGACAACTAGTCCTGTAAATATGCCGGATTTAGATCATTTCTATCCGCATCTGCAAAAACATACCACCAGAACATACATGAGTACAACAAAACGTGTACCACATGACATACAGAACACAACGTACACAGACAGTACAACATACAAAAAAAACGCTCACTTGCTAAACTATTGTAAATTTCACATACCAAATATTATGCCTCACTCCTCGCTCCCCCATCACGTTCATACACACATACCTAGTCATGGTAAAATAATCATTATGTCCTTAATAGATACTGTAGAACATTTTGAGCAAACTTGTTTATATGGCTCGAACTGTGGAGCGAGTGCTTGTCACACTATCCTTCTTTTTTTTTTTATGATGAATGAATGAATGAATTCATGAGGTGGTGGAGCTGGGCCGTTCAACACAAGTTTTCAAACAGTTTCTCATTAGACTCGTCAGACATCATGTTATGCATACTGTGAAAAATACAATGTTTTGAATTTTGTCACTGGTGTGTCATTTATAAATACATCTTTCTCCTTTTCTGTTTTTCCAGCGGGTGACAACGCTAAGTGCTTCAACATGAGCCCGTCACACGAGGCTCGAGGATGTGATGCACAGCGCTGGTGTGAAAGTGATAGGCACAGGCGAGGTGTGAGGAGAGAGCAGAAATAGAGGAAGTGAGAAGCTGCGGAGATCTGGGACGTGCGGCAACAGGATAATGACAGTAATGTTACCTTCAGTAAGAAGAATCTGAACTTTTGCAGCGAATACCTTTGGACAAAGTTGCATTCTTTTCTGTCGCTTAACAGGATATCATCTCCCTCTTCATACAGTTGCTCACTATGGACAAGTTTGTTTGTGTCAGGGCCTCTGAGGTAACACCAAAGCCAAATCACTGCATGCTTTAGAAGAAGGGAAATAACAGTACTGAGAAAGATCTGCAAAAAACAACCTGTTTCAGTTTCAGGGCCGACTTTCAGAAAGGATGTCTTTTTGTGGAGATGTGTAGGAGGTTCGGTCTCAAAACATCACATGATCTGAAAATGAAATGATACAATTTCAAGGAGGATAAAGCAAGCGAAGTAGCCCAGTGAAGTGCAGAGAGGTTAAATGAGGAGAAGCTGATGAATGGAGCGGGCTCTTGTTAAACGGTTGGGCGCCGCGGATCTGAAATGATTTTGTTCATTCAGTCGATGTGGGCTGGAGTGAAACATTGATGGGGGTGAACCTGTCAAACGCGCGACACACTGAACAGTTGGAAATAAGGAGATCATCGGGTCCTTTGATGCTTTTCATTTGTCACATTGATTTGTTTTGGAATCCATTGCACGGGCAACAAACCAGCACCGTTCAAATGTATGGGGGGATTTATTTCGGAGACTGGCTCGTTACAACGGGACAGTTTTTCGAATTACATGTCTACAGTAGTTTGGGATAGAATGCTATAAAATAAACATGGGCAAAATCCGCCATGTTAGTTGCGAGCAGCAATTGACGTCCACAGTTCTACATTGGCTAAAATGTAAAAATTGTGTATAAAAGTAAACAAGAAAGCGTTGGTCCTATCCATCCATCTTCTTCCACTTGTCCAATGCCGGGTCATGGGGGAAGCTGTTGGAGCTTCCCAAAACACATTGCACCAGCCCCCTATGGCTCCTCCTGCAGGTGGTGGGTCCACAGAAGGACGGCCTCACGATTCTAACCGGGCCTGTTGGTCTCTCATGAGGGGCTTCTGAACCGCTCTTTGTCTGACCCGTAACCCAGGACCTGTTTGCCATGGGAGACCCTAACAGGAGCAGGAAGCCCCCGACAACTTAGCTCCCAGGATCATTCGAGTGCTCAAACCCCACCACCAGGTTAAGGAGGCGGTTCCAGGAGGGGCTGTGCTCCTACTATGTTTTTTTCATATTATTATGGATTGTGCCAGGAATTCCAGAAATCATAGCTGTTTTGGCAATCCCGAGCTCGATCATGTAATTAAAACTTAGCAAAAAATATAAAGAAAATTGTCTACATGAATGTCATTGTCAACTCTCTACTTGCAGATTCTACACACCTTCCCTCAGTCTTTATCATAATTATGGCCCATGTTATTATTACTAATAATTTTTTAATGATCTCATGAGACTGCAATTGGCATCACCAGACCTACCTTACGATGGTACAAATTAAAGACTCATAAAGATCTACCGCATGATAAAATACTAACCACAAGTGTCAGCCAAGTCTTCTGCACGCAATCTAAGGAGAACAGCCATTACAGCCATTTCTCCTGTGTTTAATTTAGAAAATGACAGTAAAGATATCGCTTTGTCAAATGTAATCTCTGTTTGGCACCTCATCCTCATCGCACTTTCGTCTTACACCTTTTATATCACCATGTTTGTCATTATTTTTGCTTTCTTTCTATATTTATATCGACCAGCTTTTCACTCGCTCCTCTGCAATTTGCAAATGCATTTGGCCCACACTCCGTGTCTTTGTCATTTCCACATCTATAGGTAGGTCCTATGGGCTACGTATAACCCCAGTCTTGTGCCCATCCCCCCATCGCACTGTGGCTTTGAGCATTATACTTCCCACTGTAGCATGTGGTTGCATGTGACTGCATTACATCTATGCACTGGGTCAGAGGGCACAATATACCACAATGCATTGCACCATTTCGCCGTGTATGGTGGAAAATTGCACTTGTCATGAAATGTAATGTGCATAGAGATGAGGAGACAAGTGGCGTGCCCTTTACAGTGGTGCATATTTGCGATCATAATGTTGTGTTCATATCAGACTTGCATGTGTCTCTTAGGCAGAGCTTTGACCTATTATAGAATATCCACTGCGATTAACAAAATATCTTGGGGTTTTACAATGTATAAATCTTGCCAACCCTGTGGTCTGTGCAAACACATTCTGAAACCCATGTAATTCTTGTATTTGTCATAATTCATATTATCTCTTATCGCTCCTGGATGTGTCTAAATTATTCAAGATTCAAGATTGTTTTATTTGTCAAACCATGTGACAGATTCGAAATTATATTTCTCTCATCCTTGATTGTGAAGCGGGGGGTGGGGGAAGAGGGGTGGGAGGGAGGGCAGGGAGTTCAGCTTCCCGATGGTCCTGTGTACGAAACTGTTCTTAAGGCGACTCGACCTGGCCCGTAGATTCCGCAGTCTCCTCCCAGAAGGCATTACTCTGAAGAGACTGTGTGATGGGTGCGTAGGGTCCCTGGTGATTCTGACGGCTTTGCGGGTGAGACGGCTGGAGTACATGTCCTTAATGGAGGGGAGAGGAGCTCCACAGATCTTCTCCGCTGCTCTCACGATGCGCTGGAGGCTCCTTCGGCAGGAGGCAGTGCTGGCGCCGTGCCACACAGTGATGGAAATTATGAGCTGTAAACTGAATCTTGATTTAGATAATCTAATTCCAATTGCAAAAAAAATCTCAATTTGATATTTCTAAATATATAATTTTAATTACTACTATGGTATGAGTAAATCATTGGGTTACCTCATCGACTTAGACAAAAGGACAACTTATAGACAACAGGAGACTAAAGAGATTTAATCATAATATGTAGTATACATAAGCATACTTTGAAATCTTGTTTTTGTAGATGCCCACAGCAAACCAAATTCACAACAGTAAGTAAGAAGCACACTGGCTTTCCACACACCTGCTATATTCAAAATATTTACATCAATTTGATTTCAAAATAATAGTGAATCCATTGTAATATGGAACGTGGAAGTGAGGAATCGCAATATGACAACTACACTACTTGCCATTCTTGTGTAATGTGTCTAAATAATTGCAACTAAACTCACACAAATAGCAATCTCACATTACTGTAGTGGACATTTTGTAGATGTTTTTGTTGCTTATGTTGATTGCTCTCGTGTGATAGTAGCGCGCTGTAGTTTTACAGCCATCCTGGGACTCTGTCAGTGTCAGCGTCATCCCGTATCCCCCCAATGTCAAGGTCACCACGTTTCTTGGATCTATCATTCTTCCCTACACTGGTCAAAATGTGTGTGGGGGGGACGGGGCGTTGGAAACGCGGAGAACAAAGAGTCACAAGTATAGCAGTAGCCCTAGTGTATGTGACTGCATGCATTTGTGCCTGTGTGGAGTGAGTTATAGCCTGCACTCACCATTGAAGCCACCAGGGAAACTCGCATCCACAGCTTCATTACTCCTCTCCTGCCGTCGGTCCCTCCCCCTGTCGATCTGGAACAGGCTCCGGCCTCTGCTTTAAGTGATGGCGTGGAGGCTGGACAGACAAAGCCGAGTTAATCTAGCAGAAAACATGAGGCTTCGGGGAGGTGATTCAGTCCTCGATGGGGAATTACTCCACCATCATAGTCATTAATATTAGGCCTTAGGGGTCAGTGTACAGAATCATACATGAGATAAAGAGAAACGTGAAAGAACACAGTGTTAGCAAGTGTTTTGATTGTGGTTAGCAAGATGTCAACAAAAAACATTTGCAAAGTAGTATAATTTTTTTTGCACTAATAATGAGCTTTTATCTTAATATGAATATTGGCTTTAGATAAGCATGTCACAATAATTATTATATCAACTCATCGCTTCTATAAATGATAGACCAACAATATATTTATGGTATCAATATTTTTAGTAGCTTTTTTTTTAATCCTTTTTTTAAAGTTTTGGTGCCATATGATTGTCTTCAATAATAGCGTTTACCATTTATTGCCTCAATAAATGAAGTACAGAGTTGTTTGCGGCTTTTATCTCTACTTTTATAGTTTTTACCTACTGAAATGTCTGATTAGTTTAATGCTCATTCTTGCTGAACATTTGATTCTAACTCGATCCTTCATGACTTAAGTTTGTATCTCATGTCTCTTAAATGTCTGACTAACATCCACCTCGTACTCAACAACAACGTCGCTGTGTATTTCTGTTTACATGTGTGACTCATTACAAAGGCTTGGCTCGCCTGTGTTACATGTGTGTTTATGAGCCTGTTTGACGTCTATAACTGCAAGTGTTTGTCTATAGACACTGACTTGTGGCCTGGGTCTCGTAACTTTGTTTGGGAACACTCCAGGGCCCTTTGAGAGGCGAAACGGTGCTTTGGACAGCACACTCCCATCAGTCAAAACATATTATCGTGTTTATGTGGAAACGTCCAAAACGGAACTTTTACTGTGGATATGTGAGGTGAGTGCGAGCATATCTGTGGTAAAAAGAATAAGCAATCGCGTTCACTCCAAGGTTGTCTATAGATAAAAGGATGGGGGGTTGGGGGGCAGAAGAATTTACTTCTCTTGTACGCACAGTGATTAGCTATTACATTAAAAATCACCATTGTTCTGTCTGTTGGTGAAACAACAAGGGAGTATATTGTATTAACTTTATTAATACACTATAGAGAGACATATCTAAAAAATATCCTAAACATAGGCTAAATGTCTTTGCTAGAATCTCTGCTATTATGCTAGAAGTTCAGAACTTAATATTGTCCAGCACTTATGTCTCTACGACAGGGGTGTTCAAACGTTTTTCATTGAGGGAGGCATATTTAAGTGTATGCGATGTGGAGAGTTTTAACCCAAGCCATTGTTCAGGCTTGGGACGTTAAAACAAGCTCTTTCCCACAACAAAATGATATAATTAATGATAATATAATGATTTGGGGTTACAACTGTGTAGAATTACGAAACTTGTTGTAAAAAAAAAAAAAACATCTCTGGTGATGTGTGCCAATTCAACAAGAAGCCTGAGGGCCACCATAAACTGGTCCTGGGCCCCACTTTGGGCACCCCTGCTCTACGACCTCTGCAGCACTCTGGTACAGCACTCGTGAACTTAAACCCATTCGTCTTCGAGCGACCCTGACTGGACAGATCTACAGAAGCGACTGCTCAGAATGGATGATGCTTAACACTGTGGAGGAGGAGGCCAGTTGTGGCAGTGAGATTTGTTTGGTAGATCTCGGACCGAAGAGGGATGAAGCAGGAGTAAAAAGACAAAAGGCAGTCAGGACTATAAGATGCTATCAGCATAATATGGAACAGTGAAGAAAACAAATCTGTGTCTTTATTGGCTGTCATTACAAACCAACCAAAACAGAAATGTCAATGCACACCACATGACTATAATATGGTTTGTTTATTATTTTAACCCAATAACCTTTAGCCTACAGCACAGAAGGGATTATCTTTGCAGCTGTGGATATTGAGGCGAGCTGTCACAGTCACAGTGAGATCTCAATGGCAGATCCTGTACTGAAGACGGAGGGAGTGAGGGTGGAGGAGCGACTCCCTGCCTCTGCTCTCCAAAAGTCACGATTTGCATGGAAACTAGGAAGAGGTTAGTGTTCCAAATACTCAACATATTTTGCTTACATTTACTACTTCATTTAAAATCACACGTCTAAATAAAAACATGTATAACCATAAATGACTATATTACTTGGGCTATGTTCTAATGCACAAGGTGACACCATAGTATGTAATTCACTGGGGCCTAAAGCATCTCAATTGAATTAGATACTGAACAGAGCAAATAGGCGAGGTTAGTCATTGTGAATACATAGAAAAGAGAAATGGCACACAGTCAAAGAATGTGTCCATGATAAACACTCAGTCAGGCCATAAAAATAGTGGGCTCATTTCAATAGCAAGCAAGATGGCAACAGTGGCCTTCACCAGCTCCCTACAGCGGGCTCACAGAAAAGGCTTTTGTGAAGGGGAGGAGACCTTGTTGCGCTTTTATTACACTGGGAATCTGTGGATTTGATGGTGTGTTTGCGGGGCAATGGTCAGATTTGGCCTCGGAGAACCGCAAGGACTGATGTCGAGGTCAGCAAACACAAACACATTTAGCCACACATGGAGTCTGACTCACATGTTGATGAGCAACTTTGAGGAAGACTCTGTGGCTTCACATTCGGTTGTATAGAATGTATGATGGGGAGACTAATTTACCAGTAGTTGTTACTGCTGGGAATAATTATGAACAGTCTACTATCGAAATGATGACTAATTTTGCTATCTATACTAATGAGCAGGTCTATGCAGACTCTATTTGCAAAAACAGCACCTAATGAGACAACATCACTGAACACTTGAAAAATAACTGTCAAATAACTTTGACAGTCTAGTGGCTAAGGCTGCTGCATGTAACAAGTGAGTGGGAGTCCTGGCTCTGACAATTTGCTGAATGTCTCTCCCCGGTCTTCACTCTCTTCAATCACCCTGTACTGTCCTATCAAAATCCTAAGACTAGGACCAAAGAAATATTTGAGGAAAATAAAAGGAAAGGACATGGTAAATGATGAAATAACTTACTATTTCTAAATAAGATGTCTGCATATTTTTTTTACTTTAATCAGGGTAAACATTTGAGGGAGGACTGACTGCTAATCAAAATACCATGACAATCATATGCATTTAAGTTAGCTCTTAAAAACACAGTAAGGAGCAGATTGTGCAAGAAAAACAAGGCAAATGTGCAAACAAGTAAAAACAAAAGGGTAAATGTATCTGATATCAAGGAGTAACAACTTAAAGAAAAAATATATTTATTATATTTGGTTGTTTGCAGAGGCAATATTATCTTTATTTAATCATTTCAGTCTTTGCACTTTTCTAATTGGGACTTTTCCAAATTTGAACTTGACTGTAATTATCCTTATAGCTCTACGTGCAATCTACACCATGAGACATCCATGATCAGCTCATGTCTGCATGCCCTCATGTCGAAGACTTTGCTTAGCGTGTGTCTGCTCCGTGTACGGGTCTTAAAACGCTTGTGCGTGTATAATATGAGGCTCTGGGTGTTAGTCAGATATGGCTATATTTTCCATGTACACAAAGACAGTAGGGCAATGAGATGACATTGGTCGGCCTGGCATGTTGGCCTTGTCTGAATGTGTCTGTCAGCCTCTTTAAAGGCAGCTGCGTGAGTGAATGTTGTGGAAAGGTTGATTTTACACATGGCTTAACGACAGGTAAAGAACTGAAACGAGAAGTGCTTAGATAAACACTTCTGCCTGCTTCACTTGACAAATTTGGTAGGTACCAGAATGCAGCAGTACTTATAAAAAAGTGCTGTCTTCTTGTCTTTCTTGATCTTGCTGCCTATAAAAGTCCTTATTTGCAAAATCCAATTCATCTTCTGTGTAATAAGTGCAAATGCTCTGTGCTAGTGTTTAGGTTTGCACTTTTTGCCAGGAGAAGATGCAGACTAAGCACAAAATGTAGCTAAGAAGTAAATGTGACCCACTCACTGCTAATGACTGCTCGTGTGCAAGCTACAATCTGAGGTTTTTTCAGGTCAGCTTAGGAAAAAAAGATACCTATTATGGGGCAAGCAAGGTAGCTGTGTGCACACAAGCGGAGTAAACACATTCAATAGAAACACAAGCCCTTCGTCTCAACTCAAGAGCACTCAACGGGAGCTGTCAACATTTTTATTCACTTCTCACTGCTTTCTTGAGCTGACCTGGTCACCTTGGAGATTTCCATAACAACATCACTGACTGATAAAGATACCACTTAATGATTTTTAGTTTTTTTAGATAATTGTCTTGGAAACAACATTTTAAAAAGGTAGCCTACTTACTTTCTCAAGGGCTTCAAATAAGTCCAGGCTTATTAATGTAGCACTTAAAAAACTAATAGACAACTTCAATAGACCAAAGTGCTTTACGAAAATAACATTTCAGTGCATTTTAGTGCACTCACAGAAACAAATAATAAGAATCTAACTAACTATCCTAATGTAAGGTTTTTAATCTCTCAGCCATGCAGGAGCTTTCCATTTGAGTAGATCTAACTCCTTCCCTGAAGAGGAGAGTTTATGCCCTGCTTAATTCCGAGAAATTAACAGATGAGTGACAAGATGGTTTCCAAGAACAAGATTCAGTGTGTTCTCTCATCGAACAATCCAGTCCAGTTCATGACTTTACTTCATCACAAAAAACAATTCCGATAGCCTATTTTTTTTTTTTTTTTACATGTAAAAAATCTTTGCAAATCACTCCAAAACAAATGAACCTTTTGACTAAACCATGCCCTTCGTAATTTTATTTTATGAATCAATTGTAATGGTGCTAAGGAAATGGAAATATATCAACTAAAATTCCCTGGTCTCTTTAAGAAACTTTAATTAATGAACATATCTTTGTGCTGCTGTGTATGGAGGATTGAAAGTGCCACAATTAAATAAATAAATGCACCATTAAATAATTAAATAAATGTGTCATTAATTAAATAAATGTGTCATTAATTAAATAAATGTGTCATTAATTAAATAAATGTGTCATTAATTAATTAAATTACCAATGATTCTGTGTAAAAAATATATATAATTATTTATCTATTTAATTAATTATTTCATGGTCCTGTGTTGCAGTGTTTCATGAATTAATTGTATCTGTCAAACTCGCCCATCAAAAGTTGTGGGCGGGGCTAAAGCCTGGTTAACTCAAATCTTGTCTAATCCATTGCTTTGGCCTGAAGTGTTTTTTGGAAACATGGCGGCTACGCTGATGGAGGACCTTCATGAGGTTTCAAGGGAGTTGGTGCGAGATATTTTAGACCTGGCTGAGTATGTGGAAGCAGGACCTGCAGACCCCGAGCATACAGAATAAAGCGGAGGAATTTATTGAAGTTCTTGGAGTTATTTCCACACTTTCTGACCAAGGCATTGACTGTAGAGTGACCGAAATTTTAGAAGAAGTACTCTACAGGGGTAGTTGGAATGTGCCGTTGCCTCAATGCCCCGGTCGCAATGTACCGCATCCATTGGTTTTACCGCCACCTACCGGGCGGATGAGTGCTCTTTACGATTATTGAGAAACAGCAGATATTAATTTAAAAAAAGTTATTTCTTGACATCCCTTGATAGAGTGATCGAGGCTTGTGTTTAGTTGTTTTTGCTTGAGTATTCAAACATACGTAAGGGAGAATAGCCCCACCCAGCGTATCGGAGTATGTTCACTAGTCTGCATCAATCCATTATTCTGGAATTGATTTGCCTTGACTCGATGAGCTGGATGACCAATCAGGTGTTAGGACCCACCCCTCAAACTTTGATGGGCGAGTTTGACAGATAAAATTAATTCATGAAACACTGCAACACAGGACCATGAAATAATTAATTAAATAGATAAATAATTATATATATTTTTTTACACAGAATCATTGGTAATTTAATTAATTAATGACACATTTAATTAATTAATGACACATTTATTTAATTATTTAATGGTGCATTTATTTATTTAATTCCATATTTAATTAATTAATTACACATTTATTTAATTATTTAATGGTGTATTTATTTATTTAATTGTGGCACTTTCAATCCTCCATAGCTGTGTACCATAATGTTGGAAATTGCATAAACCAAATAGATTGGTAGTGAGTGATGCACCCCTTTATCACCGCCCCACATAGCCTGTGGAGAAAAATACATTAAATATATGGCTAAAAGTGGCAGGTGATGGTGTGATATGAAACGTGTCATAAATACGTTGAGGAAATACATGGATGAGGGGTCAGACCTCCACTACAGAAGCCCCTCTCCTCCAGGTTATGTGCTCTCTGTCAGTCCCGAGATTAATCCTGTCGTCAAGGAGACACATCACCTCCGAGCAGCGTGAAGACCAGCAATGCTCATGGCTTTTAACTTTTTGAATAATGATTTTGATATAAACAATTGTGAAAAACTATGACCTCACTTGGCTAACAATATCGCTCCAATCTTGGGGAGAAACATAATAATGCTCCATGCTCAACATAGGTTAATATGGACTGATTATATTCAATAGATGTCAAGTCAAGGCGCTCAAGAGAACCCTGCTTAAATTAACAACGAACTACCTACTCTTGCCTGTAACAGTGCCAAAAGCCCTGGAAGGATGTTTCGCCCCCTCTCCTAGTGACAAAGAAACCAACACACTTCCCTCGTTCTCCTTCCATTGGCTGCTGAGCTCTGTGGTGAGGCTCCACCATTGGCCATTCCCAGCTCGCACTCTTGGCCAATCGGGTTAGCTGTATCCAAGAGACTGAAGCATGTAAGGCTATTTAAATCCAACCAGAAGCGCACAACACTGATCTGATGTATGGTCCATTGTGGGGAAAAAACGCTGAAGAGGTTTCTGAGTGGATGAAAGAGCCAGACCAGGAATCTGATTGGTGGACTGGTCCATGTTGTCATGTTAAAAAGACCAAAGCGACTCATGAGTAGAATGACTGAATACACTTCCTTTAAAGCCAACATTTTATGGAAGATATTGAGGCTTTTTTTTTTTTTTTACTGATCTCAAATAATTTGGAACGGACAATACCCCTGTATATCACTACAGAATGTGGGCATACTTGATTGTTATGACCAGGTCATTAAAAGGATGTTGAGTCCCATTGTGTATTCAAATAATCCAACTCAATGATAAGTTTGGTATAATATTTATCACCTTGTGTACAAGAACATAAAGGGGGGAACCAAAGAAAAAGTTGGATAGCACCAAATCAGAGGAGAGTTGAAAGCCCACTCAGTTAAGTGTACTCAAGTATATACTTTTGAAGGAATTGTACTTCTTAGAGCAGTTTTACCATTATGGTACTTTGTACTTCTACTTGAGTAATATTATAATTAACTGTACTCTTACTTAAAAAAGTGACTTGTCGTGAGTGGCAAAAGCTTCATGTTGACACATAAAATAGAAAAAAAAAGGTTCTGGCATTTCCTTTGGCAATACTAGGATTTTTACATAATTTAATGTTTAGTTTTTCATCATTTATGTCACTACTAAATTGTAAATCAGACTTTACGCTCAGTAACTCTGTATGCTACTCGCAGTACCCCAGTAGCATTTTACCTGAGTAATTATTTTGGTCAGAACATTTTTACTTCTCTTGAGCTACTCTATCTATCTAGACCAAATACAGAAAAGATAAGCCAAGAGATCATAGATGTTTACGTTTTGAAAGCTTCCCTCTTGCTGCAGGTGTCTACTTCCCAGAGAATAGATGATGGACTGAAGTGAGGAATGGGCAACTCTATTCGGCAAACACCGCAACTAGCAGTGCAGTACAGAATGGACGCAGATTTTATGCAATCATAATTCCCATGCATAGTTCCAACTTCCAAAAATTCTGGCCATGCATTTTGTAGATTACTAGGTTCGTCGTTTCTCGCGAGATTACGCTTCCTGCTCGTTCACGTGATTCAGAAGCTCAGCAGCAGAGAAGCACGAAAAGTTAGCGGTGAATATTTATTTTATTACCAGTTAAGATGATTGTGTTTTTTACGTGTTAGAAATGTCATTGTTATATTTGGACCTGCGTAAAAGGCTTCTCTACAACCGGACATGACACTTTAAAACAACTGACAGTAAGTTTGACGCTTTTTCCTCCCATCGTGTTATTCATTCATTGCAAACAGGAATTGAGTGAAACTAAAATAGGATTTATGAAAAAGCGTCGATAGGTGTTTTATTTAGAGTATTGTTGTTTTTCTACAAAATTTGCGCGTTTTATTAGATGTTTTTCTTGGGTTTGTTGTGGTTTGCCTGCTCTGTCCAATCTTCCCACGTTGATGTTTCGTTGCTATGGAGACGCCTCGTGAACGCGCACAGAATGTAGAAGCGTCTTTACCTGCGTTTCTGTCACTCGAGTCAGGAGCATCAAAAACACACTGTGATTTGAAAAATGACCATCCATCATCCATCTTCTTCCACTTGTCCGTTGTCGGGTCGTGGGGGCAGCTGTTGGAGCTGCCCAAAACACATTGCACCAGCCCCTATGGCTCCTCCTGCAGGTGGTGGGTCCACGGGAGGACTGTTTCACGATTCTAACCGGGCCTGTTGGTCTCTCATAAGGGGCTTCTGAACCGTTCTTTGTCTGACCCGTCACCTAGGACCTGTTTGCCATGGGAGACCCTACTAGGGGCACGAAGCCCCCGACAACTTAGCTCCTAACACTATCATTCATTTATTACCATTATTATGTCTGTATAGTAATACAAATTTAGAATTTTTATGATACAGTATTAAACATCTGAATTTCCAGGCTGTATTTTGTAAAAAAAAAAAAAAAGAAGAAGAAGAAAAGCAGTGACATGGGCCTAAATGGCATCGTCTGGGAAGAAGCCCGAGATCTGCAGTCCTTTCTTCCCACGGAGAAACTCTTCGAGGAAAACCAGTGCAGAGATTGTGAGTGAGGTCCGCAAGTCCCTGAGAGTCCAGTCCACCCAGCGCCCCTTCACTCCCCGAGATGCTCAGCGACAACTCTTTGGGACGAGCTCTGTACGGGTCAACGCAGTCAATAGGCCTCCATCTGCCTTCAGGTCAGTCATAGTAATGTTCACCTCTCTACCAGCCAGTAATTGTCAGCTGATGTTATGAAAGAGATGTTTTTTCTTCTTCTATTTTTCAGTCTTCATGCTCAAAACTTTGACTCACCTGACTCCAGACCTGGTTCTGGAACTCGTCTCTCTCCACTTAACCATGTATGTGAATTTGCGTTAGTGGGCATGGCATTTTAAGTAATAATCTATAGCTTATTGTTCCTTATTATTATTGTCTTCATATTTAGTATTGTGTTAGGGTATAGGCTTGTAAGTTTTCCAAGTTTTTGGGTAATACTTTTTTAGAATTTTCTACATTTGTCTAAATAAATGATATTACTATTCACAACTATATAAAGAATTTGTATAGCAATTAAAGCATACAGTTGTAGTCCCCATATTGTACTTGTTGGCACTGATTTCACTGCCCTATAGCTGTTTGGCCATATTCGACAACTAATCATCAAATATGTTGCTGTCTTACTCTAGATCTAGGGACTTAATCATGTAAATTACTACTGTATAGAAATTATAGTCCTATATGCTGAATAAAATAAAAAAGGGCTGTATTTGTGTTGTAGAAGCCCAAGTTGCAAGACCCATGTGAGTCTGGAGATCAAGCCCACGTCCTGCCCAAACCCCCGGCTGATCCACTGGAGGTGAGGAGGCCCTTAATCGGACCTCGGGCCCGTCTGCGGCGCGCTGGCTCTCTCCCGCTCATGCCCCCTGCCGAGACAGATGGTAAGCCCATAGATTGTCTTATTAATGGTTGATAATAAGAACAAATACGATCAATAAATGTGTGTTATGTCCCAAAATGTGTTAACACCAGAGTCATCAGTTTGATGGCATGTCATTTGAATGTTTTAATTTTAACTTCAAAAAATAAAATCTTGTCACTTGTCACAACTTATTATTGAAGCCAACTGCCCCAGTCTTTTATAGCCTCTTGTTTCCATCCCATAGTTTAAGATATAAGAGATTACCGTTTAGCCGTTCCTTAAAGAATAACTAAGTAACTTGTTTACCCTAATAAATCATTTTTGTAGTCCCTCTGGGGGTAATGCAAGTGTTAATGGGATGATTGAGGTTCTTTCATCTCCCCCTGGTGTCTCTGGCCAGAAAACCACATTTGCAACTCTCCTGCCTCCGGGTCGGAGCCACCAATACACACTAATGGAATCACGAAGAAGAAGCTAACGGGCAAAGCTAACTGCGGGCTAGCGCCACTTAAACAGTATTTACAGCCAATTTTGAGTGAAAATTATCTCCATTGTGTAATTGGATGTACAATATCCCTCTCCCTTTGTCTTTTCTGTCAGCGTAGTATTTACTCTCACAGACAATTAATAAGTAAAAAAAAACGCAACATGCTACCACACCTACAGTGGCGCTTATGGCCTCTAGGGGCATGAGTTACTTAGTTCTGCTTTAAAAGAGCAAAAAGGCTGGAAGCCCTCGCGGGGCGGCCGCATTAGCTATGAGCCTCCACAGAGCTCTAGAGCCTGTCAATCAAAGACTTAGGCTTCAACTTTTTATTTCTGCTGCACAAAAATCAGCGTGGTTAAAAATATAATACCTAGCCCAGCATTGTCTCAAAGAGACTCTTTGATTGATTGATTTGATTGATTTGATTTATTTGAGCTAGGCTTTAAGCAGTGTTAGGGAGGTGCAAAGTATTCATTGGAATCCTGTTTAAAAAGTGCCTTTTGGAGTCGCCCCTGGCCACCAGGGGGTGGTATTACAGCAATGTCAGCTCCCCGCCATGAGGATCAAAGTGAAGCACTTTCTTCGGCCATTGTTCCATCCCCAAGCCTTGCTGTTACGTCTCTGACAACAGTAGTCCCACTAATATAGAATCAATATTCACACCTTATACATCTACACTCAAACATCCCGCTCTCAATTATTATATCAGCTGCCGTTGTATATCTCCTGCTCCGACTGCAGCACTGAAGCCGTTTTCTGAAAGAGAAAATGAATGGATCCATTCACGCGCTGACATTTTACCTGATTTACATTCTCTGTGCTTGGTCTGAGTGAAGAAATGCTGCTACTGTTCTCACTGCTCTCTTCAGCCTTTCCCTCGTGACTGATTCTCATTAAAGCAGGGGTTTTACTTGGACAAACTGTTTTATGACATTATACGGCTAAGCAATTCACTGAGGGTATCGTTAGTGTTTTTAGTTAAATACATTTTATTTGCTCCTGTAAGCATATGATTCATTTCAAAACCGGTGAGTAGGGAGGCCAAAGAAACCAAACATTAGCTGCCACCATGACAGAAGTCTAAGTTTGTAAGTGGTTATGGATTATAACAATAAATATCTATTATAGAGTATTTATAGTGGATGGATACGCTCTTTAGACATAATTTCATTTCCCCTTACAATAACAACTTTACTATTTCCTGGAATGACTAAAGCAAAATTTTACTTTTGATTGTTCTAGTGAATGAAAGGATAAGTCTGAGACCAGAGCAAAGGCAGTTGTCTGCCAAACAGCGCCTTGTCCCAGACCATGCTGCAGGCCACAGCGGTCCCCTCAGACCTGTCCCAAATACAACCCAACATGAAAGGTACGCTTTGACTCTCTCCCTCTCTCACCTCTATCTCCTGCTAAGTGTCCCCATCACTAAGAGATGCTTTATTAATCTTTGCTTTTTGCGAAGTGTGCCGAGTAACGTAAACGTATTAACATCAGTAGTTGCAACAGTAGTTCATAATGTACTGCTTTGAAACTTAATTTTAGAATTTCTGCCATTGAAGATACAATAGTTTGACAGCACAAAGGGATGAGTCAGCGAGGTAATCACCTGCATTTTTGGTCATTTTGTGAATTGCCCAATTGTCCAAACGTTTTATTTCAAACACAGCCAAAACTGCCGCTGGAGAAGTCTAGTTTTTGGACCACTTCAGTTAAAATATGCTGAGAGTCTCTTACTGCAATCCTGCCTGGCCATGCAAAAAAATGACTGTTTTACAGCTACTCTCTGTTTTAATGACGTGACCTGTGGGCATTTTGAAAAGTTTAATGCTTTCAATGCCGTAGCTCCTTTACCTTGATTCAGTAAAAAAAAAGAAGTTCTGACAGTTGAATTTATGAAGCCACTCGAATGAGAAAAGCTTGTGCAATGAAGAGGAATCTTTGAGCACAGGACATTGAGATCTTTTTAAGCGTTTCTCCATTTGAAGGTACATTGTGCCCTGTCCCTGCGCTGACTTTGTGTCAAAGTGCCTCAATCTGTCAATGCCATTCCCATTTTACACCTCCTAAACGCGGTAAGGTCAGATATCTGCGGTCTTTTCTGCTTAGCTCATCAGTTGCGTGTCAGTTGTTAGCCATAAGTCGTGGTGTGAGGTCCGGGGGCCTGCCGTTTCAATCCATCCACCAATCGATTGTGTAAGGGCTGTGGGATGTGGAGAAGGGACAGGCCATAAAACACTTTTACAGGAACACTGGCCCATCACCGCTACTGTGAAACATCTTCACTCCTTAAGCTGATTTGCTGCTTGACGTGTTAAATGTACAATTAGAGCAGTTTAAACCATTATGACTCAATAGTTGGGTATACTCTCCCCTTAGTGGATTTGAAAATTGGACAAGCGTTGCTCGACATAGTGTCCAAGTGTAGTGCAAGTCCATACAAGTAACAAGTGAACTTCAATAAAGTCCTATCTTATCTTAGGTATGAATGAAAAACACAAACACCTGATAATCATGTAGTTTTGGTCTCTAAAATTAGTTCTGAAATGCATGGTATTCTTTTAGTAATTTAGCGTTTAGTACTGTTTCAGACTTGTCTCATATCTTCTCATGGATATATTTAAAATGTGCACTTGGACCATTCATTTTACACATAAATTGCAAACAAAATTCTGCAGAAAAGTTGCAATTAGATATTTTATCCATACCTGTGAGCTCTAGCGTATAGTGACCTGGCGATCCCCAAAGTGTGAGCCCTCGTATGGGAAGCTTCCAGACTGTTTCCCCTTGGATTTATATTCTGTCATTGCAGCAAACGTCTAGCAAGGCAGCAGGACTCCAGCAAACCGAAGTGAAAATCGGCACGACATATTAATCTGATGAGTGGGATGAGATTTGAAGATTAGACATCCACTAGATTTCTCTTTCTCCAGTAAGCCGTGGCTTTGTAGCTCCAAATGGCTGTCTATTAGATTTGGGTGCCCATCTGGGGTAAGGCTGGCAGCAGAGCGTTTGCGACGGCCGCGCACTGGCCAGGCCTCGCACGGGGATGAGGTCATGTCTCTGAGAACGCCGGATCACACAAAGAGACCTTATTATCGGGCCCTTAATCCTATCATACAAAGACAAAGCCCTGACATCTCCTGCATCATGTCTTAGCCAGCGCTGCCTGCTGCATGTGCCAATAACCTGCACTGAATCCACCGGGTCAGGGGAAGTGCACTTCTGCAACCAAGCCATGATGCTAAGAGGTAGCATGTGAATATTTGTTTCAGGTATGATTTCTTAGTGTTTTGAGTTTCTTAGTATTTTACATTTTTGTTGTATTAACAGAAAACAATTAATAATTAAATAAGAAATCAGTCTGAAAATAATTTGAATTGGAATAGCTTTATTCCCATTGTGCACATAACCTGCAACAATACTAATGCTTGCGTAGGAGATAACATTTTGTACTTGAATGAGTTGGGTGACCACCTCGCAAAGTAGTAAAAGGGGAACTATATGTGATGTGCATAATAGTAAAGTAAATAACCTACAATTTGCAACAGCTTTAAAATCTGCACTTGCACATTAAAGTTCTATCTCCTTCAAACAAACACATTTTCAATATCTGTCGTGTCTTATTGTAATGGCTGCATTGTAATGTAATAATTATTGAGAACTGGAAAGCAACAGGTCACAACACACCCAGCGAAATAGGACACGCAAAATCACAGATCTGAATCTTGATCTTTTAGTCAATATCACATAGTGTTCTTTTTGAGCTTTGATAAGAAAAGGTTTGACATTATGTAAATTGGAGGGCTGGGGAACAAAGGGCTAAATGGCTATGCAGCACAACCAAAACAGGTGGTCAAACTCATGTTCAAACAAGCACTTTTCCACACTAATTTCTCATATTGGACAGTCTTGCTGTGCTCTGAGTGAGAGACGGGGAGATTAACCAACTAGAGTAAAGTAAGAACTTTTAGAAGCAGCAAATGACTTTAGTTATCTCTTATAGCTAATATAAAGATACTAAGTGCACACAAATTGTGATGAAATACAAATTGTGATGTAATTTTTTTTGGCATATTGCCCAGGTAATCTTCTCAATAGAAAGAAAACTGTCAACAGTTATATTCATCGGGCACACTTACATTGGAGACATAAAACACAGACAAATTGTGTTCCCACGGGCAGAGGGGAATGAGGCTGGAAAAAAGCAGACAGGCAACAGAGCATTCGACAGTGACATGACACCAGTAAAACACAGACATGCAGCATGACAAGGGTGTGTGTGTGTGTGTGTGTGTGTGTGTGTGTGTGCACATGCAGCTCCAACCAGAAGAACCACAAAAGTCAACACTTGGTTCCTGTTCTGAGACGAAGCTGCTCTGTTGTTGTGACAAACTGCCACACAACTGTTAGACCGATAGGATCTGCATGTGGTCAAATGTACCTACACTGACAACAAGGGCTTCAGATAACAGCACCTGCACTGAGCTGAGGCCTCCCACCGCTGCTGCAACAGAGACACCTAGTGGCCTTGCTGGGAATGAGATGTGACAGTTGAACGAACAGATTTTAGTTTCTACGCAATTGATGTAGTCTTTAAAATATACATTATTTTCTGTGTGTCTGCAGAATAACATATTCATCTAATGCTGACTTGGGTGTTACGACCAATGTGGATATAACAAGACCTAAAACAGGTAAGTCCTACTCCCCCAAAGCATTCTGTAAAAGCTCTTATCAATCTATTTGCCATCGAATGAATCATACGGTCAGTGCATTTTGTATTGTTTAGACAAATTGTTTGTGTTCATAATTTGATTACTGTGTGATTGAAGCCATATTTATCATGAAATGTGAGATTATTTTCCACTACAACAGTAGTATTTTGATCATCCACCGGTTGGAAATCACTCATAGAAAGAATCTAAAAATTATTTCTATACATAGCTTATTTCCTTCCTAACTTATACTACAAAAAAGTTTTATTTTCTACCCGCATCAGCCCACTTAATGTCAACTTAATGCCAAACTCTGCAGTAACTGAGCAAACCTTGATGTCCCATGACACACAATCATGAAATAAAAGACACATTGCTGTTAGCTTGTGCAGCCACAGTTTCCTGCCTCTGAGAACATGCATATCTGATGTGTGAAAGTGGCAGTGTCTGGGTGCAAAAGTCCATGACTCATTTGCATAACGCAAAAGTTGCCCATTTAGAGACAGATTGGTAACACATCAGAGAAAATTGCATCGGGGAGATGACCTTTTCAGTCAAACTTCCTGCTCTTTTATTTTAAGCTGTTGAACTTGTGAACCGTGCATGCTGCTGATGCTGTGGTGTGTGCGTGTGCGTGTGAGCGGTAATTGGCTAACGGTGGATGTGTCTTCTCGTTTCAGATGTGAGGAACAATGACAGCAGACTGTGCACTGAGCAGGATACACAGTCACTGGTCTGGAATAATAGGATTGCTCCTCTTCTGGAACAACTGGAGGGCATAGCCGCAGGTGGAGTGCTAGTGATGAAGGCATTTGGAGACATACACAAGCATACTATAGGCCTCATTTTTGCATTAGTTCATAGTATTGTTTTGAAAGTAAAAGCTGCAATCAAGCAACCTTGTTTTCTTTCCATAATGGGGTCTTACATCAAGTTAAATAAAAGGAACGAAAAATGTACAAGCACAGCGAGCAACTTTGACATAAATAATGTGAAAAAAATTTAATCACCGAGGAATCAGAAATACCCTATAAAAATGAAATGTCGACTTAAAAATATTATTCAATAAGTTACAACTTTTTACACTGGCTTTTTCATATAGACTTTCTAATGATAATGATTCTTATATGTGGTATCCTATTAGTCGCTCCTCAAGCTCTTTCCTAGAACTAGATGTAATTTCTTCCACAGATGAAAACCCTGAAAGTGTTATGCTTGGTGTCCGCATCAAACCATCTGAGTGAAACTGTAGTCTGGCAGCCATGAAATGAAATCTATGTCTGTAAATATTTTAACATTCTACAAATTTAATGGAAAATTCATTTGAAAGATAAATATTAAATATTTATCAGACCAAGTGGCTTCTGGCTCATGCATAAAACACCTTTTAGATGAGTGGGAAATTGCAGAGCCATGTTTATTGCCAGACTGTAGCCGGGCCCCTTTTTCAGGAATGGCCAGAGTCAGTTATTTATACAGGGAAAACATTTATTTCAGCTCAAAAACAAGGAAAGACTCCACCCTTCTCTCTTCCTCTGCGTCCCGTTTGAAGCTTACAGGATCGGGCCGAGCTAGTATGAGGCTTTTTTAAATGCTCTGGGGAAAACACATTGTAATGTATAAAGCTAAACCAAACTATAGACATGGAGGACAAGGACAAAATAGACTTTTAAGCTGTTACGGTTTCAGTTCAGTTTCCTGCAATGGTAAATCTAATCACAATCGGACATGCTTTAGTGATTCCAAAGGGGAAATTATGTTTGTTACTGACAAATATCTCAATTATCTAAAGAAAATAAAACATTGAGTCACAATCTTCAATGAAGGTTCCTGAGTCATCCTCTGTACTCTGTAGTTGAAGTGTAGAACGTTTCGCCTCTCATCCAAAAGGCTTCATCAGCAAACTTAAGTTTCAGCACAGCCCGCAGACTATATATATACCACAAGGAGGAGTTTAGCTCGGCTCAGTCCCTCCCTTCTATTAACAGCTACTCTGAGTTACAGTAAAAAAGGAGGGATTTAAATTTAAACAAAAATGCATTAAATTTCCTATAAAAAAAAAATACAATAACCCAATTAACTAATTAAATGAGACCTCACCCTGTTAAAAGGTGGCACAGCGACTGAGTGGTTATTGCTTCTGCCTCACAGCTAGAAGGTCTCCACTTAAAACACAATATGCTAATCCTCCACTCAAGCAGTCCTGAGTAAACATATTCTCCAAATGTATTCACAGTAGTGCTCCAGATTTACGGCATTATAAATCATTTTACTTTGGCACGTTTTCTCTCCCACCTTTGTCTTAACTTGAGCCTGAGTTCTTAGAAAATTGGGAAATGTTGTTTTTCCACTGTCCAATGATTTTTTTATCGGGAACATACAACCTCAAGTCCCCAGTGCAAATAATAAATCTTGCTTCAGAATAGCCTATTTCACAATACGTGTGTTTTACTTAGTCCCAAACTTGCCAACACTCACAATGAGATGTTTTCTTTTAGGGATATTTGCCCTGGTTTTTGGTTGCACATGCCCTTGCTGTCCAGGATTTGACATGTTTGCTTCTTGTGTGCTTTGCCAGGCGGTTCTCTGGGCCCCGAGGCGGCGGAGGACGGTGTGTGTGACCGGTGCGAGCGTCTCCACGGCTCCTTGGCAGCGGCGGACATGCTGGGACGCCGCTGTAAAGCCAGGTCCAGGATACTCCGCACGCTTTTCCGCCTCATAGACCTCGACTCAGCGCGGCTAAACCTGCAGATCGCCGAGCTCTGCCTCCAAGTGAGTCTTTAGAGGTTCGCGCTCAGGCCTGGGATTATCGTGATATGGCTAGATTAAGATGAACAGTATCTTGAACATGAACATACAACACATTTTTACAGCTGCTCAGGGTTACTTTGTTGAACCACTACATGCACACTATTTTGCCTTTCAGTTTTTCGGTCTTACTCTCAAACTTTGGTGCAGGAAACAGTGTTACCAACAAAAGTCTTCTAAAGTTCAGGTTATTTTTATTGAAACACTGACATGCATTACTCCTAATTTACTCTCTGGCGACTCCCTGGCTTTCCTTGTGTACCATTTGACATATTTTTTCCCCCCGCAGATGTGCGTCAGTGGAAACAACCTCCTGAACATCTGTAAGCTTGTTTTTAAGCTGAGCCGCAGTGAAAGCAACGATGGCCTCTTCCAGGACAACCCTGTCTTAGGTAAACAGTCCCCCGGGTCATGGTGATCCGGCTCCTGACAAAGCCCTTTGTTTCCTTTTGTCTTTGCTTAATGACTACAACGCTTACATTTCCTTACATTTACAAATTATACTTTTGAATACCTGTAGATTCATTGTTTAACATTTTGACGACCGAGGACGTTTGTACGAGCGGAGAAGTGATGCTGTACTGTGTTGGAACTCTGAAGTTTCTTTCTGGGAACAGTACCATCCTCAAACGACTGCTGGACAACAACTGTATCGGCGTGGCTCACAAACTCATTCAAAGGCTCCATTTTGTAGAAGAAGCAAATATGACCATAGCCGGACACATCCTTGTACAGGTGAGACAGTACACAAACACTATTCTAGAAGATCCCGATGGGATACTGTCGCTAGTACTGTTTTTAGCATGTAATTAGATATTATGAAGGTGGAGAGAAGGGAGTGTTCTTACTGCATAAAGTACCCAGCACTCACAACACTCATTTTCCTTTTGTGCATTTCAGTTGACAGCAATCCTCAGAAACCTGGCAGATCAGTCTGAGTCTCGTCCACTCTTTGTCTCGTTTGGACTGCTGTCTGAACTCTGTCTGGTGTTACAGCGTCACAACAAAGATCAGGACATCTGCACCAATATCTCCAGAATATTCAGGTACTACAGTAACAGTTTAGCCTGATACCTCACATTTGCCCGACCAATGAAATACTCGCTACAAAAAAAAAAAAGACCGCCCGTAGTTTTGATTACAGCAGCATTTACTGTAGCATTGTTTCTGCCAATGTCCTGGCATTGTCAACTTGGAATATGCCCGTGCCATCAGGGAAGAAGAAATCCATTGACAGAATAACCTGGTTATTCAGGTTGTTCAGGCGTCAGCTGAGCAACTCCAGACCATAACAATTAGTCAAATCCAGGTGGCAACTTTTTTGGGCAGTCAGGCAGTGTATGTACAATTTTACTTGCTAGAGTTTTTAATTAACAAACGTTACATTTACAAGGCTTACTTTTAGTTACTGCATTAATTGGTCTCAACCTGTGGATATCAACAATCAGACTGTTTTATGAACCATGGCTTTAAACCGTGAGTCCATTTCTTGCTTTGTATTATTGGAACATCACTAATGAACGTCTGCACTACTTATAGCACAGTGGGGCATTCACTGACTTACTTCATCCACTTTCTCTGTTAGTAAACTCTCATCTTACTCGGAGTGCCGCCTCGCGCTGTCCCAGACCCCCGGCTGTTACCAACTATTTTTGGAAGTGCTGAGCCGACACCATCAAAAGCAGGTGAGTTTATTACCCCCTCTGGAAATATGTGCTCCGGGACGTTTACTGGTCACTGATTTAACTCCATTTAACATGTTTACCCCTCAGTGCAGCTTGTTTACGCACAACTCGCCCAAACACTGGACATAGTGAGCATGTTTCTGTTCTGTGTAGCGTGTTCTGACTTGTAATCAAGCGTTCAGACATAATGAAGCTATTAGGGGTGGAATCAAAGAGAGGAAAAACAGAGAAGATATGTCAACAAGGGGTGAAGCTGAGGTCGCACACCGCTGGCTGACACATGTGCCTAAGTGTGTGTCGGAAAACACACAGCTGAGCTCTTAAACGCATACATGCTCCGGCAGGGGCACGTAATGAGTAGCCTGTCTCGGGACAAACTGTTCGGGTCCTGAGATAGGTGGCCCTGCTCGTTCAGAGGATGAGTGTGCCCTGGATTGCCTGCTCCGCATGTTATTTGAGTCAGAGCGTCAGCGAGAAAGACACGCGGTTATTTCGTCACTTAAATGTGGGGAAAAGATATGTGACCAGTGTTTGGGCCAGGTCAAGTTGGTCTCATCCAAATTGTGCTCCAGTTATCCCTGCTCTCTAAATGCTCCCGACATAAATGGATAGAAGGAAGGGATGTCTGTCATTGGCATTGATCACTGAAAAATTTACATATGATAAATCGACTTTCCCACCTGCATTAGGCACTCAAAGCTTGTCTTAGTTGGCGCTTCCTTCTGTCTGCCCGGGGTAGCGCTGGGGTAGACTGGCTACATACTGTACATTGTTTACCACCCACCAAGTATGAAGTGAATGAACACTTGTTCTTTGTGAAGCGCTTTGGGTTACTTGTATCTCTGAAAAGCGCCACACATATAAGATTTTCTTCCCTTTCCCTGTATCGTATTACTTTGGCCTCTATTAATACTTCCAACAGATACACTGGCCTAAAAAGTACATCTTCCTGAATACAAATATGGATGCTTTGGTAATTAGACTGGTGCATCACATCGGTATAGAATTGCTTTAAAGACGACTGATTTTATAATACAAATGTGACATATCATATTGACCCTGTGACCTCGCCCACCATCCAGGACCTTGTTGTGCGTCTGCTGTTCACACTCGGAAACATCACGGCCAAAAGTGAGGATTCCCGGCTGCAGCTCTTTCAGTGCGAGGGCAGTGTGGACACGCTCCTCCAGATCTACGACAGCTACCAGCAAAGAGACGACAAACACGGCTCACAACAACAACAACAAAAACAGCCAAAGCCGCCCGGGAGTGGGCAGGAGGCTGACGATGTGCTGGTGAAGCTCGTGAGGGTGCTGGCCAATATGTGCATCCACGCCCATGTAGGTCCCGCCCTGGCCAACAACGCAACATTCGTTCAGCTGCTGATAGAAACTCTTGGTAAGATTAAAATGACATGGTAGGTCTTAATTTTCATATGAGGGGGTTGCCTATGCAGGGGCAACTCCTGCAAAATCCAATGAGCAAATCAAGGCCCACTGGAATGCCATAAGTTGATTTTTATTTTGCATAAAGACCTATTTAGGCGCATTGAGTTGCCTTGTGTTCGAAATGTGCAGTATACATAAACACGCCTTGCCTTGCCTATTTAATCAAACAAATGATCTGGTTCTACAAAATTTGACTTTAACAAGATTTTTGAATTCTCATCTTCAGTAAATCTCTGAAGGCTATAAATATCTGTTGCAGTTGTGTACAGTAAGTAGGCAGATAACCACATCCGTGTTGCTGGGAACAAACCTGACTTTGATCTAACAGCGGGGTACCCATGTGTCTTTCCTTCTTCATTTGCCTTCCTCTGAACTTGTTCTGTACTGTATGTGACACGTCCTCCTTACCTGCTGTTGAGATGCAGCAGCTGCAGGATGTTCTGGCGGTTTCTGTGTGAAACTCCTCTTTGCGGTCACTTTGTTTCAGGACATTTTGAACTGAAACACTGAACATGAGAAAGTGGTGGTTTCATTCTGCACCTTTAGACAGGTTTCAGTGTTCTTAGGAAGATTACAGTGAAACTAAAGTGAACAGTATGTGGAAATATTATTATTGTGGTATAACTGTGAAATCCAGTCTTAAGCTGTCACATTAAGGTAACAGCGCCAGAGGCAAGTGCAAGTGCAAGTGAATGAAGAAGTTTGTGTCAGGAACATATCAATGTTCAAATGTCACAAATATATACACGTGTGAAATATTTCATACTAATATACTGAGAAAGTTGATATACCTCATGAGGTCACACAGTTCCCCCGAGACGATGAAACAACAAAGATGAAAGTGTGGGGTTAAGACTGATGCACTGTTAACGCCGGGCCTATGACAGACAGTGCTTCTTTTATTATACAGACTCGAGTGGGCGGCTTTACCATTAAAACCAGAAATGAAATTGAGATCGTCAGAGGGTGACATTGCAACCGCAGTGTTTCTGACTTATAATCACACAGACATCTGCAGCTATTTCAGGCTCACACCCGCGCTCAGCGCAGTGCCAGGGCTAGAACAGGTCACATTGACCTTTAAGTTTGCTTTATGACTTAGCCAACTGTGTCACATAATTTTTATACTGGGGTTCATGCACACAGTGTAAAGGGGCCCGTTTATCATGACTGCGTTACCGTATAGATGGATGTGTCATATCAATCAGCCACAAGGGGTTAACAGGCAGTGTGTACCGCTTGAATACAAAGTCTGGATAAAACAAGTGTTGTTCAAGGAAAGAGCATCTGCTTACTATCAGCAACCGCAACCTTAACCTAACAGAAGAGGGAAGAGGGATAGAGAGAGCAATAAGCAATGGTTAAATCAGCATCTATAAAATCTATCTTACATGGATACATGTTTTCTTTTTTTAAATGGACAGAGCTGCTTCTGTGAGGCTCCCTGGATTGCAAAATCAATAATATGCATGTGATTTTGTTACACAATTATATTCTAATTCCTAATCTGTAATATTGTTTCCTCAGAGCTCAGGTGCGTCCAGGAGAGTGAGGAACTGACTGTGAACACTGCGGCTACAATAAACAATCTGTCATATTACCAACAGCCAAACTCCGCACTTAGAAACTGTCACCTCACCATCGCAAAGTGTAAGAACAATGCATATTGTTTGTAGAGAGGGAAAAAAATCTAATTTCTGTGTCTTTTCAGTGATGATGAAGTTGTTACTCAGCTCCTGTATGGAGGCCGTGCTCGAGGCCACTCGCGTGTTTGGGAATCTGACACAGTCCAGCGAAGTTCGAGACTATATTATGCAATGCAAAGGTAAATCGCAATATGTTTTTTGTGAGGGACTTGTAATTCAAGTTTTCAAGTCTGTGCTAAAAGGAAGTAGGAGGGAGAGTAATATCAATATTCTTGAAGTTACGTTTACATTTTGGTTCAGACTAAATGCATAAACTAAATGCTGTGTCCTCTGCCCATATGACTATAATATTGCTGAGTGAGAGACTGAATGTGCAGCACTGTACACCTTTATGTTGTGTCTGTTATCTGCAAGGCCAGCTCCTGTCAGTATAAACAAGGCTGCTGACTCTTCTTATCTTTGGCCCACTTTGTTCCTCCATCACTCACGTCTCTGTGGCTGTGTTTCTCCAGCGCACCAGTTTGTAATCACGCTGCTGGACTCCAAAAGCCCTGAGGTGTGCTTCTCCGCCTGTGGGGTGCTCACCAATCTGGCCTCGGACGTCCCGAACAGGGCGAGTCTGGCTCTGGAGGGGACTGCTGCCAAGTAAGGACATGGGATGTAGCAAAGATATCAGCACAATAGTGTTATCTGTTATGAATATGAAACAAATACTAAAGTAACCTTGAAAATGTAATGCTTTGTGCTGTCGGAGAATGGTTTTATAGGATTATATAAGGTTTCACTAAAAGTATTAAACATAGTTAAACTCTTATATGTGACAGCGATGCATTGACAGAAATGACTGAAATATATTTATTAAATAGAAGAAACATCTTAAATAAGAGGGATACCAAATAAGATTTTTTGTGCTATTATCAGAGGACATCGCATTACAGCGTTTGCGATTTGATATGTGTAACTATTTTGATTTGATACCGATTAATTTCCCTTGTATATACAGAAAAGTGAGTATGCGCAAGTCAGAAAGGGTTAATAAGGCCGATGTTGTTACATAACCCAAGCGTCTTAAGTCTAAGCTTTGATGCCCCCGCCCCGTGCAAACTGATGGTCCAGTGATGTGGAGCTAATGCCCACAGACCTGCTCCTCATGTGATACCTCTCTCCGGTCATCTGATGGCTGCTTTTATATGTGTGTGTGTGTGTGTGTGTACTTTAGACTAATTGACTGCCTCAGAGACTTGGGACAGGGGGACTGGCAGCTCGCGGGACAGCTTTGCCAGGCCTTATGGAACTTGGCCGGGAGCTGTCCCGACTCTTTCCTGGACCGAGAGCAGACAGAAGCCCTCTTGGACATCCTGACTGCATACCTAGGTGTGTGCACCATGTTATTACGCTTACATAACGTAGCAAGGGGGGGACAAGATAGTCTACTTTTCTCAGAAGTGGTCCTGGGGCAAAAAATGCGCGATGTCCCACAACAACTACCTGTCAGTGATGTCAGTGATGTACAGAGAACCATGACACAAACTCATGGTTTTACCTCTTTCCTCATTAATCTTTTTAGACAAAGACGAGGCCCTGAAATGGATTGAAAATGAAGATTTGAAGGACTATCACAGGGCATGCTGGGAGTTGGAGTTCTTCCCCGTGGCTCAAAAACTGATCAATATTCAATAACCATTATTGCGGAAACTCACTTGTCAAGTTTACATCTATACTGCAATATGACTCACCTGCAATGTGAACAAAAGTATGAATATATTGAACAATTATGCAAATATGTGACCTTACATGTTATTTGTTTTGTTTTTATTTATTAGTTTTCAACAGGTTACGGATTATTGACTTTGTGCACTTTACCAGATGTATACAGGAAATAAAGAGGGAAATGAAACAGTTTATCTGTGTAAAAAAAAAACTACAAACATAATATCTTTTAGCTCTTGTCCAAAATAAAGTCCAAAAACAGTTTGCTTCTCCGAGCCTTTATTGTTACACAGATATGGGGCCAGGCAGTGCGTTTACAAGGTACATCAAGTAGCCTAAAGTACAGCATTTTAAAAATCACATTATTACACCAAAACAAATCAGAACTCAAATTAGAATCAATGAATGTAAAAACCTCCCTCCATTTTCACATCTTAAAACAACCACAATACATCAAAGTTTTTAAAAATGTCTAAACAACTTTTTTTTTTTGCCAGGCCTATAACGAACATTGTTCTCTATTTTTCCATCAGGTTGATATGAAAGAGCTGACTGGCTGATAATATTGAGGTTGCTAAATTAAGGTGTTTCTGACTGATAAAGCCACTGTAATGTAAAGGCAGTTAGGTCAGTGGCGATAGCACTGAGATTTCTGCTGGTGATTGTGTTAATTGTGATGGAAAATACCCTGAAATTCACACGGATTAGTCTCCAAACTTCCCCAAGTGAAACAGCTGCAGTTGAACCACGACCTGCTGCTGAGTCATGGTTTCGAGCTTATACAGCAAAGTCACATAAGGTTCTGCACCATTCACAAACTGAGCTGTTGCCCTGAGTCCAGCGCACGGCAGATTATGAGTCTTTATTGTCTTTGAGCTGAATGTACTTTGTAAAATGAGGTGATGTTTGTGATTTGCACGGTTAGTTCCTATATGTGAACCAGTGCTGATCAGCTTGTGTTCGTGCTGCTGTATCCTGATCTGTATCCACAGTTCCACAAATACAATCTCTTTGATGAAGCAATAGAGAAAACTACAAATGATACACAATTCCATATCATGATTTATTTTTTAAGCTTTTTTAAAGTTTTCATATAAAAAAAATGTCAGTAACTGACATCAGAAAAAACTATCCACTTTCTCTCAAACCATGTCCAAAGGTACCATTCCTTAGACCACCTTCACTCATTCATCTGCCTCAGTCCACCTCAGAAGAATGCAGTACTGGTTTAGTAAACAAAACATACAGCAGAGGAACACACCTCTGGATCAAATAAAAGCTGCTTTTGCATGGGTTAAACTTCCCTCACAGGAAAATAAGCACAGCTACAACCTTTGCGCTCGACGCAGATCGACCGCAAGTGGCCCTGTGTGAAGCGGTCGTCCCCGATTACGGGAACCCACTCCCAAAGAGTCTCTGCTCACCAAGAGCACTTCTTATATGTTTTTACAGAAAACATGAGAGGTATTCATTTACTGGTAAATTCACAATCAGAAGCTTCGAAAGTATCAGGGGACCAGGCAGTGGGGATAAGCGGAAGACAGATATGTGTCCCTAAGACACCTCAGATAACATGAGCAAATCCTCTCACAAAACCTGATGAACTTTCTTTTGATTAGGCTTTTTACCATTATCAGAAAAAACAAATGATATAGTTATATCACAATTACAGAGCTACAGCAGAAGCAAGAAGTTTCCTTCAAAGTGCCTCGCTTTCTTGACACATGAAATTTGTAGACACACTTTTCTCACCATAATTTTTGTGAAATGCACACATTCATCCACACGAGTCACATTCACACAAACTCTGGGCTCAACAGTGTTCTTTGAGTTTTTCCTCAGATTAGCTTACATTGACATTTGAGATTTGGATCAGAGTTCAGGAGAGATGGGCTAATGCTTTATCTCTGAATAGATAGGGGTGTAGGGGCAGATAGGGGTTTGGGAGCGGATTTTTGAGGTCAATATGACCCTGGAGGAAACAACATGGGAGCAGCAGCACCAGCACATAAGCACACTGTGCTGGAGATTTCAGGCACATTACCATCATCCACAGTAATGCTTCTGGCTGTTACTGCTAACAGTAGCCACATCCACAACATCTCTCTCAAAACACAATGAAATAAAAGAAACTAAACATCAAACAGTGACACAAAATCAAAGTGCAGGCTGGTTGTGGCTGCACAGTTTACATAGACTTTCTGTGGGCCATGTTTCTGTCAGAGACAGTGAGTTGGCAACCAGTGTGTTGTATGTTGAAATACTGAAATGTCTTTCTGGATGCATCTGGTGTCAGTGCTGTGGCCTGGCACATTCTCCTCAGTGGAGGAGGCTGACCCAGGCTGCCCTCTCCTGTTCAGGTTTAGCACTGCAGGCTACACAAACTAGGTCTGGGAGTTTTCTTTGAGATGAATCTTCTTTGTTCTTCTTTTCAACAACGATCCAACACCAAATAAGCATCGTCACAACGTAGGGCTTCTCACATATATGTTTGCTGGACTCAGCCAGAATATGATTCTCCCAAAACAAACAACAAAAATGACAGTAAAAAAAGACAATGATAAAAACGGCAAAAGCACTTCATGTCATGTAGCGGGTGATCGCTCTCAGAGCGTATAACAGTTCAGCTTGCATTCGCGCTTCCATAAGAAGCAGATTAACGTGGACCTAGAGGGCACACAGAAAAGTCACATGTTCAGTTTATTATCTTATCATCATACCATATTAATTAATTAGATAATGCAAAGGATATTACCTTTTCGGAGTGCTGGAACTGCCTCCAAAAACTCTCATACATTCGTTTGGTGGTTTTCTCTGGACTGCATACCATGGTCTTTATGTAGATCTTAAAGCTACGGTCCAAAAGTTGGTTTATTTCCCCATAGTCGTAGTCATCATATCTAAAAAACAAACACTGTAAGAAACAGTCCATAATGATAGACTTGATTAATCTGGAAAGGAGCACCGACCTGATGCCAAACATGCAGTGGATATAGTTCCAGATGGCACGGCGCAGCATGCTGGTGTCCACATCTTTGTGAGTGGCCATGGTGTTGTAGGTCAGGTTGTAGGCTATCTGAAACTTCTCATCCAGCATCTGACCCACATCCGGATAGAGCCGATTGACAAGAGAGTAGCCGTGATCCTCCCAGCTGTAGTCCTATATAGTGAAAGCACAGATAGCACCTTATTGATACAACCATGGATTGAATATACAATGAGCCTATGTACGGGTCTACATACTTGGACTCTGAAAGTGGGCACATGCTCCCCTCCCCTGGAAAAGTCCTTGTAGCCATAGCTGGGATCTTCAAAGTGCCGTGAGATGTCTCTGGATGGGACACACTCCTCGTCCTCAGCAGTGACCACCAACATGCTCTCGGTTTTCTCACGTTCAAAACGAGTCGCCATTTCCTCCTGAGTCGCTTCCTCATCACACTCCTGCAACTGCTTCATCCGCTCCATCAGCACCTCCACCTCGCCATTCAGATCCTACACACACATAAAAGACAAGTTAAACATCTAATCGTGAACAAAAGTTAAATTACAAATAAAAAATTAGGTTCAAACATGGCTCACCTGGTTGCCCAAATCATCGTGGTGATATGCGTGCCCGTTGCCATTAGCGATGTCACAAATGCAGTACTGGCTTAGGGAGGGGGGTCTGAAGGTGTGTCCGCCGTCACAGTGGAGCTCAGGGGTGATGCCACAGCCAAAAGTGAACGAGGCCAGGGAGTGGTAGTGTGTTAGGAGGACCACTGCATGGATGAGCTCTGCCAGGGACCAGCTGTGCTCCTCCGCCTTCAGAAGGTGCTAAAAAAAGAGAGTACAACGGCGTTTAATAATGTTCTGCTTTCCATCCTCACTTAAAAAACAGTCTCTTTCTTTGGAGCAAACTCTGCCCCAGAGTTATACAAGTTCATTGCCTTGTACCTCGATGTGCTCCTTGGTGAGGAGCCAGGGCCGGTGCGCCAGGATCTTGTTGAGTTCCCCGAGCTGCTGCAGTTTCTGTGGAGCTTCATCCAGACCCTTGAGCCACTTGGGATTGCCCCTCACCTGGAGGAAGTCATTGACGTGTAGGTTGACCAGGTATGAGCACTGATGTCTAGCTGCCGCCTGAAGAATATATATATATATAAATAAGTTAATTACAGTCCGTCTTACATACTATAAAAACTAATCTTTTAGATGAGTGTCTCTTCAGTACCATTATGCCGATGTAGTGTCGGTAGTGCAAAGGCAGGGGCCCGTCCATCTGTAGCAGATAGTGCTGGGTACGGAGAAAGCTCTCCAGATACTGAGGGTGGAAGCTCATCACGAGGGAAATGTTGTCCAGGCGCCCGAGGGCTGCGAATGCATCCTCAAATATTGACTGCGTCCGGCCGTCCACTTTACTGACCTGGAGAATCTATGAGAAGAGCAAAAGGAATGAGTTCCTTTCTCACACAGAAAAGAAAACACATCATTTTCAAATGGGAAAAAGAGCCATACCTCTTTTTCAGGGATAAAGCTGCTTGGTCCGTTGCCAAGGGGTCTTGGGATCCTTATTCCCAAGTCCTGTGAAAACAAAAAACAAAGACGCCCTTTAAACATCACACAATGATCTGCCCTTTCTGCTGCAGGTGTCCTGCTCACAACAGTTTGCTTTACATTCACAATTACAATGTAGATTTTTCACATTTGGTCAATCTTTTCACATCCCCGACTGAATTTGTTCAAAAAATCCAATGGTAATAGCGCATTAATTAACTACGCATACAACTCATTTGCGATTGTCAGTCAAAAACACAGAAGGTTAACTTAGCCTAATGCAATATTAAAGACAAAAGCCCAGGACACAGCGCTTTGAGCCGCTGTAAGTTTCCGCAGCTTGCCTCGACATGTCCCAGCACTGACAGAGGCTCTGCAGTGGAGCTAACAATGAGCAGAGGACGGAGTGAATGAATGACAACCAAAAACAGCGTTATTCTGGATACAAGCCACTGTCATGGCAAAGGACAATGCAAGTCTTCAATAAAAATGCACAGCTTTGAAACTGACATGACACATTGGAGAGGACAGAGGGGATAAACTACTGTCTGTGGTAAACAAGCTCCGGACAAAGACTGTCATGCACTTTGTTTCCTCCAAGAAAACGGGCAACAAGAAAACACTGAAATGCAACATTCACAACCAAAGGCCAAGAGATACTCTGATATATCCGCGGGCTGCTAAAACAGACACTAAGTCGTTAAAAGAGTACGATCATGTTTTGTCCTTACCTTCTTGCTAAGCCGTTCACAATGGGAACATATCTTTAGGAGGTTTGTCACTGCGAATGAATTATTTCCAACGGATTCTGTCGGTGCCACTGCGTGCCTCATATCGTGTTTTCGCCGTGACTAAAGATTAGCAGTCCCATATAAGTTAAAAATGCAATTTAGATGGCTCTATCCTCCTCTCTTTGTTCCTTGAGGCACTGGGTAAAGTGCTCAATAGTCAGCTGTTGCAGCTCTACAGCAGAATACCGTCCTGCTAGGCATACATTCAGTATAAGACGGGGCTCGTTGATTGACGTCCCCGCTGAGCCAATCAAAACACGAAAACAGCCTCCTATCGGCCAATGGGGAGCGAGAGGGGCACGTGTGGGCGGAGCAATCCGTGGGGGGAGAGGGGGGTCCGAAACGTGAGCAGAAAGACCAATCCCCCTGTAAGAAAACATCATCACTTCTCTCTCCGCTTCTTTTGTTCTGCACAGCCATTGATCATGATTGAATATTCTGTCATGCAATGCAATGTGCACACGCAATAATCCATCAACGTGCTTGCATAGTGATAGTCTTCCAAATCACTTTCATTGAGGGACGAATCAATAATTTTAATAAGTTCATATGTTGACAATCAAGACCATGGTTAATGTGCCACCTGGAGATGCAATGCATAACTTTATTGAAAGTTATACCATAATGCAATGACAAAGCATCGGCCAATACTTCCTATCTGCTGCACAGTCTTATCCCCAAATGTGACTAAGTACAGCCCACAGCAAAAGTCTAAAGATCAGCATCTGCAAGCAGATCATCCCCAATGACAACTGCAGGACTGTGCAACAAAAACAGGCTCCTTTCAGTTAGTGGCTTGCAGCGCAGCCTATCAGACCGCACATAACGTTAGGTGTCCACCAATCAGGTCCAGACTACTTTAAAAAGGCAGGGGAAGTGTAGATAAGCAGCGCTTATGGCTTTGTTTATGCCGGTTTTGCAATAATAAATTCACAAGAGGGGTATAACTGGTTTATTATCACATAGGTGAGTCATTGCACACTTGCAGTTATGTCAGACAGAAGACAAGCTCTACATGATTACTATCAATGGGGTTTTAACATAAAAAGTGTCCAGGTCAGAAATAACAAAGGGGTTTCTTGCAGGAGCCAAAGTGAGTCAAGTCAGAGAGCCCAGTAGTTTGTATTGGCCATTCAACGCATACGAAACAGGATCATGTTTCCCAAATGGTTTCAAAATAACATCTCAGGCTTCTATACAATGCGTTGGTTTTGAAGAGTAATGGTGTTTGAATGCAAGGATATTGCACAAAACAAGTATTTGATTAAGTGACG
This sequence comes from Proterorhinus semilunaris, assembly GCA_021464625.1. NCBI lineage: Eukaryota > Metazoa > Chordata > Actinopteri > Gobiiformes > Gobiidae > Proterorhinus > Proterorhinus semilunaris. The sequence continues at coordinate 15,081,526 of CM038359.1, forward strand.
GCTAAAAGTAACCGGGGCATACAAAGGTGAGTTGACAAAATGCTCTTAACTTCGATCAAGAGCTTGTCCGGCAGGTTTCACAGCCAATGGCAAGTAGCCCAGTAGCCCAGTATTCAGCACGTTCAGTGTGTGTGTGTGTGTGTGTGTGTGTGGGACCCCTTTGCTCCCCCCTCTATCTCCCTGTGGGTGTCTCTTCTGATGTCAGAGGGAGGGGTGGGTAGGGCAGGGGGTAAACATGTTCCCAGGGCTGGAATCAGCAGAGAAGAGGCCAGTCAGCGTCAGTTAGGGACACGCCAAAAAAGCGCTCAGGCTATGGGTCCATCGCCTCGGGGTCTGGCATTGTCCCACTGGGGTAAACTGTCCCTCACAACTGCAACCGTATATGTACTCAAAACTCATATCATTTATAGAGGTTATGTGAATATGCTCGACTGGGAGAAGCCAAATTAGAGAAAGGCCTTTTCCTGTCCCGACACTTGTGGCAAGTTGGCATTAATGGTGTTCGTAAGAATCAATAGCTATCAGACATTGTCCTTAAACTAACTAACAATAGCTAAAAAATGTATAAAAAGTGCAGAAAAGAGTCGCGGAACAACTCTATTAGCTGCCAAGACACTACTGGCCTGGTAACGCACTGTAGTGTCCAAACACCTACGATCCCCATTGAATTATTATTATGGAAAGGAACAGGTTATTATAGCAGTTTTGATGACACATCTCAGCTCTGTTATTGCTTAGATAGTTTTGGCATATATAAAAATTAGGAAACATAAACATAAAGTGTTATGTGGAAGATTGCTCATATTAAATCAGAAAGAGAAATTGAAACGTCGATATAATGATGGCATGGAAATCACCTAAAGTGGTTTATGTAGGTTTATGACAGTTTCTCCTTTTCAAAGGCAAACGGAGAAAAAAGCTTTAAGTGAGTTTTGAGTGTACATAACTTATGCCAAAACATCAAACAGTAGTTTAGATCAGTTGTGGCAAAAAAGCAGGTGTCTGAGGTTGCGGATATGAAAGGTGCCTTGGTGCCTTTAAGTAACCTAATGTGACTCTTCGGTGACAGGAAGTTTTTATACTATGAGGAACAAGACAAAATGTTCAGTACTCCAATTAAATTATTAACTTGCCATACTGCCTTTTTTAATTATGTTGTGTGTGTTTTAATTGAATGAGTTTTAATTGAGCCGTGCTGAAAGACACGTTTCTGCTCTTTTAAACAGACAATAAAGTTATATTCTTCTCCTTCTTTGCTCTGCCAGATCCAGACAGATCACAGAAGCTAAGCAGGGTTGGTACTTGAATGGGAGACTGTTTGGGAACACCAGGAAGCCTGGGTGAATGTATTGTGTGTGAGTGAGTGGTGGTCAGCAGGGCCGATTGACAGCCTCGCTTCCATCAGTCTACCCCAGGGCAGCTGTGGCTATAATAGTAGCTTATCGCCACCAGGTATTAAGTGAATGGATAATGCAATGTAAAGCGTCTTTGAGTGTCCAGAAAAGCACTATATGAAAAACAATAGGGAAGCAAAAAAAAAGTATCAGAATTACCCCAGGGCAAGACTTGGAGGTAGACTATAGTTACATTTGACTGTGTTCACGACTGAGCAAAGTGCGTTTTTTTACAGCCACTTTTCCAACAAAGACACTTAGTGCTTCATGGTCAGCTGATAGTGTCACTCTTAAGAGAAGTATTTTCCACAAAGCTGCAGCTTTTCAGTCTTCAGCAACAAGTTACTATTGCATAAGAACTTTGCAAAACATTGATTTAAAGATGTGAAAAATAATACAATGCATCCACTTTTTTATGAAACAAGTCCGGTATACAAGTAATAACTTTCCATTTTCTTCTTCATAACTTTGTTTGGAAACATGTCTATTACATAGCACTGTACTTGTTAGAGGAGATTTCTGACAAGGATTTAGAGCAAGTCCTTTTCCACATCAAGCAATGCTACTTTATAGAAAATTACCTATTGTCAAACATTAGTTTTGCAAACTTAACTGCACTTTCCCAAGATCAAGACAAACTTTTTTATGAGGTTGTATGAGAATTAGCACCAGCCCTAAATGTGATAAAAGACAGGGAGGAAGTTATGCCAGAAGTAAACTGTATTCATGTGAGACTAAAGGCTGAAAAACACACCAGAGAACCACAAAAAAACTGTGTAGATGTTCAACAAGTGGCAGACATCCACCAGACCGGTTCAAAGGCGACCAATCAGGGCAGAGGAAGCAGAAACTCTCCTGCCTCTGCACAAGCCTAGCAACAGGCTGCAGCCAATCATGAGCAAAAACAAACACTTTTGTTGGCCAATCACGGCTGCTCTGAACAAAAAAAACAAAAAGAACGTAGAGGGGAAAAAAAAAACAAAGAAAAAAAGTTTTGCAGAGGCATAAAGACAGTTTACTCAAAGTTAGCTGCAGCAATATAAAAAGCCGAGAAGTTCCAGCAAAGGGACTCTTTTTGGTAATTGCAAGTTGTAAGTAATTACTCGACTCTCACTAACCAAAACAACTCTCCCCTACTTTAACAGTCAACACTGAACCACAAGGTTGAACTCATGCCAACGCCTCAAAACATGGACTGAAAAACAACCGCACACTGCTTTAGTGAAACCCTTAAGACTTGTTAGGTGCACTTTTGAAAACACAGATTTTTATCGGTTTTTACACGTGCTGAACATTCTCATCTTTCTCAGAGTGAAAAAGTGCAGCGTTAGTATCTCCCACCCCGCTCTCTTCAAACATGACGGGAGTTTAGAGCCTGTTCATCTATCGTTGCATTTATGTTGGAGCCCTGAACGCTTAACCCCTTCCTGCCTGACGGAGGACTTTGCAAACCGAAAAAGACAAGGGAAAACAAATAACAGACACTTTCCTTCTTGTAAAACAGTTATTCAGAATCTAACACCATTATGTGACAAATTGTTTTTCTTTCACACCAGTTAAAATAGGAAGTGCGTTACAGATTACGAGACTTTTGATAAGAGAGAAACTGGGACATCGGGGGCATATTGTCACACGTTATACAGTTATTATTCGTCTTTTAGAGCTTGTTTTTATTGTATTCTTCGAGCTACTGAAATCTCCCTCATGGGTCAGATAGGTTGCAGGTTGTGGGCAATAAATGGAGCACTCAGTAGAACCCGTCAAATTTTCTAATATTTAAGAAAGTCCTCAAACTAGAATAAACAATTGAAAAAAAACAATCTTTCTAATGCAGCTCCAGTCAGGTTTTTGGATGTGATTGTGTCTGAGCCAACTCCCTTGCCCCGTAAGAGCCAGTCTTCCCTGTGGTCTCCTGTCTGATCTGTGCTGGAGCTGGCAGCCTATCACAGAAGGGTGCGCCCGCTGTCCTGAGGGGAGAGGTGTACAGCGTACCCCTCCCCTTGCCACCCCTCTCGTCAGGCTGTCCCATCCTGCGCCAACAATAAGAGGAGGCAGCTTTCCTTTTAGATTCTGTGAAACTGAAGTGAACACAGGGGGAAAGGGGGAAAGGCCATCCGTAATGACACGATGAGAAACTCTGCCCTTGAGTCTCTCAAGTGATACAAAATTAGGCAACATCAGGTCAAAATAGTCCCATGAATGGCTTCCTCACGTGAAAAGTGAACGCTCCTTTGGCCGGGCAATTTTGAAACTGCTCCAGGCTTTTGACAGTGATGCATGTCCACAGATTTGGTGGTAAATGTGCAACATAACGTGCGCTAGAAACACACTGGTTTGTATCGCTAGTGCGCACATGAGGAAAAAGCGAGTTCCCGGGGATGTTTTTGTAACTGAGAAAAGGGCAGCTGTCACAATACAACAAGCTGCAAGTAAAAAGAACCCATAGAAAAACACAAAATACCAAACTCCCTTGTGCTAAATGACAAACACACACACACACACACGCACACACAAGAGTCCTGGTGATTCAATAACGCACTGCCTGCCTGTCCCTTTACCCCATTACATTCTTGCTATTCCCTCAACAACAAGTCCCAAATGTCTGCTCTACTTTTGCTAAATTCAACAATGCACCTTATTCCCTGTTAGCCGTGTTATATTAAAACACGCTAACAAGCTAACAAAGTGCAATGCCAACTGTCTAAAGAAAACAACTCCCCCCCCTCTCTCTTTTGCTGACTGCGCAGAATAGGAATGATTCATTTAACTGGGAACACAGCCAGAACTGTTGTTGGTTGGACACAGTATACATTTTAATAGTCTCCTTTTAACACAGGGAGCAAAGGTCTTAGGGGCAGTAAAGACGTGAGGCAATCCCTGCATAAAAATCTATAAACAAGAACATTATATCGACAGATTAAAGCAGCGCACATCAATTCAACTCAAGTTTAACAAGGGTTCTACAAGTCAGGGTTGTTACACAAAAGCATTCAAAGGCTGGAGACTAAATGTGCACTAAGGCGAGGGTCACTACACTAGCACCTCACACAGCGTGATAATGACATGGAAACAAGATATTGCCTTTCAATGTAATACCATGATAATTAGCCTCTAGTAATTACATGGAAAAAATACATGTATTTTTTTTATGGTAATATGACTAATCCTAACCCAGTAAAGTGCCAGGAAACATGGCTAGTATTAATAACACGGAAACAGGGCTGCAATTCGCAGTATACCGTGCTATTCCTTACCATGCAATTTCTATTATATTACTGTGTTACTGCGCTTTAAAGTTAAGTGGAGCCCAAAAATGCCATGTAAACAATTCTTACAAATGTGAAAGTGACCACAAAATAAAGAGAAAGGGAAAATTAATGCTGGGTTTACAATTGTCCTATGTTTGGATTTTTAAAAATGTTATTATTATTATTAGGCCATCGTTCCAACAGGGCAGGCGAAGTGGCTCTTATTATCGGTTCCGATCAAAAAAGTGTTGCCATAGCGATGATGAAATTTATTCTAATCAGAAAACGGTAAAAATCACTGAATCCTGCTTCTTGTACTTTTCCTTAACCAAAGGAGCTCAGATTTTGTGCAAATGATCTAGAGAAGTGTAAATCAAAAGTTTCATTATTATTCTCATATGTGGTCTTTTATAGTCATTGTCATTGTTTGCATTATTACATTGTTGTTTTAATCTGCGAAGTACCTTGTGAGCCTTGCCACGTGGAAGGTGCTCTACAAATAAACTGTATTTACTTATACACCTTGAACTTTTGCACATTTTGTCATGTTTACAACCCTAAACTTAAAGATTTGATTTAGATTTTGTTACTGAAAGTTCACACACAAGTAACAGACAACTGTGACGTGAAAGCAAAATGATACATGATTCTGTTATTTAAAAAAAAATAGAAAAGTAAAAAGTGGGGCGTGCATAAGTATTCAAACAGCATTTTCTGAGTGCATTAAATTGCCTTTATAAAATTCCTAATGACTGCAGAATGTTCACACCTTGCCCTAACCATTAAATAGAGGCCACCTGTGCATAATCTACTCTCAGTATAATTCCAGCTGTTCTGTGAGGGCCTCAGAGCTATGGTCAGAGTGTATTGGTCACTAAACAACATCATGGAGGCCAAGGAGCTCACCAGAGAGGTCAGGGATAAAGCTGTGGAGAAGTTTAAAGCAGCGTTAAGTTATACAAAGATTTCCCAAGATTTGAACATCTCACAGAGCACTGTTCAATCCATCATTCGGAAATGGAAAGAGTATAGCACCACTGCGAACTTACCAAGACACGGCCGTCCACCTAAACTAACAGACCAAACAAGGAGAGCACTGGTCAGAAATGCAACCAAGTGCCCCAAGATAACTCTGGAGGAGCTGCGACGTACTGCCGCTGAGCTGGGGGAATCTGTACATGGGACAACTAGAGTCGTACTCTACACAAATCTGGCCTTCATGGACGAGTGGCAAGAAGAAAGCCATGATTGAAAGGAGGCCATAAGAAATCCAGTTTGAAGTTTGCTAAAAGTCATATGGAGGACACAGCTACCATGTGGAAGAAGGTGCTTTGGTCAGATGAGACAAAAATTGAACTTTTGGGCCCAAATGCAAAACGTTATGGCACAAACCTAACACTGCTCCTCGTCCTGAGTGCACCATCCCCAGTGTCAAATATGGTGGGGGGAGCATCATGCTATGGGGCTGCTTTTCCTCAGCGGGGACTGGGAAGATTGTAAGAATAGTTGGGAAGATGGATGGAGCCAAATACAGAGACATGTTGGAGGAAAACCTGCTGGAGTCACCAAGAGAATTGAGGCTGGGGCGGAGATTCACCTTCCAGCAGGACAATGACCCTAAACACAAAGGTAAATCTACAATGGAATGGTTTAAAAACAAACATATTAATGTGTTAGAATGGCCCAGTCAAAGTCCTGACCTAAATCCTATGGAAAATCTGTGGAAAGACCTGAAAACTGCTGTTCACAAACGCTCTCCTTCTAATTTGACAGAGCTTGAGTTGTTTTGTAAAGAGGAATGGGCTAAAATGTCAGTCTCTAGATGTGCAAACCTTGTAGAGTCAAACCCCAAAAGACTTGCTGCTGTTATTGCAGCAAAAGGGGGTTCCACAAAGTACTAATTCATGCTGTATGAATACTTGTGCACGCCTGACTTTTCAGTTTTCTATTTTTTGAAAAATAACAGAATCATATATCATTTTGCTTTCACTTCACAGCTGTCTGTTACTTGTGTGTGAACTTTCAGTAAAAAGTTCAAAATAAAATCTTCATATTTATGGTTATAAACATGACAAAATGTGCAAAAGTTCAAGGTGTATTAGTACTTTCGCAAGGCACTATAAATCTAGATTGTTGCCTGTTTTGATGATACTGCGTAGCCTTAGCTTAACCTGCATTATCTTCATTGAAACCTTGAAGACAAAATAAGCCAGTTACTGCTGTGTGGAACGGAGGAGAGTAGGACAGAAAAAGCAGTGATCCAGACACCTGCACATGATAAGGTCAGAAGTAATACATCATACAGAGCCACTGCAGGATCTGAAACGATTGTGTCTCGAAACAAAATTCACTAGTTTCACTGCTGCCCTTCTCTCTTCCCGCCCTTAAATCTGTCTAACCTTTAAGACATATTCGGATCTGTGAAAGCGGTGAGATGTGATACAAGCTTAGTTTAGTTTAGTTTATTTATATAAATAAGAGCTTCCCCTCTTAAAGCTTGTACTTTAAGAGGGGAAGTGATAGGGTCTACACGTCCCTCTTTAAAAACTGTTGTGCCCTGTGTGTCCTGTTACTTCATTAATTGCCAATGAAGCCCGTCGGCGGAAGACAAAAACAAAATAAGAACGATCCGAGCCTCTTCTCAATGCGACGTCACGCCTGCACAGTGGCCCATAAATGTTTAATGTGTTATGAAATGTCTCTTTGATTAGCAGGAAACTCAATCACCACTCTCCTGTACAAGCGAAGTCACCCAGCCCTATCAAAGTATGAACATAAATAAATCAAACTCTTACCTAGTTTTCAAGTTTAGTGATTTTATGTATTGTATTTTTTTTATGTACTTCTTAGTTTTTATGTATTTGTGTATGTTTATACATTTGTATTGCCTTTTAATTGTTTTTTCTGTAGGCTTTTAGTCAGTGGCTCTTTGTATGCATTTGTATAATGCCAAACTTTTAATGTGGAAATTCTTGTATAGAAAATGTAAATTTAATTGGGTTTCTTTTTGTTTTTAACTGGGGCACATTTATTTAATGTTATGCTGTCTTTTGTATATATTAAGACTTGCTCCAAGTAAAAATGTAAATAGCCAAGATTAATATCTGACACAAGACAACACGAATTGCAACATGTGCAACAAGGTGGGATCTGTGCTACACCTCTGAGTGCTCCTGGTCTATTGTATACTATAAATATATTTACAGGCCATTATGTATGCATGGCCAGGATGTCCCTCCATGTTTCCACTGACGGCATAAACATGTTTAGTGTAGGTATATGTCCAATGCAGAGGACTTGTCTTTCTGTCTCCTTCACCCCTTTTCGCAGATTTTTGTGTTTCCAAAACTGGGAGCTGGAGGTCTCACTCTCCACATATCAACCAGTTCAAAGGTCAGCGGGAGAAGTCTGAGTCTTAGTTTACGTCTGCCCTCGCATAAACCTCAGTGACCTCACCTCGTCTCCGTGTTTACCCACTAAAGCCTTAGCATTGTCCTCATTGTTCCAGTGAAAAGTCTCCTGATGGTGTCAATATATGAACGTGTGAGTTGAATGAGGACAAGTAGAGGCCCATTGTGCGTTACTGCACGGGGCTTGCGCTTGCATGTTGTAAAGTCGAGTAAAACACGAGTTTGTAAGTGTGGTTCGAAGCGACAGAGACTTCAAAATATAAAAAATCTCAGCGCTTAACGAAATCTGGTGCTCCACTCCAGTGTTCTCCAACCAGGGGTACGCGGACCGCGGGTATGCAAGCATGAAAAAAGAGGATGAAGCTGATTAAAACTCTAATACTTACAAATGGAAGCAATTTTAATAATTAATAGAAAGGCGCGCACTTTAGAGTATTTTAGTTTCTATTATAAACACACTATGAACACACTTCTCGAGGTAAGGCGTACTGGAGATGAAAATGAAAGGCCTAAAGGAAAAAAGATTGTGAACCTATTATTTAGTTAAAAAGTATAGAAAGAGGTGCATTAAACAGCATACACCTATGAAGCAATAAAAAACATCTTTTAGTTCAATCTGACAGTCCTTTTAGACCGTTTTTTTCTTAGTGGTCACGACAAATAATTGTTTATTTTACTTCCCCTCCACAACTGTGCTTTGTATTTGGACATAAGAGACGCCTAAATTGTATTATACAGGATTGGGATTAATAATCATTATTTTATGCCCCACAATCTATTAGAATAAACCCGGTTTGTGAGCAGTTCTTTTGTATAATGTTGGTCTCACTGGTAACACGCTTGTAGACTGGATAGTGTGTTTTCTCTGAGCGCAGCATGGACCTCATAACCTCTCAGAAAAGTGTGTCTGCGGTGTGTGCGCGCTGCCACAGTGAGTGTCGGACATATTTGCTCGGGGGTTAATCAATTACAGAGTTGTGGGACCGAAAAGAAGCACAAACCAAGCGCTGAAAAACTCTTGCCTTTGCAGTTTTACCATAGACTTGAATGACGTACACACATTTCTGTATCAGAGCCCAGATAGCAGCTCTCTGACGGCTGATTGCATTGCGGCTGACAAACAACATTCCTGACTTTTTTTTTTCTTCACAAAACGAGTGAGGGCAAATTGAGGGGTCAATATATATTCTGAGTAAGGCAAAACGCAAAAGGTTTTAACAGTGAGATTGCCTCAGCGGCGCGATGATAAGATGAGTGACGAGAAATATCGATATCCTTTGAAACATGATGTAAAAGCATCTAACAAGATACATGGAATGAGATTAAGACAGAGCGCAAAAAAACAAACCTCCAGGTTGAACGCTAAAAAATGAATGTCACAAAAGTCACCATGTTGTTGGTAAAAGGCAACAACGTCCATGGATAAAATGACATTAGCCAAAAAACGTCCATAGACAGAATAACAAAGAAAACAGCAGCAGAACAAGTTGGTTAGCAGCCAGGACACCACTTACAGCTAACATGTTGTAGCATTAGATCACTTTAATGTGAGCGTTTAATTATTTTACCATCACATTAACTAAGAATTTAATGCGATTATGATAATGTAATCCCCATCTCTCTAGCTAAAAATATCAAACATGTTTCTCTTTGTTGTGTGATAGCATCCCGACCTGCTCAAAACTAAGAAGACATCAGTATAACTAAGTGCAGTGGCTACAAAATGCTGTACATTTAATGTGCATATTGGAGAATTGACTTTCACCAGTTTATGAAATCTTCAATGGAATTCAAAGATCTAATAAAAATATATTCTGCTATTTTGTTTTGCTGATTGTGCAGATAATAGAGCTCGAGATTATGCCGTGAAAATAACCAAAATATCTGGGATTCCTGGCCCATTCCATAATAATAAACTAATGGAAATTTTAAAATGAAATGCAGTTTTTGTTTATCTAAAGCATTTGGACATTAGTGTGTTAGGTGGATTTACCTGCTCTATATATGATTCTTTTCTCTACAATTGAAGATGGACAACTCCTGTACGACTACACTGACTCTTTTCTTACTTTTTATGTTGTTTATTATTATTATTATTATTATAAGTTTATTTGAGCAGTTAAAATCCTGCTCAAAAGGAGTGGGCTGAAGCAAAAGCTTATAAGCGCCCACCCCCGACGTCACTGAAATAAAAACAATTAATCAAATCACAATAGTACAGGGAACATGTTACAAAGTACAAGACACAAGAGCCCGGGAACACGGCACACACACACACAGCGTCCCCCTCCGTGACCCAGCTTTACCTGTTATAATTACATTATCAATCCTACGTTAAGCAACATCATACATTGATTTTTTAATTTGCCTCACCGGCAAAAGAGAACCTACAACACACCAGAGCGGCCGTTTCAAAACGGACCATACCCACAAAGCACCTCTAGAAATTAACAGAATTTAACGGAACGGAAAGGAAAAGAAACACAACTGAACGATGTCCAATACAAAGCAAGTGACAAAGGCGATCATTAAGTTATTTATACACATACACATGTACACACACATCACTTTTTATTTTTTTTTAATTCATTTTTTCCTTTATATATATTATATATATATACACACACACATATTTTTTTCTTTTTTTTATATCATTTTTTTTGCTAATGATATAATGATAGTCTATGGACAATCTTTACGGGTAACCCCTTGACGAGGTAATATTGAATTTATAACATTCAGTCCTGAACTCAGTTGGGGAATTACGGAGAAGCCTTAAATGTTATGTTTCGTGCTCATTAAGTCAGATCAGTGTCTCCTCCGTATCAGTGATTATATCACACTAATGGCCGAGGTGACAGAGGCCATTCTCGATTAATGCCAAAATGGAAAGAGTGATAACCATTGAGCGGGGAGCAAGCGGCGCCTATTTGAGCAGCGGACCTTATCATGGATAAGTAAACAGCCCTCACCGTCTGGAGTGACATCATTGTCCCAGATAATCAATAACCAGCGTCTTCCTGTACAGCGCCTAAATCGATGACTTTGTACACTAGATTACCTATCTGTGCCCACTCACCTGAACTGCACAAATAGGACGCACACACACGCCAGGTCATTAGCAGAACCAGGACCACTGTCACACTTTGGGCCCAGGGGGAACATATTATGTGTAGTTTGAGTGCAGTGTCAGCCCATTATAGGATTAAAGTGGCCACAGCAGTGTTCAGGCCTTCTGTTATGGAGTGCAAAGGGATAATAGCTCTGCCTGCCACAATCACATACACCCACCTCTGAGCAACAGCAGCAAGTATTAGGGCCAATCCACCAATCTGTTCGATGATTGACCCTTTCAGTGTTGGTAAACAATATGACGGCCCTTAAAAGGCCGGTGTCCGAAGCTAAACAGAAATCATACGCAAGGGATCCGTATTAGCTGCCAAATATATATATAAAAAAATGCGGAATAAATAAATGTTATGGCATCATTTAATAATTTAACTAACATGAGCATTTAGCAAGTTGTAATATACTCCAATGGCTAAATTAAGTTGCTGAAATGTTTCCAGTTGCGAAAACTTCCAAGTATGCAGTCAGAGCTCTACCTCATCTCATAAACATGTGTCTGGTATGTGCTATAATGAAGCAAACACAGTTGACAAAACCTGAAGTGTCTCTATGACGTTGGATGTTAGAAATGTATAGCTTCTGGCTTGGTATCGCAAACATGAGCAGAAATACTTTTGTAACAGCGTAACAACACAGCATGACATTTGCAAACAGCATCAGCATAGGTTTAGCAACACTACCCTCCTTTCAATATATGGGACTGACAAAAGTGCACTGATATTTGCCTGGATTCCCTAAATGCAAAGAAAATGTGTCCTCTGTGTGTCCTCTAGCTGTGTCTATCAATGTCAATCTGAGTCTACTGTAAAGCTATTACAGGAAATGGAGATGAAATGAAAGCATGTAATATCCAACATCAAACAACAGATGACTCAAATCAGTTGCAGTAACTTTCATAAACTACTCAGAGCTGGAAGAAAACTTCCTGTTTACTGAGGACACAATGTTACGTTTTTACTCATTGTACCATAGAGTGCGGAGTGAGCCGAGAGTTATCTTTCAGCAGTCGATTTTGATAAAGACATTTCTTCACCATAGGGAACTATCTGCTCATGTCTGGTTGTTAATTGAAATATTCCTGATCAAATAAAATGACTGAACACAGTAAATGGTCAGTATGATGCTTGCAAAGAGCTCAGCTGTACACGGAGCTTTGTAAAGTGATACATGATGTGGTAGGTTACGAGGCCTTGTGATATTTGCAATATGCGGTGTATGCAAAGCTTTCATTGTTTCATTGTTACATGTCAACAACGCCAAACCACCATCCACTCTTTTTTTACTAAGCTTAACACTATAAAAGATGGATGCTTTGAATAGAGATTTTACTTGAACAAGAAGGTGCAAGCCGTTACAAGAACCTACTGCCTTAAAATACGTATGATTGTGGCCTTATTTTTATTCTGTATATGATCTACAAATAGAACAGTGTTTTTTATTTATGCTAATCTAAACTACAAATGGGATTAATCTTTGTTCAAATGCCATATGTCACTTAATAAAGAACTTCTTTAAACCCCGAGTGCGATACCTTCCCCCCTCAAACCGACTGACCTGTTTCATGAAGCCTCTTTCTAATTTCTAACAATGCTCAATACAATACCCTGCTTTTCCTTCTGAGTGTGATTGTGCGCACATGTCTGAAGAGGAAGCCCAGTCTCCTGACTCTCTGGAGCACTCTTGGCCTTGGGCCGATAAATAAACCTGGGCGTCTTTTAGCCAACTCAGCTCGAATCAGTCCGAGGGCCATCCTGCTGTTCTGCAGACATCTCCCACCGGAAACAACCGCACAATGCTTTGGCTCTCCTTGAAGCAAACACACAAAGACGTCCAGTGCACACAAGCAACAGAGGACAAACAGGACAGCTCCAGGTATAATATAGCTTATGACCTATATTAAACTTGCAATGACTTTTTAATAGCACTTGCAATGTTACTGCTGGAACAAATATTCTTGTATAATGCTTGCATAAGAAGAGAAAAACAAGGCCTTGATAGATAAAACATATCGTATGATCAAGACTATACCTCGTATTTGTGGTTTTGTTGCAATGTGAATACTGCATTTTGCTCCTTTTGTGATCGTAGTTTTGCAATTTATGAGCATTTGACACCCTTATTTATTGTTACCATTTTAATCTGTTTCGAGGGGCCTTGAGGTTATATAGCTGACCTGCATGAGGCCACATAAGGAGCCATGTCAGCACTCCAACATAAAAGCGTCTCTTTGCGCCGTGTCCATGCTGCAGACAATGGACAGTGGATTTGTGCCATAAGGGAAGGCTGTTGTGGAGTCACTGGGCAACTGGGGCAGCAGATGGTCTTCTTCCCTTCCACTGACACTATAGTCTGGGCAGGACAGGAGGAGCAGGGTTGGCGGAGGGCGGTGGGGGGGAGTCATGTCCACCTCTGAGCAGACACCTTTCACTGAGCACAAAGAAGGAGTGACTCAGCCGTAAACGAGCAGGACACCGATTATTTGCAAATTGAGTTGCAGCACATAAAAATTTACTGGGCCCACATGGATAGTAAAACAGGTTTTAGAGTGGCTGTTGGCTGATGTACATGCCCTGTAAAGAGGACAAGCAAACAGGTAACAAACACAAAAACACAAAGTGCACCAGTGGGGGGAAAGGTCGGTATAGAGAGAAAAACACTGTTAGTTTCATATCCTCTGGGGCAGTTTCTGACAACTATTTAGGTCTCTAATCTGTTTTTGCCTGTAAGCACTTTGACTGTCTAAGGTAGGTAGAAAAGCAGTACATAATTGAGATCATTTATACTAAAGGTTGCATAGCATACTTGCACTTATATAATGTCTTATATGAAGTCAATGTTCCATAAACAGGTGAATAAATGATTTACATTGGATTTATATACAAGCAAATCATTAACCTCTCATTAACCTGCCTTAACCGAGCGCATTTTCTTCAGTTCGGTTTTACCCAAATCTAAAAGCTTCTCGACTGGAGAACAACAGGGTAACGCCTCATTTGAAAGCCAAGAGCTACAAAGCTGATCTAAACAGATCTTTTTCCTTGCATTGTTGCCGTCACGTTTTCATCACATTTTTGTGGCTCTTTTTTTACTTTAATGTTGCGTTTTCGTCACTTTTTTTCTTTTCTTTTGTCACTTTTTTGTCACCTTTACATCTCTTTTTTTGTTGTGTTTTCGTCACATTTTTGTCGCTTTTTTGACTCTTTCTTCAAGAAGCTTTTAAATTTGGGTAAAACAAAACTGGAGAAAATGTGCTCGGTTCAGGTGGGGGTTAAGAGGTTAACAAGTAACTAACTAGGATTTTCCTATTTAAAGTGATAGAATGTAAGATTGCAAAGTGAGGAGAGAGTGGGGGTGAAATTTGAAAGTAAACAATGAAGTAAATGATCAAGCTCCCTCCCCCCTCTGTCCTGATTGGTCCTGAAAGGCCAGTTCACAGAAAAAGCTCATCTCAAGTAATCGTCCGGGGATTCTGACCAGTGTTTGAAATCTGCAAAGGGAGGTCCTTTAGAAAAAACTATAATATCAAATTGCAGACGCAAGCAGTCGATTAGAAACACATTTTTACATTTGTCAAACATTAAAACTTACAGACTATCACTTTAAATGTTGAAAGGCAGATGTTGGTTTACGGCTAACATATATTTACAATAATTGGCTCCATCTGAAACAATAGCAGAAATGTTCAATGTGTTCTCTGCAAAAGGTGATTTGAGCTGCATTTAGAATCAAAAAGTGGTGGTATTATACAGTTACTAATGCTGTTTTACTAAAAAATAATGGATGAAACAGATAAATATGGCAAAATGTTGTACCTACTTCCATACAAAAACAATAAGGTACAACATGTGGGTTTCCTGGGCCTCGTAACATTCAGGAGGGTCCTCCCTCTTGGACCTGTAGTCAATCTGGCCCTCCACTTCATCCTGGAGCATCAGGACTCCTCAGGAACCTACGCCAGAATCCTGTTTGTGGACTTCAGCTCCTGGTGCCTTCAACACCATCCTTCCTGGACTGCTACGAGACAAGCTCTACCAGCTCAGCGTGCCCGACTCCCTCTGCAGGTGGATCACTGACTTCCTGACGGACCGGAGACAGCACGTGCGGCTGGGGAAGATCGTCTCGGACACTCGGACTACAAACACTGGACCTCCTCAGGGCTGTGTACTTTCCCCCTGGCTCTTCTCCCTGTACACAAACTACTGCACCTCCAGTCACCAGTCCGTTAAACTGATCAAGTTTGCGGACGACACCGCCCTCATCGGGCTCATCTCGGACAATGATGAGTCCGCCTACAGGAGAGAGGTGGACCGGCTGGCGTCCTGGTGCAGCCACAACAACCTGGAGCTAAACACTCAGAAGATGATCGTGGACTTCAGGAAAAACACAGCGCCACCGTCCCCCCTCGCCCTGACAGACTCTCCCACCCCCATCTCCATCGTGGACTCCATTCTGTTTCCTGGGCACCACCATCACCTCAAATGGGAGCCAACCATCAGCTCCCTCATCAAGAAGGCCCAGCAAAGGATGTTCTTCCTGCGGCAGCTGAGGAAACTTAAGCTGCCTACCAGGATGCTGGTGCAGTTCTACACGGCCATCATCGAGTCCATCCTCACCTCCTCCATCACCGTGTTGGACCAGCGCAACAGACTGGGACAAGCATTGACTGCCGCGCATTGTGCGTGCAGCAGAGAAGGTGATTGGCTGTGAGCTCCCATCTCTCCAGGACCTGTTCACCTCCAGGACCCGGAGCCGTGCGGGTTGGATCACAGCTAACCCTTCTCACCCTGGACATGGACTATTCACCTCTCTCCCCTCAGGCAGGAGGCTACGGTCTATCCAGACCCATACCTCCCGCCACTTGAACAGTTTTTTCCCCTCCGCCATCAGACTCATGAACAAAAAACAAGTCTCTGTAGCTTAGTTACAGACTCATGGATGTATCTGCACTGTGTGGTGTGCACACTTAGACCCGCTGCTATCACTTAATCACTTTATACACCTAATCATCTGTAAATACAATCCCTCTGTTGTTCAATGTCAAATTGTTGTTGTCTTACCATATGTCACTTTTATTTTAACTTATTTTATATTTTTTACGCATGCCCTTATAGCCTTATAGTTTAAAGTTTTTTTAGCTTATTTTTATCATAACTCTGTGTTATATGTTTTATGTCGCATGTTTGCACCGAGAAAAACTCCTAGTTTGTGAACCTGTTCTCAAACCATGGCAATAAAACCTATTCTGATTCTGATTAAAAACAGTGAAATGCCTCATAAACTTGAAGTGATAACATAAAAATCGACATCCCCGTGAATCTGCCCGTAAAGCACACAAAGCCAGCGTTTTGCCCCCTGGCTATTTTCTGCAGCCGGCGTGTGTGTTTTGCGGTGACTAACCCTCAGCAGGAGTCATCTTACAAAAATAAAGGAGCCATTGGCTGTGGCAGGTTGGCAGACGCGGGACAGGCATGTGAGCTATTTGTGCACTTATGTCAAAAGATGTACAGCGCAGAAAACAACCCCAGGAGTGAATAGGCTCCTCTGTGATCACCTCCGCCCTGAGCAAAACATGTTTATAAAGAGAAGACAAATCGGTACGAGCGACAAACAGGTCAAAGGAAAGTGAAAAGCGTTCGATAGGTGATTGGTTTCCATTGAAGTAGGTCATTAGGTGTGAGGTTAGCATGTGCATGTGTAATCTGACGGAGTTCACCTGACACAGCAAATAGGTCCACATTGCAATAGTTTTTGAAAAGTTGTTTGCCTTTTGAAGTTTGTTTGTTTGTTTTGTCAATATATATATATTTTTGCCTTGACCTGAAAAGTTGTGGTGACGTAATAGCAGAAGTAAATGGTCAATGGTCAAGTCTGAATGAGGACAACAATGAAGCACTAAATTCATTTAAATACAAAAATGTCAACATCCAAGTCACAGCAAACTAAAGTTATGCAGCCCTCAAGTCTATGTTTAAAAAATAAATAATTTAAAAGTAAAGTAAGTAAAAAAGTATTGATGGTGTTTTCTACACAAACTATTGAGGCCAAAAAAACATTACACTGTTTCATAGAATGTTCAAAAACCCTGATGTTTTTCTATCCTCATAAATTTCTATTCAAAAGATAACTTGTTGCTAAACAACAAACAAACCAACAGCAGCAAAAAATAATCTATTTGGCAAAGCGTTAACATTCCAGCGGCAGCCCACTATCAGCATTCTCAGTTTACAAATCTGTCTACCGTCCTGGCACACGCAAACAGCTTCCACAGCTCTGGAGATGTTTATAGCGACAGTAGATCTGTGAATAGTAATTATAGTATATTATTAGAGAGCGAGGGATAAATAACGTGTTTATCTTGAGTGGCACCTTGGCACAGTGGTTAATCTTCTCACCTCAAGGCAAGAAGGTCCAAGGTTTAATTCCCAGACCTTAGTGTTTACATGTTAGCTAATGGCAGATATATAGTAGGCTTGTGACAAACTTACCTACCTACTGTATGTTAGTTGTCTGTCCCTTACATACACTGTCAGTGTTTCTTCCTCTTCTTCTGGAAGAGGAAGAATGAGAAGACATAGCGACGCCACTCTCATGTCAGCCAAGATTGGAGCCCTGAACTTTTGAGGAAAGTTGAGGAAAGGCTCAAGTCTACAAATGTCCCCAATATACTATGATGGACAAATACTTATTACTAGAATGTAATCGAACTTAAACACCTTTAAGTCGGCCTCTGTTGTTTTTGATCAACCAGCTGAAGGAATGTGGCCTGAGTCTGAATGTACACACTAACTAGACATCAGTCTCAGACAGTATATTGACTTCACCAAATGCCAAACATACCGTTTCCATGTTATGCAAACGTTGAATACACAACGCACAGTACTAAACAAGTTTAAGTCTCACTTTTTCTGCAAGTTTGTTTGATTGCCTCCAGCCGCTTGGCCTGAGCTCCCACTTTTCTCCTCTCACATGATCTTTCTAAGAAGTTGGATTCCGTAAAAGCAAGAAACAAAACCCAATTATAAATTCCATAAAGTAATAAAACACATACCAGATGCTTTACACAAAAATCACTCTATATTTGATTATGAAACTATAGGGACTGGCTGAGTCGACCCCACCCTTTTACAGTCACCCTTGAGTTACAGCTTTTGCACAAACAACATGTCTCCCGAAGAAAGGCGAGGGGAGAGAAGAGGGAGAAGGGGTTGGAGAAGGTGGGGGTGAGGGGTAACCTATATACTAATCTGACTCGCGCTCTCTCTCGGAGCTCCCAGCAGACTCGCGTTGATAAATAGCAGGCCCCCTCGAAGCAACAGATGCAGAGACTACAGCAACTTTGTTCACCAGCGTTCTGAGAGAAAAAAAAAAAGTTCCTCACGGCTGTTCCACACACACAAAGACTCCGGCAAATGTGCAAAACAACACAAGGGGCAATCCAAGTTACTGGACAAAAATATATCCGTCCCACGGTTGATCTTATAGTTTACGAATATGCAGTAGATGTTCTTCTTAACCTTGACCTGATAAGATTAGCTATAGCTTGAATATTTGATTAAACAGATGCCTATTGTAGGTCAAACTAATATTCTTCAGGCTGATGAGGTCTTTTTGTGTAACATTCTGTGGAAAAACAAAACGAAAAAACTATCTTCTCTATCAATTGAATCAATAAAACATTGTTCCAAAAGAAAATAAGAACAACAAGGCTACAATAACAGTAGGTACTGCTGCTACGTAAGAGCAACTTCCATATTTGAGGGCGATGTACTTTTCGGCTGTTTTTCAAGGACTGGTGCTTGTTGTATCTTTGCAATAAAAAACTAAAATAAAAAAATAAATGTAACCTTTCTTTATCCATAATCATCTTTCTTGCAAACACTCCCCTGTGACGTCAAAAAAGCAGCACTCCTCCAGCTGAAAAGATTATGCAGTGCGGAAACAATTTAAGAAGGAAGAAAATATGTTTTGCACGCTGTTTTTTTAGAGAAAAGTTGAAAAGCCCTTTCTTTTTTTTGGTCCAAAGACGGTGTTTTTCCTTGAGAGCTTGCACAGAGGGCTTACTGTGGGGGATTGTTTGGTGTTTTGTGGCCGCTCCAGGAGAACGTGTGCTGTGAAGTGGGGTTGTGAAAGTTGTTTTGTTTGAAAGAAAAGACCAAGTAATTTAGGGACAAAGTTTAACTTTGGTGAGAATGCTTGAGTAACATTACCACCTGCCTGATGTGCCACATTTATGCACTTTCTATCAGCTCCAGAATTCACACGTGTATTAAAGTTTCAGGCCGCACAGTATGAGAAAATACGAAATATTCTATGACTGTCTTGAAGATTGCGATATTTCACTACACCATTACAACATACATTAAATAATAAAAAAAAATTACAATATCAGGACCAAATCATGACTAAAACTTAGCTTTTGCACATACGTAAGTGATATTATATTGTGGATATTTCATCACCTGATTAAGTGATAATTGGGTGCCATTTTGTGCAAATGTTAATCGGAAATTTTTCCTGACCCTTCATTCCCAACATGCATTACAAGTTACTACAGTTTACACATTTTACTTCCATAAACCACTTCGAGAGATACGGACCACAGCAGACCGGGAACAATCCACGTAATTTTAAGTTCATGGGCGATGTTTTGACCCGGACATCTAGCTTGTTCAGTCCCTATGTTTCTTCCTTCTTTTTTAATGATAGTTTTTCCTTTCATCTGCAAGATCATAATCCAGTCTTTGTGCCAGAGAGGAATGCATGTCGAAAGCCAATCAATGAAACACTATAGTATGTATCCAATCAATCAGTAAATCTATGCACAACAGGTACGGTACGGATGAAAGATGACAGCAATTTTATGGAATTGGTTATTTAAAAAACACAAAGTCACATGATGGCACTGTTTATGTCGACTGGTTGCTTTTAGCCTGAACCCTTCCCGTTTCGCCTGTGTCTGAGAGCTCCCTTTTTCCATTTAGCCAGCGCTATGTTTAAAAGCACCTCTGCCACACACTTGCAGAGTTTTGACCTGGACTGACCGACTATCCCTGTTGGGAGCATGAGCTTAAGTGCATTTTACCTCCAAGTACCTCTCGGGAGAGCGGCAGGGTGAGTGGACAGCTCCTATCGGGCATCCCATTGTGTTGCTATGGTGACGGGGCACACACAAACAGTCCCGTGGCCTCCAACGGGACACAGGCCAGAGGAGCTGTCGTCGGGTTAGAATATAGTCACAAGAAATTTAAGCGAGTGAGTTAAAGTGCCACTAAATAACAGTTGTGACAAATTAGTGGCACATCTTAAAGGGATATTTCAGGATTTTTGACACAGGGGCTCATTTCCTAGTTATCCAGAGTGATGTTGATTTCTGGAGATGTATTTATTTATTTATTTTTTAATTCATGCGGTCCTTATATTTGAAGAGTTTAGTGGTGCTAGGCTAGTGCTAGGCTAGTGCATATCCATGGTAACTAGTAAAAACAGTCTGACCCTGCACCTGAGGCAAATCACTTATAACACCAGACTACCGATATAAATGTCTGTGTTGACTGAATAATTGTTTTAATATAATCATTTTGCATTTAAAATAACTTATATTTGAGCAGCATCAGCTGTAAGCTATGCAGTGGCGGAGTGATCTGCTAGGTTACCGGATCTACAGTAGTTTGTTTACCTGTGGCCGGCATTACTACATGTGGAATTCCCAAAGGAGCTTTCTACAAATCAGATATGGCAACGTTTGGAGGACTACCCGATGATTTTGAGGAGCTGTCGTCAAGGCTACTGCATTAAAAACTAGAAGCCTGGTTTTTAATGCAGGCTACTAGTTACCATAGACATGCACTAGTCTAGCGCCACTAAACTCTTCAAATATAAGGACTACATGAATTAAAAATTAAAAAATCTCCAGAAATCAACAACACTTTGGATAACTAGGAAATGAAGGCCCTATGTCAAAAGTCTTGAAATATCCCTTTAATTAATATATACTGTAAACGTATTTGAACAAAGCGTTCTGCAGTAGCAGCAGTATCAAAATGTTCGGCAGTGAAAGAAGAAACTACCAACTTGGAAAGGATTACTTAACCTCTTACCACCCGCCTTAACCGAGCTTCTCGACTGGAGAGCATCAGTGTAACGCCTCATTTGAAAGCTAAGACCTACAAAAGTGATTGTAACGTTTTGTCACACTTTTGTTGTGTTTTTGTCACTTTTTTGTCACTTTTTCAATGCATTTTTGTTGCTTTTACATAGCTTTTTTCCCATTGCTTTATTGTGTTGTTTTCATCTATTTTTTGTATTTTTTCTGGTCCTGTTTTTGAATAAAGTCAGGGTTAGAATGTAATAATTTATTTTAAAATAGCAATAATTTTATTTAATATCATATACTCCTTCACTTCTGGTCTGGAGTACTATGTAACAACAAATACTTGGTATGGTAAAATGTATTAATGACTAATACCTGAGCAGTCGCCTTATTGCATTGACTTCTTCATTGCAGTATTTGGTCACATTCAGTAAATAGCAAAAATTCCTCCTTTATCCAGATTATGAAACAGTTCAATGGGATTTTATAATTATCATCTGAAAAGGCTAATTGTATCTTTGCTGGGGTCAAAAAACAACTGACAGACAAACAGAAAAACAAGTCTGTGTGTTGCAACGAAACTGGTGTGTCATCAGTGATAGAGAAGTGCTAACCACACAAACAGACCATTGTGCTGCCAGTCCATGACCAAAACCATGACCCCACGACCTGTGGTGTCAGGCTGAGGTGGAAGAAGTATTTAGAGTCTAGACTCAAAAATGCCATTACTTAAACATTATACTAGAAATACTGTACAATTAGCATACTTTATCATCATTACATACAAATACCTATAATGCCTATAAACACCAAAACCTATCTATCTCTCTATCTACACTCAACAAAAATATAAACGCAACACTTTTGTTTCTGCTCCCATTTTTCATGAGATGGACCCAAAGATCCAAAATTCATTCCAGATAAACAATATTACCATTTCTCTCAAACATTGTTCACAAATCAGTCCAAATGTGTGATAGTGAGCACTTCTGCTCTGCCGAGACAATCCATCCCACCTCACAGGTGCGCCACATCAAGATGCTGATCTGACATCATGACTAGTGCACAGGTGTACCTTATACTGCCCACAACAAAAGGCCACCCTGAAATGTGCAGTTTTTTGCTTTATTGGGGGTCTGGGGACTCAGAACCAGTCAGTATCTGGTGTGACCACCATTTGCCTCATGCAGTGCAACACATCTTCTTCGCATAGAGTTTATCAGATTGTCAATTGTGGCCTGTGGAATGTTGGTCCACTCCTCTTCAATGGCTGTGCGAAGTTGCTGGATATTAGTGGGAACTGGTACACGCTGTCGTATTCTGCTGCTGCTTGACCCCGGCGAATACGACAGCGTGTACCAGTTCCCACTAATACTAATACTATCTATATATATATATATATATATATATATATATATATACAGTGCCTTGCAAAAGTATTCGGCCCCCTTGAACTTTTCGACCACATTTCAGGCTTCAAACATAAAGATATTAAACTGTAATTTTTTGTGAAGAACCAACAACAAGTGGGACACAATCATGAAGTGAAACGAAATGTATTGGATATTTCAAACATTTTTAACAAATAAAAAACTGAAAAATTGGGCGTGCAAAATCATTCAGCCTCCTTAAGTTAATACTTTGTAGCGCCACCTTTTGCTGCGATTACTGCTGTAAGTCGCTTGGGGTTTGTCTCTATCAGTTTTGCACATTGAGAGACTGAAATATTTGCCCATTCCTCCTTGCAAAACAGCTCGAGCTCAGTGAAGTTGGATGGACAGCGTTTGTGAACAGCACTTTTCAGTTCTTTCCACAGACTCTCGATTGGATTCAAGTCTGGACTTTGACTTGGCCATTCTAACACCTGGATATGTTTATTTGTGAACCACTCTATTGTAGATTTTGCTTTATGTTTTGGATCATTGTCTTGTTGGAAGACAAATCTCCGTCCCAGTCCCAGGTCTTTTGCAGACTCCATCAGGTTTTCTTCCAGAATGGTCCTGTATTTGGCTCCATCCATCTTCCCATAAATTTTAACCATCTTCCCTGTCCCTGCTGAAGAAAAGCCCAAACCATGATGCTGCCACCACCATGTTTGACAGTGGGGATGGTGTGTTCAGGGTGATGAGCTGTGTTGCTTTTACGCCAAACATAACGTTTTGCATTGTTGCCAAAAAGTTCGATTTTGGTTTCATCTGACCAGAGCACCTTCTTCCACATGTTTGGTGTGTCTCCCAGGTGGCTTGTGGCAAACTTTAAACAACACTTTTTATGGATATCTTTAAGAAATGGTTTTCTTCTTGCCACTCTTCCATAAAGGCCAGAGTTGTGCAGTATACGACTGATTGTTGTCCTATGGACAGAGTCTCCCACCTCAGCTGTACATTTCTACAGTTCATCCAGAGTGATCATGGGCCTCTTGGCAGCATCTCTGATCAGTTTTCTCCTTGTATGAGCTGAAAGTTTAGAGGGACGGCCGGGTCTTTGTAGATTTGCAGTGGTCTGATACTCCTTCCATTTCAATATTATCGCTTGCACAGTGCTCCTTGGGATGTTTAAAGCTTGGGAAATCTTTTTGTATCCAAATCCGGCTTTAAACTTCTCCACAATAGTATCTCGGACCTGCCTGGTGTGTTCCTTGTTCTTCATGATGCTCTCTGCGCTTTAAACTGACCTCTGAGACTATCACAGAGCAGGTGCATTTATACGGAGACTTGTTCACACACAGGTGGATTCTATTTATTATCATTAGTCATTTAGGTCAACATTGGATCATTCAGAGATCCTCACTGGACTTCTGGAGAGAGTTTGCTGCACTGAAAGTAAAGGGGCTGAATAATTTTGCACGCCCAATTTTTCAGTTGTTTATTTGTTAAAAATTTTGAAATATCCAATAAATTTCATTTCACTTCATGATTGTGTCCCACTTGTTGTTGGTTCTTCACAAAAAATGACAGTTTTATATCTTTATGTTTGAAGCCTGAAATGTGGCAAAAGGTCGAAAGGTTCAAGGGGGCCGAATACTTTCACAAGGCACTGTATATATATATATATATATATATATATATATATATATATATATATATATATATATATATATATATATATATATATATAGGTTTTGTCATTGTTAATGTATTATATATTATAATACAGTACGTTGTTTTTGTTATTGATAAACCTGGTGTGAATTTTCCACTCAATGCATTTCACTTGGACATTATATTTGTGTCATCAATATGGGACAAGAATTAAGTATTGTGGATTTATATGACTTTTTTTTCACCATTGACGTCAAAACACAAGCTGTTCACAAAGAGTCGCACAAAGATAAGAGTCCACAGTAAATGGCTTGAGCGTGGTAGGATTTTCACACTGACATCATCGCGTGGGAAAGTCTCTCCTTGTCCTCCTGTATCTACTGCTGACCTCAGATCTGTTCATCGACACACAGTTCAAACAGAAACAAACTCCACTTTCCATGCACCCCTCAAATGAAACCTACACAAACTGCAGCTCTTGCCGACAGAAGGCTCTTGCCGACAGAAGGCTCATGCCAACGTACACACAGCGCTGGAAGTCATGGAGGAAGTCTGTGTGGAAAAGGAAGGAAATGGGAACACACCCCTCGCTCTGAACAGGACACTGCCAGGAAAAAGAGTGCTTTAGTAGGAACCATACGCACAAGATCTGAGCAACACAACAACAGAGGATTTAAAGCTGAACAACCCAATCTAATTAATCCTCCTGCCACTGTGTTATATTGTGTGCTTATGCAATTACATGCCCTATATAAGGGGGTAGAAAGGGGCACACAGGTGTTACAGTGTTGGGGTAGGTCTATACAGTCTTTCCACCGTGTCAATGTGGAGTTCTGAAACTTGTGTATTCATGGGTGGCTAATAAGGTATGCCAATAAATTGTGGAACACAGTATTTTTCCTGACTCTTTTTGGTGGAGGACAGACATGTGTCCGAGACACCTCAAGCACTGTAGCCATAGCGCAATTTGCAAAGGGCAAATTCGGTAGAACAGTAGAAATAAAAGAAAAACAAAAGAAAAATGTGAAGCCACACCGTCTATAACAGCCTATATGACAGGTGCATATCTTCCCCTTGTATGATATTAAGGAAACTTTCTTCCTAATACATACAACACTCTACTCTACAAGATCAATATACCTTTCCTCAAAACCAACACCAACAATAAAGTATCATGCGGTACTTATTTAGCCCATAGGTCATGAAAATATTTCATGACCTACTCAATATGCAATGAGTCAGAAGGTTTCAAGGCAATTAGATAACAATGTGATTATATTGCGGGTTATGACACTATGGGGCAATTATAGGAGAGCTGAATGAAAACATTGCAGAATGCTCATTAATGACAGAGCAATAATAAATGTCTAACGTTATTGCTATTCTGTACGCAGTGGAGATCCCAATAGACAAGGCCATGGGGACGTCTTAAATGTGCTGATATGGCATATCTGCCAAAGAGCAGAAACATTTGAATCCTGTTTTGGATTGATATTTCACATTTTATTATATAAATTAATGGAAATTAGTTGAGTATTGAATGAGTGCTTGGTGCTCCCTCCGCTGGTAGCAGGGAGAATTAGCCATAGTAAAAACAAGATGAGAACCACGTAACACGGGAACGTTATAACAAGGTTAAAAGCTCATCTTTTGTCCCCTTAAATGACAAATGTAGTTGATTATTTCTTTTTGCTTTGGGTGCTCACAGTGAGAGAGTTCTATCATTAGAACAGCTGAAGGATCCGCCCAAGCCTTTGGGACTGTTGGAGTGGTCCTTGAGCAGAAGAGTTGCTGAGGTCTCGACTGGCGATCTTTCTCACACTGATGTAAATGGACATGTCACTGGCTGCTCCCAGTTCCCCTCCGCTGTGTGACTTTGGGGTCAACACACCAGCCTGTGCTCTATGGACTGGGCTGGGTCTGTTTGGACACACAGTCTCATCATTGGCACTAAGTGGATTTTGCTAAGCGTTAACATTTTTACTCACTCTTTGGACATTCAGTTACACTGTATCTATCGAGGAAAGCTGTAACTCGGCATGACTGGACTCTATATTAAATCCAGTCTTTTCACACACAGCAGCTGCACAGACAGACTTGGAGCCAAACCCCCTTCAGTGCTATAATTTCTATGTTTTCATTGTCAGTTCAATATAAATTTCACCTCAAGCTCTTCATAAACGCTGCTGTCATCTCCACAACTCCCCATCGGCCCATTCTGCAGCTCACTCTTCTCTCTGCTTTTCATTACAGAGACCACAGGGGATAAACCAGTGACAGTGATGAGGATAAAGCAAATCCATCTGCTGATATAAAAACATGTCACTTTTGAATTTGTCTTCTCCTCTATAACAATTGTGACTCTCTTAAAGTGTTTCAGGCAATTATCTTGATATTTCTTACTTACTTACTTTAATCAATATTCCTTAAGTCAAGAACCATTTTGTTATATAATCAAATATAATTATACAAAACTGCTATGATGTTGGGAAACTAACTTAGTTATTTCAAATGCTATTAGTTTCACACACAAAAAAGCATTTTCTGATCCGATTCTGATCTGCAGGGCATTTGTTCCTATCACATGTTTTTATATTATTTTCGCAGATTCTATTGAAGATTTAAAGCCTCTCAATAAAGTCAGTCGGAGTGTATCGGCCAGTGCCGAATGTCACACAGATGTGTCACAGAACGGAAACACCCACACTCCCGCACTTGTCGCTGCTGTCCTGAAATTACATAACACATGGTCACAGTGGTGTATCATTGTGTACATGTGAGGTGTGGGAGTGGGGGAGTCTGTCACATGACTCTGGGCAGACTGCACCTCAGGTCATTTAACCTGGAGTCTGTAAAATGTTATGGAGCTGAGCAATCAAGACATTCTCCTCATATTATTGACATCATCTGGACACAAAGTATAAAGCTTCAAGGGCATATGACAGGTTAGACTCAACTTTCATCTAATGTTTAGTAATTTAACTCATACAGATATTAATCTATACAAAGAGGTAGAATTTCCACAACTGCTGCCATACCACAATGCTGAACCAAAGGGTCATGAGTCTTAGATCAGATACAAATCAGTATTCCCATGTCACTGACACAGCATGGAGACTAGACTGAGAGGATGAGAAAATCTACATTTGGCACAAAAAATGACTGAGGCAATTATGCAAGGAGGCTGATGTCATGTTTGACAGCAAAAAAATCAGATTTTCTTTTTTTTTTTTTATGATCCATAAACCAGACTGGGAGGCAGCAGTCAATATTGAATGCGGGAGTAAGAGAAGGTTTAAAATTCCTCAGACAGACCAATGCCAAGTCTAGACTGTTGTACAGTATTAGGCTCATGTAGTGAAAGGTTCAAGGATCCCTGTACAAAATGTCCAAACTGTAGAAATTACGGTGGAAACCATTTGTTTTTACAATGGCTGCCTTTGTGCTTAGATTTTCAAACAATGTTTGTAGCTACCACAAGATTATATTACGTTTAGACAAAGGCACAGAAATACTGCCGATTTAAACCTACAATGGGACCCACAGCAATAATCAGTATTCTGATTCATCTAAAAACTGTTTTATACTTTGCCCTTTGGTGAATCTGAAGCAGCGTAGTGCAAACGTATACACTTATACACCGGGATATCAGTTTTGGCCCCACACGCCAACGATCCTGTGCAATCAGATTTGTTTATTTGCCGTCACGTGTTGTTCGTGAGTAACGTTACTCTTAGGATGCGGACGTCCCCTCCAAAACAATCCACAGATGGCGCACAAGGGGCCAAGAGTTTTTTTCCAATCTGCGGTAAATTACCAAAAACAAATCAAGTTTGACAAATCAAGGTGAGTTTCGTGATTCATAATCCTGTTTGAATATTAATGCAGAACCGCAAATAACATCGCAACAACGTCACACGTCTGCCTGTCGCTGATTTGTTACTCCACTTCCTTTTGGCTGGCGTTTGCTCCACTTCAGAACACAGTCGATGCCCAAGTCACCAATCTCCAGGCATGCAAACTTAGGCCTGTATGTGTATTGGCCAAACCGTAGTGGAACAGCTTAAAGTCAAAGATATATTTGGGACTTGTCAAACTGGTTGAAGCATGAGAAAAAGGAGCAGAAGTGAGCGATGGCACTAGTCTCTGGTGACAAACTCAGTGGGCGGCAAAACCAGGTCAGGCTTTGCAGTAAAACGACTCTCCTTCCGCACAAATGTCTACAATAGCATCGGCTACAGTTTGTACAAATCTTCCCACGTGGCTATCCCTCATATATATACAGTATCTGAGTGTGCACCCAGCTGTATCTGCGGTCCACAGTGAGAAAAGGAAGAACCTGTTGGCCCTGGCCTGTCTCCGATGGCCCCTGGTATCCTGCCCCACCCACTGATGGGACAGTGGATTAGCTGCGGTCACCCCATTTGGCCCCAAACGCTGTTAGACGTGTCCCACACAGCTCTGCCACCTCAGCGTTTGGGCTGTTTGGACAGGAAAGCCCTCCGCCAGCTGCCTACAACAACAAGCCGACCTTAGTCACCGTCAGCGAGAGTGTGTGGGAGTTTTCAGAGGCGTTCATGAAGCAAGTGTGAAACTGTGATGTAGAAGATGTAAAACAATATTGACAATGATTAGTAATATTTATTAGATGCTTAGATGTTTTATATATTTAAAAACTTACCAAGAGAAAGTTTACAAGGCCTACAGTCACTTTGGACTAGTCAAAACTGGTACAAAGGTTTTTAGTTTGTCCATAATATGGTTTTCCATTTTGACAGTATTGATGAGTTTGCATTTTTTGTATGCTAATAAAGAAGTTCTAGTCGCCTCTCTAGGTTTCTACTGCTGTTGTTTGTTTACATTCCATCTCATTGAGACGGTTGCCAGAGCCTGATGACTTCATTCATGTCGTGTGTGATAAAAAAGCAAGTAACGGCTTGTCTAAACTGTTAGAGAAGTGAACACTAAATTGATGACTGTAATTTCAAAGGCTTCGAGTTTCCATAACCACAAGAAATCCTGGGGCTAAGAGACGGAGCCATCTAAATGACAAACCGGACATGCCACCTATTGATTCAGGGCTGTCAGTGCTTAATGATTGACTTCGATGGCGGTTTTTGCACATTAATAATACATTGTGTACAGTGCAAATGGAAGGTTCAAAATATGGTATGAATAGGAGAGTGTTTTAGTAACTACAGAATCCTGCTGGTATGTTAATTGTTGGATTCCTTATGGGATTATGGCATGTGGTAAGATCTGGGATGAGCTTGTAGTAGATCTTCTGCTCCTCATTTCCTGGCTGGTAAGTGTTTGGACATGTCTCACCTGAACAAAATGCTCAGGGAGAGGGCAGTCTGGAGAGTCTGTGGGTGGTCGGGTGCTTCCAACTCACTCCACAAAGTTGAAAAGAACCTAGAGAGACAGAACTTAGAGGAGATCTCTTCTATTAAACGTTATGTTTTTTCACACATACACAGTATACATCGTTCTTTTTGTAAGAAAAAAGAAAAAAGGCTTCTTTGAAACCTTTGCAGGAAACTCCTCATAACACTGTTTGAAGACAGTACAGTCTTGAAGACACTTCCCCTGTACAAAAGAACAACCTCTACCCACTGGTACTTCCTGTGAGGAGTTCTGCACTGACTTCCTGAATAAGACATCACAAATTTCCTCAGCACTACTCTTCCTCTTTTTGTCTGAAATCTTTTAATCCTTCTCTCACAGTTTCTATATTTGTTAAACTGTCATCAACGTCAGGCCCGGTGTGAAATGGCACAGGCTTTGTGGCTATGTCTGCGCAACCTTTTGAACACCAGTCACAAGAAGCATCCTCTGACATATGAACTGAGAGGAGTCCAAGGATCAATAGTAGAAACTAACCAAAACAAAGCCCTGGTTCTACAATAAAAATCATGAGAAAGTGATCATATTGCTTGCACATCAAAAAAACGAGTGGGATATGACGTTGTACAGTACTGTATGTGTGTGGATGTGAAATGCCAGACGTAAAAAGAGTATTATGGAAATTAAAATGGCAGGTTGGACTGTTTTACTTGCTGCGGGTAAGAAACATATTTTTGTTTTTTGCTATCTATCGTTTTAAGTCGAAATGTCCATAAGGTCTAAAAACATCCCAATTCGTACGTACGTGCAGAATCTATGTAACTTTTACGTGCTGTTTTCTGTTGTGTGCCATAGCCCTTGATGTAAACGAACCAGGAGCAGCAGAACAGCCAGTGCAGACTCGAGGAATGTACCTGAACGATTTGTACCCTCATAAAAAAACAAGTCCCCAACTGTATGTCCAACTAACTTTCAATAATGATTTATGAATATAGGGTGCGCTGAGGTTGCTGTACAACTATGAATGGGAGCAACTGATAAGCCTTGCAAATATAGAAAATAATATTTGTTTAAACTTTGAATGTGCGCTGAGAAAAGAGACACACTTAGCTATAGGATATCTTAACAGGACATGCCCTGACTTGTGACTCTGAGCACAACAGTCTTGAGCAGAGGTGTCCTGTAGGGGCCACTGAGTGACTGATGAAGTGTTACAATACAAAGTCACCACCCAAGTGCATACACTGCTAGGTTATTTACTTACTGTCACACATACTGTTGCAGAAATCAGACCATGGCAAGCCCGGCAGTTTGGTCTCAAAAGAATGTAAAAAGGGAAAGTACTGGAAGTTGATGACACTTTCTTAAGGTGAAGCATTGCACAACTTGTTTTTTAGCTTGCTCACCTGCTTTCACCTGGAAAAAAAGAAACAGTCAAATCTACACACAGCAACCGTTTTCATAGATTTCATTTCCAAATAGGTCCGCTGTAATAAGTGAATTTCTCCATTGTGTGCTCAATAAAGACTTATCTGATATCTAGCCTCATTTATTGAGCTTTTAGCCCTAAAAAAACAAATAATTTTTGAAAGAAATTAGAATTTTTTATGGCAACCCCCCTAATCAAAGATAGAATGAAGATTTGCATGTTCCCCCCGTGTCTGCGTTTCCTCCAGATACGGTTTTCCCTACGACTAAAAAACATGTACAAAAGGCCAGGAGAGTGTGTTTGAGAGCGCGACTGAGGGACAACGGATGCAAATTAGCCCATGGCTACAATCCGGTGTGGTGTGTTCATTAACATGCACTGTCCCTACCAAATAAACCAATAAGTAAAAAAATAAAAATCCTTAAAAACGTATGTAATTTATATACAGGAAAGGATTCAATAATGTTATATTGTTCTCCTATTCAGCTGGTAGTTAATGCATTTGCTTTAGACCAGCCAGTAAATACCTAACTTTCCAGAAAGAATTTGAGCAATTAGCAATTTAAAATGTAGATATACAAACATAAATCTATTGCTAGTATTTCTTTTCATAAATGTATATCAGGGGAAAATCCTTAGCCTGATATCTTTAAGCCTATTTTTTCATATGACAACTGCTCGATGACTACACAAGATCCTCCAAGTTCTGAGATGTTGGTCAGTTTACATTTAAAAAGTGTTGTTTTTTTCCCATAAAGAAGAAAAAGTATGGTTGTTTGTTGCGTATAGGGGAGCAATGGAGATGTGCCTTGGTTCTAGGGGGACACCGTTAACAGAGGACACAATGTGCTTGCGTTACCCCCAACTCAAGTTGTGCTGTAGACTAGGCTTGCTCTGATCAGTATGCCCTGCAGTTACACATGTGGAGATGTTAAACAAGGAGTGGATGACTCTGCATAAGGTTTCATAACTAGTACGAACGCTTGACCTCGCCCTGGCCCATAAACTGTTCAGTATCAGTGCTTGTGCTGCGGTCACTTCAAATCTCAGCTGCAGAGAAACAATGGCATCTGATGTTGACCCATGAACCCACGGATCCTGGGAACAGCGGGAACACAGGGCAGTAGCACTTAATGAGCTATGTAGATCTGCGAGGATAAACGCAAACAGTGCAAAGAGTGAACAAATATTAGGGCTACACGATTTTGCGGGGGGAAAATTAATTGCCAAACAAATGTAGTTACATTTCATAATAAACGTTAAAAAACATGCTGTATTGCTGTATTTGCAATTTAAAATGATCAACATCATCTGCAACAAGAGGAAGAAAATACACAGTGCCATTGTACAGATAACCTCAGTCTAGCCGAAGCGCTTTACTCTATCTATTGGTAAAGACTAAAATTATGAGTTTACTAAGATGGATTTGTATGAGGTTTATTGCGCTGATTTAGCAACATAAATACAATTGATGAAATTATTTTGTCCTGCAGCAACTAGCAGGTTTGTAAATGATTACAGGCCTCTTCATAAATCTGTTATAGTGACTTGTATGAGGATAGAAAGTGACTTAAAAACACGTTATATAATAAAGAGTCTATTCGGTTCAAACCCTCAAAACACTGATATCCGAGAGTAATTGCCTTTTATGACCGTTATGCTCTTTCTTATTAGATGTGACGGGAGCTTGTAGGACAACTTTTGTGCCCACGCTGAAAAACAACACCACAGACTGAGCTGCTATTGTTGCTAACTGAAGTCTGAAGCCTGAACTAGCAGGTTTGCCCACAGCAATGTTTTGCTATGATAGTCATTAAGAAAACAGATGTGGATTTCCTCATTAGGACATGTGTCACACAGTGTAGTAGTTCACACTTCTGGGTACGACTGGTTCTTAGTTAAATCGTTATCTAAGTCAGGCACACTAGGCTGTCAAAAGGCAAACAGGCAAGTTTCCTAGAAATTTCAGAACAATCTCAGAAGCTGTTTACATGCAACTCGCCTCCGCCCCAATGGCTTCCCTTCAGTTTCTCCTCATCCACGTCACCCCTTTTTCTAACCCTATCCTGGCCCGACATCTCCTTCCTCTGTCTGCCCCATCCATGACTCTGACAGCACATAAACTAATACTGGAGGTGTGTTCCTGTTCGACCAATAGCAGACGCGCAGGCTGAGAGTCTTAGTCAATCAGAGCACGGCTCATGCCTTAACGGCCTGTTGTTGTTTTGCTGCTCTTTCCGTTTTCTGCAAGTCTTCACAATGATGAACCATGAACGGGAGAACAAAGAGGAGGCGGGTTTTAATAGGCTTCCGAAGGCTCGCCAACCATTAGGAGGGGGCTAATCTGTCTATGTGTGAAGTTCATGCACAGTTTTGGTACGGTCTTCATCACATGTGTTGTTGCAGGGCGGCTTGTTTTTGGCTTGTTTTGAAAGAAAACTGTCTGATCATGCAGGATAAAGAGAAAATATGATATAGCTGCAACATAGCAACATAGAAATGATCAAATCAATATTTTTTTGGCAGTTAAACCTTAACTACAAGGATATCACATTTGAAAAGGAAGGACAAAATCTGCAAACTAAGGCAAAAAAGCTTTTAAGCGTGACCAATCAGTTCAGAATAACCCCCACTGAAGTGACATCATTGTTCTCACTGACATAAATTTAGGTAATTAAGAAACTATTGGTGACTTTTATGAACGCTATCATACTCTGTTTGTAAATTGCAATAGTTTGACAACGCTAAACTGCTATTGGCCCGGCCGGCCCCCGACCTATAAAAACCCACTATGGCCCATGTGTCAAAAGGTTCACCCATACCTATATTGTTCTTGTGCAACATGTTTATATTATTTTATAATGTAGCTCTAATCGCAAACTAATATCTGGTATCAAAATGAGAATTTAAGTACCTGCCTTGAGCTAATGGATGTACAAAAACAACCAGGGCGTAAAAATATGCATAACAACAAAATAGTTAAGGGAGTATGTTTTACCCCTGAGAACTGTACAGTGCCAAAAAAAGAATACATTACTAACTTGTTTTTTTCACACCCGTCCACCTCCCTTCTCATTGCCACATTGATGCAATACATGTGTTGCACAATCAAAAGTGGTGTTGCTTCCAGGAGCGGACTCCTCATTGCTGTAAACATATCAGGAGACCAACTGCTTCGAGCTTTGGTGATATTATTGACATAAAAAAAAGTGTGAGAGTAGCTGCCATCAGTCTATGCAATCTTACGTGTGCCTGGAGGCCTTACATACTCAACGGCAAGAGTTAAGGGAAGGATTGAAAATAATGTTTAAATAAAACGTTTTGTACCAATATTTTCTTCATTGTAATGTTGCTAACATTTTTCTATATGTGTGCAGTTACAACAAACAACAAATTCAAATTTTAACATAAACTCACCCTTAGTTTTGTCCCTAACTAGTAGTGCCGAAAATGAAAAGAACTACAAACCATCCTATGCACAGATTAAGCTCTCGCTCGTAGAAAGCAGAAGAATCATGGTGTTTCTCTGTTGGCCAGTGGTCACTTCTTCACACACCTGCCCAAACATTTAGACATGTGGTATTTCACGGTGGTTGGCGGTTCGATGATATCTTTAACCCTTGCATCCCCGTACATTCTTGTAACTGGGCACTCTTGACCTATATCTCGTGCGCAGAAGGACATTGTACACAACACGCCACTCCAGTGGAAAAAGTACAGTAGATGTAATACAAGGCCTTAATAATCATGTTGTTAGGATTTATTGTAAGGGATTTGTACTGGATTTGGTGTGAGTCAGCACCTAGAAAAGAAAGATAAGGGCTGCTTTGCTTATGACAAACACAAATGCTCATTGTTATCTGTAACCTGTGACAATACATTATCTACTATATAAAATAACTCCTTGTTTTAATGACAGGAGAACCACAGCTGCAGCCGATCATGCAATAGAAAAGTGCTATTCTATTATAAAAGGATTGCACACTAAAAGCAGAAATACAAATAAAAGTACAGAGCTTCAGGTTTGTGCATTTTGTCACTTTCCAAACCCTACTTAACGCTATCGGAATTCAACTTTTGGACATATCATACATAATGAATCTGTTTTGGGCACCTCAACCTTGATTTGTTACGTTTTCAAACTTAAAATAGAGTGTGTGTGGAAAAAAGATTATTTAGTCAAAGTCACCTTTATTGTCAATTCCACCACATACTGAGAACATAGAGAGAATTCTAATACCATAACTCTCCACAATACAATACATAATTGTAACATGTGGATTATGTCAGTGCTAAGGTAGGCTGGTGCTTTTAAAGCCATATGAACAGTTATGATGTCACCAGTTTACACATTTACACAAACATTAGAGCGACTTGTCTGTCTCAGTCTGAACCACTGCAACATACGCTAGGGCCGGGCGATATAGACCAAAAGTCATATCCCGATATATTTATGTTGAATATCGATATACGATATATATCCCGATATTTTTTCCGCAATGTGAGAGCTATGATATGAACAATGTTAAGTCCAAGTCAAAGCCAAATACGAGTAGTTTTATTGAAAACTCACTATAAAATGTAAACATAAACACTGTATGACAAAGCTCCGTAAGGTGCACATTTAAATAAAAAAATAGCCAATTAAATAAAATAGGTCAATCTTTTTCTGAGGGCAGCATTTATATATAAAGAGATACCAAAATGTGGAGTTTGCATGTTCTCCCCGTGTCTGCGTAGGTTTCCCCCGGGTACTCCGGTGTCCCCTACCACTAAAAACATGTACAATAGACCAGGATGAATCAGAGTGTGTTTGAGAGTGCGCATGGGGGACGGATGGATTTGTAGATGTTGGACCGAACCTTGCTGCAAAAATTGTAAACGTTGAGAACTATAATTGTGATCTGATAGAAGCAAATCCTATGTCCCTGTTCCTCAAACCTGTGGAGGAAAAGGAGATACTGGACATTGTTAAAGGGTGTAAAAATAAAACTTCGACCGATTACCATGACATGGACATGAAAACTTTAAAAACTGTTATTGAAAGTATCTCTAAGCCGTTAACTTACATCTGTAACTTATCGTTGCAAACTGGACAATTTCCTGATAGTATGAAAGTAGCAAAAGTGATTCCTCTGTTCAAAGCAGGAGATAAACATCTCTTTACAAACTATAGGCCTGTTTCCCTTTTACCGCAATTCTCTAAAATCTTAGAAAAGGTTTTTAACTCTAGACTCGACAGCTTTATTGAAAAGTGTAATTTACTCTCGGACAATCAGTTTGGTTTCAGGAACAATCACTCAACCTCACACGCGCTCTTTGATATAACTGAAGAAATAACTAATGCTGTAGATAACAAGAAATGTGCAATAGGGTTATTTATTGACCTGAGTAAAGCGTTTGATACAATAAACTATGATATATTAATTAATAAACTAGAACTTTATGGAATTAGGGGGGTAGCTCAACAGTGGGTTACCAGTTACTTAAAAAATAGAAAACAATGTGTGAAAATCGGTGATTATCAGTCGAGTTGTCGACAAATTGTCTGTGGTTTACCTCAAGGTTCTATTCTGGGCCCAAAATTGTTTAATATGTATATTAACGACATTTGTAAAACGTCTGAAATACTTAAATTTATCTTGTTTGCTGACGATACAAATATTTTTGCATCAGGAGACGACTTACAGCAGCTGTGTCGGATTGTTAACTTGGAACTCAAAAGTGTCAACAAGTGGTTCAAACAAAATAAATTATCTTTAAATCTGAGTAAAAGCAAAATGATGATATTTGGCAACTGTAACTCCAATGCTCAGGAAGCAATTCAGATAGAAGGTGTTGTTATCGAGCGAGTGCATGAAATCAAATTCCTTGGTGTGATTATTGATGACAGAATTACTTGGAAATCTCATATTAAATATATATCTACGAAAATTTCTAGAAGCATTTCAGTAATTGCAAAAGCAAAGCACATTTTAAACATCAAAGCTCTACATACCTTATACTGTTCTCTGATTTTGCCCTACTTATATTATTGTACTGTGGTTTGGGGTAGTACTTACAAAAACACAGTTAAACCAATAATATTGTTGCAAAAAAGAGCTATCCGAGTAATTCATAAAGTTGGGTTTTTGGACCACACAAACTCATTATTTTTAAAATCAAAGATCATGAAGTTTTGTGACATTGTTGAGTTCCAAACTGTTCAAATGTTATTCAAAGCAAGGTATAAATTGTTACCAAACCAATTACAAAGAAGGTTCCAAGAACGTACTGGTCGTTATGAATTACGTGATGAATTAAACTTTAGGATTCAGAAACATAGCACAACTTTGAAAAGTTTTAGTCCAACAGTTAATGGTGTTCAATTGTGGAATAAACTGGAGATGGATTTGAAACGATGTTCAAACATCAACCTGTTCAAATTTAAATACAAACAAAAGACCTTTGAAATATACAGACAAGAAGAAATGTGTTGCCACTAGGGGGAGCAGTAGGATGGATTATGTGTATTGTTCCTCTATAATCTGGAAGAGTGTTGCTGCTTGGAACGGTTGTCATTCTATTGCTCAAATTCACAAATGGAGAATTAGGGTTGGCAGGTTATGGATCTGTTGAGAGGAATCCTCCCAACGGGCTCTAAACCTTGTCTTTTAATGCACCACTCAGCATAGGAACATATTCTACAAAATCAGCTGTTAGGGCAGCCATGTGGGGGTTTGTTGATTGGGAGTTACTGCCCTCTTCATCTGGCCCGCTCTACACTTTGGCTTTTTAATGCACCACACTATGCAGGGCTACAGCATACTTCACATATAACTCAATTAAATAAATATATAATAATAATGATTATGGAAATTACACCCAAATTAAAATTATACTGAGAATGGTAATGACAACTGGAAAGTATCAAGATCTCAGATTATAATATCTATTAATGTACCTTCATAACATAAAAGTAACTCTCGGTTATCAAGGGTAAAAATCTGGAAGAAATATATTAAGGATCACATTTTTTTTTTTTTTTTGACTGCTTTGTTCTAGACATCGTACGTGAAACGGGATTGTTGTTGTAGCTGTGCGTTGCTTCAATTAATTGTATAAACAGTTCATATATTATTATTTTTTTTGGTAAGTTTGTAAGTTGGTCTGTATGAATGTAGCTGCTTGAAATGTTCTTTTTTTATTTATTTTATTGCACTTGGGGGTGGGCAATCATAAGCTTTTGCTTCAGCCCACTCCTTTTGAGCACTATGTGTACTGCTCAAATAAACAAATAAACATAAACATAAACGAAATTAGCCAAAGGCTACAACTTGGCTTGTTCATTAACATGCACTGACCCTACAAAAAAAAAAGTTAAATATGACCCATTGGTTTCCAATGTATATAATGTCCTCTCTCAGCTGCTTTGGCCCGATTGAGTTCAACGTCCTGTGTTTGATGTAAATAGTTGGCTGCTGTAGGTGGAAACAAAGTTGACGAGACAAATAACAGAACCGATAAGGGTTGTGGTATAAAATAGAGGATGTAAAGAAACAAGGAAACTTTCTAGTGATGCTAGAAGAGTGGACCGCAAACCACTCTTTCTTTTGATTATTCTTAATTATATTCTGTGTGAATACTCGATTCTGATTGGCTGGAAGGTGTCCATTAAAAAGTGATCATGTACACCGAGCCCGGAAACAGTTAAATCACGTTCTATATCACTCCACTGCAGCTGTTTGCATAGTAACGATAAACAATTGAGCTGGAACTAGTTTCAGGTAAAACAGATTAAAAAGTGAAATAACTCCTGCCCAGGACTTAAAAAAATAAGCAAACAGGCCCCAATGAACAGTTTCAGTTAGCCGGACCATGGTATAAGCGGGATAATGCACTCCGAGGTGTCCATTATCAGAAATAACTGGACTCCGCGGAAGCAACATCGTCCAGTTATTTCTGATAATGGACACCTTGTCGTGCATTATCCCTGACTTGTTTTGGCTCTGAGAAAAATGCTTGCAATGATTAAGCTACTTCTAACTTGAAACTGTTGTTCAACTACACGTTGATAAATCACTTTTCTCCTGTTCACTGTTGAACATTGACGCAGCAAAACAGTGTTGCATAAGTTCCATATCTAAGCCTCCTCCATATTTGCCTTGTGACATCATGCCCTGTCCGGTCGGTGTACGATTTATGTGCCCTGATAGAGCTGCTTCCTTCCTCTGATATTAAGTGACAAGATGTGAGCCAGTGGGCTGCAGACACACCCTCAAAAACAGCCAATCAACAATCCCGATTACTATCTTTCGGGAAGCCAGTGTCCGAACAGGCTCAAGTAGGTCAAGCGGGCGTTTTTCCCCCCATTTCTCTCACTTTACTTATATTTACAAGTAAAGTGGTATCTATCTAGTAAGCAAGTCATAGTTTTGCATATTCTGTATTGGTTGGCTGCCAGGTTACATGCCTGGTTTCCTGTGCACCTCATGGAACAACATGCCAAGAAACTCAAAGACGAGGCGTGGAAAACTGCCAGTAGAGGCTGTTCAGGAACCAGATGGAAAGTTGTTTTTGCAACACTCATCATCAATCTTTTTTGTGGCCTAGATTCTGTGTTTCACTGCAGCCCATTAACTTTATCTATTGTTTGAGCACGTTCTCACTGTTTTACCAGGGAGGCTGACATGAAAACAATTCAAACTCTTATAATCGCAGTAACGGCATTTCTACATTTCCATTTTCAGCAATGTAGAGAGATTATAGTTGAAGTAGGTGCATGTATCTAGAGAGCACAGTGTTTGAATGAAAAAGAAGTGGAAGAAATGCATTGAAGAGAGAAAATATATAAGTGCATCAGCCCCACTTGAGTTGTCAGTTTAAAACCCCAGCAGCCATTTCTTACCACTGTGCATTTTGCCTCTGAAATCTAAGGAAACAGGGCTTGTTGCTGTCGGGTTATTACAGTGTGTGAAAAAACAGTGGCCGAAGCACTTGAATATATTGAATAAGCATTCATTAGTTCCTTCTGTAGCCACATGTGGAACTGATACCCAAATACAGTTATGTGTCTGATTTTATCACCACTCTAATACTGGTCTGGCTAACGGTTTTAAAGCTGACCTCATCTCAATGTTCTTTAAAAAGATGTTCGAGTACAGCAAATAACTTGTTTGTTACTGTCTGTAACCTCATCTTCCTGAACATTATTTACAGCCACTCTTTCTACCTGACCTTTGTTGGTATTTCTATTTGGCTTTCTCTTGTGTAACATTTTTTCAGTTAGCTTGCTTGTCTAAGCACTGCAGGATAAACACGCTTTTATCCTTCAATGGAAACACACCCGAGCCACAATTACTTTTAAGAGCCGCTCTAACTGTGAACATTACTTTTTGCATTTCAATTGGACTTTCGTCCTCGCTCTCCACTCGCCTGGCTGCTCGTTTAGCCTCTGCAGGTCATCTAACAATGGTTCACATTGTTTCAAAAGCATTTGCACTAGTTTAGATCTCTGTCTAATATGCTTTTTGGCCTTGAAGATTATATGGGATACTTTCAACATGGGCTCAGACTTATTTTTAATCACCTTCAGCAGTGGTACTAAGCCTACCTACACACCCAGCCTCAAATTCTTGGCAAAGGTTTGTGCAGGCTTTATAATACTGCATTATACCATCTATATTAAGCTGTTTTTAAAAGACCTGTTGTGGTTTATATTACTGTGACTGGACACACCTGGTCTTTGCAGCATTACTGAATTTGAAGAGAGTTTGAGCAGCATCACACATATTGGTCTAGTGATAATGAATGAGCTATTTGCGTCATGGGTTGAGAATAGCAGGTTTAATATGATAATATGATGCTGCTCTGTGTCATTATCGTCTTATCTCAGTTTGGGGAGGATATGATGCACGGGCAATATACAATATTAAAAATAGTGTTAGTGAGCATTGTGTATCATCTGGAAGTAAACTCCTTAACCTTACTGTAAGTACTTTTATAACTGTGACCAAAATAAAATATTGATTTATGAATTTAAAATAGGTATTAGTGCATATTTTTAACTTATTGTAATGACCTACAGTGTGGTTAAAGCACATTCCAGTGGCTTAAATTGTTTTCAGGACATCCCTGCAGTGGGGTGAGCATGTTTGGTCACTGTCACGGGCCGGTCCCACCCAGGGCTCTAATAAAGTCCTGGTGTGGACTCACAACATTAAGGAGGCAATAATGTTCTGCATATGTGCAGCAGCCCAGACCACTCGACTGTCAGCAGCAAATTTACTCCACAAACTAATTATTAGGGCGGCACGGTAGTACAGCGGTTAGCGCTCTTGCTTCACAGCTAGAAGGTACGGGGTTCGATTCCCACCTGGGCCGGGGCCTTTCTGTGTGGAGTTTGCATGTTCTCCCCGTGTCTGCGTAGGTTTCCTCCGGGTACTCCGGTTTCCCCTACCATAGGCCGGGATGAATGATGTGAGTGAGTGGTTGGTATTGGTCGGAGGGGCCGATGGCGCAGATTGGCTGCCTCGCTTCCGTCAGTCTACCCCAGGGCAGCTGTGGCTACAATAGTAGCTTACCACCATCAAGTATGGAGTGAATGAATAGTGCAATGTAAAGCGTCTTTGAGTGTCCAGAAAAGCACTATATAAAACTGATGCATTATTATTATTAATTAGAGATTTAGTTCATGGATAACTTTTGTGATTATTTATTTCATTATTTTTTTATAAACAATTCTTATAGTGTTCTTATCATATCTTTTAATCTTTGTCTTTTTGACACGATTTTGGCCT
Source organism: Proterorhinus semilunaris (assembly GCA_021464625.1). Classification (NCBI taxonomy): domain Eukaryota; kingdom Metazoa; phylum Chordata; class Actinopteri; order Gobiiformes; family Gobiidae; genus Proterorhinus; species Proterorhinus semilunaris. The sequence goes on from CM038359.1 coordinate 15,123,391, forward strand.
TTTTGCTGTATTTTCTTGGTTAGTTTAGGCACACGTGTGAAAGATCAGGAAGAAATCAGATTATATGAATATCAGATACAATGTATATCAGATTACGCGGTTTACATGTCTCTTCAATAATCTGACAACTCCAGAGACCAGATTATGATAACATTTTTGGTCTCCGTGTAAACGTAGCCACTGAGAGTATACCCCTAATCTGAATAGAAAACAATTCATTACAGTTTAACAAATGAGCCAGACTGCACTCGTTCCCAGAGAGGTGCCACGATTTTGAACGTTTTCAGGACATCCCTGCAGTGGGGTGAGCATGTTTGGTCACTGTCACGGGCCGGTCCCACCCAGGGCTCTAATAAAGTCCTGGTGTGATGGATGACAACATGATGTAACCGCATCTTGTCCAATAACTGTGGCAGGACATGTAGTACAAGTGCGAGGAAAACCAGGGTAAACAAGTCACAGGTGCCAATGTTTCAGCTTGTTTTTTTGTTTTGTTTTCTCTCTCTCATCAAGGCTTTAAATGTGTTGCACAAAAAAGTAACATCAGCACTTCCAGTTTGACATGTGAGGGAAATGTAAAGGCGGAACTGTGACACGAGAATTTGAGTGGACCTTTAGACAGTATTTAACTACACCACCACATCCACATGTTACAGATTTCGAAAAACATGCATCTGTCACGAATTGCTTTTGACAATGAAGATATTAGATCACATTACAGCCTCAAAAAATTGAAGTTTAGGACAATGTCATTGACACAGTGCAATCTTTCTTTGTTTGTTCCTTATTATTGAACTGCAATGGATACATTGAGGTTATTTATCTGCTGGCTTAATGTATTTGACCTGCTTTTTTACCACATATACATTATTTTAAGGTTAATAATCAAAAAACAAATGCAGTGCTCTACAAAAGTATCTCCAAAAGCCAGTTTAATTACAGCGTTATATGGGACCAGGAGTAGTGGATGGTCCAAAAGCTGTTTTTCTAACCTAAGTAAACTGGACGCAGAGTAAATACCGTCTCTTTTCACTTTTTCAGCTCGGGCTTATAGCAGCGACAGGGCCCAGGCTGATGTCAAAGGTCAATGGCTGTGGGAACATTAGGGGCCGGTACAGAGCTGTCGGCGTCCTAACAAACGGGGGGCGTAACATAAACACAACACACACATACACAAGGTCCCAGACAATGCGCCCCTACCCAAAAGACGCACAATGGGCCTAAGCGCCGCACACTGAGCTAAAACAATAAGAAACACATTGAAACAACAGTACAGTCAGGTCTAAGGCAACACTTGAGCCAGAGCAATGGGAAACTATCCATCAGCTGCTGACATGGATTTGTGTCTCTGAGTGTGGGGACTCATAAATTACAGCGAAGACAAATCATAAAAATACATTGCATTTATAATTTGGTATAATTATGAGCAAAAGCTCATTCATTCACCTATAACAACAGGATTTGCATGATAGAGCTGTTATATAGTCGACATACGGTCTGTGTATTCAGGTGTTAGTCTAGTGTAATTTGTGTCCTAATAGGGGCTCGGGCCAGGACTGCAGCCATAGTCTATTCATGTTTGTCACCTGATCCGCAGATGCCTCTAGTCCTGTATGCCCACACTCATAAATCTCTCCAGACATATAAACACAAGCATAAAGTCAATGACATTGAAAGGCACACCAGCAGCACCAACAGACACATACACACACAAAACCTGCACTGGAGCCCGCTGCCCAGGGCAAAAGGAAAAAATTAAAATCATGTACAGCTTTGGATGCATCCTGTCAGCTACATGGAAAATTCCCATCCAGCTCGCAGAGGAAACCAAACCAAAGCATAGCACAGAGCTCCCTCCAGTGCTCACTTAAGGCAACAACACGCATCACTCCCATGATGTGAATGATGAACCCAGTCAATGGCCTCACTGTTTCATCAACTAAAAGGCGGAGAGCTTTAGCGAGAGAGTGCTGAGGATAAAAGGCTTATATCGATTTTTCAAATACAGCCGATCCAATGGACAATAAACTTCATCGTTCATTTATGAGCCCAATCAAATAAATTCTGGGCAGATGGCAAGTCAGTCGATCGCTGAAAGCAACCAGGGAGTGAGAACATGAGGCCAGCTGAAAGATGTGCAGCCACACAAATCCAATTTGTGCACTGGGAACTTATGAAAGTGCTAGAGTTCTCACAAAGGCTTTTACTTTTTAACTTCAGTGGTCAATAAGCCTGTAAAGGTACTTTACAGGCTTATTGCATTTCTTATATGGGCACATGCATTTCTTATATGGGCACCGTTCAACAAGTGAAAATGAGATTTACACCTTTCATCATACAGTAAGAACAAAACAAAAAAAACAGAATGTGTCTGACTGTGACTATATAATATTTGCATTATCTTTTACCTGCTAAATTTGCATGCAATTTCTAACCACTGACCTCCAACAGCACCACAGGAGGAAGCTCTGATTTGTATTGGTAATTTAAAAAGCATATTAAACAAATCCAGAAATAGCTTTGTGGAGTTGGGTGCATGTTGACCTCTGTGGTATACGGCCGTATAGGAGCGCCTATATAGTATCTTTGACATCTTGGCTCAAGCCCAGAATGTCTCCAGTCTTTGGTTACATAAAGGTCTGTTTCCACTGGCAACATAAGGAGCAGCAGCTTTTTATAGATGTGCTGCATAACAAATGACAAACTAAAGCAGCAGAAGGTATTCTCTAATTAATAATTGAATAAGCATTTTTTTCCATGTAAGTTATAAATATCACACCAGGGAAGGGAGAGAGTGTGGGAAAGTTGTAGACAGATTATGCAATTATGGGTAGGGGATTGTAAAGTTGCATTGTATATTAATACTGTAGACAGCACATTATTTTCAACAACAGAATCCTAAGAATAAGCACAGGAAAATTGGACTGAGGGACGACGGTGTCTCTTTGTTGTTTTGTGACTTATTCAGCAATGGCTCATGTACTGGATGGTTTGGATTATATGTCATGAAATCTAAGAAGATAATATCTTTATGTTATTTATATAGCACATAAAAAAAAAAAACTGCTATATGTCACAAAGCCAAAATCTTGACAGGGAATGATCTAGTCGAGGAATAAATGATCAGTGCATGAAAAAGGCCCATTGTCTTTCTCAAAGAACAAAATACAAAGTGTCGTGATTTCATACTGACCCCAAGGTTGTTAGAGTAATTGTCCTTACTTCAACTAGTTAACAAGATGAATAAAATATTATATGGTTGACTACTCAATACTGTAAAACACATAAAGCCTGTAGTAGTTTGTCATGCAGCTGTTTTGTACAGTGTTTTTTTAGCTTCAAAGACGCTGTTATTCCCTTCCCACCTCCTGCTGCAGAACATGGAGCCCACCCTCCCTCTTCAGTCTCTGTCCTGGGGAACGTGGGTGAGACAAGCTGAGCCTTGTAATATACTGCACAACCCCATCAGAACAAAGGCGAGTAACTGATTCTTTGAGACTGGAAAAAAACTCATATATTTTACTTAGCGTAGACACAAAGCTAACCAAAGCTCATATCTGGTAAGTTGGTTGAGGCTAAAACTTAAATAAACCAGGATTGTACGAGTATTGCAATTAACCAAACAATACGATTCTTCAGTATAATGGACCAAGACTTGAGCCAGAACTATCAGGACGAACTGAAGTTGAACTAAAATATCAATTAGTCCTTAAGTCTAACCTCAACAACTAGAGCCAAGATTGTACCAGGAAGAGTTTGTAATTAATAAGACGCAGGCCGACACACAGCTACCTCTCTTTACAACCAAAACAGATAGACATCATGTTTTAGTATTGGCTTAGATTGCTTTCGGACTAAGGATGAAGGGAGAGTCGGGTCAAGGTGTACGAAGTACCCAACCCAGGATTTGGAGACTGGGTTAAACCAGGACTCACATACTAACCTCTAAGCCTAAACCCAGTTAAAACAGTAATTAATTAGTGACAGTATAATCAGTAAAGAAGCTTCTCAACACAGGCAGGTCTTGGCTGCAGGGTGTAGGCCTCTTGAAGAAATCATTGCTAGTACTTTTCCACTGGATGCTGCTGACTTCATTCAGAAGACAGCTCTGATCCCACCTCCAGCGTCTCCCTCTCAGTACAAGAAGACGTCACTATCGCATACAATCTTTGACAAATTTGTCACATACTTTGCTCTTTCTACTTTGGGCGCTTCCAACTTCCATCCTTTTCCTGCTCTCTCGTTCAAACCCTGAATAGTGAGGCCCAAATTAATCAGATGCAGGCCAACAAACAGCCCCCTCCCTTTATAACCAACTCGCCTCAGCAGTGCACCTCAGCCCACTGGTGCCATGGCGACTGGTAAGAAAACCCACTATTACAACCACCTTTCCTCTGGGATTAAAACTGTATTTCGGCAAAATCAACATTTTTTGACCATTGCTAGGCAATTTGCAGATTGTAAATTCTATTTATATTTTTCGCATTTTTCCTCATATTGTGCAGCCATATTTTTTATCATGTATTGAGGCTTACAGCAGGATTGGTGCTGACCTAGTTGCACACTTCCCCCAGTCTCCCAGAGTTTGAAGCGACAGCCGGGTGCATGGGCTGACGGTGGGGGTCTGTCTATGGTAGAGGATCAAAGTGTGTCTGTGCTGGTATCATACTACAGTATACATGCCTATGCTCATGCTAGGTGCTGCAGCTTTTAGGCAGTATCAGTAATTACAATACTAATATATAAAATTGTTTTTGTGTTTTTTAATGCAAAGTACATAAACTTACATTTCTTCTTAGCCTTAGATGATTTTTTTCCAGATTCAACAACGGGCTGGGTAGTAGGTACCGTTAAATTATTTTCGATATCAGTACTTTAACGATACTTGGTTTCCAATACCGACACCTGAACCATTTTTTCTGGACCAAACAAGCATAAAAATTTGCTATCTAAAATAAAGGTTTTTTGGTACCTTTTTTCGATACCAGTCGTACCTAAACCTTTTTCCGATACCATAGTGGTATTGTTTGACTGTGCCGAGCCCTAACATTTAGTGTATCTCATTATAAAGAAATATATTATTAATAGTTTATTGGCCGAGTACTAATCCTTAACCACACATTTGTCCAGTGACAGTGAACATTAATGTTGTGTGATGTAATATATAGAGTACTTAAGCACAAGACTTGTTAGAGTGTGGCTAAGATGATAATCCATGAAATCTAAACCTCTCAAATACATTGAGAGTAAAACAGTAGAGACGGCCCTTTGGACCTGCTGACCAGGCTGGTGCCCAACTGGCAGGCAGCAGTAAATCCTCAGCTTTATTTCTCTTTCACATCCTCGCTCAAGCCACCCAATGTTTAACTGTCCGCTCACTAGACTAAAGGTCAATATTCTGCAGCATGCTGCTGCTCTCCCCCACACACTGGTCTTGACTCAACATGAGATCCACCATAATCCACTAGATCCACCCAAGACAAGGAGTCATAGGTCCATTACAATACGTTGGCTGTAAATATATGCAAAAAACTTTAGGACTAGAACAACACAACAAATCAGCATCTGAATCGTTTTCCAACAAAAGCTTTGAATAAAAATACGCTGTGACCCAAAGTCCAGATGTGATTTTCTTATTTTATCATTGGTGCAGTAGATTTTTTTGATATTTCTGTCGACTAGTGAGAGTTTAAAGTATTTTCCAGTAAGCTAAAAAAAAGAAAAGTCCATCACATTGACCATGAATGTCTTACACACTTGACGGTTGTAAAGGTTTTATGCTGCATAACATTCACATCTTCTCACTAATGTGGGAAAACAACTGAGGAATTGATCAAAATGAGAAAAACAACACCGGGGCCCCAGGCTGATTGTGCAAGAAGATCTGCAATCAGACATGCAGCTGCTATTTTATTCTTGGCACACAGATTTAAGTGCTTTTAACCATAGCAATTAAGGTAAGCAATTTAGTGCAAATACTTATCTAGAAATACCAATACAGAAAGATTTGTCCAAAATGGAGCGGCTTGGGTGCACTTTGCATTTTCCATAATTTTAGGGGGTCAAACCAGGAAGCCAATACTTTTAATTAATTGCACATAAGTGTTTATTACGGAGCCAGCTGACTCATACTGAACATCCATAATTAACTAAATAAGTACGTGTTAAATATGGGACGCATGAGAAAAGAAGGGTTAGCCTAATGCAGCTGCTTGGCTCTGAAAAACAACAGATGACCAGTCCATATCTTTTTGCGTAATAGAAAAGCAAAACAGTTGGACAGTGCCGTCTTCTTTATCATACACACATACTGTAGTTATTGGACATGATTAAACTTTTAAGCACATTTCAAGGTAAAGAGGCACTAAGCCTTTCTGGTATTTACTGTATGGCCACAACTTGGCTTTTTAATCCCCGGGGGCCCAAGGGACATCACAGGAACAGGTTGATCTTTTGTGAGCAGCTCTTAATTCAACTTAGGCTAAAACGGGCAGACACAATGGTGTAATTACATAACACAAAGAAACCCCTCTCTGTCTATGTCCAAGCACAACAAGACTAGGCTTCTGTCATGAATCTGCCCACAGCTTTAACTGACTGCCAGGAGTGCTTACTTTCTGTGATTTTGTGGTTATAATCACAAAAAACCAATAGAGGCCAGAACAACTCTTTGAAATGGCATATTCCAGTGCTTGAAAGTGAGAAAAACAAAGAAAGTGTTCTTAATATATTTAGAGGTATTCAAGAAAAGTAATAATAACTTAGTTCTATTGAACAGAAGATAAGCTAAACTAAAAAAACATTAAATAATAACTGAGCATTCTTGTCCAGAGAAGACACATAATTCTTGTCCTGAAGAAGACAAACAATTTTCATGTGCCCAGGAATGTCTTACAGTCTTTTGATACTGTCTTGCGATTTCCAGTCAGAAGTGACTCGTCAATAAAACGTCTTTATTTCAATTGTACAGGCTGTTGCCGTTTTCTCAAATTAATCTATGGTGTAATATTAGTGAATTTGGACAAATAAAGGGGGTTGCCATGAGGGAAGGATGTATGTGTGTCCAGAGATTGTGTCTTTAATCAGTCAGATCTGAAAGAATTAGTGGTCTGTCTGAGCTCGCCCCCTCCCCGTCCCGCTCCATCCCCGACAACGTGAGAAAGGTGTGTGTGCAAAACCACTGAGGGGGCGTCTTCAGCCCAGCTCAATGCGAGCTTCCACCCTGGGTTCATAAATGCACACTTTGGCAAGCCGTGAGCAAACGCAGCTTAGCATAATTCAGAAATACCAGACGGTGTGTGTACTGTGGTGCACAGATAAACCCACAAAAGAAGCTTTCTCCCTCTCATCTCCCCTTCTGTTCTTCTCCCCAGCTCATAAAACACTGTGAGCTAAATAAAAAACAATGCCAAAACACGCCATTATTGGAGCTTATTTTTGCTTGCTTTTGAGGACTAAATTAACACGTCATGTTGTCACCCTAGGTACCCCATTCTTTGCTGTCCACAATGGATGGCAAAAAATGTACAAGAGAGTAAACTGCTAAATATATACAATACCAAAGGAAAAATTTGGAAATATTGTGAATGTGGGTCTATTTCAATATACAGAGTTTAAAAATGTTAAAATGTTGTATTTTCCTCTCCCTACATGTTCCAGCAATATCCTAAGGTGTAGAATGAGCCCAGACCAGTGCCCCACAACTGCCTCTAAAATCCTGCACACGGGCACAGTAGTACAGTGGTTCGATTCCCACCAAGGCCGGGGCCTTTCTGTGTGGAGTTTGCATGTTCTCCCCGTGTCTGCGTAGGTTTCCTCCGGGTACTCCGGTTTCCCCTACCACTAAAAACATGTACAATAGGCCAGGATGTATGTTTTGTGTGTTTGAGTGTGCGCTTGGGGGACGACGGATGGAAATTAGCCCAAGGCTACAATCCGGTGTGGCTTGTTCATTAACTTGCACTGTCCCTACCAAAATAAAACGATAAACAGTGGCAGTGCACATAATCCTAAACCATTAGATCTGGGCTTCATGCAAAAATAGTTAAGCCAAGCATTAGTTAAACATATTTTCTAACATGTCAACTCTTCACAGGGATAAGTTTATAGCCACTTTTCACAACTTTCCTGGAGCAATATTGTCACAGAAATGACCAGTCAGCTGTTTCACCATAAATAAAGAGGCTTTATATTTAAAATGTCACTTAGGTTAAAAAACAAAAAACGGGTATAGGGCTGTCAACAGCCTGACCACTTCTAACCTCCTGCAGCTTCAACAGAGCTCTACCTACCGATGACTGACACAACAGAAAATACAAAGAGACTGTCAAATACATTTACACACAAGGATATTGGATACACAGGACGTCTCTCTGCTGCGCTGTAGGCAACAGAGGTCCCCGTATTGGTCAGTAAACAACTCTGAGCTGGAAGAGAATGTCCCCTGTTAAACTACAGCATGTACAGTTCAATTTATGAAGCAATAATAACACAAAATAATTAAGTTGGACAGTTAAGCACACATACATGACCACTAAACGCAGTCATATTAGATTATATATTTCACTGTTTTGAAAATTAACTCACGGATAGTATGAATTGTACCACAAGTGAAATTAAATAGGAATTCAAATTAATGATAGCAATGGATTTACGCTAAAAGGGAGAGTATCATAAATTGTAATTATAAGAATGCTGCTGCAGCATTTGGTAGATCTGCTCTCAACATGGTAACAGGATGGAAATAACATGCCAACCTAAAAGTGTAATATCACGGTAATAATGTTTTTTTCATGGTAACTGGACACAAAATGGATCAACATGGCAATAAGATCAATCAAAGCCCTAACCCTAATCCAAATGTGGTTAGTATTTTCTTGGTAATAATATGGAAACTGGGCATTAAGTGTTAGCCCTCTTTATCCTGATTTACAAAGCTATTTCCAAAAGGATTGTAAAAGTAAATACAATACAGGGCATTTTTGTACTGCGTCACACTTTGCATCTAAGTTGTAACTATAAGAATCCTTACCTGGACAGTTTGCAGAAGACGAAGGCTGCGCTCTTGGACATCTACGAAGGGGCACCGCTTGGAAAGCATCAGAAGGTGGGCTAGGATGTCATTGAGGTCGCTGCATTGGGGGCATCCCGCGGCAGGCGACGAGGGGACTGGAGCCGGTATAGGACTGATCGCCTCCACTTTGCTCAGGACCTCCTGCTGAATGTGCTCCATGGCTGCATCCCTAGAGCTGGCATCTCGACTGCTCAGACCGTTCCATCTGCCCAGGGAGTCTTGGTCCTGCACTTCCATGTCGTCACTCTGGACTAATTCTTGTGGATTTTAAAAAAAGACCTTTTTAGGGAACCAAAAAATACAGCCTTATATTAATAGAGCTGCAAGTGATTTTATGCTAAAACAGTCAGAGCATACAGTTATAACTTTAAGAAAATGTGTCTGTTTAAATGTTTCTCCTATTTTGGCAAAGCGGACTGTCTCTATAATTTACACTGAATGTTTTAAATGTCAAAAGGTCATTATGTTTTAATCTAATTGCATCCCTGTCACAACATGTGTCCACATTAAAAAAGGCTGAGTGAATACACTTATTTATACAAATAACAAACTAATAAGCTAAATAATAAATATACACACCAACAACTGAATTACAGTCAAATGTTGTCTTTCCTTGTTCCCAAAGAAAAAAATTATGTCAATCCCAAAACATGTGACATGGTAATAAAAAACATCAGCCTACATCAATACCACGCAAAATATATTAAATCGAGTTAATATTATTAAGAAGTTTGAACATAGGGCGAAGAAGGAATAAGTTCAAATCTGCAGCTGCTTAAGGTCCATTCAATCTCTTCTTGCATGCCCCTCGCGTGTCAAGTCTTTTCAAGCTCCCCGTTAACAAAGAAAACACAGGCAAAACGCAGCCGGATGATAAACAATTACGGTCCTTTATCCAAATCTTTAATTCTAAGCCTTGAACAAAACATGTCACTTATGTAATACTCACTTTAATGACATTCTTTGGTGCAGGTCTTCAGCAACGGGACTCCTCACCACAGCACTGGCCAGACACAGGGCAGAAACGAGGGAGGCAACAACATGAGGGCAAACATTTGATTGGCACGACAATTACACCAATCGGAAGGAAGTACACAAGTTCTAGGGCGGTGCTACGGAGATTCTGCTTCATGATTGGGCGAGGGGCGTGGCCATTCCTTTGGGGATATTTTCATGGGAGTTGTATTTCTTTAAGTACATCACGGAGCCTTTGCAAATGCGTACAGAACTGCACTACCCGTCATGCTGTTCGGCTAGGCGAGCCCCCCCACCTCTTGTTTATCAGAAATAACAAGATGAAAAAACATGGAAAAAAAAACTCTGAAATGAGTAAATGTTTTATTTATTAAGTACTATCTACATTTTAATGTACACAATGTGCCTGCTTTTCCATTAATGACAATAATGTACATGTTTATTAAGAGGACAATGTTTAGGCAGGAGTAGTCTAGTGAAGCATTTGGGCTTTTTTTTTCTAACAATGCGCAATGCGGGTGTCTGGTCTAATTTAGTCTAATTTCAAAATCTATCTTTAATTGACTCGTTTTTGGTAGTCTTTGTATGCCATCCACCCATTTTCTCCCACTTGTCCGTTGCCGGGTCGTGGGGGCAGCTGTTGGAGCTGCCCAAATCACATAGCACCAGGCTCCTATGGCTCCTCCTGCAGGTGGTGGGTCCACAGAAGGACGGCCTCATGGTTCCAAACGGGCCTGTTGGTCTCTCATAGGGGCTTCACCCATTCACACTCTCATTCATACACCAGTGTACGCAGACACTGGAGGCAAGGAGGGTGAAGTGTCTTGCCCAAGGACACAACGACAATGTGTATGTATATGTTTATATATATACACATATACATATACATACACATAATATACAATATATAATTAGGACTAAATAAATAGATGTCAGTTAAAAGCTCAGCTAAAAAGGTGGGTCTTGGGCCTGCTCTTAAAAACATGAACGTTCTCTGCGGTCCTGAGCTCCTCCGGCAGGTCGTTCCAGAGGCGAGGGCCATAATATTGGAAAGTTGCTCACCGTGAGTCTTTCTGTTGACTTTAGGAATAACTAGGAGACCCCTGCCGGGGGAGCGAAGGGGCCGTGAAAGTTCATAAGGTAAAAGCAGTTCTGAAAGATAAGAAGGACCAAGACCATTAAGACATATCAAAAACATTAAAAGAACTTTAAAATCGATCCTGAAACACACGGGGAGCCAATGCAGCGACTCTAAAACCGGTGTAATGTGGTCCTGCATCCTGGTCTTCGTCAGGACACGAGCTGCTGAATTTTGTAAAAGTTGTAAACCTGAGATACTCTTTTTGGGAAGACCAGAAAGCAGGGCATTACAGTAGTCGATACGACTGGTGATAAAAGCATGCATTAGCGTCTCCGTGTTGGCCCGAGAGAAAATGGGGCGGACTCTGGCTATGTTCTTTAGATGGTAAAAACCTATCTTTGTGATATTCTTAATGTGTGGAATAAAAGTCAGCTCAGAGTCAAAAATCACACCCAGGTTCTTCACCTGTGAGGAAGGATTAAAAGACAATGACTGTAGTTTGGGTAAAAGTTTCTCTCTCTGGGCCTTAGGACCAATGACTAAAACTTCAGTTTTGTCCTGGTTAAGCTGGAGAAAGTTTTCTGCCATCCAGGATTTGATATCTAAAATGCAGTTAAAAAGTGCATCCATTGGCCTGGTGTCAACAGGAGACATGGAGATGTACAACTGTGTATCATCAGCGTAACTATGAAAGTTGACTCCATGTCTCCTGATGACATCATCAAGAGGGAGCATATACAGGTTAAAAAGCACTGGCCCTAAAATCAAACCCTGGGGCACACCACATGTAATTTCATGGACCTCAGAGGAGCAAGTATCCACACTTACCATGAATGTCCTGTCTGTGAGATAGAATGTAAACCATTTGTGGACAGCACCAGAGAGGCCGATGTGTTTTAAACGAGTTAAAAGAATAGTATGGTGCAACTGCATCAAGGGCGATCAGTAATTTACTGTTTAAATTGTAAACGATAAAATCACAGGAGGAATTTGTTGTAAAGCATCAATACATTTTGCAGCCACTTCAGGGGTGAAATTACAGGTTTTATTTGCCAAGGATTCTCGCTGGATAAAACCGGTGACATTAAAAAAACACACAGTAATGGTCAGAGACCATTATATTAAATTATCTTAATTGTTTGCATCTTTTTATTTTTTACAGCTTTAGACAACAAATTTGAGAACTGTGTGTAGTTTGCCATAACTAGCCTTACAGTCAAATCAAAAGTAAAGTGTGTAATAAAATAGATTTTTTCAGTCCACGATGTCCTCACGGGTTTGTAGTTTAATTTACTTCAATGGTTTGTAGTTACGCCTCCAGTGTCTGGGTCGACCGTGCGCAGGCGGAACCACTGTGAGGAGCCAAAGAGGAGGGAAATTTAAAATGCTCGGACCGCTTTACAACAAGCCGCCTAGTCGGTCAGGAAGTAGCTCCAACAAGAACTGACAAACCAAATCTATCTTAGAATACGACTCGCTACATATAAAATAACCTTGCTTCGGAAATACACCTGCTTCTCATGAGTAGCATCATGGAGGCGTGCAACGAACAAGTAAGTGAAGAAACAAGCATAAATAATGTGGCTAACCCGTTAGCCTAGCGTTAATAAATGTTGTTTATTTTTGCCTTTCTTTATTTGCGATCCTCATGCAGATGTACTTTTGCGTCAACTTTTCTGTTGGTATTTGGTAATGACGTAAGTTAAAGACTGTTATCTTATGATATGATAAACCACTATCTTTGTTAGTAATTAACGTTTACTAAAAGCTAACTAGCGTTAAATGTACTCGCACTCTCTGTAACGAATACAAACAACTGCATAGCAACACAATGTTCAGCTAGTTCTGACAAGTAACAAGTCAATACTACTAAAACATTAGTTTAGTTTGGCTAACTTGATTTACTAAGTGGTGTACATTTTTTTGCCTTTGCTTGCAGGGTTTGGATTCGCCATCAAGAAATAGCTACATTGGAAGTTATTACCAGCCACCTGACATAATGATTCCCCTGCCAAGAAGGCTGGACTTCCCATTTCACAGTGTTGTAGATTCAGAGCAACCCACAAGCAGTCACCGTGTAACCCAGCCAAAATCAAATATTGATAGTAAAGGTATGTCACTGTGCACAGGCCACATATCATTGTATTTTTCTTGACACAACTTGAGTTGCCATGTTGCAGTTCAGATATTAGTCATTTACTGTATATCCCACATTCAGCTGTAGTAGATGCTTTGAAAACGCTTCAAGGAAAAATTAGTCGTGTAGAGGCCGAGACAAGCAGGCATACTGAAAAGAGTCTGCAAATGTCCCAAGAATCTCAAACGAACTTACAGACCACCGTTTTGACTACCCTTCCTACAACTCACCAACAACAACCAACAAAAGGTACGTCGGCTCATGTCAAATTTGTTTATACAGTACCTTTAGTACACTTTAGGGTTACTCTTCCCACCTGATGTAAATATACTTTAGTGTTTGTGCAAACTTGCATAGACACCACACTGTAATACAATTTCTCCAATAACTTTGTTTTTATTTTCTACAGAACATGAAGCCATCATAAAATGCAAAACTCTTCAAAAGCATCTTGAGAAGACAAAAAGGTGCATTGAACGGGTTAAAAAGGAGCAAAGTACATTACAGGAGAATCAGGTAATACATAATAGATGTACACAAGTAACATGGTTTCATGTTTATGAAAACAATTATAAACAGACATAATTGTATGGATTGAAAAAAAACAGTCCCTGAGAGCATGCATTAATATTGAAATCAAGTTTAAATAGATTTCACAGCCTCTATCGCACTTTAAGTCATTTTAAATGTATTATTCCTTTAGCATTTTTTCTCCTTCCATGTTTGATTCAGAACCTCAAAACACCGCCGTGATTTGCGTCTCCTTGTAAAATGTGATTCCATGTTAATATTGCTTATTTAATGTTACACGTTTCAGCAACTATTAATGCACTTTGATTTTTTCAGACATTACTACAGAATGAACAGTTCAACACGAGTATTCAGCTACAAAATACAAAGCTGGAGAAACTAGAATCTAAATATGACAAATTAAGGAGGACTCAAACTCTCTCAGAGGTAATACTTTTTCATCTTTCACTAAAAATCATTCCATAATTAAATACATTATATCAAAAGGTTCTGTTCACATTTGCAGATGAAGCTGGCCATGTTGGAGGAAAAACTCCAGAAAGAAGAACATGAGCGCAAACTGGTGCAGGAGAAAGCAGAGGAGGTTGGTATCATTGTGCAGTACATTACAAAAGCTTAGCAAAGGCTAAACTAGGACCAAAACCAGTTAACATATTTGGTTTTGGCTTTGTAAACGAAGCTGAAGTTCTTGTAATATGGGCACTAACTTATTTCAGGTAGGCAACCACTATCTCAAGAGTCACAAGCTTTAAAGTTTAAAGCCTCTGTGGCAGTATTTTGATAATAGGAAAAACAATTAAATTGAATTTATACAAGTGATGAGTTGTTATAGAAATATTAGGCTTCATCTCAGCAAAAATTAATAGCTTTGTTAAAATTTTATAAGAGAATTCTCCAGATTCCCCTATATTTCCTTCCTATATAATCAATAGTTTAACATATTTTACATAAAATAAATTAAAAGTACACATTTTATGATCATACTATGTACAAAAAGATGTATACTTGTAAAAATAACATCTTTGAGATTTTTGGTTTGAAAAGGGTCAAAGTGGCTCTTTAGATGTTGAAGACCCCTGACATAATTGATATTGTGAATATAAGTTTGCCCGTATTAAAAACCAAACGAACATAAATACTGTTTATATATCTTTCAAAATGCTGAAGCTTCAGAGAGAGTTTGACAACACTCTTCGAATAAGCACAGAAGAGATAAAGGTCAAGAAAAAACCCAAGAAGATCACAAAGGTATGACATACGTCTAACCTTTCATCTGTAATGTTGCTGATATACATTTTGTATGTATTTTATATTTAGAAAACCTCGAGACGGAGTGAGCAGAAGTCACCGCGTGGTTCTTTCAGTCAAAAAATGCCTTTCGTCGCCGGAACGGTACGTGGGTTTAAAGTTTTCGCCAAATTTAATATTTTAAGTGTTCTATATCTGAAGGAAACATTTAGTGATGGTCTCATCAGCTACTGTCATTGGTTGAACTCATTTCAAGCTGGTTGTCTTTATGCATGTGGGTAATGATGGATGCACGACTAGAGGAGACAATAATGGCATTAATACAAGAACAAATTACATACGGTTTGCATGAAGGGGGAGTGTGTCTTATTACATAAACCTTTCATTTGTGTTTGCATTTTCCAGTCGACAAGCCCAAGTCATTCGGTCCACGCTAACGTCCAGAGTATCCTACACATGATGAAGCACCATCAGCCGCAGCTCCACGAGCGAGTGTCTCTGCTGCAGAAATCTGCGAGTGGGGCCAGAAAGAGTTTGCGCAAAGACTTCTCCACGTCCAACGCCGTTCAACAGAGTGAATCCAGCGAATCCGAGGCATCCCTGGGGTCTCTCTCCGACCTGCTGCTAGCACTTCAGGACGAACTGGGGCAGATGAGCTTGTGAGTAAAAGAGCTCTCTGGGGTGTTTTAACATGACATTATCTCAGAATTGTGTATCTTTAAATTGTTGAATGGTATTTTTTCTGTATGATTATCTGTCCATGAGTATCTTGTATAATTTAATTTGTGACATCTTAGGTACTTAGGGCAGCCTGTCCCTTTATCCATCCGAAGCTCCAACAGGGGTCTCTAATAATAATAATAATAACTCGATTTAGCTCTTGTCCAAAAAAATATCTTCTTAATCCTTGAATAATGTCTGCTAAAACAGCCATCTTTATTATCCAAACTAATGCATGTGTTGCTCAATGTATAATGTAAACGCTGTCTTTTTAATTTCCCAGTGAGCAGCAGGAGTTAATTTACCAAATTGATGGTACCTTTGATCATAAGAAGAGGCAGGACCTGAAAAATGAACTGGAACAACTGGTCTCAAAAATGGAGGAGAAAGGAGCTCAGATCACCAAGCTCCGCAAACACCAACAGAGGGTAAGTGAAAAATGTACAGCTAGATTTTCGATTATTTGTCTTCTTATTCCTTCCCATATTTTTTTCCATGTAACAATGTAAATGTATCTACTATAATTACTAAAACAGGGGAAACAATACACAGACCCACATCAGGACCCTCCAGCTCCTTCCCCTGTCAAACCCAATAAAAAAGCCCCAAGATGGCCTCGGGGCAACCTCCAGCTCCTCAGAGAGACCCAGCAGTTTCGCAACAGCCTCCAACAGTCGGACCTCTTCTGGGAAACTTGAGAGAAGTCTAACCCCCACTGTGCTCTTTGGCTGGTCCCAACTCAAGAACACTTTTGTACACATTAAATGAAGATTTCTATTGTTTTTGTTTTTCGTAGTTAACTTAATCATTGGTGCTTGATGTAGACAATTATGAAGCATGCTTTTCTCCTTAGATCAAGCCTTTTTATTTTTTTAATATATTTAATAAAGATACTTGTCTCTGTTGATGTGGGGAGACGGGCTAGATTGAAAGCTTTGAAGAAATCATTCTCCACTACTGAAATCTGTATAGAGTTAAGGAGGGAAACCGTAGAGGTCGTTTTGAGCAACAAATACCAAGCTCTGACTTTACAATTAAATGCTTAGGAATTAGAGTGCATTTATTATACGAGTCATACAAGAACTACGCACTAGAGGGCAGTGTTTAACCTCTTCTGTCAAGTTTTTAAACGGACAAATCTCATGATACCCAACGTCAGGATTTGTTTTTGACATTTTGTGCAGCTGGTGTTGGGGAAACTATATCTTTATCAACTCACACCACTAATCTGTAGGATTCACCTTTAGCCTAGATAAACATGACAGGACTACAGCATTAATGTATTATTACACGTTTTGTAGTCACAAGCAACATCCCTGAACATTCAATACATAATGTTAAATGTGACATCTTTTGATTAGTTCTCTTTATAGCAACTGTATCCATATATTTCCCCCAGTTATGCTCGTCACACATTACAGGTTTCTTCAAACTTGAGCACATGTCCCAAAACATGTTAATACACACAGGTATTATCCTAATTGTATTAAAAATGGGAGAAGAGTTTAAAACGTGATGTATAAGATGAGGGAAAGTTCCATATTCCATGGATTAAAGTGGCCCATTCTGTACAGAATATATGCATGGCAACATAGTTATGGAATGTTTTCCTCCTTAAGTCGCATTCGGTCTATATGTCCAATAAAAAAAGTGAAACATTAGTACTCAATGTGCCTCACAGCAACAGACACCCAAACACAATGGAACCCCAAGGTTAAATGTAATTGGCGCTTGTTCTCATATATCATATGGCTTAATAGTATTTATTTTATTTGTTAATATTGTTACTTGATGCAATATACTCTTTATAGTTTGAACATTTATTTCTGTGTTTGTCTATTTTTCTTCGGACAAGCCTGTGACCCCTTCTTTGGAATCCTGTGACATAAAAACATCACCAAAAAAGTATAACTAGAGAAAAGTACATATTTCTGTCATTAACGATGGAGGCTACTGGTGAAATGGGTTGTCGAACCTCCCATAGACGCTGACATGACATTATTTATAACATTATAAAATAAAGCAGCTTAAAAATTAAATTGACTTATTTGTATTCAACCCGTTTGAGGTTTAGCATCACATGAGGGCAAGCAGCTGATTTTTATTGTCTGTCGGTCCATCCTACATTTTTCAGTTCATTAAAGCACTGACATTGCTTGGTTCTGGTATTTTCTTCATTACGTGGACCTCACCACTTGATTAAATAGACTCAGAGCAGTGTATTGCATTGTTTCTCTGGGCTCCTATATTAGATTACACAGCAGAAGTGGACACTGCAATCAGGTTACCAAGGCTCTCCTGATTTGATTTGTTTCATTCACTGGCCTACAACATATGAAATCATTGCTGAAGTACTGACGTTATAACAGTAAAATGGCTCTATGCAAAATCACTTCTCACAATTGTAACTTGTATTGAATTGTTTTGACTTGACTTCTTGGGTAAAGTCAAATAAATAGTCTACTTTTGATGCCCTGAGTATTAGTTTTAGCTACTAATAGAAATATTATTTTTCAACCAAGGCCCTTTCTGCTGGAGACTGGGGCCACTTCAGGAATAGCACGCAGTTTCTTTCAACTCAGCAAAACACAGTTGTACACGCCTCAGCCAAGAATGTCAAGATTTTGGTAACCCATATGCTCGCAACTGTCCTTTTTTAAACGTTTTGTGTGTGTGTATATTATTTATTTAGGATATATATAATATATATATATATATATAAAATCTACATTAGCAATGACCTTGAAAAACAAGGAACTTTGAATGTGACCAAGGCATGAGGACTGTTTATTCAGATGTTACTTCCACGATATGATTGAAATCTACCCAAACATTAGCTCTGTAACTTCCTGTGGTTAAACTTTAACACATTACATCAATTATAGTAACTCTGTGAGTGTGTCTAACCTCCGATACAGTACATGTGCTTTAAAATCAAAGCTCACCTTGGACCTAAGCAGGACTTCATGAAGAATAAAACCTAATTTAAAGCAACAAAATTAGAGCTTGAAATGCAAAATACTCATGAGCTGTACATACGGCAGTTTGAGAACCACCTCCCTAAAATAACACATTCAAAAGTCCCCTTTCTCCCTGCAGACCATAATGATTAACTGTGGCTAGAAACGGGGCCTAAATTTGATACCTTACGTCTCTGAGCAAGCACTCGACAAACGTTACAATGGCAACGAGGCTCCAGATCGTCCCACTTGTGATTTGTCATGTAAATTACAAAAGGCTCTGAGGAACTGGGCATCGGACACAAGGATTACATGATTTCATTTTACAATATTCCAACTTTAATGATTTCACATTGTCAAACTAAGCAACAGTAAAACAAAACAGTGGATAATTATTTTGAAGATTCAGAGAAATGTCACAAATAAAGCACAACTTGGGAGGAATTGTGGGATCTGTAGTCCATGGCTGTCGAGTGGGATTTTGGCCTAGTAATCATACTAGGGGAAAACTCAAATTAATACATTTTTTAACACGACCTGCTAACAATAGGTTCTCAAACAAAATGCGCTGTTGTATTAGAAAGTGTTGCAACAAGTACAACCTAATTGAATGAGTGCATCACGATGAATCACAATATTGGAGAGAAAGTGAACCAAAAAGTCAATTGAATAAAGCAAAAATGAATCGGAGTAAAATTAAGTCAGGTCCAGTAACATTTCAAATTCTTTCAGAAACATGAATTTTGCTAGTCGAAATCTGTAAGAGTCATTAAGATAGTGATTTACAATGAATTTCTCCTAATATTCCGATTTACACTTATATGTATAAAAACAAAAACTATAATGTACTATATGATCTTTATGAGTTTGTGGCCCATGAAGAGAAAACACAAAAAAAACAGATTGGTTTGAAAGTGCCAAGTCGTAAAATACATGCGTTAGTTGTGGCTCATCATTTTACATTCTCTATTTGAATTGAATAAGGCACTTCTCCATAGGGGACTGAGTATCTTGTGGCTGCAGTGGATTTAACACAATCGCTTCGCCTATTGGTTTCTATGACTCTGCAGATGTTTTGTGGCACCACTCAACATGTGATGCTGTGAATTGGAGGAATGCGATTGGAATACTCGAAAGCAAGAAAGCTTACAATACACCCGAGGTCGCCTAAAGCAGTGACTCCCAACCTGTTTCAGCTGGTGTACCAATTACCTCATGTTTTCTGCTGATTATTAACAACGTGGTCTATCAGATACCTGTATGGACATAATTCACATTTTTTTGTATCCAATTCTGTGCCAAAGTAGCGTTACTATTACCCTTATTTTACTTAGTTAAATATTTAAAAAGAGTAATATTTAACTAAAGCATGTTCTTGCAAAAAAAAAAAAATCTATTATTACCTTCTATTGAAATTTAGTTTTTTTTGAGTGCCTGCAACCCAATGATCTAGGGAATCTTTATTTTCATACATCTATGAGAAAGGATGTTTGCAGAAAAGGCAAATGCTCAGCCTGTACTCTCGCGTCTTTGGGCTATAGCCTAATGCCCCTAAGTGAGTGTATAATATAGGGGGGGGAAAAGGCTTTAATGAGCACGTGCAGCAAAGAAGATGGCAACATAAATTGTCAGAGGCAAAAAAAAAAAAAAACAGTTGTAACTTTTGGCATACAAGGCAAAAAGTACTCATTACAAATATTCAAGGCCATCTTACAGGCAGCGGTAAGTTTGAGAACAAGAATACAAAGCTGGTCAGTGCAACACTAAATTTACATGCCATAACTGATGACTTTGGTTTGATGCACAAATGTTTCAAGGCATTATTTCGGTTATAGCTCACACCACAAGTGGTCCAGTGCGCATGTCTAAATCCCTATTACAGCATATGCAACATGGGGAGGGGGGGGGGTTACAACTCCAAACATCCAGCATGCAACAACTAAAAAGGCAATAAACCAAATGGCATTCTTGACGAGCAATTATTAGCGAAAGATACATCTCTTCATTCCTCGATCTGAAAAAACAACATAAAAAAAACAAAACATGGCTATCTACAGGAGGTCCACTGAAATCACAGTTAGCAGCAAGCTACTTCAAGAACGAGACGTGAGCTTAAGCTTGGCCACTCAATTGTTTTGCACTACGAAATCACATGTGCATTAGACACGCCACACCTCAGGTCTTAAAATTCTACACACTTATTGTCTTTGAGGTACAATCTTCAGATGGTGCCGCAGCACGCAACTCCAAAAATCCCGCCAGCTTACAATTTACGCTAAGAAAGGCAACACGATTTACAACTAGAACAGCATATATTGCTAGCTGAGAGGATGTTTGCGCTGCTACAACGACAATCTACCCTTTTGTGTGTGGGTCACTCACTAGTAAGAAGACTAGGGGTGTGCGATACATCGCCAAATTATCATTATCACAATAGTAGGTGACGCAATATCCGTATCACAAGAAGCCGCAATATAGCTTAAAATCACTGAGGTCTTCCATCTTGAGATTTTATAGGAGATCTCAAAAATGTACGCCCGCAAATAATTACCTGACATAATCTTCAATAAAATCCATTTCAGTCCAGCAGGTTCACCTACACTAGCATAGTTCAACAGACATAATACCATATTAACGCCATTTCCTCTCCGTTTAACGCTGGACGATAAAGGCACTTCACTGCTGTCTCTGTCCACAAGGTGCATACGCTTTTCTGTGTCACACATTTTTACACTATTTCACTGCGAGATATTCTGCAAAACCTCTCATTATTTGACCCATAACAACTAGAACAAAATAAAACTTTGATGGGTCATGAACTGAAGATGGCATTTATTGCACTGAGCTGGTCTATGGGCAGGTCTTGTTTAACATTAACAACCAGCCTTCAGCGAACAGACAAACCAAGCTGTTAAATGTCGACCATTACAGTGAACCCTAAACCCCAATGTAAAATGCTTAGGTGTTGCTTTCAAGTTAAGGAATCTTAAAACTCAGGTGGAGGGCATGTCTCAAAAAGATCTCCAAATAGCAACTTCACACTTAGAAATATATTGGGGATTAGCTTCAGAAAACTGCCATAAAGCCAGACAACAATTCGTTTTTAAATGTCACCACATCTTGGTGCTATTGTGAAAAAAATCAAAAGCATCTTCATCCATTGCTCTGACAGAAGATGTTGAACTTTGTACCAGTAATAACAGAGATTATTGACAGTTAAAAGGCTTCTTTTTTTTTTTATTGAATTCTGCCCTGTTCTCCACCTCAATAATAAACTATATGTAGCCTATTATTATATGGGTCAGAAGAAACACAGAATTATATCTGCTCAAGTCTAGCTTTGAAATCAAACAGCATTTCCAAATTGAAGATGAAATGTAGCGAAACACACGACATTGTAGCTACATCTTTCTAAATCAAGGCCCTTGAACATCTGACTATTGAAAAAGTAAATGTTACAAAAACAGTTGCTGTGATGAATATGTAAGAATAACTAATGCCAGGATTGCTGTTGACGTAGCAACAGGAAAACATTCGGTATGCTTCAAGTTACTCCACTGTGCTTGCAAATAAATATCATACATGCAACAGCAGCTCAAAAATTGCATGTGCAAAGATGAGTAACACTTGCTTGAAAAGACTGTTTGAGTCCATTGTGTCGTCTTCTGGGGTGGTTCTCGATTGGGAGGAAAGTGCAAAGAATAGAGACCTCAGAGAGTGTGGTAGTTGCGTTCTTTTGATTTGCAGAACTTGTAGAGGAAGAAGATGACCGCCTGAAGACCGAGGACCAGGACTATCCCACCGATGAAGCTCGCGGCATCGAAGGTGTTGTGATGAGGCTCAGTGGTCGGGGTGAGAGGTGTAGTTGTATTGGTGGGAGCTGAGACACATTTAAAAAAATAAAAATAAAAAAGTGTGACTTTACCAAACAACTTTTCAATATATTTGTCAAAATACACATTACAAAAACACTGAAGGCATGCGAAATGCTTCAGGTGGTGCACAAGTTTGGTTTGATGTTTAAGACACAATTTTATTTGTTTTTTGTACTCTTTTACACTAGCCCTTGTTTAGAAGTATAATAGTTTTGGTTTATTCCCATTTTAGGTCAAGTTGCGCCCTTGTTGTGGCCTGGCTTAGTGGCATTTACTTTTAAAATGTTCTGATACAATGGTTCTCAAAAAGGCTATATTAGCTTGAAACAAACAAAAAAAATTTGGGGGAAGCACAAATGCAGCGGGTTTGGGGAAACCATTTTCATTTCATAAATTTGATTTACGTTTATTCAGCCATATGGTACATTAAAGTGATGTTGTACAAATGTAATAGATTGCAATCGGGTCCAATTAGGAGGGGAAATGAGTAAGATTGCCCTCCTTCTCTCCTCAATTTTCCATCTTATAGACTATCACTTTAAATTAGCAAAGTGGAAGTGATGACATCCATATTCAACATATCATTTATTCTCCTAAATACACATGCATTAGCCATTACGCACCTGCAGGAGTAGTTACAGTGGTGTTGGTGGAATTAGTTGGGCCGACAGAAGGGGGAGCAGTAGTGCCAGTTGAATTTTCTGCAGAAACAAACGGATATGTAAACTCTTGGCCCAAATTGCAGAAAGCATATACCTTGAATAGGGCATGACATGTTCTAACCGGGATCTGCGGACATTCGGGGCCGTTACCTGTTGTGCCATTAGAGGTGGTGACGGTGGTAAGTGGTTTAGTGGTGGCGGGAGCAGTAGCCGTGTGGGTACTTGGTTTGGGAGAAGTCGGTTGTGCAGAAGCTAGACCGGTAACCAACACCAAGCAAGGGAGGACAAAAGCAACAAGACCACCACATTGACGTTAGCAGAAACACCCCAATGTTATTGCTTTGACATAAGCAGGAACAGAGCCCACTTTTCAATGTTAGAAGGTAGATGCCCAAAAGTAGCCAAATAAATAAGCTTAGCTGGATCCACAGTTTAATCAAATGTATGCAATGTGTTCATTTACCATTTGAAAATAAATAAAAAGCATTACTGTGTGACTTACCTGAGCAAGTGGCATTATGACAAGTTCCATTTTCAACTAGAGTCCTGTTGAAACAGCCAAGTGCTGATTGAAAGAAAAGGATCATATTTAGCCACATTACAGAACTGTCCAATACAATGCAAACCAGTACGACTATAAATTCAGTAAATGCCTAATTTTGTTAAAAATTAAAATGGAAAATAGGGAAAGAGGGCAAATACTAAAAATACCAAATCCAGACAATTCAATGTTTATTTCTTTGCTACAACATCACGCAGGCGATTGTAATACGTGGTCACGTGGCATTAGATGGAATCCATGTCACAATATCAACTCATAAAACTAGTGCAATTCACTGTGGTGTCATATCCTGCATCCAAGTTTTAACTTGGTAACTGTACAGTTCAGAAAACAGATTATCATTTATTCTCCTGTATTACATAGAGGCCATTTTTATTGTACAAGCAGATTATTGATCAACTATGTCTGGGAGGAACTTTGCCCTATCACCTACAGTAAGCTTTGTCTGACCTGAATACTTGGTACAACTGAGTGAATGAATTATCCATTAACCTGTTATTATCAGAATCCTTTGATAGATATAAAAAATATCAAGAGTCAGTGTTTCTTTAAGAGTAGAATGGTCTGTGACACTGAGTCATTCCTTAACCAACCAATGACAATCAGAACCTTGTGACCAGGCCTTTTTTCACACTTAGTTCCTGTTGTTCATATCCTGTTTGTGAACACCGCAACAAAATATAAATGGATCGTCATAGTTTCTCATTCAATTTCATATGAAAATAATGTTTTACCCCCAATAAATCTGACAATAAGAAAATGACTAACAAAAGACGCTACCATGAAGATGGCCAAACATAGCTATAATCGTTAAAATGTGAATACTAAAATAACTAAATGAGACTTGAGTTCCACTTAATGATGAACATGGAGGATTATTACCCAGGCAAAATGAAACGTCATAGAAAAGGTGTGTCAGGTGCCACACAGCCCCACAACACAGTGTTGTGCAAGAATATAGAACAACGAGGCACAACGACTGCTGCCAGATGGCACATGTATCACACAAAACTCAGCGGTACGACCGCAAACCTCGTTGAGAGAATCATATTTTCCCTTTAAACAGGGCCCAGCCAAACGACTCACCTACCTATGCATTTCATTTTCCACAGTACACAAACAGATTTAGACCCAACCTCAAATTCATAACACAAAACAAACTGGCAAAAAATGACAAAATTAAAAATCACAAATGGCTAGACCATAAGACCTATACCAAATGCCCATGGTAGGTTAATCAGTTTTTTTTTTTTACTTTTTCACTTAAGCAATTGAAGAAACTTTGTTGCAACATGACTGGAGACAGTTATTTCTCCTTTGTCAATCAGGCAGGAGGGATTTTCACTTCCCTGTGGCGGGAGCCAGGTTATCTCACATGCTGCTGTGAAACTTGCAGCTGGCTTCAAGTCCTCTCTAATGGTCATACTGTATCATCTCCATAAGGTACGCCAGTAGCACATTCTCTAGTGACTCAACCAGCTACAAAAACTGACTGTACCTAATGTATCAGAAATGACTACTTGACCTGCTGCACATGAGCGAGTAAAGAAAGATGCAAAAGATTGTATTGACAGAGCAAAGGAGCACCAGAAGTCCACCATTCTATATTGTGACTATCACGTTACCAACATGGCGATGGAACTATTATACGCTCTGGTTTGTTAGGCGCTATAAGCCAAGCCAAAAACAAGAGAGTTCCCTTACTGTTATTAGCAGCTCATCTGTCCTGTCCAACCACATGATAGAATTCAATGTATCGTGTCCTGTTTTTACAATTGGAGACCAACCCAGGGAAGGGTGTGGAGCAAACAAATATCATGACCAGAAAATCAATGCCTCCTGCTACGTTGTCAAACAGGTTGTCTCCCAGGGAAAGAAGAGTATCACTGTCACAGTATGTATCCATGCGATCAGATCCCAGATTCTTACTTTTGTGTTTAAGATTGTCTGAAAAACTAAAGGTAAACAACAATTTTGTACAGCCTAATGTGTGTTATGGAGTAGAGTAAGGGCCTCAGGCAAAATTGGGCTGACTAAAGCACAAAGTTCATGTTACTATACTATACGGCAAAGGCTTCCTGTCATACATCCTTCCTTGTGTCATCTTCACAATCCCAGCAAGGGACAAAATGTGCCAGAGGTTGTAAACTCAGGACTAAATAAATAGCCTGCAGTAAAACTATCATCAAATAATGACTAAATATAATAAACATCATGTAATAAAAAAAAAACCTGATTTCTCAACAGCAGATAAAACATTTTGTGTACTTGTAGATATAGTTGTGAATCGTGGCAAACATCCTCATACTTAATCCAAGTCCAAACCACAGCCCTGAAAGAGTTCCCAGACCTTTGCAGCTCATGTTTGGCTTCAGGAAAATTAGGGTGATGACATGCTCACTGCCTGCCGCTCATTCTCGCTATACCCACAAATAAAGTCTCTCATCAGTGCAGCTATCTGTGTCCGGACTACACACATATCTGGTCAGATATTAAGAAAACATGTACACGTGCATCAAGTTTAGTGTGGCTTCATGAGTCTAAATACGTGTACTTACTTGTTGAGCAAGTGGCCCATTGACACTCTTCGCCTCCACAACTCCAACAATCCAAGTAAGTTGAACAATCCTCTGAAAGACAAATTAATACCATAATTACTTGTATTATTAATAAGGCTTTATATATGTAAAAGTAAGTATTCTACAGAATCACATAAATATTAGAAAACTGTCCAATTAGTTACATCGCCAAAACATTGCTAAGGATTGGGTAAAAAAAAAATCAATTTCCCTAACGTGATAATAAAAACATAATGGTCTTTGATTACTGGCTAAAGACTAATGGCTGGCCCTTCAATGATCAACAAGGAAATAACATCGATATAACTTTGCCAAAAGGTACAAAGGACAAAGAGCAGTGTGGCTTAGTCAGGAGGCACACATTAAATCAGCCACGCCAGCAGCGTAGCAGGACAGAGGCCCTAGGGCAGTTTTGGAGCCAGTAGTGGTGAATAAACACGGGGACATTACAGGAGCTAGGCGCTAGCTCAGCGAGGAGAGGTCGCAAACTTACCTGAGTCCACCGCGGCAGATGCGCCAACCAGCAGCAAAACTACTGCGCAAAACAGCGTCCGACAGTCCATATCTACGGCCAACTTACAGCTGTCTTCAACACAAAGACAAAATGTATCCCAGAGAAAACGTTGCGACAGAAAAATAGAAATGAGATTCCTTTGCGCCTGTCGTTGCGAGGTGGTCTGCTGCTGATTGCGCTCAAGGATCACACTTCCTACTTGACAGGTCATGTGGCACTTTTCACTGGGAGGGAGGAACACGACGTAAGCAGCCACGCGCACGTCAGAGTCGAGGGAGAGGTTTTATAATCGTCGAGAAAATGGATTAGGGTTAGTCCTTCTAGGAGAAGGCGGATCACAAAACCAAAAAAACCGAAAAAAAAAAAAAAAAAAAAAAAACTCTACGTATTAGGGAACACAACACAAATTAAAGTATTGAACCACTCTCGACAATAATCACCCAGAAACCAGCTAACAACACGTCTATGTTCTTTTATTTTATGACATCATACAACGCATGTTAAAACAAGCAACGAATAAAACTGGTAAAATATGAACAAAAAAGGAGTTGTTGTTTTCATAATACAATATAATTCTATGTAATAGATTATAATATGTTTTACGATGGTGTTCCAGGTGTTCAGATTTTTGGATTTTCAGTGTAGAATTTTAAGTAACATAAAATCCCTAACCCACAGCACACTAACGTTGCACAGCTAATAAATTCAACTTTCAAATGTTGTATCATATTAAATATTTAATATGCCACAGTTGATAACTTTACAATCATGCTTGGGTCTTTCATTAGATGTTGGGGCTTCCTCGATGGTTATAAGTACATCCAGACCTTCAATCAGTTGACTGTATAATACAATAAACAAATGAAATGTTTGAAAATACTTAAAATGTGTTTTTAAGTGTGCATGCAAAGCTATACAAACCCAAATGCCACATAGGTTCCATCCATCCATGGTGTTGGCTGCAGCGTGATATAAAACTGGGATCCATTACTATGAGGCCCTTTATTGGCCATTCCTAAAATGCCCCGCTTTGAATGAGTTATAGCAAAACTCTCATCTAATGAATGAAAAGAAGAATGGATATAATGCAGGTTAGTTTTGAGTATGGCAGTCAAGCAAAGTAACCTATTTCTGTTATTATTTATTTAGCACATTATAGTATTTTACCCTCAAATACTTGTCCGTAGATTGATTCGCCTCCATCACCTCTCTGTGTAGGGGATATATCTGTGAATAAAATAAAAACTGAGGCAATACAAATCACAGACCAGGAGATTTGCCTTGACGACTCACAAAGGGAAAGACCAAAATCAAACATTGTAGAGCAACCTTTTTTACCCGCTGAGCTACTTTGACACAACAAAAACGTCAGCGAGCTACTATGCGCCTTTGGGGAACTTCACCCAGGAGAATTAGTAGCCAAGATGATATTTCAAAGAAAATCAATATAAGTTTTCCTCTTATATTGACCCAAATGTTTGCAAATTGTGTTCAGCATGCAGTCATCAAGCGTATGTTGAAATGTAAATAGTCTTTGCTACCTAGAAAGGGCTGGAGAGCTACTAGTATCTTCCGAGTTACTGGTTAGAGATCCCTGTTCCAGAGTGATGCCTTTACTCTTTATTCACACCAATAGATTTCGTTTTTTTCTCTCACATATTCAAAATACAGACACTTTACCTCCACCTTGAACCCAGCCGTTTGGCACCACACGGTGAAGCACAGAGCCTTTGTACCAAAGAGGGAAACCACTAGCTGACATACCCTGCTCTCCTGTACACAGTGCTTTAAAGTTTCTTGATGTCTTTGGACAAACATCTGTAAAAAGCTAGAAAGCACACAATTCAATTAAATACATATTATATAAAGCACAGTGTAAGCCTCACTTATACAAATCTTTATAAGTAAGATTTGTACAAGTCACATACAAGTAGTGTAAACAAACAAAAACAGACTGACATGATCATCAACATAACATAAATGATCTAATGTTGAATTACCTCAAACAATAGTCTGCCAATCGTTCCTCGAGCTATTTCAATATCCATGAAAACAAAGTGATTCTGAAATGTAGGGAGATATTATTACTTATTACTTTATTATTCCTTCATTTATACAGTATCAATTGAAACTTAGCAATTTCAATAATACAGCCTCAATTTACAAATGAATCTTGAACGGAATAGTAAGTTAATACCATCAGAACATAATAAACTGCATGCTACTTTGACAAACTTAACGCTGCCATACCCCTGTTTTCTGTAGGTATCTGTGGTAGTACTCATGAGCAAGAGCCTCATAGGTGGCTGGTGGCTGAGTGATAGTGAAATTCCACTTATCCTTTGCCCACTTGGAGAGATCTGTCTCGTTTCCCATAAGCTGCCCATTCAGAAAGCACATTAAACTGCTGGAGTACCGCCACACTTCACCTCTGAGCTCCTGCAATCAAAGATGGAAAAAACTATGTGATGCTAATGAACTGAACACATTGGGTTAGCAAAAGTTGTCAACTATTAATTGTGTTACCAGTTATCAATCAACAGTTCAGAGAATGTTTGAAACCAATCATCTTATATACATCTTATAAAGCAAGTAAGCTTTTGTAAATGACTTCGGAATTCATCTTTAGCCAATGATACATGGATTGCAAAGAGTGGCCTAACTTTAGTTTACACTACTCACCCTTTTTTTCGTCCACAAATATGTTTCCCATTCATTTTCAAGTAAAGGTTTTATATGGGGTTCGTGGAATGCCTCTTGAAACTGTTCCTTCAGACCCTGTTAGTGGAAAGTTAGCTAGTTACATGGATAAAATACATCAAAGCATTTCTGGGAACACAATAAAAAAAAAAAAAAAACCTTTGCTAAGCTTTTAGAGGCGTGAAATTCAGCCTCTTTCAACAAGCCAACTATTTCGATCTGGACCTTTGTGTTTTCTATTGTGTCCATTATTTAAAAGTAAAAACAGAAACCTTCCTCGCTGTATCAACAAATCCTTCATCTCCATGGCAACAATTTGACCGACGCAGGGTGATGACGAAAGTGTTCTGAGACGGCTGGTGGCTCGGCAAAAGCGGTAAAAAAGTAGATTTAATTTGATACTTTTTGATAGTTTGTTGATCTAATAACAGTGTAATATGCGCATACCTTATATTAAGGAGGTAGACATAGCACAAACGTCGGACGGCATTGCCATTACAGAGGAAATGGCTCAACGAATGGGAATGAAGCGAGTTTACGGCGCCATCTTTTAAAAAATTCGAGTTGCTGTTGTTTTGTGCAGATAATTTTTTTGCATTGATTTGGAGATATAATGGGTGTCCATGAGTTGTGGTCTATTCTTGAGCCGGTCAGAAAGTCAGTGCCTATCTACAGCTTGAGCGGGAAGACGTTGGCAGTTGATCTGAGTCTTTGGGTGTGCGAGGCTCAGCATGTCCAAGCAATGATGGGTAGGGTCACAAAACCCCATCTGAGGTAATTATTATGTATTTAGTATATAGACAGTTAAATGTGTATCGTTTCATGTATTTATTGTGACTATATGTGTTACAATCATACACTCTTCATTGTGTTCAGGAACCTGTTCTTTCGGGTGTCAGCTCTTACTCTTATGGGGGTAAAACTTGTTTTTGTAATGGAAGGAGAGGCCCCTGAACTCAAAGCAGAAACCATGAGCAAACGGAATCAAGGCAGATTTAGAGGGGGTCAAAAAGCTGCAGCTGCTCCGAAGAGCACAAGAAACACCAACAGAGGGCGCTTCAAAGCTGTTTTAAGAGAGGTACGGCGATCAAATTAGCTCAGTTGTGTGTATTTGTAGCTTTGAATTATATTTTTTTTGTTTTTAATTCCCGAGCTTTTGCCTTCACAATTATATTACAAAACACTGCTTTCGTTTTAAGCAATGCCAAGTAATTAAGTAAAAATCGTAGTAATGAAACGTTCTGTTTTCTGCTGCTTTCTACACAGTGTGCAGAGATGTTGGACTACATGGGTGTCCCATGGGTGACAGCAGCTGGTGAGGCAGAAGCAATGTGTGCCTATCTGGACTCACAGGGCCTGGTTGATGGCTGCATCACAAATGATGGAGATGCTTTCCTGTATGGAGCTAGGACTGTTTATAGAAACTTCAACATGAACACAAAAGTGAATAACCACATCTGTTATTTATTTTCTAGTTTAATTATACACTTAATGTGATTCATTAAATTGTTCCTTCTAGGACCCTCAGGTTGATTGTTACCAGACCTGTGATGTGCTAAGTGAGCTACAACTCTCCCGAGAAAATCTGGTTGGGCTGGCAATTTTTCTCGGCTGTGATTATATTCCGAAGGTTAATCAAGTTTTTTTTTTTTGTAAACCGTAAACCATGACATAGCTTTCATATTGTACTAACTATCTTTATATCTTAATGTTGATTTAGGGGATTCAAGGAGTTGGTAAAGAGCAAGCTTTGAGATTGATCCATACGTTGGAGGGGCTAACAATTTTACAGAAGTAATATATTGAGTCTTGTCATTTTAATTTCCCAGCATTGCATTTTGATATATATAATTTTTTTTTTACCACTTTCAGAATTAGTCAGTGGAAAGAGGATAAGACTTTTCTTCCAGAGCCAACTGGGAAGAAAGTTCCTCACTGCAATGTATGTCGACATCCTGGTGAGTTCTGTCTTGCGTTTAACTCTGACCTTTCCCAGGTCCTAATAAGAGGCTTGCTGTCAAGCAAGTGTTGAGCAAGTGGTACAGAGTATATCACACACGGTTGATTCAAGGCCATTAATCCTGTGATGTCAAAACATACACATATGTGCGAGTATGAGAACGTGTGATGTTGGTTTCCACTGTTTTTTAATTGATCTACTTGATTTTGATTGGATCTGTAGGTTCTGCAAAAGCCCATGAGAAAAGTGGATGCCTGCTCTGTGATAGTAAAAGATTTTGTGAACCTCAAGACTTTGACTACCAGTGTCCGTGTGACTGGCATCACAGGGAACAGAGTCGCCAAGCTTTGTCTTTAGAGACAAACATCAGAAAGTATGTTTATAATATTAACCAACTAACTATTACAAATGTAACTTATTACTCCCTTTGTAATTATGAATGTTTTATTGTATTTTTGTAGAAAAACCCTTGCAAATGCCCTCTTTCCCTTCACTGAGGTACTCATTGAAGAAGAAAAAAATACCATGTACATATATATATATATGATTTACTTGTAACAGTTTGTGATTTTGCTTTTTAGATTATTAATGAGTTTTTAATATCAAAGGACAAGCCAATATCAAATTTTAAAAGGAGACAACCTAATATGCTGCTGATACAGGTATGTTTCAACCTTTCGACAGTCCTCTTAATGTGTTTATTAATTGTATTTTAACAATGTTCTTTATCATGTAGAAATTTGCATATGATAAGATGGAATGGCCAAAACACTACACGAGTGAAAAGATTCTTGTCTTAATGACATACACAAATTTGATAAATAAAAAATATGGAAAAGATGTCTTCATTCAGGTCAAGCCACTTCGGTGAGTCAATGTTTGCTATTTCATGGAGAAAAGATAATACTTTCACAATGTAGAAGTGATGATTAATTATTTTCTTTGGCAGAATATTAAAGGCTCGGGTGAGAAATGGAGTGTCCTGCTTTGAAGTTCTTTGGACGACACCAGGTTAGTTTATAATAATAATAAGGGAAAATATTTTTTTGTTTTTGTTTTGCTGGAAAAATATTGCTTTGAGTGACAGAGCTGCTTCATTTAGTAGAAGTTGGGGTGCAGGGAGCTCGCGCCCAGCCTGTATTAGTGACTGTCTGTGAGCTGTGGTTCAGAGGTGACGGATCACTCACAACAGTCACAAGGTGTTAAAGCTGCTTCCTCTTCAGGCTGGGAAATCTGTCAAATCACAGTGCATCTCACTAATGAGCTAGACTGATAGAGCTGAAGCTTCCATTACCCTAATAACATAACGTGTATACACACGCACACACACGCTTGCTCCTACACAGTTTATGCTAAAAGTTCTATTTTTAATCGTTGAACTTTAATTTACAATTTGGTCAAACATGTGACCCTTCTAAGCATTTGGCATGCAGTTGTTTGGGATTATTTGTTTCTTATTTCATATATTATAATGACAATGAGAATATACTTGTTTCTTTTGCAGATGTAGTCTAAAGGTAATCTTGTATGTTTACAGAACATTATGCATTTCCTGAGGACTCGGCTCCTGAGAATCAAGATGAAGTCAGGACTGTAGAGGAAGAATCTCTTTTTCGACTGGCATATCCTGAAGTGGTGGAGAGCTTCCAGAGAGAGAAAGCTATGGCCGAGGAGAACAAGACTAAGAGTGAATTTAACCATTTGTTTGTTTGTTTTTGTTTTTTTTCATGAACAAATCAAACTCGGTCTCATAAGTTTTCTAATAGTTGTTCAGATCAAAGGCACACAAAGTTAGTGGTGTTGTTCCACAACTGTGCCTTACAACAGCTCTGACACCTGAAATGTGCTGTTTGGCACAATAGGCTTTGATGCAGTGCAGAGGTGTCTGTCTCACAGGTTTTGTTATCACTTTGTGTTGTGTGTTGGTGCCTGTGGTCCTCACTGCTGTAGATCTGACCCAAAAAAAACTATGTGTTTACCATTTCTGCCAAAGTAACACACGTCTCTCTCCTTTTCAGAAAAGAAGCCTAAAGGTAAAAAGGAGAAGACAGTTGATGGATCACATGGTATTTCAGATCTCCTTGCTCAAATGACTCTTCAGAGTTCATCCTCAAATGCTGAACCAACGCCGAAGTTGCCTCTTTCTAATTCTACTCCAGTTGAGCCAGAAATGGCTATGTCTAACACTGTTGTAAACCATGAAAGGCAAGAAAAAGCTGTCTGTTTAGGTGATCGTTCAGATTCTTTGCAATCACCTCCAAAGTCAGGAAAAGCTGCTTCTTTGTCTGTCCCTGCAGTTATAAGTGCTCTACATCTGAGCGATATTGACTGGGAATCAGCCTCTTTCACATCATCTCCAGTGAATAGTAGTATCAGTGTGCAACCAAAGTCTGTGCGAATCCCACTCAATGAGAGAAAAGACAATGGTGACTGTTCACAGGAAACTAAAATTCTCAGATCAACTGGCTCCACAGCACTTAATGAGAAGTTTTACGAAGAGCAGCCTTTATGGGATCGAGTAATGATGAGGAACAAAAGCAGTCAAATCAATAGAAATGACACTGTTTCAAAACCCGGAGGTAAAAAGCCATTCTCTTCTAAACAGAGCTCTTCTCAAAACACTTCAGATGATGAACAAAAACATACTAAAGCTGATTTGTCAGAACGGGCAAAACATATACATGAAAGGGCAAAAAATATGCCCCATTTGTCTAATACAAATGTGGAAAATCCTGAATTGCATGTTTCAAAACAGCCAGTGAAGGCCTCAGCCTTCGACCCAGTTGTCATTCAGTCTAACAACACATGCAATGCCCCCCCAAAGCCACAACAGAGGTTTAAATTTGTCAAAACTACTCAGAGTGTATCATCACTTGTGCCACAAAGAACCTATTCTGACCCTGGACAAAGTGACGAAGTCAAAAACAGAATTTCTAAAAAAAAGACTGTATGCATGAGTTCTGGATTGTCCAGTGGTGACTATGACGGTGTGAACCAGATTGCGCCGCAAAGAAGTTCAAAAAACAAGATCAAGGCCAAGCACAGTGACAATACTTTAAAACTAGTTCCCAAAGCAGTTGAGCTCAAAATCCCTGAAAATGCCTTAAAATCCAGAAGCCATTGTTTAGAATTTGGCAAACCCAGCCTTCTTCCAGAGAGCAAATGCAAATATGTTTCCTCTGCCATTACAGATGATGTGTTCATTCAGTGTCCAGCTTCACCTGCAATAGACCTGGAGAGTGACGATTCAGTAATTTGTTGTGACAGCCCTTTACCATTAGCTGAGAGGCTGAAACTAAAATTTCTGAAATAAGCAGGGTTTGTCTTTCTTTATAAAAAAAAAACATAATTTGACTAATAATACAAGTTTACACAAAATTGTATTATAATTTATAGATAATCTAATACATTACTTTGTGCTAGAAGCAGCTGCGGAACCCACAGAGGACATTGTTTTACAACGCTCAGGGGTGTTCCCCTTGATCATGAGTGAGGGCTTGCACACCTTTTCAGACATGAAAAGGTCTGGCAGGAGCTTGGTGACAGCTGCATCCTCCGTGGACATTACCAATCCAGCCATTGGGTCTGAACTGGTCAAAACAGGACCTGGTTTCTACAAATAGACTGGATATTGCACCAGTACCTGACAACTATCACAAACTATTACTGACAATACAATTTGCTTTGGAGTCCTTAATTTGCTCAGGGAATGGCATGTATTAAAGTATCAATTTGTTGATACTTATCTCCACCCCCACTTATAAGTATTTCAGTTGTAAAATGACTTTACTCACACAAGCACCCGCAGGAGTCGGTACAAAAACCCAATACACACTGGGCTGACGAGGTAAAACCGTGAAGGGCCAAAACCACTAGTTTCTTCATTACCAAATCACGCCAAACTGACAAGTGTCGTCAACGAGCTTTAAAGAGTAATTTCCCACAAATTATTTTTCTTTCTGTTGTATTATCCGCCTATTTAACCTTATTCACACCACCGTGATAACGAACGGCGTCCTTCTGGAAGGTCGCGAATTGGCACTTTGAGTTTTTCTTTGAACTTTTTCCGCCTCAGCTGTGAACTAATAAACCTCCGGAGACCGCTTCTATATAAAAAGACGAGCTCCAGATTTACTCGCACGTCACTCTGGTCACTCACCTGGATATCACTGGCACTGGCCTCTTCACCGGCCACCGGACTCTTCAACATGAACGTGGATGTTCTTACAACTCAAATAATAGGCGAGTGGGAAGTGGATCCCCACAATTTCGGAGAAGAACAAGCCAGTTCTCCAGACTCCTCAATGGACTCTCTGTGCTGCTCATCCCCGGAGATGTTCCGCCCCAGCGGGTCCCAGGAGAATGAGTTTTCTTTTGGCTTTTCTGGACGAAGAACCTCTCGCACAGGGCAGAGGCAAAGCAAGTCAAAGATGTCCACTAAGAGACGCATGAAGGCCAGCGAGAGAGAGAAGTTGCGCATGAGGAGCCTGGCGGAGGCCCTGCACCAGCTTCGGGACTACCTGCCTCCAGATTACACCAAGAGAGGACAACCTCTCACCAAGATACAGACCCTGAAATACACAATTGAATACATAAACAAACTCTCGGACATTCTCAGCCATGCGTAAAATTACCTTTACGCGCGTTCTGACTTTTCGCCCTCTCCCATCATGCTATAAATATTGTAAAACGGGCACTTGGCAATTTGTTTTTGTTTGTATATATGGGATACATTTTAATGTGTTAATTTGGATTCATCTAGATTTAGATTTAGTCTTAATCATTGGCTTATAAT
This sequence comes from Proterorhinus semilunaris, assembly GCA_021464625.1. NCBI lineage: Eukaryota > Metazoa > Chordata > Actinopteri > Gobiiformes > Gobiidae > Proterorhinus > Proterorhinus semilunaris. The sequence goes on from CM038359.1 coordinate 15,159,763, forward strand.
GTCGAATGGTTGAGAACAAAAATATTGTATCTTGTTTTATATATTTGTGATTTGTTTCTGGCTTTTTATATTGGTTGCGGCAAGATTTTGCATTGCTTGTCATTTTTATTTGCATACATAATTTGTCATATTCGTGCGTTCTTGATTTTTATAATATACTTATTTAGAAATAAACTCGTTTGAATTGAATGTTGAACTTGTTGGCCTACTTAATAAACCGTCCAATGGTTGCTTTGTAATCGAGCATGGCATTGTATTTATCCAGTTAGAATCTTATTTAGCATTTTGTCACTTGACTGAAAGCACCACTGATCCAATCGTTATGAAGGTTTAGCTTAGAGGGCGGGACTCTATAAAACCTGACCCGAAATCCTCTTTCGAGAAAGAAGCTTGGTCTTTATACAGTCTATGGTCTACATCCGCCATTACAACGCGAACGAGACAACATAGGATTTCACGGCTTTTTGTAGATTTTATAACATATTTTATTTTCTTAGCTTCTTGAAGATAGTACATAATCTCCGCATCTACCTCACCATTTGATAAAGTGAGTATGCGCTTCTATAATATATTCTACAAACGCGTTTGAAACCACAGGAACGCCCCTTATAGACAAGATTGTTTTTCTCCGTCAGTTCATCAAGGCTTCGTTGTTTTCTCTCGTTAATGCGCGTTGAACGTAAAGCGTGTAATCATTTGCAGTTGGTCATCATAGCTTTTACTTTGTGTGCGTGTAAATATCTGATTTGGGCTATTCTTTATCTAGTAAACCAAAGCCAACTTTGTGTAATCATATTTATCAATATGCCTAATTTATGCATTTGGATTCATACTTATATTTACCCAAACAGCAAATTGCCAGGAACAATTGGAAATGTTAATTTTAGTGTATGTGACACAAATGTTGTATGCCACTGTTTCTACTATGATGACTCCTTGAAGTCTTTGCTTTACATCACTAGCTGTAGTGTGAACTGTGGTATCAGAGCATAAAGGTGGTCTCTCCTCCCCATCAGACTGTGTGACAATTGCACATTTTTCAGATGGATACTGAAATGAAAGCGAGTGAGACCGAAAATCAGACCTCTCAGAAAGACCGTGTGAAACCAGTGTCAGAAAACAAGAACAGGTATTCATACCCCTGAAGGCATTTTGTACTTGTACAAACTCGTGTTTGTCTTAAAAATTCACACATTTTTACTTGCGCATTTAGACAACCAATTTTTTCTGTTTATTATCAGTTTGACAAATTAGCATTTAACTTGTTTATATTCCCTCTCAGGGGCCGTGGAGCAAAACCCCGTGGTGGAGGCGGTAGGGGTGGTCGTGCAGGGATGCGAGGTGGACAGGGGATGATAAAAGGGTTTGGTCCTCCAGGTCGAGGCAGGGGCCGAATGAATGATGGCCCAATGAATGGATTTCCACCTATGAGGTGTTATTATCATCTCACATGTTCATGCAGATATTCACTTCAGATATTAAAATGAGTATGTCTTAAAGGGGAATGGGAAGAATGCGACCATATCCTGACCTCAGGGGGCTTCGTGGACGAGGCCCAATGCGTATGGGCCCACCACTTCCACCGCCACCTCCGGTGCACATTAGAGGCCCCTTTCCTCCGATGCCCAGGTGATAATTAGAAAAACATTATTTTGTGCTTTTTTACATCACTTTCACTTTTTAACACTGTGTTGTTAGGTTTAACTTCAGCTGGGTGTAGAAATTATAATTCCAAAATATTTCTGTTAATTATTGCTCATCAGATCCTGGTGGAATAGTGGAATAGAGAAATGTATATAGAAATTGGTAGAAGGTTGTTTTGACATACAATATTATTGTTCATATAATGATCAGTAGTACTACTTGAGGGTCTGGACAAACTTCTACTTACTCATTCTATGTAATTTGCACGGACCTTATGACAGTTTAGTTATCAAAGTTGTATCATATTTCTTTGTATTAACCATGTGGACTTGTGTTTATTTTTTATTTATTTTTTACTGCAAACATGGCTGCGTTTAGGCATGGGCCTCCCCCGGGACACCCTATATTCAGAGGGCGCCCACCACATCCTCGAGGCCGTGGGATGCCTCCCCTTGCACCCCCACACCCCTTTCTCCCACGTGGTCCAAGAGGGTAAGTCAAGTTTGCTCTTCAAATGCTATTTAATGCTTTCTGCTATTTGCTTGCAAACCTCTTTCATTCTTTATCTGAATCGGTTATAAATAATAAATTACAACATTTGCACATTCAATTTGCTACTTGAAATATAGTACCACTAAATCTAGTAATATTGCTCATCATAAGGCATACTTAGTAGTATAAGGCAATGGTTAAACAACTTGTCTTAGTAGCCAAGAAGTTACAATACCTATACTAATCAAATACAGTATAGCTAAAGATATATTTATTTATGCTGTATTACAAAATAACAGGTGTCATGATGATCCACAACTGAGCCTCTAGTTGATGCTCTTATCAGAGTGTTCCCCCAATGGCCAAAGCCTAGAATCCAATGTGTGATTTTATCCTTTTACACAGCTACCACAATGGACCGGTCTCTCCTCCGCCTCATCCCCCACTTGGCAGAGGCCAGAGGTGGCCAGGGCCTCCTAGTGGCCGACGTTTTTAACACAGCCTGTCCAAAAACTGTTAACTTTACTGTAAGGGGCCCAATATGTGCTGTAAAGTAAACAACGTGAAGTGTTACCAAGTTCCTCAATATATATTTATCTGGCCAAATTTCTAATGACTGATTGTCTTTTATCAAAGAAATAATGTGAAAACCCCTCTTTGTCACATTATGTGCTCACAACTCTGCTGTGGCATTCTTACAGTCATTACTTACTTTTGTATACTATGTAACATTGTTGGTAAAGTAGGGATGACTTTACTGATAAACTAATATAATTGGTGAATATTTTTTGTCAAAGTTGAGTGAATATTGTCTGGTTCGTCACCCTTTAAGCCTTAAAATGCGTCCCACAAAAATAAAATGGGTGACAGAGTATATTTAAAAGTGGGGGAGACAATAGCTCAACAGCCCTCGAGCATTATTGTTAAATTATTGTTCCTTTGTTAAGTACACCTGCTTGGACCTTCATTAGCTTCATTTTACATAGAAAAGTTATGTATTATTAGGTCACAGTGCTGCAAACTTTGTCTGACTCATATTCACATTTATTATGTGAAAAACATCTTCCATCTGTATTTACCAGTATTTCATTTTTATCTATAATGTGCAGCTATTTTAAGTTATTTATAATTGCCGTTCACCCATGGTTGTCTCAAGCAATTACATTAAAGGCATTAGTTCTTAAAAACATATATTTAGTAGTTTTACATGAGTACAAGCAAATTACATGAGTTCAGATAATGATAAAAGTATAATTTTCTTTCTTGTGTAACTTTTCTTTTAATTGTTCACTGTAAACCAGAGTTTGTGAACCTGTTAATGTGTTTTATGAAAACCACCAAGACATAGTGGTGGATAAAAAAAATAAAAAATAAATATAAACTCATCTTCTTCTTTTTATTTATTCAAACACAAGCCTCTGAGTTGTGATAATACAGTAGATTCCCCCTAAGGACAAGTGTTGAAAATTAGCACGTGGTACTGTATAACACTTATTACAATACATCTGGTTCTTCCAATGTTATTGCCATACTAAAAAAGGAACATTTTGGTATGCATATTTTTTGTTGTACTAAACAAGCATATCATAGTATTAAGTATTTTTTTATTTAACCTTTATTTAACCAGGAAAGTCCCATTGCGATTAAAAACCTGGTTTTCAAGGGAGACCTGGCTAAGAGGCAGCAAAGGAGTTACAAGTATTGTTTTATTAACTATGAGGTCCACGTAAAGACCACAACAAAGGTGTACATAAAGAACAGAACTTAGTTGTTTGCATATACTGTATGTCTTTTTGCCACAGAATTTGATTTGCTAAAGGCTGACTTCAGTCATTTTTAATAAGACCTAAAGCATGTTGATTTAAACTGATAATTTTGGGCTCTGCTTTGAAGTGTTTTGTCACCGAGAGAATCAATGGTAGCATGTCTAAAAGGAAGACTTCATTTTCAAAGGATACGCACTCTGATATGACACATTATGCATAATGTCTTTAATTGAATTACAAAGCGTTTGAGTAGTTCTATGAATCATACAAGAAGCACATTTCTTCTTGAATAGTTGTTCTCCTAAATAAACATTCTAATGTAATTGAATACAATTTCAGAAAATGATCGGTTTTGCAAGCTTGGCAATGCTCTGTATGTCTTGCAAGCTTACCATATTATTTGAAATTATAATCATCTTCATAGCAATATGTTTACAAGGAAAACTTGCTCATTATTTCTTAAAGCCATGATCGTAAAATTTGCTAAACCCTTCTCCTGTATAACTTCCACTTCTTCAGTACAATCTGTACAACGCACTGCCTGATCGTCTCTGCAGTCCCTTGTTTCTGCTTTTGGTTGATTGGTTGTCTCCTGAAGGGGGCACACAGTACAGTCACGAGGAGCCCAGGCCCTTTCCTGCTGAGCTGAACTTCACAGCCCCAATGCAAAAGGTGAGCGGAAAGACTTGTTTAATATTCGCACCTCTTTCAGGATTATTGACCCCAATTACATGAAAACAACCTAAGATGCGCTTATCAAATATAAACCATGTCACCATTAGGACCATGTATTCTGCTAAAGTTTAGGTGAAAGCATTAACCCATAGTTTACTGGTATGGTTCAGCGTTTAATAAAATTGCATTGTGTTTATATTGTGCTTTACACTGAATTATTCAATCACACCACACTTGGGGTGGTAAGCTGCAATTGCAGCCACAGCTGCCATGGGGTCAACTTGTGTACTTTTGAGGACAAACTACCTTACATCTATTCTACAACAATACTTTGAGCAATACAAACAGGTATGCATTGAAGGGTTCAAATTTGACTTGCAGGTGCTGTTTTAGAATCCATGAGATGTCAGGTTAGGGTTAGGGAGGAGAATATGCGGAGATGCAGCACTCTGGCTGTCCCTACAGTTCTAAGGCTATAGGGACAGTGTGTGTTCCTCTTCAGAACTAGTCATGCATAATTGTAGTTTTAGTTAGAATACCAGATATATTGGCTTGAATGCATACAAGGAGATTAATAAGACAATCTGGGAAAAACAAACTTCAAATTATTAGTATGACAGCATATTGGTAAAATGCACAATATGTAAAATATGCGAGTACTGTTTGCTTTTAATAAACCTCTCAATATCCATTGAATTGTGTTTTTATTCATGTTTACAACTGATTTTGTCTTAGTCAAGGGGAAATTCCGGTTACAGAGCAACCTAACGCGGGTACATCAAAGTTTCAAATGAGTGAAGAGATGCTCATCATTTAAGTAACATTGTGACCGCTAAAACTGCAATGCAACTGGAGAACTGGGCCTGCCAATGGGACAATGGCACAGTTGACACAATGGGGATTAATGTTGCTCTGGATAAATGACAAAATGTAATGTACTTGGAGACGATAAAAAAAAAAAAAAAAAGTTTTTTTTTTTTTTTTTACTGGCTTGGGTTTTCTTCAGTGGGATGGTCTTTCCACATTGGTTCAAGTATGTGATCAGGAATCTTCTCAATGGCAGTCTGACCAAAAAAAAAAAAACACATTTACAAAATCGCTAGAGCTTGAACTAGTCGTCTTAATATCTTTATCAACAAGAATTTTGTGTTACCTTAGTTACTTCCATTGCAACACCCTCAGGGAGGTTCCTTTGAATGTATTCGAGATACACCTGAGCTGTGCTCTCTGTGACATGACACAGCTGCAAAAAAATACAAGTCGAGATCAAATGAAAATGAATAGAATTACCAAAAATACATTTGATTTATTTCGTAAACTGCAATCAATCATGCCCAGGACAATTGTCATCTTTCATTGTGACAAATGACATTTACACTTGGTAATATTAAGGATTAAATGCTTGTAGGATATTATGTCAAGTATAGGGAGGATCGCTTTTATTGTTCCGCGATTTTCACCAGATGTTTTGGTGACTGGTGGGCAAACAGCAGATTTTTACGACGAGCTGTTCATTTAAATCATAGATCATTTACAGCACCAATCTTTTCAAAAGAAGCAATGCTCTGTTTGTGAATGATGTTTTGACCTACCATAGAACTATTAATACATTTGCATTGCCCACCAGTGCCTCGGACGTGACGACACGGCGATCCCCCTAATAAGTAACCCGATGCCCTCACCTCAATGCACCTGTAGTGTGTCCTCATTTCATATTGTACTCGGTGATTCTTGAAGATGTGGACTGACTTCAGTAGAGTCAGCCTTTCGATGTCCTTTGGTGGTTCAAAGCTATAAACGTTTGATTAGTTTAGTTCATGTCGGTAAATAAAAACATTAATACTTTAATATTTTTGAAACTTACACTTTGCCAAGAGTAATGCCCAACTCTTGAGCTGCCATTGTTGCAAAAAACTCATAGCTGTCCAAGACGGCTTTGTCATGTCCTTTGACCAACACAGACACTTTCTGAAAAAGTGTGTCTGCCTCTTCTGTGACAGTGATCTGAGGTGAGCGAAAAGATTGTACACACAGTAAGTAAACTAAAATAAGTCAAAACTGAGTAAAAAATAACTCACTGAAGGTATGGATGAGAAGACAGTCGAGGTATGGAAACAGGATGACACTTGAGCCTTTTGCCTGCAGGACAACAGTGTATAGAATAGAATATATAGAAATAGCAAATATATTGATTTGAATAATGAAGTACTTAAACATTTGCATTTAGTACTGCACAATCGCAATGTACTACTTTGAGACACTTACCTATTTTATTTAATGAAAGTTCAGTCTAAAATACTTAATGAGTTGTTTCGCACCTGTTTGAATGAGATTTTCTGTGAGATGAACAAGCGATCCATCCTCTTGAACTCTGAACACAAAAAGGGCAACATTAGGCTATTTCAAACCGACCGCCTAGTTATCAATGATAAAAGCAAGATGCAACTGCTGATAAATATTAAAATCGTCAAGTTTTCCAAAGATTTGCCACTGAAAATGCTTTAAAAGATACATGAGCTGTATACAATACCAAATGTTGGTTTGCTGTCAAAGTCCTCGTCAGTGAGAAAACATTTCGCCTGAGAGCCACGGCGGCAGCCATGTTTTTAATCGTTGTATTCGTCCTTGTGCCCCACATTCATTTGTGCGCAACAGCACCACCTTACGGCCAGGAGTGTGAATCAGGTACAATGCATTGAAATGAACACCGGCTACAGCCCTTTCCTGATTCATATCAGCTTTTTTTCTTTTTACTATTACAGTATGCAAAACAGGTGTTTTGGCCGTATTTGGTATACTACAGTGGTTCTCAAACTATGGTAGCCTAATACTGGTGGTGGTGTTTGGGCTTTATGTAGCACTCTTAAAAAGAGAAGAGACTAAAATACAAAATTAACTGCAAAAAAAGTGGAACAGGCAAATACATGTTTAGGATACAATTCTTACATCTAAATGTATTATTTTTGTTGAACATTTTGTTTGTTTTTGTAAAGTGTATGATTGAAAACATGTAGCTAGTATTTATTTATTTGTACTACTCATTACATTACACATTACATTGCGAAACTACATTAAGTGCTGATTAGTTTCAGTGATCAGTCACCTTTGAGTTACCCTCTGCTCCTCTTTCTGCACACCTCTGTTGATCTGACTGTGTACTAAATACTAATTGAATCGCATGTACGTCACGTGGCCGAGCTGCGGCCCTGCCAGTGGTCGGATCCGTGTCTCCGGGAGGACCGAAGCAGGAGCCAGGACTGAGGAGGATCCACAGAGAGAGCCAGGCAGCTGAGGAGAGGAGCGAGCTGCAGGACAGACACAACACAGGCGAGGTAAGCCTAGTCCCAGGGAACGTCTGCTTTCACTGTCAACGCGGGCAAGCTCACCAAACGTGTATCTCTTACTTAAATCGGGGTATATGTGTACACCGTGGATCCCATTGGTTATAGATTACGCTGAAAATTTCGTCTGATAAACACAAAGCTACTGCTAGCCTTTTAGCACTGAGCGTCAGCGGCGGATGGATTGACCCGTCTCCGCTGATGGAGCCCCATTCGCTGTTAGCCTTTAGCGGAGCGTTAGCCAGTTAGCTCATCCCAATATCTCTCTTTTTTATTTTTACCATTAAAACGAATGGAGAGCACCGTCATACTTGTGTCTATAAAAATATCATTTGAATCTGACCCGTTTAAGGTTATTATGTTGATTTATCAACACGTCTATAAAGAAAGAACAATCGGAACAGCAGAGTTCTGTTTGTTCCCAGACCTGTTAGTGTCCAGCTAGCATTTCCACTGGAGCTAACAGCAGGTCACGGTGATGGGTATGATCAGTGTTTGAGATTTTAATCAGGTTTAGGGCACTTTGTTGGAGTGTACAATTGTCGAAAGGTGTTATCCAGTATCGTGTGTTTTTGGCCTTTGACAACTGTCTCGCGTTACTGCCAAGATGTAAAATGAATTTACTTGTTGATCAAAACAACTGGAATTGATTGAAGTGACACTGGCATCGTTGGGAAAAAGTTATTTCCTGCTTGAATGTAACACCGGATTTTATTTTCAATGCATTACAGTGTTGTTGCAATCCACATTCTCATCATATCGCCTTAAGATTTACGTTTATTTAACCAGCAAAGTCCCACTGAGATTAGGAATCTCTTTTTCAGGGGAGTCCTGGCCCCAGAAGCAGGGCTGGACTGGCAGAAAAAATCGGCCCGAGACTTTTGGGTCAAGACCGGCCCTCTAAAAACTCCACACAGAAAGGCAAGGTGGGAAATGAACCCGGAACCTTCTTGCTGTGAAGCACGAGTGCTAACTGCTGTACCACCATACCGGCACACATTGTACATTTTTCAGTGCAGTTTGCCCTGTGATGAAAATATATGAATTATGCAATACATTTTAATGAACACAGGACTCCACGTTTAATTTAACCATTTGGGAAACAAATGTAGGGAATATCATTAATATTTAAATGAATGTGTGGGTGGTCAGGGAAGTGCATTAAATGTATGGACTACTGCTCCCCCACATGCCTGTCAACTATAGAGTTCGGGAAATTCCACTTTTACCATGGAGATCGGCCATCTTTGCAGCTGTTAGCATACATTTCCATTGACTAACATTAGCTAAAAACAAAAGTGGAGAAAAAAGACGTGGAATCACTCTGTTAGCTGCTGAGTTACTGCTGGTAAATACATCTAACTCACTGTGGTGTCCAAGTGTTTTAATGTGAACAATAACTCCAGTATTTTAACTTTTAAAATCTCCATTAGTTTACAATTGCTGCTAATCCCATAATGCTTAGCGATATGACATCACATTCCCGAACTCTATTCTTAAAAAGATATATTTTTGTTCGCAATATTTTCCTATTTTGCTAAATATTTCAAAACACTTGGCAGGACACAAAGGACGGTTGTGGATTAATGGGTAGCTGTGACTGAAAAACATTGAACATTAGGAAGAAAATATAACCTTGTGTTGTTAGTACTATGTAGTAAAGAGTATTCTCGCATCCACGATTCTGTTTTAACACCTTGTTCTTCGGTGTATCCTCCAGTCCTCCATGGGATCCCTGAGGCAGGTGAAGGCATACTGTTGACGTGATGACGTCACTGGGAGAAACTCACAGCTGATTGATTGGAGTCCCTGCTCCTCCTCCTGCACTGTGTGAGAAGGGTAGATACGAGGCTACATTCAACGGGAAGCACCAGGAAGATTTTGGATTAAATGCATTGCCAGATTTATATCCTACAAGATGTTTTTTCCCCTACCGGTATGAGTAAGCAATCGGCCGCAGTGTTTTACACTTTGGGACGGCATCAATCGCAAATCTGTTTTAGATCAAAATGACTTGAGTGCCTTTTGTTTTGAATGCTGCCCAGCAATGCTGTCTTTCTGTGACCCTTTTTGTCTTCTATCTAAATCTCCTTCATGAGTGCTGGAAGTCACCTCTGTAAACCGCTGCAGATACATGTACTATGCACAGTTGTTGCCCTGAGACGGAAACGATAACCTCCATTGAAGACGGGCGCTCCTAGTCACACACAACCACAACACATCGAGTGGCCGGTGTGTTTTTTTGTCCAAACGGGAACCTAGAGAGCTGCAGTGATGTTCGCTGCTGTAGAGCATGGGCCGGTCCTGTGCAGTGACTCCAACATCCTGTGTCTGTCCTGGAAAGGTCGAGTGCCTAAGAGCGAGAAGGAGAAACCTGTTTGTAGGAAGCGTTACTATGAGGAGGGCTGGCTGGCAACTGGGAATGGCCGAGGAGTCGTTGGGGTTACATTTACATCCAGCCACTGCAGACGGGACCGACCCACACCACAGAGGGTCAACTTCAACCTCAGAGGCCACAACAGTGAGGTGAGAGCACTCTATACTATTTCATTCTAAATCAAATATCTTATGGAACCCAAATGTGTAATTTCCCTTGCACCGAAGGAAGTACATTTTGTTTCAGAATCCATCCTACACTGTGACATTTGCAGAAATGTTTATTACTACATTTTCTCTTTTGAAAGATACTTTCTTGTCTTTATCTAAGCAAGTCATTGAATGCTTCTATAGTGAGAACCCTAATTATCTGTGAAGGAGCTTCTTGTGTTATGAATGAGCACCCATGCACAGTATCATCCTAGTACATCGTATCTGCAGACAAACATAAACATTCATGTTTTTTTTTTTTTTTCGTTACTTCAAATGGGGTGGACATTGCTTTTTGGATTTCTGTTTCTGCGTTAATCTTATACCTAAAATGTAGATTTATTTAAGTGCCAATGTAGCTATTTTCTGTTGTCATACCATAAGATAATGAAAAGCAGTTCTGTAGCCCGTACTGGTGGCTAATACCCTTTGAGCCAAGCACACCTAATTACAAGGCAATGACTTCAAGGCAGTAAGTTGCAACGTTCTTCAGTATCATAGCTCAGCAAAAAAAAAATCATTTGGCACAAAAAATATTTTACCTACCAACACTTTTGTATTGTACTGTTCAAATGTTAATTTAATTAATGTTAATTTGTATCAAAGCAAGATTTCAGACGTTGAACAAAGAGAACAGTCTGTTACATAGAGTCCCCTCATTCTCAGTGTGTGCTGAATGTTGAAGACAAGCTATTGTAAACTACCACTGTAATATACTTTCTCCAGCACTTGGTTTGTACCGAGCATTGGTTGAGATTGGTTGTAAATCAGACATTTAGGTAAAAGGCACTTCATTGTATTGTATGTTTTTGGTGATCATTTATTAAAGCGCTCTCTGCAAATTACACCAAAATTGATAAGGTTGTTTTAGAAATGGCACATGGCTTTAGCTTTGTTAATACTGTATATTAAATTGATTTTCTTCTATTTTCTTGAACAAACAAATAGTATATAAGTACATCCCCCCTATTGTTTTCCAATATCTTCTGTATGTTCTCAAATTATGTTTTCACTTCAGAGTTTTCCTTTGAGGCTCCACCCAGAGTGTCTCCTTAGACAGATTGTCCAGCAACAGAGTACATGAGGGCACCACCTCCTGTTTACCACTTTACTGTAGTTGAACTTACACTCTCTGGCATACAGACATTAACTACTTTGTGGCCGAACTATTTGTTTGTTTTGTGCTCATAACACCCGTTTCCATTTCTGAAATGTTTAATATTTTAAATCTTGAGCTATTAATCTCTAATGATGGCCCATTCCATCACCTAGTTCCCTTTTTATCTATTTTTTTCTTTTGTTTTCAGGCATGCAAGTGTTATTTTGTAAATCCTTCACATTGGCACTATTTCGAATTCATCAGTCTGTCCACTGTGCCCAGTAAACCAAAGCCTAGTCTTCTGTACATTTTTTCCAGACTTACATTTCTGTGTGACCTTTTGACATGGCAATTGCAAACCTTCAAAAGACTAAAGCTGGTATGACCCCTGTCTCCATTAAAATGGTCTCACTCCGTGTGCTTAAAAGACATGGCTTAACGGCTCTAATCCTTGCTTGGAGAGGGCATGTTGCATAATAGCCATTACCTGTGCAGGTCCAGGTAATCTTGACTTCATAAGGTTCCTCACAGAACAGCCCAACATATTTTTATTTCATGACTCTGACCTTTTAGATAGATCTGTTTTTTTTTTTTGGTTTTGTTGGACAGGGCAGTAGTATAGTGGGAAATAGGGTGAAGATATTCAACAAATGACTCACTCATAACTCGCAACACAGAGGCTGGCACAGTCCCTATCATATGTGCAGCTCATTTATCTCCTAAGCCAGTGGTTTCCCCCTAGGGGAGGTGCCTTGGAGGGGGCCCCAGATATCCAAATATAGTGACATGAAATAAATCCAAGTCTATGCCAGTGCTATCATTGATGTAATTTTGCATTTTGTAGTCAATTTTGAAATCGACAGATCTTGTCTGCTAAAACAATTAAGTGCCACAATGAAATCAGTAACTAGCATTCCTGTTCATAAATAATGCCAATGGAGTCGGTTTTCAGCTGCTTTTGAGTCTGTGACTCCCTAAAAGAATGTGTGTATGGTCTGTTATTATCAGGCATTAATATTGATGTAGGTATTAATCACTTGCTTTCTCCAAAGTCATAAAAAATCCTCCCCTGCATGTCCCATTGCCCTTTCTGCGATGCTGCAAATCACACGTGTATATATCACAGTCTGGCTGCTCTGACTGCCCTCTGTTCCATATCAGCGCAACACAGTGCTTTTGCTAATTGAATTTGATCTCAGATATAATGTTAAAGCGGCTCTTAACTATTTGACCTACACGGACTGGCTTTATTTCAGCTGGACATGATCTCTTGTTCAACAAGAGGTGTGCTTAGTGTCTTGTTCTTAAGTCACTGCCCCCAGCCTTCGCTTTTGCTGACTCTCTAATCTGTCCCTTTATTTGATTTGGGAGATTCAATTAAAACTGCTTGGGTCAGCGCTGCCGCAAATGTCCGAGTGATTGCCCAAAGCTCCTACACGCAGGAGACTTTCAAATAATGCAAAAATTGTTTATAGCTGTCTGTGTTTGTTAACAGACAACCTGGAGACGTGTGTGTGTGTGTGTGTGTGTGTGTGTGTGTGTGTGTGTGTGTGTATATATATATATATCCATATCCATCATCCATCTTCTTCCACTTGTCTGTTGTCGGGTCGTGGGGGCAGCTGTTGGAGCTGCCCAAGTCACATTGCACCAGCCCCTATGGCTCCCCCTGCAGGTGGTGGGTCCACAGAAGGACGGCCTCACGATTCTAACCGGGCCTGTTGGTCTCTCATAAGGGGCTTCTGAACCGTTCTTTGTCTGACCCGTCACCTAGGACCTGTTTGCCCTGGGAGACCCTACCAGGGGCACGAAGCCCCCGACAACAGAGCTCCCAGGATCATTCGAGTGCTCAAACCCCTCCACCATGTTAAGGTCGCGGTTCAAGGAGGGCATATATATATATAAATATATATATATAAAAAAAGGATAAATATTATATATATATATATAATTAAAAGTAATCAGTTTAACATATGTGAACTTAAGGTTGAACTGTGAAGGAATATTATGATAGCAGAACTATTTATTTATTGGTTTATTTGGTCGGGACAGTGCATGTTAATGAACATGTAAACAAGCCACACCAGATTGTAGCCTTAGGCTAATTTGCGTCCGTCGTCCCCCATGCACACTCTCAAACATCCTGGCCTATTGTACATGTTTTTAGTGGTAGGGGAAACCGGAGTACCTGGAGGAAACCTACGCAGACACGGGGAGAACATGCAAACTCCACACAGAAAGGCCCCGGCCTTGGTGGGAATCGAACCCGGACTTTCTAGCTGTGAAGCACGAGCGCTAACCACTGTACTACCGTGCCGCCCACGATAAGCTATTCATTTTTGCACGACTATAATGTTTTTTAGTCAAACTCGGTGTTTCCCACAGATAAATATTGCTTTTTTTTATTATTTTTTTTTATTTTTTTTCCCATTCTGGATCCTCCCGGGTTAATGAGGTGAACCATTATATAGGAACAGCTTAATACATTTATTTTTCTACTGTGAAAAAAAATAAGATAGCTAAGCATCAAAAGGAGCTGTTTGGGTAAACCTCAGCTTACACAAAAACACTTTCCACTCTAGGACCTTTTAACACAAAAGCACGTTTTAAAAAGCACAAGGATGATTTTTGAGAAGTTGAGATTGCAATTTGATAAACTGCCACGCCCGAGGTTTAATATATATATAAAAAAAAATAATAATACATGGAGATTTAATATAAATATATATATATATATATATATATATATATATATATACATACAAATTGCAGTGCCTAAATAACTTTATATTAGAATTAGAATTTGATTACAATTAGTTATAGATATTTACTACTATTTTTTGATGTTCTGTCTCTTATCCAGAGACCCAAACCCAGCTCAGAGACTTGTTGTGTATCTTCGCCTCCACCTTTCACCTGTGACCCTTGGGCGCTTCCCGTCCTGATCCGTCTCCATGTGATGTCTGATCCCAGTTGTGCAGCGTCACTCTGGAGTGGACTCTCACTAATCTTCACACCAGGCTATACTTTCTCACACAGATTATTTTCCCCTGCACGGGGCAGCTGACAGACGTCCACGCGTACAAGACATGGCATGTCCAAGCACAAAGCGTACAAGGACATTTCCATGCTAATTATATGGGACGTTCCATTTTCCAAGAGGTGTATTTTACTGGTGATTGGAAAAGGGGACTATTTGCCATAATGATAAAGATCCAAATGAATATTTTTTATTGTGTGTATTGTTGTGTTGTATGCAAATACACGTTTAAATGCATCCGAATTCTGAAATGTAAAGAAATTGCCAAAATAGTATGTCCTCCAAGACTATGCAAAACTAGGACTGATCTTTTATGTCACAGTGATCATTTTGTTCTTATATTTTTCCATGCAAAGTGCTGTTAACTTTACTGCAACAAGCTGTATGTTATTATGAAACAGTATTTACATCACAAGTATAAATGTTGATCAAAATTGCATTAGGTTTTCATCTAACGTTTGGTTTCGATGAACAAAAGGTAGTACTTCCTGTTTTGTCCCAGCCTGAGCTGGAGAATTGGACTTGATCTCTAAGCCCACTGAAACCTGCCCAGTGTTGTGTATCTGGGCATGTAAAGCCCACCTGTGCTGCATGGTGAGGCCAGAGCCTCTCGCTTGTTGCTTCTTAGGAGTATTCCTCTTGGATAAGGCTAAAGTCACGTTACAGTGGGCCACAGACCAGACAGAGTCAGATCTGTGGTGTGACTTTTTAGTCCTCATATGGATGTCAAAGCAATAAATCTGCCTAAATCAAGTAAATTGCACACATCTCATTATGACCTGTCCAAAATTCTTTGATTAAGAATAATTCTTACAATGTACTCTATATTTTAAGCAGAGTTTCTTGGGCAGTATATTATACAATGAATCCGCGTTGTTCCCTGATTCAACGTAAGTTTGGAAACAATGAGATATTAAATGGCATTGCAATACATGTATTCTTTCAGGTGGTGCTGGTGAGGTGGAATGAGCCCTTTCAGAAGTTGGCCACCTGTGACACAGATGGAGGCATTTTTGTCTGGATCCAGTATGAAGGCCGCTGGTCGGTGGAGCTGGTTAATGACCGAGGGGCCCAGGTAGCTTAGTTTACTTTATACCACTGGGATCTCCGGGAGGTTTCAGCAGGTCTGTTATGAGATGCTGTTTATTATTTTTGTAGGTGAGTGATTTCACATGGTCCCATGATGGCACCCAGGCACTCATCTCATACCGCGATGGCTTTGTCCTGGTGGGCTCTGTGAGTGGGCAGAGACATTGGTCCTCAGAGATAAACTTGGAAAGCCAAATAACATGTGGCATATGGACCCCCGATGACCAGCAGGTATAAATGACTCACTGTATTGTGTAAAAACACTTACAGTATAATGTAACTTATTTCACTCAAGATAATTGTTAATCATGATGCCTCCAGTTTTTTATAACCTTTCCTGTCTGTAGGTGCTATTTGGTACTGCAGATGGGCAGGTGATTGTCATGGACTGTCATGGGAGGATGTTGGCACATATACTGCTGCATGAGTCGGACGGCATTGTCAGCATGTCCTGGAACTACCCCAGCTTCCTGGTGGAGGACAGCAGTGAGAGCGACACTGACTCGGACGACTACTCCCCACTACAAGGTACACGGTCAAACAGACTCGGGCTCAGTTGTTCAGGACATTAACTATGCATTAGGGCTTTGCAGTTTTCACTTTTTGCTTTAAAGCAAGAAATGTCACACAGAGATGTTTTTATAACTCTTCGGTTTATTTCAATTAAATATTGTAAAAATATAAGACAACTGTTCAGAGTCCAGTCCATTAATATTTAGATTCATAATATAGCCGACAATGAGGCCCATTAAAAAATGTTATTTCTCTTTTTAAATATTCCTTGTCTGCTCTCAAAAGTAAAACTTCTTAATAAGCCATGGAGTTTTCTCATCCTCATGCCTCTGCTGTGATTGACAACCGTCTCCATGGAGACTCAAGGGGAAAGGTCGCTCAGAGCATGGCACAGGTTGAGAGAGTAATAGTAGTATATTTAAATTTAAAAAAAAAAAAGTGGAGAATGTACTTCTGGAACCACAGTGGGTTTCGAGATCGACCGATAACTGTAGAGCTCCATAGAGATGTATAAAGTGGGTATGATTTGTTACTGCTTTCTTTTTTATTTGGTCCGTTGTGGAAGATAAATGTATGGGTTTTGGTGAAGCACAGACTCTGTTCACATGTCTCATGGAGACAAATGCCCTTAAAATATATTATTTAAGATATTGACTCTTGAATCTTGACTTATATTTATATCTATTAGTGTACAGTGCAAACACATATTTCCACTGTACAGTGAAACACACAACCCACTCAAAACTCTTATGAAGCAATAGATTCTCTTTTTGACAAGAACATTTCCGTATTAACCTCTGTATTGAAACCTTCCTGTACGCTTCATTTTAGTGCACAGGCAAAAACCACTGCTAACGGTGAGCTTCACTTCTGGTGATGTCAGCTTGATGAACAGCTATGATGATCTTTCTCCCACCATCATTCGCACTGGTTTGAAAGGTGTGTATCTCACTTAGTTTTTCTCCGGTGTTCGTTCATTAATAAAAATGTGCTTTGTTCTGCAGATGTGGTGGTCCAGTGGTGCTCACAGGGAGACCTGCTTGCAGTGGCAGGTATGGAGAGGACACCATTGTCTCCAGACCCATCATGTCCCGCTGCCACAAAGAATGCTCTTGTTAAGTTTTACAATGTTCAAGGGGAACACATCTACACACTGGACACACCTGCTCAGGTAAGCAACACAGTGTAAGCCAATCTACAACTAGTCGGAAACACTGGCTTACTGTATCCAATTTGTACACAGCGCCCTATCACGACTCTATGTTGGGGACACAAAGACTCTCGCCTTTTCTTGGCATGTGGCCCAGCTCTCTACGTTGTACGAGTGGAACACCGGGTTGCCAGCTTGCAGCTTCTGTGCCAGCAGGGGATTGCCTCAGCTGTCAAGGAAGAAAAGGATGTGGCCAAACTCACCATGCCCTCTCGCCTCAGTTCATATGTCACTGCCGCATTTGTCCCTACCATAAAGGTAACGCAGGAGGTTTCTTTTGCTTTTAAAACTTTCATCAATGACACATGCTTAAGAATGATTATGTTTTTCAGCCTCCTATCCCAGATCCTAACAACATGCGCGATTTTGTGAGTTACCCAACGTCTGGAAATGAACGGCTTCACTGTACAATGAAGCGAACTGAGGATAACCCTGAAGTCGGGGGACCCTGCTACACCCTGTACCTCGAATATCTTGGTGGCCTGGTGCCTATCCTCAAAGGTCGGCGAATAAGCAAACTACGACCAGAGTTTGTCATCATGGACCCAAAGACAGATGGAAAAACTGGTTAGAATCTCCTCTTATGTGTTCTCAACTTTGACTTTAAATAACTTTGCTTAATCAGTCCACGTTTCCCTTGAAATTGAGCTGCAACTTATATTGTGAGTCACAGTGTACATCATCCATGGTTAATTAAAACTGCGAATGGTGGCCCCTGGGCTCCTCATAAATCAGATTCTCTGTCTACGCAGTGATGAATGATTTTGGCCTATTGCACTTTTGGTTCAAGTAAATTGGCCTCAACTAAACTAAAACCGAACATTTCCTAGTATGTTGTCTATGCATTTGAAAGGCTTTACCTTTATATCTCATTTCCTCTTTTTCTTAGATGAGATATATGGCAACAGTTTGATATCTGCAATGATTGACAGCTGCAATTGCTCGGACTCCAGTGACATTGAACTGAACGATGACTGGGTTGGCAAGAAATCTCCAAAAATCTCAAGGGGTAGCAAATCCCCCAAACTGCCAAGGTAAGACCTGTGGAAGAACTCCGTACAACAATTTTACCTGTGTTCTTTATTATGTTTTATGTCTGATTGTGACAGCTTAATAATCAGCAAACTTTTAATAATGTTTTGCTACTTTGCTACTATATTTGTGAGCAGTTTCTGGTTTTCTGTTATTTATTTTAATTTCTGGGCTTTTACTGCTACAAATTTTACTTCTTGTCGTTTATTACCTTTGTAATTGTCAGCTGGTATGAAAGGAACTTTATTAATATTACTATAAACAAACATTGTGTTTGTTTGGCTTCATGCTCAGTTTGCTTTGTAAATGCTGCACTGTGTTCTGTTGTCTATTCACTGCATGCCTAAACCTTATTTTTTTATTTGCCACCTTTTCTGTAGAGACTTAGTTTGTCCCTTTACCAACAGAATCAACATAGATCCTAGAAAATCGCCAAAGCTCTCTCGCGCTACCCAAGAAATCTCCAGGTCTCCGCGTTTACCAATACGGAAACCTTCAATTGGGTCGCCTAGTTTAACACGCAGAGACTTTCCTCTTGAAGACATCGTGCAGGTAACAGTCTATGATTTAGCTTTGTGATGTAACTCCCATGATATTATAAATTATTAATTTTCTTAATGTACTCCTGTTGTTTTTGTCCTGCAGCAAAACTACCTTGCTCAGGTCACATCAAACATCTGGGGAACAAAATTCAAGATAGTGGGGTTAGCCACATTCTTGCCCGCTAATCTTGGTGCAGGTAAGCACCACTCGCATAACACATTTTTAGTTTGCATTTCAAACATTAATACAATGTTTCTGTGCCTGTTTTTTTTTTTTAAGTTATCTACAAAACGAGCCTTCTTCATTTGCAGCCTAGACAAATGACCATCTACCTTCCTGAAGTGCGAAAGATTTCCATTGATTACATCAATCTGCCCGTTTTCAGTCCCAATGTCTTCAGCGAAGATGAGGATGACCTGCCCGTCTCTGGCCCCACTGGTCGTGCTGATGATAACCCACCTTGTACCGTGAACATCCCTATTGCTCCCATTCATAGTCCTGCCCAGGCCATGTCCCCCGCGCAAAGCATCGGGCTAGTCCAGTCACTTCTTGCTAATCAAAATGTTCAGTTAGATGTTCTCACAAATCCAACAGTGAGCCCAGTGGGGGCTGCTGGTGGGTCCGATCAAAGCCAGGACAATATGCTCACTGCCCAGTACACAGTTCCTACCCGGTACTCAAACCCTGGGCAAGTCATCTTTGGAGGACTAGAGATGAACCGGCTTATGGTTGGACATCCTTCTTCCCACAATCCCCAGCAGCAGCAACTCATGCAGCACCAGCAGCTGCAACAGATGCTTCAACATCATCAACTGCAGCTCCAGCACATGCATCAGATCCAGCACCAGCCTGTCCCGGCTCAGCACCAGCCCATACCCCCTCAGCACCAGGCTGTTCCACTACAGCACCAGCCAATCCCTCCTCAGCACCATCAGCTCCAGCAGCCACTCCAAATTCAAATTCCTGTCCCAACACCTGTGCCAGGACAGCCCTCTGGATCAGCTGCCCCTCAGCTCCATCCCGGGGCTTTGCATATCCAAATCCCTCATCCAGCGTCTGATTTAGCAGTTGATCGTTCTGTTGTAAGTGAACATGAACACTTGTTGAAAATAAAGACAACCCGTTCAGCTTCCCAGGTGGCAGAAGGTGACTCCGTGGTGTTTAGTGCTCCACTTGAGCTCAGTAAAATGAACCCCCCACCACCCTATCCCGGAACTGCAGTCATGGCTTCCACTGTTGCCTCTATCACTGTATCTGGACCTGGTTCCAGTGGGACCCCACCTCCTGGGGATTTGTGTCTCAAAAAGGGAGAATTTCAACTGTATCCACCAAGCCAGTCTCCTGCCCAATACCCCACACCCCTTGGTTACGAGAGAATCACAACCTTTGACAGTAGTGGGAATGTAGAGGAGGTTTGTCGCCCCCGGACCCGCTTGGTCTGTAATCAGAATGTGTACGCACTGCAGGGGCCAGGCAGCTCAGCCACACTCAGGGTCACTTCTTCATCCACTCCTTCATCTACAGCAGATGGAAAGAAGATCCTTATGCCCTATTCATCTGCTACCCTCAACAGACTCACAGCACCTCGCTACTCCATCCCCAGTGGAGATCCCCCGCCTTACCCTGACTCAGCCAATCAGAACAATGCAGCTGGGCGAAGCACCGGATTAAGGGTAGACAGCAGTGTAATTCATGCCACCCTCAGGAGAAACAGCAGAGAGGCTACACTTAAAGTTTCACAGACATTGGAGCCACCAAGACCTCTGCCTCCTAAGACAAAAAACAGTGGTGCATTAGCAGCTTCTATTCAGCAGAGGGTGCCAACAGCCTTATATACCTGCAGTCAGTGTAGCAGTAGCTCTAGTGTTGGGGGTCCTGCCCTGGGTAGTGCCAATGGTATAGCTGGGGGAACCATCATCAGGCAGGACTTTCCTCCTGGGCCTGGGGCTCCACACAGCACAGTGATTGTTCATTCAAACAGTGCTACACCTCTGTCGTCCCAGTCCTCATACAGTCTGCTGAGCTCTCTCGAAGGTTCTGTGTCTGCAGTTGTAGGAGGCAGGACAGACTGCAGAGACAGGGGCGACTATGTGAACTCGGCCTATTCTGAAGATGAGTCACTAACCCAGTCCCTAAGGCATTTGGCTTTAGGAGGAGGTGAGACCCCAGGCCTGGTTGTCAAACGTCCTCCTCCTTATCAGTGGGACACTACTGTAACAGAGGAGGTCTGGGTTCCTCAGGAACGGACAGCAACTTTGAACCCTCCTGCCCCCTCTGGGCCACACAAACCACCCCCACTGATCCTCAGCCCGAGTCAGCATTTAGATGTCTCTCGAATGCCATTTGTTCTCTCGCCCAAGTCTCCTACCAGCCCTAACGCTGCTTCATTTCATGCTGCTGCAGCTGCAGCAGGTTACCAGATCTCCTTGCAGTACCCTACTGCCTACACAGGCGCTCAGCTCCAGGCCATCCCAACATCCCCACGTCCCTGCTCCTCTCCAAAGGAAGTGGTTGCTCCGGTGCCCTTCTCACAGCAGGATGCCACTCTTGTGCTGCCTCCAGGTTACTCTGCAAACCTAGCCAACCTCACCTGCTGTCCTCTCCCTCCTATGTATCCAGGAGGAGGTGCTATTATTCCCTCTATTGCACTTCACACTCCATGGGGAAATTATAACCCGTGTCCCCCAATGCCAAGTCCTGCTGTGCCACTTCCTCCTAAAGCATCCCACATTGCAGCAGAGAAAATGGCCGTCTCACCCCCTCCTCCACCACCCCCGCCTCCGCCCCCACCTGCTGAGTTGCCAGAGCCCATGGCAGAGTCTGGAGAGGGGTGTCAGGAAGTTCTATCCTTAACTGAGAGCCCTGTAACACAGCGATCTGAGAAGATGAGTAAAAAGAGCCGCAAGAGGGTTGAGGGCAGGGCCGAGGAGGGTAATATGCCTTTGACAGAAGGGAACAAATCGAAAAAAGAAGGAAGAGCTTTGGGTGATTTCAACTCTCTCATTTCAAGCCCGAGGCTTGGAGGGAGAGACAAAAAGAAACTGAAAGGCCCAAAGGAACAGTTAAAAGCTAAAAAACTGAGTAAAGCCACAGCCAACAGTGAGTTTCAAGACAGTTCTGAGAGCGAGCCAGAGCTGTTCATCAGTGGTGATGAACTGCTCAATCCGAGCCAAAGTGGTAAGAAGGGCTGGAAAAGTAAAAGGAACCTTCGAGCTGCTACAGAGCTGGATGAGATCAAGTGTCGAAAGGCCAATGAAAAGGAGGACAGAGGCTTTGGGAGTCAGGGCTTTGTGTATGTTATGGCCAACAAACAGCCTCTGTGGAATGAAGCCACTCAAGTTTACCAACTGGACTTCGGAGGACGGGTCACGCAGGAGTCAGCCAAAAACTTTCAGATTGAGCTGGAAGGCAGACAGGTAAGAATGTTGTACTGTTGTTCCATGCAAATCAGATTTTCATTTACAAATGTGTCTAATAGTATGGCCTGATCTTTATTTTAATTTGCAGGTGATGCAGTTTGGCCGCATCGATGGCAATGCTTATATCTTGGACTTTCAGTATCCCTTCTCCGCTGTGCAAGCCTTTGCTGTGGCTTTGGCCAATGTTACTCAACGCCTCAAATAATACATTAATTTATACTTAACCTGCGTGATATCCGGAGTTGAAATGACTTAAGGGTACAGTTATTTCATGTGACAGCACATCGATTGGAGAAATCACCTCATGTTGCAGATCCAGAAAGATACAGTCATGCTGCACTACATCAAGCTGGCACTTGTGTTGTTGCAACATTTTGGTGAGGTTGCTAGGAAAATTGCTTCTCTGATCAGTCTCTGCCCCCTACACTTCACGTAGGGTCAAAGAACTGAGCTGTGATGATCATCATCTGGTGTAGAAGTAGTTAATCTAGAGAAACTGCCAGTTTGTCTGAAAAGCAGCAACGATACTTGAAAACCACGTTATAGAGATGCAAGCTGTTTTTTTTTTTCTCAGATTGCACAGGCACCACTGGGCACTGAAATCCATTGCTGTATAAACCCTCAATGAAACATCACCTAAATTATTACACTGATTTTGCTTTTAGGATTTCATCACATCAATAGATAAAAGGGAGGGTAAATGCTGTAGTTGGTGCTCCCTGCCTTTTCTTAGGTCACTATCTTATCTCTGAGCTGCTGCAGAGGTCAAGACATATGCATAATTCAGTACTACTTTTTTCACTTTTTTTTTTCACTTTGGAAGGTTGTTCAGTTCACGGTTTCTCCTGGGACTTTGAAGGAAATAATCTTCACAGAAAATATGTACAGTTAGTGGTTTATTCATTTTTACATTTATATTGTTTGTAATTTGCAGTCTCATTCTCCTGTATCGTCATGTTTTCACTCCACCTACATTTATTTGGGAGACTATTTTGTCTGATGTTTAAATGTTGTGATTCAGGAGAATGACAGGAGAATTCAGGTTGGAGGAGCTGCAGAAGGCTTTTACATGTCTATCGTGTACTGAGTGGCGCATCAGCACATGGTGATGTGAGTAATGAGCACAAAGAGTCGCCATGGCCTGTTGTCAACATAAGAACCTCTGAAGTTTTTGTCACCTGCTGTCACTTCTGTGAAGTGATTGTGTAGTTGGGGAATATCCCTGCACTTAAAGCCCACACAGAACATGTAACAAGGTACAGGAAAATATTTTTCTATATTTTACCTATGCCATTTCATACTGTTTCAGAAGTGATGTAAATACATATCAGTGACACTTAAATGAGACGTAGGTGACAAACAGATGGCTGTTTACAACTTTCTCACTGTGTTTTAGTCTACTGTGTGGCATAAAGCCTGACGTACTGTTTAACTGAATGGTTAAAATAAGATATAAGCCAAAAATCATTTTCACTAAATATTAAATTGTTAAAAAGTAAAATTATTCCTGGTGAATCTGCACGGCACACAATGTATACACCACTGAAACTTAGTAAGATATGGTATGATTGAAATCCCCATTAATGTTTGTGCCAAATTTCATTTTCAAGACTTGCTGAGGAAGAAGAGGAAAAAACTGGGCCTATAAAAAAGAATACTTGATATGTATAACTATTGCTGCCAC
The DNA here is from genome assembly GCA_021464625.1 of Proterorhinus semilunaris. NCBI lineage: Eukaryota > Metazoa > Chordata > Actinopteri > Gobiiformes > Gobiidae > Proterorhinus > Proterorhinus semilunaris. The sequence goes on from CM038359.1 coordinate 15,183,896, forward strand.
TTACAGTACCTTCTAAAATTACTTTACTGTGGTCTTTCCACATAGCATTCTGTTGCATGTCTAGGAGTCTAGAGTTACAGCTTATCATTCGCCTTTTTATTAAAGAGAAAAAAAACATTTTGAGCATGTCATGAAAACGTTGGTAATTGTGCAATATTTACTTTACCTTTATTTAACAATCACTTTAGTTGAGATCAACATCCCAGTCAAGGTTCTGTCCTTTTTATTTATGAGATTATTTCCTGTTCTGTATGTTGTGCTGTTGCTAGACATTTCTCTGTTGATTCAAGTTTGTCACAAATACACTTAGATTGTGATGTAGCGATGCTGTGAGGTCAGGGGAAGCAGGCTATGTTTTAAGTTTTCATTGAATGCAAACAACGTGAATGAGTGAAGTCGATGTAGTGGTAAGATAGTTCTGTGTATCTCATCAACATAAGATTCATCAGTGTTAACATTTTCCGACTTGAGTGTCTGGACAAGGCCAGAGATTTGCTGTACAATAAAACCTCTGCCCAAGTTGACGCCACTAAGCTCCAGTTTACTAGCTTTTCAGAAATGGACAGCTGTAGATATTGTGGGTCTTTGCATTTCCCCTTTTCTTTAGACGTGCTTTGTATTTGTAGATGTACTTGTAGGACAAAAACACTTGAAAAAAAACAAAACCTGATTTGGTGACTGAACATTTATGAATAGTCAGGCATGCCATGTAAATGATTTTTTTTTTTATTGTTTATGTGACACTTCTTTTGAATAAAAAACTCTTGTCTCTGATAAAGCTTGGTGTATCTTAAAATTGTGTAATGAGGGAAAAATGCGTCAGTCACTCCGCTTTTTTGTTTGTAGGTTGGCCACACCATCTAGTGGCATTAACGGATATTTACAGGTCAAACCGGTCGAAAAGCCCACCAAAACTAATTGGGCTATTTTTAAATGTTAAAGCTATAATATATCTGGCTTTTAGACAAACAAGAGAGCATGTTCCGCCTAACTATGAAAAAGTATTAAAGCATGAAACAAAATCAGCAGGGCGAAGTGTCTCCCTCTGTCCGTGGTGCTGAAATCACGTGATCCTTCTTTAGCTCCGTGCGCCTCAGTTTCCATTTTCAGCGCTTTTATCGGTCTTTTGAAGCGACACAAACAAATCGGCCTCGCCTGCATTTTCATTCGGACCACGAAACAATGCAGCTCCATCGTTGAGTTTTCGCTCTGAAGGTCGGCTGCTGCTCTGACAGCGTACCCCTGTTTTTGATCGCCATTTTTACAAGCCAAGCGCTTGTAACGATGGACACTGACTACTCGTCTGGTTTATTGGAGAATCCTTCGTACTCCGAGTTCAAGTATTTTTGTAGGAAGATCCAGGATGCCTACAATGAGCTGAAAGAAGATCTAACACCTTACCGCGATGATCGGTTTTACAGGTAGGCTACACCGATTATGCGTCTTTTTTCTCTCTCAATTTATCTTTGGGTAGGCCGTCTCCAGCCTTCTCGAAACAAAGACAGCGAGTCATCCACTCCCTTCAAAGCTTCTTTACATATTATTGGTGCATAAACTGGACATGGACAGCAACAATAATGTTCGAGCCACTGAGCCATCCAAAGATTGCTTTGACTAAACCAGCGGGATCGTGTTGGTGAAAGTATCTCTTCTTACAGAATCATGTACCAACTACCAACCAAGCCGATGGGTTTTGCAAGTGAGATTGAGCCCACACTGAGCTCAGCAGCGCCTGACAACCAAAGCTCACTCACATTTGTAAATTGATTAAATTGGGTAGCTATCTGTTTTTCCCCAAGTTTAAATTAAAGTTACTGTGAAACCGGTGTAAAGGAATCATAGTCGGAATAAGTGAACATAATGTCTATTGCAAGGGTTACCAACCCATCTGCCCTTTGGGACATTATCCCCAGTAGCACTTGAGGCTTAAAAAAAAAAATGTATAATTGAACAGTGTGTCTACTATGTCCTCGGGATAATATTTTCAACTGGTAGCCCTTGAACAACTAGTGCTCTTGAAGGAGCCCTCGGCTCTAAAACATATACAATTATGTCAGCATAACTGGTTTAGTACCGTGTCCTTGTGCAGTTCGATTCCCTGACCCTTGAATTAAAACTGTAGGCCTTTCTGTGATGTTAGTGAATCCACTTTCTCATCACTTGCACCGATGACTTCACCACATGACTTGGCCCCGCCCCCTATGACGTGTCTCCAGTTGTTGCAGGCTGATGTTGGAGGATTACGGATGTAGTTTTCCCTTCAGCTATTTCCCGAAAAGACCTATATCAGGAACAATGGAGCTGTAAGTCGTTTCGTGGTAAAACTATGTTCTTCATTTTGGAGTTACATTCGAGTTTGGAAATCATTGAGGATCTTTATATTTATACCATCTGGTGGTGCTAGCATCATAGCTAACACAGTGTTGACTTCTCTCTACGCACCTGTGCCAAAGCAGATGGTGCACTTTTGATAAACACATTCAGTTGAATTTACTCCGTCTTTACATTGTGTTACCGGTGTATCTCGTTGTGATCAGGTTTGTTTCCCCCATACTTTACAGACTAGCTCCTATGCGACTGTACACGCTGTCAAAGAGGCACTTTGTCCTAGTTTTTGTGGTGTTTCTACTATGCTTTGGCCTAACCGTCTTCATAGGGATTGCAGGTATGTATTACTTTATGGCAATGTTGAAAGATTATCAAGGGGTCAACATAAGGAAAATTGCAAAACATATCTAATCTACCAGGTCCAAGGATCATTGCTGAACAAGAACACAATGGCGACCGGCTACTTGTCAAGAATTCCTCAGCAAAGGTAAGTGTCTGCATCACAAGCTAATGGCGAATGTGTATTTTTAACATGTTGACTTTTTATTTTGTGGAAGAATCCAACTATTTTAATCTAAGGATCGTTCATTTTTCAGACTGGCCCCTACCCCCTCATCTCTCCTCCTCTCACCACTTACAATCAGCAGCTATGGCTCATGTGTTTGATGCAGGTTGAACAAAGCAGTGGTACGCAGAGCCTTGATTTGGACTTTAGCTGCACATTTTTAAATCTCAAGGCTGTACATGAATTTTGTCTTTCGTAGTGGTGGACTTTCAGCAGAATTTTGAGATCAACGTGGAGCTAAAAGGAGTAATGCAAGATGCCAGTGTTATGCACATACACAATGTCCCTTCGAAATCTAGAAAGTTGCATTGCAGCACAATTGTAAGTATTCTTTAATGCTCTTTTGAATCAATTCTAAAATATTTGTAGCCTGCAAAATCACTATCCAATGTGTTTTGTGCTCCCTGATAGAAATGCGATGAGATCATTGTATTGCATTTGGGCTACTTGAATTATACACAGTACCAGGTGACTGTCAGCTTTAAAGGCCTTGAAAACATCACGTATGACATTAAAACCAATTTTGTGGTAAGTGATGCTTGTTCAACAATAACGTGCAGTAAAACAAGATATAAAAAGTAAAAGTATTTCTTTTTACATATACTTTTAGTGGAAAATGTACAACTCCTCTTTCTCTCAAGTCGAGATCTGGTTTCGCTTTGTCTTTGTGGTGATGACCTTTGTTGTGACGGTAAGTTTCGTTGAAGAAAATGTGATATCGCATTTTTAGTATTTTGGAGAATTGATCAGGCATTACGTTTTTCAATGTTCTTGGTTGTGTTTTTAGTGCATGTTTGCTCACTCGTTGAGGAAGTTTTCCATGCGAGATTGGGGTATTGAACAGAAATGGATGTCTATACTACTTCCTCTACTTTTATTGTACAATGGTAAGAATTAAGTTATGAAAGTCTGATAAAAAACAAAAAAAGCAGACATTGAAAAAAAAAACTTGTGTATTATTTGTACATGTATGATGCTACTAATTCAATTATTACTACTTTGTCGTAGATCCCTTCTTTCCATTGTCATTCCTGGTGAATAGCTGGTTTCCTGGGACATTGGATGCATTTTTCCAGGCTCTCTTCCTTTGTGCCCTTCTGTTGTTCTGGCTTTGTGTCTATCACGGCATTAGGGTTCAGGTGAGCTCACTTCTTTAAGAGGTTATTTATATTTCAGTTAAGTTGTAAATAATAAATGGCATTTTAAACAAAAAATTACAGGGTGAGCGGAAATGTCTGACATTTTACCTTCCAAAGCTAATCATTGTCGGGCTTCTGTGGCTCTCAGCAGTGACACTGGGCATATGGCAAACGTAAACCCCTTCATATTAATATACTTGTGCTAAAAATATGTTGACAACACAAAACTCAAACATGCATTGTGTATTCAACTTTTAGAGTTAACGAACTTCAGGACCCAAGCTATCAGTACAAGGTGGACATTGGCAACTTTCAGGTTAAGTATATTAATTTATTAATGAATTATTAAAAGTTGAGTGTTCTTGCATAACTTTAGTTTTGTTTTCTTTCAGGGTATGAAGGTCTTCTTCCTCATTGTAGTTTCGCTCTACACTCTCTACCTCATTTTCCTGATTGTCAGAGCCTGTTCGGAACTCAAGAACATGCCCTATTCTGGTACAGTTCATCAATAGTGTTTTATTTTGTTATTTATTGCACAATAGTACAGTGTCAGCCTAATGTATACTTGTAACTGCAGATCTCCGGTTAAAGTTTTTGACAGCATTGACCTTTGTGGTCCTCATAATAAGGTACGGTATTCTGTTTTTCTCAGATCTTTAGCTTTGATACATTAATGTGATTCTTATAACACATTTCTCCCTCATCCCCAGTATGTTCATTCTCTACCTGAGGTTTGGTGCCAAGGCTCTTCAAGACAATTTTGTAGCCGAGTTGTCTACTCATTACCAGAACTATATCCTTTTTAATAATCCACTTGCAAATTGACATTATTTATTTTAAACATGACACTTTCCTTACCTAAGCAAACCAGCTGAATTTTTATCTTTCTATGGTCTACTTAACTTTTACTTGTACACATTAGCATTTGTGTATTCTCCCTCCAAAAACGCCCTGTATGGTAAGCATATCCAATGTATTTTAGGCAAATTTGTTGAATATTAAAACACATTTGTGGTTTCAGACTCCCAGCTAAAGGATAACCCTGCTTTCTCAATGCTGAATGATTCAGATGATGAAGTTATATATGGGTAAGTAACTTACCAAGTGGGTTTGTATTTTTTTTATTTATATATATATATAAATAATAAAAACAATTTTTTTTTTAATTCTTTTTTACTGGTATCAATTTGATTTGTTTTCCTTTAAGAAGTGACTATGAAGACATGCCTTTACAAAATGGTCGTGCAATTAAAGCAACGGCTAAATACCAGGATGAAACGGACAGTGATTGAGACCTCAATTTCATCAGTTTCCAGTGGACATTTTGGAAATATATGTATTGTATTTAAAGTATTTGCACCACTAAAGGATATTTTGATTGTGTACATAAAACTATTTTTAGAGGGATGCCTTCTGAATGTACCTACTTTATTTCAATCTGCATTCTAACTTTTTGTTTTAATAGAACATGTAAAAAATACACAACAGGTGATTTTTTGTTTTGTTTTTGTAAACTTAACACTATTATGGAGTACTGAGCAGGTGTTGAAAACATGCATATTACAAAATGTAATACAAGTTTAGGATTGGTTGACAAATGTTTATGTACAGTACATTGTCCAGCCTTTGTCAGTATAAAGGGAGGTTTAAATGATCACTTTCAGTACATGAACTACTGATGTATTTTACGTGTTGCACCTTATGAACCTGTGGCCAATAAGGATTATCATTTGCTTGGGGACTTATTCAGAGTTTGTTCAAATCAGCCAAAGCTTACTGCTTACATTATAATTGCATAATCAAAACAGTGCCTTGTCTTTACCCATCACAAACTTAATTCTTACACTGTAATTATAAAGTCTTATAAATATGTTTGAGTGTAACAGTGCAACATTGTGGCTTCTGTTTTACCAGTTGAGTTGATGGGAGTTGCGTACATGTTGTGTATAAATTAAAGATCGTTTTGTAAACTTATAACCAATACATTTTATTTAACATTTCTGCAGAACACTAGAAAATGGATCGAAGACAGCCTGCAATATCAAATGGCTAGTCCAAAAACAGTGACGATGCAGTACATTGACTTGTTTTCCCATCTCACTGCACAGCTTCCTGTTTAAAACAAACGTATTATACTATTGAGTTATTCGTACAAATTAAATACAGGACACTTCTCCAATCTTGGTTACCGTCAGTGGCGTTATCCCAAAAACAAGCATTGGCCGTTTGCAGGCCAGCTCCGTTTTTTTGCATGATGACACAGGTTACTAAAGAAAACAGAAAAATCCCCTTTAAATCAGGACCTCTCTTAAGACTGTTTTACTGTTGACGTACCAATATACTTGAAGGACTTCCCCAGTTTGCTGAGCTGACTGAGGCACTGCTCCACAACACTGGTCGTCCACTGATTCACTCTGTTGTGCTGATAGGTGTTTCCACCAATGGTTGCTTCAACAGACTACAAAGAAAGGATGTTAGGGCTTTATACAACCAGAGGTGGGTAGAGAAGCTGAAATATTTACTATACTTTGAAATAAGTATAGTAATAATAATAATTTTAGAAGAAGTAAAAGTAGTGACCGAAATAATTACTCAAGTACGAGTAACAAAGTAGGCTACCCGGGGGAAAATACTATGGAGTACTGGGTAACTTTGAGAAGTCTGATTTACGATTTAGTGACACACATTATTAGGAACAACACATGAAATTATGTAAAAATCCTTGTATTTCCAAAGAAATGCCAGAAATTATACAAAAATAATGTTTCTGAAGAATAAATTACATGAAACACAAACTACATCTACTTTATGTGTCACATGAAGCTTATGCCTCTTAAAGATTACTCAAATAATATTTTTTTTACTCACTGTGGAACGAATAACTTTTTTTTTACTCAAGAGATACTTCATTATAATATCACTCAAGTAGAAGTAAAGAAGTACCATATGGTAAAACTACTCTAAGAGGTACAATTACTTCACACCAAATACTACATCACCAATTCAATAATATTTTGGTACAAGCGAATACTGAAATTGGGATTAAAGGTCTGAGAATGGTCTAAATATGAAATCCATATTTTAAACTCATTTAAAGTGGATATACTTGTCAAATGAAGCAATACAATAACAAAAAAGACAACACTTAAACAGAATGGGACAACTACAATGAAAGCACCCACTGAGCAATGGTGCTTAGCAACCGTGAGTCCCTAGAAACGGGAGAGTATTTACAATATTAACCAGATGAACGCAACACTGTACTGTGAGAAACAAACTTGTTGTAACATTAAATAACGAGTGGACTAACCTCTTTTACTATCTTGCTTACTTCCTCAACAACAAAAGTTGTCTGCTGAAAGAAAAAACAAAAGTAATAATCGCCAATAAGTGGTAGCGTTAGCTGTTGCTAGGTAACGCTAGCTTGATAGCTTGACACCTTTAAAACAAAAATTAAACAATGTAATGTTAACGGTTACTGAAAACCTTGGTTATGTTTCTGTTTAACACCGTTTGTAAGCCGATTTGACTAAAGCAAAATGTACAATACTAACCTCTTCCTCTGCCTGAAAATCATCCATCGTTTATCACCGTTCCGGAAACAGTTTCTCAGATAATACAATTTCAAAATAAACCTAACTTTTTGTGCAGTACTTGTGTACAAAATATACTGTACAACGTATATTTTATTTTTTTATACAACTCATGTGATTTAATTTCAAGCATGGATGGATTGAAATGGCAATTCCGATGTCGCGTTATCAAGCTTGAAAATATAAACCCGTTTGTGATGGTGTGGAATGCGCGAGACACACATTTTAATATTACAAATCGTAAATCCATTGATACATAACACTGTATGAATCTAGTTTAATTTTCCAATGTAGGACTACATCTATAAAGCTAAATTACCTTGTTAAAGCAATTGATTACATGGATATTTCATTGCTATGAAAATATAGTTGGTTGCGGTCACGTGACATCACAACGTTCTAAAGAGAGGTGGAGGGCCAACTGAAAATTCTATGAGGGAAGGCAAGGCAAGTTTATTTGTAGAGCACAATTCATACACAAGGCAATTCAAAGTGCTTCACAGTTGCATAAAATGACAAGAAAACAAAAAAAATCAATCAATAAAACATCAACATAAAGTTAATCAATTACAGTAAAAGGCAAAAGTGCAGATAAAATACTTTCAGTTTTCATATGCTCAGGTAAAAAGAGCTGTTTTCAGCCTGGATTTGAACATTGTCAAAGTTGAGGCCTGTCTCACATCCTCATGAAGACTGTTCCAGATATTAGCTGCATGAAACTGAAACGCAGCCTCACCTTGTTTATTATTGACTCTGACGGCTCTAACATGTCAGAGATGTACTTTGGTGCTAAACCATGAAAAGACTTGTACACAAGCAGAGCTGTTTTAAATTCTATTGTCTGAGTGACAGGAAGCCAGTGCAGAGACCGGAGCACTGGACTAATATGGTCGTATTTCCTGGTTCTTGTCAGGACTCGAGCAGCAGCGTTCTGGATGTACTGCAGCTGTCATTGGGGTGTATGAGTGTAACTATGGTAACTGTGCTAGCTGGCGAATTGCAGATTTTTGGTTAATATCTCAATCATTACCGGAAGAATCCACAAGAAACAAAAACGGTTTCAAAATTAATTTTCTCCTCTGTCAGCACATATGAATTTATGTCCAATTATTTTTTCTGAAAGGCGTCCAAAAGTGGTGACGATATTCGAAAACATGAGCATGATGTTGACCAATAGAAAGGACTTTCAGAAAGTAAATAATAGTATGTCAGGTTTGTGAATCCAATCACTGATGAGGAAAATCATTTGACAATTTCCTTTTTGGAGATTTCTTACAAAAACGGTACTTCTCCCATAGAGTCGTATTGGCCCCTGCCCTCCACCTGACATTATGACACCACATTCTATATCGTGAACGCCACCTATTGAAATACCAGTTGATTGAGATAGTCAAATTGTTTTTTTTAACTGTACATTTAACATCTTATGGTCTAAGGCAGTGTTTTTCAACCAGTGTGCCGTGGCACACTAGTGTGCCGTGAGATATTGTCTGGTGTGCCTTGGGAAATTATCCAATTTCACCTAGTGGGTCTAAAAAATATTTTTTGAAAACAATCAATAATTATCAGCAAGTAATGTGCCATTGTCAAGTCTCTGTGCTGTCTAGTGATCGGCAGAGTGACCATGTACAACTCTTCCATATCAGAAAGTGGCCGCAGGTAGCTACGTTCTTTGAGACAAGAGAATTAGCGATGCATGTACGCACTTTATATTGTGAATATAGGCTACAGAGTTACATTTTTTACAATTTTCTGCTGGTGCATGGTGTGCCTCGTGATTTTTCCAATGAAAAAAATGTGCCTTGGCTCAAAAAAGGTTGAAAAACACTGGTCTAAGGACAGGGGACACCCACACTGCTCGTCGCCACCTACTGTAATGCTTATTATTATGTTTGTCTGGATACTTAATTCGCCTGAACTCTGTTTTATTGCCTTAATGTTCGGTGCAGCCCTATGAGGCAGCTCCCGTTGTGATATCGGACTATACAAAACCATTGATTGATTGATTGATTGAGGCAATGAGTTGTCTGTCCATCCATTCATGCATCCATCCATTTTCTTCTGCTTCATTCGGTGCTGAGTCATGGAGGCAGCAGTCTGACTCTGAGCAGAGATGCCCAGACTTTCCTATCCATGCATACTTTTTCCAGTTGACCTGGGAGCCTCTTTCCAGTGAGACACGCCAGGCCGAAACAGATGCCCGAGCCACCACAGCTGGCTCCGCTCGATGTGAAGGAGCAGCAGCTTTACTCCGAGCTCCTCCCGGTGCACTCAGTCACCATGCAAAGTAAACTCATGTATCCCTTGACCATAGGTGAGGGTAGGAACATAAATCGACTGGTAAATTGAGAGGTTTGCCCTCCCAGACTCGGCTCCTTCTTCATCACAACAGTCCGATACAGCAACCATATCTGGGAAAAATCCCCCTCTTCTACTCATCCTCCTTTTGGTCCCTCCGCTTTTCCTGTTTTGGCCCCTCCTTTGGCCTCTACCCTCCCCCACCCTGGTGGAGCCTCCTAATCCTTCCCAAGCTGAGCAGTTCGTATATTGAAGTATGTATTCTTCCTTTTTTTATAATTTATTGGCCCTGGTCCTTATCCATCTTTGGTTAAACCTTTCTTGCATTAGATGTATTTTACTTAGGTAATTTGTTCTCCTTCGTTTTCCTATAGACAATACCACTTCGCTGCTTCCCCTCATGGCCCACCATACCTCCACCCTAAGCAACCAATAAACCCCCCCCCCCCCAATCTATGCTTAACTCCATCTTAACACTATCAATAAACCCTTTTAAACCTGTCTACTGACTGCTCTTAATTATCTGTTGTATGGTGCTTTACCTGGAACCAGAGTTTAAGAGGATTCACCGCTAAAGATATTTTTCAGCATCACTGCTGCCGCCACACTATTCCATCCATGAACAAGACCCTGAGATATTTGAACTCCTCCACTCAGAGGTGCCGCCAGAAATTCTGGGCCCTATGGAGGCAAACATTTCTGGGCCCCCCCACTTTTTTTACATAGAAGATTTAACCCAATAAAAATACCCAGCTTGTTAGTCAAAATGGGCACAATACACATTGAGTGCATGAAGGGTCCTAGCACATTTAACCTGTCTAAAAAGGGCTGTTCTTCTGGGCCCTTCTTCAGCCTGGGCCCTTAGAATCGTCCTAACCTTCCACCCCCTTATGGCGCCCTTGCCTCCACTTGAGGCAAGGACTCTCCACAAGCCACCTTTTTCCAGTAGAGAACAATAGTCTTGGATTTGGAGATGCTGATTTTCATCCCAGCCGCTTCACTCAGCAGCAAACCGCCTCAGTGCACGCTGAAGGTCCTTATTTGTTGAAGCCAACAGGATGGAAATTACAGTGTGGAAAAACAAGTTCAAACATGACACCATTTCTTTCTTGTAATACATTTTAATGTCATATTGCATATTTCCTCTTTCACAATAGATAAGGCAGCTATGCGCTCCATCTAGGAAAATGGCCAGTCCATGATAACTAAATCAGTTACTTATGTGTGATTGGGAACGAGTTTTGGTCCATTAGTTCGCCCACCCTGTCCTGTAGCATATGTACCACTTCTGCAAGGATGAAGACGTGCGTGTCGTCCAGGTCTTTGAGGATAAACTTCTTTCCAAGGGCCATTTTTTCATCCAAATAAAGAAGGAACTGTTTCATGGCAGGATCACTAGATCAAGCACAGGGGAATAAGAGGCTGAGTTAGTTGCCGTAGCAATAGAGGGTAATAAATACTCCATATCTGCAAAGTGTTACTTGTTACAAATAACAAAACAAAAAAATCTAAATAAGTTCCAAATGAGAGCACAGAGACGCAGGGTATTCTGGAGGCATCTTCTGGCTCAAAAACCCATTGTTGCCCGCGTAGTGCACATGTAATTATTTAATCAACACCAAATCTGCTGAACTTTAACCGACGAGATCAATATCAATATAACTGATGAATGGAACATACAAAATTATGAATTGTTCCTTGTTTTTTCTGTTAGCTTTAGCATAGTTACATCATTTACAAGCAACACATTCTCAACCAAACATTTTTTTTCAAATAGTAAGGCTCTTACCACTCAACGAGTACTCCTTTGTGCACGTTTACCATGTTGATGGATGTGGTGAATAATTAAGAAGAATCCTGTGACAAGGAGAAAGTGGCTTATTTGTTTAGCATCAGTGGGAAGCATTATCCAAACGCTTCCTTTTGGAATTAGTACAGATGGAAACAAAATAACATGTCTTAAAACAAAAGCAGACTTACTTAGGTGTATGCCAAGGAGCATGTAAACTAAAAAGTAAAATAACGTAGCTATCGTGTTTATAGTTCAACCATACAACTACAATCTGGCGGAACTACGGAGAGCAGAATGGGACTTCTTCTTTGGTTTCTGGCAGGCGGCGAACCAACAGCTTAGGTGCATACCGCCACCTACTGTACCGTGTGTGTCTCGGGACGATTTTTGTTTTTTAATTTATTTTTATTTAATTAATGAATTTTTTATTTATTATAAAAAGTAAGTACAAACAAAATAGGTACAGTTTTATACAACTTAAACAGAGTAAATAATAATAATAATAATTTAAAGGGCAGTTATCCTATAAGAATGTCTATAAAGGAAGCCAGTTTCTCTGCATTTTGGGTGTTGATCAAAAATAAAGATTTACAAAATTGTTTCAGCTCATTCCTCCTATAAGTAATGTTGGGTTTTGTCTTGAAAAAACGACATTTATGTATATGTTTGCTTAACAAAATTACATTATTAATTCCAAAATTATTATAATTATTGCAAAAAATACCATATTTTATATAATTAATTGTTAAATTGATCATCTGAATTCCTTTGGAGACAAACAATTGTTGAAAGTCCAATCAAAACCTTTGTACAACTTCACACAAACAAAAAAGGTGATCTAAATCTTCGGGTTCTTTTTCACAGAAGCTAGTGTCCTACCTCCATTTTAAACCTCTGTTTTAGGAAATCACTAGTTGGATAAATCCTATTAATAATTTTAAATTGCATTTCTTTCATCTTTGGCGGGACTGGGAATTTTAAGTATTTACATCTAATCTTTTTTATAATCTCCTTTCCAAATTCGTGTCTCGGGACGATATGTCCGGTCATTCAAAACTCTCCTCTGCATCGCATCCTCCACACATGCTCCATACTCTCTGACACACCACCACTTTGATCAGAGTCTACTCTGCCCATTAAATATAATGTTTTCCAAAAAAGAAAGTATGGCCTTAGTGGGACCATTTCAGAAATCATTTCAAATAATATATTTTCTCTGGACGTGTTGCACTTTACTAAAAAAAGTACAGTTCTGACATGCACAATTAAATGGAGTAGCAAGACAATTCAGTTTCACATTGGCAACATGACTACAGTGATGGTTAGTACAGTACACATAGCCCACTATGATCAGATACTCTAGATAAGTTACATACGTAAACAATTTAAAAAAGTGTAATTAAGGCTACGAAGGACATTCATACGTTTTGGCAAAAAAAAAACCTCCTTAGTTAGCTGTATAAATACAATTGGACCAAATGCATTCACTGAGAATTACAAAACTACATAAATTAGCAGCTCAGTTGAAAGTGACCAAAGCATAATGAGTTTAATGATTACATTACAATTTATACACATGACAATAGAAACTCATAAAAATAGAATATTTACAATCTCAGGAGGCAGGTAGGTTACAGTGGTTAAGGGTTTTAAAAGTTTCCCTGCTTCAAGTAAAGCTGGTGATTGTGGTTAAAGTTAATGGTTGATGTATTTGTGCAGTGCTTCCTGAATGAACTGGAGACTTCGTCTGTACAGAAATGAGTCCTTCTTCTCTGGTTTACAGATGTTTAGATGATCTACATTCACCTCAATAAGCTCTCCAATGCCCAGATCTGAACAGAGAAGAGATTAAAAACACTTGAAAATGCCATCCCACTTTCCTCAACACAATTGTTTTTAAGAGTCTACCTGCTGATTGAGAAGGCACCACCAATATTTTTATCATAGGGCCGATGTAAGTAGGAAGCGTCTCAGCAAAACTGAGCACTTTAATATCCCGTTCTCTGGCCATATCCAAAAAGTTCTCATTAAGGTTACACAGTGCTGGAGAGTCTTAAAACACAAAGCAGTGCATTAGTTTCAGGCAATTTTTGTGAAACATGTTATTCTTTCACTGACCTCTGCACAACTCCTTGACTTCAATTGAGGGAAACAGCAGATATCTGACATTGACTGAGTACTCTGCCATGTAGGTGCCACGATGAGGAACACTATAAAATAAAATGCCTTTGGTGTTTTTAAGCAGATTTTGCATCTCTGGGTCTTCTGCAGCATCAAGCAACATTTTCTTCACAAGTAGCCCTGAATATAAAGGTTATAGAATAGTGTAATTGTGAAACTGGGCCAACACAGAATGAAAATCTTGACAAAAATGTTTAGAGAGTGTATGCTATAACAAAACTGTAACTAAATTGACAAATAGCCAAGTAAGTAAAAAGAAGCAAATAAATACCTCCCATGCTGTGTGCTACCCAGACCACTGGTCTTTCTCCAACACCAGCCTGCAACAACTTTTTTAGCATCTCTTGACTCCTGCAGGCTAGTGACTTTCTAAATAGACAATGATGTATGTAAACTATTATTCATTACAATTGCATAATATTGAAAGATCAACAAAAAAAATAGGACAAGCATTAAAGCACCTCTGATTCTCAGCGGGGCAGCTGGACGTCCAATCACTAAGATGAGTGTCATAATCAACCGATAATACTCTGATATTCGGACAGTCTGCCGCCAGCCATGACTAATAAAACAAAACATGATTTTTTTTTACAAAATACAAACAAATGTATAAAAAACAAAACAAGTTTAGTTTGAATAAAATTCATACTTTAGGCCAGCACTCTGTGTAGTCATTACTACTTTCTGTATGGTCTTCTTCAGATGAGATGCTGCGGTCTTTCTGTCGCCAGGTTTTAAAGGCTGCTCCTAAAACACCATGAATGAAAAGCACGTCTGCTTTGATAGGCTGGCTGAAAACAGATATTAGATTATTTAAAAAAAACTTTTTAATGCTCATTTGAATCATACTGTTTTTCAACATTTTCTTTATCATTTCTATTTAATTTTTATCATCTGCGTACTTGCTTCGTGTGTGGGGGTGGAGAACATATAATCCATCCTCGTACTTCTCCATAACCGTTTCTCTATCCAAGTTGGCAAGAGCACGAGCTGCATGAGACGCTTGAATGACGTGTGGAGACTGCATCATCTCACCTAAGACAGATACCCATCCTAAATGTATGTCGTAGGTGGGTAAAGAGGAAAAGCATGATTAAAACAGACCGATAGACGCAAAATGTATTAAAGCCATTTACAGACCTACCTGACTGTACAATGGCTTGATGAAGACTCTCATTAATTGCCAAATTCCCAATGATGCGAACAATATTTCTTTGAATTTTGAGTGAGTCTTTACGGAGCTGGAAAACTCTCTGAAGCAAATGCAGGCCTCCATTTTTTACTATAGGATCACAGTGGCTTTGGACCTACAGTATAGTTAAGTACAAATACAAGTTCTATGGGTTACGCACCGGAAACATTTATCAAATAACTTTATACGTTTACCTTTGAATGTTGCACCAGAGCTTGTAAACAAAAGGATTCTACGTTTTCAGAAGGGACTGATGTCAGGCTCTGTGCATAGGGCAGTCCATTACCACCAAAACACCACAGTCCTCCCTGCAATGTATCCAAATGAATTAATTAATTAATTTAGTTTGAATTTGAAAAAATACAAGGAATATTTTTTTAATGTACCCGTTGTGCTGCCAAAGACTGAGTGCTCTCTCGCAGAGCTACAGAGGTGAAATACTGAACACATTTATCCACCTCTGACTGGGGCAAAGAGGCAAGCAGTTCTCTCAATCCATCCTCTGTAGACACATCCTGTGTAATTGAAGAGAGATTAAGATCACAGTGGTACTTAATAGCATTTACTATAAATGTATAAATAGTTGTTGCAATCCATTTGTAATAGCAAAGAGAGTAACATTATACATACTTCAAGGTATTGCACGACTGGTGGTGACCTGAAAAAGCGAAGGTCAACCCCAGGGGTCCTGGCCAGGCCCACAGCTGTTCGCTGGTCTATGACCTGGGCTGCTGTCTGATACTGATAGTCTGAATTAAAGACAAAATCCTGTAAATGTTTATTACAGTATTATGTAAGCGTGAAAAAGGAGTTTATCAATGTTATCATTACCATGCCAGTGATGATTTTCTGCAAGATCCTGAACAGCTTGCAGACGAACTGCTTTATTGGCGGACTTTATTCTCTTCAGGAGTACCCATAAAGCAACTTCATGTGGGTCTGCATCCACGTGGCGAAAATGCTCTGTTTACATTAAAAAAGTTTTAGGGAGAGAAAATTGATATTGCATCTTTTACATTTGTAAAGTATCAGCTACGCATGTGATATTTATTTATTAATTGGTTTATTTGGTTGGGACATACATGGGTCTCATGCATGTAAACAAGCCACACCGGATTGTAGCCTTGGGCTAATTTCCATCCGTCGTCCCCCATGTGCCCCCACACACTCACATTCATCCTGGCCCATTGTACATGTTTTTAGTGGTAGGGGAAACCGGAGTACCCGGAGGAAACCTACGCAGACACGGGGAGAACATGCAAACTCCACACGGAAAGGCTCTGTCCCTGGTGAAAATCGAATCCGGACCTTGTAGCTGTGAAGCACGAGTGCTAACCGCTGTACTACCGTGCTGCCCTATTCTAGATACTACATCTAGAAATCTAATTTTACAACTGTGACAAAATTACAGACCTTGTGGGTGCAAACTTTGACTTATCATCAAGGAACCTTTTCATTGAAAGGTCGATGGTTAAATTAGAAAATGTCACACATTGCAGAGTGCCAGAATATACAAAATCACACAGGAAATAAGAAAAACAGGATGTACAGAGAGAGAGACAGGTGTTTCCTTTACCCTTTGTTGAGTGCATTAATTCTTTAGTTAAATACCAGGTATTTACAAAGACAAAAATAAATAAACGAAAAACTCACAAAACTACTAGTTACTGGTTGTATGAGCAAAGTTTTACCATCATGTGATTGTTGAAAAAGCCAGGAGGACACTTCCAAAAACCGCCGTGCTGCTTTATGTAGCGCTTTTCTTGCTTTTTGAGTAAGTTCTGGGAGAAGAGGAAGAGAAAGAGGAAATGGTGCTAGCACAGGGAGTTGCCCTGGACACTTACAAAAAGCAAACATAAGACAGCAGCACAGTGTTAAACGCTTTAAACATTTTTGTTTATTCATGTTAAGATTTACCTGCAGCAAAGTTCTCTTTTTCCTCTGATGATATGGCTTTAAGATAGATATAGGATTTGTACTTCTCTTTGAGGATTGCACTGGTGTCAATAGTTATGGCCGTGTCCAAAACAGCTACTTCATACGTAATAAACAGACAGCCACTATGTAATGGACAATAATAGACATAGACATTAAGCACCAATGGAATTTATGTAGTTGAATGATATAAAACAGTAACGTACCCCAGGACAACACCACCGGTCACCGTGGCCACTTTTCCTGAAATTAAAATGAGCTCTATTGTACATCATTCTAACTTCTTGAGTGATCAATAATATTTCTTATCTTCATTAGCCAATGTTTTATTGTCCAACTTTCAATGTTTTCAATTGATAGAAATGGTAAGGATTTTAAAACTCACTTAAGTTTCTCCATTGAAACACCTTCTTCACCCCAGATCCTGTTGTGGTACTCAGCCTCCGACAGCGGATCAAACGCAGTGCTGCACCAGACATCCTCCGCAGGCATTCCCCAGGACAAGGGGGCTGGAAATTATTATTTAGACAATCAACCATAACTATACATGTATACTATGTCTGTCAAATGTATACAATTTACCACTTAACCTCCTTGCACTTGACACACAAATGATGAACTGCTACTACGAGATACTAGTAGTTGATAACTTGAATGGATCTTACTTACGAAAATCAGTGTTTATAGCTCATAATGAATCCCCCACGTCCAGTTGATTTGAAATATGGATTGCAGACACTTCACCAAACGCTGCTAGCTAATGTAGAAATTCCGTTTAAAGAGCTCACAGCGACTTTATTAGCTGCATGTCATCAGCGACAATAGCTGTAATAGATATTCTATATTTATAATAATCCTCTATAGTACCTTTTAACCACAATTTACTTTCAAAGTGCTCAATCTTCTTCAAAATCCAGCCGCTCGGGGTTAGCTGTCGCACAAATAATACGTCACGAGATGCGTCAAGCCAACGCCTCTTTGTAGTTTATTCAGTTTATTTGACATAAAATATCCCCAAACATCTTAAACTTTACCGCTGACTGCAGAGAGTAAGTACACCAAAATGACATACCTCTTGCACACACTAATATTGATAAAACGGAATGAAGTGGTAAAAATGATGAGTAATCCGTGTACAGCACCGCCATTTTTTTTTTAAGAAATGGAAGTTTCTAGATGTTGTCATACATTTACATTTTAACTTGACAAAAATATGAATTTACAAATATTTTATAAATGCATACTTTGTAAACAACATCATATGCCAAGGCAAAAGCTAAACAGTATGAACAAGCTTTAAAGTTGCTAAACAGGTAATTTTAAAGACAGAGATTAGAGATTCATAAATAACAACTGAAGGCCCGTCACAATTATACAGTTATATTTTTGCTTTGCTTGATAACAGATTAGTTAAATAACGTAATATTGTCAACTTGCAATTACATCTGTAACATGATCAAATTGTAAAAAGTTTAAATATCAATTGCCAATATAAAATCCAGTTTTTTTCTTGCCTTAAGAAACTTCCAATGTTGTTCATTATCACAACATAATCCAGCAAATGCATGTAAATGTCCTGTAACCCAGTGAATCATATACACTCTCTGTCCCTCTATCCCCTCAGGTGCGTGTTTCCTGATACGCTCGGATGATGCTCTCATAAGCCGGAGGCGGCGTCTGCGTAACATGGAAACCCCTCAGACTTGTGTTTCCCCAAAACGACTCTGGTCTTGATGGATCAACAGTGGCCTGCCCTGAAGTTTGAGCTGTCCCTGTAGATCTGGTCAGAGTTGGGGTACGGGGAAGTGAAGACTGGCTCCCCTCCTCTGCCTCTCTCGCTATTTGACTGCAATGAAGCAAAGGGTGAAACGTAGATCCCCTAAAACTGGGTTTGTAGCCCAGTGGGTCCACCTGATCAGGGGAAGAGCCCTGGCGTTGGAAGCTTATGGCAGCTCCCAGTAAGTTGTTATTACTGCGACGGTCGTAGCTATTTGTGCGGTTGAAATTGGGGCGTGAGCGTGCAGAGGTACGGGATTTACTGCGAGGGGGGCGGCGGGTGATGCTTGCAGAGCCTGCCTTACGCCGGGACATCCAGGTTAGGAGCACATAGACCACAGCACCCAAGACTAGGCCCACAGCGACTGACACACAGAAAGCAATGATCAGGGGCACTGTGAAGATATCAAAAGGCAAGTTAGGGAAAACTACTTCAACATATTCAACATTCAAATAGGCTAAAATGCAAATAATTAGAATTCCTTATTTCCTACAATCAGTGATGCCAGTAACTAATTACTTAGTAACGGATTACTGTAATCGGATTACTTTTTTCAGTAACTAGTAATCTAACGCGTTACTATTTCAAAACAAGTAATCAGATTTAAGTTACTTTTCCAAATCACTGTGAGTTACTATTTAGTCATTTTCCTTTGGAAAAAAAAATATTTTTGCATCTCGACGGGTGACGTAACATAATGTCATGTTTTCATCTTAAAAACACTCACACTGGGGGAGAAAGATGGAAATACGTCACTTTTCTGAGTCTGCGTCAGCTTTGTTGATGTTGCTGTTAAAATGCACTTCCAAGAAAGTGAGTGTTGGTAAAAGGGTTTGTCATTAGTGTTGAGGCGGTGGAGATGTTGTCGGCAGCATCTGAATGTAACTAATAAAGTAACTTGTAATGTAACGTAGTTACTTTTAAAATTAAGTAATCAGTAGAGTAACTTAGTTACTTTTCAAAGGAGTAATCAGTAATATATTACTTTTTCAAGTAATCTGTGGCAACACTGCCTACAATGACCAAGGCAAGGCAAGGCAACTTTATTTATACCGCGCATTTCGTACACAAGGCAACTCAATGCGACCACAGCTTTTCTTTTGTTAAAGGGAATAAACAAGTCATAAGATTCCGCATGGAATGGAACAAGTCCCCAATAACACCATTTCCTCTTTTACACTTCTATAAATAAGTGCCAAAACGTTACAGAGGCAACAAACTATTTAATCTGAGCTGGAGGAACCAATGCCAAAATGCAACAGAGAGTGCAACAGTTAGGACAAAACCCAGTGGCCCCATGCCAACAAAAACAAAACTAATTTCCTTCACGAACATTAATGTTCAGAAGGGGTTACCCTACATTGTACAAGCTAAACAATTTAGGATGTCATTGGAAATCCATTTATAGTTGTAATATTGTTTAGAAAGATTAGTTGTTTTCTTGCAGGCTAACACAAAGCGTAAACTACATCTAAGATTCATCGAAACTTGGATTCCCCAGAGGACATATGGGCAGATCTTGACTCTAGAAAGAGAAGAAAAGTCAAAAACTCACCCGCATCAAAAGACTGAAGTATTTCCAGAAAGATATTAGTGCTGTTCTCTGCCATGACTTAGTCGACTGTGTCAGGGAAGAGAAGTTTTATATCAAACTGCCTTTCCTCTCCCAACGTCTCATTTCCCCTAAGAGAAAAACACACATGCGTCTCCTCTAATCATTGATGGATTTTCCTGGTCTTACGTATATGCTCTCCAAGTCCCTCTTTAGGAGCCTCAGAGCAGAAGAAGTGCACAGGACAGACTTACATTCCTAATCCTTTGTGGAAGTTGGGAAAACCACACTGTCACATTTCCTGCTTGGAAATACAGCAACAGGAGTGGCTTATCTATTTGGGACAGAGATCCTGGAGGTGGGGTAACTAAAGGGTGTTGCTAAAATCACATCCTTAGCCATCCCATTTCCTTTGAGTCCATTAATAATACAATACAGTCAGGTACCATACTATCTGCTATTTCTTATTCCTATGTTTTATGCGTAGATTAGAGCTTAGTGATAAGACCAAAAATATCTATCACGTCATATTGTGAGTGTGCTCCAAAATCAAATCCACTACCCCTGAGATTGATGCACTGCAGCTCAGTCCACCCCCTTTGACTAATATTCAAAGAGATAATTGTCAATGTGTACTGAAACAATTAGTACATCCAATAATTTCTCTCTCAACAAATGACTGAAATGCAAATCACAGGGACGGTTTAAAATCCCCCAGAACGAATGGTCACTGATACAAAACCATGCAGCATCATCTAGATCTACCAATAATGAATATTTAAGATGCTCAGTCATACTTGTCCTTACACCACAGAGGCCACAGGAATCTATTACGTTTGGCCAGAGCAGCTGTCTGTGGTCATATGGGGAAAATGTTAATATAAAAAATGCACCCAAAACATGAAAACAAGTCAATATAGTGTGGTTTGGTTAAGATTCTTTCCTTGCTCTTTCCATATAGCTTGCCAAGTCATGGTAGTATATTGTTCAATGGGAATTTACTAATAAGAGAAATCCCTGTTTTCTGTCGGATAGAAAAAAACAAAAACAATTGGCATGTCATTTTGCACATTATTTTCTGAATGTGCAAGGCCAATGTTTTTTTTTGTTTTCTTTTAGCGCTCACTGATTTAGCATTTATTTACAAAGAACAGTTTTGGCATGGATTGAGAAGCTACGCATTTCTGAGAAATCTATACTATATACTTGGTTTTGTCAGGATTCAGATCGATCATTGGCCTATTTCGCTTTAATTTAGGCACATGTATTTTGACTTCTTAAGTGAATTGAATATGGAACATGGAAAGAGAATAATAATGATATGGTGTTTGGGATAGAATGGTGTGTTAGACAAAATAACTAATCTAGTCTCTCAGTGTCTTTACTGGCCTGCTGGCCCAACATTTCCTTTAATTGTTAAGGTTGCTGTGAAACGTACTCAAAATATCCAGCATAGATCAGAAACAATCAGTCATAGTGTGGATTGATGTTACAAATATTCTAAACAATATAACCAAAATACTAATAGAGAATGTAATAATTTATTCAAAACATTGTAGATTTGTTTAAAAACAAACAACAAAACAAACAACAAAATTGCAAATTCAAACAGCTCAATTACATTTTCATAAAGTGTGGCAAAAACTGATGAGCTGCGATTTCTTCATGGCGTATGAATGTAGTACCTATGTAATAAAAGTGGCAATACCTCTCCGGCCACGAGATGGAGCTGTTGCGTCGATATGATCTCCCTGCTAATACCATAAAAAGTGGTTTTCTGCAACATCAAAGATATGTGCATAGTAATCGATAACATCACTAATATTTGATAGAACAAGTAAAACACTTTATGCTAGATTTATACGAAGTTACATATTTATATTTTCAATTGCGTTTTAAGTTTAAAGTCTGCTCATCTTTGGTAAGTCTGCGCTTCAACTTGGCCTTTACTTTTGCATTAGCCTGATAGGCTTATAACATGCTTTGCGGTGGTTTCCTGATTTTGTTATGTGGATTTAAAACAGCAATTTCCCCCGAAGATTTTGAAAAGCTGCTGACTATGCAGAAGTAAGATTACCACTCTTTTTGACGGGGTTTGTGAATGCGCGCTGCCCGGACAAAGATTAGATAAGAAAACGACAAGAAGCTGGTGCCGCACTCTCCATTTGTACACGTGTCTGGTCTCCCTCGCCTGTTTCGCTTTTCACTGCGGCTCTAGTTTTCTTTTGCTGAATGTGTTTGGTCCTCAGGGGCTTCTTTGAACGGCAGAGGTCACCCCGGCACGAGCTGAGCAGCATGGGAAAATGTCCGGATCAGCAGTCCGTGTCTGCTGCAGTGGTGAGAGGGGCAGGGGCCAGTCTAAAATAACGGTACTGGCAAGTCAGGCTTTGACTTACTATAATCACAAATATCTGCTATAATGCTAAAAGTGCTGAGATAGTCCTGTTTAGGCCTATATAGAATAGAATGAATAGGTTAAAACTATTTGGCATCAATCTTGTCACACACATTGTAGGTCTTTCTTGGAAATGCATCTGGTCAGAGAATTGTATCCTACTCATAATGTTTGGATTCAAGTTTATGTCTAAATAAAGATTGCATTCCCAAAATGCAAAAAAAAAACTATGCTTGAACTTATTTGAACATGCAAATTCATGCAAATTAAATATTTCGATTTTTTTATTCAGGTTCGCTATGCAACATATACGTCTTTGCATTATTAACTAATTTTGTGTAAATCAATCCATGTGTTCTGTCTATGCCAGTGCCAAGCCTGGATAAATGCCTCAAGATAGGATGCTAAACATTATTCAGTCAATGCCAAATCATAATGTGTGCATGAATAGCCAAATGAGCAAAGTGACTTACTAAAAGGAGAGTGCATCTAAAACCTCTTCTAAAGCTATTGAAATTTCAAAAAGGTCAAAGATCTTAATAGTTAATGCAGTAGCACATCAATTTCTGTGCCTCGCTTTAATTTACCTGTCAATGCATTTGCATGGACCCATTACATTAATTAATTCTGAAAGCAGATTTGTCCATTATCATAATCTCAGCTAACTCAACCTAAAGCATATCCATTCAGTGTCGTGCAAGGGGAGTAGCAATGGACAGCAGGCGTCATTTATCACCTTTATATTTCTCATTCCCATTGTACCATTTCTCATTCCCGTGAATGACAGAGTGGCCCAACGTCTTCCTCCAGTCCCCGTAAGAGCTCTCTGGAGATGATGATAAAAGGACTTGTCTAATGGGATTACACCCCACGATAAGTGCTTCGAGTCCACTGCTCCATCTCACCTCCCGCATACATTGCATTGATCTGTCGTGGCCTATTTTAGATGGAGAGGTTTAGATTTATTGTTGCCTATTTTGACATATTGACATTATTTTGCAGATGCCTCAGATGTTAAACTTGCCAGCCTGAGCATATTTTAACTACTGGAACTCAGCTAGAGTTGACAGACGTCATTGCAGGAGATTGATTGCTCTGTCTAATCAAAGCTGCAGGTGGACAGTGTGTGGGAAGAGGTAAATCTAAGCCATGGTCAATAAACTGTCGATGCGGGAGTAAATCAGGCTACATTAGTAATCAGGGCTGTAGTCAACTGTACACATGAATCTCATTAGTGTGTGGATTTTGTATTGTTTGAATGATTTTATTACATTTTAAATGTCAGGCTCTACTTTAAAATGTGCATAGAGACTTACATGTTACTACTGTATACAGATAACTTGTTTATCATTTAGTCTGATTTGCAACTGTAACAACTAAAAAGTTCGCAAACCTGAGGCTTCTTGGTGCTTTATGATGCCTCTATTTTAGGGATGTTTAACAGATTATTTATTCATCTTTGGCGTTATTTGCAGAGCTGACAATATTCATCAATATGTGTGTGGATATTTCATGTAAACTGATATTATTTTTTATTATACATACATGTTAGTTAAACATGCTACAAAAACTCTTCCCCAACCATTGATTACTGCGCACCTGTCTTGCAGTTTGTCAGACCTGGCCGGACATATGCAATCCTATTGGTGCTGATGCCACACCAGTGGACACACCGTGCTCTGTGATTGGACTGTGCGTGTGGACCAGGAAGCAGCGAGGAGAAGCTCAATAGCAGGAAGGGCTGATTCTCATACACACATGGCTATCCCTCCGCACACACACACACACACAAATGCACTTACCTCATTGTCAGGGGAGGAGCTCTGAGTGCAGACTGCTACTGACTGCAACAGGGATGACTTGAGCAACACAACAACAACATGGACACAGCTCATGTAACAGCTAGTTTTCTCTTGTGAACAGCCAAAGTGGATGCAGATTTTGGGGATGGGAGCACTGCACCGTTAATGTGCAGGAGCTGGGACGTGACTTCGGTGACCTCTGTCTGGACATTGTCATGGCATCTCCAAGACACTACGGTCACTCTCCCCGGGACATTGCCAACGTGATGCAGAGGCTTCAAGGTAAGGATGCAAAGTGTTTATTCACAGGTTTAGAGTCTGGAGGGGACCTGGCTCTTGGATGACACAGCATTTGTTCAGTTTGTATTGGCTGTGAACTGAAGGGTGTCCTTAAACAGTCAGAGCTGGATGGCATCTGCAATGTCACACGAGGCAAATGTGTTAACAACTATGTAGTGTCTCAAACATGAAGTTGCTGGTTGTGCTTTCTCTTCAATTATAAGTGTCGCTGGTGGACATGTGATGGTACGCATATTGTGCCTATGCGCATAGTTGTGTCTGACTTTGCAGGATTGTCCACTAAGCGAGTTTGTGAAGAAGGCAGCATTGTACAACTTAATGAACCAATTTTAACATGCGGTATATGCTGATGTGGCAGTTTTTTCTCATGCATGTAGACTAAAAATGCAAGTGAATTAAGAATGCAGTGTTTGTCTGTATGATACACATAACAGAAGATTTAACTGTTACTGGCACATTGCATGCTATTTCACATGCGATTTCATATGTAAACTATAACCATATCTTTGATCTCTCGTTATTTGCACATGCAATACAGGTAGCACTTATTCTACCTGTATGATTGTTTGCTTTAAGATGACAAGTGACCTCACATTGTCAACTCCCCTGCCGCATCCACTCTATTATCAGCAAGTGTGACCGATTAGTATGCAAAGCGCAGCCGGTGAGTCAGGTGATATGAGAGCGTGGATCCAACATGGCCGCTCCGTGTGCGGTGTCTGAGGTGGCAGTTTCTGTGCGAGCTGCGCGTCAGAGCCATGTGACTCCTCTGCATCACAGCATGCAGGTGTGTGAGCGCAGTTGCTGGATCAAGACCGCTTGCTGCCATTGATCTAAATTTAGAAACTCGGCTCCAGGCGACTCAGAGACAATGGTGATGGATGAATGCGTATTTACCAAGATTTTGGAGACACGCTTTCCAAAACCAGTGCTTTCACTTCTGTTACCAGTGTGCTCTGTCGCCCAGTGCCCTCTTTATCCTCTGCTTGATTACAGCTGTCTCTAAACACATGGCACCAGACTGTTTTTTAAGAAGCGATTGCAGCATATCACTATCTTTGAATCTGACTATAACACTATTACATCTACACAATTATCAAGGAAGCTGTTATAACACAACTACTACATGAACAATTAGGAAGCTCTATTTATTAATTGGTTGCTTATTATAAAACACTTATCCATTAATTGTTAGCCACTGATTTGATGGCATGCATTGTGCATTACATTACATGTACATTTATTCTCTTAATAATAGTTTGTCCTGTTGGTTGATTAACAGATTAATCGTGAACATTCCTACAGAAAATACATAAATAAAATGATTAACAATTTGCAGTACACCCAGTATATTGTAAATATATATATTTTTTAAAGTTTCAGGTACATTTCATATTTCGCCTATTGTGCCTTTGCTGCACACACTTTAGCACCATAGTTATTAGTGCACCCCAAAATGTAGGTTTGCTATCCCACATGTTGCAGTGTCTGACACCTGAACTCCGTCTGATTTCTTTCTGATCAGATGTTCGCAGTCGCTTATTTACAGGGCCACGCTGAGTCTAATCTGAAGTGACATTTCATTTGATCCTTTATTTGTCCCGGTCCGCTCTCCCGGGTGACGAGGGCAAAACCACTTGTGGTGAATCAAGACTCGAAGCATGCGGGTATCAAAGCTTATGTTTCTATTAACATGAAACAACCCTGAACATAGCTGGAACATACACAAAACACGTGTCTCTGTGTTGCCTATAGGGACCGTCCCAAGTGACATCTGTAAATTAAATCAGTGTTTGCTTCCATCCGGGTTAACTGCTTCTCATTATAAGTATGTTTCAAGTGGATAGCTTTTAAATGCAATTTTTCCAATCGTTGCAATTCAAGTTTACATAATTTAGCTGCTAGATAAGTGAGTTAATCCAATGCCATTTGTCTGTAATTTGAATTCTGATTAGATTCAAATGTAGCCCTCAATAGAGAGCCAATGTCTTGAAATTATCCACGTTGATTAGAAAAAGATCTGCTCTGGCTGTTTGCTGCTGATAGTGCCACATCAAAAACGTGTAGCAATTTTTTATGCCGTGTTTTTTCTTTCTTTTCCCATCCTTTTTGGTTTACCTCAGAAAAACAGCAATTAGTGACACCATATGGCAGCGAATGGCGCGGCCGCTTTGAAACCCGTCCCAGATTGAACTAGTCCATATGCTGTGGAATTTGGCTGTTTGTTGTCCCTCGTTAATGAGAAAAGCAATGCGCTGTTTGTCGGACTGGGTTTTCCTCACCTGTCCGATCCGTGTGTAGGCGTTGGAGGCGCACAACTACGACGCCTACGCCTGGGGGTTTTACGACTTATTGTGTGTAGGGAGCACCTGGTGGGGTTTGCAGTGCGTGGGATGATGGATTTTTGTATTGAAAAGCACAGATTGAGTGGCGCATGCACTTCAGGCAAGTAAGAGGTGGAGAGACTAGTTGCTTATAGAATGTGTGTTGTGTGTCTGGATATTGAGGAGAGGAGGGGACTTTGAATGGGGGTCTGGGTGTGGGCACTCACCAGGTCAGCATTTTTTCCTGCATGTTTGTCAGTACTTTGTATAGAATAGTCTGCTTTAAAGCCCTAAAGCTGTCTGACTCTACGGCACAACCCAAATCCTAATTCACTATGTTGTTATAATCCGGGATAGCATTCAACGTAAAATCAATGTTTGCAGATGATTGTTATTTATTTTACCTTTATTTGTCCAGGAAAGTCCAACTGAGATTTTTAGTATAGTTCAGGGAGTTCAGGCCGCAGAGGGACACCTATCGTACATTTATCTTGGACTCAGCAATATTTGAACACTGAAGAAAGCAACACACATTCAAGTAATACAACTTTAAATGTGTTTTACAAGGTGTTCAGTGCCTGTGCTTAGAATTAATACAATGAATGCACCAAGATAAATATTAAATGGATCGATTAAACGCTGTTTGCTGTTAAAAAACGACAAAAAAAATCATTTAATTTCATTCAATATTAGCTTGTTATCAGTGTGATATGTTGCACACTCCTGGGATAGGCGGTTCAAGCTTGAGAGAGGGGGAAGAGAGAGACAACAGAGTGGACAAACAGAGGGAGCCCATACTCCGGTGCCGCTGTCTGATGGCTGGTGGGACCCCTCTCCAGGTTGGCATGGGGCCAGAGTGACATCCTGTTGCCAGGGGCCACATTCTGGTCCAGCTCGGGCCCAGGCAGACGGTCACCTTGAGCCATGCCAGCCTCCTGTTCAGATCTGACAATGCCATTTATCCTCTGCAGCATTGGCGCTCTCACACATCTGAGCAAACTGTTCAAAATAGCTGCAATGTGGGCTGCCCAGTATCTGTAAAACATATGCGATGTGATGTTGAATAGCGTGATAAAAATGTGGCTGGCAATCGCTGAGTACTTTTAATCAGAGCTTTAACCAGAGACTGATTTAGGGTAAAAACAATATGTTTCTAGTTCTTTTCTGCAGACAAAAATAGGTTTTTACCCGTTTACATTATTATAAAACACATAATTTATTGCAGTCTAACTGTTAAAATATCACTGTTGCTTCATTTTTACTTTCCCAGTTCCACCTCTGGCAGAGCGAAGTTTAGCTGAATACAGAAACACAGAGGTAGACCCAGTCCATGAAGCTGTCAAACCTTTTGCACAAAACAATTACTCCTTCTCTCCTTCAGGTGCTAGTGCATCACTGAACGACTGCACAATATATCACACATCTTTATGACAAAAACAGAAAAGCTAATAGTTCTACAGCAAAAAACTAATTGGCTGAGCAAAAACTAAAAACTCTGGACACATTTTGTTGTGGGGCCTTGCAATAACTCCATATTTGCTGTATATGAGCCAGCACAATGCCAGGACACCACTGAGCCACAGGGCTGATGTTATTTCTTCTGCCATTCCCCTGTCTCGTCCTTGCAAATGTTTATGAGTGGTTGCCATAACGATCGCTGCGCAGGACCTGACATCCAGCACATGCTCTGTCTGCCCCGTGGGGTTATGGGTAGTTTCTGGTTCAGCCCCCGTTTTCACTATGCTCTGTTTGACGAACCCCTGTGTAAGATTGGACACGTCCAGCCTTCAGCCGCACATCAGTGACAGATCAGATTATAATCTCCTTAACCTGACGCGCAGAGAGGAGGTGAGTGACACGCTGCAAAATGAGGCCACCGGAGGGGTCCTGCCTAAACAATGAGGTGCTGTCCCCTGACATCTACACCACAGTCCCCCCCCAATGTGATCAGACAGACTGATACTGAGGATATTACTCCAGATACTGTCCATTGTTAAAATCAAATTATACTTTCCCAACTAATGTCAACGAAAAAGATTTGAATTTGCTTCTGTTGCCATGATGTGGCATCATCTGCACACCCTCTATTATTATTTGCATCAAGGGTTTGGAAACGCTATTACAGTTGTATTTATTGTGGTAGAACTGACAATAAAGCTGACTTTGATGTTTCAACTGTGACTCATAAATAGGCTGTGTACTGTTAAATGGAAATAGGGAAACTATTAGTAAAAAAATGGGAATAACTTTAGCCATTTTCATAAAATCTGGAAATTTACCAGTTTTGAAAGACAAATAAAAAATATGGGATAGCGGTTTAACGATGTGATCGATGACCTGTTTAACAATACTCATATCTACCTCGTCACAGTCCAAGGATTTCTTGTTTATGAAATTTCTAACTATATCAGTTATTTCCTGTCCTGTTGTTGGCGTAAGAAACATTGTATTTGGATTTTCCTGGACACAATCATAATTATAATTTGTGCATGGTGGAGTTATTGAGGAGGATAATTGAGGTCCTATGCTTATGAAGTACTTATTGAACTCACTTACAATTTCATTTGAATTTTCAATTTTCTGACCATTTGACATAAAGCTCTGTGGTAATACATTTTCTTTTGGCGTCCTCTGAAGTACATCATTTATAGTACACCAGAGAGCTTTAGTGTTTGTCTTATTTGTTTCGAGTAGTGCACTATAATATTTTTTTTTTAAGTTTCTTATTATGTTAGTAAGTTTGTTTTTGTATCTTTTGTACTTATTTTCAGATTTACTTGTTCTTTTTGTTAGAAAGACTTTGTATCGTGAATTATTTTTCTTACATGCATTTGCTAAACCCGTAGTCATCCAGGGACCAATTATCTTTTCCTTTTTACAATTACTTTCTATTTTTGGACAGTGCAGGTCATAGAGGGTCATGAAAGTTCTTAAGAAGATATTATAAGCTGCATCTACATTGGTTCTTTTTCTAACTTCGTTCGGTGTTTCACTATGGGAATCGCCTCGGGCGTGACCATCCACGGAAGCTCCAATGGCACCACGTCTGTCCATGACAGACAGGTTGACTGTACCTTGGGCTACGCCCCCTCTTCTAGGTACAGCCAGCCTCCTCCTTCAGTAAACATTCTCGCTTTCTTCCCGCGTGGAAGCCACATCTTTATAGCTCCCTCAGCGCTTTTCTTGCCAAGCAAGCTAGCTTCTGTTTAACAGTTCATAGACGAGCCGTAAAGGACATCGTTGACGAGCGCAGTTGTCGGCTTTGGCTCGGACACGCTGAGTAAGTTCTCACGGACTTGATACTGCTATTACACGGTTATTTGTGCAGCGACCGCGTAGAGGCGAGCTGTTTTATAGGCTGCTTGTATTAGTTTACTACGCACCGTTAACCGTATAGCTTATAATAAGCCAGGTTGGTTAGCATTTATTTGTCGACTGACTTAGCTCTTCCATTCTGCTACCGTCAAGGCAGCTTTTTGCGGGTGACATTTACCTGTTGCCCGCCCTTTTGATCGGTTGACATTAATTTGTTGACTGATTCAATACTGCGGTGTTCTGCTAACGCGTTACGGCGAGCAGGCTCCCCGGACCCGGTTACGGTTTTCAACCCGTGTCTCGGCTTCTCCAGTCGTGTTTGCTTCGCGGCACGACTAGCACTGCCCTTATTTCTGGTCTTTTTTCCCGGTCTTAGGCATTATGTCCTCGGCTCCTACCCCCGCCAAAGGGTCGGACCCGAAGCCAAAGGAGGTTTCATCCCGCCCTTGCCCCGCGTCGTGCGGGGCTACTATTTCAGGGAGGGACCCTCACCCGATGTGCATCGCTTGTATGGGCGCTAAACACGCTCAGACAGCGCTGGCGGACCGTGACTTTTGCCATCACTGCACATCAATGCCGGAGAAAATATTAGAAAGGAGACTCAGAGTAGCGGTGGCTAATTCTCAGGACCCGTGCCTGACACAGGCCGCCGCTAAGCCCACAGCCGATACCCACCAGCGAGCTGCCACTACCTGGGGCAGCGCGCTGGATGTATCAGACGAAATGCCGCCACTGTTCGAGGACCTCCTCGACATGGATGCAGGCAGTGAGGACGCAGAGTGCGATGCTGCCTCTGACCTCCTCGAGGCTGTGGATATGGAGGATGTGGAGGAGGACTCCACATTTCCACTGGTCCAGTCCAGACCCCCGAGTGCGTCAGAAACAACGTCCCCTCTGGACAGCAATCTGTACGACGTGTGCAAACGCGCTGCAACCAGGCTCAACATACCCTGGCCCGCGGCTGTAGACGCAGAGGGAGGGGTAAGGGACCTCTATGATGGCAAACGGCTCCCACCGGTCCAAGCACCTACAAAGCAGCTCCTTCCTGCTGTATCTGCATGCATGAAGGAGATGAGCCGGTTTTGGTCCAGCCCACTTAAGAGCAGGCTCCCAGTCCAGGGCTACTCTAAGCTGGAAGTACATGGGATGAAGGAGCTGGGGTTGGCCGAACCCCCAGCGGTGGAGCCTTCATTGGCATATCACCTACATCCCAATCGCCGTGCCGTCTCAGCCTCAACTAATATCTCCCTGCCCAACAAGATGGAGAGGGTCACATCCTCCATCTTCCAGCGGACGTACAAATACGCCGCTCAGTCGGTGTGCGTACTGAATACAGTGTCTCTGCTGTCCGCTTACCAGGGGGAATTACTTGAGGAAATGGGCCAACAGTTGGACTCGGGGGCACCCAACCCGGTCCTCTGGGATGAAATCTGTGTGGTGAATGACTTCCTTTTGCGCTCAACTCGAGGGGCAGTCCAGGGCTGCGGCCACGTGATGGGACTGGCTGTGGCGGGTGAGCGAGGTCTATGGCTAAACCACTCAGGACTGACCGACACACAGAAGGCTGACGTCATGGACGCGACCTATGACCCCACCAAGGGTCTGTTTGGGCCAGCACTGGACAAAATGAAGGAGACAAGCACCCTCCGTAAGCAGGAGGGCGAAGCCTTCAACCTGTGCCTGCCCCGCAAGCAGCCTTCTCGTCCTGCACAAACTCAGCGACCAGGTGTCACTGCAGCGGCCGGTGCCAAGGGCTACAGAGCTGGCCCCAAGCAACAAAAACCGGCTGGACAGCAGAACGAACAGCAGCGGTCAGGAAATCCCAAACCATGGGGCAAGCACTCTTTTGCAGCGGCAGCGGCTAAAAACCGCTCCTCACACCCCGGGGAGGGCAAAAAGAAGCGCACGACCTAACAGTTTTGTCTTCTCTCGGCGCCCCCCCATGCAAAATACGGAGAGTGTCCTTGGACCCCAGCCCCAGTTCAGAGGCTCTGCGCAGTTTGCCAGACGTCCTCTCCTGTCCACTCACCCCGCATATATTGCAGGAGGTGAGTCAGGGGCAATGTTTAAATCACAAAACACATTTTTCAAAAATAAAACTTGCACACTCGCATCCAGGCCATGGGCTAAGGGCGAGTTTGGTTCAAAAAATAAAAATTCAATTAAATTTGAAAACTCTCCGGCTTACGCCGCAAGAGGGAGCTCACGCTCCTTCTTTGGCAGACGTCGAGACTCCTGTAAAGGGAGTGACGTCACCGAGCATTTTCATGGGGCCGCTCACTGCCCAGCTGGAGCAGTGGCGCGCATGCGCAGTTCATCCATGGATTCTCTCCACTATACGTCGAGGATACAGGCTTCAGTTTGCAATGAAACCGCCCACTTTCAACGGGGTGCTGCCTTCAGTGGCGAAAGGAGATGCAGCTCATGTCCTAGCGGACGAGATCACATCTCTATTGAGCAAACAAGCAATACGAGCTGTTCCACACAGCGAGTGTCAACAGGGGTTTTACTCCCGCTATTTCCTCGTCCCGAAGAAGGGGTCCTCAGCCTTACGTCCCATTCTCGATCTCCGTGTATTAAACATACACTTACGGAGATTTACGTTCAGAATGCTCACACACAAGGTTCTCTGCCGCTCGATACGCAGAGAGGATTGGTTTACCACAATCGATCTGTCGGATGCGTATTTTCACATCCCAATACACCCCGCGCACAGGAAGTACCTGCGGTTTGCGCACGGAGGGACAGCTTACGAATATCAAGTAATTCCGTTCGGGCTGTCATTGGCTCCGAGAGTGTTCAGCAAATGTGTGGAGTCCGCACTGGCTCCTCTTCGGAGCAGCGGGATCAGAATTTTTTCGTACATAGACGATTATATGATCTCATGCGATTCCCGCGAGCGCGCACTCACGGACACGCGCACGGTCGTCTGTCATCTCACTGCTCTGGGGTTCAGAATAAACCGCACCAAGAGTCGGTTAGAACCCGCGCAGAATACAGAGTATCTGGGTTTGAGCATAAACTCCCTCTCATTCAGAGTGACTCTTACGGCTCAAAGACTAAGCTCTCTCAGCCAGTGTCTCTCACTGTTTCGCCAGGGCGCACGGGTCTCGTTCAGGACATGCCTCCGCCTAGCTGGTCTCATGGCGTCAGTAATATCTGTCGTTCATTTGGGCCTCTTAATGATGAGAGACTTTCAGCGTTGGGTCGCAGCGTTACGTCTGTGCCCCCGCCGACACCTATATCGCAGGGTGAAAGTGGACGAGCGCTGCGTCATGGCGCTTCGCCCGTGGCGGGACACGCACGCTCTGACTGCGGGAGTCCCGCTGGGCACGGTGTCCGCAAGAGTTACCCTGACAACGGATGCCTCCCTGTCAGGATGGGGAGCCACCCTGTCCGGCAGGACGGTGAACGGGACATGGGGCCCGCATATGGCTCTGTTACACATCAACATGTTGGAGCTTTGGGCTGTTTTCCTTGCTCTGAAACACTTCCTACAGTATATTCAGGGCCAGCATGTCCTTGTAAAAACGGACAATGCAACGGTTGTCGCGTACATCAACCGCCAGGGCGGAACACGCTCTCTGCAGCTACACAGGCTGGCACAGAAATTGATTCTGTGGAGCAGCACCAGGCTGCTGTCTCTCCGGGCAACGCACCTGCCAGGTGCCCTGAACAGAGGGGCGGACTTGCTGTCGCGGGGAAATCCCCTGTACGGCGAGTGGGTTCTCCACCCTCAAGTGGTGGAGCAGCTCTGGCAGATGTACGGCCAGGCCGCCGTAGATCTATTCGCCTCGCAGGAAAACGCAAAGTGTCCGCTGTTTTTCTCCCTGACGGACGTGGACGCGCCCCTGGGGATGGACGCTCTAGCCCACCCATGGCCGGACGTTCTGCTCTATGCTTTTCCACCGATCAGTTTAATCTCACCCACCCTGGCTCGGGTGAGGGAGCAGGGGTTTTCACTCATCTTAATTGCCCCGCGGTGGACGTCCAAACCCTGGATGGCGGAAATAATGCAGCTCCTTCGGGGACAGCCTTGGCCCCTTCCTGTGAGGAGGGACCTCCTATCTCAGGCGGGCGGAGAGATTTACCATCCTCACCCAGACCGAGTAGCTCTCTGGGCTTGGCCCGTGAAAGGTGGAACTTAAATGCTGCTGGTCTCCCTGCACATGTTATTGATACTATTCAGTGTGCCAGGGCCACTTCCACTCGGTCTTTGTATGACTGTAAGTGGCGCATATTTGAGGAGTGGTGTGCGGCTAGGCAGACCATTCCTTTTCAATGCTCTGTGGCTGACGTCTTGTGTTTTTTGCAAGAGTTAGTCGAGAAGCGTAGAGCGTTTTCGACTGTCAAGGTCTATTTGGCCGCAATTTCGGCCTGTCATGTTGGCTTTGGGGACAAATCAGTCGGTCAACACCCTCTGATATGTCGTTTTATGAAAGGAGCACGCCGCAAACTTCCAGTGGTTAAACCCCTGATACCCCTTTGGGATCTGGTGGTTGTGCTAGACGCACTTTGCCAGCACCCTTTTGAGCCCTTGGAGGCTGTTGACTTGAAGTATGTTGCTTTCAAGACGGTGTTGCTTCTGGCTTTGACCTCAGCAAAGCGTGTGAGCGAACTGCAGGCCTTATCTATTAGTCCTGCATGTCTACAGTTTGCCCCTGGGCTTTCTAGAGTCCGCTTGCGTCCTAACCCGGCCTTTGTACCGAAGGTATTGGACTCTGCTTTTAGCTGCTCCACAGTCGAGCTTGAAGCTTTTCATCCTCCGCCTTTTTCCTCTGCAGAGGAGCGGCGGCTTAATGCTTTGTGCCCGGTTCGTGCACTACATGTGTATGTGGCCAGGACAGCTGGTTTCCGCAAGGCTGACCAGTTGTTTGTGTCCTGGGCCATTCCCCATAAAGGGAAGCCTGTGTCCAGTCAGAGACTTTCTCACTGGATTGTTGAAGCCATTTCATTGGCTTATACCTGCAGAGGCCTACAACCTCCACATGGGTTGAGGGCTCACTCCACTAGGGGTGTGGCTACCTCTTGGGCCCTGCTCAGAGGTATCTCTGTTCAAGATATATGCGCCGCAGCAAGCTGGGCGTCACCACACACTTTTGTGCGGTTTTACAGACTGGACGTCTCTGGTCCCTCCTTGGCCCAGGCAGTCTTGCAGCCAAGGGTTGCTGGCTCCCTTTAAGGTCACCGTTTGTCACAATTGTGTCCTGCTGCTTCGGGGGCTTTATTTGCAATCCGGGAGTAGGCCATATCTCCCATAGTGAAACACCGAACGAAGTTAGAAAAAGAACTTAAGGTTACTCACGTAACCCCGGTTCTTTGATAACAGAGTGAGGTGTTTCACCTTCATTGCCCTCCTTGCAAGGCGGTCAGAAATCGCTTTAGAATGTTTACTGAAGGAGGAGGCTGGCTGTACCTAGAAGAGGGGGCGTAGCCCAAGGTACAGTCAACCTGTCTGTCATGGACAGACGTGGTGCCATTGGAGCTTCCGTGGATGGTCACGCCCGAGGCGATTCCCATAGTGAAACACCTCACTCTGTTATCAAAGAACCGGGGTTACGTGAGTAACCTTAAAGGAGCTATACCTAATTCTGCCCAATTTAGAACCATGATCGATAGGAACCGTTCAGTTTGAACTGTTGGCACCGCCCCCGCCCTGATTTAATTGGTCTTTCTCAGCCCCATGCTCTCCTCCCACTCGACGTGCGTGAAACGGCACGCACATCTCATACTCGTGCACGAGAGGGAACTCTGTTTAGACGTCTTCGAGTGACTTTTTAGTGTTTGGTTGAGATAAATGGCTTCGTCTCAGGTAAATATTTTCATATATAAATAGTCAACACTTACATCCTCTTGCAGAGCTTTTTTTTCATTCTTCTGACCGCGTAATGATTGCTACACCAAGTAATTTGTTACCTAAACCCGCATTGTCTTTGCCAATAATACTACAGTAGCTTGTTTAAATTTGTCATGATACACATTGTATGCGAATGATAGTTGCATTATAAATTTACACCCAACGTAAGAGTACCTAAACTATTGCAATCATAGCTTATGTGATGTGACACGTTTAGCCTTTGTTTGTATGTAGATAACCTAATAAAGTTTGACTGTGCGCTATGCTAACGTGACATTTGTCAATAGCCTACAGGCGTGAAAATCACAGAGATCAAGCATAATATTAAAACGTAATTTACACGTTGATACACAGCCCTACAAAATGTTTTTTCTTTTTGTTTATTGCTGGTAACTTTGGCAAAACTAGATTACCAGATACGAAGCTCTACTTTGTTTGTACCTTAGGCAAACTATTAAAACAGAAACGGAGAAAATAGCAGAAAATACCAATACGATTGACAAGCTGATGTTAGCGTTAGCATAGTTTCACGTACACCAATAACATGTTTTTAGCACAAAAGGTAATGCACAGCAGTCACCTCACCTGTCGAGCAGCACTGCAGCCAGTTTTGAGTCAAATCTCAGTCCAAGGCGATCCCGCAAAGCTCTCCATCTTGGGTATAATGCACCAAAATTTACACGCGATTTATTTCTTCTCTCGTCGCTCTTGCGCTTCAAGTCCCTCTTCTCTTCTTCTGTGTTTTTCCTTTTAGCCTGTTCAGCTGTGTATGCGGTGACAGACAGTGGAGGAATAGCTACTTTTCCACTTTTTGATGCTTCGGAAGCCATGCTGCTCTGTTTACTACAGACTCCGTCGTGAACGCGCTTGGAAGAGCGGCCTCTTCAAAATGGCACCGCCCCCCTTCTCTCCAGTGGCTCAGACAAGTCGTCCCGGAAAATCCAAAGTTAGCCTTTATTCACCTACTGTCAAAGCCAGGACTCGTGGATAGGCAGAACCAATGAAGCTTCATTTGGCATCAAATGATGGCTTTTACTACATACTATATGGGTTAAAATGCGTTTTCCTTAACAAGGCGAAAATAAATTCAGGTATAGCTCCTTTAAGTTTCTTCCAAGAGAGATTTCCAGTTATAAGATGAGTCAGCTTTAAACAATCTAATACATTTAGTGACATGAGTTTTTTCATCTTTAGTTTTCCTATTCTTTAGGTTATACAGAACAAAAACAGGTAGGTGATCACTTACATCTGTTACTAGAATCCCACTTGGAAGGTCTTTGCTGAGAACATTTGTAAATATATGATCAATTAGTGAGCAACTGTGTGGAGTTATTCGTGTTGGCCTGGTTATTTTAGGATACAATGATAGACTGTATAGATTATTTAAGAAATCTTCCTAGGGCCTGTGAGTTTTTATTTTTAGTAAATCAATGTTGAAATCTCCACAAAGAAATACTTCCCTTTGTCCCAAATTTGAAAATAATCCCTCCAAATAATCTGTGAAGGAGTCAATTTTGGATCCAGGTGTTCTGTAGATGGAACTTATTAATATGTTTTTCCTTTTTTTAAAACACAGTTCCACAGTGAGACATTCCATAAGGCCATCTATAGTTACCCCACCCCCTATTTTGTGGTTTCTGTTTACTTTAAACATTTCATATCCTTTTATGATGAAGTTATCGGGTTTGTTATCATTTTGCCATGTTTCTGAAATTGCTATAACATCAAAGCGGGTGCTGAATTGGTCTAAGTACTCTGTTATGTTCTCAAAATTTGCATACAGACTCCGACTGTTTAGGTGAATCACAGATAAGGTTTCCTTCCGGTTCATTTTATTTTGTATTTCACAGTCCTTATAGTATTTGCACATACACATTTCTATCATAATATAAACAGTATCAGGATCAATATCATCAGTTATTTGGTTTATATTGTGTTCAGCGAAGATGGGTGTATTTAGTTCAAAGTCTCCATTTATAGACTCATTTCTACGTGACTCATTTTCAGATGACGATTCATTGTAGGTACTGTCAGTCATAACAGTGATTTAGGGGGTGTCAATGGGGCACATTACCTCTTTTGTATTTTTCTAAGTCATGCACATCTTTTATCCACAAAACCTTGGCCTCTTCTGGGGAGCCGTTCAGTTTTATGAATATTCTACTGTTTGTTGTCCATGTACCCTGAATTTTTCTTTCTTTCTTCAGCAAACGTGCTTCCTTTGCGATGTATGCATTTTTCTTGGTCAAATGTTCATTTAGGTACACATTTGTTCCTTTGAGTTTTCGACCCTGTTTGAGCACTGCAGTCTTTTTTTTTCTGTTTACAAACCGGACTATCACAACACTTGGACATTGGCTCTTTTTGGACAAGGGGTGACAGGTGTCCATGTCCTCTTTCTCAACACTGATGCCTTTGGTGCTGAGAAACGACACAACCTGTTGCTCCGCTGATTCCCTGACCATCTCCGAGTGTTCTGCTCCTACTGTAACAGCCCTTGCGTATGATCTTGGCTTAAGATCCAAGTCCGCGATAATTAGGTCATTGATTCTTGTGTACTGTTCAAGATCTGCAAGACAACTTTCCAGGGAAAAAATAATTTTATCGTTCTCCTTGTTTATAGTTTTTAAGGCTTTGATTTCCTCCAATAGCTCCAATATTGATGTTTGTTGTTTTGCAATCATGTCCGTTTTCTCCAGTACTTTGTTAAGCGATTTATTGATAACCTCAAGTTCTTCCTCCACAATCGCTTTTTTGGGGGGCATCTTAAAGTTGTTAGCACGCTCGAGTGTTCGCAGGACTCACCAGGTATTTACGCCGTCCAACAAAACGGGTGCGAAGACAAATACCGCATCGGTTAGCTAGCTCCCCAGCTAGCCACTTGCAGTGTAGGTTGTTGCCTTGTCTTGTTTCAAGCAGCCACGGTGATCCGGTCGATACCCAGTCCTGGTTCCTCGAGAGCGTAGACGGTTTATGAAAAAATCTCGGAGTCGCTGGCTGACCAGAGACCTTACAATAATCAGTAAAGTCGAAGTGCTCCTAAAAGTATTATTACGCCTTACAATATAGTACCCCTTTTTATCCACTTAGAAAATCGATGGCCTATTCCTTTAACGGTACCGAGCCCTACTCACAAACAGATAACATTTACGCTATGACCAGAGCTTTGTGGGAAGGATTATCTGGAGTCTTCTAGGGGTAAAACTATCAGGCCAAAATGTATTAGTACTCATATTCTGTCTTTAAAAATAGATTTATACACTACTGGAAACACTGCGGCTAACTTACCCATTCACATCTCATTAGGTTGAATTAGCTGCATTGAAGTAAAAGCAGCTCAGATACAATACTAATGGTACGTTTCAGTTTTCTTAGACATCCTTCGATCCAGGCAGATTGATGAGTGAGATATTTTTGTAGGACACCCAGAACAAAACCCCTTTTAGAAAAATCCTCAAAGCAGTGCCCTTGACCCCTGAACACATTGGGCTACAGTACCTCTGATGCTTCTGTCCCATCCACGCACTTATCTCTCACGCACAGACGCCTGTCCCCTTTTACCTGTCACTGGGATTGGACGAGGACACTTCGCCCCTGGGCCTGTGTTCAGCTCTAAAGGGTTTTTTAATAGAGGACAGATGGGGGAGTGGTGACCTCTCGGGGGTCAGTTGGTCAGATTAATGTGATAAGTTCAGCAGCCTACCTGAGAACCCGATCACAGCTTTATTTTAATCTGCTGGGGATGGATTATTCCAAAATTTAACGTGGACTTCTGTGGAAATAGAAAGAATTTAGAAATGTCTATAATCTAGTCTAATTGCTGGGTTAACATGCTCAGTAAAGTCTTAACCAATATTGCTACCAGATTCAATAAGCGCTTTATTCACTTACCATTAGTTAATTACTCAAATCTTGTGAACTGTGCAGACTTTGTTTTGTTTCATTTAATACAAAAGACTCCTGATAACCTCACTTTAAATGTCTGCATACTTTTGTCTAATTAGCTCTTGGAGGATCCTCAGCCAGGAGGTGTACTCACTTATTCCACGCTGTCCTGTTAATGTTTACATCCATCCATCTTCTTCCACTTGTCCGTTGCCGGGTCGTGGGGGCAGCTGTTGGAGCTGCCCAAATCACACTGCACCAGCCCCTTATGGCTCCTCCTGCAGGTGGTGGGTCCACAGAAGGACGGCCTCACGATTAATCGGGGCTGTTGGTCTCTCATAAGGGGCTTCTGGGCCCTTAATGTTTACATGTTATTGCTAATACAGATATGACAAAATGTAAATGTTTGGGTGGTATTAGTTTAAGCAGACACTGTTTACTCATTCTTGTGATTTGAATAAAGATCACATTTTATGACCAATTTAGGCAGAAATGCAAGAAATTCTGTACATTGTACAGCGTTACAGATTGCCTTCAGAATGTAATATTAACCGCTACTGCGTTGCTTATGTTCTCCCAATGCACACCTCTTCCATAGACATACGGTAATGTTTGCTTTATAACAATTGTCTCCGTGCATCTGCTGAAGTTATTTCCTGTCGCATACCCCCTGGGCTTGCGTTGAACTCCCTGTGATCGCTACAGCAGAAGCTCTTTGTTGACCTTACACACTGCTTTTTAATTACAGAGAGATTTATATACAAGTAAAAGCAAGCGTTTGTGTAATGTGTCGGAAGTTGTGCAGATATGAAAAATGAATGAGAATGAGATTGATTGCTGAATGGACAGGTGGTTACAAAATCAAATGAAATTTATACATCTGTCACATTAAGACAATAATTGGCCACAGCTGCGTGAGCCTAAATACTCTTTAACTAGATTGCTGTGTGACGGTGTTGCTCAATGTGCACCATTCTGGCTTTGTTCCAGTTAGGGTTGAACAATATCAGAAGAATAGGCTATTGAATTTTTCTGACAAGTAGTGTAATTATTTGAGAGAAGTAATACAAGGGTTGCATGGTTTTGATAGGTCTAAACTACAGGGTTGACCTCATGGAGAAAGTGACGTTGCAGAAGAATCTTTGTTATCTAAATGATTGCCTTTGTTTTTGCGTTTTCGTTCAATTTGATAGCAATTCATCTTTCAGCTATAGCTAGAATTATGTTTATATTTCAGCTGTGAGAAAGGATAGAACTGAATTCAGCGTCTACTGCGATTTATTTAGTGTATGCTGACGCCGTCCTTTCACGTCTATAGAGCATGTAGCTGCGCGGTGAACCTGGATAAAGAGCTTAGACTGTCTGACCCAGTGCTGCACTCCCTTTGCAGAGGAGAGTACAGTGGGAAATCTGAAAATAATTTTTAAAAGCTAAATGGAGTTCTTTAATGCTCTTAGTGAGAGGGGTTTGGAGATGACCCCTGGTGCCTGGCGTGGAGTAGCCGCTTTGTGTTGTTGGCCACGTGTCGGGTTGTGCATGGAGCTAAAACGCATTCTTCGTGTATTCATTTAATAATAATGGGAAGTCTAGCTGCAACAATGGAGTCCAAATCCTCACACAGACTTTAACGTTAGCTGTAGCTCATGTAATCTGAATCTATGGCAAATCCTAGTGCATTGTTCTGCATTTACACTGGGATAGATCTATGTTAGTCCTGAAATTGTCATCTAAAATCTGGGCTCATAACTGTATGACAGCACAGAAATCTGATGTCTCTGTTACTTGAACTTTCTTTTGTCCACAAGGCTTTTGAGCAATTTTATCAAAAATATTGCTGAACACATTCAACATACAGTAGTATAAAATGTTTCCCTGTTTTTCTATTGTGCAGCCGCAGCCTTAATGCGGAGTTGAGTGAATCAGATCGATGCAGTTAGAAGGAGATAATTTGTTGTGTGGTTTCCCCTGTATTCTGGAGCCATCCATAATGATGACTTACTGATTTACTTTCTGCGTGGCGCTGTTGCAGGTGCCGAATTGCTCTGAACGAGTGTGTCAGTGGCCCGGGACCTAATTGAATGCCTTGATATTTGGACACTTTTGTCAACGTTAAAGAGCCTTTGCCGCACATCTGCCATGGCAAAAGGCTTTGGATGGTGCTTGAAAAGAAGAAAAAAGGGGCTTGTTTTGATAATCACATTGACTTGTTCCTGCCTTCTCAGTCTCCTCAGAGCTCCGTCATTATTACTAAAATGTAATTATGTATGCTAATGGGGTGGCATTTGGACTTCCTCCCCGGCTCTTATGTCAGGACGAGTAAAATGTGGTGTAAATGAGCAAGCCGTGTGAAGATAGAGGATGTTATTGAGGTGTGAGAGCTCGAGGACTCCATCGGAAGTGCACACAAGAGGGTTTTTTAAATTAGGAATTGTTGGGGTGAAAGGGAAAAGCTGG
Source organism: Proterorhinus semilunaris (assembly GCA_021464625.1). Taxonomy (NCBI): domain Eukaryota; kingdom Metazoa; phylum Chordata; class Actinopteri; order Gobiiformes; family Gobiidae; genus Proterorhinus; species Proterorhinus semilunaris. The sequence continues at coordinate 15,226,580 of CM038359.1, forward strand.
AATTTTGGGGTGGGGGGGGTGGCGGATATAAAGCTATTGGGGAGGGGTGGAGAGCCAGGAAAACCACCAAAACCGGGCTAAATGATTTGATGTGTAGCCGCAGCAGTGGTGGATTAAGGATTTGTGTGCATGTGTGCGTTTCTATACAGAGCAATTACCGCGTACTCACCTTGGAAGCACAGCACAGTCCATTTAGTCCATGATAGGGCGAGCCGACATGTTCCATTAATGTTACACCACACCAGGAGATGGAATACACTTGTTTTCTTTCACCAGGCAAACATTAAAATGTTCTATACGTTTATACTCTGTCAATTAAATAGGGGTTATACTATTTCAATTATGTAATCTAATCCAATCAGAATAAGAAGGTACAGTCCAAATCCCGAATACAAGCTGATGGTGTCATATAAGGTGTAAAATGTGCCAATCATTCATTTGTACATAGTTTTAATCATCTATACTTATGACGTGTATCTGATATAATTGAATAGAACATTGGTTCACAAACTGTGGTATTGGTACACTAGCTGCCCTATAGGCTCATGCAGTTTTACACTTTGTTTAATAGACCTGGTGAAGATCTGATGTTACTCAGAGAGCCAAATGTTTCTCAGTTGGTACTTGGTCTGAGAAGTGGTTTACCTTATCGCCTTTGCTCTGCCCGATGTAGTGACCCAGCGGCTGTAGTGTTTAGGATGTCAATAGGGATGGGCCGAGATCAAATTGCCACGAGATTTCTCGTCTCAGTGTAAAATGATATAGTAATATTTATTTTAATTTTTTTTATAGGCTGAAATTTAGATATAGACCTTCTTCCTGTAGACTGCTTATAGGACTCATGGGAATATTTAGGCAATAGCTCTCTAATAATGTGTACTATATATTGATTGGCACTTAAAAAAGAAAGAAAACTTTGACGTTTTTAGGGTCAGTCGCTTGGAACCACTGCACCTCGTTACTTTGTCTTTCATTTACGACCTAAAGGCTCTGCTGTTGGAAGCTACGTTTTACCGCTGCACGCGAGTCCGGGTGGATCCGTCGTCTATTTTGTGATTGTACACGCGCATCTACCGCGCACGGAAAAGCAAAACAACGCAGATGTGACATGCGCAGGCGGACAACGAGGGAGAGGACAGGCCAACGCGCAGAATATGAAGGTATGATTACAGCGGGCCATTTAAGGAAGAGGTCAGTCTAACTACAGTAGAATCACTCTCCGTTTAATGTTTAAAACCTCCTGGCACAGACTGTTTAGATACTAAATCTAAACCTGTCTCCTCCTCCACCTGAAATCAGCTTTTAAGCCTCGTTCTAATATTAAACTGTATGCACACAAATAGAGCCTGATGATATTGGTAAAATCTTATCAAGTCCCATCCTTATTAGTTTGTTAATTTTGTTACAAACAATACAATACAATGGCTCCATACAAAGGAAACATAATTGCAAAATATTATTCATTATTGCAAATTATGTAAAAGTCTCGTCTCGTTCTCGAGGACTCAGTCTTATGTCTCGTGTCTCGTCTTGTGGGATTTGTATCTCGGCCCACCACTACATGTCAACTTTACTTTTGATCACAGTGGGCTCTACAACGCTCCAGGATCAATTGTTTTGTAGTTTTTTTTGGTGAGAGTGAAAACCTCAGCAGTGAAAACCTAGAGGCAACTGTGATGGGTCACTCACTACAAGGTCAAATACGCACTAATATCAACTTTTTTTTCCATATAAAAGGTTGCATAATGCACCTTTAATAATCAGCATTATTCTTATTATGAGTCAGCAACATAATGCTTACAAGATTACTCACAGTGGATGTGTTCTGAAACTTCCTTAATATGAATCAAGCTGAAATATGCTGATAATGTAATTTAATTATTCCATTACTAAATTAACACCGGACCTTCAATATATCTCACTGCTATCTGGAGACTGTGTGTCCATAACTGACCAGGCCTAATCACAGCTGGCAAAGGGGGAGTCATTAATGGATTAAGAGAGATCAGAAATCCTTAAGTGCACTGCGGGGTCATCAGGGAGACGCCAATTTACAACAGAGATGTGCTGAGTGTGTTCATTTTCTCTTTCTTCTATGTCTGGTCCTGACCTATGTGTCATATATTCTGATGATATTCAACTTTCATCAAGATTATGTTTTCATATAGCAGTGTTTTTGATGCATTCCTCCAATCGAATCCTCAAAGCTATACATTTCCTTTATCTTAATCTGCTCATTGGTTTCCCATTAAGTTGTGGCAAATGGTTTGGTTTATCAGGTGCAAAGGATTTTCAACAATTCTCCCCATGTTGTCTGTAGCCGTTCTTGTGTCGATCAAACGTGCTCTCCTTTGAATAGTCACTCTATTCATACTCACACTAGTCACTATCAATGATAATAGGTTTTACGTCATTGCAATTAAGTGATTTAGGCCTAAAGTGATAAAACGTCATGCAGAGACTGTATAAATCATTGCTCATTTAAGAATATCTACCACAAGGGGGCGCTGTGCCTCTTCCCACTGTACATGAGACGAAATGAGAACTCCTGGCTCCTTAGAAAATCCAAATATCCTTAGGCTGAGTGTACAACTGTGCGAGTAGAAGTAGCGTCATGCAGCTCCGTTTGTTTTCGCTTTTACGGCTGGAAAGGGCTGTTCCTCCTCTTTCTTCCTCTTTTCAACCCTGTGTTTTAAGCAGTGGGACTTTGACCTGCGACCTGCCCCTAAACCTCAGACAGGGTCCAGTGCTGTGAGACGCTGCCAGGGGCTCCACACCAGCTGAGACTGAGTTTGTTCTCGCCCCCCACCCCTCTCGTCTCTCCTCTTCCTTCAGGAGGGATGCACTCTAGAGAGGCCACAGCCTACAGGGGAGCATAACTGTGGATGTGAAATTGCTCTGCTCAGCCTTGTATTTGTCCCATTTGCACATAACACCTGCCGCTGCCATTGCCCTCGCTCCTATTGCGAACCCTAATAAGCCCCATGATTCCTTGCTGTCTTGTTGCAGATTTCGTCCTGGGGTTGTTTTTGCTAAACAGTTTAGCTCTCCAGGGACATTGCTTTTTGTCACTGCTAAAGAACATAAAAACAAAACGATTTTTTGCACACAAAGGGAAAAGTTAATTGCCTAGCTGTTATTTCACAAAAAAATAACAACTTTTAGTGTTCTCTTGCAAAATGTCCAGTGATCCCTTTTCGACCTGTTCAGCACCTTGGACAGTTCCCCTCTAGTTTGATGACTGATCTGGGCAAATACTAGCCTAAAATAAAATAAAAGATCTTCACAGCAAAGCATAAACATTGGACTAAATTCTAATGAATTGTTCATGCACTCATCACCAGTCAATAGTCTTCTCCATTATTAACATCCCTGTTCTTGCAGCGGCTAACTAAAGCGCCAAGCAAAGCCCTGCAACAATAGATTTTTGTTTATACAGCGCTGAAGTCTGACTATTGTGATGTTGTGCTATTATTGAGTGGGGACTGCAGGCGTTTGCCGAATTTTCCCTTCCATGAGCGTAAAATTGTGTTTTTAGGGTGTTGAGCGAGGCAGTAGAAGCAATGTATATGTAAATAAGAGAGTGCATGAATCCTAGTCTTTATCTATAATACCTAAGTTTATAGCAATGGAGCTATAGACTGTGTGAAAAACAGGTGTGAAAAGGTTTACCAAGAGTGCTTATGAAATATTCAGCAAAGGCCAGTATAGAAATTTTAATGTGTTTCATATATTATTGGTATACATATTGCGGACTATTTGCCACTACAGTTTAATGAAAAGAGAATTTAAATTAACTTAATGACCTTTGAATTTGAAACCTGTGTATGTAAAGGTTCAAATGTTCAAAGTAACTGTTCTACTGTTTATTGAACAAGCAAAATTAGTGAAAATGTGTGACTAACTCTATATTTTGGCACATATACTCCATACCTAACCTTTTTTTAAGGAGTTGCTTTCATATATTTGAATTCATATCTTCCTATTACAGTAAATACCAAAAGTTACGGTGAAATGGACCTTGCCCTGGTTCAAACATAGGGTGAGTTCAATGTGAAGAGTGTCAGTATAGTGATTAAGAAGAGACAGAAAGCAGATGACAGCTGCCATTGGTTATTGATGACTTTCATAATTAAAATCTCTTACGGGGGAAATCCCAAAGAACAAAATGGGAAAATCTCAAGAATGACAAATGGCCCTTTCATTTTTAACCCTGATATCCTTATTGCTTATTCATTTTAAGGTGTTGCCAAGTATGTGGGCCACAAAACGAATGAAAATGAGAGGCAGTGTTAAAATAGTGCTGCCTTTTTGGGGTAATTTCACTGCAGCCTTGATGGCAGTGGTGTCTGGGGGTAATTTTGGCACTAACACATACAACGCTACGTCTGATCCGGTTCCTAGTGACTGTAGTGGCTCTTGGATTTTGGAGAGGGTCTTTTTAGATGTGGAATTCACAATAGTTTGAGCGAACAAAGCAGCCATTGTGTTGGGTCTGTACTCAACAGAAAGAACTGCGGCTCGTTATTGTCGCTGCCCACGCTAAATAAATTAGACTAAAAGATGTGCTGCTCATTGTACAGGAATTGCAAATGGCAAAAATCAGGTAAAAAGTCGTTTACATTTTGATGAATGTGGGGTTTGATAGTCATTGTCTGCTGTAGTTAATTAAGTTTCATTCACTCCGAATTTTCAATGTGGACCTTATTTTATAAAAAAAAAAATTTCATGGCGCGAGTAAATAAAGATCTTCTTCTTCTAAACAAGTCAAACCTCCCTCTCTCTATGTACAGCTGCGGGGTTTTTTTTGCCTCTTTCTGCGAGCTGCATTTGTGGTCTCTGTGTTCCACATGGTTTTCCTGGATGCACAGTGGAGGCGTCATAAGAGGAGCTACAGGAAACAAAAAGGGGACAACCGAGGAGGTATCTGCGCAAGACTCGCAGCTAAGCCACACATGCCTTCTCTCCCTACTATTGTTCTGGCTAATGGACGTTCACTGAAAAAATAAAACAGATTAACTGCTAAGCTCTTACCAGAAAATGGTGAAAGTCTGTTGTTGTGGAGTGAAGGGAACTGCACAGGAGGAAGAGGAAGGAAGAGGAGGAGCTGACCAATGCAGGACACCACGCTCTGAAATAAGGACAAACCCAGGAGGCGTTTCAGAGGTGCACTGAAGGCAGCCAGCCAGGTTTCTTTCGGGTGCTACGGTTTCCCCAACCTCCAAAAACATGCTGGTCAGGTTGACCCACAGTGACCAACTTACTTACTTATGCTGGGATACTGCTTGTAAGATTCCACTGTGAAATTCTTCAAACTGTTCCTTTTATAGCTAAGCCAAAGGTGCTTTGTATACAAGCGGAAGGAAAAGGATATAAACAGAGCCTGTGTAGCTTGCACATTTTGCCTGCCAACATACAGCTTATGCCACTACCTACGTATACCTGTCTCTCTGAAACATCAGTCGTTACATAGCATCCAAGATATTTGACATCATCTGTGAATTGGGGTACATCATTACTGAAATCTTAAGCTGTTACAATTTGTTCATGAAGGTTCACGTGGACATCCAGGTCAACTTGAAAAATGCAAATTTAGAAATTATTGAAATATTTCTAGAATCCTTTTTGAAGTATTGTAGTACCTTTATCGTGCCATCTTACTCACCAGTCTGTCTACTGTATCTATTGTGTGCATCCTTTGATGGCGCATGTGCTAAAAGATGTTTCCCTATATTATATCCATGTCTCTGTTCCCGCGAGGTTGCAGACACACAGACAAGCTGTGGCACTAGATCTGACTGTGGCTGAGATAAAAGTGACTTCAATACAGTAGCAAAACACCCAGGACATTGATAGTCTAACTCCCCTTCAGGCTTCTGCAAAGTCGCAAAGCCACCAACCTTCAGAGCTCCGCATGTTACCCGCGTCGAGCCAAGGGAGGGGGGGGGGGCTAATACAGTATAATCATAGGAAATTCCTGCACGTCTGTCCCGGAGCTGCCAGGCTAAAGGCGCACTCCTCCTTCCCCTCCTAACCAGCTAAACGGTCCCCTTCAACTCACTCCCTTTTGGTTCTGTGACATCACTATTCCCACGCGCTCTGATTGGTCGGCCTGTAAGGTGGGAAGTGGACTGTTCCCCGCAGCCTGGAGTCAGTCAGTGAGAGAACGTGGGAGGGAATGAGTATAGTTCAGAAAGAGGGAGAGAGAGAGAGAGAGAGGGGAGAGAGATTGATGCTGAGGCAAGCCGGCACCGCACTGCACGCTCACACGGACGCACACAAAACAAGCCTGAACATTGCACGAACATTCGCATCACACAACCCAGGAAAAAAACACTGAGTTGGCTTGCGGACCCACACTGCAGGGCAGGACGGCGAGGAGGACGCGAGATCTGGACACAAATTCGGGGACACTTTTTTACCTCCTCCAGAGCAACAGTTCAACATCATCCCTGGGGAGTTGTTTTTGAGACACAGCTCCCTTAAAAAGTAGCAAGGGCAGGGACAAGGTTAACTCTGTAGCCTTTTTTTTTTTAACGCCGATCGTGGATGTCCTCCCAACGTCCCCATGACAGCAGACAGGATCCGAAGAGGCTGGGGCACAAGATGGCACGACGGATGGGGGGCGAATCCTCCCCGAAAAGAAGTAACACATCCCTCAACCTGGTGACCGGAGTGTATCAATACCTGCGTGGTAAGTGGGTCAGTATACAGTAGTTGTAGTAAGTGTTTTTTTTTTGTTTTTTTTTACTGCAGTGTGGTACCGGCAGTCTCCTCTCTGCAGGCGAGATTGTTTTGGGTGCGGGAGGGGTGGTGTGTGTGTAAAGCGCTGGATGGGCAGACGTTGTTGGCGAGGGGGGCGTTTCCAGTTTTGGCAGAGTCTGTGTCAGAGTGTGTGTGTGTTTGTGTGCGTGTGTGCGCGGGTCGCTTCAGCCTGCAGCAGGTGAAGCAAACACGCGGGGATAAGGTCTTGGGGTCCCAGCGCTGTGGGCAGATGTCTACATTTTTCTCTATTTAACCCTGTGGCTGTTTGCCGGCTCATTTGGGACTTAGGCGCCATTCATTCATTCATCTTCTGTCCGCCTGCTTCCCCCTGTCTCTCTCCTATAGAATCCGCATTGAAATTGTGTGCTGTTAAAATGTGTTTAAATCACTGGGAAAAGTTTGCAAAAAATGTCATCATGCCAATTTTGTTCCAAAGCTTGGAGCTGATTGTGATTTTGTGGAGGTCATGTTCACATTTGGTCTTAATTGGAATTGTGGGCTGCAATTAAACTAATTCAGCACAAAACGTAAAAGAAGTGTGTTGAATCAGTGCTGTTAGGCTTGCTCTGGTGACTAACCCTTTTTGATTTAGAAAAAAATTGGATCTCAAAGTCACCCTGCCCCTGCGTCTAGGGCTGGCACCACATCCACGAAAGACACACTCGCAATCAGATTCAAGCTCGACTCTCGACACTCTTCTCTCTTCTCATTCTCTTCCGATATTACCAGACATCAATAATTGATCAGTTCCGGTCCCAATCAAAAGATTAATCCATAGTGAGGAGATATGCTCCGTGGCACGTGTGCCTATGTGTCTGCATTATGTATGACCAGCAGCCTCCTCCCCGCATAGACACACACACACCTCCTCTTAACTGTCTGCCCTCCAATACCCACTGACACGGTGACCAACTTCTATCTCGCGCAATCAAGCCGTCAGCATATTTCATTAAGCTAAAGGGAGCCACTGTGTCAGACGTCCTATCTTATCTCAAGGATATTGCACCATGCCGCAGATGGGATAGAAAAAAAAGCCCTCTGTCACACATGCCCGTCAGTGTGAAGCAGTACACTCAGCATGCCAGGTACAGACTGGAGATCTATAACGCCCTTAATGAGAGAAGTGAGGCGACTGCATACAAATCTCTGCGAGCAATACTCTCAATTTAGGAATGGAAGAGGTAATGAATGTTGCTGTCAGGCAGTATTGAAGCATAAACCGCTGCAGAAAAGTGCATCACTGAATACAAAGGCTGTGGTGATGTAAAGATATTGAACGAAACTGCGATATATCAGGGAAGTGGCTCTGGCTTTTAGGCACAGAGAGAGGACATCTATGCCATTGATTGTTCTGATTGTACTAAATGGGTTTCATCCCTGTCGTTGCCACAAATAACGTCCCATGCATGGTCAGTTGTAAAAGAAGTTGCAGTGATAGTAGTAAGAAGAAAGAAAAAAAAAAAAAAAAAATCTGATTCACACAAAAAAAGACATTTGCTGGACATTTCTTTAATTCCATAGTAGTAGCAAAAATGGCTCATTTGGAGAAATTGATGTACATGTTCAGGAGTTTGAATCTGGACTCCTACTTGTGCAAGCTGGTTGTTAAGTCAAGACACTTGATTCTCCGTGCCTTTGTCTGCTGTGTGAGTGTTTGGTGGTGGTGGGAGGTGCAGATTGACAGTCTCACTTATGTCTATCCCTGGGCAGCTGTGGCGTATAGTATTAGCTTACCAAGTCCAAGTCTGAGCTTAGTGCTGACTAAGGAATAGATGCGTTTCCATTGGTCAAAAATATGTATAACTAACTAAAGGCATAGTTAGCCTTGTTACTCTCCTCTACAGTTTTAGCCATGGGTGGCCCCTAAAAAGAATACATCTAAAAGGTATATTTTTATATTTGTTTCTGATGATGAGATGAGTGTCTTCTGCATTAACATCAATGCGTGTCTCACCAACTGTTGAGCCCGTTAATTTTGAATGCTTAATTAATTGATTTAAATTTTCATATAAATAAACAACTAACCATTATCAATATTTATAGACCCCCATCAGTTCTCGCTGAGTCTATGAAGTGCATTATTTCAACAATAAGCTTGATCAAAACTAAAGAACTTATGATTTTAACAGATTTTAACAGTAATTGGCTCCATCGCTCCTCAACGAATGACAAACATTTAGTTAGAAGTATTAATCTTACCCAAATAATCACTGAACCGACCAGAGTTGATCAACGCTCTTCTTCACTTTTGGATTAGATATTGGTCACCCATCCAGATAGAATATCTGTCTCAGGAGTTCTGTCAGATTGATTTAGTGATCACTGTATTGTTTTTTGTGTATGGAAAATTCAACTTCCAAGAGTCGCTCCAAAATTCATTACGGTGAGGCAACACTGAATTATTTATAAATGATATAGTTAATATTAACTGGGACAGATATCAGCTCATACCATTTCTGAAGTGTCAAAAATAATTGATAAATAAATATCACTCTTCTAAAGATCCTGCCGATTGGGAAATTTATAGAAATCTTAGATACCACTGCAAACCACTGACTAGAAATGCAAAATCAGACTTTTATAAGGATGGACTTGTGCAGAATTTGAATAATCCTAAACAATTTTGGGGTCAACTCGACCATCTTCTTAACAAATCCAAAAGCAAAATAGATTATGTGGTAGTAAATAATTATATGGTTTCAGATCCTTCAGTTATCTCTCAAGCTTTTAATCAAAACTTCTCAACCATCAGTAGCAATACAAATAATTCCTATTCTTTGTCAGGTGGCCTTAACAGATTATGCACTGGTCCCTCATTTTCTTTTTTGAAAATTTCACCTCTGGATGTTTATCATTCTTTATGTGGGTTAAAAACTAACTGTAGTGCTGGTCCTTAAAATTGCAGCACATGTGCTGATGTTTCTATTAGCCGATGTATTTAATTTATCTGTTAAAACATGTTAATTTCCGTCTATTTGGAAAACAGCCAGAGTTACACCTCTTTTTAAAGGAGGTGATCCTATTGACTTAAATAATTATCGTCCAATATCCATTATCTGTGCTGTTGCTAAAGTATTTGAAAAAATAATACTTAATCATCTATATCACTATGTTTATGAATGCAACATTTTAAGCCCTGTCCAATCAGGATTTAGATCTGGGTTTTCTACTACAACCTCCTTGCTAAAATTCACCAGTGATGTATTTTGTTCTTTTGATCATAATCAGTTTGTGGGATCCTTATTTCTTGATTTGTCTAAGGCTTTCGATATGGTAGATCATTATTTACTTCTTGACAAATTGTATGCAATAGGTCTTAACACTAATACAGTTTGTGGTTTAGTTTGAATCTTCGCCATAGAAGACAATATGTTCTTTTTAATGGTTCTCAGTCAGGACATTGTGTAATCGAAAAAGGGGTGCCTCAAGGTTCAACTCTTGGTCCTTTATTATTTTAAATTTTCATTAATGACCTTCCCCAAGCTATTACAAATTGTTCTATAAGTCTGTATGATGATACGGTACTTTATACTTTAAATTCAGACCTTTCCCTGTTACAAAATCAGTTGCAGCTTGATTTCAGTCGTGTTCAAAACTGGTTTTGTAACAATAACCTAAAACAAAATTTGAAAAAATCATGTTGTATGCTCTTTGGCACTCATAATAATTTACGTTCTTTTCCTGATTTACATATTCAGTTTAATAATGGCTCTACTGTTCATAAAGTTGACTCGGTGAAATATCTTGGACTGTGGCTCGATCCAGAACTCACTTTTCAACCGCATAATTTTTGTCCTGTCTGTATCCTGTCTTGTGTCTTGTTAATTGTTATTTGTGTTTTGTGTTTATGGACCCCCTCGAAAACGAGATGGCACATCTCAAGGGGCATTCCATCAATAAACTATAAACTATTGCTCTGCTTTACAGAGAATATGTTTCCCAGCATTTGCCCTCAGCTTCAAATACTGTATGTAAATAACACATCTATAAGGAGTGCATCTCTGTCAGCTGCTGCCCTTGTAACATATGAAGGCCAGGTTTGAAAGCGCCTCTTTCAACCCTCATAAGGAGAGATCCGACTAGTCAAAATGCCATCTTTAAATGTCAAATGCCTTCTCTTTGAAAGTCAGTCCCTTACATGTGAAAATATGATAAGCATACATCAATAAAGTCTACATTAATTCTTGTTTGATTGTCATCCAGCTCTGAAAACAATAGACAATGAGATAATTGTATTGTAAGTATTTTCTGTTTGCTTGAGATTTATGCTGATGCTCTGGGCTCTGATTTACAGATGAGCAAGAGGCAGTGCAGAAAAGGACGTTTACTAAATGGATCAATTCCCACTTGGCAAAGGTAAGAAAACTGCAGGCCGCCAGTATTGAGTTCCCCTCTTGCTATTGTTGATAATTGTGCAAAATAACTTCCTCATTTTACCCCCTCGTATGCAGTCAATCCTTGGTGGAGCTGGTCATGGGACTAATTCTGCCAGCTTAGACCACACAGACACACACGCACACGCACGCACGCACGCACACACACACACACACACACACACACACGCTGCACCATAGTTGCAAGCCTTTGTCTATTCATCCAAGCAACTTTTCACAAATGGCTCGTAGCAAGGATTTTGACTCCATAGCAATTAATAGTTTCACATTAATACACACTCTATCAGTTGCCTCCGAGCTGTAATTAGGTCTTAGTTAGCGTGCTGTCTCAATGTGCCTCATTTAGATTGCACCGGATAAGAGTTTTAAACATTGCGTTTAATTTAGATAGACAATGAGCATTCACATGGACAGTACATTTAGCCACTAGACACAGTCACTCATATTCACATTGGACTGAACACTTATGCATTTTGAGTTCAGAGACACATCAGGATATAGCTTTTAATACCACGTCTTGCACCACAACACCAGCTTTAATTGTCCAAGCCAGCATAATCTTTAACATTATTCGGATGTTACCTCTTTCCAACTGTTTCTTGCCCCTGCAAATCTTTTGTCTCCAGTGTGTTGTCTAAGTTGCATCCATTTGACACCTTTACCATTACTTTTACTTAGGCTTGGTGCTGGTACAAGCCTCTTTTAATTTGTAAGTGATCCAGACACCTACAGGGTGGCCTACTCACACTCAAAGAACTGGAGTTATGTTTAGTAATATCGGCCTCTGTAACTATATTGTAAAGTATGATCACTTTTTTAAATAATAAGCAATTCATTGTCTCAAGCTATTGGTAATCCCATTATTACAATTGAAAAAAGTGTTAACAATTCGTCACATCTTCATTGAACTTCCCTGTAATCTAAATACTGGAGCTACTTTACTATACATGGACCAGTGAGTACATTTTCTTCTTCACAATAATGATTATGCGAGAGTTCAGTACACAATATAAATACAAATCAATGCAAAACACAAACAGGTGTTTTTTCAATCATCCACACCCCTCTCTGGGACTCGTACTCGATTTTGACAGCTGTGAAGGCCCAGGCAACACAGTGACACAGAGCAGAAAATTCATTTGAAAAGCACTCCGGGGGGAATAAACCTTGAGGTAAAATTGAATAAGTTTCTACAGCAGAAAATTACCAATATTTAAATGTAATAATGAGGTAAATGCGATGTTTATTTATTAGGTCTCGCTGCCGTCAAGGTTCTTCACAGTTGCATTAAAACAGACATTTCTAAGACTGGGAGCCAGACAGTCTGTGGAAAACAAATAAATTGGTTTGACAGTGCCTTGAATACTCATTAAATCTGAAAACCTTTTAATTCCACATTAATTACCCGTTTCATTTAATCAATAGGTTAGCGATAGCATCACATTTCTTTGGACTAAGATAACGATGCTAGGTCCTCTCTGTGCACTTGATCAAATTAGATGTTCCCCTCCCTCCCTGTCTCTCCTTCCTCGTTTCGCCTCGCTCATCACAAACTGCTTACCCTTTCACCTGATGCCTGAGGTTTCCATAGCGATGCTGATTGTCCCGTGTTTGTCTTCAGAAACGTTTCAGGCCGCCCCTGCAGCTCACGGAGAGTGTTCGAAGTGGGTTTATATGAAGTGGGGGTGAAAGGTCAATGCAGATGGGGCTGTATTATTGAGATAGTTGATGTTCGACAATGCAGGTCCGGGTTTAATTACATCGTGTGAGAATTTCACAGCGGACGTTCCTGAATGACAAATTTAGAACAGTCCCATACACTTCTCCTAGAGGGTAACATAATACTTCTAGGATATTAATGGCTGCTGTTGGATCATTTGTTAGTAAATATAAGAATGCAAAATGCTATTTCCATTTTCAAGTCCAAGTTTACTGACGTTTGACCTGTCCTGGCACTTTGTCATTGCATACAGGAAATTTATTGACAGTTCACCCAAACCACTTTTTGGGATAATGCTAATTAGTTCCACTTTGTATGTGTAGCAGCATAGCCTATTGCTCTATTCTATCTAACACAGTTGAATTATTTTAAACCCTCAAAAGGTCTACAAATGTGTGGGGAGATGGAGAGAATGACTGGGAGACAAGACGGGGCTATTTTAATAGTTGGTTTAACAGTGGTCTCGGGGGGCAGATCATGCCCTGGGCCACTCCAGTTATCACAGGTCTTTTAATTCAGTGCCTAAAGGTGTGTGATTAATCGGTAGGTGAGAAACGCAGCGAGGACTTTCTTCCACTGCTCCTCCCCCTCACTTCCCACTCCACAGGTACAACAAAAGATGTCTTCTAATCCCCGACATAAAGACTTTTTCCATATGAGTGGTAATTTACTCGGGAGATTAATGGGGCTCATTATACCCAGCGGTTCATCCGATTTGGTCGGGTTTAGACCAGAGAAAGTTGGAAGTGTTGGAGACCAGTGTTACAGTATCCAACTGTTTCCACCATATGTAGAGTGGAGGGCATAATTATTCATAGTTTTCAATGAAAATATCCCTTGTCCATTAAGCCATATTGAAAGAAATTTACATTTGATCTCAGCAATTACACACCTTAACTAGGCACAATGGTTATTACAAAAGATTTTAAACGAGCCATTATTTTGACGAGTTATGTGTTATATATACTAAACCCACCACAGACTGACATTTGTGCCCTCAGTTTCTTCATTCCTTACACAGCTTAAACTATTTACTATTTCACAGACTTCATAAGTCATTTAATGGGTGCAGTACTCACTTCAAATATCCCAATGCCTAAATTAAAAGTTCTGAAGTGCCTTTTAAGTTGCAGTTTGGCAGCAGAGGACTGACGAGGGCAGAATTCACTTTCCATTTTGACAAATCCTTCCTGAGAAGCTTTAATTACAAAGTGACCGGTCTGAGCTGCAAAGGTCTCATCGCCCGTCGAGCGTTTCAGGGTTTTAGTGCAGCGATCATTGGACCAAGTGTTCTCAGAGATTAGCCCGCTGCTCGAAAAGTGTTTACTCCCACTCCCACTCCTTTTGGAGGGTGCAGAGGGGAGACGGAGCGGATGACACGCACCACACATCGCGAACTCTGTATTGAGACTTGTACATCACAGTGCATTGGCCGAGGCCTGGGCAAAAGCACTTAGCATTCATAGTGTTTCCATTAAACCCGCCTCACAGATTGTAGGAGCCTTGTTTTTAATGAGTAACTTGTGTAAAAATGTGTAGAAGGCAGCTGGGACTAATAAAGTGATAACAACTTTACTAGATGTACATTTTACTTGTTTATTTGTTAAAAATGCCACCACTAAAGACACATTTTTGATACCGTATTTTGGTGTACATCATGTCCAACTTTTAAATCGAGGATTTACTCAAAGACTGTACCATTGTTAGAGCAAATTTTTAAGATGCTTTGTCCTACATCTTACTGCCAAACTTTTTTTTGTGGCTATGCGACATTCAGCACCTCAACGTGGATTATAGTCAGTTCTACATGTACCCACTCAATGCATCTATTATTTTTCGTAGTTCAGTTTTCTTTATTGAGATGTTCCTCTGAATTTCTCTATGGAATTCAAAGTTAATCATTACATCTGAGCAGTACCACCCCCATCCCCATCCTTTCATGTGTCTATATAGCGGAGTCACATAGCTGCCTCCCCAGAGCTCACCATGGATTTCTGTGTGTCTACTCTCCGCACGTGTGTAAAATAAAACCAGCCTTTTTCCATTATTGTGGTAAGAAATTCCACAACAACCATGACTTAAGTGAAATGTTGTACTTTTTAAAAAGCTTTGTTTCAGAACCGCACCACAGACCGTCATATTGGCTACAATCAGCCTTAACTGTCTACACAAGCTGTTGAAGTTCAACGACTACTGCCTCATTACAGATATACTGATCCTTTTTCACAATAATGACACAGCCCTCTTCCTTTTAAACCCACTCCAAAATAAAGCTGTTTATAAACCGTCCCCTCCCTCCGTCTGTCTCATTGTTGATCTTTGGGAAGCCACTGATCCAGGCTGCACCATGGGACTAACATTAGACAGACACACATCCTCAAACTCCTCACAATCAATTACGGCCTAGACACTCATATGTAATTAGCTCATTAAACCCTTGATTCATTTTTTCCTCCATACAAGAACTGATATGACTTCCTTATTTTGTAATTAGCCACAAATGTCCCCATTAGCTTCTGGATTATATTGAACAAAAAGGTAAATTTAACTTCAATTAGCATGAGGCACAATTTATTCCTTTGAAATTATTTTGTTTCTGCTGTCATCCAGTGATATGGGCGCTGTCTAAATACTCTAATATCCCAATATCCGGAGCCGTAAAATGCTATTAGAAGTGGAATTAGAGAGGAGAGCTTCTGCGTTTGGTAATTAATTTTGAAAGACGTCAGGCTAGTGTGTCCCTCCACTACTCTGCCTGCTATCATCTTTTCCGCTGCCACTCGAGCCACACAATTATACCCCACTTTCATTTGCACTTTGTGAGGGCTTTTTTTTTTTCACACTACTTTTTGCACGTGCACACACATGTACACCCGCGCACGCCCAATGCTGTGATAATCTTCTTGTGAATGGTGTCCCCTCCTCCCCGTAGCAGCAGCAGCATGTGACTGTGCTTTAAGAGAAATCCTTGATGGATTCCCCCTCCAAACGCAGATGTGTGTGAGGCAGGTCAGAGAGGCAAAACGCACTTTGAAATCATCAGCATATTTTAGGATTTGGAAAAGACCATTCAAAGTCTGCTGAGACTCTACTTTTGGGTTGAATCTTCAGTCAGTGGTAATATACATGGCACCAATGAACTCTATTTGGGTATTTCAAGTAGTGCTTTTCTTGAGGGGTTTTGCCATTAATGTGTTGAAATTTAATTTATTTATTATATGCAGCATATCATCTAAGGCTGTATAGATGTTTTAGTTTCACAAAATAGCAGTGTGCACTATAACGCAAGGTGTCTTGAGAGAGTACCAGGCAAAGAGTTATGTGCTTGTACAATGGAAAAGGTTTTTTGAGTCAAACCATTGCAGCAAATAGGTCTTGCCTTATTGCATCAAGCACAATGCAAATGCTATTAAGATTAAAATCTTAAAATTCCTCAGAAACTGAGAAACCATTGTTCGTGTCTATGGTATGCATTTGTGTAAACACAGAACTATGGCTTTAAGACGATTAACTAAATGTTTTACATAATTACAATATGCTATTGCCAATACCGACGGAAATTCAGCTCATTGGAATGATTCATGTAATACTCTGAAAAATAATTTGTTGCTCATGACGTTCTTGGCTTCCCAATCAGCAAACTGAAGCCAGCTCTTCTGATGGCTGAAACACTCATTGAGCTCTACTCCTCTTCAATAATTATAACAATACACCATGTATCTACCACTTTGGTCCACTTATTGACTCAAAGCCCTGAGTATTTTCTCCTCTTGACAGTGTGTGCCCCCACTGGTGGTAACCGACCTGTTTGAGGATATAAAGGATGGGGTGATGCTGTTGGCTCTGCTGGAAGTGCTTTCTGGACAAAAACTGGTGAGTCTCATGGTCATTTCTGCAGCATGTGATTTGGCCGCATACTTCAAACACACTCTTACTTCTCTGATCTGAGTGGATTAAATTTTAACTCCGTCACGTTGCAGCGGCCGATCGAAGACTATGCCGAGAAATTCACCTACTGTTTATTTATGAAGTAGCAGTGCGTGCCTTGTGCTCTTAAGTGCTGCTACTGACAAAAGGAGGCCATTAAAACAATATACCTATGTGGAGGTGATGGGGATAACTAGACATTGATTTGTTTTATTATGATGTTGGAAAGTCCTGATTAGCAAGGACAGACTGACGTTTACACATACATGTTGCATACAAAGACAGCTTAAGGATCTTACTACGTCGATATAGCCTCAAGTCTTAGCTGCCTATGCTCTATTGATCTCACGTTTTGATTGAACCACTTGAATTCTGCCATAATATCCATGCTTCTAAATCAACCTGCAGAAACAATACATTTGTTTTCTTTGGATTTGGGGGATTCAGTGCCATGTATTATGTGATTGCAATTGTCTACACAACAATACATTAATACAATACATTGGAATGTAAGTATTGGATTATTGTCTGATGATTGGGCAAAGGGGTTCACAAGTCCAGAGTAAAAAAAACTATTGTAGGTGAAAAAGAAAGGGGTAGTATAGGTTGCACTTAACTGGAAATATACCAAAAATGATAATGCATTTAAAGAAGATAAATCACCAACATGTACTATTGTAAACAGAATGTGTCTTAATTATTCTGCACAAAATGACCATGACTTTATATTAAAATGCATGATTGATTCTCTAAACATTAAAGTGCAAATGGGGTTATATGGAAACAAACCACAAATAGAAAGTAAAAATAGATACATCCTCTATACATGAGACATTATTGTGATATTATAAAAGTTGTGATGGTCAACTGAAAAACTGTATTATTTCTATGTGACATAAAACCAGTATCAGGTTTGCTTTTGTCGGGATAGACAGAACATTTAACTCCAAAACAAAATAACATCAGCTGCACCAAGCACATTTCAGTTTTTATCTCTTTGTTTATACTGTACCTTTTGTTGTCTGATTTCCCTTGCAGCCATGTGAACAGGGCAAGAGGCTCAAGCGCATCCACTGGGTCGCCAATATCGGCACCGCTCTCAAATTTCTGGAGGGAAGGAAGGTACGGGTTCAACACAGCAAGCTTTTTGATCTGTGTGTTTTTTTTTTTTTCTCCCCTCGGTCTATTCCCAACCCGGTACTCGCCTCGCTCAGCTGCTCCTGCCCTCTGGGCCCAAACGCTGCATCTTGACCTCAAATGACCCTCTTTCCTTTTTTCTCTTTCGACACTGTACAAGTGTTTTCCTATTTCCACGTTCGTGTCTGCAGGGTGTGTTGCAGTGAACTATAACTCCTGATTTCACTCACTATAACTTCCCAGTAATATCGTAAGTCTACGCGCAGCAGCCACCAGTTTGTCCTTGGATATGCATAAATAAAACCATAAGCCTGAGCGGGAGACTAGCGAGATTTTGATTTGTCTGACTCGAACGTGACAGGGTTAAAACCGTAAATCCAGCACCAGTAATCTGCTGCCGTCTGGAGATGGGATGTCACTGGGCACTCTCCCATGCGGGCGTGAATCTGTGTGTGTGCAGGAAATTAAATGTAAATATGCTTTGTGTGTAAAGAGGATGCATGTCTAGACTCTACTGTATTGGCATTTTTTGCTTCACCACTTGTCTTTTGGGGTTTATAGAAAAATTGTTCCGTGTACTTGCTGTGTCTTCTATGTTCATGGTTGGGCTGCACACACAAACCGCAATCGCAATTTTAATGGTTGCAATTAACAAATAAAACAGCAATTATTTAGGCCGTACAATATAATGTGGTATATGTTCTTATATTCTCATAATTGTAAGTTGTAAAGACCCAAGTTATTTGTAAAAAATAATGCAAAGATATGCAGAACAAAAGCACGTGAAAGAACATAGTATATTTTGCATCTCAATGAAACCTTCCAACCCCCTTAACAATGACTACACATTTATTACACTCATGTAATTCAGTATGAGTTAAAGGGACCACAAACATGTCAAACGCAATGCTTTTTCCAATAATGCTCTCTTGTTTAGTCAGCAGTTTTTTCAGCTGTAACAAAAGGTGCTCACGTCACCGCATATAACGTGTATAACAGTGTGGTATATTTTAGCATAAATCACAGAACAATATCAAGAACTCAAGCAATGGTTTAGTTCCATATTTCCAGTTTTTGAAAGCATGAGTGAGTTGGTCCTTTTGAGAAAAGGCTAATGCAAATACGCTCACTTGAATAAAGGAACACAAACTAATACATATCAGCTTGTTCATATTTTTTAGTGCCTGTATAGAACCAGCCACTTCGCCATCTCCTCCATCCTCTCAGCGCTGCGTTGAGGGGCCTGGCCGACCCACTGGGTTTTCTAATACAAACTCCCGTATTACATGCTTTCTTATCAGTCCTTATCCACGTCGCCCCTGTCTGGCCCCAATCTCCTTCTCCACGCTTTCCCACCTTCATACAAAGTGGGGTGCATTTCCATACGTTGACCTGCACTGCTCAAGTCTGTCACTGCACAAACAAGGTCCTACCCTCCTTCTTTCCTGCCCCTCTCTCGGCCCATCTCAGCTTGGTGTAATCCAGGGTGCCTGTGCGGTGCTGATAGATCTCTCCTCTCTACAACCACTCAAAGTAGAGGTGCCATACTCGCGCTATCTGCACTCGTGTAGCCAATGAGGCATCCCATCTCAACCACTGTCGTCTACAAACCTATAAGTTACAATCTCTCTTGGCTCTTGCTCTAATTTTTTTCTTATCTCCCTCCCAGTCTGCCTACAGAGGATCCCCGGTCAGTATTCATATCTTTGTATTAGTCACACAATAGGCAAAGTCAACATGGGATTAGATATTGGTTATTATTAGTATGCCAGTAGCCTATATGAAAGAAAGGGTCAAATGTATCTGTTTGTATTTGGTTTAGATAACAAAAATGTCATATTGTGATAGTTATCTTTGATTTTGTGCCCTATACAGATCAAACTTGTCAACATCAACTCCACAGACATAGTCGATGGAAGACCAGCCATTGTTCTTGGATTGATGTGGACAATCATTCTCTATTTTCAGGTAACTGTGATCACTACAGTAGAGGTAATGCAAAATAGAGCTATTAAACCATGTTACCAGCTGTTTTAACCATTGTAGTGTTGAAAAAAACCCAATATAATTTGATCATGGGCATGCACCTTTCTTACATCATCTGTATTATTACAACCTTCTATGTGAGTCACTTATTCAACCAAATTATTAAAATATCTATGGATTATGTAAAAGAACATTATTATGGAAAGCATAAATGGAGGCCTATATCATGTTAACCATGTTGTAATGTTATGGCCTCATCAAAAACATATGGAGTTGGATTTTGTTTTGTGTTTAAAGTAGAAAAGCCCAAATAAAGCCTAATATGCGATAAATAAATAACTAAAGGTGCACTTTATGATGTGCACTTTATTGTCATCATACTGTAAAGGCAGTCTCTGACATTTGAGACATGCATAGATCAACAGAAACTTAATCTGAATGCTGTGGCCGCATCAGCACATTAGCACATCCGACGAGCATACGGCTATTAAATAAAGGGTGTGTAGACTGCGTGAAATGTACTTATGCATCATACACTGGTGTTTATGGGGTTTCTGTGTCGTGAGCTGAGCGGATTTGCAGCAGAGAATGAACTGGAGATTCATTTGCAACAGTTGCCCATCTGTCACTGTCTCCCTTGGTACATTTTGTGACTGCATTCATTCCATGTATTTCGACGACTTGTGTTCGTTGAGAAGTCTCTAAGAAATGAGGATCAGTTGTCTGGATGGGCAACCACACCCTCTGCCACAGTTGACAATAGACTTTCAAGGAATAAAGATCATTAAAGCGCTTTCTGCTCTTGTGGACAGATCGAAGAACTAACCAGTAGCCTACCAGCACTTGAAGCTCAGTCCAGCAGCACCTCTTCTTTGGACAGTTCAGCCAGCAGCACTGACACCACCAGCCCACCTGTCAAGAAGAAGCCCCTCCCACCTCCACTGGGCGGGGCGAGGAGGGCCCTCCTAAAATGGGTCCAACAAACAGCCACAAAGTATGTATTACATTTTCATTTATTATGTCTGTACATCTAGTTGTAATTGTCACGTTTTGTGTTTGCTAGGCGTATGGGAATCGATGTGAGAGACTTTGGTCCCAGTTGGCGGACTGGTCTCGCCTTCTTCGCCGTGATCCATTACCTTCGGCCACATCTTGTCGACATGGAACAAGTTTGGGGGAGACCCAGCAGAGAAAATCTGCATGAGGCCTTTTCACTGGCGGAGAGAGAGCTGGGCGTTCCTCAGCTGCTTGACCCAGAAGGTAGATGGAGATCACATACTTTGACCATTTATCATTTTGAGAGACGATGGCTTTACATAACCTTTCATTATTCTCACAGTGGTCGGTGAAGTAACCTAAATCTGTGTCTGAACAGCAAGTAAAGTGGTTTCCTCACAGTAAAATAGAAAAAGTCTGGAAAAGTTGGTCCACTCTTTATACCAAAGAATATTTATTGTTAATAAGAGTACCTATGAATTTATTACATTGAAATTCACACCAAAAGCTGAAAATAGATGCAGTTGTACAATCCCCCTTTAGCCATTTGCCATATACGACATTTTTAAAGATCCAGTGACTCAGACTTGAACCAGGATTGTTTTAGTTCAGGGGTAAATACTTAATCTAGCCCACCTTTGATAATATATTATACAAAATACCTCCTCCCTCTATATGATAAATGATCCCATGCTGCATTTTGGCTGAAGATATGTATGCCTCAGTGACACCATCTGCGGCTTTTTCCCGCCTGCCCTTCACAATGAACTCTGACGAATGAAGCTTCCCATTTGCATAATTAAGGACCATTAGGCCAGAAAAATCAGCACGGTTCAACCTTTAAACTTGAAACTGGGACCTAAAACCATGTTATTAGAATTGCCTTGTTCTTGCTCCTCAGATGTTGACGTGGACAAGCCAGATGAGAAATCCATTATGACATATGTGGCCCAGTTCCTGAAACATCATCCAAAAGAGAGCGACCCAGGAGCCCCGCATGAAGACGAGGTAACCAGCTGCCACATCTGTCTCTCTCTGTAAATGCTCTTGTCCCTTTTGTCACCCTTCATACTCTGTCCTTCGCCTCAGCTGTCACAGTCAGAGTGCTAGTCATCAGATTATTTATTTATTATTTTCAAGATACTTTTACTCTTTGGATTTTATTTGATATGACATCAGAGTTTTGAAACTATATTGTTGGATATATAGCAGGGAGTCCGCCTACGTCCGTTTCCATATAGTGATGTCCCGGCCCATCATGTTTTTGTTGTTCCTGGATCACCTTTGCTAATTTCGCTATTTTTAACTGTGAATGAAATGCTAAAATTATTAGTTGTCTTAGGCTCTTAATACCTTTTTTGTTTCTTGATCAGAAACAAAGAGCATGTTTTAATACATAATTGGTAAATAACTCACTAACAGAAAGTTTACTGCATATACTTTATCCACATCCCTGTTCCAAACACAATTCTGAAGCCTTTTGTCAATTATTAACATAATTCAAATTATATCAGTTAATTGAAATGCTCGCCCAGGAACAACAGCCAGAAGACGGACTGTCCATAGATGGTAGATATGTTTTATTGGGAATGTCCAAGTTCTTAGTTTAAAGTGTACTAGGGAACATGTTACCAGCTCTTCCGTTCCTTATGTCTCCCACTTGTATTAAAGCACTTTTCCTTGTAAAATTGTTTTCTTTCACATAGTCCTTGTGTCTCCTGTCCTTGTCCCCTCTCCCCTTGTGTTACTTCGTTTGCCTCTTGTGCTGGCCTCTGCCCTACAGCATGGCCTTGCTCCTCGTCATATTGCGGAAATGTTGGAGGTAGGTTCATGTGGAGACTTTCTGTACTGTCCCAGGGGCTAGGTTTTCCATTATGTGCTTTCCAAATGACATTAGAATCCATACACTCCCACGCTTTCCATCTAAATCAGATTAATTCCTATTCTATTGGATCACAGCACAGTAGCACTGCCTCCTATACTGTTTTGGTTGGATTAAACATTGTTTGTTCTGGACATTTATGCTAATGCTGCATCTTTATCTTACCTGATGTGATATTCTGGCCCTGGGGTTTGATAACAACAGGAAGTCCAGCCTAATAAGATGTGATATTACCATTTATTAATGCTGCCACCCAGCGCTATGACTCCTGGTCCCATTAGCATGACAATGACAGCCTCTGGCACCGGTAGGTCATATTGACATGGCATATTTGATAGAAAGCTTTTGAAAAGATCTTGCTCTAAGGTTAACAGTGGCAAAAGCTGCATAGCTGCACTAACCCCTGCGTTATGTTGCTTTATGATGTGGTATTTCTATGTGGCGTGGCCTCATCTGCTTTGTTCTTTAGTAACGCTTCTTTTGCTTCTTTGATTATGCTCCAAATGGCTGCATGATATTGAAAAATACATGCACACTGTGTTGAATATTTCGATGCAATCAATGTTTTTGTTGGCCAAAATAATGTTAAAATCCTATCTATTTTGGTACAGAAGCAGTTTGATTACAGTTAACTAGTTGCCTATGTCTGGTGAGTAAGTGAGTGATTGGTAGTTAGAGACGGCCATGTTTCTATCCAAGTCTGTCTTAGGGCAGCTGTGTTTACGTAGCTTACGTCACTGAGTCTGGACAGTGAATGAACAAGTGCTTTGAGAATCATAAAAAGCACCGTTTAAGTGACATTAATCATTGTTTTTAATGAGTAATGCTAAACTGTGTGTTGATATAGTGTAAATGCATTTGCAATAATGGTAATGTGCTACTTTTAAACTGTCCTTATATCATGGACAATGCTTCTCATTTGTCTCCTAAAGTACTTTATAAGCTGCCTAAAAGACAAACTTTTTGGATCGAACTTCGAGTAAAAACCAATGGGGAATTTGAATAGACACTTCTTAAGCCAAATTGACGATCACACGAGCTTTTGAGCGCCCATAGTCTTATCGTCATGGTTACTTAAAGCCCATTGAAATATTCGTAGGGGGTCCTAAAGCGCCCTGTTTAAGCTGAGTGTTGCTGGCAGCTGTAGAGTTTTTTGACGGGAGACACAGTGGATTAGGAAAACATGTTTAATCGTACACGCTCTGCTTCCTTCTCAAAATCTCAATCAATTCTACATCTCCGGTGACTTTTTGCCTCGCTTGCAGATTCTTTGCTGATTTTTTCCCCACTTTTGTATTACCCAGTTTTGCCCTTCTCTTCTGTACTCTTCGGCGGATAGGACAGAGAATCTGCCAAATCCAGGGTAATCAATAAAAAAACAGGCTAAACCAGATGGTATTAAATCATAATCGATAGGACGCGTTTTCTGACCGCTACTCGTCGTTAGTTTAAACTTCGTAAACTATAACACATGGACAGCAATAACAATTAGAGACTGAAATCAGGACTACAGAGACATAGACTGATAATGTAGAACCTCATTCATATTTCAGTGGTTATTTTCTTGTTAAGGCTTCAGTTAACTTACATACATATATTTTTCTGCTTTCCAAATGGTCTCCTCATGAAACAAAACCTATCCTTTTTTTTTGCCTCACTTGCTTCTTTGCTCACAGTCTTTTCCGTTTGTACCTTTATTTGCATTCCCCAATTTTGATGCCCAACCCTTGCTTCCTGGCCCCCTGCAGAGAGAGCAGCGCAAGAGCCTGAGGGAGCTCAAAACGTGGCTCGACCAGCTGGATAGAGACGCGTCGCAGGCCCAAGAGACGGAGGCCAATCTCGCGCTGCAATACCAAGTGAGTTAGAGCCCGCGTGTGTGTGTGTGGGGTGAGGGTTTAGACAGGGCAAACCAGGCACAGACGCTCCTATTATTAGCTTAATCAGTAGCATTACACTGCGGGGATCAGACACCAGCAGTCGCACTTTCACTCAATCTGGCTTATTGCACCAGGCCCCGGGATAGGATTCATATTGAGCTGCAGTAGCGTGTGGGTTATCCCTAAATGTTGCAGTTTTTTAAATGTATTTTTTCAAGTGAGAAAATGGATGTAGATGGAGGGCTAGCTGTCAGTGGTAATTAGCAGCAATGGGCTAATGAGGATGAGTTAATTGGAGTACTTTGTGACTTGATGATGATAGCTATTCTGCTGGCTAGACAGTGTGTACGATATAGACACGTTCATTGAGAATTGGCGGGATTGTTGACTATTTAGATCCTGTTTGATGTACGTTATACATTTTAGTGCTCTCTTCCCAGTTGTTCAAGAGCCTGCGTGTCCAGTTGGAGATGAAGAGAAAGCATGTGGAGAGCGCACTGCAGTCCACTCAAAAAGACGGCATGCTCACAGTGGATCAGGCTCTCGTCAAGCAGGCCTGGGAAAAGGTATCCAATAGGGTAAGTCAAACACAAATTGCTCTATCAAAGCAAACCCTACCATTGAGGGGTTCCAACTAAGCCTGTAAAGGGGTATATCAGGAAGGGCATCGGATATAAAGCATTGGTTGCAAATTATGATGTTCTATATCACATTAAATTTAGGTGGTGAATTTGTGGGGAGTTAGGCAGTGTATTAGCGCACACCAATAAAATATACTGTATTCTTGTCACATTAATGGTTCTGACTGTACTGTAGTTGCTGGATTGGCACTTGAAACTGGACCGGTCGCTCCCAGCCCCCCTGGACCAGGTGGGGGCTTGGCTTCACCAGGCCGAAGGAGGTCTGAGACAGGAGGTTATTATGCAGCAGGCTCACGATGAGACGGCTAACATTATCCACAGAGCCTTGGAGCAGCACAAGGTCAGCAGACGGTTTGACATAGAGCAGGTGTTTGATCAGGGTGTAGCGCAATGTTTGCATCAATGTCTTTGTCCTAAACCTGTGTGTTTAAGGATGTGTTGAGGAGCCTGGAGAGCCACAGCCAGGTCCTTCAGAGGATTCACAAGGACAGGAGTGTGGACGGGGTCCCAGTGCCGCCAGACCAGCTACAAGACATGGCTGAAAGGTAAAAATATAGTATTATATGGCAGCACATGAAAGAATTTAGAATTAGCAGCGACAGTAGTGCAAGTGTCTAAGCATTTGAAGGTCACTGCTTCGACCTGGGCAACTTCACACCCATTGGTCTCTCTGGTGTGAGAGGAAGGGCAGCTGGGATACAAATCTTCCAAATCCCTGTGTAAAACAAAGATATTGCATTTAAATGACAGGCACCAGGAAGTTTCTTCATCAATCATGCGCACATGTACCTTTTCAAATAATGCTGTAATGTTGTGTGGTATTTACAGGATGAACTTTGTTTGTACATCCTCAAGTGTCCATTTGGCTAAGATGAAGTTTCTGGAAAACCAGCACCACATGCAGGCCTTCCTCAGTCTGGCTGAATCGAGACTCAAGTCCTGGATCATCAAATATGGCGGCCAGGAGTCTGTAGAACTAATGCTCCACAATTACATTGTGAGTCAAAATACCTGCCGAATGGATAAATAATTCACTGAATTACACAATATCTGAATTATGCAATCTAAACCAATCATGTTTTGTGTAGTTGTTTGTAGAAAAGCAGAGATTCTTTGAAAACTATGAAGCTTTGTTCCAGTCCCTAAAGCAGGCTGGTGAGGCGTATGTCAACGCTGATAGCTCAGGTACGAATTTTTATTGCATTATTTGTCCTTCCAATATTTTTTATTTTTTATTTTTTCATTTTCTCCTGTTGCTTTAGGCATGAGAGAAGGCAGTCCTGCAGACAAGTTAATCTCAGGGCTGACACAAGCAGTTCTCCCACATTAATCTTTAAAAGCAATGAGTTACAAAGCACATTTAGTTCTAGCTGAGAGAAGCAATCTCTAGTCCAGGAATTATATTAAAAACTAACTGTAGCAAATGTTTCAACCACTGACTTTGATAAGCACTAAATACGACCATGGAGACAGGTTAAAAAAAAATTATGTCACAGCAGCAGCTATTTCTGTATTAGTGGGTGGGAGATATCAGACATACAACGAATGGAAAATGTTGTTCACTTAGTGCACTTTGGGATTTCAACTGGTTAAAAGGTGGCAGTGACTTGGTGTGTACAGTATGTGTATGCTTGTATATGTTGTTGGATATCTGCAGACATGACTGGTGTGACTGATTATTGTACTAATTGCCTCAGTGTACTTCCTGTAGACAATAGTGCAAAAGAGATTTGTTTTTCTGACACTTTCCCTGTCAATGACTCAATCACCGCAGCAGCTCCTCCTCCCAGCTGCTCAGTCTGTCTGCTTTCACAGCCTGGTGGAGGGGAGCGTCTGCAGGCTACAGCTAAATGAGGTTCTCCTCTCTTCTCAGTGGGGAATACGACCCCATTTGCCAGTCAGGGGCTGCTCCACTTCTGCAGGTCTCTGGGAGCAAACAGACAGAGCTTGTTGGTTTCATTAAGATTCGGAGGTTGCATTGCTTTAGGGTACGCAGACAAAGTGAAGTTCCGTAGAGGGCAAGAAACAGGACGTCTGATGGGACTTGAATGGCCAACCCCACAAATAAAACACTCCCCTCATAGCAATCACACCTCCGTGGACCCCTCTGGTAATTAGTCCACCCCGCTCTGATTGGCTGAATGATGGCTTTTACATGTTGAAGTTGTAACTAGGACAGTAGAAGGGAAAAGAGTAATCTGGTAATGCAGTCGTACCCAGTCTGCAGTATACATTGTTTTAGCGCTAAAGTGGTGCATGCGACAACAATACGTCTTTCTCAAGTTTTTGAGGTCACATATTTGTCTATGGAGGCATGTGGCTCTGTCAGCCCTTATCCCAAGTTAGTACACCATCTGTGCAGTGTCCCTTTACTCTGAAACTGCATTGTGCTACAGTAACGTTGAACAGCAATTTCATACATTATGAATACAATTTGTGCCATTAATTCAAGGATTCATTTGCAGCTGAATGAACTGATGTGAACTCAAGAGCTAATTATGCTTTTCATGCCAATTCAAGCAGTACCGTAGATCCTGCTGTCTGGTATGATAAGACAGCGATTGCACTTGGTCACGGACGTTTTGATGGCTACTTTTTTTTGTCTATACTATAGTGGAAGAAGGAGAGCTTGGGGTGCGTCGTTTCATCCGGGAGGTGGTGACCCAGTGGCGAAGTCTGTCTATGGAGGTGCGCAGTGTAAGGAGCATGCTGGAGGAAGTGCAGATCAACTGGGAGAGATACAGCTCCACTGTGGCCTCGCTACAGGCCTGGCTCGATGATGCAGAGAAAGCCCTGAGCCAGCCAGAAAACAAAAAGCGGGTAGAGGTCTAACTTTATACAATATACTTCCTTAGAGATTAGGACTGACATAAAAATAAAAAGTAAAGTAAACTATTTTTCCACAGTAAAATAAAGTTTTAGTTTTAAGATCTACTACTTCAACCCAATTTCAAGTATTTAGTCATCTAGCTGTGATGCTATTGTCAGCCTCCATTCAAGTATCAAATGATCTCTTGTCTTACAACCAGCCATTGAGGATACTCCACTATTGCCATGGTTACCTCCGATTCTCACCCCACCAAGGATTAGACAGCTAATTACCCCCGTTTTCTATTGTCCTTTCCTTGTTCCCGCTCTTTTGTTTAATTTTTGATTAGCTCTTTTTGTTCTATTCAGGTTCATTGCGTCCCTTTTTTTGTTAATTGTTAATTTCTCTTTGTCTCCCGTCAGTCTGTCTTTTCTTAAAAAAGTGTGTTTCTATTGTAGGAGTTTTTCAGGAATCTGAGCCACTGGATGGATCAGCACGCGACTATGAACGACGCGGGGAATTTTCTGATTGAAACTTGTGATGAAACCGTATCTCTCGATCTGAAGCAGCAGCTCTTGCTAATGAACGGGCGCTGGAGAGACCTTTTTCTCAAAGTCAAACAAGTAATAAAAGATGAATTATAGAGTGGTCACAGATTACATTCAACACTAATGTTATTGTATAAATGTGTCTGCTTTCAGTACACCTGCGCTGATGAACTTGAAAAATGGAGAAAGGATCACTTAAAGGCCGTTTCAGCTCTTAAAGAACTACTGGATACAGCAGAGGCCAGACTTAATGCCCCAGTGAATGTGTCTTTCCTCAGTGTGAGAGCGTTTTTGCAGGACGTGGAGGTAGGAATCACTCTTCACTGTGATCATATGAAAGACATGATATTATTTATGTTCACATTTTCAAGTAGCTAAATCAAAATGCTTCAAATGGATTCTAGGGAGCAGATTTTTTGCTTGGGCATCTCACAAATATCAATATCCATAAGTAAACATATTTGATATAATTTGCATATAACCCAAATTCACAAAAACGGAATAAAGCTGATTAGTTTTGGGTGACCTCTTGTGTCTACCTTCTTCTGCTCAGGATACAAAGCAAAAGGTCGCAGCCATGGAAACACAGTACAAACTGGCCGCCCGCAGCGGTCAGTTCCTCACAAAGGAAGCGCCACAGGACGAAGCCGCGCGGGTCCTGGCAACTCTGGCCCCGGCCAAAAGTCAGCTGAGTAAGGTAGGTGTCCTGAAGGTGCACGAGCAACAGCCGAGACCAACCTCAGAAATCTCCATACTGTTTAATTACACGCACAGAGTCTCTCCGTGACTGGATTCAATGGTCTA
Organism: Proterorhinus semilunaris; assembly: GCA_021464625.1. Taxonomy (NCBI): domain Eukaryota; kingdom Metazoa; phylum Chordata; class Actinopteri; order Gobiiformes; family Gobiidae; genus Proterorhinus; species Proterorhinus semilunaris. The sequence continues at coordinate 15,256,066 of CM038359.1, forward strand.
TTTAATTTGTCTGCAGGTGAGAGAGCGCTGTCCTTCCCTCGTGAGGGAGTGTCACGTCCTGCTGCCACTGTTGGAGGAAACGGAGAAACACATCGCTGCGTTTTACCAGGCCCTGGAGCGGGCGAGCAGCATCACGTCAGCCGAGAGAGAGACTGAGCCCCACAGCCAGGCACAGTACAAGCACAAGTGGCAGGTTAGTCTTTTTCAGAGGGGCTTTACATGTATTTTCAACTGTATTTCTTAACCTTGATGGCAGACCAGATATGCTGACTCAAGAAATGACGTGGCCCTTCCCAATCCAAATCTAAATCTACTTCAATTATAAGGCAGAGAACAAAATACATCATTTTCACACATGGATTGGCCAGACCTTACTCCAGACTTTAACCCCCTTTGATAATGTTTGGGGTGTGCTGGAGACGGCTTTGCACAGTGGTCACACTCTCCCATCATCAATCAAACACTCTTCTACACCTTTGCCACTGTTTCGGTCTTGTATGGCCAAGATTGATTAAAACCATAATCACATTCTTTGCAGGAGTTGCTGAACCAGCAGCAGAGTTGTAAGCGATGCCTCTCCGTGATTGAGAAAAACCACCACAGCCTGCAGAGGGCGCTCTCCACAAGCAAGGTGCTCAAAAACGTCAACTTGTCCTTGCTGCAGAAGAGAGTGTCTGAGATCCAGGCTTCAGCTCAGGTTAGTCCTACGCTGTTGTGGACGGATACAGTGCCATGACAGACCCAGCATTACCCACTACACTGGTTATAATAATGAGATTACAAACCCTAAAACCCCCTGAAGGCGGCGTCTGCAGATTACATGCACTCATGGGTCTTATTATTCATACTCGTGACGTAACACAAACAATTCAATTACATTATGGCACTGTTGAGACCAATTACAATCGTATCCATCTCTCTTGGCTTCTCCCGCAGACCTTGCTCAAAGAGGTTGGGGATTGGAGACGGCAAGAGGAGGCCAACAACAGCCTGAGAAGGAGGTTTGAAGATTCCCGTCAGGAGCTGGAGAGAGTGCTGAATAGATCGCAGAGTTGTCTGAGGGAGACGGGAGACGCGGAGGACCTGCTGAAAAAACACACAGTGCGGTTTGACTTTGATATCGGTGCACACATACAAAAGGGTTGTCAATCCAGGGCTCATACACGATTTCATCACACTCTCCTCTTGCTCAAAGATGCCACTGTTTACGGCTGCATGAGGCAATGTGTATGAATGAATGCATGGAAAAATATGCTTTGATTTATTTAACAGTGTCTCCTATACTAAGTCAAGTTATGGAGAGGAAAGGAGAGCATGTACAACTTCAAATATCACGTTAAAGCACAGAGTGCAATAACCTAGACTCGTGTCATAGTAGCTAGTTTTTCAAGCTTGCTTTAATGGTATTACTCAGCACAACTGGCCATATATACAGTGTGTATGTGCTTCATACCCGATTAAAGGTTTTTATGTCTGGAGTAGTATAATGTCCTGCAACTGAGAACACAAGAGTGGGTGGGTCAAGGAATATCCAAAAAAGGCAGAGGCATTGCCAATTATCGATTTCCACATTCATCCATCCAGACATGTGGTCATAATGTTATGCTTGATAAATATGCACTATTACACTGTCAAGCCCTACTTGCTTTATCCTCCAGGAGATATTCAGCCAGTGCGACCAGCGAGTTTTGAATGTTTTCCTCAAAGCGTGTGACGAATTGACCGACATCTTGCCCGAGGAGGAGCAGCAGAAGCTTCAGGAAACTGTTCGGACGCTGCACAAACACTGGAAGGTCAGAGGTCAAAATGGCTTTTTAGAGTCGATCACTGGAGGAGCAGGCCACGTTTTTACTCACCAAAGTCATAACCTCAAACCTAATGTGCTCTAACATCTGACCAAATCTAAATTTGGCATCATGTTGTAGGGTCTTAGAAAGTCGTGATATTAATTATTTGCCATATTACCCGGTCATATGAAGAACGATATACACAATGCATTTTTTCTATAGCCTTTTGATACTGATTTACTTGTGGTCACAGTCCATCCATGTAAATAAACATTCTCTGCTCTAATGTACAGGACGTCCAAAGTGAGGCACCGATCCACCTTGTTCGTCTGAAAGTGGAGGTTGAGCGAAATCGTGTGTCCTCAATCCTCCAGGACTGCCGGGTCGAGTTGGACAGAGAAATGCAAGCCCTGTCTGGGACCTGCACCAGTGAACGGCTGATCAAAGAGCACAGGGTAAGCTTTGGGACTTAGTTATAATCTCAAAAAAAGAGAAAAGGAATGAAAACCAAAGATTAGATCAATTAATGTCTTCATGATGAACTGGGGGGCTTTCCACGTTTTTATCTTTTCTCCTCCTCCCTGCCTATCTGTAGACTTTCTTTAGGGAACGTCGACCTCTGACTTTGTGCGAGAAGAGGATTAGAAACATGGAGGATCTCTGTCAAAAGCTGCCTGACAATGATGTAGCTTATCGGCTGCTCGACTCCGCCCGGGGTGCCGCGGAGGAGGTTACGGAGCTAATCAAGAGCACCTACCTCAAGTTAGAGCAGCACCCCGATAAGTGGAAAGACTGGAATGAGAGGTAGAGGTTTCACCAACTTTACCTAGTCCATTAATCGCTGCTATCTTTTAACGCCATGGGCTATTTGTCATTTTCTTATAGGTTTTGTGAACTTTCTGATTGGGTGTCGTCTCAGAGGAGGCACGTCAGATTTCTGAAAGAGTCCGCGAGAAATTCAAGTGACCACGAGCAAGTAGAGTCCGCTGTTCAAGTGAGCATAACTCTTGCTTTCATTTGATTCTGTTTAGTTCATGTTTGAAAAATCATCCAAGGCCTCACGTGATTAAATACAAACTGTGAAAACAAAAACATCTAAACCATTGTTGCACATTATACCCTTTTGTTTACTTATTATAGGAGCTACAGGAAGCAATAGATGCGCGAGAGGAAAGTCTTTTGTGGCTCAAGAGTCGTCTCTCTGGGCTGTCTGAAGTCAGTACGGAGCTGGAGGTTCAGAGGCAGAGGGCATCACTGGACAAGCTCTCCACCGATCTGCGCGCCCTGTTCTCTTCTCTCTGCCAGGTTGGTTATATTAATACTTTACTTATTTTCTACGCGCGTGGCTTTTATCTGTTTTTCTGTCTCTGAATTGGATACATATTGATGTTCGCAGTGGGATGAGGGAGGCTCTGGGATGCTTGAGTCTGAGGAGCTGAAGGAGGAGTTGCATAGAGCTCTTGAGGAAATGTTAAAATTTCAAAAGGAGGCTGAGGATCTGAGCTGCAGAATCCCGGACGCAGAAGACCTGGAAGAAGCCAAACAAGTTTACCTTATTCACCAGGTCTGTGTCGCATAGTTAAAGTGGCATTCGTTGAGCCCTTTTATTTAAGAATCTTTCAAATAATCACACAGTAGTTATACCAGTCTTCTTTTTGTCTACGAATTCCACCACTTAACCCTTGCGTTTCCTTGCAGCAACACATGAAGCGCCTGCATTCAAAGCAGAGAGAGGCTGAACTGCTGCTGCCCCACTGTCAGCGGTTGCGTAAAGAGGAGGGTCTGAGTACGTCAGTGTCTGAGCTGGAAAACGCCATAAGGGAGGTGGACCGTCAGTCAGAGGCAGAGCAGGACAGATTGCAGGTACCCCCACGCCCGCCACATGACTATGTTAATGCTCGTGGCCTGAGTGACATTGATCTGTGCACACTTGTCCCGCTGTATCATCGACCCGTCTGTGTTTAGGCTTATTCAGGGGTCGATTGATGTGTGGTATGTTAATTTTGTTTGTGGCTGTTTGTTCACTGTCACTGCCATTTATTGAATTTAAGTCCACTTTGTGTTTCCTTTAAATAATTTAGGTTAAACATAGAGGAGAATAATAATTAAATACATCTGCTCAAGTGATAAACCATGCTCAAACCATACTCTATTTCATTCGTTCTCATGTAGGATAATACTTACTTATTGTAAAAGAAGAAGAAGTATTGTAAAATACATTTTAAAATGAGTTTGAGTATTTATTCCACACAATATGTGCCACTGTCTTTTATTGTATACATTATTAGCTTTCCTTTTCCTTCCTTCATTGTATCTTTTTCAGGCCACACTGAGCTCCTGGCAAACATTTGAATCTGAAAGAGAAATGATTTGGGAGTTCATCAGCAACACCAGCAACGAGCTCCACAAAGAGCTCATTTTCAACAGCCTTGACAGTCTGAGATCCGAGCTGGAGCATAACAAGGTTTGTGCGGGTCCTAACCATGTTTGCATCTCTGCATACATTGCAGTTCCTGCATTTGTTTGTGATGCAAAGTGTATTTCCTCTCCATCCATAGGAGCTGTGTGCTGAGGCTGAGGAGTTTTCTGTTCAAGCTGATCTGCTTTTGGAGAAGGCAGCAGATTTGCATTTAAGTGCCAAAACGCAAACTCTTCTTTTGCAACAGGCACAGGCCACAAGAGAAGAGGTTGCACAACTTCAAGATCACCTAAATAAAATGTATGTTAAGTTTATTTGGTTAAATAATAGAAATGGGCAGCTATTGTGTGTATCATAAATAGGACTGGGTAGCTTTCAACGATACTTGTTTGGTATTGGACAAAAAGTTTAGGTTCTATCTGTATCGAAAATATGAAAGTATCGGAAGCAAGTACTAAAAGTACCAAGTTTTGATGCTGTTGGTCCAGGAACTGTGTTAAAGGAAGTGACTTGTTTCAGCCCAAATTTGTTTCCCAATTGTATCCAATAAATTTTTTTGCCCAATGTTTGCCCGATTGTACTCAAATTCACAAAAAAATGTTGTTCTTATTATTTTTGCCCCAATTTTTCAATCTTGTTTTTTGTATTTTTTTTATAATAGTTTCCATACCCCCCATTTTTCCCCATGTATTGTATTGTATTTCCCATCTTCCCCTATTTTTGCCACAATTTCCCCCAAATTATTTCACATTTTTCACACATTCCCTGTCATTGGAGATGTCTTCCACACATTATTTTGTGTATTCTATATGATGACACATGTTTTAGTATGGGTAAGAGTAGCGTTCAGGTATCGCTAAAACCAAGTATCGTTAAAGTACTGGTATCAAAAAATGTTTTACGGTACCCAGCCCTAGTCATAAATTGATTTATCTACAAATGTTTGCACGCTCCCATTAGGGATAAAAACGTACCTTTAACTCTTGGTGAAAAACATTTGGAAACTTTTAATGGTAATAAGAATGGCATTGGGTGTAAAATCATTATGATAAATCCATTATGTAAACCAGTTCGCAGAGACCCTAGAAGACAAAGGATCCAAGATCAATGGAGTTAAAATTGTATTGTATTCATGAAATGGTGCTTTGGCCACACTGCTGAATACTCAAACAAACTTTAACAGAACCTGCTGTTGTTTCCAGTGTTTCACAGCTGGAGAGGATGTGTTTGTGGTGGCAGCGCTTCACCAATGAATGCAAAGCCTTTTCGGACTGGATCAATGAGAAAGAACAGGAGCTGGAGGCCATACACTTATCCTCGTCCACAGACCCGCTGGACGAGAACATCACGGCTGTGGAGGTATCTGCTAAAAACAGCTTTTGTCCTGTAACCACACATTATTCCCCTTGTTTTCAGTATTTTTGGGGCTATATTCAATTCCTGTGTCAATGCATTCAGTCTAATTTTGCTTGCAGTTTTGAGAGGAGTTGGAAAGGCTTTTTGAACTTGTTCCTATGATTTACAGTATCAATTTACCCCCGGGTTATTATTAAGATTAAGATGAAATGCGATGAAATTTTAATCCGTCCTTGGGGGGAAATTGGGTCAGTGCTGGAACATAGGAAGTAAATTGATCATATGGAGGAAATTTGTTGTATCTTGTTCTTTCAAAACCTAAGCCATGTCAATCTTATGGGAACCATCTGTGAAAGTGTTGCTGATAGAACCTTGTAAAAAAAATTGCATTCATTTATTATATATTGGTCTGTTTTTGCGATAGACCATGGCTGGCACTCTGGGTGAAAAATGGGCTGCCATAGCTCACATGGAGGCGGACTGTGAGTGCCTGTCCAAGTGTGTGACCCCGGGCGAGGCCGGACGCATCCGGGCGCGGCTGACACAGATGAAGAGATACTGGGAGGAGCTGAAGGGGCGAGCGGAGCAGGTGGGAGGACAGCTTCACCAGAGCGCCACCTACAGGCAGCGCTACAACGACAATCTGGAACAGGTTTGCAACATGCTTTACAATATAGAGTTCTTCTATATTTTAAGTACAAATGGATATGCTGTTTTTAGATAAAGAAAACTATGGCTGATGTCAAGGAGAAGCTGGAGTGCCCAATTGACCACTGCTCATCTTCTTCTGAGACCTACAAAACAGTCCAAGATCACACGGTATCATTTTTTTGCATTTGTTTTCCTAAAAAGCCAATGACATTCTTGTCATTAAGTTGTCATTACACCCATTTTCACTTTTCCCTTAACCAGGAAGTGTGCCAGGCCGTAGAGCAGCTGAAGCCCAGGCTGATGGCCCTGTGCTCGGCCCTGAGGAGGTTCAAAGAGGGGGGGCAGCTGGAGGAAGAGTTGGCTAACCTCCAGAAGCAACAGGCACAGTTTATGGAAGGGAGTTCAGAAAAACAATCTACTTTGGAGAGTCTTCTAGCTCTGTGGCAAAGGTTAGTTTCAGATCAGTTTCAGATCAGTTCGCTTTATGTGTTCAGAATTTGCTCGACTGAGTATTTTAAAGTAATGCTTCCTCCGACAGGTTTGAAAAGGAGAGTTTGTCAATGAAAAGCTGGTTGGACCGATGTGAGTCTGTTTGTTGTCCGGGCACTGACCTTCTGTCTGCAGATAAAGTAAAACTAAGGAATGAACTCCAACATGTACAGGTAACTCTGGGTGATATGAGTCCAACTCTCTTAGAAATACACTAAACACTACCAAGCGCCTTATAGGTTGTGGAATAATAATATGAGGAAAATAGACACTGAGACAAGCATAAGGGTCCCATGTCTCATCAGATCCTCATTAGTTTTTTTTCTCTCATTCCCAGGAAATGCAGCAGGAGACACCATCATATGAGGCTCTTCTCTTTGGCCTTTTAAATCTCGGCATTTGTCTTCATCCCACTGCGCCCGAAGCTTGCACCAGAGAGCTTAATGAAAACCTGACACGGCTACAACAGAGAAGTCACTCTCTGAAAAACACCATAACACACAGGTATGCCCGCCCTTTTTAAGACCCATTTCTAAGCAGACATATAATCAATCATTTAATTATATGTTGTCCTTTCAGGTTGACATTACTCGAAACACAACTGTCTCAACTGAAGCGTTTTGACGAGGACCTGCTGAGCGTGACCCAAAGCAGTGAACATTTCCTTTCTGAGTTGAGAGGTTCTTCCCTGGTGGATATTGCAAATCTGCAGGTTGCGTTTAATGAAGTCAAGGTTAGCAGTCAATAAATGACTCTCAACAGTTTTCAATGTCAGCACACAAACAAATTTACATTGATTTTGTGCTAGTGATAATTTGTCGGGTCTTGTATTCAGGGAGCATGTTGTGTAGTTGTACAAGTGAACTATTCCATGATACTAATTGAGTAGAAACAGTACTTTTATGAAATATGTAGGTTTCATGTGCGTGCGTATTGAAATAATGTTACTCATGAAGGGCCTGAAGTAATTAGTTATGCTTTCTATCTAGGAGCATGAAGCACAGATGGAGCATTTACTGTCACTGAAGTCAAGTTTGGAACAGAAAGCGTCCGCACTGCTCCTGTCCTCCTCCCCCGAGGCCCAACAGCAGATCCAAAACTGGAAAGAGGACGGCCTACAGCCCCTCCGCGAGTCCCAGCGTCTTTTGATGTCCCGTAGCGAGTGCCTGGCAGAGTTAAAGATCTTCCTCAATAAGCATGAAGCAGCTGTAAAAGCTGTGCGCCACCTTCACGAGGCTGTGGAGGGCCGGGGCAGCTGGGACCGCTCCAAGGCCGAGGAACTGCATCACGGGGTCGGTGAAGTGGCGAAAGATGTAGCACAACTGGAGGCTGAGGCGGTCGGATTAGACGGTCAGCTGAGCAGGGCGCACCTTCACCTGTGCGGGGCGGAGTGGCGCGGCCCGAAAAGTCCGGGGCATCCGCAGGGGAGGACATCTTGCAGGGGTCAGACGGTGGCCCTGACCATGGCTTTGGAGGAGGTACAGAGAGGCGTGGGATGGAGGCAGAGCGAAGCAGATGCTCTGGGTGCCCTCTGGAGCACCTTCAGGGAGAAGAGAGAGGAGTTGCTGAACAGTCTGACGAAAATGGAGGATACAATGAAACAGGAGGGTACCAGAGAGAACACTGTACAGGCTTTTCAAAACAGGTAAGCTATTATTGCAGCCACGTGTGCAATGATATAAAATGACAAAGATGTGTGTGCCATTCTCTGCCTCTGATCACACCAATGAATGAATTACATGCACTCGAGTATCCAGGTTACCAGAAACCAGAATATTCTCACTGGGATATTCTCACAGTTTCCTGGATACTTTACCATGTAAACACAGTATCCTTTTTTTTCCACCATTGCTGACGCACTGAGCATTTTGCGAACTATAGAAACTGATATGGCCAGAGCAAAAACTTTCCTACAGCAATTTTATCTGGTACCTGAGCTTTTAAAATGTTTATCTTCTAAAAATTAACAAAACATTGAAGTAACCTTAAAAAATTTGTACTTTTTTTGCTCCGTGGTAACCCATTTTATTTTATTTTTCAATTCTCACATCTGTTCCTGAACCTGGGAAAGAACTCTGTTTTAAGTGCTTCATTGGATAGTTCTTGTCCCTGTGCTATAGAAATGTCAGAAAAGGCCAGGCGTTAGAAACATAGCTAAAGTTTTGAGCTCGTTACAAGATTTGCTCAGGATTTTGGTAAGCTTCACCCCTCTTTGGAGCCTAATTATCCAGGATACTGTAGTTGCTGATGTAAACAGTGATATGAGTGTCGTGGTTACTCGGGCGCATGTAAACATAATATCCAGACTATTGTCATAACCAGGATATGCCTAATAACCAGGTTACTCGAGTGCATGTAAACACACAAAATCACTTTTGACATTGACTTAGGTTAGTGAAGTGACTTGCTCAATAACAAAAGCCCCAAGAGGGGGAATGTGTGACATACCATTCTTTTTTTTTTACCAACAACCATTGTAGTATTTCCTCCTTAACTGTGTGTAAATATGATTATTGGTTTAAAGCACATGCTGGGGGAATGCCAAAGTACCCACAGATTGGTGTTGAACAGAGCCAATTGAAAACAGATCCTGAAATAAGTGGAGTAATCCCCATTGTTTTGTCTCGCGTCTCGCCTCTCAGACTGCGCTTCTTCATCCAGCTGGAGGATGAGCTCCAGTCCCTGCAGCACTCACAGCAGTGGCTGCAAGAGAAAGGCAGCCAGCTGGCCCAGAGAGACAGTGAGTTGTCTGGGGAGGCTCAGAGGGAGGTGGCTCTGGTAGAGTCAGCCTGGGAGAACGTGAGGACAGCAATTTCAGCTGGGTAAGAATTATTCATGGAGCAGACTCAGCATTGGGGTTATTTTTAGTAAACATGCCATTTTTTATCACTGTAATAAACTATGAGGTGAAAAGATAAACCTTTTAATCTTTCATCTTAATGCAGCCAGGAACAAAGTGGAGTTTTGGTGGATCTTCTTCGTCAGTTTCATCATCTGAAGTCAGCCCTGGACTCCACTGTGGACAATGCACAAACTGTTGCGCACAATCTCCCCGACCACAACCATAACGCCCCGGAGGCCAAGTGGATCTACACACGGGTACGCATGTGTAGCACAATATAATATTAATAAGTCATTTGCATTGCCATATTTTCAGTAATCCTGCTCTCTTTACCCCCATGTGTCTACTTTCTGTAAATGTTTTATGTTCTCTTGTCATTTTAAGCACGGAGCAGTCCAAGAGAGCCTTAAAGAAAAACAGGAGGATATGGACGAGCTCATCAGTACAGTGGAGGATCTGCAGAGAGAGTTGGAGAAAGTCTCTATCTCAGACATGACCTCCATACAGAAAGACACAGCGACATTAAGAGACCAGTGGCTAGAAGTAAGCTGCGATCTTTTCGACAGCAAATCGTTGTATTTATTCAAGCCCTTTAACGCAGTCTCGTGCAGGACTTTAGATGGTGAAAATACGCAAGCTTTTCTGTGGCAGTAATACATTGTACTGCGCCATACATTTTTCAAAGCCTCTCCTTCTGGTGGAAATGTGATAATGACTAGGTAAAGAATTGGGGATTTTGAGGGGGTTGTTTTTTCTGTTCAAAACCAATTATTACCGCTTGGAGAAAAAAAAAAAGCAAGGTCCATCGCGTCCAATATTTTATTTTTTTTGTCAGTTAATTTCCCCTGTTGTGGGATGTACCTTGCCCCTCAGCTGTCACAAATGAGGCAGAAACATAAACAAGTCTAGACATGTTGTTTACCGTTCTGTGTTTTTCGCACTTCTCAAATCTGTCGCACCAATTATAACTCAATCTCTCCCACTATTACCGTTAAACTAGATAGTAAAGGAAGATGGATAGCTGTATCTACTATTGACTGGAGTAGTGTTTAGCACTCTCACCTCACAGCAAGGGCGGCATGGTCCTTATCCTTGCTCACGATCATCAGATGTGTCCCGATTGCTCCTGACAGGTTGCTCTGAGGCACTGGTTGTGGGACTATGGACACATAAAATCGCCAAATTAGTAAAAATCCATAAGAAAAGAGTACAGTCATCTCCTTTACTTATGCCTGTTCATTATCTACTATGTTTTTCATCTTTGTGAATCTCTTCACCCTGCCATTTTATTTTGCTTGACGCCTGTTTGTGTCTTCCAGGTCTCGGAGCGTATTCAAACCAACACAGAAAGACTGGGACACTGCGTAGCCCTATGGGACGACCTCAAAGCAATGGAGCAGGACATCAGTGAATGGGCTGCCACTTCTATCGCCGAGCTCACCGACTGTGTCACCAGTCTGTGCGACAAGGAGAAGACAGAGGAACATCTCACTGCATTTCAGGTCGGAATATGGAGCGGATCGTAGTGTGCATGGGGTTTTACTGTTCATTATAAGCTTGCCCAAAGAGGGGTTTGACTGAAATGTCCTGATTTGGATTCCCCAGGCTGAGGTGGAGAAACGAGAGCAGAGCCTGGACTCACTGCAGGAGAGAGTGACAGAGCTGAAGGAGAGGGCGAAGCTGCAGGAAACCCCATTACAGATGCAGGTGAATAACACAAAGACACATCGGCCTCTGAATATGGAAGTAGTAACTCTTTATGCTCCATAGATACCATGTTAAGGAAAAAATGCCATGGTAGTTGATTATAAACGTCAGACCAACACTATTAAAGTGTAATTCTATTAGCAAATGCTGTGGCCAATTAGGTTTTACACTGATCCTTTCTCTTGTTACACTAAAATAGGTTCTTGAGTCTGAGTTGAGAAAAAAAATGGCCCATGTTCAAGAGGTGTACAACCAGGCCAAACACACTCTGACCTACTTCAGCTTCCAGAAACAGAGACTGGACGACCTTATGTCCCAAATGACTGAGCGGCTTGAAGCTGCCGAGGGCTCCTTATCCGACCTGACTGAGGCCGCATCACTGGAAGACATAGGTACAGTGAAGGTAAGCACAGTTGAAAGTGTAGTAAATCTTAAATACTTTTATTTCGGTGAACGGTCATTTTGCCATGATTCAATGCAGGATTTGCAGGGTGTCCTGCAGCAGCAGAGAGCGGACATGGACTCTGCCCGGGATGCTCTGAGTTCCCTGTGCAGGTCTCACCCCTCAGAGGAGCTGTCCCGCCTCTCCTTTGACCTCACGTCTATTGCCAAACGAACAGAGGCAGTGGCTCAGTGCTGTGCTAAGACTAAAGGAAGCCTCCAGGATGGGTTACAGATTCACTTCAGTGGTAAGTTACATTTATGTTGTTGTTTGTTGAGGTCTATTACACAAAGCAGATGCATCCTCAAAAATTTAGAATAAAAGTAAATTCCCATTGTTCAATTCAAAAATGTATAAATAAATGCTATAATAAATACTTTCACCACTTTCTGAGGGCCAAAATTTTAGTCTTTTGGTCTTGAATTGTAAGAGCGTGTTCAGTCCGCCCACTACAAGCCACTCTCTTCTGACACACACTGTTGGATACACTGGTGCACTTGCTTTGCTCCAAAACACACCTGAGCTTCAGGAAACGGCTGCTCTTGTCACATCTGTCTCAGGGGAGTCGTATCCATGACAACCCACAGCTGCACAGTATGGCTTTTCCTACACCTCCCACCTTCTCTCCTCCTATATTTATTAGGGATGGGACGATACACTTAAACTCACGATACGATGCACCTCGATATGTCAGAGTCACGAAACGATACGTCACGATACGATATCAAAAAAGAAAAAAATATTACTGTATAATAACAACTTGTTTATTTTTGTTTCAGTTGAACACAGGGAAACACAAGAACACTCCCTTAGTGCTGCTCTAACCTGAGGTTAATGTATCTCAGGACTGGTTCTTCTTCAAAAAAACTTAAGGTTACTCACGTAACCCCGGTTCTTTGATAACAGAGTGAGGTGTTTCACTATGGGAATCGCCTCGGGCGTGACCATCCACGGAAGCTCCAATGGCACCACGTCTGTCCATGACAGACAGGTTGACTGTACCTTGGGCTACGCCCCCTCTTCTAGGTACAGCCAGCCTCCTCCTTCAGTAAACATTCTAAAGCGATTTCTGACCGCCTTGCAAGGAGGGCAATGAAGGTGAAACACCTCACTCTGTTATCAAAGAACCGGGGTTACGTGAGTAACCTTAAGTTCTTTTTCTAACTTCGTTCGGTGTTTCACTATGGGAGATATGGCCTACTCCCGGATTGCAAATAAAGCCCCCGAAGCAGCAGGACACAATTGTGACAAACGGTGACCTTAAAGGGAGCCAGCAACCCTTGGCTGCAAGACTGCCTGGGCCAAGGAGGGACCAGAGACGTCCAGTCTGTAAAACCGCACAAAAGTGTGTGGTGACGCCCAGCTTGCTGCGGCGCATATATCTTGAACAGAGATACCTCTGAGCAGGGCCCAAGAGGTAGCCACACCCCTAGTGGAGTGAGCCCTCAACCCATGTGGAGGTTGTAGGCCTCTGCAGGTATAAGCCAATGAAATGGCTTCAACAATCCAGTGAGAAAGTCTCTGACTGGACACAGGCTTCCCTTTATGGGGAATGGCCCAGGACACAAACAACTGGTCAGCCTTGCGGAAACCAGCTGTCCTGGCCACATACACATGTAGTGCACGAACCGGGCACAAAGCATTAAGCCGCCGCTCCTCTGCAGAGGAAAAAGGCGGAGGATGAAAAGCTTCAAGCTCGACTGTGGAGCAGCTAAAAGCAGAGTCCAATACCTTCGGTACAAAGGCCGGGTTAGGACGCAAGCGGACTCTAGAAAGCCCAGGGGCAAACTGTAGACATGCAGGACTAATAGATAAGGCCTGCAGTTCGCTCACACGCTTTGCTGAGGTCAAAGCCAGAAGCAACACCGTCTTGAAAGCAACATACTTCAAGTCAACAGCCTCTAAGGGCTCAAAAGGGTGCTGGCAAAGTGCGTCTAGCACAACCACCAGATCCCAAAGGGGTATCAGGGGTTTAACCACTGTAAGTTTGCGGCGTGCTCCTTTCATAAAACGACATATCAGAGGGTGTTGACCGACTGATTTGTCCCCAAAGCCAACATGACAGGCCGAAATTGCGGCCAAATAGACCTTGACAGTCGAAAACGCTCTACGCTTCTCGACTAACTCTTGCAAAAAACACAAGACGTCAGCCACAGAGCATTGAAAAGGAATGGTCTGCCTAGCCGCACACCACTCCTCAAATATGCGCCACTTACAGTCATACAAAGACCGAGTGGAAGTGGCCCTGGCACACTGAATAGTATCAATAACATGTGCAGGGAGACCAGCAGCATTTAAGTTCCACCTTTCACGGGCCAAGCCCAGAGAGCTACTCGGTCTGGGTGAGGATGGTAAATCTCTCCGCCCGCCTGAGATAGGAGGTCCCTCCTCACAGGAAGGGGCCAAGGCTGTCCCCGAAGGAGCTGCATTATTTCCGCCATCCAGGGTTTGGACGTCCACCGCGGGGCAATTAAGATGAGTGAAAACCCCTGCTCCCTCACCCGAGCCAGGGTGGGTGAGATTAAACTGATCGGTGGAAAAGCATAGAGCAGAACGTCCGGCCATGGGTGGGCTAGAGCGTCCATCCCCAGGGGCGCGTCCACGTCCGTCAGGGAGAAAAACAGCGGACACTTTGCGTTTTCCTGCGAGGCGAATAGATCTACGGCGGCCTGGCCGTACATCTGCCAGAGCTGCTCCACCACTTGAGGGTGGAGAACCCACTCGCCGTACAGGGGATTTCCCCGCGACAGCAAGTCCGCCCCTCTGTTCAGGGCACCTGGCAGGTGCGTTGCCCGGAGAGACAGCAGCCTGGTGCTGCTCCACAGAATCAATTTCTGTGCCAGCCTGTGTAGCTGCAGAGAGCGTGTTCCGCCCTGGCGGTTGATGTACGCGACAACCGTTGCATTGTCCGTTTTTACAAGGACATGCTGGCCCTGAATATACTGTAGGAAGTGTTTCAGAGCAAGGAAAACAGCCCAAAGCTCCAACATGTTGATGTGTAACAGAGCCATATGCGGGCCCCATGTCCCGTTCACCGTCCTGCCGGACAGGGTGGCTCCCCATCCTGACAGGGAGGCATCCGTTGTCAGGGTAACTCTTGCGGACACCGTGCCCAGCGGGACTCCCGCAGTCAGAGCGTGCGTGTCCCGCCACGGGCGAAGCGCCATGACGCAGCGCTCGTCCACTTTCACCCTGCGATATAGGTGTCGGCGGGGGCACAGACGTAACGCTGCGACCCAACGCTGAAAGTCTCTCATCATTAAGAGGCCCAAATGAACGACAGATATTACTGACGCCATGAGACCAGCTAGGCGGAGGCATGTCCTGAACGAGACCCGTGCGCCCTGGCGAAACAGTGAGAGACACTGGCTGAGAGAGCTTAGTCTTTGAGCCGTAAGAGTCACTCTGAATGAGAGGGAGTTTATGCTCAAACCCAGATACTCTGTATTCTGCGCGGGTTCTAACCGACTCTTGGTGCGGTTTATTCTGAACCCCAGAGCAGTGAGATGACAGACGACCGTGCGCGTGTCCGTGAGTGCGCGCTCGCGGGAATCGCATGAGATCATATAATCGTCTATGTACGAAAAAATTCTGATCCCGCTGCTCCGAAGAGGAGCCAGTGCGGACTCCACACATTTGCTGAACACTCTCGGAGCCAATGACAGCCCGAACGGAATTACTTGATATTCGTAAGCTGTCCCTCCGTGCGCAAACCGCAGGTACTTCCTGTGCGCGGGGTGTATTGGGATGTGAAAATACGCATCCGACAGATCGATTGTGGTAAACCAATCCTCTCTGCGTATCGAGCGGCAGAGAACCTTGTGTGTGAGCATTCTGAACGTAAATCTCCGTAAGTGTATGTTTAATACACGGAGATCGAGAATGGGACGTAAGGCTGAGGACCCCTTCTTCGGGACGAGGAAATAGCGGGAGTAAAACCCCTGTTGACACTCGCTGTGTGGAACAGCTCGTATTGCTTGTTTGCTCAATAGAGATGTGATCTCGTCCGCTAGGACATGAGCTGCATCTCCTTTCGCCACTGAAGGCAGCACCCCGTTGAAAGTGGGCGGTTTCATTGCAAACTGAAGCCTGTATCCTCGACGTATAGTGGAGAGAATCCATGGATGAACTGCGCATGCGCGCCACTGCTCCAGCTGGGCAGTGAGCGGCCCCATGAAAATGCTCGGTGACGTCACTCCCTTTACAGGAGTCTCGACGTCTGCCAAAGAAGGAGCGTGAGCTCCCTCTTGCGGCGTAAGCCGGAGAGTTTTCAAATTTAATTGAATTTTTATTTTTTGAACCAAACTCGCCCTTAGCCCATGGCCTGGATGCGAGTGTGCAAGTTTTATTTTTGAAAAATGTGTTTTGTGATTTAAACATTGCCCCTGACTCACCTCCTGCAATATATGCGGGGTGAGTGGACAGGAGAGGACGTCTGGCAAACTGCGCAGAGCCTCTGAACTGGGGCTGGGGTCCAAGGACACTCTCCGTATTTTGCATGGGGGGGCGCCGAGAGAAGACAAAACTGTTAGGTCGTGCGCTTCTTTTTGCCCTCCCCGGGGTGTGAGGAGCGGTTTTTAGCCGCTGCCGCTGCAAAAGAGTGCTTGCCCCATGGTTTGGGATTTCCTGACCGCTGCTGTTCGTTCTGCTGTCCAGCCGGTTTTTGTTGCTTGGGGCCAGCTCTGTAGCCCTTGGCACCGGCCGCTGCAGTGACACCTGGTCGCTGAGTTTGTGCAGGACGAGAAGGCTGCTTGCGGGGCAGGCACAGGTTGAAGGCTTCGCCCTCCTGCTTACGGAGGGTGCTTGTCTCCTTCATTTTGTCCAGTGCTGGCCCAAACAGACCCTTGGTGGGGTCATAGGTCGCGTCCATGACGTCAGCCTTCTGTGTGTCGGTCAGTCCTGAGTGGTTTAGCCATAGACCTCGCTCACCCGCCACAGCCAGTCCCATCACGTGGCCGCAGCCCTGGACTGCCCCTCGAGTTGAGCGCAAAAGGAAGTCATTCACCACACAGATTTCATCCCAGAGGACCGGGTTGGGTGCCCCCGAGTCCAACTGTTGGCCCATTTCCTCAAGTAATTCCCCCTGGTAAGCGGACAGCAGAGACACTGTATTCAGTACGCACACCGACTGAGCGGCGTATTTGTACGTCCGCTGGAAGATGGAGGATGTGACCCTCTCCATCTTGTTGGGCAGGGAGATATTAGTTGAGGCTGAGACGGCACGGCGATTGGGATGTAGGTGATATGCCAATGAAGGCTCCACCGCTGGGGGTTCGGCCAACCCCAGCTCCTTCATCCCATGTACTTCCAGCTTAGAGTAGCCCTGGACTGGGAGCCTGCTCTTAAGTGGGCTGGACCAAAACCGGCTCATCTCCTTCATGCATGCAGATACAGCAGGAAGGAGCTGCTTTGTAGGTGCTTGGACCGGTGGGAGCCGTTTGCCATCATAGAGGTCCCTTACCCCTCCCTCTGCGTCTACAGCCGCGGGCCAGGGTATGTTGAGCCTGGTTGCAGCGCGTTTGCACACGTCGTACAGATTGCTGTCCAGAGGGGACGTTGTTTCTGACGCACTCGGGGGTCTGGACTGGACCAGTGGGAATGTGGAGTCCTCCTCCACATCCTCCATATCCACAGCCTCGAGGAGGTCAGAGGCAGCATCGCACTCTGCGTCCTCACTGCCTGCATCCATGTCGAGGAGGTCCTCGAACAGTGGCGGCATTTCGTCTGATACATCCAGCGCGCTGCCCCAGGTAGTGGCAGCTCGCTGGTGGGTATCGGCTGTGGGCTTAGCGGCGGCCTGTGTCAGGCACGGGTCCTGAGAATTAGCCACCGCTACTCTGAGTCTCCTTTCTAATATTTTCTCCGGCATTGATGTGCAGTGATGGCAAAAGTCACGGTCCGCCAGCGCTGTCTGAGCGTGTTTAGCGCCCATACAAGCGATGCACATCGGGTGAGGGTCCCTCCCTGAAATAGTAGCCCCGCACGACGCGGGGCAAGGGCGGGATGAAACCTCCTTTGGCTTCGGGTCCGACCCTTTGGCGGGGGTAGGAGCCGAGGACATAATGCCTAAGACCGGGAAAAAAGACCAGAAATAAGGGCAGTGCTAGTCGTGCCGCGAAGCAAACACGACTGGAGAAGCCGAGACACGGGTTGAAAACCGTAACCGGGTCCGGGGAGCCTGCTCGCCGTAACGCGTTAGCAGAACACCGCAGTATTGAATCAGTCAACAAATTAATGTCAACCGATCAAAAGGGCGGGCAACAGGTAAATGTCACCCGCAAAAAGCTGCCTTGATGGTAGCAGAATGGAAGAGCTAAGTCAGTCGACAAATAAATGCTAACCAACCTGGCTTATTATAAGCTATACGGTTAACGGTGCGTAGTAAACTAATACAAGCAGCCTATAAAACAGCTCGCCTCTACGCGGTCGCTGCACAAATAACCGTGTAATAGCAGTATCAAGTCCGTGAGAACTTACTCAGCGTGTCCGAGCCAAAGCCGACAACTGCGCTCGTCAACGATGTCCTTTACGGCTCGTCTATGAACTGTTAAACAGAAGCTAGCTTGCTTGGCAAGAAAAGCGCTGAGGGAGCTATAAAGATGTGGCTTCCACGCGGGAAGAAAGCGAGAATGTTTACTGAAGGAGGAGGCTGGCTGTACCTAGAAGAGGGGGCGTAGCCCAAGGTACAGTCAACCTGTCTGTCATGGACAGACGTGGTGCCATTGGAGCTTCCGTGGATGGTCACGCCCGAGGCGATTCCCATAGTGAAACACCGAACGAAGTTAGAAAAAGAACTAACATATCATTCCTGTGACTTGACGTGACGACGCACTGCACCATTCCCCGGATATATATATATATTTTTCCTTTAATAATAATAATAATAATAATACATCGAACTTGTATAGCGCTTTTTGGACACTCAAAGACGCTTTACATAAAAAAAACAAACAAACAAAAATTATAAAAAAAACAAAAATCGCGATCCTTTTTTTTTTTACTCGATGCGTTTCGTCACGTTTTGTATCGCGATATTTCGCCAAACGATATTTCGTCCCATCCCTAATATTTATATTTACTCAATGCTTAATATTGACAATTTGAGCTTTGTCTCTTTCTTTTTTGACACAGAGCTTGTCAAAGACTTCCGCTCCTGGCTTGCAGAGCGAAACTCTGAGTTGAAAGAGTGGTGTAACCAATCTGGAGATTCTGCTGTTCTCAATGCAAAGTTGCACAGGCTATCGGTATACACATTTTATGTATATTTGTTACCGTTCTGTAAAATACAATTGAGCATAATAGAAGAATCAGCTACAGGTGACCATTGCTCTTTCCTCAGGTGTCAGAAGAGCAGACATCAGAAGGAGAGAGACGTCTGTCTCTAGTTGGTGAGGAGGTTGAGCGGCTTCAGCATCACCTTTCAAAATCTGCAGCTGCTCAAGTCCAGGATCATCTCTCGTCCTGTCAGAGGGAGTGGAAGAACTACTTAGACAACTGTTCCCAATGTCAACAAGATCTGGAAGATGCTATTGAAATCATAAAAAAGTAAGCCTTCTGTCGTCCAGTGGTCTTTGGAAAGAATACTTTCTTAATCTTAAGCAATAATATTGTTGTCTGTAGCTTCGATGACAGTGTGGCACATATGGGAGTTTGGTTAAAGCAGATGGAGCATAGTCTGAAGAGTGAGCATGTTCATGGAGATGAAGGCCAACAGGACGCCCCTGACTCTGCAGTAGAGCTGGAGAGGATGGAGAGAGTTCACAAGGAGCTGGTGGAGAGACGGTAAGTTCAAACATTTGCATTCAGGGCTGTGTGTACCACTTTGTGGGATTTATTCCTTGGGCATGTGTGTTAATCTTTTAGCTACTTTATCCCTCCCTTTTTTCTAGGGAGTCCATTGAGCGACTGTGTCAGGAGGCCCAGTCTTTGTCAGAAGCGGGACGGGGGTCAGGGGAAGAGGTTAGAGTGTCTGGACAGCTCCATATGGAGCACCAGGCTCTGCTTAAGGCAGCCAGAGACCGGCTGAAATGTTGCCAAGAGAGTCAGGCATTTGGGGAGACCCTCCAGGGGGTGTGGGCCTGGCTGGAGGACATCCAGGAGAGGCTGGGCACAGTAGACAGCACCATGGGCACCAAAGATCAGCTGGAGCAGAGGCTGGAGGCTGTGCAGGTCAGTATAGTCATGTCATCATGTATTTATAATGTCTTTCAGTTGAAGAAATATAATTAGTCTTTAAAACTACTGTAAGTGGAGTTCACTTTGACTTGCTTTGTTTTGCCAGGATATCCTGCTTTTGAAGGGGGAAGGTGAAGTGAAGCTGAACATGACCATGGGAAAGGGAGAGCTTGCTCTGCGCAGTTATGGGGCTGCTGGACAGGAAGTGGTCAAATCTCAGCTTCAGGAAGTGGAGGATGCTTGGGCCACTCTGCTTGTGACGACTATGAGCTGCCACAGGTACATACTTAACCATGTGATTCTGATCCGGTACTGTCTATTACTAATATGTTATATCAGGTGGGGCTATTGGAGTAATACAATCTGGTATTGTCTTGCCAATGCTTCTTCTGTGTATAGTATATAATGTGTGCCCAAAATCAAAATGAACAGGTCACTTCTATTATAACAAGCTGATGTGTGAATGTCATTCATTATAAATAGGTTAAATACATAATGAGGGGCATTTGTTTGTGCATCTGTGATTGATGTACAGCAGTTTAATGTGTTTATGTGTGTTGTAATGTGTTTATGTGTGTTCAATGGAGCAATTACAGTAACTAAACAGTGGAAGGCATGCAGTAAATCACATGCGGGGTGTGTTTGTCTTTAAGGGAAGAACAGGAGGAAGCAGGTGAATCATGTATGTGTGAACATACTTCTGTGACATGTAACGTCTCAGATAGCAAGAAAATCTATGGGTTCAGCTCCTGCCCTAGGACTTTATTCATTCATTTTAATTATCATTTATTTTCTTTCTTACTGACCTGCACATCTGCCTACACTGTTTTGGTGAAATAGGGCCTGGCAAGTGAATATCTTTATTCTGATTATTTAATTGTGTGTTTAGCCGGCTGGAGTGGACAGTGTCCCAATGGAGTGGATATTTGGACAGTGCGAACCAGCTGCGGTGCTGGATGGAGGCTCTAGAGCGAGAAGTGAGTGCCCCTCTCACCCCTCAGCCCGGGCCCAGAGAAAAGGCTGCTCAGCTGGACAGACTCAGAGCTCTGCTGGCTGATCTAGAAGACCACCAGGTGGCACTGTCCAGCCTAGAAGAGAAAGCCCGGGAACTCTTTAAAAAGACTGGAGATGCAAGCTTCAATCATGGGGCGCGCACTCAGCTGCAGACACAGTTCGATGACCTTACAGCTCTGGTGGAGGTATCACATATACTGAATTGTACAAGCCTTAAATGTGAATTTAATATTATATTAAAGATATGTAATTGTTGTTGTAGAGAACAGTTAGTCTCGCCCAGAGCATAGTATTGGAGCATCAGAAGTATTTGGAGTCAGTTCGAGAGCTGACAGACTGGCTGATGACGACTGGAGAGGAGCTACAACACTGGTCTGATACCTCTGGTGATTCTACCTCCATCAAGAGGAAGCTCTCTGAAGTGAGGGTAAGGGAATATAATTTTTTAATGAATCTACGCAATTCATTAACTGTTTATTAATCCAGGAGTATTTGTTTATGTAGAAAGGATGACATGAGTCATGATGACAAGCGACAACATTCCTTAAGCTGATTATTTATTCATTGGCATTTTAGGTATTAGAGAGCAACGATCGTAGGATTTATACAATTATAAGGTGTTTATGTGAATTAGATTCACAGTAAAAAAGTAACCTATTTAAAACGGGTTTTAGCATGTTCCCATGGAAAGCGTGGATTTTGTCACATCTTCTACAGCTAGTTGTTTTTGCCTGTAAATATGACCAGTGATGAAGATTGAATAGAGGATATATTTAGATTGTCAATTAGAGTAATGAAAATAAACTTCGAGTGATGGTTACTTTGTAGCCTGAGTTATCTTTGCTCAATAACCAGAAATCACATACAAGAGCAAATATGTGAGTGGATATTGATTTGCATTTACATTTCACACGAGAGGGCTGTGAAGAATCTCAACACAGCATGGAAATACAGTATGTGCATGTTGAATAATTTTTCTTTTACATTTCTGTTTTGGAGGTTAATATTCCCATCTTTGTTCACATGGAAATTAAAACGATCAGATGGTGTTTTTCTTCTGCTCTAATCCTTCTATCAGATTTCTGTGGTGCTTCTCAGTGTTAGCTCTTCACACCTTCTGATTTCTAAGTGCTATCTTTCTACTCTGAATAATAATCAGTGCTAAAATAGAATTACCTAACGGTTAGCCGTATCTTTAATTCAATGGGATTGTAGGAAAAAAAAGAAACGTATTCCAAAGGGAATGTATCAAATATATTGTTTTGAAGCAAAAAAAAAACCCTGAGAGATACCGGCAAGAGCGAGGTTTATGTGTAACTTTAAATAGAACCACATCAGTCACGGCTGTTTCCGTAGACACGGTTTCCTTAGCAACTTTGTCTTCTTATTTTCCTTCAGGAGCGTGTGGAGAGCCGTCTGTTGGAGGGCCGTGATCGCCTCAGCCGAGTGCGTCGCAGCGCTGCCACCACAGCAGAGCACACTGCCGCCGGAGGTTGTGAAGCTATGGACCGCCAGCTGGGGGCGCTGTCACAAGCTCTGGAGCAGTGGGAGGGGGCCGCCCTGAGGGCCAGAGACAGCCTCGAGGGGGCTCTGGCTTCTGCGTCAGCCTCGGAAGAAGAGTACGAGCGTCAGTCAGCTCGGCTGGACCAGGAAGTCAAGGAGCTGGACCTCAGACTGAGGGAGTGGAACCAGGAGCTGATCAGAGCAGAAGGGCGGAGCAGCGGCGAGGAGGCAGTGGAGGGCTGGCAGCGTGCCAAGGTACCATTACATGACAGGGGCTTTTTGGTCAGTTTTGATTGATTCCTTTTGATTTTTGAAAGGAAAAATGTAAATAAGTGCTTATATACAACAGTATGCATTTATTTTGCATTTAATTGTTTGCTACATTTAAAAACTTCTAGCCAAACATGGCTAGAAGTTCAATTCATGGAAAATAATTACATGTTAATCTACAATTACTACAGCTGCAGTTTTATGGAGAAAACCATTAACATTGTCTAATGAAAAGTACACATACACATACATCCCTTCCTCTGCCAGTAATTATTATCCATTGTATTTGTAAATCCCCAAAACAGATTAGTTTTTAAATCAGCTTTAGTGGGACAACGAGGCAGTGACAGCTACAATCCCATCAGTTTTCCTCATTCCCTCCTCATTCTGTTGTTTCCTGCAGCCCCCTCTGTCCTTTTGTTTTTTGTTTTCTCCACTATCTTTTGCCCCCAAACAGTGCGTCAGTTCATGGTCTTGTATGAAGACCGACTTGTTTGGACAGAACAGTGATGTCTTTCTTGGCTACAGGGGTTGTTTCTTAGATGCTCTGTCTTCACCTTCCTCCCCGCTGCTCTGTTTTCAACCCCGGCAGGATATTTACTTTGTGGAAGTTTATTCCTGTAATGCTGGGGTCACTGCATTGTGCACACCCTCATATTGCTCTCTCCTGGGTGTCCATGACTTTCTGCTCTTTGCCTCAATTTGTTGCTCTTTAGGCAAACTAAAGGAGGAGTCCGTCCCCTCCTCCACTCTTCTCTCCTCCTCTCCCAGCCCCGCCGCGATGCCTATGTCCAGCCTTATTTGAGCACCGCTTACGCGCTTTTGAACCTCAGCGCATCTGTGTAAGCTCTGACAGCTGAATTCCACCGGGAGAGAGCGAGCCGGCGAAGAAAATAAGTGCTAGAAGGAGTGGGAGGAGGGAGGGTGGAGAGAAAGTAGCGGAGCAGGAGTAGGTGGAGAGAGTGCGGAGCAACGGGTCCAACAAGACGGCGGAGGGGAGGGGGAGTGCTGTTTATCGGTGCTACGTCAGGAAGAGAGCTTGTTCGTATTTCATGGGGAAGATTTTCACCCGCGTTCGGCAGGAGAATATGAGCGGGAGAGCGTTATCCACAGCTCCTTCCTGTCACCGAAAGAGGAACAGAAATGCTATTGTACAAGACTAGCTGTGAGTATGTTAGCTGTGAGGGAGAAAGTGGGTGGGAGGAGGGTGGGAATCAGGAGTTTGTGCCGGCAACATGCAGATCTTGAACATCGTTTCATCTTGACAACTCGCGCGCGTGTGTGTTTGTTTTATTTGCACTGTTTAGGAAATACTGGAGGGCTTGCAGAGTGCCGAGCCCATGGCAGAGAAGTTAAAAAGCCAACTCAACGACCTGGTGCGGTACTCCAGAGACATAAGCTCCCAGTCGGACCGGGTGACTGCACTCATCAAACAGCACAACAGGTGAGAGCTGTGCTTTGCTCGTGTGCATGCTGTCATTGCTTTGATTTGTGCCCATGTCAATACCATGTAGGCAGTGTGGTCTTTTATTTGGAGATTGATGTAACATGATCGCTCCAGGACAGAATATGACATTATACCTTTGATAAATGTTTGCACTCCAGGCACTTTTGACAGTTTGTTGCTTTGAGTCTGTCATTAACAAGAGGGAAGTTCCAATTACAATATCTGATCACGTACAAATGTTTGCAACGCATTAATGAACATTAATGCGTTATTATTTCCTTTAATATTTATTATTTTAATAATGTCACTGCGAACTAATAAAACAGCACATCAGCATCTCACTGGCTATACTGTCACTTTCATTACTGCAATTTCTTGAATTGTTCGCCACATAATTGGATCTTGCAGAGCGCTCATCCCCATTCATTTATAAACACATCAAGTAATTACCCAAATCACAACAGGGGAAGGGAAGCACTCTTACTGAATGGGGCAGGGCCGTTTGATTTACTGGCTGCTTGTGTCCGCCTCACGTTCAAAGGCGTATGACTTCCAGACAAAGGTTAAAGGTGACAGCGCTGCACAGAACAGACACCAGTTGCTAAGGAGAATCCGACCGTCTCTGTTGCCTTAGAAAGATCCAACAGTGTGATTTCACTGCAGTGGCTCTTGGGGAGAAATCTGGGGAAATTAAAGCAATTAGAATACTTTTTAATCATGCTTTTGTGCTGCATACTTTGGTCTACTTACAACACACTAATTGCCTTCTTCTGGGCTGGGCCTGCATTCATTTAGTAGTTGTTTGTTTACAGAGAAAGCAAAAGAACTGCAGACACATCTCAAAGCGCTTATTCACAATAGTATGTTGATGTCTAATAGTCATTATCTATTTGTCACAACGTCTGGACAGTTGCCATTGGTATTTTGTTTTGTATTTCTTTGTATGTCTATAATTTAAAATGATTTGTGTATGGAAAACACATAGAAGCTATTTGCCTCAATGTCTGAGCATTCGAAATGTCAGGACTTCTCTTGCATGGAGGTCAGTGAAGCAGTTTGAGCGGAGCTGAAAACAAATAGCAAGAGAAAATGTGTAGTTTAGGCAATTTGAGGCCTGACATTTGAGGCAACCACCTTATTTAGCAAAGTGAGTCTTGAGGTGGAGACATCCTGAATACGTGGGATCACTTGACGTACATGAAATAAATTTAACTCAACTCATTACTAATATGTTTTGCAGAGATTGCAGAGAGTAGTTTAGATCAGTGGTTCTCAACTTGGTCAGAGGGTCAGGTTAGGTTTATGAGAGATACATAGTAAAAATCATCAGATATGACTACGAAAGGACTATATTTGCAGAAAACACTCAAAACATTATTTTTTGTTTTTATGCATTTGAAGGGGCAGCATGGGGGTCTTCTCAGAAAAAAGCTTGGGAACTATTGGTGAAGATTATGCACCTGGGGGGTCATTTATCAAGACGGGTGCTAAATAACGGATGCAAGCTATTTTGTGGGCATGTTGCACTTAATTTAACATTTGGCGTTGCCTGTATAACAGTATCAGGCACCCAAATCTGATACGTCAATAAGACAATGCTGTGTGAGTAAAAAAAAAAAGCATGAGTTTTCAGTTGATCCACTTTAGCACGTTCTACTCGCTTTGCACATGAGCAAACGCTTAGTAAATGACCGCCTTAGTTTCTTGTTTTACCATTTAGACAAAGATTGCAAAAGATCATGGCCATTCTTCACTATTTAGGAAAGGTCTAAGTTCGAAAAGTATTGTTATTACTACTACTACTACTACTACTACTACTACTTCTTACTAGTATCTTGGTATTAAATATTATGACAACTCCCTCGGACCGTATCTGCTCGTTTACTCTTCACCATTCCTACATTAAGCTCTCTGTTCCAAAGACAGAGAAGAACCCGGAAAGAAATGGGTTTGTATCTTCCCCTCTCACATCTTTAACACATGCCAGATTTTCACTGTCACAGCAGAAAAAAGTGCTTCTCCTATTCCCAGAGCTCTTCTCGGCATGTTACCCTTTCATGCCCTCATCGCTTCATTAAAACTCAGGGGTATATATGTGGAGATGTGTGTGTTTGGGTAATGGCTGGTGGAGGACGCTGTTGTTTTTATTCATGCTCCCCTTCGGACAGCAAACTCCTGCTTAAAACAGCTGCGCTCCTGGTGTTCACGCTGTCATCCTTTCCATCACAGCACTGCTCCTCCTTCACCCCGCGTTTAACCTTCAGGGGTGACATCTGACCTTCAACCCAGTAAAGCTTAGTTACTGTTTCAGCTTTTTTTTTTTTGCTCTGGTATTTCATTGCATATGTCTCGGGCTGCGAAATAGGCCAGTGGGTCAGTTTATTTTGGACTGATAAAGTAGTTGAATTGGGGCTTCAAGTCATCAAGACATTAGACAATCCATTGTTGCAATTCTTTGGTTGTGCAATAAAATATTATTTTATTGCACAACCAAAGAATTATGTGCAGGCGTGTTCCACTGTAACAATGGTTTTGCAGAAGAGTCATTATGAACTGTTATTGTCTCCTGAATGAAAGGGAAAACAACAATAGACAGGTCCAGATTACTACTTTTAATTTCCATTTTCTATTTCTGCAGAATGGTGAATGATATCACAATAATCCAATTGAGCAGATAAAATATAGAAACTGTTCTGCCTTTTAAAACAATCTGGTTGCCAGGTCTCACTTGTAAGTCTACTCATGCCAGTCTAGAACTAAATAAATGATTTACTGCTGCAACCACAGAAGTAAAATGATGAAATGTATGAAACTTGTGCTTAAACCAGTTCATTGCTGACACAGGTGTCTCTGACCAGATCCTCTGTTTGACTAACAGCACAACTTAAGGCGCTGTTTGGACAGTTGTTTGCACATATTGCAGTTTAATCACGCTTGTGCATAATTAAATCACACTGACTACACAAAGCTATCAATTTTCTTTGTTAAATTTATGATAAATAGTCTGTCGCAGTTAGGAAAAACAGATTTTTTTTTATTTACACAGCTTGCATAGCCTGATGCCTGCTTAAAAGCTAGAAGGTCCCGGGTTTGATCCCGAGCTGGACAGGCTTTCTGTGTGGAGTTTTCATGTTGTTCCTGTGTCTGTGTAGGTTTCCTTTGGGTGCTCCGGTTTCCCCTACCTCTATAAACATGTACAATAGGTGAAACTTTCAACCAGGTGATAATGACCATTAACTTGGCTCCACATCTGGAGATGCGCTGCACTGCGGTCGCCCACTGCTCCTTACTGGCTGCCCCAGTGACATACAAGGATAGGTCAAATATACCCTAACCTTAGAATGACACGGATGAGGAAACATTGTTTCATTTCATTATTAATACCTCTTGTGTATGAAGGCGTTTAAAAAAAAAGGTTGAAAAATGACACCCCTTATAGAGTTTAGACCTCTAGTAGTACAGTCTAGGTCTCACTGTTTTCCTCATAGCCTCAGCCTGTCATGTCGGCTCATGTCCATCCTGTTGCCCTCGTGAACTCTCGCCTCAGTCATATGCTGCCTCTCAACCCCCATCACACGCTGAACCCCACTCCACACCCTCCCCCACTCTCTCTGTTTGCCCTGACACGGATTCCTTCCACTTCACCCACTTTGCCATTGCTCCACCTGCCCAGTTCCCATCCCCGCCTCCTCTGTCATCTGCGTACAGTTTGTTCAGTATTATTCCTGTTTTTACATGAGCACATGGGAGATGTACAGCATTGTACGATTTGAGCACATTTTCATGCCACCCTGCCAGTCCTAATGGGTGTTTTTGTTCCTCTCCGCCAGCTTGAGTCTGCGTGCATCCAGGGAGTGTCAAAACAAGGAGCGCTTGTTGGAGCAGAGGTTCAGGGCAGCACTCCGAGACTTTCAGCAATGGTTGGTCAATGCCAAAATCAGCACCGCCAAATGCTTTGATGTGCCCCAAAGTGTCGCCGAGGCCTCCACCGCATTACAGAGGATACAAGTAAGCATTTATTTACAGTTCATGGTCACAGCGGTGCACAAAGCAATTAAGCAGTTAAGGGGTAGTTATGCAGGCTATTATTGTTACTTCAATATTTACTTTACCAAGATTGTGTGGGTTTGTATTAGTTAGGTTGCTTTGTGACATAGATTCATATGACCTGGAATGTTCCAGCATGGCTTTAAACTTCCCTAAATAATCCAAAAGACATAAGTTTCTTTTTACAAATTGGTCCCACTTAAACAGATTGCCAGCATAGGGAAAATGGCTTCAAGTAAAATGTCTTAATAGATGTAAAATCAATCTGCTTAGCAAAGATAGCTCAAGGGGATGTCTGTATTGACATGCCCACTGTTGAGTGTCCTCCGGTGGGCATGTTATAGCGGTGGCGGGTCTGCCCCAGGCTGGATAAGCTGATGAAGGGCATTTGGCCAAACGGATAAGAGAAAGCTCAGCAGCAGGGTTTCTCTGCATAAGAGCAGTGTGTGTCTCTGTCTAAGAAGTGTTTTTGGAGAGAAGCTGGCAGGTGTAACAGTCTGGCAGCCTCTTTAGTGCACCCCAGGGCCCTGGCTAAGAGTCAGGTGGACGTCCGTTAAGATGGACGTCCACAGCGCTTGACAGTTAATTACCGTCTTTAACACCATATCACATACAGTATTTTACTAGCACCAAATGACTGGCACGTAATATTTAGAGCAGAGATTGAATAGTAAATCCATCTCCATCTCACATCAGTAGCCTTAGCTCAGCAAATAATGTAGCGTCTGGACATAACATTACATTAAAAATACAGTCAGACACACTTTTAAAACATGAATTTCATGATTTTCTTGTGTTGTGAAGCCACCAATACTGTTTCAGAATGTCACGGCTGTCACCAATGAAAGTCAGTCACTGTGTCAAAGAGGAACACCGCTTTCCCAGTTTCCACGTCAAAAAAAGATTTCACATTACAGAAGTTTTTTGTCACACCATTGTCCCATGAAGTTCTGGGACAATAAACAGTGGCGTAAATTGCGCGGCAGTGAAGTGAAGAGTGCTTGAGAAATACGGAGGCGGGCATGTTTTATTTATTATTGACTTGGTGAGGAATGTGGAACAATGTTTCCACATGGCTGACCTCCAGGAGGGCCGGAGTAGTGGGAGGGGCCGGGGGTAACCAATGTGCCACGCTTAATTGGGGGTATTCAGTTACACGAGCAGCGGGAGTGTGAAAAAGAGTCAATGAAGGAGAACACGCAGAGAGCATAAAGAGACAAAAGAATGATGAGAAAAGTCGCGGACGCACATTGGTTTGTTTGGCTGTTGCTTCTCTCTGAGCCGGTGTGTGTGCAGAGTATGCGGCGTGTCTAAGTGATGTTGCTGACTGCACAGATGGTGGAGTGGTCCCTGCTGCGTTACTGTCATCGGCTCGGCTCTGAGAGGGGGAGAGGGAGGGAGGGGGCAGTGGGCGTGGGCCGAGTGTTCCTATATGCGTCTGTGGGTGGCTAGAAACAAGTAGTGTAAAAACCAACATGTTCCAGGCAAACTGACTGTTCTTATTTGCTGTTGAGGTCAATCCAGCCCATATGGAGTTTGCCGTATTTATGACTGTAATAGCTTACGGCCCGTTTACTCTGAGATATATCAGGCAATAAACTGTATTAATAATATGAGCAACAAGCATTGTCAAAGAGGCGCATTTAAAGGCTTGTTTAAATGAGATTTGGGTCAGATCTGCAGGTTTATTGATGTGGTTGCGGGATAATGGAAAGAAACGTGATCCCGAGCTGGGACCATATGTTGGTTCCTTCTTGCCCAGAGTCTCTACAGCATCTAGATGTCAATGTATGGATATGAGTGATCGACCTTTCTTAATAACACCAGTTTTGCATCACACAGTATTGCAGACTTAAATGATACAGCATCGCCAGTGATCTTTTCATGTCGAGTCTATTTTCTCGCTCTTGTCACTGTCCTATTGTGAGTGTTAGTGCTAAGCTGTGACGGTCCCTTTGTCCCGGTATCCCCGCAGGAGTTCCTGAGTGACAGAGAGCATGGTCAGGCCAGGCTGAGCTCTGTGGGGGCCAGTGGGGAGCTGCTCATGGCGGTGGTGTCCAAAGACAGAGTGGAGGGGATCAAGGCCAAGGTGGAGAGCACGCGGGACGACTGGAAGAGCCTGATGAATAACTTACAAATGAGGGAAGAGGCTCTCAAGGTTGGTTCACTGCTTCATTATTTAGCACTCAGTCACTTTATATTATATCTACTCATAAAGCTACTTACAGTATAATATATATGCTCCACTTAGTTATAACAACACACCTTCGACTTGGTTGTATAAGCGTGTTACCCATACAAGTCTCAATAATTATGAGAAGATTATAATGATATTGTATTGGCTCCTAGAACCTGCAGACTCAGATGACAGAGTTCGAGGCGAGTGCGGAGCCGCTGCAGGTCTGGCTGAGCAACACAGAGGTCAAAGTTCAAGAGAGCAGCACCCGCCTCCATGACCTGTCTGCAAAGAGAGAGGAGCTCACCAAACTGCAGGTAATGTGGCCTTCACGCACAATGTCCTTTTTTTACTCCCTTTTCTAAACTATTGCATTGCGTTATCTTGTGTCAACATCATATACAGTTCTATAGCATTTACTATGAAGATTTCCAATGTCTTTTGCTATCTATATCAATAAAGAAAAGGGTCTATCCTGTGCTTATGTGTGGATATAGAATTCACCTCATAATTTTCAGCATTGCGATAATTTCGGATACAAAAGCTTGAGGCTGTTTTCCATTTCACAACTGTCATACGGTGGGAGAAAGAAGCGAGTACACCCTTTCGAATTTCATACATTTCTGCCTAAATTGGCCATAAAATGTGGTCTGATATTTATTAAATTCACAAGAATGAACAGTGTCAACAATTACATTTTATTATATTTTTATTGGCCATAACATGTAAACATTCACAGGACAGGCAGGAATAAGTGAGTACTGCCCCTGGCTAAGGATGATAACATGTAATTTTTTGTGTGGTATTAGTTTAAGCAGACACTGTTTACTCATTCTTGTGATTTTAATAAACATCAGACCACATTTTATGACCAATTTTGGCAGAAATGTAAGAAATTCCGAAGGGCGTACTCACTTTTTCCTCCCACTGTAGTTTGGAGATATATCAGAAGTTGAACTGTCCGGTGTAACTGACTGCTGTGGGGTTATAACTGGGGAAGCCTGTGTTCCTCTAAACATTTTCCATTACACAGTTATACACTGATTTTATATAGATGTAAGAAGATTTGATCATTTAGGACTTCTTTTTATCCTTAATCAGTGTCTTCCACCAATAAATCCTTTACCAAAATGAAAACTAAGAACATTTTCCCTGACTCGCGAAGTAGGAGCTGTATCTGAGGCACTTCATCAGATACCCCTCCCTCAAGTACAATCTCACATCACTGGATAAAAGAGGAGGACCGAATTACATTTGTTGAGCACCACTGGATCAAAATGGAGCAACGTCTTGACACAATAGTCAGAGGGAAAAGTCCAGAAATCTAATTAATTCTCTGTCTGTCTGACTGACGCGCTTGCGTGGCTAAAAGGCCCTTTTCAGGATGTGATAACAGCTTGTGTCTGACAGAGACAAAAAGAGGAGAGGCGACGGGTGTTAAAAAGATAAAACTGACAATAGAGGAAATATATCAAGCCCATCTCCAGGCTCGGTGCTGATCATTGTTGCTATTTTTGTATTTACCCTGTCCCCCGCTGTAGCACTTCTCCTTATTGTCTTTTGTCTGGGCTCCAAGCAATTACATGTCTCCCCCATCACCTGGAATAAAATACAGTAAAATAAGGCTGGTGGACCTGTGTCAGCAAAATCATCATCCAACGTCTTTAGCTGTAATTTTCCCTGTTGTTTTGGGGCTAACCGTTAGCGTTGCAATTATGGCAATCACAACAGCATTTTGTGCAGCATTCAATCTTGAGGTTTAGTCCATCTGCTGCCTTACACTTTTACATTAATTTCAATGAAAAAACCAACCCTATTTTATTATTTCTTTTGCTTAACATCTTAAGTCTTCCACGTAAAATATTTTCTCAAACTGTTACAGTTAAGTATCACAAACCAGTCCTAGTTCCTGATAGATTCGTTCTCCCTTTACTGTACATTTCACTCCTGAATATGGCTGGGTACCGTAAAAAAAAAGAGATACCAGTGCCTTAACAATACTTGGTTTTCGATACCGATACTTTTTCCAATATCTGCACTAAAATATTTGTCATATATGCATAATTACAATATCAGGTTAATCTCCAATGTAAAAAAAATTGTCAAAATGTGAAATACTTTGAGGGAAATGGGGGGAAATTGGGAAGAATTTGTGTTAAAAAAAATTGGGGGGGAGAAATAATTAATTTGAACTGAAACAATCCAGTCACTTCCTTTAATGCTGTCCCTGGACCAACAACATCAAAACTTGGATCTAAAGATATACGATTTTCTTTCAGTACCTCCTTTTGATACTTAAATTTTTTCAATACCAGTAGTACCTAAACTATTTTTCCAATAAATGGTAAAATGGTAAACTATTTTTCCAATAAATGGTAAAATGGTAAATGGTCTCAACTTATATAGCGCTTTTCCACCTTCATTAGGCACTCAAAGCAATTTACAGCAAGGATCCAGTCACCCATTCATACACCAGTGTACGCAGACACTGGAGGCAAGTAGGGTGAAGTGTAGAGATGGCTCTACCATCTGCGCCACCGTCGCCCCCCCCATACCATACTCATATTGTTTAACGGTACTCAGCCCTGAATTTGTATAAAACTCACTGAAAGGTAGTGACAGTTCTTTTATTATTTTTTACAGATGATAACAATTATTACACCAGTGAAAAAAACACATCTATATCTGAGAAAAATCTAAATTACTTCAATTCAAACCTGTCTCTAACCAATATTAATATTATACTGTCTTCTTATTGCACTTGCTCCTACATGTAAATCGCTCGTGCACCCCTTCTGTCCTCTAGCCTCTCTCTCGACCTTCATATTATTTTATCTTCCATATTCCCCCCGACACTATTGTTTCTGGTGCCTGCCCATAACTACCCTCTGTGTTGTGGTCCATTTCCTCCCATTTTAATCTCCCCTCTCTGTCTTGAATCCCATTCTCGTTATTTCTTTCATTCTCATCTCTCTGTGCTTCCCGCTGGCCCAGTGCGTGCTGGAGGAGATGTCCGGTCACGAGGCGGAGCTGGCCCGGCTGAGGGAAAGCGCTCATCGTCTCTGGGAGGGACAGGCAGCGGGAAAAGGCTTTGTCCACCGTGTGTCCCAGCTGTCTGCCCAATATCTTGCACTCAGTAACCTGGCCAAGGTATTTGTTACTTTCATCCTGTAACATGTGGCTGTAGTTCTGTCCTACTGATGTTGACATCAAAACCATACAAATAAATCATCATCTACTTGTTGATATGAGAGTAAATGATGTTTGTGTGCCCCTTTGTCAATTTTCAAGAGATTTATCTGCACTTTTTGTGCTTCTCTCAAAACGTCAAGTAAAAATAATGGTAAAAAGTGCATAGTCAAGCCAGGAAGATCCACAGTATACGACAGAGCTATGCATAGCTATCTAAATAGTAATATAAATACATATAAATTTAAAGCTCATGATCAGCTGAAAGCCATACTCAAAGCTCATACTGTAGTTGCAAGAATGAAGTCTTGGACGTGGATTTCATTGTGTAACCATCTTCTGTACCCTTTTCTGTATGTTGTATGTTTGTGTAAGCTCTTTTCCTTTGTAGAAAAGCTTCTCACAATCGTCTCTTGTTAATGTTATCATTGGAAAATGCAGATGTTGCTGTGGTTTCACTCTGGGTTCTTATCACCATCCATGATAAACTCCCTTTAAATCATCCTGAGAGTGATTGGTGGCTTCTCAAATTATATTTTACGTCAGCGGTGGGACGGTGACGTACGCCTAAGGCCCATAGTTTCTTGGAAAAGCTCCAGCATGTGCCCCATAGTAAGTGGATGGATGAATAATGATCAAAGGCAACGTGCTAAATATATGTCTACCATGACAGATTATTTTCTTTGAGGGAGCTGTGTAGCCTTTAGTGCAGGCATGTTGTTTCTTGTTTAACAATATTCAAAACATATTAATCATGCCACTTTGCCACGAGGTTATAGAATACAAGTGTCAACATCTGCAGTCCGTTTCTTGCTGCACTATGCTCCACTGCAAAAGGTCTTCAATTTAAAAAAAAGTCCAGGTTTTACCTTTACCACAAGAGACACGTTCGAAATGCCGGAGCCGTGTCAGAGCTGGAAAATCTGACCTTTCTGAAGTTCTCATTAGATTGGCCACACATGTAGTGATTAATTTAATACAACGCGCAGCAACCAGCAACCCTGACCATACAAACACTTTTCCTTCGACTGTGGGACAATGGGAGTAGCCCCAATGATTAATGGAGTTTATTTACTCCGCCATTCGCTGCTAGAAGGCTATTTTTAATGTTTCTTTCTCTGCCAAAGAAACAGAAGAAAAATCGGTTAAAATCACCACTCGCAGACAGTTATTTTTAGTCGGCTTTCCTCCAGCAGGCACTTCCTCTGATGTTGAAGATATTTGATCGCTGGCTCTAAACAATGTAAGGTATTTGTTCCGGCATCTCGAGACAGGAAAATCCCCAGAGATGTCCTCAAGAGAAAAAAAAACACAAATATGGTTCAAATATGAAAACAGAGACAGTAAAATCGTTTTATCTATCAGACTTTATATCAACCCTGTGATTTGTAGGTCACTAGTGCAATATCCTGTATTTCCAGTGTCTGTGGTGCTGCTGCTGTAGTAATTTGCAACACCAATCCCTATAACAATGGCTGACAGAAATACGATGGCGTTGTAAATAGTAGCCTGGTCAGTCAACTACTCCTGCTTTCTCATCAAAAGCATTAGCATCAGGGACAAATGCATAATTGTAATGCGGAAGATGCATATACCGTACCAATCACTCCCATCATTATTTGTGGATAGAATACTGGGACCCAGACTGTATGTTTTTGTAAAGAATATGAAAAATGTGCAGTTTGGCTGGCCAGGCTAATCAATTAATATAGAAAACCAATAATAAAGTGCTATGTCTCTCTCTCTCCGTCTCTCTCTTCCGTACACAGATAGTCAGTGTATTACAGTATGAACTAGGACTTGGATTGCTTTTTTTTATTCTGGCAGGTGTACTTAAGGATGTTGATTGTCCAGATTAATGCATATTCAAGTTGCAAAGGTGTCAAAAAAATTGCAAAAAGTCAAGATTTTTATTTAGAGCTTTATTCTGCGTTAGAATGACTGTGTATTTAGTGTGTCTTTCTTCTGTTCCTAAAGGACAAAGCCTCCAGAATTGAGCGGATCGTCGGGGAGCATCGCCTTTTCTCTCAGGGCCTAAAGGAGCTCCAGGACTGGGTGTGTGAGGCTCAGAGCGTCCTGAGCTTCTGCCTCTCCCCCACCTCCGACAAGAGTGTTCTGGAGGACCGCATGCTGCAATTGGAAGTACGCACCGATCACGCAAACATCATTCATAGATCTATTTCAATAAACCTTTTACATCTTTCATAGCTTTCAAACTTTTATGAGCTACAAAGACAGTAAAATCCTGACTGACTCACCTCGGTCAAAACCAAGGTCTACCACTAGACTTTAAATAGTAACATTAAGAAAGGATAACTGAAAACACCCGAGAACCACCGGTTACTGTACCACAGTCTGAGATCCACTGATCGAGACACATAACAGCATGCATTGTTTTTCCTTTGTATTTGCTCTCTTTGTTTGCTGAGTGGAGATTCCTCACTGATGATTTTTCGTCTTTGTCTGCAGGCGCTGCTGGCTGCTCGTCAAGAGAGGGAGATTCAACTAAAGATGCTCCTAACAAGGGGCGAGGCTGTCCAGCGGAATACCTCGGCTGAGGGAGTACCAGTCATTCGAAAACAAATTCAGGACCTTAAAGACTCCTGGGACTCCCTGCTCTCCGCCTCCATCCAGTGTAAAAGGTTGGATGTCAATTAATTGAAAAACGGCTCTAGGAAGTTTCCTCTTCCAGTTCAAAGATTTATGTTGGTTGAAAGGTTACAGAGACAGTTGGGTTTGATAGTTTTCGTGTGTTTCTTTTGAACCAACAGTCAGCTAGAGGGCGCTCTGTCGCAGTGGACCAGTTATCAGGAAGATGTTGGTCAGTTTGTGTTGTGGATGGACCGAGTGGAGGAGACGCTCAGCTGCTCAGACAGACAGTATTCAGAGATGAGAGACAAGACCGCCAATCTGGGCAAGACCAAGGTACTAATATTAATACACTGTAAGTCTAATGTTGGAACAACATGGCACATTGACGGTGCCAAAACCAGACTATTATATCTTTTAAGTGGATTTATTTATACACAATCATAGCTCATTAACCTGCTTTTAGGCACTTCATAGCTTATAATAATGTTTATGTATGTAAGTCTCTTGAAGAGTATGGACAGGTATCTTAGCATCTCATTTGGTGTGTGAAGTGCCCTCCACTGGCTTCTAGGAGGATTACCCATGATAAAACCAAATTCAAGTCGACATTTTTTGCCAGCTGCATGCCAATAAACACCAGTAGCATTTGTACTTCATTGTCTCAATAACTTTCAATCTTCCAGCTTCTCTATGAGGAAGTGTTGAGTCACAGCAGTCCTCTTGAAACCATCGCCACAAAGGGATCCAATATGGCCGAACACTACAACACTCAGGAAGAGGTTCACCAGCTACAGTCGCGATACAACAGCCTCAAGGAAAAAGCTAAAGTATGTATCCACAACAGACAGTATGGTTTTATCTGTGTAATAATAAATTGATGCTGAATAAGTTATTGTAGTGACATTAATGTAACAGTGTAGTATAATTGTTTGGTTTTACAGAATGCGGTCAGCAAGGCCAAAGGGCTGGTGCTAGTGCATCAGGAGTATCAGAGAGCCTTACATGTGTTTGAGGACTGGCTGGAACAGGAACAGACCACTTTGGTGACTCTGTCCCACCCAGAAGGAAGTGTGGATACTCTTGAGTGCACCTTACAGCAGCTACAGGTAATAATGATATACTGGATTTATGTTTTAAATCTGTAAATCAACACGCAATTATTTTTCCTGAACTGCTTTATTATAAATTTTTGCTATATTTTATAAACATTTTATACAGAAAGATGACTCATGTCACTTACTATGTGAAAACATATAAAATCACCTTTTCCCAAATCTTAAAATTGCCTCTTGACAGATGTAAAACTACGATTAATCCTTACCGACGGCATTATATCATCAAACTAAGTTATAATTAGAAAAATGATTAGCGTTCATAAGCTCTTCAAGTTACATCTTATCTTAAATTGCACTCTTTAAGGCGTATCATTTGCTGGGGTGATCTCACATACGCACGCGCGCACACACACACATACAAAAGAGTTTAATACTTTATGGAATCAGTCCATTTTAATTTGACCTTTGGCTCAAACATCAGTGAAGTCCAAATATTAAAAGACGCTTTAATGCATTCTTTGTTGTCTTATTTCCTTCATAGACCCTACAGGAGTGTTGTTCAAAGGGCCAGTCTTTGCTCTCCTCTGTGCTGACCAGCAGAGAGCGGGTTATTCCGTGGGGCGTCCCACAGATTGAGGATCGAGCGCTGGACACGGCTCAGAGGGAGTGGGGGGTGTACCAGGGCCGACTGGAGGAAACCCAGACCCAACTCAGCGCCACCCTGGCCAGAGTGAGACGAATGGGGCAGAAGTTCTTGAATCTGGCTCATTGGTTGGAGGAGATGGAGAAGACGTCAAATATAAGAAGTCATCGTAGGTCAGACAAAGCAACCAAGGAGGCTCAGCTCAAGAAAATGCAGGTAAGATTTAGAGGAGGTATTGTATATGTGACTAAAAAGCCAAGTCTATTCCCTTCATAATGGCCAAATCTCTTCCTTCAGAATGTCTATCACCAAAACAATTAACAAACTCTCTACTGTGTGATTGCAATTTTTAATTTAACTCTCATTATTCATAGTCTGTTTTACTGACTCAAAATGAATCGTGAATTATAATAATATTGAGATAATAAGCTATTTGCATGCAATTTCTCTGATGCTTATACAGAACATTTTTTCTGCTTGCCAATTTTTATACTATGTAATCGCCCCCAAAGGCTTTTCATTAAATACAATATTAAGCTCTTCACTTACCCCTTCACTTATAAATTTAACTTTACCATAGAAATCTGCCATTTTAGGGGGTACAAGCAAACATTGTTCATAGACTAAGATTAGCTAAACATAAAAACTTGACAAAAGATCAGTGAAACTACCGCGTTAGCTGCTGGGCCACTTCTGGTGAATACATCTTGCACAGTATAGAATCCAAATACTTTTATGTGAACGGTAACTCTAGTATTTTATATTTGAAGTCGTTTTCTTCTGAACTCTATTTCAACTGCAGCCTATGCATAGATTCTTCCTCTAATCTGTCAAATGTATGTTGAGAAAATACTCGTAAATCAAAAGGTTGTGAACTTGCCACAGTCTGACAGAATGAATCCCATATTTCTGTATTTATACATGCCATAGAGGCCCAGTGTGTGTTCAAAGTGGAGCAGCGGGGGACTGGGTTTGTTCCTATGGGCCTCCTCCCTTTAGAGCCTCTTCCTGTCAGTGTCACAGTGTCAGTCTGCATTATTCTCCGGGAGATTTATAGACACACACTGTACTCTGTGTCCCATTGTTTTCAAGATCTGTTTGTCTTTTTCCTGTTTTTTTTTTTTTCATATTTGTTTACGTGTCTAACCTTATGACTCCTAAAAGTCAACTGACAATTACCTCATGAATAATGTGGCCCAATTATGCTAATATATACATGTTTGTGTCCCTTGTGAGCAGGGGTGTCTAGAGGCAGCGCTAACTCGACAGGAGGAAGTGGACGGCCTCTCTCCGCTGGCCCAGCAGGTTTTAGAGGAGACCTACATCAGCAGTCGAGTCAGTGTTACCGCCACTCAGCTAACAGCCCGCTACCACTCCCTGCTACTCAGCATACAGGTCAGACACTGTTTAAAGAGGTCCTGTACAGAGCCCATGCCCTGCTAAACTGACTTTTTTTTACTTTTATGATAGTGTTCCCTCATCAAACACATGTACTCAATCAGGCAACCCCTCCTTGAGAGCTAAAAAACTTGCCCCCCTCACCTACTGATGTCATGAGGTGGTATTCTTTTCCTGTCTTTGTTAAGCAGACCAAGCTAATAGCTGCTAGCAATCATTTTCAGCTGCTTCACACTTACAACATGTGAAATGCAAACATATATCGAAAAGTACTTTAAATGATACTATTATCATAATGTAGGTGATCTCTTATTTCTGGCTTTCTGCTGCTCGTGACTCCATCTGGTGGTAAAATGACACTTACTTACTACTTACTTTTCTAATCTAGGAGCTGTTCATAGAAAATCATTTCTACCATCTATTTGTAGGATGGTTTAAATGCAGTAGTTTTTGTTTGCTTGTTTTTTTGCTTGTTTGTCGATCAAATGTGGATAAATATCCCTGTATCATTCAGAGTCAGTTTATAAGTTCTTGCACCGCTGATTAACAGTTTGGCGCTTTGCTGGTGGATACTGCAGAAGGAGGCGCATTTTGTCAGTGCTCTGTGTGATTTTAATTGATATGAACAAACCATGCATTTCCCTGATTGGTTAATCTGCCTTTCATTCCTGTTCATCTGAATCTGAGGACATGAGATGAAATCCCACAAGTCTTGCATGGAATAGAAAAAAAGGCAGTGGCTTTGACCATATGCTCCAGAAATTCCCATCACCTCGATTGTTGTTGACTCACTTTGAAATGGCTAAAAATGTGTCAAAACAAAGTCTTATTTACGAAGTATAATTCAGTCAAACATTTGCCCTAATTTTATGTATTGTATTTAAAACATGTAAATAGCTCATAGATGTTTTATTATACCATTGCGTAGCTGTTAAGTGCACTCCTGCTGTTTGCCCAGCGGTCTCCTCTCATGGTTAAGTTTCTCACCACGGGCTCACCTCCACTGTGAGTTTGGGCTTGTTTGTGTAACACCCCATTGAAGTAGCTCTGGGATTTTGGCCTGTGTTGTTTACTGCATTGAGGTCCACACGCAGTATTCGTCTGCTCCTCTGGGGGGGACTAAAGGGAAATCAATGGGGCTCCTGTGGACTGAGGCTAAGGCTATAATTAAACGCTACAGAAGGCAATCTCACACCCAGCGCCGCCAGTGGAAAAGCTTTACCATCGCTACATTGATTTTTACACCTACAGCAACCACTCCCCACTTTCTCACACCCCATTCTCATTGAACGCAGTCAAAGTTTTCAATTCATGTACTGCGTCAAAAAGCTTTAATCAACTAAAATCAGTCTGAATATTAGTAAAAATTATTCTAAACTACGACTACCAGGACTAAACCTGGACTAAACCATATCTACCACTACACATATTTTAATATACAAAGAGTCCCATCTATCTAACCAAATAGATGTAATTATGCTGTGTGAAGAGGGGGCCATATGGGCGTGAGGTGGGGAGCTGCTACCTCTAGTCTCCAAAAGGTGTGCACTCAGCATTTACAGCTAATTGGTGCCTCTCGCCACAGGATTTGCAACTACACCGAGTAATGTGTCAAAATCTACATGAAAACCCACTTCATCCGCACACTGTTATTGACTCCAAAAGCTCAGTCAAGTGGATGAAGCATCAAAAGCATGAAAAAGGAAAAAAATAGAATCCTGTCTTGTCCTTGCAGTAGCGATTGACATTCAGCAGATGAAAGGGGCAAGAGAAACCGGATATTTTTCTGCTGTGATGGGTGATCAGAGAGCTTTTTGGTCCTTTGTGGCCACTGTATGTGCTAAAAGGATGAGATATAGTTGTTTACTCTATATTCCCTCAACTGAAGCTCTATGACGGACGACCAAATATGTGAATTCAAATCTGCTATTAATTAGGATGAATGGGCTTTTTTGTGAGCGTATCGCATTATTTTCTTTCATGGAACAGCACCAATTGTTTTAATGAGGCTAAGCCAGACGTATATGTGTCGCAAACCCAAATAGCAAACAGCGCCCCTTATATTAATTGTGTTAATATTTTAAACCAATGATCCCTTTATATTATTGTCTTATGTTTCAGGAAACCATTAAATATCTCCAGGAGGAGCTGAGGAGCATCGATGAAGCTGAAACACTTTGTATCTCGTTTTCCGACTGGCTCGACTCAACTCAAAAAACCTTCACAGCATTAACGGACACTTCTGAACCTTTGGACCGCATCACAATGGAGAAAAAGATGAAGAAATTAGAGGTATCAACTTGTCTTTTTTTTATACTTGTGTGCATGCTGTTAGTTTGGTAATTAACCTCCAAGGGTCAGTGGGAATTTAGCTGCAGGTGTGGACGGGTCTCTGTGGTACGCCATTAAAAAATGGTTGACATAAATCAGTGCAGGCATCTGGTATTACCCAGGTGAAATCCTGTTAGTCAGTCATGTTAGTCTGATTTAAGTTTTAAGCGCAAAACACGTGCACCTCTCATCTTAACACTCACGCCAGCGGAAAAACTCCTTTTCCAATCTAGTTTCTGCCAAAAATAACCGCTTGTACCATCGCATTTTTGGCAGGTGTAGTGCGCTTGGCTGGTTTTATGATGCATTTCTGTAGCGTCTGCAAAATGTGCTTTTAATTTTGGAGAGCAGACAAGACATGGTCACTGCAGTCATTTTTTTCAAGTTGTTCAGTGGGTTTCGCTACACGCTTTTCCTGCTCTTTACAAAGGCATTTGAACAGAAACAGAAAGCAGGAGGAGCTTGACTGGCGGTCACTACTTCTACTACTTCAGAAAATACTCAATCTAAACTACTACTACTGCTCAATATAAACCTTGAGAAAATATAGATTAATACAAGAATGCCCTTAACAAGAATAAATCTCATTCCAGACGTTCTTTTTGAAAGCAGGCAGCATGGTCACTGCAGACCTTGTCTTCATACGTGTGCATCGAAGGGAAACTTGCGCAGTCTGCATTGGGGAGGAAAATCACTGCTATCGTTTGCCTGGCATAGTTCATATCGAGTGTGTGTGGGTATCGATCGGCCCCTTTATGAAGACAAAGCGGGTGCGGTTTGAGAGAATGCGTGGTAGCGGGGAGGGACCGCCCACAGTGAAGCAGAGGATGAAGAAGCGGCAGCGTCAGGAGCCTGCTGGCACAGACACTGTAATTGATATGGTGCCCTTACCGCTTCACTTCACACAGGCGTACACACTCAAGACCTCTATAAGCACTGATTTTATATCGCACGTTCCAGCTAACAAGCATCTTTCATGTCTGTAGCTCCTCTGTGTG
The DNA here is from genome assembly GCA_021464625.1 of Proterorhinus semilunaris. Classification (NCBI taxonomy): domain Eukaryota; kingdom Metazoa; phylum Chordata; class Actinopteri; order Gobiiformes; family Gobiidae; genus Proterorhinus; species Proterorhinus semilunaris. The sequence continues at coordinate 15,298,597 of CM038359.1, forward strand.
CTCATTTGTGCTCTTTTGTTCTGGAGAATGAGTGTTTGGCTTTCTTTCATCTTTAATAATTGAGGCAAATGAGCTATAATTAGAGCTAAAACATGAACTATGCCTCATCCAGTCTCCAGCACTAAGAGAGGGAGAAAATTCATTCTGAGCTCCTCATTTTTTTTTTTTTTCTTCTAAATTAGTTACATTTGTTTGCATGTTTTTTGTGTACACCTTGTCTTTCTGAATGAGAGAATGAACAAGTTGCTTAGAGCATTCGTCCACACCACATATGGACAGTTCAGATGTTTAAATCCCCCCTCTGACAAACTCACGTTGTGTCCTTGGTGGTCGGTCCCACAGTTTGAGAACCCCCGGCGTAGCTCCTCTTTGCTCATTTCATTACTGTTTGTCTTCCCCGTTCTCCTCACAGTCATCTACAGACGTTCACACTTTAGCGACGCATCATCTGGTGCGAGCTTTGTGCTAATCCTTGTCTGGGATCGATGCACAGTGTCTGCAGAGGGACCCGAGACGCGCTGTCACCACATGTATTCTTTCCTCTCAAATGAAACACGAGCGCGCCATCACTTACCCACTCTCCTGTAGTGAGACCTCCGGGGCCGCTCAGTGTTCCTGGGTGATTATGCATTGACAGAAAGAAGAGAAGAGAAATAGCTTCGTCAGGGACCATCAGCTTCCTATTAATGTTTGCACAGCACACACGCTAAAAAAGTTGCAGTGCTTTGTAAAATTTTAATTATTACAAAAATCCAAATGAGTTGCAAATGTTATTACATGATAGCACGTAAATGAAATATCAAGTAAGTAAACAACTGACAAGTCAAACAGGTCAGGCTGTTCTGAAACATGTACTCTAGTCATACATTCTCTATTTCAATTAGCCCGCTACTCCTCCCTTTCCCTATTTTTCTAATATGTTGCTGACATTCATTAATTTTCAAGGGCATTTTCACAAGTCCCTGCAGCTTTTTGATACATCTAATCATTCTTTGTTTCCTGTAAGGTAAGAGAGTTACACAGCTGCTGTTCATTTCTGTACATCCTACAGTATTATATCATTATATATACAGTTACAGTATTTAACCCCCAGATGCCTAAATGTTACTGTATACATAAAACAACCAACAATTTGACTTATGTATTTGATATTTATCATACTGAGCCATTGGTAGTGACACAAAGAGAAACATCCCTTGGGGTGACCATGAAAATATCTTCCCACAAAAACTAAATATAGTCTGTATGTTTGTCCCGGCATCTGCAACCTATGCTTTTGGAGCCACATGCAATTCTTATGCAGCTTTTAGCCTTCTTTTTAGTTCTGGTTTAGTCCTGGTTTGGGCTATTACTGTATTATGTTGTCTGGCCACTAGACCATGACCTTGCCTGGAAAAATCGGCATCTACATTTCCAGAGTGAAACATAGGCAAATAGGAAGTGGAGTAAACCAATCAGCAAAGGGTGGACGTGTGTTATTCTTGCGGTGTTATTAGCGGTTCTGCGTTACTATTTGAATAGGGTTATGAATCACAAAACTCATCTATTGTCAATGTGTTTTTGGTCATTTACCACGGACTAGAAAGAAGCTCCCAGCCCCCCATGCACCATTCTTGGATTGTCATTGTGGGGTCATTGTGGGGACGGCAAATAAACAAACCTTTCCCAGACTGATATACCCGAGGGTTATCATTCTGGATTTGCCAGTTAAGCCATGACCCCCATTCTCTTTTTTGTTTGTTAGGGCTGGGTTTGGACCAGCAGCAGTTCTGGTCTAATCTGGAGTCAGACCTAATTTAGACCTTATTATTTTTGGTTGCAGCTCTTTGCCTATGATCATTTTTAATTTACGGTCTCTTTGGATCCAAAAGGTTGCAAATCCCTGATATAGTCCTTTGTTAATGTGTATTGTAGTGTGTACTGTAGGGCTGGAGATAATTAAACAAAGTGTTACCACATGACATGGCATATTAATGCATAAAATAAATGATTGCTTCCGTAGGGGCCCCCTAGCATTTCTCAGACTGCCATCTCAGCTACAATATAATTAACAAACACTATAGACCAAAACACTGTACTTTATATCAATATCCAATTTATACAGTGAGATCTTGCAAAGCTGAACTGTGTAAATAAGTTTAAGCCAAGCATTGCATGTTATTGATGAAATATGGCCAAGAACGCTTTTTTCATTTTGAATTAACTTTTACAATGTACTGGGGGTAATGGCTATAGATTACCCAACAAAACAAGCTTTAACAGAACTGTTCTATGTTGTGTCAAACCGCAATGTTGAGATCAATAGTGATATATGTACCAGGTTTCAACACAAAGTGGGAATAATGAACCATGGGAGGGATTTTAACCCCCTAAATTGTGTGATATTGGGATATATTGAGTGTTGCTAAATAAGGTCACAACACAAGGGCGCTTGTTTTCCTATTAGACCAATGAAAGCATGTCTATAGCTTCACACCCAACGTGATCGTGCGCAGATGAAAACAGGCCTTGTTATATTAGATTATCAACACCACTATTTGCCGCTGAGCAGTTGGTGCGATGTAACACTCCCATCTCGCAATAATAGACAGATGATGAAAGCTAGATGGCATCCCATTGTGTGACGCTCTCTGTGTCTTTGCGGTATGTTGTGGTTGCCCTGGAAACCCCTGTAGCTACCGCTGCCTGTTAAGGGCCTTTATAATTGGGTCCTCCTTTCATATTATCCACCATGGTTTTCTGCGCACCGTGACCTCCTTGGTCTTCTCTGCGCGTCTCCTCCCGCTGGGTGGAGCCTACCTGATGGGTTCAAAGCCTTCAGACACAATGCCCAGGCAGACGCGGGGTGAGCAGGGCAGCACTGCAGGTGAGGATGGGAATTACCCATACAATGCTCCTAAAAGCCAAGGAAAGCATGATATTATCCACTTGATGGTCTGGCATGAAGAACACAATGGGCTGCATGGCTCAATCTGTCACATATTTTGGTAATTATGCACACTAATGAAAAAAATAAACATTTTTCATGACAAGAACTCTGAAATGAAGGAGATTGCTTAGGGTTTGTCAGCTACATGGAAATTATGCTATTTTAATACTGTGGATAAATGAGTTCTGTTTTATTGTTACCTCCTAGAATCTCCAGTCTGAGCTTCAGCGCGGCCACAGTTACCTAAAATCTCTGAGAGAGCGAGCGGAGCAGGCAGCAGGCTTCTTGGACGAGGCCGGGGCTGAACATTTAGGTGGGGAGGTGGAGGCCCGACTGTCCCAGCTGGAGGAGATTTCCAGCGCTCTGCGACAGGAACACAGTTTTCTGGAGCGGGCCTTACTGCTGGCCAAGGAGTTTCTGGACCGCTACAAGTCCCAGGCCCAGTGGCTGGTGGAGACGAGAATGGTGCTCGCGACCCCAATGGAGCCCAAAGCAGAACTGTATCAGAGGAGAGTACAGCTGGCAAAGTATAAGGTAAAGAAACTGCACTGTTGGATTATGCTTTGTCTACATTTGTCCAGTTCTCAATGCAAAGTGGTTAGTCCTTCCACTGTCCCGGGTGTACTTCCCTGAGTTACAATATTGTTGACACAAACATTCAGCCCCAGGTATTACCACACAGTTTCCTATCCCGGTAGCACCCAGAGCAGATCTTGCTTAGCTTCAGAGCTCAGACGAGATCGTGAAATTCCCTGATCAGTATTGCATTTAGTCAAATCAAATGACATACCTTTGCTGTTTTAGTAGGCACCACACAATTGTATGCAAGCCCTATAGAGCCTGCAAATATTATCTTTAATTAAAATCAACTTAGTTACCGCAGTGATCATTGCTATACACTTGACAGGATGTTGAGGCAGAATTCCTCACTGTTTGTTGCTCCGCATGGCAGGCCTTGTTGCAGATGGTCCAGTCCCATGATGGAGCCGTCAGGGCAGTGGTGGAGAAAGGGGACGCTCTGCTGGCATCGGTCCATTACCCCTCCACCCGAGACAAGATGAACAGGCTACAGAAGGACTACTGCGATCTATGTAAAACTGCAATGGTAAGAATGTAGGTTTTCATCCCTGATTCGCTAAAAGATGTTTTGAGTTTCACTGTGTATATGATCCACTGCAGGTCCATGTGGAGAGTCTGGAAGTCCAAGTGAAGGAGCAGGAAGCGTATCACAATGAACTCCAGGAAGTAGAGCGCTGGCTTCTTCAAATGTCAAGCAGGATGGTGACCCCCGACCCCACTGTTGGAGGCAGCCTTGAGGCAGCTACACAGCAGCTGGCCAGACACAAGGTAGCCATTAAATACTGTACCTTTTAACATCTTCAGTAATGGTATAAAACATATAGAAAAGAGAAAATATATTCGCTACTGGTTTAGAAATGGCATTATACTGTATACATAACTCAACCTGGGTTAGCTGCATGTTGAGCGCACAAGCACTTGTTTGAAATTCTGTCATTTAAAAAGAATCTTGTATTTTGATTGCAAAGTGGGTTAGGATTTGGCAACCTAAAGAGTTAGGCTCATTTTGCTTTTTGATTGGACAATTTACCCAAGAGCCTTAACAAATGTAAACTTTGAAGTTATGATAAGTTAAAGACGATATACTTCGCACATCCCTTGTATAAAACAGGTGCGTAGGAGAATGCATAAAAGCCAAACGTAGAACAGGAAAAAACTCTCACACACTGTATACTTGCAACACCAGTGTTCCTTTATTAAATGCAACGTTTCGGCCAGTGGCCCTCGTCAGGCAAAATGTTTGCCTGATGAAGGCAAAATTGCAACATTACATTTGATTTTAAAATACTGATGCTTACCAAATTTGAAAATACTTACACAATACTAACACATTTGAGGACAAGAAAATGTTACATGCCCTCATTGTAACAGCACCTGGAACAGCCATTTTAAAATCAGGTAGTTGCACTTTAAGTTTGAAGCTTGAATTAGCATATTAATAATCCACGTGTAAAAAGAGCATGAATGGCCCTGACCACTTCCAGCCGAACTCATTGCCTGAGATGTATCCATGGAGACCCTCTCTAAAATGATTGTATTACATAGATTCCATCTCCAGCATATGATTACTTTGTCCTTCACAGGCCATCATGGAGGAAATAGCCGGTTTTGAGAAGCGCTTGGTGGACCTGAAGGCGCGTGGGGACCACCTGGTACATGGCTGTAGTGAGCGAGTGCAGAACAGGCTGAGACAGCAGGTCCAGGCGCACCAACAAGGCACCAGAGACAGCTACTCTGCCATCTGTAGCACAGCACAGAGGGTGAGTGCAGAGGAGAGGAAGACATGGGAGAGGAATGATGTCTTAAAATATTATTTAGTATAGGGAAAAAGGCTATTATAGTTTTGTCCTTGTCCCATGGTTTTTATTTAAATGTCCAGAAATAAATTGATGGCATTCTATTATCTACTTGAAAATTGCAGACAGCACTTTTGGATTCTTAAGTGATATGTAAAATCTTCTTTTTATTGGTTGCATCCCCATTTCCTATAAATAATTCCAGGCCACACACTTGCACGAATACTCAGCCAACATGTTAATGCTGCTAATTTTCTAACAGCCTAGACATCCACTTAATCCTAACCCATTCTGACACTTAAACCCATCTCTCTCAAGACAGCCCTTCACTGCCAGTGTAGAGGGCACAACCAATTAAGGCCGCCAAAGTGGAGCTCATCCGCAGCCACCCTCAGAAGCCCCACCAACCCAAATCACTGACTCAATCTCCCCCATATTAATCTTTGTGCATCCCCTGTCAACTCAATTTTTTCGTGCCTCGGCCAAAACTGGTCACACACCACTATTCGGCGGATCTTACGGGGCCTGTAATCCAGTGCCACTCTGTCATTTTGGCAAGCTCTGTATTCTGTCATCATTGCCCATCTCCCCAAGGCACCACCTCTTCAGCCACTCACACTCCCAATCTGGCATTGTGTGATCCAGCCACCCCTTTACCACAGCGCCGCTGGCCACACTACAGCCGCGCTTCCACTGTGGCTGCCAACCCTATCCCAGAACAACAGCGCGCTAATATCCTGCCTGGCACTTTCAACCATGCCAACCTCTCCGCTCTTGCCAATGCACCCGGCACTGTGCCAAAATGTGCCACCCCCTCCTTTCCACTAGTTTGGGTTCTCATATTAGCACTGTCAGTCAGACCTCCCTGTTTACCTCTCGGCAGGAGGGCACAGGGCATGTTCACATACAACACCTGTTTAATACTTGTTGTTATTACTTATTGTAAGGAAATCACTTTCATAACATCTACAATAGTGCTTTGGGTTCAGATTAATTTCCTCTATCCGACAGGTTTATCAGAGTTTGGACCACGAATTGCAGCGATATGTGAGTCTTCAGGATGCGTTGCAGCAGTGCCAGAGCTGGCTGACCTCAGTATCACATGAACCGGAGCCACCCACGCAATCCACACTCAGCCTGGAAGAGGCGCTGCAGCAGGTCAGTGTGACAGTGCTTAACAAATCCCAGTTAAACAGGAAGTATTCAGTATTTATACTCTGTCTATGTCGGAGGGTTTATAAGAGCATACGATATGTATACTAATGATAGTTCTGTTCTGAACTTCATTATAACAATAGGTAAAGCAGGAGCGGACTCTTCAGGAACAGGCCAGCACTTATCTCCAGCTGCTGTGTTCGACCTGTGATCTGTCTGAGCAGAGGGTCAGAGAGACTGCTGCTGATATACAGCAGGTCAAACTGCAGGTACAATGTGTCATTCAATATGTATAAAAAGCATATATAAACTCTTCTTCATGCACAATGTTTAAATATTATAATATTTATCAGCTTCAAATTATTGTGTATCCAGATTGAGGACCGAATGATGCTGTGTGAGGAAATAGCAGACAGCTGGAGGGATATTGAAGAGCAGAAGGCAGATCTGGAAGTCCAGCACAGAGAGACGGAGCAACAGCTCCAAACTCTCTGCAGGAGACCTGCAGAACTGGAGCAGAAGATTGCACAGAATCAGCTGGACAAGGCCCAGGTTTGATGATGGATTTGCACTTGTCAATTATAAAATGTGGCAGCTCTGATTTACCTGTCCACATCTGCTGCCCTACAGGAGTTCCTCCAGCAGATTAGAGAGCGACAGTCAAATGTAAGCCATCTGAATGAGGGCGTTTTTCGGCTGACAGACAGGCAGAACTGTCCTGCCTCTGAGGAGATAAGACGACTCAAGAAAAGCTGGATGGAGCTGGGCCAGCGGGCGGAGGAGCTGGAGGCCCAGAGAGGGGAGGACATGCAGCGCAGTGGGGAGTACCAGGAGAGTGTGGCCACAGTGGAGGAGCTTTTCCATCAAGTGTCCAGAGAGTGGGACTACCTCGCCAGGTATCTGGTCTCATTACATTGTGCTGTTCATAGGAATAATATCATGTACTTTATATGCTGTTGTTTGCATAAAATTCTAAATGTGCCAAACTGCCTCATCTCAGGGCTGACACAGAGAGCACAAGTGAACATCTGGAGGCACTCAGGAAGTTATTCAGTGATTTAGAGGAGCAGCATACAACTCTTGAAGAGCTAAGAGACCAGAGACAGGCCATACTTCCTCGACTGAGTCTTTTGGACAAGGAGCTGGTAAAACAGCAGGTGTGAAAAGTATAAGATTACCAATGGTAGAGTTTGCTTCAAGCTGTTCAGTTTTCATTTTCACTATTATTTCCATGGTCTGTTTAACCAGGTGAGCCATCTGGAGCACCGCTGGGTCCAACTTGAATCTGTCATCCAGCAGAAAATCCAGGACTCCGCCCAGACCCTGGAGGAGCTGGCCCGAGTGGAGGCCCAGCTGCGGGAGGCCAGGGAGTGGGTGGAGGAGCAGAGGCCTGCTCTTACCTCTGCACTAAGAAGCAGTCCTCCTCCTGATGTGGCCCAGAGCTTCCTGTTTGACCATCTGAGTGTCTGTGTGGAGCTGGAGGCCCGGCAGCAGCTGCTGACACAGGCTGTGAGCGAGGCCCAGACAGTGATGCCTCGCCTGGGTCTGAGTGAGAAGAGAAACCTCCAGGAGCTGGTTCAACAGGCTCAGACTGAGGTGGAGGCACTGGGGGCACGAGTAGCTCTGAGGAGGAAGTACCTCAGCAAAGTAAGCAGCGTTGGTTAAAGTTAACCTATAGAGGCTTTGTACTAAAATACGAGTTTTGGAAAGGCAAATATCTGCAAAGGAATACACAAAATCTTTCCATGTAAAATCCTATTTTAAATTTACAGGCATTCACTGAGCGGACTCAGTTCCTTCAGGGTCTCGGCAGAGCACTTGGCTGGATCCAACAACAGGAGAGGAAAGCACTGATAGATGACCACATCGCTCTCCTTCCTGAGGACCTATCCAAACAGGTGTCTGTTTGCCGAGGGGTCCAGAGCAGTTTGAGGGAGTACCAGAGGGAACTGGCTTCTCTTTGGGCACAAGGACGAGAGCTGGAGAGAGATGCCAGTGACAAAGAGAGAATAGAAACTCTGTCTAAACTTCAGGAGCTACAGGCAGTGTTCGAGGCTGCCCTTCAGAGCACCACACACAGACTCACAGACCTGGAGAAGGCTCTGACCTCCAGGAAGTACTTTCAGGTCGATCTGGATAAGACTTGTCTGTGGTTGAGGCAGGCAGATGCCATCACCTTTCCTGAAATCACTTTACATAATGTTGAAGATTGTTTGGAGCTTCAATCTCAGTTGTCAAACTATCAGAAGGTCCTTGAACAAGCTTCTGAATATGAGAATCTCCTGCTTATTGTCCAAAGAATCGGTCAGGAAATCCTCCCTACTTTAAATGAGATTGACCATTGTTACCTGGATGAACGGCTGAATGCGCTGCCTCAGCAGTACAACAACATCTTAGCTTTAGCGAAAGAGAAGAAAGACAGGGTCCAGCAAATCATCCAGGAGCGAAAGGAGTTCAGCACTTTCTTAGATTTAACTCGAAATGCACTTGAGGAGCTGCAGGAGCAGTTTGACAATCTGGAAAAGCAGACTATCAGAGTAAATGAAAAAGAAGTCCTATATATAATTAATGAACACAAAAATATAAAACAAAGTTTATCGCATATAAGCTCTGCTGTGAGAGACCTGAGTGGTAAAAATGAGTTGTTAATGAGTCAGCATTACAGCCAGCATTACAGAGCAGAAGAAACACACCAGCTGCTAAATCTACACACATCATTGAAGACGAAAAACACCCAGAGACTGACAGATTTAAAAAACTCTTTGAAATTAGTCATTGAGCAGAATAATTCCTTTAACAAGTTAAATCAGGAGCTAGAGTCAGTGAGAGAGGAGCTCGTCACAGTCAAATCAAACACTGAAGTCGGTGATCTGGCTAAAATGAGTCGTCTGTATTTGATGCTGGAGCGTCTGGACTGTTTGAACGTTTATATCGAGGAATGTAACCAGCACACGAAAGGCCTTCTTGTGAACTTTGACCCCGCTGCTTTACAGAGCGTTTTATCCCAGCAAGAGTTGGTACAATCAGTGCGGAATGAAGTTGTATGTTTTATTGAGGAGAGTGGGGAAGACCCATCAGACTCTGACCAAGTGGCGCAGTGGCTGGAGATGATCAAGTCTAAACTGACGGAGCCTCTGGTCCTTTCGGAGGTCACAGTTAATCATGTGCATGTGCAACTATGGAGACTGAAAGCCATAGAAGAGGAAATTAAAAGTAGTTTTAGGATTGCTGCAGAAGCCTTTAAAACACACCCGGAGGAGAGACTGCAAGAAGAAATCCAAAAAGCATTGGTCAAAAAACAGGTAAGTCTAATACATGTACATATTATTTTAGTTTTCCAACCCTTAAGTTCACATTTGAAACATTTAAGGTGCTTTAAAAATGGGATAAGATTTCGAAAGGTAATCTTTTATGAATGTGGAGTTGAATCCCAAAGACTCAACTACTGAAAATATGTTTAATAATTTCACATTTTCTAGTGAGTTTGAGCCCAATATTTTAAACGTTAATTCATTCACCTTCCCTGTGCTGTAGCTTGCTGTGGATGAAGCTCTCTCCTTGGTCCAGAGGCACCACTTAGCGCTGCAGTCTGCACAGAAATGGCTGGACTGTGCCTCGACGTTTCTCCAAAGGACCGGCCCAGGGGTAGAGCTGGAGAACCACACAGACTGGATGCGAGACCTGGAGGGAATTACAGATCAGGAAAAGGACTTTACAGATGCTTTAGAGGAGCTAAAGGCTGTGGACCCTCTGCTTTATAAATATGTTGGATCAAAGGAGATGAGTAAAGTCCATAAGGAAGTAGAAGCAATGGAGTTAAGAAATGTAGAGGCAAAGCAGCTGCTGGACGTGCACAGAGACATACTGCAAAGGTAATAGTTTGTACAAGTTAAAAATGAGCCTGCACAATCATCTGTTGCGAGCAAATTATTATTATATCCTTGTCGTATTGTGAATGTGCCGTATGATCTGAAACCTGATTGGAGGCAGGTGATCTCTATCCTCCACTAAATAATTGTAATAAAATTGTGTTGTCATTAGGGATGGAGCTTTGTGGACCTCATTCCAAAAGGAAAAACATGCACTTATTGAACAAATGAACGCTACAGAGAGCAAGATGGCCTCATTTACTACAGCCAAAGCCACCAGTTTACAAAAAGCAGAGGACAAATGCCAACGATACAAGGTAAACAAAAAACAATATTGTGTGGAGATTGGAGACAATTTTATTTCTCATAAATTACATTATTTGTCTTCTTATTTCTTATTTTGTATTCTTATTTGAACACATTTGCTGACTCTCTTGTCTGCAGTCCCTGATCGCTCACTTGGATCTCTTGAAAGTGCCTTTAAATGCTGTGAAAGAAATCAGTAAGGAGCTGGAGCAGACCATCTCTGGCACCATAGTAACCAGCCACTGTGTCACAGTGCTATGGCAACGCTGGACCAAGCTGTGCAGTGTGGCCCGCTCCCAGGAGAGGGCGCTGGAGGACACTGCAAGGGAGTGGAGAAACTTTATGGAAAAGGTGAGCGTATGCATTTTGTTTAAGCTCATTCAGTTTGTCATTTTATTGTATTTTAAAGCTATTTTATTGCCAGGCAGTGCATTTACTTTTGTAAAGGCTTTGGTATAGAATAGTGCTGTGCTCAAGTTTAGATCTTCAGAGGATTCTTAGTGCCATCAGATCCATGAACCAGAGTTTGAGAAGCACTGGAGTTATCCTTGTAAAACTTGCGTTTTGATACAATCCATTCACATGTTGCTTTTACAGCGGACTCAAGCAAAAGTAGGTCAATCACTGCACACCAGTTGGAGGCAGTGATGTAACACCAGGCTTGAATCCAGTCCTGTCCCTCTGCCAGACCTCTGTCTCATGTAGTGTTTTCCCGCCTTTCGGCCTCGTTCAAGTGTGGCTTTTTTTGGTCAATGCTATGAATTCCCACCGTCCCTTGCGACGAAAAAGGAAATGAGGTCAAACTGTAAGAAATGGCGGACACTTCCTTAAATGTGGCACATTCCTGCTGTCCGCTGCTTCTCTATGACCCTTTTGTTCAATTGGGACTGATGTCGTCACCGTGATATCTCTGACTCTCTCCCTTTCACTGCTTCAAGGGTTCACGAACTGTGGTACAAAGTCACACTTAGTCCCTGTCAAATGGTATTCATGGACTGTGGAGATTTAAATACAATAATAATCATTCTAGACCAATTTATATATGTACATACACTTTTTCATTGTTAATCATTATTTCATATTTTTCATCTTCTATGAAATATTTGCCTGCCACCTAAAGATGATTGAAGTGTTATTATGTTACTTACAATATAGTGGTAAAATGTGGAAAAGGCTTGGTCTATTTGAGTCAATTTTGTGCAATAAAAAAGACATTCACTAAGAAAAATGAGCCTTTAAAGCCGCCTCAGAGAGTCTAAATTGACAAACTGAATTGTGCTTATTAAATAAAAAGAAGTTAAGGGTTTTATTGCCAGTCTAATCTAACCTTGGTGCCGGTTAGATGGAGAAAGTGCAGTCTGTGTTTGAAGACCTGCGGCGCAGGGTCCCCGACAGCACCGTGGAGAAAGCTGCCACGAGAGCGGCGCTGCAGAGCCTCCTGGAGTACCATGACTCGTTTAGTGTAGAGCTGGAGAGAGAGCAGTCCATTCTGGCACTGCTAAAACAGCTGACCCTGAGCCTCCAAGGAGAGAGAGAGCAGCGGGAGGAGAACACAGAGAATGGACATGACAAGACACTGTGGCTGCATCAGATCAGTGACTACCAGGAGCAATATGACAGGTAGGAAACATGATCACATTTCAAGATTTATGTTCTGTATAAATCAATTCAATGTACAACTTTGTTTGTCATTTAATTTTTTTTCACCCCTGAACTTGAAGCCTTTGTTTGTTGCTTAAAGACATAAGACAACGCCTGCACTGTAGTAAATGTGTAATGACGCAATGCAATGTGAGCATGTGATTGTGAGGTAATTTTATCTTTGCCTTTTTTGTTCATATTTTCACATGTTTTAAAATGGTCTACGCTTCTGTCATTGAGCTGTATTATATATTATTGTATGCCTAATTTATAAACAATGGCAGTGCAGGCTGCTCAAAAGCATTTCAAGCCAATCAATTTACTGAATGAAAGATTAAGTTTAAAAATCAAATAAAAATTTTATTTGTTCATTCTCAAAGATTGAGTAAAGGTAGCTATATGCAGATGTAAAGCTGCAATGCCCTATGATATTAATATTAACCTTATAATTAACCTTATATGACCTTATATTGTAGGCAAACTGAAAACAACTGGTTGTATATCTCATAATACTGCGTGTGCATGGTTTTTAGCCTACTCCAGGTGGTGCGGTCGAGCAGGGCGCAGGTCCAGCAGGAGCTGAGGGAGCGCGAGGACGTGGAGAAGGAGCTGGGGCTGGTCAAAGGCTGGATCCAGGACACGCGAGGTCTACTCCTGAGCCCCACTGCAGACTTGGACTCACTGCTGCACGAGCTGGAGGTACTACACAAACATCCTATTAAGGACAATGATGTAAAGCTGAAAACAATAAGTACACAGAAGAAGAAGTAGTTGGATGATTTGCTTTTGCAGACTGCACATTGTGAGGTCATCAGTAGGCGCCAGAGTGTGGAGCGTATCACAGAGCTGCAGCAGTCCAAGTACCAGGAGCTCCAGGCCGGCCTCCCCTCAGAGCTCAGTATGCAGCTCGCCGAAGTGGCTCTGGCTTTAGGCTCAGCTGAAGATCAGGTAACCAACTCCTTGTTTTACCTACAGTATGTTGTAGTTTTAGCAACAGTAAACACCAGAGACTGTGAAGTGTAGTCATGAAGCTAAAAGACAGTATTATTGTTCAGTGTGTTTGATAAATGGAAATATTGCCAGAATTCCTTATTGATTTGTATTCTCTTCTCATCTTTTTTTATTCATTTGTCTATGTTTCGATATATAGAAACAGTGTCAATACTTAACGTTGTGTTCATACCAGGTGCAAGCCAGAGAAAGGGAGGTACAGCAGACCAGAGATGTCAAGCAAGACTTTAGCTCCAGACTCCAGGACATCGAGACGAAGCTCAAGACCATCGCTCTGAAACTGGGGGACAAGAGCGGAGACCTGGAGGAGGCCAAAGAAGACACCAAAGTAATCACCCTGACAGATTGACTAATTAGCAGGCAATTAACCCTTGCTCGACTCTATCCATTGTGCAGATGTTGAGGTTAATGAGTGTGTGAGAGTTGGACTGGTATAAGCTGTGTCCGGGCTCCAAAGATGACCCACTTTAGCGAATGGTGTATCAGGTGGGAGTCCGTGCCTAATGTCCCACCTGTTCTAGGCTAGTCCATTTTTGTGCAATTTCCTAAATGATCAAAAAAGTGGACACATTCTCTTAAATGAACAGAAAAAGTCAAAGTCAGAATTGTACTTAAAGCCTAAGCCCCGGTGTCACTCTTTTCCCAATCCCTTCATTAGAAATCCTTGTGTCCCAATAATATCTGTGATTTATCTATAATTTTTTTTTCTGGTCTGTTTTGCAGGCCGTCTATGAGGAGTGTGAATGCTGCGGTCGGACTTTGGGGGAGTTGGGGGCAGCGGTCCAGGAGTTCGGAGAGCAGAACCCTCTCTTATGTAAACAGCTGGGCGACGCAGTGACCAAACTGATGGAGGTGCAGCGTCACACAGCACAGCAGATCCAAGACCGGTCCAACAGACTGAAGAAGGTATGCAAAAAGATATTTAGAGATTTGGAACTTTAACTATTGGTGAGAAGATTACAGAGGAACCTCTACTCAAAGATAAATTATACCACAAGCACTGCTTTTCTTTTTGTTGTTGTTGTTTGTAGCTCCCAAATGGAACAACTCTTATACATTTGTATGGGAGTGTAGATTAAAGATTATTCTAGTATGACATATGCTGCAAAGTCGTTGCTGATATAACATATTAACGCTCTTGTGTGGTCACATTTGGTGACTTATTCGATTGTATTTTTGGTCTGGCATGAGCAGGCGGAGAGACAAATGGAGGACTACCGGAGCATGAAGTCGTTTATCCTGTCCTGGGTTGAGAAGGCTGAATGTATGGTCAGTGGAAACATCGTATGGAGCTCTGCGTCACAGCTGCAGGAGCAAACCCGCGCACACCAGGTTTGTTTTTAATGAGCCGCACAGAAGGAGGTGTCAAGCATGAAAAATTTCCAATAAGTGCTGTTAATTGTGTGAAAATATGTGTGATTTATCCCACAATATACATTTGAATATTTGGACTCTGGTCAATGTTAAGACAAGCTTTACATGTACCAACACCAATTACACTCACAGTTCAGTTCAGTGCGCAGTGAGATGTCATGTACAGTAGGGCATGATGGCTGGCTTTAATTAGCATAATTGCTCAACAGAAATAGGCTCTTGGACTTTGAGTTGTAATTTATGTTCTCGTGGTGACAGGCACTGCTCCGGGAGTGCAGGGGTCTCCATGGCGACCTGGAGGCCATGTTGGAGCGGGAGGGGCAGCTGGGCGAGGTGTTGCAGACCGACAGGTGGAGCCAGCAGGTGGAGCATCTGAGCAGACGCACGGAGGAGCTGCAGCAAACGGCTCGGACTCGGCTACAAAGTCTGCAGGATGCAGCGAAGGTAAGACAACATGTGGGAAGGGACACTAGTACTCTTTTATTTAATTATTTATGCAGATGAAAATGGGTTCATAGATGAATACATTAAAAAGAATAGTTGCATTGTTTATAGAAATGAAAGGATCCTTGTATTAGTTTAGCAATCCCATCAATCAAAAAATGTTAATGTTCTCCAAGTTGTGCAGCCTTTTTTCATATCAAGATAGATAGATAGATAGATTTTATTCAGCAGCGTTCACTTAGTGGTGGAGTAAAAAAAATATACCAAAGTCCAACAGTGCCCCCTTTTGGATATCAACCTGTGATACACTTCACCTTGGAATCTGCTGCCTTTTGCCTTGCGCTGCAGTAATCTATCACTCTAATCTCATTGTGATTCATCTGAAGCACAGATAATTGTGTTTTGAAATCTGTTTATGTTTCCTCCTGTATGCTTGGAGTTTGTCCAAAAACTGACTCGTCAATTGGAATATACTTTGGCATTAATTACCACCACCACTTTTTTGTGAATTATAGATGCAGATTGAGTTCTAATGCAATGTATGCGATGTGTCTTACTTGTATGCATTAAAGACAAAGCAATCTACAATAATGTAAAAAAAAAAAAAAAGTTTAATTCCATCGACGAGTCACAAAAGAAGAAACGGAGAATTAGAGCTGTGAAATAGGTGAAACATTAATGGGGGATATATTCACATGTTACAATATTTTGTCTGCTCAGGATGTGCAGTGTTTGGAGGCAGAGGTGAAGATTCTCCACGCTGCTGTAGACCAGGTCCAGGTCACTCTGGCATCTCCAGACCTAAACCGACTCAGCCTCAGAGAGCAGCTCACTCAACGACAAGTAATCATTCAATTAGTTATTTTTATATTTATGTCAACATTTTCAAGTCTAACTCTGTCTTGGTGTCCATCAGCGTGTGTTGGTGGAGATGGAGGTCTTCAAGCAGCAGGTGGCAGCTGTACAGCAGTGTCAGAGCGCCCTCCGGCTGCCAGAGGAGGCAGTTGCCAGCCTCCCCATCTGCCGGACAGCTCAGACTCTACAGCAAGAGGCCAGCCAACTGCAGCACACCACCATCCAGCAGTGCAACATACTGCAGGTAGGGGGCAGTAAATGCATCACTAATAACTTTATACCTAATTATCATCATTAGATAAAACCACAAATAAACTTTCAAAAAATGTATCGAGTTTGATCAAATTAGATTTTAAGTTGTGTTACTATTTTGTAATTTGTTGTGCTGAAAGCAAAAGCACCAAGAAAGAGTATTTTAATTATCATCTATAATAATAGAACTTCTGGTATTGTCAATACCTTTGTGGACAGATAAATGACTGTCTGGAAAACCATTGGTCACTAAAAAGCTGCATAGTTTTCTGTGTGGTTTGCCTTTGGCTTCAGATGGTGTATTGTTCTAACAGGCCTCTCAAGAATGTCCATGTTTTTGTTTAGCCCTCATCTGACCAGTGTTTTGGTATTCAGCACATTTTGCATGCAAGCGGTGTAGGTTTTGAAATTTGAGATGAAACATGAATGACTGTATCTCAGCAAGATACAATAAAGTAAAATCCTAAAACCTACCATGTTGTTCTTCCAGGAGGCTGTGGTGCAGTATGAGCAGTATGAACAGGAGGTGAAAAATCTCCAGAGATTAATAGAGGAAGCCCATCGCATCATTCAGGACCGCCCCGTCTCCACTAACAACATCCAGGAGCTACAGGCTCAGATTCACCATCACGAGGTCAGACACAACACTCATCTGCACATCTCTATTTGTAATTATGCTGTTAAATTCGCCATAATTAAGGTTATGACACTTACCCTCAAAATCAATATAAACAGCCAAGATTCTAGTCTGAACCCTGGAGGTATTGAAAAGAATTAATTATGTTCATATTGCCCAATTATAGGTCAGCACAACACATCAGTTTTAGTGTTGAGCTTTTGTTAAAAAAGAAGAAGAAAGAAATAGATGAGTTGGAGACTTTGTGGTGGCATTTTGAAGTCAATAACAACAATTTCTGAGAATGTCACCTTCATAGTAGATTTGTTCCCTATCTACAATGCCGTGTAAATATTTACCCTGATGAGTTATGCTTTGCTGCTGGAGCTCTTTTGATGTGGCCTTGGGTTGCTGAGTAAGTGTCTTTGATCTCCCATGCAGAGAAAGAAATTGTGCAGCAGGGGAGAAAGACTTGATGAAGAGCAACAGCCCCGCTTTGGGACATACAGTAGTTAATACATGCACTTTTATAAATACAGGTCATGTAGTAAATGAATGCATAGAGAAGCGGAGCGTAATAAACTTGGAACACACTGACATAAAAGGTGAAATGAAGCAAAAATGGGCATAGTTAGATGGTACACTTCCTTGTAGCTGCGCCCATAAAGCTGTGCGGAATAGTATTATAGCGATTTGTTTATGCGTGATCTCTAAACTCACTACTCCACTGGCCCAGTTAGTCACGTGACCCGATTATCAGTGAGCCGGCCATCTGCGGGACACACACAGTGAGCAGAGAGGGGAGGAGGGGCCAGCCTATAGCAGCCCGTTAACTTGACACCTCCTCTGTCACGGCTCGCTTTTGTTACCGCCAGTCGGTCCTCGGGATTGGGCCGGACAGCAGGCACAGAGAGGAAAGGGGGGATGCAGCCCGGTGAGGTCACTTCCTGTTTTTCCTTGGCATTTGTTGTATGTGCTGTATGAGAGAGGGAGTGTCTGAGAGATTTTGAACTATTTCTGCAAGAGTCTTTCTCTCGCTCTACCAAACATCCTGCACTGTCACCCGCCTCTGTGCTCCTCCGAT
This sequence comes from Proterorhinus semilunaris, assembly GCA_021464625.1. Classification (NCBI taxonomy): domain Eukaryota; kingdom Metazoa; phylum Chordata; class Actinopteri; order Gobiiformes; family Gobiidae; genus Proterorhinus; species Proterorhinus semilunaris. The sequence goes on from CM038359.1 coordinate 15,316,508, forward strand.
TGGCTCAAATGTAGGAGCGAAATATTAGAGAGAGTGGGAGCTGCTCTCTTGCTGTGCTCATTCAGAGTGAGAGCGAAAAGGAGAGAAAATGCGCCCGCTCCACTTACTCATCTCATGCCGGCACTACATTCAACGCTAACTGAGCAGAAACCCCTGTTAGACAAGGATCTATGTAACAAGGAACCATTGATCTCCTCTTGTGGACTGGACCTTCTTGACCCCTAGGGGTGTGGGGTCTCCTTTTGTAACCCGGGGGCTATGTTTTGACAGGAGCTGGCCCAGAAAATCCGCGGCTACCAGGAGCAAATCGCCTCGCTGCACTCAAAGTGTAAGATGCTGACAGTGAAGGCCAAACATGCCACTATGCTGCTGACGGTCAGTGAGGTGGAGGGGCTCTCGGACGGCATGGAGGAGCTCAGCGACGATGAGCTGCCCAACGCCGTCGCCAACGGTAACACAGCCGGCAACAAACAGCTGCCCGCACACCCCTCTGTCGTCATGGTGAGTGCACAAGCCTTTTTAGGAAACAGACACACATGTCCAAGGGCAGTGTGCTTGCATTAATATAACCACTTTTCCTTTTTCCCTTTAACACAATGAAATAACACACTGTTGCACAAAAAAGTTAGATCATTTGTCCATGAATTTAAGCAAGCACCAGATGCCTTGTCCTAGACACACAGGGTAATGTCCTGCAAACAGTTTTAAAACATATTGTATAAAAGAGATGGAGAGATACTTTATTCCAACTTTATTAGTTACTGTTTTGGATATTTAATTTAATGTTATGTCAGCTTTGTATGTCTATAAAAATGTGTCTTCATTATACATAATATAATGATAGTGGTATTATAGTTTAAACTTCCTTGCTTTTCCTTTAACGCAAATGAATAGCCACTTTCCCTGCTCTTATGTTACTATTCTGGTTGATTGTTGTGTCACTTCGAATTAGCCCAGTTCTGTCTGCCTGCTACTGCTACAGTGTGTCATACTGAGCCTGATGTTTTATTTCTTTACTTGAGGCATAAACCTCTTCACATTCTCCTTGTGCTTTGTGACTGTAGCCTTATGGTTTGTGTGTTTCCTTTAGCCTTGTCATTGCTGCTCTGTGCACTACGGAAACAGGATGTTGCTGCATGCAGCTCTGGCTCTGAACAGAGAGTATGCTTGCTGCATAAATAGACATTGATGTTCTGTAGTTTACTGTTCAAGGTTTTTAACACACTGTTCGCTGGTTCTCTCTGTTGCGATTGCATTGCATCATAAAACCCGGGAAAAAAGTCCAAGTCTGTCGGCTGAGGTTTGCACTTAGTGCCAAAACCAGCCCAATTGGGCTGGGCTCACATTTCTGGTCTGCCTCTGTACTAAAGCATGCAGCCACTGCTCTGTGCTATTTGTGGGACATCTGCTGTAGGTCTTCATACCAATCAATGCAGCTCCTTTATATCTTCATTCAAACAATCCACAGTTTTAATTTTAGGAGAACAACGAGAAAAACATGAATACATTAACTGACACATACATTTAGAATATAGTTTTTCACTTCTTACCACAGAGACAGTTACAGGAAATGCTTCAGCTGTGATTTAAGATGGTTGAGTAAATCTAAAAGAGCACCTGAAAATGTGTTTTTCCCCTCTCACAATGCAGTATGTGTTCTGTAAAAGGGATTGTAGACTTCCCAGAATGTTCCATTCCTTTCTGCTGATGCAGCCTGTGTCTGTGGTTCATTCACTCACAGTGTTTATCTTTGGCTAATACAGTACTATGTATAGTTTGCTTTGTAAGAAATATATTGTCTCAATGCAGCACTGATTATCTGATTAATTTCCACTTATTAAATGATGTGCTCATTGCAGTCTTCCTAACCTGCACTCCCCATTAATTTACGCTCTGTTCTTTTGTCCTCTGTCCCACACTTTTTTTTCTCCTCATCTTTCATGTGTTGCCTGTGTGTCACCTGCTTCTTTGATGTTTGTATTGGATGTGTGGTGTGTGGTCAGATGACAGCAGGCCGCTGCCACACGCTCCTCTCCCCTGTCACAGAAGAATCAGGGGAGGAGGGCACCAACAGTGAGGTCTCCTCTCCCCCTGCCTGCCGCTCGCCCTCCCCTGGGGCAAACAATGACGCTGCTATTAACCAGGTACTGCTGACATAACCATGGGACAGACCACTCTCCTTCAGTGTCGCTTATTTTACCATTTAGCAAAAACAAACGGCAGGGAAGAGGATGGAGTTTAATCAGCAATAGGGCAGACCATATAGTGTACATTGCAAATGTTACTTTGAAGAACATCTTACCTGCTATTTGCATGAACTTCTGTGTCAACCCGAAATTACAGACAAGATTCATGTATCACTATTATATTTTATATCAGCAGGTTATTACACAGGAATGTTTTCAACTGTGGGAGAGTTGCTGTGTTGCCCCTGCTTTCTTTGCTGCTAATTTTAACCTTTGTTTGTTTTACTTTCATTTATTACTACCCCTGAAATTATATTTCCCTACAATGTGTGCAATGAGACACTCTTCCTTTTCAATTCACTGTGGAACACACTGTGGTTGTCCTTTCTCTAATGTTATCGTGTGTCTGCAGACAAAAATCAATATGGTCAAAGGCAAAGTCTCATGGGACTTTAGCCTAATGATCGTAGAAACCAAAATAACTCAAACTGGTGCAAATGATACGGCCATAGATATACTCCTACTGTGGAGAAATTGTTCAATAATTCTGACCCATCCCCAGGTTCGAGGGAACCTCAGCCGAGCTCCTCTTCAAGAACTGTATGATCCGTCGATGGAAACTAACGCCGCTAATCTGGATGATCTGCAGAGGTCCTGGGAGACGCTAAAGAACGTGGTATGTCCTAACATAATTATTTTATATATGTGTTTTTGTTTTTTTTTTATTACTGATGCTTTTAACTATTCTAAAACTTGTCTAACTTAATTTTTAGATTAGCGAGAAGCAGAAGAGTTTATACGAGGCTCTGGAGAGGCAGCAGCACTACCAGGAGTCACTGCAGTCCATTTCAACAAAGATGGAGTCCATCGAAAGCGCCCTCAACGAAGGTCTAGAGCCCAACAAGAGCCCGGAGAGCCAGATGGCCGCACATCAGGTGAGAGAGGAGAAAAGAGATTTTGTAAAACCTACCCAAATAAAAATACACAAGAACTCCCAAGTTACAAAACAAAGTAAAAAATAACTACTATGAGCAATTGGAGCACAACACTGGATTCCTCAAATTGTCTCTCTCTCATTAAACAGAGTCTGATGGATTTACATTGGCTGGTGCAACGGTGCCACTACATTGTTGCTATGCCAACCTTAGCATAGCAAACACTGTTCATTTGAGCTGCCAGGCGTTTGGACAAGCCACCATTACTGTGACTTAATTATGCCCTGTCCAGTTTTCTCTCTCCTCTTTGCTTTATTCTCGCATTCTTCGGCTCTCCCTGTCTAGGCGCTCATGGACGAGATACTGATGCTGCAGGAGGAGATCGGCGAGTTACAGACGTGCTTTTCCGAGGAGCTGGGAGACAATGACAGCGACGGCGAGCCAGGAGATCAGTTGGCTCTTCACTCCACGGTCACGGTGCTCGGGGAGAGGATGGCCACAATCAGAATGAAGGCTTCTGGGAAACGGCAGCTACTCGAGGTTAGAGGCTCTCGTATTTTGGGGTTTATCACTTCCCTAAGATGTAACAAATCTTGAAACAGTCATTTGCATCATCTGTTAGTGTCTCTCTAAATTTCACATTGGCCTGTCGCAGGAGAAGCTCAGTGAGCAGCTGGAGGAGCAGCGGCAGGAGCAGGCCCTACAGCGGTACCACAGCGAGGCGGAGGAGCTGGACCACTGGCTGCTCAGCACTCGGGCCACACTCAGCTCCGCGCTGCAGCTGCACACTGAAGACCTGGACATGGAGGAGCAGCTCATAGACTGTCAGGTGAGACTGGCTCAACCGGACTGGGACAGGGCTTTAGGGCAAACGGATCATGGAGAATCATTTACATCTGCACACTATTTTTAGGTCATGGTCTTATGCCTGCTTTAATGTGATGTAGTTTTTAGTTTTTACTTTTTCCATGGCTTAACAACTTGTTTTAACCTAAAAAATATATTTTAAAGAGACCGTTTGTATAAGTTTGTATGATCAAGTTTCAAGAATACATTTCATTCAACATTTTACTGAAGTACCAGACAGCAGTTTCACATCCCGGAGTTTTTCGCTGTGTTTATGCTAATAAGCCTAGTCCCTACATTGAAGGAATATATTTTGCCTCTGCTAAATAAATGTCGTGCCTTAACTTGTGAACACTCTGCTCCTGGTTGCTGTTGCTCTCTGTTTGTAACATAAATGATCTGAACCTCATTATGCCCAATTCCTCTGCTGCTTCCTCTTCTGTTTCTAAGGATACTAGTCCATAGACATGTCTTCTCCAGAGGCATGGTCTAACTGCCTTGTGCATACTGTGTCTTAAAACTCCCATACCATTTATATGATATGATATGAATCTGTGTGATGCGCAAATAAATTGATAATTATGTTTTCCTCATAACTCAGTTGGATGCATTTTTTACGGTTGTAGAGTTTGGGATTGTGATGTCCTGGCACATTCTTTGATGATAAGAAAAAATACTGGTTGACATAAAAGCATTTGGAAACAACAGGACAGTAGATGTATCAAAAGCAGCTAATAAAGCTCTTTTTAAAAAAATGTTATAGCTACTTTTAATCTATTGACAATTTTTGCTAGTTAATCTAAAAATTTCAGGGCCAAACAAATGTTAAGGAGCGCTTTATAATTGATGTTTAGAAGTGCTGTAATTGGGCTCTTGACATGAACAATGTTGCAGTGTTGCGGCCCTCTAATTAAAGAGCGCTCGAAGTGTGTGCGTTGGTAGCAGATGTGAGACTGTAAGCTGATTAAAGCTCACATATGTCCCCCACAGAGCCCAGGTCTAAGGGTCTGTCCACACAGATCATTATCTCCAGGGGGCGCCGCTGCGCACAAGCGTGAATTATCGCATTAGCCATTGACTGGAAAAACTGTCTAAATATAAGACCGCATACAATAGACTTCATGGATTTAGTTCTGCACATTAAAGGTGAAATTATGAATGGAAAAATATAGGGCCGTTGACAGACTAGCTGCAGTCTAGGACTAGAAGGTTCCACATGCCCCCTCAATAACACATTAGTTCATGCTTAAAATGTATTTGTGAATACTTTATATATTATTATAAAGTGTCACCAAACCTTCGAGTGAACATTTTTTTCCCATTTTCATTGTAAAGTGGTTCATTTGAGGTTTTTCGTCTTGCATTGTGTAATTAGAGCGTAACTCTAATCTCCGGACTGTAATCTTCTATGCTGTGCTCTGCACTTTGTGAGAAAAGTCTTGTTGGAGAGTGACTATTGGTCTGGTCGAACCACACAACAGCACAATTGGTCACACTTTGGTCTTTTGAAAGGGGTGGGAGGGAGAGAGCTGACATGTCCTAGTCCCTTCTGTCATATTATTATCAATGTTTTAAAATGACTCCCAAATTAGATTACTGTCATCCTAAACACACCTAACCCTATGAACAGCCGTGGATATTTTTCATCTCTAATGTAAATTACATTTAATTTCTAAGACCGGTATTTTTTGTGGGTATGTTTTTACAGAACATGCTGTTTGAGATTGAGCAGAAGGTGTCGTATCTGTCGGAGCTGTCGGTCCACAGCGAGAGCTTGTTGTTGGAGGGGCGAGCGGAGACCAAAGGAGAGGCTGAGCAGCTGTCCCTAAAACTGCGCTCCCTGAAAGACAGCCTCCTCGAACTGCAGCAGATGCTCCAGGACAAACAGGTCGATATACAGGTAATTACTGACAGTTTTGTCATTATTATTTATTGATCTAAATTCATACATAATTCCACTTCATTTGCATTGCGCAGCTGTTCAGAACTGGGCACCTTCAACCTTTTATAACAATAAGAATAAATTATAAAACAAAAAAAACTACCAACAAATCACTAGAAAACAAAAAGGTATAAATTATACAATTACAAAATAGACAAAAATATATAAAACCACAACGCAATGTATTAAAAGCCAGAGAATAAAACTGGGTCTAAAGCTGAGACTTAACATTTTGCAGCTTTAGGTTGGTACTGGTGCACATTGTCAACAGTAGTATTGTCCTGTGGGGCTTCTTCACTGTTTTGTATAGAACAACACAAAGCCTATTTGTTTCTCAATGGGCCACTGACAACAGAAACATGCTACATCATCACATGTATACACCACACGCAGGTGTGTTTCTGGTGACACTGCACAACTTTGTGAACTTTTGACTTTTGATTTTTGTTCAATTTGCAAAAGATCTTCTCTTTACAGGGATTTAATGGCCGACCCCAAACTGCTGCATTAGTGACTGGCAACTTTTCTTATCACTGCGTATCACTTATAGATCATCTGTTTGAAAGAGAAAGAAAATGTATTAATTGAATTGCCCGAACACAGGCAAAATAATAATAGTATCTAATAGTATAGATATTATTGATTGCTTTGGAGGTTTGCTTGTATGTATTTCTCCTAATAAAATAAATGCTACATTTTTCCCTTAGGGCTCATTGCAAGAGCAAGAGGAGAGTGAAGCAAGTTCGTCCTTATCCCAGAGTCCTAATGTCCAGGACTGGCTGTCCCAGGCCAGATCTTCCCGAACCCAGCAGCATCATGACAACCTGCTGCGACAGAGGGTTAGATCATTTTACAACAATGTAAATGAATGAGACCAAATTCATATGTCTATAATACAAGCCAAATGCATGTATTGTTTAGGAGCTGCAGGCACAGGTAGCTGAACAGAAGAGGCTGCTCCAGTCTGTGGCGACTGTCGGCGAAGAGGTTCTCAATCAGACCACTCCCAACGGGGACAGGTGCTTAAATGCTTTATTTCTTTACTCTATTGTATAGTTACGTCTCCAGTAAAAGCCTTTGTTCTGAAAAGAAAGATCTAACACAAGCCCTCTTGTGTCTACAGTGAGATGTGCGTCCCAGGAGGGGTATTGCTGGAGGCAGAAAGTGTGTCTCCTCTGGATCAGCTGAGGCAGCGCTGGGAAAACCTCAACAAGGATCAAAGCACAAAACTGCAGCTCTCTCTTAACTCTCTGGAACAGGACCAGCCCAGTCCGGTACTAAACTTAATTACAAAGTGTTTTTCTTGACCCGTTCATCAAGGTTTCTAGATTGTTATCTTGTGTTCTGTGCATTTGCAGGTCCTCCATCGGTCCCGTCTGTCAAGCCCAAATGTAGTTTTCAGGAGTGACATCTTGGACCAGGAGGCCAGGTCTCCGAGAGCTTTGTTTGAGGCCTGCAGCCTGACTCTAGAAAGATTAGGCCTAGAGGTACAGATTGAGTTATTTGTTATTTGCTGCTGTGCAAAGCAAATGGCCAGAATCAAAACCAAAACAGTGCATTTGTTATGTAGTTATTAATAATTATATAAAACAATGCTTGCAGGCTGCAGGGGAAAGTCGATCGGCGGCGTCTATGGGCGGGGTCTCAGTGCAGCAGGACTTGTACTCTGCGGTGTCTGCGGCCTCATCATGGCTCGATGCAGCGGAGAACCAGCTCCTCTCTGGGCCAGTGCTGCTGTCTGAGGACACAGAGATGCAGCTCACGCATCTGGAGGTACGACAAATACAAATACACTTTATATGTTACAAATATATAGGGAGCCATGCAATAATATGAATGGACGGCTTTTATATTTTATATTTCCCCGACCTCCAAGGTCATGCGGGTCAGGGTGACGCACAGTGGCAGCGCGGCTCAGCCGCAGCAGCTCAGGACTGACATCTGAACACTATTTCGTTGTACGCTTGTACAATGACAATAAAGCACTTACTTACTTACTTACTTACTTACTTACTTATAACTAATTGAGGATCTCTACTACACTAAAACTGTGCAGGCAAATCTAAACTTTTCATGGTATCTTACACACAGGGCTTGAATAAGCAGCTGAAGGAGATGAACGACGAGGTGAACCAGTGCAGAGAGCTGTTGGGTGGGGGAGCGGGTCGGCTGTGCGGAGGAGAGGACAGGGTTCTGATGGAGGACACTCTGGAGGGGCTGCAGGAGCGGATGGGCCTCCTGGACTCCACATTGGAGCAGCACTGTGACGGGATGAGGGACAAGCTGCAGGAGCACTCCACTTTCCAGGTATGAAAGTGATGAATGAATGAGAAGATGGGATGGCTTAACAAGTATATACAATATTCTCCGACGAAGCTTGATATGTTGAGATGTAAAAGTTATCGACCAATGCAGAATAGGGTCTGTTCTGCTGGGGATTTGTAGATTTTGTCTGAAAATCACACACAAAATCTTATCTTGAAATTTTTTCCAGATAACATATCATACTTTATGGATAGAAAAACAGATAATTTGCCTTATCAATGTATTTCACTGTTCCCTGGTGAATAGATATTGTGCAATTTACTTGTACAGTACAGTTGTAATATTAGTTTTCAAAGCTAACTGATTTTTGTTGTAATGTATGCTTTTCAGAGTGAACTTAGGATGATGTTCACTGCGCTAAGTGAAAGCAAGCACCAACTGTTGAAGAAAGTGGCCGGGACAGTGGACCGACCTGCTTCAAAGCAAATAGAAGTATGAGATACTTTCAAAACAGTTGTAGTAATAGTATTTTCCCAGACACTTTTTTTTTTACTGAACTCCTATGTTGCTTTGTGTAGATATTGTCCGAAGTGGAGGACAGCCTGAAGGAGTTTGAGCAGCGCGTTGCTGAACTAAAGGTCAGAGCCGAGGGACTCCATGGCGACCAAGGGTCCAATCAGGATTTGCTTAAACTTCAGGTAAATGACGCCAGGAAATATTATTATTTAGCCTCCTCCTAAAAACATAATCTGCGTTCCCCACTCCCATTTAGTCTGCCAGTAGTTTACATACGTGCACGTCATAATACCTGATATCTGCTGAATCAATGTGCTTTTGTAGGACGTATATGAGGAGCTGGTGTTGATGGTGGGGTCGCGGCGCAGCAGCCTGAACCACGGGTTGTCTCTCAAAACCCAATACGAGGCAGCTCTGAAGGACCTCACCGAGCTGGTAGACACCGCTCAGGACAAGATGGCAGCTGACCAGAAGATGACTGTGGCTTCTGTCATTGAGGTCCAGATGTTACTGGACAAACACAAAGTAGGAAGGATTGAGAACTGAAAGAAGTCTTATCTTTGTTGGGTGATGTTGTATTGACTTGTCTGTGTCTCCTTTTTCTCAGGAGTTCTTTCAGGGCTTGGAGAGCCATATGATGCTCACACAGACCTTTTACAGTAAAGTGTCCGGGTTGGTAACACAGAGAGAGAGCCAGGCCTTGGAGGAGACTATGGCCTCAGCCAAAAGTGTGTTGAAACAAGCTCATGGGCGAGGAGTGGAGCTGGAGGGGATTTTGGAGGTGCTTACTGCAGTTGGTTTATTTTTTTTATGATCTTCAAAAAAATATTAACACTGAAATCTAATATGTAATTTGTCTGTCAGTCATGGAGCAGGCTTGTGGAGGATTACCAGGAGTTGTGTAAGCAGCTCGAGGCCGTGGAGTGCAGTATACCGTCTGTAGCTCTGGTGGAAGAGACCGAGGAGAGGCTGACGGAGCGAATCGGTCTATTCCAGGTACATACGTAGAAGTATTGGTGTCAATTTGATATAGAGTGTATATAGAGAGTGTAGATCACAAAAGAATAGTGTGTTGGGCAAGACCTTAAATAATAAATATGATTAAAAACTGAGCTTGCGTCTTTTGTCTCTCGTAAGCGTCTGAAGGCCAGTCTGACAGAGCACCAGCCGCAGCTGTACCAGGTGCTGGAGGAAGGCAAACGGCTGCTTCTGTCCGTGGGGTGTTCAGACCTGGAGAACCAGCTCACGCAGCTTGGGGAGCACTGGCTCTCATCCACCACCAAAGTCAACAAAGAGCTGCACCGGCTGGACTCAACCCTCAAACACTGGAGCAGGTCAGTGTGGCTGCGTTTAGATGATGAATAATATATAGTAAAGTCTGTTGAAGTAGTAGTTATAGATAGTTTTCCATGTTAGGGCATCATACTGTCGCGAGGGCTTCTATGAGTTCCCTCGTGCAGTGATGAGTTGCAAATTGCCATATAAATAAAAGCTGTTTTTGCTCTTTTTGTGTTGAAATTCCAGGTATCAGAGTGAATCGGCAGAGTTGAGCCAGTGGTTACAGTCGGCGCTGGGTCGACTTGAGTTTTGGACGACACAATCGGTTACTGTCCCACAAGAACTGGAGAACGTCAGAGACCATCTTTATGCTTTCCTTGTGAGTCTATCAACATTCACGCCTATGTTTAAAGGTATGTGAAAATCGTTGTAACTAATTCTGCTTTTCCGTTCAGGAGTTTTCCAAGGAGGTGGACGCCAAGTCATCATTGCGGTCTTCAGTACTGAGCACAGGCAACCAGCTCCTCAGGTTGAAAAGAGTGGACACGGCGGGTTTGAGGACAGCCCTGGGACAGGTTGACATTCACTGGGCAGAGCTGTTGACCCGTATCCCAGTGGTGCAGGAAAAACTCCATCAGGTCTGGATACTCTGACAATTGTATGGAAAAAATTTTGGTCTTTCTTTGTGGCATTCATATTTATTCCCTTTTTTGTCTTCAGTTGCAAATGGAGAAGCTGGCCTCACGTCACGCCATCGCAGAGCTTATGAGCTGGATCACTCTCATGGAAAACATAATCGCGGAGGATAAAAACAAGATTTCTGACGCTGTGGGCTCAGAGAGAGTGCAGGGCTTTTTACAAAAATACAAGGTACACAACTCACAAAACTTCAAATGGTAATTTTGTCTCGGCTTAGACTCATTTTCTTCTATGTGCATTACAGGGTTTCCGTATAGATCTGACTTGTAAGCAGCTCACTGTGGACTTTGTGAACCAGTCAGTGCTGCAGATTAGTAGTCAGGATGTGGAGGGAAAGCGCAGTGACAAGACTGATTTTGCAGAGAGGTTGGGAGCAATGAACAGACGATGGCAGATACTGCAGGGGTTGATTACAGAAAAGGTACACTTACAGATTATGAATGCCCAGTATCTGAAATATATAAACTCTATTATTAGTATTGATCTAGGGGAATTATTATTTACTTGTGGATCTTTTCCTTTTATAGATTCAGCTTTTGGAAGGACTTTTGGAAAGTTGGTTTGAGCACGAGAACGGAGTCCAGGCCTTGAAAACCTGGCTCACTCTACAGGAGGAGAAACTAAAGAAGAAGCACAGGATTGAGGACGTGGCGTCTGTTCAGAATGCACTGAAAGATTGCCAGGTATTCTTATAGTATGATAATACTATGTGTGTGAGATGATAAAGTTTCTATGAGATGTTAATGGATGAGATTATTTTGTTTTACAGGAGTTGGAAGAATTAGTGAAGGACAAAGAGAAGGATCTTGAGAAAGCTGTGGAACGTGGAAATGCACTTATTCAGAGCAAGAGAGGAGAGGCTTGTGCAGCAGTTAGGGAGACTTTAAAGAAACTAAACCAATCCTGGAGTCATCTGGATCACATGGTTAGCCTATGAATGCTTTTTTCTTCTTCTTATGGCTATGCAATCACTCATAGTATGCACAAATATGCAACAAAGTCTCAACAGTAAAGGCCCCACAGCATAACATTGCATTCAATAAAAATAATGATAAACCATAAACCACCGTTTTTAGTGTATGGCTTAACCCATTGCAAAAATAGCATCGTCAGTGTCTAGCCGAGCATTAGGAACATGTTTGGTATCGCTTGTATGTTGTTAATTTATTACAATTTTGTTGCTGTTGCGACAAACTGAAATGTTTTTCTTTAAGTAAAAAATACTACTCATTGACTCACTGACTGGAAATGTAACAAGCAACAGCTATCTCCACATAAATAAACCTCTCGACAGTCACTTTTTTCATTGTCTATTCAAATACAGACCTGTACTAAGTTTATTTGTAATTTGTCTCTTCCTCTCCTGCAGATAAGTCAGATGAAAGTGAGTTTGAAGTTGGTGCTGGAGCAATGGACCCTGTACCGACGTGCGGCTGAGGAGATTAATGGACACCTGATGGAGGGCAGGTACTCGGTGTCCAGGCTGCACCTCCTTAACGGGTCCCTGGAGGCAGTCCAGCAGCAAGTCGAGAGTCTGGAGGTGAGAGGGCAGCCTCAATTTTCACCCAAAAGACTAAAAAAAATAGATTTTTGTGTGTGTGATCTAAATTGTGTTATTTTCTTTTCTGGTGTGTTTGTGAAGAACTTGCAGGAGGAGATGGATAAGCAGGAGAGTAGTTTGAGAAAGTTTGGGACGGTAACGCAGCAGCTTTTAACGGAGTGTCATCCGTCTGTGGCCGAAACGTTAAACCGGGCGCTACGAGATGTCAATATTAGGTAGGGTAAACGTAAAATGTACTTTACTCAAAAGTTTGTCCCTACTGTATAAAATATTGTTTGTTTATCCATATTTTTCAGGTGGAACGGCCTCCTTGAGCAGATCTCGGAGCAGCTAAGGAGCAGTAAAGCCCTGCTGAGTCTGTGGCAACATTATAAGACGCTGTACGGCCAGTGCATGATCTCAGTTCAGAAACAGGAAGACCGGGTGGATCGTCTGCTAAAGCGCGCCACCGACAGGGAGATATCAGAGGAAGAGAGTCGAGCATGGATGAAGGATTGTGATGTATGTACTTTCATTTATACAGTATATATTTTTTCTCATTAATTGGACTGGATTGGAGTGTAATGTTATTATGGTTCTGATAAGCTATTGTTTGGAAATTCCTAACATGCACTTATTCCACGTATTTGTAAAGTCGCTTTGAGCAGGCTGCTTGAATTTTAAATCTGAGCCCTGTCTCTTCAGATTACACAGAGCTGGTGGACAGGCTCAGAAGTTCGGGCTCAAATCCACAATTTTTTTTACAAAGCGTCTATTACGAGTGCAGCATACCAAATCCCAGCCTGTCTCTTTGTCTGCTTAAATGTAGATTCACAGCACAAACGAACAAAAGCCTTTTCAAACGAGAGGCAGAGAGGAATGACAGGCGCCTGATTTACACTTCAGGGGCGCCTCCCTCAGTGTCACGGTACGCTTGTGGAAACAAAGTCTCTGTAGTGATTTTTGGAGGAATTGAAAACTATTTTGGAGGCTGTACAAATTGTTAATTACAGCTTTCAAAGCAAGTCAAATATTCAATAAGTAGTAAAAAAAATATGATTAATAAACTCGACTAATAAAGGCAACACGGGACCAGGACATATCTAGCAGTAATCCTGGATTTAACTTTAACTTGACTGGCCATGGTTAAAGCAGGAGTTGAGCAGGATAAATACAAGAACAAAAATGTACAGATCAGGACATGATCAGGGCTCAATCAGGACTGCCAAATTAAGACCTAAACTACAAAAGGCCTCTTAATACTGCAAGGAGTCCATATAACTTTACTATTAGTGGGAGAAATCTAACTGTCATATTTATGAAATCCTCTTTTGTGTGACACAGGACTGTCTGAGTGACCAGACCTCAGTGCAGCGCTCTCTTCAACAGCTGCAGACTTTAGGGCAACAACTGAAGAGCCAAGTGGACGCCTCGTTCTCGGCTGCCCTCCAAACGGACCACCTGTCTCTCACACACCGCTTAGCAATGCTGGAGCACTCCCTCCACAGGCAACAAGAAGTACTGCAGGTATGGGGTACACTCACGCCTCCAGAATCCACAGCACGATACAAACATGACTTCAGTACTTTCTCTCAGTATTGGCCCACACTGTGTCTGTTTTTTTCATTGGCTCTGTGTTGATGACAGATCGCTGATAATGAAATCACATTCTGTTTTTTTTGTCCTCACATCACACATCGCGTACTGTCTGTGTTTTTTTCCAGTGTGGCTCTCAGTCCTGTGAAGGCTTCAGAGAGCAGTTGAAGACACTTGTCAGAAAAGCCGAGGAGGCTGAGGAGGTGCTGAAGGATCCAGACCCCACAGGCCTCTCAGACTTGACTGCTATTCAGATACGGATGGACAAACTTAAGGTAAAACCGAGCTATATGAGTATGAGCGTCACCTAGCTGTACCTGAACTTGGTGCTGTTTCTGCAGGTTCAGCTGCTGAAGTTGAGCAGCCTCGCCGCAGACTTGGAGCGTGTGAATGATCTGGTTTACCGACTGCCCGTCAGTGACTCTGATGTCAAACAGCTGCAGAGCCTCAACAGATCCTGGGCTGCTCACGCCGCTCATCTCGCTGAGAGGTTTAGGTACAATGTCCTGAAAATAGCGACTGAAATAAATGTAAATATAAATGTACAAATCACTTGTTTGTTGTTGTTCTTTTAGTAAACTGCAGGCCATGATGCTCCAGCGTCAAAGCTTTCTTCAAAAGTGTGAGGCCTGGATGGACTTCCTGTCACAGACTGAACAGAAACTCGCTACTGATATTTCAGGCAACTGCCAGAGTCTACTGGAGCAACAGAGAGACCATGAGGTTGGCCACAAAAGCATTTTCTTCAAATTTACTTTTGATTTTTCCCATATGAATATATATTATTGTTTAGAAAGTTGGTGTAGCGGCCAAATGCCCTGTGCAGTGTCCGCTCTGATCGCAGTGTTTTAAGGCGTCGGACGCGTGTCTTCCAACAAAGAATGCATGAAAATACTGTGTTCCAAAAGCTTTATTGGCATCACCTTCAGCCATCCACAATATACACAGCTCCTCAGCACCCACAGACACGGTCGAAAGACTGTTTACCTCCACACTGCAACACCTGTGTGCATTTGACTCTGCCTTTTATAGGGCAGGTAATCAGGTAACAGGATACACACAGCGCCACGCAGTGGCAGGAGGCTAAAACATGGATCAAGGCATAAATGGCTCCAACACACCGGCCCCTTAATTGTTAGAGCCTGGAGCGATAACAATTACATACAAAAATTAACAGAGCCATAATCAAACTTATTTGATATGTTAAAACTTGTGCAGAATGTATAGCTTTTTCTAGAACACAAAATCAATATCCACATTCCAAAATCTTATCAATACTCAACATTTCATAATTAGCATTCCATCCCGGTTTAGTTTAAAATCAATATATACATTTCCACCTCTTTCTTTTGAAGGCCTTGCAACTCTTTAGTTGAAACAGTTTGAGGGCTCGCCAACCAAACAGGAACAAAACAAAACAAAACCATACAGCAATACATTTTTTAGAGTTCATTAATGCCCCATTCACATGTGTGGGTTCACCAAGAGTTTGTGGAGACAGAGCAACAACTGCTGTGATGTTGTGCACTGCAAGGTGGAGGTCATTTGTGGGCAGTGCGTCCTTGGATGGTCCACTAACCAGCCCAAGTGGCAGCCTTTTTGGAACTGGCCTGTCACTGTCGTCGTCCTCCACAGAGGCAGCAATCTTCTCAGGCTCCTCGTCCTTAGAGCCATCAGCAACCACCTCAGCAAGAGGCTGGTCAACGTATGATCTGCTCTCACTGTCCAATTTGATGGAAATCGATTCCACCAGGTCCACATCAGGAATCCAAATTTCCGGTTGGTGCTCAAGAGTAGCAGGAAGAGGACAGTGTGGGAAATCATTAGGAGAGTGCATTTCAGTGGGGTTACCGGCCCCTGAATCAGCACACGGAACCACCACTGGAACGTACATCTCTGGTCCCTCCCAGTCAATTTCTTCAAACTTGTCACCGGCCCCTGTTTCACCTGCAACACCACAGAGCTTCTCTTGAGCCAAACTGGACTTATTTGATTTGCGTTTCTTTGACGAATTTAAAACCGCCAGTTTTGCAGCAACCTCGGCTATTTTAGTTTCAAGGTCCAGTTCTTCTAATCTTCTTTTAATAGCACGTTGTTTTGCTTCAAGCTCATATTGCTGTTCCATAAATGAAGCTTTGACCAATAGCGCAGCATGCCTAGCCTTTGCCTTTAATAGAGCTGCTGCTACAGAAGCTTTCATTTTCTTTACGTCATGAGTGTCTTTATGTGACCCTTCACGTTTTATTTTTTCATTTTTGTAATTTTTATATTGAAGTGGGTTGTGCGCGGTTTTTACAGTGTTCTTTTTTACAGTGCACACCAAGTCCCGTTCCCAAAAGTCAATATTCTGTTCGTGCGCCATCATCAAGTCATGCGCTTTTAAACGACCAAAGTTATTGCGTACCCGATGGCCAATCCACGCGGCCTTCTCCAAACGTGTGGCGCTCACTGCGGGGCGGGCTGCTTCCTCGTGATGCTTGCGGCCTCTCCGTTGCAATCAATGAAGCTCCCGCGCCGTCTCCGTCCCTCGCCCATTGAAGTCGCCACAGTTGTAGATAGAGGACGCAGACCGTCTTCGATGCCGTCCCCTTCCTTCCTCCTCCCGCCAACAGTCCGCCGGCTCGCCGTAGACCTCGCGACGATCACCGCTACGGTAGTTGGTGGGTCCTCTACTCCAGGTAACCGTGCTGTGCCAATCACAGCGGCGCCACCAAGTAACGCCAGGTGCCTGAGGTAGTCTTTCGACAAATTTGCGGCCAAATGCCCTGTGCAGTGTCCGCTCTGATCGCAGTGTTTTAAGGCGTCTCGGACGCGTGTCTTCCAACAAAGAATGCATGAAAATACTGTGTTCCAAAAGCTTTATTGGCATCACCTTCAGCCATCCACAATATACACAGCTCCTCAGCACCCACAGACACGGTCGAAAGACTGTTTACCTCCACACTGCAACACCTGTGTGCGTTTGACTCTGCCTTTTATAGGGCAGGTAATCAGGTAACAGGATACACACAGCGCCACGCAGTGGCAGGAGGCTAAAACATGGATCAAGGCATAAATGGCTCCAACAGTTGGTATCTGACATCAACACCTGAATGTGTGTTTTGCAGCTCAATGTGATTTTACTGATTCTATTTGTTCCGTTACAGCTGTTCCAGGCAGAAATGTTCAGTCGACAGCAAATCCTATATTCGATCATTAGTGACGGCCATCGGATGTTGGACCAGGGACAAGTGGATGACAGGTGAGCACTCTGTCCATCTTACATTACAGTACATCACTACTTTGCCTTCTAATTTACATAATGTTCCTGTCTGTAGGGATGACTTCAGTGTGAAGCTGGCTTTGCTGGGTAACCAGTGGCAGTGTGTGGTGCGGCGGGCGCAGCAGAGGAGGGGCATTATCGACAGTTTGGTGCGACAGTGGCAGAATTACAGAGAGACATCTGACAAACTGCAGCGGTGGCTCCAGGAAGTGTCCCATGAACCAGACCTGCATCAGTCCGGAGAGTGTGTGGCCTTACAGCAGGCCAGGAACCTCTTAGACCAGATACAAGTAAGTTGGAGATGACTGTCAATAATTAATACATTTTCTATCTATCTATCTATCTATCTATCTATCTATCTATCATGGCAGTCAGATTATCCTACAATGTAAAATTGTTGGAAAGCTGGAAGATTTTATATAGATAGAAAAAGAAAGAGTCATATTTAAAAGTTCTCGAAATATGTAAAATATTTTATCATTTTAATATGGACTTAAAATGATCTAATGTCAGGTCTAGTTGGAATAAGAAACGTCTTTTTGGAAAAACCCTGGCGTTGTCCTTGGATCAAACTGAGACCCTTAATCTGTACTTCAAAGCCTGTCAGACAAGTGTATGTATTTTTTATGAGGTCGCTACAAGGGCATTTCCAGCTAATTTATACTCTGTAAAACCTCATTATCGCTTAATGTGTAGTTCTAATCCATCAACGCCTCTAGACTTTAACAGAACACTCTTAATTAACTCCCAAACAATCTTTTCCCTGTCCCACTTTAGAATCCCATAGTAAACCCACTGTCCCATCTGTCTATGTCGTGGCTCTTGCAGCTCAGAGAGAGGGTGCTCCAGAGACAGCAGGGGGTCTATGTCCTGACTGTGGAGGCTGGGCGGAGTCTGCTCATGTCGGCCGACGCTCAGGTCGAGTCCAGACTCCAGACCGAACTCATGGAGATCCAGGACAAGTGGAGACACGCCCACCACCGGCTGGACCAGCAGAGGAGGGAGCTGCACGGGCTGCTCAAGGTCAGAGAAACACCACAAATACTCACTGACTGGTTCATCTCGAAACGTCGCTAAATCAGGATATTGAATATAATGAATTCATTCTTAAATGTTTTTCTTCATGTGTAGTTAGAGTTCAAAGTTTTGGAAATAACAGTGTAGTTAAGTGAAGCATGCCGCCTTGTCTTTACCTGGTGGGTTAAAGGGGCGTTATCTAATAATCTCAGATAATAATAATCTTTATTCTTTAATAATCCCCAGGTTTATTGCTGCATTTCAAGGTTAAAATTTGTAATATCAAACATGTCATTTTTCCTCTTGAAGTTGGATGTTATTGTATAAGATGTGGCAATCTGGAGGTGAAGCTTATTTTTAATAATGTAATTGATGTATCTGCATTAAGTTTGTCCAGAATTGTGTGGAAACAGAATAGAGACACATTATTTATGAAGCACAATCCCAAACACACAGAAAAAGGATGAATAAATTGTCAAAGATATATGCAAATTACTGTCAGGAAGGTGACTTGCTGCAAATTTAAAGAGACGTGTGTTAAGATGTCAAAAGGCTTGCTTTTTCACTAAGCAATGACAGCACTTTGAAAAGATGCATCTAAAAGGGGCTTTTCAGCCTCTCTCATTTTTACAAAAATGGGACAGCCTGACCTTTTTTTCCAAACCTTTCAGTCTAACTATAGCTGCAGCATTTCTTAGAAATGATTTTGTTTTCTGAGCTGTTAAATCTTTGGAGCTTAATCCATGTCACAGAATACAGATTTATTTCTGCTTAGTCACTGTGTGGTGCTGCTTTGGTGCCCTCACGGTCAATTTGATAATTGAAAACATTCATAAATCAAGTATTTAATAATTAAGTTGTCAGGGACCATTAACACTTTGCAACAATTAAAAAATGTAATGATTACAGTCATTGTGTGTCTGCTTATGTCTACATGTACGATAAATGTGGATGTCGTTTGTGTAGAATTGGGAGCGTTGTGAAAAGGGCATCGATGCTTCTCTTGAGAAGTTGAGGATCTTTAAGAAAAAGCTGTCTTTGCCGCTGCCGGAGCATCACGAGGAACTGCACGCTGAGCAGATCCGCTGCAAGGTAAATGCTGCTCCTTACAGAAGCTTTCTAAGGTCACTGCTGACACTGGTGTATTGACCTGCCTATGTAGTACTATGCACACTTTGCTTCTAATAGGGGTATGTATTCAAGCATGCAGTACTTGGCTCCCATCAACTTGCTAATCTATCTACCAGGATAAACAGACACAGCTGAAAAATAAGCTTCTGTCTCTTTGTGTGACCTTGCTAGATTTGGATTGTCTGTCTGCACCGCTGTTTGTGCCTTTTATATAGATTATCTTTCTTGTCACACATACTGAAAAGCAAGTGTATTCATATTTATGTAGAGGATGTAAATGTCATCATTATCCAAATCACTGCCAGCCATTAGATAGATAATTTGCCTTAGAATCCCCCGAAGAGTACATAATAGCATCAAAACTAGTTATTTAAAAACATGACTCTTGTGAGCTCCAAAACCATTTTTTTCTTTTTTTTCCTATGAAACATCCCTTGCCAGTAGGTGGGTTCATGTTTCATTCATGACACGTAGCTGGGTCCTTGGGGAGGAGGGGGCAGTGAGCGTGGATGTTGGAATCAGCTGAGGACAGAGAGGGGGGTGGGGTGAGAGCCACGCTTGGAGGAGAGAGAGAGGGAGGCAAAGAGAGGCAAGAGGGTGCATGAGCCGAGTCACACCGAGAGCATCACTTTTAGTTGTGGGGGTGGAGGCATGCATGTGTTAGCCGTGCGGTACGTGATTGAGAAATTCACTGAGGCTACAAATGTTTGACATTAAAAGTGGTCTCCTTTATACTGTAGACAATATTGTATTTATTTATGGTTTGTGTGTATGTGTGTTTTAGGAGTTGGAGAACACCGTGGAGGGCTGGACGGACGACCTCACTTCCCTGTTCATGTTGAGGGACTCTTTGGAGGGCGTGGTCAGTGCTGATGACATCACAGTCCTTCAGCAACGCCTCCAGCTCCTTCAGCGCCAGTGGGAGGAGGTCTGCCACCAGGTATGTTTTATATAGCATGTGGGGAGATGTTTTTACAACTATACAATTATTATTTTTGTTTAACATGAAGTTTCTTTCAATACAAGGTTCCTTAGTTGAATTTATCTCCGTCTAATCCTTCTGTTGTATCTCTCCAGCTTTCCCTGCGTCGGCAGCAGGTGAGTGAGAAGTTAAATGAGTGGGCCGTGTTCAATGAGAAGAACAAGGAGCTGTGTGAGTGGCTCACACAGATGGAGAGCAAGGTCTCTCAGAACGGAGACATCAGTATCGAGGAGATGATCGAGAAGCTGCGCAAGGTAGGTTGTTTTGTTATAAATCTCGTATATTTTTTGAATGCAGTTTAAACCAATGTGCCCATCCTAATCTCTGTGGTTTGACCCCTCAGGACTACCAGGAGGAGATCAGTGTGGCTCAGGAAAACAAGCAGCAGCTACAGGTGATGGGGGAGCGTCTGGCCCGGGCCAGTCAGGACAGCAAGGCCTCAGACATCCAGCACAAACTCGGCAAAGTCAGCGAGCGCTGGCAACATCTGCTGGACCTCATCGCTGCCCGGTGAGTGCACACCTCAGAGAATCAAAATTAGTTTTACAAAGGTTTTCCAGTGGCTTTGGCTAATAGTATGCAGGTCTGGTTCTACAGGGGTGCAAAAGGGGGCAATGCAGCCTCTTTTTGAAATGTTTGCACCCTCTGTCGTAGTTGCATCACAATATATTTGATTATGAGAATCTCTATTTGCACCCCTTTGAACCCTCAGTCAGGTTGTTCGAGAGCCAGCTCTGGTTGAATGCCGTTACTCTTAGCAACACTAGATGTCACTGTTTCAATGTATCACTACACATTGAATAAACACAGCAAGCTGAATATTAGTTTTCCCACAATTCAATTTTCATATTCTGGACCTTACCCAGACTTTGAATGATCTCGCACTGTGTCCCTCCGACAGTTGCTCTTTGTGCTTCGAGGACGAGGACAGTGACCCCACAGGGACAGCTGCATTCAATGTGGTTCATAAACAACTTGAAACATGACAACATTACTGCCCCTGTGGGAAAATACTTGCAAACGTGACCGTTGTTAATTAAGTTGAAAACTGAGAAAGTGTATGGATAAAAACCTGAATTTAAACACATTTAAAGCGTGCTATGTTTTTCCATTGTGTGTTTGTGTGCTGAGATAAAGGCAGCTCTAAAGCACATGCCTCTGACTGAACTCCTGTTTTAGCAGCAGCAGTACTTGTCACTCCAGCCGCTCCCCCCTCACGCACACACTTGTTTCAGCTTCCCTCTTTTTTTAACCTTGGACGGCAACAGTTGATAAGTCACAGTTGTGCCACTCCAGCCAGTACCTACTGCTGCCCCGCCCCCTTGTGCTCAACCAAAGTTTAAAGAAAGTCCCATGTGGAGCTCCCAGACAAACAAGACAAGCATTTGGATCTTTACACTTCTCGACGCTTTCGTTGTCTTTGGGAATTTCAGACCCCCATGGTTTTGGATTTAGGGTTGGATGACATGGCAGGATGCCCGAGTGAGGATCTGCCAGAATGTGACTGCGATATCAACAGGCAGGACCAAGTTTTTGATTTAGAGAATGCACAAAGTGAAATATATGGTCTAACTTTGAAGCTGCTAAATTGTCTAGGGCACTTGCCTTGTTCAGACTTTGTTGATTGAACTAAACTAAGTGTGTCTAGGCGCTGTTTTAGGATTTGGTCCTGCTGCCCACTTATCTAGACTGGCTGGATAAAAGCATAGCATTTTATTAGCAAATGATATATTCTCCCATCTCTAAAATCTTTAACTCTTGCAGGGTATTCTGACATTCAGTATGAATATGTTACAGTGTTTACTGTAGCTCTAGGAATGTGAACTTGTAAATGATGCAGTGAGTGCAAGAGTCAGGGTTCATGTTGAGTTCTTAAGCTGAGGTCATGTCTGTTTGTATGTTTATACTTGTATGTTTTCGAGTGAGTGAACGGATGCTAGTCTTCAGTGGCCATTACGTTACATTGTTGACATTGGTGAAACAAATATGTATTTATTTATTTGTTAGTTTGTTTATTTGGTCGGGTCAGTGCATGTTAATGAACATGGGTCTTAGTCATGTAAACACGCGACACCGGATTGTAGTCTTGGGCTAATTTACATCCATTGTCCTACCCACGCACTCTCAAACAAACTCGCATTCATCCTGGCCTATTGTACATGTTTTTAGTGGTAGGGGAAGAGCATGCCAACTCCACACTGAAAGGCCTGTGTGGAGTTTTGACATACATTTCAAATACTTCAAATGTATGTCAGTTTTGTGACTGACTAGTTGGAATAGAAAAGTGTGCATGTATAACAGTTTTATGACATGTGCCAAATGACTCCAGCTCACATTAACAAGATTATATCTTTGATTCAATTGCTTTATAAGGTTTGAAAACATTTTTGAGGGATGTGTTCACTGGCATGAAGATGTTTTTCAAATATTGGTAACATTGAACTGATTGAACTGTATGTTTTTCAAGGTGATTAAAAATGTGTTTATTGAGAAAGAAAGGTGTTTATTGCTTGGTCAAAATTGCTTGATTTTGGTTGAAACTTCTTTACACTGATGTTCCCTGCCCTCTTTTGTTTACCGTTATGGCGCACAGGGTGAAGAAGCTGAGGGAGACGCTGGTGGCCGTGCAGCAGTTGGATAAAAACATGAGCAGTCTGCGCTCCTGGCTCTCCCACATCGAGGCCGAACTGTCCAGGCCCATTGTCTATGACACCTGTGACGACCAAGAGATCCAGAGGAAACTCAATCAGCAACAGGCAAGAGCGGACAAACTTAATCCAAATATATTGCCTAGAAGAGTCCAACCCTCCTCCTAATTTTCTGTAGAGAGTTGAATAACTCATGTGGAAACTACATTGTCACTCATACAGTGTGTGTCTTGCCGCGCTGCAGTTGGTACAGTATTAGTGTCTCTCTGCTGCCAAGATATGCCTGCAGTAAATCAGGCAAGACTCAGAGGCTGTGCAAAACATGCAAGAAATTACAAATGGGCTTTTAGATCGCCTTCAAAAGTGTTGTATTTTAAATTTTGCATTTTGGGGGCGAGTCTGGCCATTTCCTCGCTCTCATATTGTCATTGTTAAAAGAGAAACAAACATGGATTGAACATTCTTTGGTTTCTAGATTCCACTGATATAATGATGTTTTTTGTAACTATTGCTTACTTTGATTGCTAACATTACAGGAGCTGCAAAGGGACATAGAAAAGCACAGCACCGGTGTGGCCTCTGTCCTAAACCTGTGTGAAGTCCTACTGCACGACTGCGACGCCTGCTCCACTGAGTCCGAGTGCGACTCCATCCAACAGGCCACGAGAGGCCTGGACCGACGCTGGAGGAACATCTGCGCTATGTCCATGGAGAGGAGGCTCAAGTACAATTTATATTCAAATTTATCAAGTAGCTGCAAAACTAATCTCAACAATAAATATCACCCCCGAACTGTTTAGACCTGGTTGAAATTGTCAAGGCAATATTTTCTCATTGTTTGCTTAGGATCGAGGAGACTTGGAGATTGTGGCAGAAGTTTCTGGACGATTACTCCCGGTTCGAGGAATGGCTCAAGTCATCAGAAAGAACAGCAGCTCTGCCAAACTCATCAGGAGTGCTGTATACTGTAGCTAAAGAGGAGCTGAAGAGGTTTGAGGTATGTAAATGCTCTTGTATTGTGGTTTCATTATACAGTATCTCTCCACAGAAGGCTAAAAATAAACGAGTGTGAACCTGTTATAGCAGCGGTGTAAAAGCAGAGTAGAAACGTGAGTGTCATGTTGCAGTGGGTTGGTCCAGCTGCTGTGGTCCATCACAGGCACGTGTTATTCTTGATCCCACCAAGTCCTCTTTGTTCTCTGCCATGGTTCTCAAGCACTTGGTCAGGGTCTTAGTAGGTAATCTGAATTTGATTTGGTATACAAAAAAATAGATAATAATGAATATATCATTTAAAGGATTTTTTGAAGAGCAGTAGTGAACTTAAGGGTTTGCACCACCAACAAATTCAAAGGTCTTAAAGGATCTGTATCATGCTATTTTAGCCAATTTCAAAGTAAACTATAGGCATTTATATGATATATGGTACCTCTATCACTATGGAGTACTAATTTTTGAGTAGTAAGTATTTTCTGGGGGTATTTTCCAAACCCGGAAGACACTTCTATTCAGTTAACTCTGCCCCTCTCTCATTCCACATTTGCAGTATTATAAATATAAATATCGCTGCAAAAAGTGAAGTTACTTCACACACACACACACAGTTATAAGGAGTTGACATGTGCCACACAGTTTCATAAATGGCTAACACACACGCTAACACGTGTTTTGATTGACTCACCGCTCAGCCTGGCCTCCCCATCATCGGGTGTTTTCGTTATGGCACTCACGTTGGTTATAAAAGTTAATCCACTTTGATTCTGGCCAAGGTTCACCAAGCATCCATCAGGTTGGTTGATATAGTAGCTGAATCCTGGAAAGAAATTCCAACTTCTGGCGAGTGCACTCTTCTTTAGGAAGGTTGAATAGTCCTGTTCCACTCGTAGCCAAACGCGCATTCGTGACATTATCGTTAGGTAAGAAAAAAGAACAGACGGTGTCCAGAGTAGGTTAGAAAGAGCTCCGTCTTCACAAACATGACTTCTGTTCGGATCCTCCGGGGGTGCGTTTGTTTACTCTCCAGGGACAGCACAGACGCGTCGGAGACTCCCTTATTTATTTATTTTTTTTTAATTTTATATATTTATATTTTTCTTACAGAAATAATGAAAAAGCTGTTTTATAAATTAAAATCAGGCCGTAAGGCATTACATTACAGAGGTCTGGCCCTTCCTGTTTGACACTATGATGTAAAATACGTCAGAGTGTCAAAACTCAGTCGTTTTCCAGGAGAGGGCGGAGCAGCTGCTCAGAAAGCAGGATTCAGGAGGATATCTTAGAACTGCGTGAATGAAGCCAAAAAACACTCTGGGGGTGTTTTTGATAAGGAAATAGCATAACAACATGGTTAAAAGCTCCAAAAAGTCGATTTTGCATGATATAGGACCTTTAAAGTAGAACTAAGTAACTTGTTGACCTTAATAAATCCTTTTTGTAGTCCCTCTGGGGGTAATTCAAGTGTTAATGGGATGACTGGGGGGATCTTTCACGAAGAAGAAGCTAACAGGCTAACAGGCAAAGCTAACTGCTGGCTAACGCCACTTTAGCAGTATTTACAGCCTTTGGGTGTAAGTTTGTAAGTTTGGTCAGCGTAGTATTTACTCTCACGGACAAGTAATCAGTAAAAATAATGCAACATGCCACCTGCAGTGGCGCTTATGGCCTCTAGGGGCATGAGTTACTTTAAAAAAATAAAAAGTTGTATATATATATAGTATATGGTACACTAACAAAAAACCTTGTCGCAGATACAATGATTTAATTCACAAATTCTAGCCTAATGGAATTTATTGCTTCCTCAAGAAGAGACTGACATTTATTTGCTATGCAGTTTGATATGACTACAACATATTAATGCCAGTCTCTGTGTGTGATAGGGCTTCCAGCGGCAGGTGCAGGAGTTTCTTACACAGCTGGAGCTCATTAATAAACAGTACCGCCGTCTGGCCCGGGAAAACCGCACCGACTCCTCCTGCCATCTCCGAGAAATGGTGCATGATGGGAACAGGCGCTGGGACAACCTGCAGAAGAGGGTGACCGCTATTCTACGCAGACTTAAGGTAATACACAAGAAAATATGTTTTATGGAGTCTGACGTCACTAAGAACTCCCTGAAACTATTGGTGTTTCTTGTCCTTTTTCAGCACTTCATCGGTCAAAGAGAGGAGTTTGAGACGGCGAGAGACAGCATCCTGGTGTGGCTTACAGAGATGGACCTCCAGCTGACAAACATAGAGCACTTTTCTGAATGTGATGTTCAAGCAAAGATTAAACAACTCAGGGTAAGATGTACTTTTTTCTTTTACATTTTAGGACTTCAAAAGTATAATACTGTCATACATTTTCAGAAACCTATAATAATGTATGATAATTGTATAGTCCTAATTTGGTTTGAAATACTTTTGCACTTGGATTCTTCAGGCATTCCAGCAGGAGATCTACCTGAACACAGGGAAGATCGAGATGGTGTTCAGACACGGGGAGGCTCTGATAGAGAAGAGTGAGCCGCTGGACGCCGCGGTGATCGAGGAGGAGCTAGAGGAGCTGCAGAGATACTGCCAGGAGGTGTTTGGACGAGTGGACCGGTATTACAAGAAGCTCACACGACTACCTGTGAGTTCACCAACTTTATACAGATACACAATGATGTAGTTTTTCAAATGGGAGTTTCAGTTCTTGAAATTTGAGGAAGTCCTTGAACTTTGGGTTTTTACAAAGAGCCTTCAGACACAGTTTGTTGTGCCTTCAAGGGATACAATCTGATTTGCATTCTTTATGTAAGATTTTTAGTTTGAAAACAATGATATACAAAGTCTTGTAGTGAATGCAATAAAATAGGAAATGTCTAGTTTAGTTTTCTCATCAGGCACTGCTAAGATGTTTGTAAATGGTGGGAAATTATTGTTTAGCAACACTCTACACAGATCTGAATGATCTCTAAGTAAACCTTCTTCCTGCTCTCTCAGTTGGTCGATGATGACCTGGATGGTTCAGACAGAGAGCTGGAGATGGAGGAGGGTCCTGAGCTGAACGAGCTGCAGTGGTCAGACTCCCCTGTTCCTCGGACGTCCAGCCGCCACGCCTCAGGGAGCGCACCCCTCCTCAGAGCAGACCGATCAGGCCGGGACACTCCCGCCAGTGTGGACTCTATCCCCCTGGAGTGGGACCATGACTACGACCTGAGCAGAGATCTGGAGAGCCCAGAGGGGCAGACTCACAGGCAAAGCCAGGACGA
This sequence comes from Proterorhinus semilunaris, assembly GCA_021464625.1. Taxonomy (NCBI): domain Eukaryota; kingdom Metazoa; phylum Chordata; class Actinopteri; order Gobiiformes; family Gobiidae; genus Proterorhinus; species Proterorhinus semilunaris. The sequence continues at coordinate 15,343,585 of CM038359.1, forward strand.
GGAGGAGGAGTACCTCAGGACTGGCTCCGCAGTGCTGTCAGGTTAGTTCACATTATGATTGTTTAAATGTTTGTAAGGACTTTATGACCTTAGTGGACTTAGTTATTGATGTAAAATGCATCACACATATACCAAATACTTGTGTAGTGACCAAAGATCCAATGTCTAAACAACTATTAATGAACATATTGTAAAGAGTTTGCCTCTTATGTATTTCTTCCCAGATATAGTAATCCCAGAGAGTCCCGAGGCCTATATTAAACTGACCGAGAACACACTGAAATCCTCCTCTGGTACGAAGCAGCGCTCAGGCTAAAGAGGAACCTCATGAATTAACAAAGCATGCAATAAAAACTTAACCCAGCCAGGCTCCCATAAAGCAGCATGTTTCACCTTCTCAAAATACCAGCACGATAGAGTTGCATGAATTATGCCAACTAATTATTATTACCATCCCATTGTAAAGTTTTGTATTTTATTTCTTTATTTGCTGAATAACCCCATTTTCATCTAGTGTACCGAGCTATGCATGTTACTTCCAGACTAGTGCCATTCACCGCATCCCTCCCTGCCCTGTCGTGTGCACAAATAGTCACCGGGTTATACTTTCCAGGCGACGCGGCTCAGCTGGAGGCCAGTCTGAGGCAGCTGGACCAGGCTCTGGATGCGGGACGGTACCATCTTCAACAAAGAGAGGCCAATGCCAACCGCAGCAGCCCCGACTCCACCTACATGGGCTATGTACGCCACATTGATATGAGTCACAAAATTGTTGTCTAGGGGTTTTCAAACAAATTCACTGTTTAGAGAAGTGTATTTTTAATGACATCTTGTGTGTAGATGCGCCTGATGGGAGAGTGCCGGGGCAGCATCGATGCAGTAAAACGAGCAGAAGGAGAACTAACCGAGGATGAAGATGACGTCCCAGGATTTAACAACCCGAACAGCACTGACCCGCAGAGCACAGGTCAGTACCACACAGCGAGGACACGCCAGAAGTGTAGTATTTGATAGACACAAAAAAAGGCTGAGTTGTTGGTCCATCTTACACTTACACTTTTTTTTTATATCCTGATTTGGGCTTTTCTTTCAGGTGTGATTGAGCGCTGGGAGCTGAACCAGGCCCAGTCCCTCAGCGAAAAGCACAGGTACAAACAGAACCTGCAGCAGTGGCAGCAGCTGATCTCAGACCTACAGACCATGAGGGCCTGGCTGGGACAGTGTGAGGCTGAACTCAGCCAACTGCGAGGGCTGCGCCAAAGTACTGACATACACACCATACAGCAGAGGATCAAGAGGCTCAAGGTTTGTGCTTCATGTACTTTTTTACTTACTCATGTCTCAAACTGGAATTCAATCAATGCAAAATGTGAATGCAGTTTGTTGTCATTTTGATAGACTGTTTCTTGACTTCCTTCTTATAAACTTGTCCTTCACCACCTTGCAAAAACACAAACAAGTGACTGGGGCATTAGACGATCACCGCTCTATAAATAGATGGCCTCATGCCTTCAGGGCTCCACTGACCTACATCTAAAATGTTTGGACCACTTAAGTGTGTCTAACCCCTACCACCTCATGTATTAACGGGGTCTAATAGCCCCCTTCACTTGTGTGTCCCTGTCCTGACCACCTCCTCGTCTGACAATAGGATCTGCAGAAAGGAATGGATGTGCACAAATCCGAGGTCCTGTCCATCAACCTGAGCAGCGCAGACTTCCTCCAGTCCCAGCCCGACTCAGAGGAGGCCTGGGAGCTGCGGGACGGCCTCAAAGAGATGAACTCTCGCTGGGACCGCCTCGGGACGTCACTGGAGGACTGGAGGGATGAACTGCAGCAGGCTCTGTTACAGTGCCAGGTGGGGCAACAAAGGGGGATAGTTTTTCCGCTCATCTCGTGCATATTTTGAAGCGCAGGTTTTAACTCAAATAATATTGTCTCAGGAGTTTCATGAACTTAGCCACGGTCTGCTGCTTTGGCTGGAGAACATTGATCGCAGGAGAAACCAGGTGGTGCCCATCCCACCAGGAGTGGACCGGGAAACTCTACGTGCTCATCACAAAACGCTTACAGTGAGTGAGGTCATGTTGATTGAAGTGGAAGTTGCTTTTTTTCCTGCGATTTGATGATCATTTCAAACATGTATCCATCACTATTATATGTGTGGCAATGAAAACATAACAAAAAACAGCCAATTCGGCCTAATATGAACCTTTAAGTCAACTTTCTAGTCTTGTTAAAGAGTTCTTGACTCAGATTACAGTCTGTGTGCACACGTAACATACTCCTTGCATTTGTTTTGCAGCAAATTAAGCGCGAGCTGTTGGACTCGCAGCAGAAGGTGTCATCGCTCCAAGAACTGTCCGCTCAACTCTTGGTCCACACTAGACCCACCTCTCTGTCCCAGGCCCCGGAGCAGCAGCAGCAGCAGCAGCAGGCCCAGGGCAGTGAGTGTCTGGAGGCCCAGGAGAAGGTGCATGTGATCTGGAACAGGCTGAAGCTGCTGCTGCGGGAGGTGAGCGCCGACCTGGATGAGCTGGAGAGGAGACTGGAAGCGGCCCACGCACAGCAGGTCAGGCACGGGACAGGAGACACTAGTGGCCGGATAGTTATGACTGAGAAATACTGTTGTTAATATGTTAGGCAAGAGAATATTAGTTGTTTTGCCCTTATTTTTGTGTTGGCTTGGGGTAAGTCTATCTGTATCTGCATGTCATATTCAACTATTTACAATTGTTTTTCAGGATGCCATACCTTTACCTGTTGCAAAAGTGGAGACCATTACATTAGCTGAAACTGTGTCAGAAGTGATTCATCACAAACCACTAACGGTAATAATTTTTATTGAGAAGGATTTTTTTCATGTAACAGGTTGCTCAACCGCTTATCCCTTTAAATGATTCTTCCCTTTAGAAATATTTTTATTTTATTTTTCTGCTAGTGCCAAGGTTGCTGCCTCCTTTTGATAATTTTTGCTGCAAACATCATATCAATCTGACGAAATTATACAAGAAAACCTGGCTTTTCGTTTGAGGGTCACTGTTAAATACTGTAATTTATTTAATACATTTTAGAATTAATTCCAGAGAAGCCAGATTTCTTGGTTTTAAAGTCGATCATGTCATTGATTATGCTGCCTCTCTTTGGCTCAATGAAGATTTTCTTTAATGATGTTATGGCTTTTTTATGTTCCTCATCTGAGGCTTAGTCTTTATTTGCCCTTGACTGAACCATTCTTTTCTTTCTTTTACCCCTCCCTGCTCATTGCGTGCCACAGCCCCGAGGCAAAAGTAGTCAGATCCACCCGGGACATCCCGAGAGCAGACCGCGCCACAGGTACTTGTCTCCTGGACTCTAGCCGCTCTGGACGATAATGGAACAAGCAAAGAAACAACTTAAATTTCTTCTTCTTCTAAAAAGTGTACTTCTTACTCTTCAACCAGTTTGTTCCATGATCCTCCATGCTGCTAGAGGGTTTGTTTACTGTGAATGCCCAACTCTGGGACTTTATTTTTTGGCAAATGTTTTCCCTGCTTTTCTTTTCTTTGCTTTGCAGCTTACTCTCCTCGGACAACTTTCCATTAAGTTTTGTCTGCCTGCATTTAATCTTGTTTCCCACTAGGGAGCACCATCTCTGCCAATAACCTTCTACTTTAGCTGTTTCTACTTCCTGTTTAAAACTTCCTACTTTTACTGCATTTTCAAATGTAACATTTCCTTTATTCTTTTAAACTGAATAATCCTTTTGTTTTTCCTAAACTAAACAAAAAGTCTATGTAATCTAAATTAAGTCTATGTTCTAGAATAACTCATATTCAGCATCACTCCCTTGCTTTATTTCAAGCATTGGTACTGTACATTTTATAAACTGACCGACTGTAAATTGGCTGGTGGGACGGGGGTCGGCATGTGGGACCCTCCTCTGTCCCGGTGCAGCCAGAGGAACATAGCATTCCTCCCTCCGTCAGAGGAAGTCTCCGGAAAGGCATTTGGCTTTTCTCCTGCTTCTGTATGGAATGAGACGTGGCATTGAACTCTTACATACTTAAGAGTTTCTCCCTGTAAAAGCAGAGCTGGCTATAAATTCATGTGGTTATTGGCTGCTGTTTTATGAATGCAGCTGTTTTGTGCGCGCAGTAATTAAGTGTTAAAAAAGGCAGTTGCTCCGTTATGGTCTGAACAGTTTTAGTTTTCTTTTTCATATTTCATATTCTCCTTGTAGATTTTTTTTAAAATAGGAATAATTAAACGAGGATTAAAAACATTGTGTATGTTCCTGCAGCCAGGGCAGGTCACGAGACGCCGCTGGCTACGGTTCTTCCCGTTCTGACGTCGCAGTCTCTTCGCCCGGAGGGCGGTCATTTGTGCTGCGGGTGCTCAGGGCGGCGCTCCCCGTCCAGCTCCTGCTGCTCCTCCTCATCGGCCTGGCCTGCCTTGTACCCATAACGGAGCAGGACTACAGCTGTCACCATGCCAACAACTTTGCTCGTTCCTTCCACCCCATGCTGCGCTACACCAACGGACCTCCGCCCATATGAGCCACACAAGTATCTACCTTCTGCTTCAAGGATGAGAGAAATATAATTTCAAATCATTCACATGGTTTGACAAATAAAAAATCTTGAATCTTTTGCCAAGGACACCACTGACTCCAGCGAATGTCTCCATCACCCTGTGCCCTAAACGCATCAGACTGTCCCATCGGGAAGCACCACGCATTATGAAGTGAATCAGAAACGTACTAATGTTGCACACTTTTGTCCTAAAGCCCTCCAGAAAAAATGGACCTTTATTGGGAGAGGCCACCCCCCATTCCCAATGTTGCATTTTAAATTAATTTGAACTAATCTGTATATTATTTTTAAGGTTTCTGGGAAAACCTATTAAATCATTGAAATTCAAAGCACTATTTATATACTGTGTGTTGGGAGCCAAAGTCACCTGTGCTATTGTCCATTATACCCAGTGCTGCTACTATTTATTTCATGTTCACTTAGGTTAGTACTTATGAATCTCCAGCAGCAAAGTACTGCTTGTTGTAAATGTAAAGTGTAGCGCCGCCATCGAGTAGTTATTTTTTATGAAGACTTTTTGATTGACAAATGTAAACCACTAAGAACCATTGAGACAAACGACATGGAATTACTATTTGTTCTAAAATACTTATTTAAGTGGCAGCTAAGCTCTGCTGCTGCACAGATTTGTGCTAAAACTGATAAAGGAGTCTCTTTGATAATGAAACTGACGCACTGAGCGCACTGTTGAAGGTACTGCACTGATGCCGTCCAGCCACAAGGCTTGACTTTCTTTCTAAAAAACAAGGCTTGTATTATTTTTTTATTTCAGTATTTAATCATTTAGGGGCAATTATGTATAACACATATGAGCACTCTGGTTACAAAGTAATTTGTACATGAATGTTGCCTTTGATTATAAGGCAGGGCAGTTATTTTTTTAATGTGTTTGCTCACGCACTTAAAAGTCCCTTACTTTTAAGAAGCCAAACAATCACTGACAGTGTTTAGTTGATGGCTAAATATGTGCTTTGTATTCATGGTAATAATTATTTCGCTGTGATGACACATCAAAATCACTGCGCTGTTGAACCAGAATCTGTAAAAAAATAATATGAAAATGGTTATTTATGTATGTACAGTTTGCTAATGCTGACTCTTTGCAAAAAAATTAAAACTTTAAATATTTATTTGTTGTTCAAATGTGGACTGTGTTAGCATTCACAAGCCTGTAGACAAATCAGGATCTGACAATTGTCAAATCCCAATGGTCAGATCCTACCAAATACATGTTAAACATTTGTATATATGTATATTTTTTTTCCATTTTTTTTTTTTCATTTTAATCAAATAACAATGGCCCAAGCTGGCACGGGACAGCGCCTCCTCAAACCTCCTAACCGTCTCTCTCTCTCTCTCTCTCTCTCTCTCTCTCTCTCTCTCTCTCTCTCTCTCTCTCTCTCTCTCTCTCTCTCTCTCTCTCTCTCAACAATGTGGAACCAACTATAGGACACTGCAGGGCATCTAATATTACATTGCCGTAAGCCAATGAAATTTGGTACAGTGAAAGGTGACATGAGGCTAAGTCTAAAACTGAATTGGAGCAGAAAGTTGGCCATATTGGATTGAATGCCAGAGTCCATCTCTTCAATCTTTACTTTTAATCTAACAAACTAGTTGCTGGTTGATCATCCAACTGAGCCCAAACTTGGCACGCTGCATTTAGAAACACTGAAATTCAATAATCTGTGTCTACGATGTCCACGGCAAAGAACACATGCACATTTCTTAGGTATAGGAGGTAACCCCAAAATTGATCAACATAGAATATCTCCACCCATAGAGTAACATAATAATAATAATGCAATGAACAAAAGTATATGATGACCCCTCCCTAAACCTTACAGGCCATGTGAGTTTGGATGTAAAAGAGCTCCTGATTTAGAGTAGATTATTGTCAAGATTTTTGATTGAATCAACATCTCTCGAACAGAATGACGGATTGACAAGGACATAATATTGAAGAATTGTTCACAATGATATGTAATTTTAATGAATGTTTCTAATAGCTCATAGTAAAAAAGTTATTTTAATATGATTAATGCCATATAAAGTCTCTTGGTTCGGGGAGGCAGTAGCTCAGTAGGCTGAAAGGTTAGTTGGGAAGGAGTACCACCTGTAGGACACTAGAGCTTGGTCGGGAAGCTTTAGGTTCTGGATTCTAACCCCACTCCCATTCCCATATAGATATAGAATGCTCTAAACTAGGTCTGTGCCCCCAAACAGGAACCGCTGTCATAATAGGGTTTATTTGTGTTGGCTGTGGCAGTATACAAAAGGTCAATGAATTGAGGCGTCCCCCCTGCTCACATTTACTTTAATATCACCACACCCGGGATTACAGCACCCTGATGAGTGTTTTTCAGGACTGAATGCCTGAGAAATCGAGAATTATTCAGGAAACCTTGTTTGTGTGTAGCTGCAGTGTGCAGTGAATGTAATGAGATACTGTTTCGTTGCGGTTGCCTGCCCCCCGTGGTTGCAGGAGGGGTGAGGGCCAGTTAACAAAACATATTATTTTATGCAGTTAACAAAAAAGACAAAATATCCTCAGGTAATTAACAGTGTTATTTACTTGTAAAATGCTCATAAACATGAATCATAGGAACACTTAAAAATATTGGGATATTAAGCACACAAAGATCAGCGCTGTATACAATAATCAACAAAAAGTCTTTTCCCTTTATATTTAAACAAAAGCTCAAAAATTGCAAGAATTAAAGCACTGCGAAAGTCACATTCATCTTACTTAAGTGCAATTATGTGAAATAGAGAAAGAAAATAATAATGCCCATTAGACCCGTTAGAAGAAGAAGTGCACTTTGGTAGAGGCAATAAAAATAAGCTGCTCATCGCCATATTAGATCACAGTTGTGGACAATACAACAATAATACCTGCATTTGGAAAGCTGCACTGTAGAGCCATTAGAGCCGCAATAATGACTATTATAAACAGCAGAGCAAAAAGCCCAGACCGGCAGAACAAATGAGTATTCACAGCCACTAGAGTAAGTTGACATTGAGCAAAAAAATAAATAAAGAATTAGCTAAAACAGCTTTCCTCTGTGGCTTTGGTGCATTTCACAGATAAGAACCTAATTTCTCCAAACTACATTTTTCTACTTACAAATCCTATAGTTTCTTCAGCAAATCATAAAGTTAAGAACCAATTATGGGAAATCAAAGCAACTGAGAAAACCTGGTATCACCTTCAAAATGGATTCAGACATATACATCAATTAAGCATAATATTGTGCAGTCCTAAGGTCAAGTGATAAAAAATTATGTCTTAGAACTAAGGACACACATTTCATCATAATGTACACTGCTTATTCTGAGATTCCTCACTGGGGGCTTTTGTTAATTGATTTTAATGCTGGTTTTGAAGAAAAAAAATAATCATCAGAGAACACCTTTGGGGCTACACATTTGAAAAGTGGTTATAAAGCATTAACAGTATAACCACCTCTTGTAATACTTTTATGCTTAATGTTGTATCCTTTCACACCATTAAAACCCTTCTGAACCACACTCAACCAGCAAACACTGGGTTCTCTCATGCGATCTGTGTGCAGCCTCCGTACTGCAGGACACTTGGGGAGGGCAGTTTGCTGCTCCCCTCCATAGCTTCTCTGGGATCAAGACTCAGACCAACGCCGTGGCTGAGGGTGTAAGGGGAGTCAGTGTTGTCCAGAGAGCAGGCCTGGCTCGTCCGGACGGGACGATGGAGGCGGTGAGCGTCCAGCATCTCCAGCAGCAGGTCGTACAAGGGCACTTTGTTCTTGCACTTCATGCTGTACAGGTGTTCCATGCCTTTGTTGCTACAGAGAATAAAACACAGCTATGTGAAAAAGAAAGGCTATTCAAATTAATGTCAGTGCTTTATCTGATCAATATAAGTGAGCTGCTTCATTTGAATGTAGATAATCTGGTGAATGCAATGTCCATTTTATGGCAGTACTTTTATGGACAGCTTTTGTGCAGCCAGGGGCTAATCTAGGTTCCTATACTCCCCTAAGGCCCACATTTTTTGTCTGTGGGGTGCTAGGCTCCCTCAGGGAAAGGATGAGAAGTCTATTAACTCAGGGGGAACTCAAAGTAGAGTTGATGCACCTCCACCTCGAGAGGCGCCAGCTGTGGCTACATAGATAGCTTACCACCACCGAGTATGGTGTGGATGAATAATGCACAAAATTGTAAAGCGACTTTGAGTGTCTGGAAAACGCTATATAAGATGAATGCATTATTATTATTTATTATTATTATTATTATACAAAGTATAAAAAAAAGGAAAAATACACAGCATTCTTCTAATTGGGTTCTTATAATTGAATGTTTCTGAAAATACTACATAAAATACCTATGCAAGGTCATCACAAACGTGCGTCCGTCTCACCTCATGTGTCGGATGTGGGACAGCAGGAGCAGGAGCTGGGCCTGCCTGCGGGACTGCTCATGGATGGGGTATCCTGATTGGCTGATGTGGTGGATGAGGGCATCAGTGATGGTGTCCAGGATGCTCTGAACTGCTGCACTGTCATGAAGAGGCTCCATTGTGCTGGTGCAGAAAGAGAACGCCCCTGTTTATAAGGAGAAAAAAAAAGAAAAAGGCTCAGGGAACATTTTGGTGAAACAACGTAATATGGAGTTAAATATATGTATGTATTTTAATTTAACTTAACATAAATATACAAAACATTAATTAAAAAATATATATAAAATAATAACTAGGTGACTGATTACTACACACAGTCATACGTTCTGTAACAAAATGACCTGATCCTTTGAGAATTGTCATATGACATTAAGGTGAACATTAGGCATAGGATATTTAATAAAGGTAAGTAATGAATGTTTGCTTTTGCCTCAAGGTGGCGAGGCCCTGTCTTTAGACTCTGTCAGAGCTCTCGATCTTTGGAACAGGGGGCCACTCTCCTGTTGTCATAGTAACAGTTGACAGAGATTTTTGCGGAACATTAAGTTCGATTAATGCGTCTGAGGGTACAGAGCTGCACCTCGGTCGGTGTTAGTTGCAACCTGCTCACTGTTTACACACTTTCATTAGCGAACAAATCTAGAGATTAAATTGAGGAGTTTTATGTTGTTGTAGTTGTCTGTGACACACTCACCCGAGTTGAGCAGGATAATGGCCTTAAGGCAAACGAACTCCTCCGGTTTGACTTTGAGTATGCGGAAACGGGACGCTGTGGCCAGCAACATGTCAAAGATCTCAGCCATGCCCTCCACACAGTCTCCTTCGTTTCTAATCACACAGAGTAAAGTCAGTTAGATCTCTTGAACAGAGCAAGGCGCATCTCAGGGCTTATCAGTTAAATATCTGTAGAAAGTAATGGAGTAAAAGAGGCTCTTTCTCCCCGTGTTTCAAATTGTCATGCGACCATAGATGCTCTCTGAGTAGGGCACAGTTAAGACAGCTCTGAGCTAAAGGAATTTGTCGGTGCTGACCTGCAGCGTTTAAGTCATCATGTCCAATTGAAGAGTATTATCTGTTTTTTTACAGATAATACTGTGTAATACACTTCTGTATCAAATGGTCCATCAGGCACATCAGCAGCTAATAGCCCTGTCTGTGGCCTGCCTCTCTGTCCTCTCTCTCTGAGGTGAAGACTCTACTGTGGATACTACCTGTCGATGGGAACTATAGAACAGCCTGTGCTAGAAAACAGCCTCAAGATTTGCTTTATTTTTTGTGCTTGGGCTCTTACATCCACCGTCTCCATCATGGCTACTCCTTCCTTTCCCATCATTTTTTGCACTAAGGCTTTGATTACGTTCATTTGTCAGTCGTCAGCTCAGCCCTGTAAGGGTGAGGAGATATTTTAGGGCAGAGAGGCTCCTCACTGTAGGGAACATGTAATTAGTCTTTTACTGTGAGGCACAATGGCAGCTGAGGTGTGAAATAGAAAATCTACAATCCTGATGTATCACTCTTAGCATCTGTGTTAGGGGCTGACAAAAGAGCAGGGAGGCAGGAGAGGGTACAGGGAGCTCTGTCAGAGCAAAGTACCTGTCCAAAACAAGGTCCTGGGCGAAGATGAGCTTGTTGGGACAGTGGATGGACCTCCAGATCAGGCCAGTCATCAGCACCTCCAGCCATGAGTTCTCCAGCAGCAGCACCTGGTCATGAAGCGACAGGTGCAAGAAACCTGGCCACATAATATACCATGTTAGAAGACGTATTGTGAGTTCTCAATTAAAGATGCCAGCAATATTGGAAAAAAGCTGTTGTCCGGCTCAGTGACTGTGAAGTGTTGACTCTTCCTGCTACTAAATACATTGACAATGCTTGAGCTCCAGACCTCTTGGTTAAGTCAGATTTCCTGAAAAAGGTTTTTCATTGGGACCTCCAAATGTATTACTTATGACTTGACTGCAGCTGTGTCTGATAAAACCTCTGCTCTCAGCACATGGCATGTTAGAGTCTACATATCCTCTACATAACAATCTTCTCATAAATATACGAACAATAATTCATTCATTTAATTGTTTTAGTTCTACATATAAGGATAACTGGAGTTATTCAATAATACGTTTCAAATTGTAGAATCTTCAAATACAAATTCACTGCCTACAGCATTTTAGAGCAGTGGGATGTATTTCCCCGAAAGCCAGGTAACTGTGTAAGGCAACTAAATGTACAGACAAAGGTTTAAGCATGGAAAATGGTATTATTTATGGACATGTTTGTTGATGATATTTAGAATCAATGCAGCAATTATGTCACCTCCGCAGAGACGAGCATCCCTGCTCCTATCTATAAATGTGTGATAATTAGACAAAAGGTGGGAGGTGTGTTGTTACAGTAAATTTTGCCTCTACAGCCCACCAGTGCAGATAAAACTCTGTTCCTGTGTCTGGCTGGAGATGTGCACTTTGATGAAACATCTGTGCCTCATAAGAAGAAGCTTATCAGTCGCACTCAGCTGTCTAAATTCATATGTGATTACAGGCAATTCACAGTCATTGTCACCGCTTCTCTGCTCAGGACCTTTGCAATTAAAACAGTGTGCTTTGAGGCTTTTAGTGACGCACAGAGCTGTAACGCCTCAAGATCCCAAGTCATTCATTTGAGACTTTGACTGTTATGGCTGTGTGTGTTTGCATGATAATGTGTGTGCTACATTTGTCTCTATGGGGGACCTGCAGATTGGTCAAACAGCCCTCTCAAAGGTGATGACTGCAATTACATCACCGTAATGGCCCCACATTTGTGTGTCACATTGCTCTGCTGCAGCTCAACTACTCAAGCAACAAAACAATAGAACGACTGGAAATCATGCCACTGCTTAAACAACATACTGTTTTTATGGCATTAACTTCATATTGTTTATCACTGCTGCACAGTTAGATTAGAAAAGATTTCACAACCTATGTATATTGAAAAATACAGTGATGATTTTTTTTTTCCTTTTTTTTTTGGGCTGCACAAATAATCACAATCCATTTGAACTAGCAGTTTTTAATTCTACAGTATTGCCAGTATTGAGACTTTATTCATCTAACCTGGTAGTTTCTTGGCCCAGGCAATCATGTGGATCAGTTCCTTGTCAGCCATATTGGTGAGTAGAGTCATTATGGTCATCTCACTGTATGGTCGATTCAACTTTTGACGAGAGCACAGGATCGGAGGCTCTGCGCCCTGCAGCACCTGAAGCACCTGAGGAGAAACGGCAAGTACTGTTTACTACACAGGGACAAGTAGACTCCATACTCATGCTGTCATATGGCGTGACAACCTGGCTAATATGTCGAAAGAATTAAGTACCTCACCACTTGGACATTTAACAATACTCATGATACCATTCAAAAGTGAGAGTAGGACTGTACCTGATCAGGAGACAGCCCAGTCACTCTTAATTTTGGTTCATCACTTGAACTCCTGCAGCTGTGCTTCTTCCTTTCCTGCTGTGGTGCGGTTTTGTGACGTGATTCTTTTGAGTTCTTATCTCTGTCAATCCTTCTCTTGTCATGACGCAGTACACGGCCGCGATCTTTACGAACACCTGCATGAAATACATAGAGGGTGCACAACTTGGAGTAAAATTATCAAAATGTAATGATCTTGAATCCCTAACAGATAATAAGTGCATAATATGAATGAGGAAATGTAGATTTCATTATTGTTACAGGAAGGATATGTTTTTTTTTTATGATGTTTTTTTTTACGGCAAATATTTGGACGTGCCATACCTCAATTGAAAGCTTAGAACCTCAGGATTTCAGTAAATAAGATTTAACTAATGGGGCCTGTGCTCGCAATTATCTGAACTTTTAAATTTTAAAAGCAAGACAGTCCTTTAGGTTTACCGGATACTGGTTTTAGCTACTGTATTACATTTGTCAACTCGAGGTTCAGTTGTGCTCAAAGGTTTACATACCCGGGGCAGAATTTTTTTAATCGTATTTTTTGGACTATTTCCCTCTTAAACATCAATGACAGCTTGGAGTGTTTTGTGGTAATTGTAGGTGAGGTTCTTTATTTTTTCTGATGGTAAAGCGGACCATTCTTCTTGGCAAAAAGCCTCCCGTTCCTGTAAATTCAGTTTAGTTTAGTTTAGTTTATTAGTTTATTTGAGCAGTAAACATTCTGCTCAAAAGGAATGGGCTGAAGCAAGAGCTTATAAGCGCCCACCCCCAAAATCAATACAACATTTACAAGATTACATAAAGCATTTACATAAAGACATTACATGACAGAACTATAATAATAACTTTATCCTATTGCAATTACATTATCAATCATACAATTAGTTGAAGAGGGCAGTAGCTCCCCATCCACAAACCCCCACCCACCTGCCCTAACAGCTGATTTTGTAGATGAAGTTTCTATGCTGTGTGGTGCATTCAAAGACGAGGTTTATGATCCCGTTGGGAGGATCCCCCTCAACAGATTCATAGCCTTTTTTTTATTATTATGTATTTATTTATTTTTTGTATCTTTGAGCAATAGAGTGACAACCGTTCAGAGCAACAATACTTAAATGCATTTAGGTCTTGCTGCTCCCCCTAGAGGCAACGCATTTCTTCTTCCCTATACTTTTCAAAAGTCTTTTGTTTGTATTTATATGTGAACAGGTTGATGTTTGGACATTGTTTCATCTCCATCTCCAAATTATTCCACAATTGTACACCACTCACTGTCAGGCTAAAACTTTTCAAAGTTGTGCTATGTTTCTGAATCCTAAAGTTCAATTTGTCACGTAATTCAGAACGACCAGTACGTTCTTGGGAACCTTCTTTGTATTTGGCTTGGTAACAATTTATACCTTGCTTTGTATAACATTTGTACAGTTTGGAACTCAACAATGTCACAAAACTTCATGATCTTTGAAAAATAAAATAATGACTTTGTGTGGTTCAAAAACCCAACTTTATGAATTAATCGAACAGCTCTTTTTTGTAGCATTACTATTGGTTTTAATGTGTTTTTATAAGTACCCCTAACCACAGTGCAGTAATTTAAATAGGGCAGTATAAGAGAACAATGTAAGCTATGTAGAGCTTTGATGTTTAAAATGTGCTTTGTTTTTGCTATTACTCCAATGCTTCTAGAAATGTTAGTAGTTATATATTTAATGTGAGATTTCCAAGTAATTCTATTGTCTATAATAACTCCAAGGAATTTGATTTCATGTACCCGCTCGATAACAACACCCTCTATCTGAATTGCTTCCTGAGCATTGGAATTACAGTTGTCAAATATCATCATTTTGCTTTTACTCAGATTTAAAGATAGTTTGTTTTGTTTGAACCACTTATTGACACTCTTGAGTTCCAAGTTAACAATCCGACACAGTTGTTGTTAATTGTCTCCTGATGCAAAAATATTTGTATCATCTGCAAACAGTATTTGAGAAGTTTTACAAACGTATTTTGGGCCCAGAATGGACCCTTGAGGTAAACCACACACAATTTCTTGACAACTCGACTGATAATCACCTATTTTCACACATTGTTTTCTATTTTTAAGTACCTGGTAACCCACTGTAGAGCTACCCCACTTAATACACTTAATAAAACAACATTACAATTATTATGTGCAACAGTCATGTAAAACTATAAACTGTAGATACCCTTTAATAGTTCCAAGTAAACTAGTTTTTGACATTACAATGTGAAGTTTGTAGGATTCAAGAGGCCTGCACACAAACACAGTACGTGGGTGTGGGGTTATGAGAAGCAGTACTCCTTAAGAGGAAACTACGTCAAGGTCACATTCAATTTACTCTACAACTTTTTCCTCTTTCCACAATACAGTAGTCCGAGTGACTATATAAGCTTGAAATGCACACAGAATACTATAAAACTAACAGAATAAGCAATATACCCACCTCCTTTCATCATTCCCACTTCATAACACTTCCGGAGACGACAGGCCTGGCAGCTCTTCCTCCGATTCCTGTCGATGGTGCACTGATTGGTCGCTGGGCACATATAGTCATTGTGACCTAAAATGGAAGAGACATATTCCCGTTTGGGCCCTTCATTCCAGTGTTCAGTTTTGATGTAGGTTATTCAGTTGCCAAGAACACGGTATTCCAGTTTTAAATGGATTTGAGATGAAGAAAATTAAAAAGTGGTATCTTGGCATCATCATTGCCATGGAGAAGATTGCTTCCTTTATGACCGCTCTTTCATGACAAGAATTTTGGATCAATGTTGAACAATATCCTGTTGAACCAATATGACTAAGCCAACTTCAGCAGCTGAGTTCAGGTCTTTTTGCGCAGAAGAAAATGCGCAAAAATTATATCGAACTTTCAGGCAAAATAAAACATTTGTGGTACAATTAAAGAAAATATTTATTACAACATTTGTTCTTTTTTACACTCACTTCATTTACCCCTAAATTATAACTCTGACAGTGTTATGTATTGCACTAGAGCATTAAATTGTTTAGGAAAATCATATATTTGTAAAAATCTAATATAATTAATAATACAGGCAGCACTTGCAAATATATTACAGACAGTAATATATTTGTAAAATATGACAACCAACATGCAGCAGTAAACAGGAATGCACACCCACCCTGGATGCTCCTCTTGAAGAAAGCCTTGCAGCCTTCACAGGACCACACCCCGTAGTGGTACCCGGAGGCGTAGTCGCTGCACACTGCACAGAAGCGGGTCTCTTTGGCCATTTCAAACCCCCCAGTCCCGACCCCTGTCCCAGATCCAGATTCGCCCACACTGAAGGCGTCCTCTGCCCCAGCGTGCTCCTCTCTCGGCAGCTGCTGACCGGGTGGCACATTAGACCTGGAAAAAAAAGAGACATGCTTCACATTGTAGCCCAACAGAATTGTTTCAAATTATTAGTCAGTTATAGAAATTGTAAATTGTAAATAATAATAAAACTTTTAAAGAACAGATGTATTGTGTGGCACTGTAAAAAAGTGGTTTGCATGTAATCCCTATGTATTCTTCGATTTTGGTGACCCTACCATCAACAACACAGAGAAGATGTGCGTACTTTGTAAAATAAGACATTGTAATAGCTTTAAAATAACGGAGACAAAGATATAAAGACTTAAAAATTCAAAAGCAATCTGCGCATTCATGTGTGTTGTTCTCACATATTGTTCCCTTTTCAAGGCCCTTGACAAAGTCCTTAATCTGTGGAATTAGAAACCAGGGCGAAGCTTGATCCTCACGAGAGAGATAATGCCAATGTTTTGTATAACGTGATTACAAACAATGCTGTTATATAATTATTATGTTCTTTTTGTGATGTGCCAATGCCAAAAACGGATAGATAGAGACATAATACAGTAAAAGTTGTGATATTTTTAAGTCGCTTTAAACTAAAAAGTAAAACAACAGAAAAAAAATACCAAGAACCAAATATATTTCAAGTACAAAGTTGAAAAGTCTATAACCTTGTAAAGATTTTGTCAGCACTACTACTCTTCTTACATAATCAGGAGGTTTACACATTTTGAATCAGGGGTGGACTCTAGGAAATCGTGTCAACTATTTATAAATGGGTCAGTGGTGTTGTCAGGGTCAGGGATAAAGACCAACAAATATTTGGGATAGGATGTAAGTGGTCTGTGAGAGCTTAAATTAAAAAAAACTGACACACTGTCACTTGCTTTGATCAAAGTTTCATATCTCACCTGTAGACGGGCGCAGGGGTGCTCTCCAGATAGTGGTGGCTGGGCGGGTGCATGAAGGGGCTGAGGCGCGGGCTTGAGGGCACAAACACCAGGGGGCTGCTGGGGCCACTGCCCAGAGACTGCAGGCTCCCGTCAGAGGGTGGTGCGTGCGCGTCGGGCTGGCCAGAGAAGTACCCTGCGCCGGAGTGGCCGTACAGGGTGGGCGCCGGGGTGGGAGCGGTGTAGTCATACGTCCCATCCAGGAAGTCCACGGTGGTGACCCCTCCGGACCCCCGGCTCTCCTCAGGGTACATGCCGCTGAGGGGGGGCGGAGAGGAGGGGGCACGTGGCGGGGACAGACTCTCCAGTTCGGGGCCGGTCCTGTCTCTAAGCGCTGATCTGCAAGGCTTCCCGCTCTCCTCGACACTCTGCCTGAGCAACATCACAGCGCAGCGCCACTGATAAGCAACATGATTTAGACTGGCTCTTCTTTCCTTCTTTCTGGGAGGGGGAGTGGAGACGAGTCGCGCTCTCCCTCACTCCCTGTAACCCTCTCTCAGTAGTTAACTAAAGCCCACCTTCCCCACATTTTTCAGATTCATACCCCCTAACCTCCTTAAAATAGACAGACACACACAAAAAAAACTGCTTTCAGCTCACACCCTTTCCCTCGTATCCTCAAAATGTATTTGCAATGCCCCTCTACTCCCTGAGCTTACATCTGGCGTCTCTTTAAAGCAGATCCTGTTACATCGCATTCACTTTAGCCGCTTCAGAGCCAATGTTTTCAGAGCACGCAGCCCTGGCGTGTGACCAGTCTATTTGTGGCCATATTAGAGAGATACACCTGAGACTCAGCGCAATATTAAAATCATAATACAAAAGAGCAAACAGAAAGTGGAAAATGTAAAAACAGTAAACACGCACAGTTAAAGTCTTAGTACGCTAATGTGGTTAGGCTTCCTGCTCAAAGTGGTTACCTGTTAAACATGAGTCATCTCTATATGCCCTCTCCCTGCCTACTGGTTTGGTCCTCTCATCTCCGCACTGTGATCACATATAGGCAGCAGTACAGGTTGAAAAGAAAGAAAAACAGATTAAAGACGCAACCAGATCGATAGGATGTGTGCGAGTGCCAGGTCGCCATAACACAGCAAACAAAGAGACGGAGGTCAAAACTCTACAACCAGTTAATACACAATCCTACAGTAGTTATGCAATTTGATTACAAAGGCATACATAACATTATGGTTTTAAAAAGGTAGCAGTAATAATCTAAATAACTAGCCCGTAATAGTTCAAACTGTGGAGTTACATATATTTTATAACTGCATTTAATAAAGCTACTAAAATCTATATAAAAAAAATACTGTATATTAATTTCTATACTATTACTAAATTGATCAAACTACAAATATTACTAACACGATTTTTTAAAGTATTTATTACAATAGCATTAAACAAGACACGCTCTTATTTGCAACACAGCAGATCAGCACATTTGGCAGAGTT
This sequence comes from Proterorhinus semilunaris, assembly GCA_021464625.1. Lineage (NCBI taxonomy): Eukaryota > Metazoa > Chordata > Actinopteri > Gobiiformes > Gobiidae > Proterorhinus > Proterorhinus semilunaris. The sequence continues at coordinate 15,361,789 of CM038359.1, forward strand.
AATTTCCCCATCTTCGTGCTACATCTTCCTTGAGTCAACAGCCCAATTTTCAGAGCATGTCAGGTCAAGTGGAAAACAAGTAGGCCTGATGATATGTATTTTTGTTTCCTTTGCATTTCCAAATAATAAGTACAACGGCTGATAGTCTTCCAAGTTGTAAAATTGAGAGCTATGAATGATATGACAAATTGGCCTGATCAGGTTTAAATAATGTTACAAACTGCATATAACATTTTCTCAAACAGGTTTGGTTTTGCTGTTCTCTGCAGAGTTGCACAAACTTATTCAGAAGTAGTTCATGAATGCTATGCACTGCAGAAGCATAGTTATTTAGATAAAAAAATAAGTTGCTGTGAAATTTTATTTGATCAGGCCCTGTGCAATTAACATTGTACTGAAGATAGCGCCAAAGGGTGTGTGGCAACTTGGCTATGGCAAAAAATATCTATGACGATACAGCAGTCTGCTTTTCCATTCAACACAAACATGCACTGTGCCAGTACAACACTGTAAAACCGTAGACTGAACATGGCCTCACGTTTTATACTTTTCTAATACAGTATTACATTACATTACTACGTTTATACATCAAATTATAGGCATTTTATTATAGTGCTTGTCGAATGATGTAGAATGAAGATTCAACTTTACTACAATTAATGTTTCCTGGATGACCAAGAGACATAAGTGGTTGTATTGTTTACTAGTTTTATTACCATTCACAGTTGTAATAATACATTTTAATCATAAAGGAAGTGCCCTACCCGTAGAAGTAGACAGTGTAAAGAAATTTTTGCATTTACTCAAAACAATACTAGGTATTATCAAGCTTTTCAAGGTCTTATGGCTTTCAGATAAAACACCAGTTATTGTTCCAGTACAAACACCACTCACTGTTCTAGATATGGATCGTAGAACTGAATGACCGCGTACTTGCCACTGGTCATCCAGTTTGGTTCTTCAGACCCAAGTTTTTCCCCCTGTCCAGGCTGCAGGCCCACCTGCACATTGGCTTTCAGAGTTCTAAGGCTGCAGATTGGGGATGGTTCAAAACCCCGAAGAGCAGTTTCAAAGCGGATAGTAAAGTCCCAATCTCTGTCTCCCGTTAGCTTTCTGTAATTCAAATCCCCTTTAAACAACACCAGATCTGCTCCTTGAAGTTTTGTATACAAATCAGGAGCATCCACCAGCATGTCACAAAACTCATGGGGTTGTGTCCAGAAAGGATGGTCATGATATGACCACACGCCTTCCTTCAGATACTTCTTCCACTGAACACCGCTTTTTGACATCCATTTGTGTTTGGCTGCCATTGTCTGCCTAATTGTCCACTCAAAGTCTTTAGCAGTAACATCGGAGACAAACCATGGAAATGATTTCCCATGAAAATGGATTTCACTGACCAAACCAAAAGAAACCAGGAAATCAGCCAGAACCATGTCTGTAACTATCTCAAAGCCAGCATTGTCCAGTACAATGTCAACTCGTCTTATAGTCCCCCCAGAGCTTTTGCAGGACATGAGAGCAGCCCACACCTTGTCAGAGTCATCCACCAGAATGAAGGGTTTCAGGTTTGCAAGGGCTTCAATAGGACTGTCTTTCTGAGAGTTTTCTTGGCCTGCAGAGATGGAGAGGTCACACTTATTCCCCCAGAGGGACACCTGCAAAACAACATATAAATTATATGAAAATGAAAATTTGTATCACTTCAATATATTAGCATATTACAAACCTGCAGTAATTTGATGAAATGATCAAATAATTGATTTTTAGAAAGTCCATCCTTATCCTTCTTGGCCGTTTCCAGGTATGTGCATAGAGCAGTTGTGGCTTGCTGAGACTCAAAGAAACTCTGAGTTTTCCCTTCGTTAAATACATCAAACTCATTTATGGGAGGACTGTGATGAAAACAGTCAATTAGGATAATGCAAAGACACACAGAGATCGTTCACTAAGCATAAACCTGTCTTACTTGAGCCAAATTGACTCTTGTATCCTCCTGTACATGTAGCATTCCACATAAAGCCAGGGAGACTTAAACCAGCTCACGGACCCCTTGTCCCCCTGGAGGCTCTCATGTCTCTGCAAATACTGGTTCCACGCATCCAAGTCCCTCAAGCCATCCGTCAGCTCAAGTATGGGTTTATCGGTTTGAACCTCATTCCTCAACTTGGACAGCAATGATATTGCTTTCTTTTCGGCCTCGATGCCATCCTGTGTGAAATAAAGAGCACAGTTGGACCGCAAAAGGTGAAAACTAAATAATAATAACAACAAATTATTCGTTGTGGGTTTGATTTTTTTTTTTTTTTTTTTACCTCACCGTATTCTTCAAAGAACTTGTTCTTGTTGCGATGAATTGTGTCAATCACTTTGGTTATGATGGTGGGCAACCTGTCCTTTATAGTCAAATAAGCAAACGACCTGCAGAACAGTGAGTGGTTAGGCTACTAGTTCTGAACACTGCAGCAGCAGGTGTATCGAGCGCTTGCACGTAACTAAAACCATAAATGTATTACACATAGAACATTCTTGGAGCGAATGAAAGACACGCCATATTAGCTTTAATCACGTCAAACGTCATTTATCAAAACGCGAAAGCAATTAGGTTACTTTCGCATCTACCCAACCTCCACTCTGGTGGTGTTAGCATGAATGGCTAATGTTGATCACAGACTGTCGCAATCCATTACTTTCCGTACGTGACGCGCTTAGGAAACACTCGACCCACTCCTTCAGCCACTGACTTATAAATATACAAAATATTATATTTAGTCATCTCTACATCAACGTACCCGACCACTTTTGCAGATAGTGGTGGCGCTTCGCTATCTGACGCCATCTTTAATACAGTGAGATTCAAAATAACTTTATCAATAGTTTGCTCAAACAATTTGCAAAAGTAGGAAACAAGAAGTTTATTTTAGGAGAGATCTGAAAAGCAGATACACCGCACAAATTAATATTGTATGTGAATTGTGGATTGGATGTCGGTGTAGTATTGTAATGTAGTAATCTGGTTTGTATGGACTACGTTTGTGTGCAATACTGCCACCTAGTGGTTTGAAAACATCAGCCCAGTGGTTTGCACGCATTTCCTTACTCAGCTCCGGGGGGTTGGGGAGGGGCAAGCGTCTGCAGTCTGCGTGGCGTCGTTTGGGGTAACCACCACCAAAGATTGGGCCCCATAGGGTCAGCAGGGAGGGTGCGTTTTAATCTCTCTAAAGGCTTTGGCGGGAAAGAGGTTGTGGCTCTAGGAGCCAACCATATTATGGATGGTAGGGCAAAACATAAATGGGTAAAACTAATAGATTATTGGCTTTTACGGTTTAAAGTCACAAGCCAACCTTGATTCGGTTTATCTTACGGAGTTTGTTATTAGTAGAGGGTATTCTTTGAAGAACATATGTTTAGCGCTGTTTTGATTAGCAGTAAGAGACGGGACGCGCTGGACAGTGCTCAGGATATGATTCTGTGGGAGTCCAGCTGCGTCCACCTCCGGTGCGCCTCGAGCGGCTGACCCGCACCGCCTCCCTGGCCCCCCTCCCCCGCATCCAGGCTGTTTTTCTACCGACAGAGCGGTGACTCACCACTCCGGTTTCAAAACAACCCAGCCTGGGGAGGGCCGCGGTTAACGTACAACGGTCTGTTTAAACAGGTGTGGCCTGAAACTGCCCGCACCAAATTCAGCCTTATTGGCCTGTTGTGGCCCTAGGCAGCCTTCAAGGTAGGCCCATGCCTATCAGACCAACGTTTTATTAGGTGCCAATCAACAAGCTGTTGAGAATACTGGCTGAGGGTGACCACCTTAAATCAGAGTAAAAGTGTTGTGGTGCAAATCAATGAGGCGGTGGGACATGGAGGGACACGATCGACTCAAACTTAGATTAGGCTACATGAAGATCAACATTGTTCGTTTCCTGTGCTATATTTTGGCCCAAAATAACACAACGGCTAATAGGAGGTCACAAAATGTCTTATTTTTTTGTGGCAATAAATGTAGCCTATGCCTATACTTGAAATAACGGTAACGGTTTTCAGTGGCATTTAAGGCATTAATAATGGCACATTTCCTTTAATGACTCAGAAAACTTGGATACACTATTGGATAATTTGCCGCTCTCTATGTAAATTAAAATTTTATGAAAAAGTGGGACATTATCTAAATGGCTGGGACGGGATATGAAGGTCTTAATGGCTGTGCAGTGCAACCAAAAGAGGGACAGATCACCCTACTCAGGCTAGACTGAAGCTATATTATCATCCCTATTTTAACATAGTCTATTCTCTTTAATTGCATGCATGTGTGTGTGTGTGTTGTATTTATCCTTTGTAGCTTATTCAGTTGTAATTAGATTTTTATATACTGTATATATATATATTGCTCCCTTTAAAGTTTGTTTATTCACTTGTTTGCACATTACCCTGCTCTTCTTTGATTGCAGATTTTTCCTGACTATTTGCACCCCCGAGTATTCTTGTGAATTATTCCATTGTGAGATTGTGAATAAAGTCCTATCTTATCTTATCCCATGCAGAATAAGCCTCTAACCCTCAAAAGAGTGAGGTTGCCTACCCCATTGCTACCATGCTACTCATGCAATTAGCCTTATAATGATGCTATTCATTGAATTTGTCTGTCAGGCTATTTGATTCATCGATTAATCTTAAATTTTGAGTGAAAGTCAGATTTTACATTCGAACAAGGTGAGACCATTTAGGTCAGGTTATTCTAATGGTAGAATTGATAAAGCCCCCAAGAGGGGTAATTCCTTCCAATCAAAAATAGACATATTAATTTTGGCTATTTTAAGCCAACTATCTTTTTTAAATCTTTGTGCAATATGCTTGGATTGGTGATCTTACACAGTCGCCTGGTCTTAAAGCTTTTTGCTTGGAATAAAAAAAGACACTGCTTCTAAGAACAGGTCCTTCCAAAGTCCAATGCACCAGGTCTCCCAACAATAAGTTCACACTCTCTTCAAAGAATCAGTTATATTTTTCCTCATAAATGTCTCCCAAATTATCATCTGCACGACAATTTGATTATCCATCTGCATGACAATTTGTCACATAACCATGACTACAGGCTAATTGCTGATTAAACAAAGAGGCTACCGTGAAGTTTATTTCAAACTCAATTTATTTTTAATCCCCAGAGTTCCTCAGATCCCTCTTTGGGAACCACTGCAATAGGCTTTGGCTAATAAAAATAATAAGCTAGGCCTATATCAAAACAAACTTCAATTGTTTTAGCCATCTTATAATTGACTATGCAATATCATACCAATATCCTACATTGATCTACACCTATATAAGTTGGTTTAGCTATAGAGGCCAGCATCTTGATTGATGTAAATGACGGCAATTAAAATATTGTGGCCTATTTATATTGTAATGATAAACCAAAAAAATAATGGGTTTTAATAAATGTTTTCTGCAATAACTATCTCATGGGACACATTAAATTATTATAAAATATTTTAATATTTTTAAAGCCACACCATGTAAAATTTTACCACATAAATAGAATAAAACACAAACATGTATTTTTATTGCACACATTTTTATTGTTGAAATATACATTTTAAATATAAACAAATAAACATGTGTTCAAGGCTCACCTCTCCTAGGACCTGACTGTAACTTTACTGGGAGTGGGTACGTTTTGTCTCCATGGAGATGTTGACTAAACAGCCAAATATGAGATTTAAAGAGGTTAGGTCCTCATCTAAATCTATCACTTGATTACCCAGTGCAAAAATAGCAATTTCTGTGTCTAGGTGGTCATAGGAGCATGTTTTGTATTGCTGGCAACAGTAGTATAATCCAAAATGTTACGCAGTGTGCCTTTAAGTTTACATTTCAGATGTAATAGTTCAATTTGCCCCGGTTGATCTAATAATTATTATTTAATAGCAAATTTAAACAAAAGAAATGTCGAAGTTCTTCGGACTGTCTTTGTTTTATTAGGTCAGTCTTATGGGTTTGTGTTTTGAAGAGTTTGTTTGTTTATTTTTTTTGAGCAGTAAGTTACTCATGCGTTAGCCATAGACCCTAACTTGTTAATCTCTAGTTCAAACCAGGTAGAGACCTTGTTCAAATCAGATGGTCCCCTGCGTTTTCTTTATCAGATTTTATATGTAAAAAGTTTGTGAACCACTGGTTAAAAATATATTAACCATATTTTGGTTGGAACTTGTGGAAGCATTTTTAGCCTATGGAAAATACTTTGATTCAGCAGGTTACTGACTGAGTGGGTGATGGATATTGAATAGTAGATCAGGACTAAAGATAGATAACAATTTGTGAAAGTATGGGTCCTTAGCAACGTTTAGCTAATTGTCCAAAAACAACACAGAAGCTGCGTAGACAAACTATGTCAAGTCCCTGTGGCAGGTTTTTAAAGGTTTACGCGTGGTCTATAGTACCGGCAAAACGTGATCTTTTCTTTAAAAGTCTGCTGTCAGAAATTCCTGACAAATGTTTCTTCGCACGGCGGTTACATAGTGCGGGAAATTAACGACCGCTCCACCGCCCCCTGCTTTGCTCAACGGATTCCTACAACGGTTGCTTTACCCAGAGTCATGTGATTGTAACGTAAAACCCCCAACCGGAAAACACCGACGGACGGACGACCCTCTCCGCTCCGCCGCCAACGAACGCGAGAAACAGTACGAGCAGCAACGAGCCAGCACGGACTGACCCAGTCTCCGGTAACAAACAACGGCGACGCGGCAAACTCCACGGTTCCCGGGGACTTGAAGGTACGGCTGGTGTTTTCTAAGCACCGTCTCGTGTGTGTAGTTGAAGCGTAGCTTTTTGTGTCCTCTGAACTCCCGTTCGTCACAGAGAAGTTAAAAGAAACGCGTTCGTGACCAACCCATCCCCCTTGCGCGTCTCGCTCGTCGCCAGTACGCGTGTGTGTTGCGTGCGCGTATCCGCCATCGAGCATGTCCGTTTTCACACACTAATGTTTTCAGACCACAGTTTTGTAAATGAAGATTTTTGCTCAGTTCCGAGTTTGTGCCATTTTATATTGGCTAAATGCCTTTTCCCAGGTTACGCTCAGACGACCAGTCGCTTGACCACAATGTATAAATTTGTGCTACGGAAGTGACTGGTCCACGTGTCTTTCCCAGGGGCGGAGTTTAGTAATTCGGCGTGACCGTTAACTATATGGATTGGTGATTTTTATCCAAACTTGTACGCATCACCATTCGATATCCATGAAAATGTAATTTTACGCAAATAAGCAGAGTACGTGCTGTTATGTTTATATAGGCTGTGTTATGTTTATAAAACCAAGTTAACACTATTAAATTCACGGATTTTCCTAATTTGATTAACTTTTTACAGCAGTCATTTATGTTTTACCATGTGGCAGTCTTTACGTGTTTTTACATTCAGCAGGAGTTCATTGTAATTAATAGAAGTTCATAAGCAAACAAACAAAATCCCTGTGGCGACCAGTAATCTGCTGTGAGGGACAATCACCTAGCTCATGCATGCACTGATGGGGGTAGAACTAGTTCTGCCTTAGGAATGTGTGTTGACACCCGGGGTCTTGATCATGTGATGGCCCAAAGCCTCTATTGAACTTTAGGGCCAGCAGCAGCACTCATCACTGGGTTGCAGAGTATGTAGATTCTATTCTGAAATATTCTTTGATCTGACCTTTGATTCTGAATATTCACCTAGAATTTTGTCACTCACAGTCAGCAACTTTATTTCTAAAAGTAGTTGACTTATAGTTTTATCAATGGGGTCAGATACGTTTGTTGTTGACCCAAATCTTTACAAAGTTGTCTCACCCTCTTTTGTTTACTGTTTATTTGGTCAGGACAGTGCATGTTATAATGAACACACACGGGACCGCTGTCCCCCACTTGCACTCTCAAACCCACGCTCATTCATCCTGACCATGTTTTTAGTGGTAGGGGTCGGGGAAACTGGAGGGCTCGAATGAAACCTATGCAAACTCCACACAGAAAGGCCCCATCCGGCCTGGGGATTGAATTAAAAAGCATAAGCGCTTACCACTGTGCCACCGTGCTGCCCAACCATATTCTCTGTACTTTTTCCAAGCAGGAAACTAGTTGCGCCTAAACTTTGTTTGTGTGGGTGTGTGTTTGTGCAGGTTGAAAATGGAGTTGGCCAACCATGGTCTTATCCTGCTGCAGCAGCTTAACGCTCAGAGGGAGTTTGGCTTCTTGTGTGATTGCACTGTGGCCATTGGAGACGTCTTCTTCAAAGCCCACAAGGCGGTCCTTGCAGCTTTCTCCAACTACTTCAGGATGCTTTTCATTCACCAGGACAGGTATTACGGTTATGGTACACATTATTATCCCCGGAGGGAAATTTGTCCTCTGCATTTGGCCCATCTTTTGATATTTTTCTTGTGTATTGTGATGGAACTCTTTAATTGGCTGCATAAAAAAATATTTGACCTTTGCTTCATATTACATGATGATAATTCTTGCAAAAAATTTTGCAATTGAAACCTTGTCTTTGTTGTTTTCAGTGACTGTGTGCGTCTAAAGGCTGCTGACATCCAGCCAGACATCTTCAGCTACCTCCTGAACCTGATGTACACAGGCAAACTGGCGCCACAGCTGATCGACCCCTCGCGGCTGGAGCAGGGGGTCAGATTCCTGCATGCCTATCCACTTCTACAGGAGGCAAGCCAGATGTATTCGGAGCAAAGCGTGAACCTGTCTACCTCCCTCTATGGCATTCAGATCTCTGACCAGCAGGGGGCGCTGTCACCCGGACTGTCAACTAGCAGGCAGCTCTCCTCACCTTTTGAAATGGAGCAGCCTTGCTCTGAGGGAAAGTTTCAGTCCACGCAAGCAGCATCAGCAGTGTATCCAAGTTCTTTTACATCCAAGTTTGTTTTGTCTCCTCCAGAGGCAGAGACCTCTATCAGCCAAACAGAAACTGCAGTTGAGGAAGGAAGACCTGACTTGATTAATTCAGACGGCTCCTCAACCATTCTCCATGTAAAGCCAAGTATTATGAAGAGAAATGCATCTTTTAGGAAACATTACTCGTGTCATTTGTGCAGAAGTCGATTCAATCAGAGGAGCCTGCTGCGGGAGCATCTGTTTCAGCACAATCAGTCTCTCCGTCAGCCTAGTGTTGAAGTCTGCTCTGCTCAGTCTCCCATCACCGTGGCCGAGGAGAGCAGAATGGAGACAGATGTGGCTACAAAAGGGGCAAAAGCAGCAGTGGAGATCATCAGTGACAGCGAGCAAATGCCCGTTTCAGGGACAAATTCTGACTCTCCCCGGGCTGAAGTGACCACGTCCAACTGGGGACTGGGAGGTTTTACATCTCAGGCAGACACCCCGCCTCCATCGGACATTGCAGACATTGACAACCTGGAGGGTGTAGACATTGACCGAGAGGTGAAGCGGAGAAAATATGAATGCTCCACGTGTGGACGCAAGTTTATCCAGAAGAGCCACTGGCGTGAACATATGTACATCCACACGGGCAAACCCTTTAAGTGCAGTGCTTGTGGAAAGAGCTTCTGCCGTGCTAACCAGGCAGCTCGCCATGTGTGCTTGAATCAAGGAGTCGATAGCTACACCATAGTGGACCGCCAAAGTATGGAACTGTGTGGAGGTGATGACCCAAGCCAAATGGAAGTTATGTTTATGGCATCAGCAAAGCCATACAAATGTAATATTTGTGCAACAACCTTCTCCAATCCCAATGAGGTGATCAAACACTTGTGCTTTACACAAGGGGGGGTCATGAGGCAGCAGGAAAACACTGGAGAGGGGGCTGAGCATGAGGAGGTCTCCAAAGATGATGGCTCTGATGTCTCCAATACTGACATCCCTCTTAATCCCATAAAGAGTGAGGAGATCCTTGTGGAATAGTGCCAAATAATGTATTCTCCCTTATCTTCACTACAGCAAGTGTTGACAGGGGATTGACCATAGTGGGTTACCTTCTCCTAAGCTTGTCATAAAAGCAATAGCTTACGTGAATAAAAAGCAACTTAGTCTCACTATTGTTGCTGCACATTGTTGGTGAACTAGAGTTTTGGCCAACAGTTTCTTGTGAGAGGAAGAGGAAACAGACACTTCCGGCTGCAGCATGGTGTGATGAGCAGACTACAGACAAACTGGCTAATACAAGAACAAGTAAAGAAGAATTATTATTCCAGATAATGGCACACTGTGTATGTAACTTTAGAAAATCTGCGTCTTCCATTTTCTTTTGAAGTTTAATCTAGGTTCATTTGATTATTTCTTATAGAAATGAAAGAAATTAAGAAATTGCTCCATTACAAAATCATTCTTTTTTTTTTTAGTTTAGTTATTACTGGAAAAATACATACAAATGTGATGTTGCCAAAACTGTCAATGTATCCTACTAATTTGGTGATGGTATATTTATCAATTTGGATTTGATAATACCTTACATGATCTGGTAATGGCTTTTTCACAATATATATATATATATATATATATATATATACATACTGAAAAAATGCATTCTAAAGCTTTTTATGCTAAAGTCCCTTTAACTTCATCTATGGTTTTCATAAGCTACAAACAGGAAATGTACTACTGATCACATGAAAGATTATGTGTTAAATGTGAAACCAAGTAGGCAATATGGTAGTCATAGTTCTAAGGTGTATGCTTTAGTTAATAGGGTTAACCTAAAATATTGAGAACATGCACTGAGCATTATTTTTTGTTATTATTGAAATGTTGAAAGTGTTTGCATACTAACCTGAAGTAACGCTCACTCATTATACCAAAGCTTATGAAGATCCTACACATCTGTCTAATCTGAAACATTTCATCTGATGTCTGATATCTGTAATGTATGGTTATTAGCATGAGGAGTCATTTCGAGCTTGTCCACAACTGGAAAGCAAAAGCAATATTACTTGCTATTTCTTAATGTTGAACTAGATGGCGCCGTCTGAGCACTCTTCCAGTCGAACACGGCAAGTTGAGACCGAGGTAGACCCCTTGGTGGTGATGTGTTGCTTTCATTTATATTCTCACATAACATTTACAATTTTACATACTACTGATCTTTTTCTTTTTTTTTTGCTTTACACTTTTTTAACTATTGTTTGTTATGTAACATTTGTTGTATAATTGTGCATTGAACCATCTAAGTATCTCAGGAAAAGCTATGTTTTTACTATAGTTATTAATAAAAAAAAAAGTTCATTCTTAACATTTTGAGTGAATTCTATTTTTTTCCATTTCATATGCCAATCTCAGATGTCCCTAATTTCCATAATACTTCAGGACTACAAATTGTACACATTTTGCTGCTTTAATATGCACTGCTTTAATATGCAAAAAAAAAAAAAGGTATTCAGAATTATATATACCTACTAGTAAATGGTTTATTCTTGCTATTGACTCATTATGAAAAAGAAAATTACAACCTACACGGTTACATACTAAATGAATCATACTATTACTACTAATCTGTACAAACCATAACAGTTTCACAGTTGTGTTACAAAAACAATAAAGATGGCTGCTTTAAGAATCTAGCTCAGCCTCGACATTAAACGGTCTACCTTGTTACAAACAAAAAGTAAACGTATAAATAAGTACAGATCCCTGATAACATAAATCATATTACTTTTAAGGTCTACAAGGTTTATTGACGCCCCAAGCCATTCCCCAAACTCCAGCAGATCATGTCAAAATGATTTGCATAGGGCAAAATTTGGTTCGGAATGACATACATAAAAATCTAAATAACTTCCAAATGTATTCAATGTACCTTAACTGATAATGGCAATAAAACCCATTCTGATTATGAACAAGTCCCACATGTTTCCAAATTAATGTAGAAATGTAGCAATCAACATACAGTATGACTGAGACTAACTAAATACAAATAAATAATGTCCCGTGAGCAATGGAAAAATCTCTGACTACCTACTTCATTCTAGTTTGATTTTGATACACACTTTTTATTTCTGGTCTAATCCAAGTAATTGTATGTCTTATCAGATCATACAAGTGCTGTGATAGTCTACAATGCCAACAGGGAGAGTCAAGAACTTCACGACAAAATAGCGGTGACCATCAATGTGTTACCATATCACTTTATTGTATCTTTACAATATTATGCAATGTTTAACAATGTAATCTTCACAGTAAATCAGGCAGTGATTGTTTTTTGTATCTACAGAAGCTTATGGTACATTTTTGTGTGGGACGCAGCACATTGTGTCCAGTGTCCAAAGTCAAACAGGTTTTTGAAATAAAATACCAAACATCTCTTATTTAGATTTTTACAGTCAGTGCTACCACAAACTGATAAACCTGTACCGTGGTTAACTTATAATTGCTACAGGCAGACCATAATTGAATATGACAATAAAAGGAGAAGGGCCGCATTATATATAGTGAAATTATTATATAGGTGTTGCAATATCACAAGAAGACACAAAATAGTGAGGTCACAGAAGTCCCCCATCTAATAGAGATTGACACATTTTTGCTAACACAGCCTGAAACAAGAAATGCAAGGTAAATGTGCAAAAGTTCAGCATTAGCCTTAATTTTCCAAATTTACTAAACTTCTTGCCTTGTTTTGGTAATAGTCTAGTGTAGTGTATTTTAGTCTCATTTTGGTATAATTAGAAACACGAAGAAACAAATTGCTCTTGTATTAATAATGTCATAATATTTAGGACAACCAGTAATATCGTGTTTTTTTCTCACATTGTGCAGCCCTAAAAAGTTTTGTTGTTGTTGCATAAATCACTTTCTAACTGCCATGGGGATAACTTATCAATGCACAGATAAAACAATAACCCAAACAACAGAAAAATTAAAAAATAAAAGTTGAATGAAAGAATAATCAATATAAATACAATATACAAGATAATAATCCTCTGTCTCTTCACCGTAGGGCATAAATCTCACTCTCGCAACTATACACATATAACCTCACACATACTGTATGCACAAAATACATGCTTAACCAGGTTTCTTGCCTGATTTAGCAAAGGGCACTCGAAAGTCAGTGAACATGATGTCACTTGGTCTTAAGCCAGATGAGATGCTCTCGGAGGGACAAGACATGCGTGAGTGTGTGAGAGCCAGTGGGGTTTGCTTAGGAGGAGGGGGTGACGATTGGGACGGGGCAGAATTAGTGTCTTTCACTCTCTGGGGCGCAATAGCTGTAGGCGCAGCCTTTCTCACTGTCTCTCCCTCCCCACTCACGTCGTCCTGGTCCAAACAGTATGTTGCCCAGGCACAAGTCTTGTATCTTCAGCTGCAACAGACACACAGGGAAATATATAACTCAATAAAACATCTCATAATGTTTTTTTTTTTAGAGTTTAGTATATCAAAAGAAGCAAAACACTTGATTTCCTTAGTAAATATTCATTTGATACTTTCATGTCTAACCTGTTTTAGTCTAGTAAAAAGATTGGATTAACTACTCATTAAGTCATCCTATTTCTATTTAGTTCCATTTGCTGTAAAGGTGAACCACTGTTTTGAGTGTCTTTTTTTCACTGGATAACGTAAGCTTTTAAAACTAACATTAAAGTGGTCCTTCATATCAAATAGATGTCTACATTACAGTTATTATTCAGTTGAGACAAGAGTAAAGTTACGGTTAGAGTTCTTTGAGGCTTTTTTCAAATTTAACAAATGTGTACACCGACATGGTTTCTTGACTCCATACCGAGAAGGAAAACGGGAGGAGGCAGAGGAGGAATCATAATCAGTCTTTCAGCACAAGTTCATCTGCCCCTCACACACACCGCTTCCCTTTAAGACTTGCGGCCTACAAAGAAGGGGTCAATGGCGGCATTCCTGCTTTGATATCAAAGGTCCCCTAGTTACTCTAGTCTGAACAAAAGCTTTTTCATCTGGTCAGTGGGTAAATCCCCTCCCTACTCCCCTAATAAAACCAGGGCCCATTGATGTTTCAAAAAAGCTACTATGAGAAGATTGCTTGATAGGCCTACAAAGGAATTTTACAAAACAGCTACCTTGGTTCTCACACTAAAGCGCATGTAGCCTCACCTGCTCACGATGCTGCAGTGATCTCTGTGGAGACAGGTTCGATTTCCTTCACAGCCTCCTCAATCACCTCGATCACCTGGGCCATAACCTCAGCGCATTTCCCCGATGCCTTTTCTGCCTCTGGTTGACTGTCTGTTGCTGCCTCAGCTTCTTGGGGTTCCTCGGTCACAGTAGACAAACGCTCAGACACTTGTTCTTTAGTTTCACCGTTTGTCTTGATTTCTTCTTGACCTGGGGCGTCTACAGGGCCATTGCTGTCAAACTCAACAGCAGCTTCTTCTGCTACTGTTGGTTCTTCAAGGACTTGTGCTATCTGGAGGACCACCTGGACTGGAACGTGGAGCTCTAGGGGTTTGGATTGCGTATTATCTTCAATGGTCTTTGCATGGTTAACTTTCTCTTCTTTTGGTTCGTCCTTCTGGCTTTCTTCCTTAACCTCTTCCTGTTCCTCTTCTGCAGCTGCCTCCTCACTTACTTTAACCTCTTCATCTTCCTTTGACTCTTCCTCTTGCTTAACCTGCTCTTCAGATCCATCAATGCTGCCTGTGACTTCAATGGGAATTGCATCAATGACCTCCATGGCCACATGAAGAGCTTTTGGTGCAGATTTTTCACAAACAATGGCAATGGGGGTGTCAGTGATTACTGGAGTTTCTGAATCGATCGCGACATCTTTCTCAATTGTTGCAATGGCCTGGTCGGGGGTTGGTGCAGTTGACAGTGGGGTGCTGGGATTTTCAGGTTCAGAGGCATCTTCTGAAACTTTGTCCATAGCCTCTTGAATGACATTCTCGGCAATTACCATGCTTTGTGACTCAATTGTTTCCCCTTCTGTGTCTTTCTCGCTGGCCTGCTCCACTGCAACACTGTTTTCAGATTCAGCAACTTCAGTGACATTTTCAACGATGATAGGTTCAGTGGTGGAAATGTCTTCAGATTCAGTGCTGCTTGGGGCAACAAGGACAACTGTTTCTGCGATTACAGGAACAACTTCACTGGGCAGGACTACAGGGATTTCTCGCTCGGTTTCTTTTGTGGTGGTCATAGTGCTGTTGGACATGGTGTAGGTGATCTCTTTTGTCACAGCTTGGACTATCTCTTCAATTGGTGTGTTTTCTTCAGTGGCAACATGGCATTCCATGTTCATTTTGACTTCCTTGGTCTCTAGAGTTGGTTCACAGACTTCAACACTTTGGATGCACATGGCAGCTTCAGATGTTGCAATAATGGAATTGATGACAACAGCTTTAGTTGAGTTCTCGCCAAATGTAGGAGGCTGAATAACTTCAGATCCTTCCAGTTCAGTACTGATGATGCCAATTTTCTGTACTTGTGGTTCAATACTTTCTGTAGCAACTTGGATGTCAGCAATGCTATTTGGTGTTTTTTCAACTAAAGGTCCAAGTTCAGTGGTATCAACCTGGTGTATTTGTGCTTCAAGGACAAGATCTTCAGACACGGCGGCTTCTTCACTGTTGGCTGGCTTTTCCTCAATTAACACTTCAGTAGCACAGGCATCACGAATTACGGCCATATATTCAGTAATGGGTGACACAGGCTTCTCAAGAGTGACTTTGGCGATCTCTTTGGTTCCTAGACCAGTGCAAATAGCCATTGCTTCCTCACGGGCATGCACTTCTAAGATGGCATTGGTCCTGGTATCAACAGTTTCAGTTTGTGGTTTGTATTCGGTTGTTTCAGTTGCCGTTTCTACTGGTACATTTTCAACAGCAACAGAAGTCTCGGCAGGGATTTCAGTGTTTTGGGCTTCGAAGCCTTGGAGAACCTCTTCGGCATTCCCTGTCTCTGGCCCTTTGGGAAGAGTTTCAGTTTCTGAGGACGTGGCTGGAGCAAGAGGTTTGACTTCAGCGGTGGACAGTCTGCGACCTCTAGGGGTTGGTTTAGGAGACGGAGGTGCTTGTTCTTCATCTTCTGCAATGTCAGTATCCACAGACTTTGGAGTGGCCGCGCTCTCTGCCTCCTCTGGGATATCACTAAGCTGGTCTTGTTTGTCATCTTCAACAGCTGCTGAGATCCAAGATGGAGACCTCTCTTCAGCAGTGTCTTTGGTCTGGACAGCTGCTGGTTCTACAGGTTTCTCTGGTGCAGCCTCAGTGAGCTCATCATATTCAGAAAGAGGGACCACAGCAGGAGTGTCTGAGTCCTCTTCACCAGAGCCGGGTTCTGTGGAGCCTTGCTTTTCTGACTTCTTCTTTCGGCGTCCAGGGAAGAACTTTTTCAGAAAGAAGGACGACTCCTCTTTTGGAGCCTCACTGTCAGACAGGACTTGTTCGGGGCTCTCTTCGGGCTTTTCTTCACTTTTGGTCTTCTTCAACGAGACCATGCGTTTGAGTGTGTCCCAAGCTGAGGCAGGAGGGCTTACAGGTTCAGGGGAGGAAACAAGTTCCCCCTCGTTCTCACTGGTGTGTGAAGTTACAACAGCAACTTCAACTTTGGCCTCTTCTTCATCCTCTGCTGACACTGTGGCTGGAGGCTCCTCCTCAACCTTTGTTTCATCATCGTCAGAGTCAGAGGTTTTGCGTGTCCTCTTCTTAGGTCCACCCATGCACATCAGGGCTTCCCAGGACACAGACGTGTCCATTTTTCTTTTCTCCTCTGTGCTGCTGGAGAGTTTCTCTGTGGCTTCAGTTTTTGGCTCTTCCTCAATGACTTTCTCCTCTTTAGTTTCCTCTTCACCGCTTTTATCTGCCAGAGTAGCACTCTCTGTGGAGGACAGTGTTGCAGACTTGGTAGGTTTCTCAGCTGTGGTCTCATCGTCACTCTCAGAGGGTCTCTTCACACGCCTTTTGGGTGTCACCAGTTTCTTAAAGGATGACCAGGCAATTATCCCCTCCTTTTTCTTTTCCCCATCAGAGGTGACTTCAACTTCGGCCTCCTGGCTAGATTCTTTCTCTGTGACCTCAACAGTGATCACATGCTCTCCGGACTCTTCAGGAGATGAAGGCCCACTCTCTGCTTTAGGAGCCTCTGCAGATTCAGTAGATGACTGCAGTTGTTCAGCCTGCTCCACAGACTCTGTCTGCTTGGTCTCAGCATCCTTCTTGGCCTTTTGTTTTTTAGTCGACAGCTTCTTCAGGCCAGCTCCAGTAAACAGCTTTTTGAGAGGGCTTCCATGTGGTTTTACCTTCTCTTGGGAGGAAAGCAGATCGACCTCTGAGGACACCTCCATTGCCGTTTTCTCCTCGTCCTGTTTGGGCTCATCAGTAGTATCAGTTTCAGGAGCAGACGCTTCAGGAGTGACCTCGCCCTCTGCAGCTACCTCAGATGTGACTTCTTCTGGGGTTGTTTCCATAGCCTCCTCAGTGGTAGCTTCATCCTTCAGTTTGTCCGCATCTGAAGTTGGTGCTGCCTCCTCTTTAACCTCTGATTTAGCTTCTTCTTCTGAAGCTTCTTCCTTTGTTACAGCTTCCACCTCTTCAGCAGCCACCTCAGTATCCTCTGCTTTTGGAATCTCCTCTTTAACTTCTTCTTCCTCCTTTGTCTTCTTGATGCTAGCTTTCTTTCTTAAGTTAGAGAAGAGTCCACCACTGAAGATCTTTCTAAATGGAGAGATCACCTCTTGGGCTGGGGTGGACTCTTCCTCCTTCTCAGTTTTTTCCTCTTTGGGTGCCTCTTCTGCGGCCTCTCCTCCAGCTGGTTCAATTTCCCCCTCAGCGTTTTCGGTCTTTTTGGTGTTTTTACTGACCTCGGCGTCAGCAGTGGTATCAGCCTCTTTCTCTTCAACTGTGCTCTTCTCCTCCACCACAGTGGCCGCCTCCTCCTCTTTTACAGCCTCATCCACAACTCTGTCCCCATCTTTGTCCTTGACGGTCAGTAGTTTAACTGGGTCTTTTTCCTCGCTCTTGTCTTTCTTCAGTGTGAACTTAAAACCAACAAAACGGAAAATCTTCTTGAAGCCCACTTCGTTTGCCTCTTCGGGTTTCTCCTCCGCTGCTTTCTCTTCAACAGGTGAGATGTCATTGGCATCAGATGGCTCTTTCTCTCCATTTACTTGAGGAGCCACTTCGTCTTGAATAGTGTCCATCGTTTCTGGGGCCTCCTCCTTCTGAGCTACAGATACACCATCGGGCTGGCCCACTGCAACAAAAAGACATGCACACATTTGGTTAGTTCACTATTGCTGTATTTAAGAGCACACATAAAACTAAAAATAAATTAAATTGTCAACAAGTACACAGACTAAAAATACCCCCCAAAAAGTTAGACAGTAACATTTAAGTCTAAATCAATGGTGGGGGAAGGGCCTCTGCTTTGGTGAGTTGTGTTCACAAAGCAATGCACGATAGCCTTATTCCTATACAGATAAAGGCTGTAGGCCATTTTGAGACAGAGAGCATGCCTGTCTGCCATGTCTATCTGTGTTTTGATAGGGGAGATGCATGGGTTAAAGACCTGAAGCATCTGAGACCTTTCTTTCTTTTTTCTTCTTCTCACATCTCACTACCGTCTGGAAATCCTCACATCTGATACCCCTGCACTTTCAATAGGGACTGCCAGCTCTTAATGCCCAACTATCACCTTACCTGATTACACCCACTAAAAACACCAAGAGCCTATCGTACAGGGAGGAAACTAAGCTTTCAACTTTGTCATTAGTGAAGAAAGAATAAAGGAAAATTCTTTACTCCCAGACCAGTGTAAAATAACAAAAAAAAAAAAAAAAAACGCTTTATTTAGTATATATTGTGTAACTTTTGAGAAAAATAGCTGAGTTTTTATAATACACAAAAATGCAAAACCCAGTCTATCCACATATTTTTATTTAATTATAGACATGAAGCTGCACTTAGAAGAACCACAGTCCTAAATTTCAAACATCCAAACATAAGGAATGATTTTGGAACTCTGACACTTAGGGGAAAAAAGTGTTAAAACATTAACAATGTTGACTGCTGTACCAGACTCCTTGGCATGGGCACACCCATATCTTATGGATTGAGGAATCTAAGCTATGATGGCACCTCCTTATTTGGGGAGAATTATTTTAGGATGCTCTAAAAACCCAAGGGAATATGGAATATATCTTGTTTATAAATGTCAACCCTAAACGGTTGAAGTTAAACAACACAGGCTTTTACTCGAACTTACAAAAAAAGTCACAATCCCCTTGACCCAAATTCCATCACAGCAGGATGGATGGGGACAATCCCCCTTTCCAAGACACACATGCATACAAACACAATAGGCTTCTTACCCTCTTTGGCCTCCCAAAATAAAAGACAGGGGGGGTGGTCAACTTTTCTATTATCAAGAAACTATGCAGGCTAGAGGAAGTTTGCCATTTGGAGCAATAGCAGGCTTAAATGACCCAATGTAAACATGAATCAGGGCTGACCAATTAAAAAACAGTTTCACACAATAGTGCGTCTTAGTCACATAGGTGACACTGCTCAAGCATGAACTCGACATTTTCTAATCCTTGTATCAGGGAGAGGTCTATGTGTACCAACACCAACATGGATAGTAAACCAGGAACCATGTTGGTTTAACAGACTACTGGCATGTCTCCTCTCTTTTTGATCTTTCTTTTCCGGCCTAACTTTTTTACAGGCACACACAACTGTTAACTGATTTGTTTTGGGGGGAAGAGGGGACGGAGTAGACTAAATGCAAAAAGAGAACAAGGGGGAGGTGGAGGTCGAGTGTTTTAAATAACGACTGTACTGGCAAGAATGTGTGTGAGGGGAGTGAGACAGCAGGGTGCTGTGGATTGAGGGGAGGGGTGGGTTATGTCCCACGACTCTCACCTTAGGAGGATGTTTAAAAATAAAAATACAATAATAACTGGGACAATACTTCTTTCTCGACTGGAATCTGGATTTGTTTACATGCAGTTACCAAATACCCATTTTCAGAAATAAACTGCAATTTAATTGTTACTTTAAATTGTAACAATTAAATTTGTTACTTTAAATTTAAGTTGTCAATGACAACAGACAACAAAAAATTGGTATAAGACAAAAACTTAGATCAGTGGTTCTCAAACTTTTTACGCTACGTACCACCACATGAAAGTACCACCAGGCCTAGATCAAGATCAAATCAGGTCTAAACCAGGTCTTAAAAGGGTCTAAACTGGACTACATTAAGTCTAAACTGGGTGTAAACCATGACAAGGAAAACATAAACGCACATAATATCAATACATTTCTCAAGCATCAATTAAATTATCTCTAAGTAAAATAAATAAAGTCTAAACTTGCAGATGACCCTGAGTAAGCCCAAGTACACATACCATAAATTGATCAACACTGGGCTAGCTCAACAGCATTACAGTATAGTGGTGTAGTGAGGATAGCTCACCAAAGGTGTGGTCAGAGGGAGCACTCAACAATCTCCCCGGGGGATCCAAGCATCAGTCACACCCAAAGTCCTATAATGGTTGTATCATTTTGCCTAAGCTTTCGAAAACCACAAACAACATTTGTGTTACACCTGTGCCCTTTGATATCCACAAAACACGACAAGATGCCAAACTTTGTGTCGCTTGCACATGACAAAAAGCATCACACTTTCAACTTTCCCAAACCTTATGACTTGTAATGAATTCCATATGCCCTTCCCGCTCCAACGCTGTCCGCTAAAATGAATAACCCGCTGGGAATTAAGAGGCTTGCCTAATCGAATGAATACTTCACATGACAAGACACAGGGGATGGCTGGCTCTAATTGTGACATGGGCTAAAAGAGAGCTTTGAAAAGAGTCTCTCGAATACAGACTTGTACAGTGGGTGCATTTATACCAGAGAGGCAGCTGTTGCTTTGTCAGAGCACCAAAAGTTAGTGTCTTTAAGTGATGTTTGGTTGAATACATCACTGGGTGCATTCATTGCGTGAGCGTGGTACCATGGAGGAAAGGGCTAGAAGTAGAGAAAAAGAGGGGATGCTATGAGGTAAACTAAAGCCAGCTCAATTGTAAAGACAACTGAACTTACTCATCCATGCCAGGACAGTGCAGAGTAACCACACCCTCAGGACAACAATGCCTTTGGCTAAACCCCATCCATCTTGTAACTAGAGCTACACATACTTATGCTACGTATACAATTACCAATGATGACACAATGGATAATATATAAAGGAACTGGAAAAGAGCATGTTTTACCTGTTAAAGTTATTGTTCCAAGCATTTGTAAAAATCCAAAATCACTATCTTGAAAATATGTCAGGAAAAATAATTCAACTTAAAAAAAAAGGTTAGATTTAGAAAAATTAGCCCGCAGTAATTTCTCTTCAAACTTGGCTCGGTTCACTCGCTTCACTCTACAGAGGGCTGAGCTGTGTCTCCAGTTGCTGCGTCCCGGTCGGTATGTGTGGAAAAGAGTGCTCCACACTGATTTCAACAGACTGACACACATGTCATGTTTGGGACCACCCCCCGCCTCCCTTCCTCTCCTCCTCCTCCTACCCCTTCCGTCCCGCTCCTTTCTTCAGCTGTTCTGAATGAGCTCCAACACGCCCCATCCCAACGCCCCCCTCCACCTATTCCTGAGGACGGAAGTTTGTGATCACTTCTTACCTCAGTCACAGACAAAAAAGTACTTTTTTTTTTTTTCTATTGCGATTAGATTTGCAATTGATATTCCGAAGACAATTAATAAGCAATAAGACTATCAAGACCATTTAAACTGTGCATATTACACATTTACACATACAAAAGCCAACCAACAGACTCTTACTGTTGCTGTCCATCAAGAACAAAAGATCTTTTCAACTTTTTTAGGTTATGGAGATGTACATATATACATGTTTGCTCATGATTATATATATATATATTTTTTTTCCACCATGTTTAAACCCTATAAATCCCGGGCAGATCCTCTTCTCTCTGAAAACCAATTAGGCAATGTTTTCCTCGCCCCTTTCTCCACAGAAGACACACAACTGACTAGAACCATGTCTACAAAGTATCTCCAACCCCCTCCCACACTGAACGGCAGGGCCGTTTAAAGATATTTGGGGGCTCTAGGCAAAACAGCGAAGTGGGGCCCCAAGTCCTCCCTTGGGAAATAGTTTTAAATTCAGATGGGATTCCTTGTATTCTGGTGCATTTTAAGAGTCATGAAATACTCTGTAGTACGCTACACAAAGTGGCCACTACAGTATAGTAAAGGACACAGTATCTTCAATGAGGCATCGTTATTTTTGTCAACAAGGCAAGAACAAGGTAAAAAAGTATAATTATTCATATTATTAACATTCTTTAGAACTGTCTTCTCTTACATGCAGAGTAGTGTTTTTTTTCTTGAACTATACAATTTATGCTGAATTAAAAGTAAGGTATTAAAATGGTGTACAACACAAACTATTTTAAGAACATTGTACAACAAGGAATAACCATCCAAAATTAAGAGGTTTAGCAACGCGTGCGGACTTTAACTCGCACAAAAGCAGTGACCAAATCTTCTATAACCTCCTAATGTTGTGCTCTATTGATATAAGTGCCAGTCCTGTCAGTCTTTCTTGGCTCATGGATGATCTGAGGTAAGACTTTATCAGTTTCAAAGCTGAAAAGCTTCTCTCTGCAGAAGCTACAGTGACAGGAAGTGTCAGACGGAAAGACCTTCACGTCCCATAATTCCAAAGACATCGGGGGCCCCCTTCAGCTGGGGGCCCTAGGTAGCTGCCTACCTTGCCTACCCCATTGCGACGGCTCTGCTGAACGGGCAACTGCAAGCCCCCAGTATCACCGTAATCTCATAACCACTGTCACCCGTTTATAAGAGGCTCGTTGACGGAGACGACGCAGGGGGCAGACGCTTTGTTTCGAATTCCATTGTGTATCCACTGCCTTACTGTAACATAATAGGTTCATTTGGGGTAAACGGCAAATGTTTTTCCAAGCTTCTAGTGCTACAATTTTACACAATGCCAGCTGTGTGACCGGGAAAAGTGGTTTGATCCGATACTTATGGGGGAAGTCCCAATTTTCAGTGACTTCTGAATTTTGTTGTTGTCAAGAATAGAACAGAATTATCCAGACTTTATTGTATTTTTTTAAATGCACTGCACTGTAGGCATTATGAAAGTGCCTTTGTGTACTAAGTATACCCACGTTTATCTAGTTTAGACTTACATACCTCACTATACAAACTAATTAACAATCCCAAAACCCTTTCAAAACAAGTCTGGACCCTCCCAGGCCTGCATCTACTTAAGCTCAAATCCACTACTCAATTACCAATCCAGACAGGTTTAATTCAATGCGAGGGGGGTGTCCCGGGAGGAGGGGGGTCTGGAGGAATGCAGATAAATCCCCAGGTAATGTCCCGCAGGAATGTGTGAATTCTGGTGCACGGCTCCCAAAGGCGTGATAACAACAGTGGTTTAATGGGTGTCTGTCTGCAAGTCCTCTGTATGGATGGGGTTTGGGAAATGGGCCGGTACCCTGAAAAGTTAGGTGTTATAACTAATTTAAATGGTGTCTGTTCCTAAATTGAAGTGGCACTAAAGCGGAGGTTATATAAAAGCTTAAACCGATCATTTCAGTTCAAGACAGCTATACCTCGCTCAGTGATGTGACAACTGTATCTCAGTTAAAATCCGTTTTCTATTTCAGTTTATCTTTTACTTAGACATAACAACAACAGCAATCCAATAAAACCTCACGGCGAAAGCCACCTTTTGTGCCATAAAGTTGATCACAGTCATTTAAGAGACATCCAGTCTTGACGCATACATTAAGCCCGGAGTTATTTCAGTGTCTCATAGGGCTGGCATTTCACTACACAACTCCCCTGCTATCATCTTACACAATAGACACTGTATATGAGCAGTACATAATGCTGAGTGGACACTGAGTCACTCCGAGGCATTTAAACTTTGATTGGAGAGCACTTCCTTTTGGCTCGGCCCTTCATCCCGTCCGCTCTCTCTGACTCACCCACATCAGTCACATTCCTGGACTTCCATACATACTGACAGATTTTAATTTAGGCAGCCGCACCGCCTTCGGGCAATGTGGGATGTGTGGGAAGAATCTATTATATAGTGCGGTGGTTAAAGGGTGGAAAATGCCATGTGTTTTGAAAGAAGACGTACAAAAGCTTGAATTCAAGCAGTAAATATGGTCCCGTGTGAAATAGGCGGAATACAAAGCTAATGCCAAAGTCATCACTCGTACCGCTGAGGAACATTGTTGTGTTTTACCGACATTTTGGCGTTAAATATAGCATCGTAAAGCAAGAATATTTGAAGGTCTTGTATTTGATTTTTTTGTTTACAAACAATGAAATAGGGAGCGAGTAAATGAAACTGTTAACTGTGTCCAAACTCATTCCTAGCTTTCCGAACACATTCCAAACACTTCCAAATTCTTCATAGGGATATAAGCCCTTTTCATAACTTCACTTTTCAGGGTCACTGTCACTGAAATGATACAAACTTGCTTTCAAGTTCGGTAAGTTGATACAAATGCTTTATAATTACATGCACAACTTTTTTCTTTAAACAAAAATTGAATTTACAATGTACTGAAGGAGGACGATAAGTTCCAGTAATATAAAAAAGTCAGGTATAGGGCCTTTAATGAAAAAATACATAAATAAAAATAGTATATATAGACTCAGATCCCCACAGAACTGAATGCAATTATTCAAATGTTATTAAATCTCTTCAAAATCAAAGTTACACTGATGCTACTGAAAAACAATAGCTACTGGCCAGCCTCCTTTGAAGCTGAGGTAAGTTGAGGGTTGAAATGATCCGAAAAGGTCTGGTGGGTCTGTTTGAACTTTAAACTTCCGCAGAGTGTATATGCAGACTACTGAAACCAGCTGAAATGATAATATTAACTTTATGGTTGAAAGCTCAAAAAGCTGGCATATATTTTGATTCCTTTATTGGACTTGAACGCCATGCATATTCAGCGAAAGCAAACTTTAAAACTTTAAATGAATTCCTTTTGCCTGGTCCAAATTAGACAAAAGTTGGGGAGTAACCATCCTGAGACTGGGAGGACTGACGTAAACCTCTATCTGATCAATGTTGAAAAACGTGCTGGCGTTCAGGAATGTCAAAGGAGGGGTCCCGTCCTGACTGAGTGCGATGGGTGAAGGGTCCTTTTTTGTACGCCCGTACAAAAAGAGCATGACATCATAGGACAGCCGGAGTCTGGGCCACCTCCTTCCTCAAAGAATTCCATGAACAAGATTTCGGACCATGTCGGGATAATTGGAGGAAAGGGAAACTTTACTGTGTGTGAATTTAAAGCAAGATCAGAGAGTTTTGATCAATGGACCTCTTGAAAGTGTCCAGTGGTGCAATGCCACTCCACTGTCCCATCTGAGACCCACTTAAGCCCCCCAGGTCTGCAGTAGGGGCTGCCAGGACGGGATAAGAATGTAAAGCAGGAAATACAGTCTCTTGTTGACATCACTGCTTCCTCTTCCGCTCCTTTTCCCATTTCCTCAAACGTGCAATGTTTCGAGTTTGTCCTGTACTCAACACATTTCCGCAAATGTGTGATTCAGGCAGATAAAAGTTGTGACGCATCTCTTTCTAATGTTTTAGAGATTTGGAACAGGGTGTTTTGAGAAGAGGATGGAATGAAACTTTTTTTCAAGAAGCATTTAGATTCACACATTTTCTGCTTTAGTGCAGCTTTGTGGTCCTATCTATATCTTTTTATTTTTTAAATAAGAAACAAATAATTCAAAATCCTTATCCTCTTCCTGGAAGCAGACCTACTTCTCTTACCTCACCGTCCCCCCCCCCAACTCTGTTTAACATTACAGTCTGGCCCAGATCCACAAACCTGCACTTGGTCCAGAGCTCCAACATGGTTCCTTTTTAACAAGCCATTTAATCTCAACTGAGTGTTTCAGTCTAATTTAGACACTGCCAAAAAGGGGTGAGTTAACATCACCACGGTTTCCACAACAATGGGGACATGTTTTGATACATTTTTAGCCACAGATGCCAAGAGATGTGCAGCACCTAGGGACCCTTCTCCAGATCAGGAAGTTTTAGCCAATTTGCTTGTAGGTTCTGTCAAGTCTTTTCATGTTCCTGGTGTGTTCATTTTCAATGTAGCATTTGCATATCACCGGCTTTTGGCATAACACGTAGTCTTCTGCGCTACATCACATCAAGCCCTGAAGCATTTTACTATAAAGTTAAGACTCTATTAATTGCTGGTTAAATTTCAACCTTTAGTCGAAATGCTGTTGTGGTCTTGTGGAGGAGGGGTGGACCACATTCCTCTGTCCCATTCTCGCTATCCCACTTGTGGATGGGGGGTGAGGGGCTGGGGGCGACAACACACAGTAGCAGCCTGGCATAGGACCAGATTATAGGGTTCATTTATAAAAGCGCTTTATAAATGAAGTCTGATTGATTGATTTATAGGGTTGGTAAAAAAAAAAGGTAGTTTAGTAGAAAGATCAGCAACATTAAATGCACTCTTAGCAGGTGAAGCAAAGTAGCTTCTTATGTGCTCAAGTACAAAAAAGAGATGTGAGTTTTGTTCTCGATATTCTCTTGGAGCTAATTTGAGCCATTAGTATGTTAAATACTAGGGTAACTATGCTTGAACATTTATTCTGTAAACAAAACCCAGCCAGTGAAAAAGCCTGAGAAAGTGATGAGAACCTCTTGTACAAACTGCAGCTAAAATCACATCCCAATATCACGAGTTTTTAAACAAATTAGTGAATAAAGCACAGTTGGCTGTAACTCAATTACTGAGTGGACTGAGTGATAAATTTCCATTAAGTCCAGTCCTGGACTACGGTAAATACAGTAGGTGTCCTAAATGAACATAGTCACCAATGAATCGCAACCTTTGCAATCAATTTTTGTAATACACAATGTCTTAATTGTGATGTTTGATTTACGTGCAGTAGTGAGATCGTATCGGTATGAGAGATAGTCCTGTCCCTGTTTAAATCCAGATTAAAGACTCATCTGTTCAAATTTGCTTTTAATACTTAGGGAACACTTAATTGTGTCTTGGTTGTAATCATTTTGTGTTTTTATATTGTTTAAATCTTTCTGTGAAGCACTTTGGTCCTCCTGGTGTTGTTGTAAAGTGCTATATAAATAAACCTTGATTGATTGATTGATTGATAGTAATGGGAAACACTGATTGTAATTATTAACGTCAGAAGGAATGTTCGACAAATACAATGTGATTCCTTTTGGGAGCAAACCAACCCACAGTCTGGCTTGTATTAGGCTGAAGTGAGACTCGCTGGCCCAGAGCACACAGTCTGAGTTAAGGGAGAGGTCCCAAATACAGGGATGATGAATGCTTCTGGCAACGGGACAGTCCCATCCAGTTAACCCCCAACCACATACATACACACACACACACACACACAGGCCGAACACATTCCACTCGTAAAATGTTACACCTGCAACAAAATGTGATAAAGAGGTACAGGCTGCTCAGATACAAGCGTATAACGACTACAATCTGTGCCATGAAACATCTGTGGACATGAAACATCCGTGGACCCTCGACTGAAACGCCCCATAAAGCGGTTTGTCATGCACAATAATATCCATATTGATTTTGTAGCCATTACGGCCCGACTGCCGGAGGTCCTGAGCTTTAATGCGTGTGTTGTTTTTATCTCCATCGATCAAGTTTAAAACAATGCGTGAATACTTATGTGCTTTCAAGGTACGGCCCTTTCGGTTCAGAAAACCTTTTAGTCAAATGTACAGTATGTGTTCTGGCATTGATTTGGAGAGTTGCACTTGGAACTTTGCAAATTATCTTACACTGTTGCGAACTAAAGAGCAGAATAATAACATGAGAAAACTGCAGCGTTTGCAGACAGTAACACTTATTGTCTGCCTCACACTCTTTACACGTTTTGATATTTTTGAGGTTTTCTAAGCTACTTTAGAATAAAAGGCGCATGTGATGAGTTTACAAACGGATTGAAAATGTTTTGCCTCCTATCTGGGTGTTTAGCGTAGTTGCATCTCAGCTAGAAGGTCCCATGTTTGATGTGGGTCTTTTGTTTGGGCGGGTTTCTTGTGATTATTCCACTTTCCACCATCAACCCGAAACATGCACCTCCTGATATGTCACTAAAGCGGTGGTGAATGACACCTTAACACCTAAATGCAGACTGCTTTAAACCAACAGAACAAGTTTTACTTTTTGTCAAATTACTTGGTTTTGGTCTTGGTTTACACAATGCCTTTGGGAGGGACACTTTCATTATAAAAAAAAAAAAAACACCCAACAGAAACTCTCACATGCTCATATGGACGGGCTATCAATCCAATATGTGCCCTGGTGTGTCCTGTTCTGAAGTTAATACATTTTACCCCTTCCTTTTTCTTTTTCTTGATCCCGAGTCTTTTTCGTTCCATGTAACTGTCCAAAAGCCAACAACTTGCCAATCTTTCATTTACTTATCAAATGTTATTACAAGCAGATTTACCTCATTGCTGTCTCAAACTGGATACGCATAATACAGTTTTCAATTTTCTTTTCCAAACAAAAACCTCCTGAGTAACCAGATAATCTACCTGCTCTTACCCTTTTGGGAACTGCCTAATAGAAAATATGTGACTGCTCTCTAACTCTTACCTTACATGAACTTCTCAATTCACTGCTTGTATTCATTGAGAAACACTGAAGATAATGTTCTGTTTTGATTCAATTTTGTGATATTTAATTAAACTAAACTGTGGGATATGATTTGTGGCTCAATATTTGCTTTTATAAGACTTTTCCAGAGCCTTAAATGTCTCATTGCTGCGCCATCTAAAGTAAAATAAAGACTGAAACCTTGTATAAAAGGTTTAGGTCACAAAGCTCTTTGTCTCCCATGATGCAATGCACACGTTATCTAATAGAGATACAGAGCAGAGCCAGGATGTGTGGAGTGTCCATATCTCCTGATTTGTTTGTATCTTCTTCCTTTTCACTCCCACCACGAGGCCTTCAAGGTGTTTCACAGTAATGTTACACTTTCTCTTTTTCACAATTTCTCAGAATAACATCAAAGGGTGCGTCACTTCGGAAACTCGTAAAATTACTCAGGAAAAAGTAAAAGGCCACACAGTGGGATCATTCCAGCTGACAAGGACTCAAACTTATAGCCTGACATGAGGATGATTATTTTGGTTTGATCCGCAAACATTTGGTTTCACACAATGTCCGGACTATGACTATATTTGTCATCATGACAACCAGGTGTTGAATGTGGGAGATCGTCAAATATCAAATTTATAAAAAAATCCATAGCCAAATGACTGCATTAAAGACCTCAAATCCCAAAAACTATATACACTGCCTGACCAAAAAAAGTGACCAGCTGGATTTAACTAACTGGTATGATCGGGGTTGCTGCAGTTGGTCAGGTCTAGATTCAGCAACACTATGTGCTCAAAGAATGAGATCAGCCGATGACCTGAACATCCTGAATGACCAGGTTATTCCATCAGTAGATTTTTTCTTCCCTTATGACACGGGCTGATTCCAACATGACAATGTCAGGATTCATCGGGCTCACATCGTGAAAGAGTGGTTCAGGGAGCATGAGACATTGGCCCCCACAGAGTCCGGATCTTAACCCCATTGAGAATCTCTGGGATGTGCTGGTGAAGGCTTTGCGTAGTGATCACAAATGTTAAACGGTTGCCACTTATATAGCGATTTTCCACCTACATTAGGCACTCAAAGCGAGGATCCACTCACACACCAGTGTATGCAGACACTGGAGGCAAGGTGGGTTAAGTGTCTTGCCAAAGGACACAACGACAGTGTGCACCTTCAGAAGGTGGGATTCGAACCCCGACCTTCCGATCACAAGATGACCCGCTGTGCCACTGTCACCCCTAAAAAAAACTACTGCAGCACTGGATCTTTTGACATTGCAGAAGTTTATAAAAACAGCCACAGCCACCACAGCGAATGTGGTCTAACAAAGTATGTGAAGTGTGACCTTTGTTTGTGATTACTTTTATCACTGCAGCAATATAGTGTTAGTAATACTACTGCAAATGCAACTCCAGATAACTGCATTGTGACTTCACTCTTTAAACACAGACGAGCCTCTCCCTCATATATCCAGTCATCTCCTGCCGTATAGAGTTACTTTAAAAACATCCAGGGTTGCTTTATTAAACGACTTATTAGATGGGCTATGTGAGTGGTATGTGACATATATCTGGTTGTTTTAAGCAGTATAAGGTTACTCCTTCCCCGGGGCCATAACGTTATATGAAGTGCGCAGGTTTCTTTGAGCGGGCCCTGGGTCACGGCCTACTAAATATTTAGGGAAGATCAACACACACACACCCTGCAGCGCTCCCAAAATAAACACATGTGTTCAGAGAATTAAAAGCAGCACCGGTTGATGGAGATTGTAAAATGATAGAAATGTGGTTCATAATTACACAATGAATCGCAATGATTAAGATTGGTGATTTTGTTCATGCAGACAGTGTGGCTTACTTTCAGTGTTTGTACTGGCCTTAATGAGTTGTGAATCCATTTATATCCACTGGTCCAGCCATGTTCAAAATCTGTATGTCCGTGTTTCAATGTTAAGATGTGATATTTAGTCAACTTTGTAATCAGCACTCTCTCTAAAGTCACTTCTATGTGTTGAAGTGGATTGGCATTGATCTATAAAGTGTCTGTAAACCTGGATCTCCCTTCACACTGAGCCCAGACAGACAAAAGAAAAACAGCCTTACCTTGTGCCAGCGATGTAGCAACAACCCCGAAATCCCCCAGACACAAACACACACAAATACAGCTCCCAAAGTCAGACCACACCGGGAGCAGCTAAAGACACA
Source organism: Proterorhinus semilunaris (assembly GCA_021464625.1). Classification (NCBI taxonomy): domain Eukaryota; kingdom Metazoa; phylum Chordata; class Actinopteri; order Gobiiformes; family Gobiidae; genus Proterorhinus; species Proterorhinus semilunaris. Next base: position 15,392,628 of record CM038359.1, read on the forward strand.
AGACGTCCGTCGGCCAAATAAACTCACCTTCGTCCAGAGCGTTGTCCTCCGAGTGTCCGTTCAGGCTGCTCATGCTGGAAATCTGACCGTTTTTCTGCAAAGACTGGAAGAGAGAAGTCAGAGGAAAAGATAAGGACACACGTAAAGCAATTCAGTAGATGGTTATCTGAAAACATATTGTTCTACTGTTGCTAATCTGTTAACAAGAAAACTGATTGTTCTTGCAGTTCTAGTTTAAAATTGGCAACAAAAGACTCCAATGTTACATAAAAAAGCCGGCTAAAAAGGGCAATTACTTGGAAGAGGTAAGGCAAGGCAAGGCAAGTTTATTTGTAGAGCACAATTCATACACAAGGCAATTCAAAGTGCTTCACAATTGCATAAAGTTACAAGAAAACAAATAAAATCAATCAATAAAACATCAACATAAACATTTATCAATTACAGTAAAAGGCAAGAGTGCAGATAAAATACTTTCAGTTTTCATAGGCTCGGGTAAAAAGAGCTGTTTTCAGCCTGGATTTGAACATTGTCAGAGTTGAGGCCTGTCTCACATCCTCATGAAGACTGTTCCAGATTTTAGCTGCATGAAACTGAAACGAAGCTTCACCGTGTTTATTATTGACTCTGGGAACCACCAGGAGACCCCTCCCTGAAGTTCTCAGGGCCCGAGATGGTTCATACGGCTCTAACATGTCAGAGATGTACTTTGGTGCTAAACCATGAAAAGACTTGTACACAAGCAGAGCTGTTTTAAATCCTATTCTCTGAGTGACAGGAAGCCAGTGCAGAGACCGGAGCACTGGACTAATATGGTCGTATTTCCTGGTTCTTGTCAGGACTCGAGCAGCAGCGTTCTGGATGTTCTGCAGCTCTAACAGTTCGTTTAGAAAGACCAGTGAGCAGCCGTTACAGTAGTCTAACCTGCTGGAGACAAATGCATGGATGAGTCTCTCCAAGTCTGGTTTTGACACTATTCCTCTGATCTTAGCCATGTTTTTCAGATGGTAAAAAGCTTAGGTACTTGAAGAAGTAAAATTACTGCTGATTATGAAAAATGTCAGCATGATAAATTAAATTAGCTTTAATTTTCAGCTACACTTACAATATAAAACATAATGACATCTTGCAATTCCTATAACATGAAATCGCAGCAGAGGTTTTTTCCAACAACTATGACCAAAACTATTTATATCCACTTCGGGCAAAATATTTGTATCTATTGTATATTTATCGTTATTGACTTTGCTAATTGATGGAGATGACCATCAGAGTTACACCAAGCAGGACAGGCAAAAGTACTGACCGCTAAAGCAAACCGTTACAGTCGCTTCTGCACTGTTTTAACAAGAGCCAACCTGACTCCGCGACCTTATCTCCACATCTCTGTCCACACATGAGGTTTTTGTTCGGGCAGGGACAAGCTGTGAGTGACACGGTTACAATGGCAGCCCGGGCCCATGTATTGTGCCATCCTGGAGCGGCCAAAGGCAACTAGAGCCTCCCCACAGAGCTGCTAATCTAACTAATGGACACGTCAGGACTACATTCCCAGCAACCCCGACTCCTCCAGGAAAAGCCATGGATGAAACTCAATACAACCGAGGGGAGATTTTGCTTGCATGTAAAAATGAAAGTGACAAAATGGTGATAAAGGGGGAGATGACTGTCAGGTTAAACGATACAAGAGGAACTGGATCTGATGGTATTTGTAAACAGTCCCTAAATTCTCAAGCCGAGGTTTGACAGTGTTTCCTCAATATGTCAGTCAGATTATGTTTTGTTTGGCAAAAGGCTACGCTAACAGATACGTTTTAATGAGGAGTGCAAACAGTCTTGTAGCAATGTGATATTATCCCCGCATTATGGGATAAGTATTATTGTAAAAAACAATCACCAAATGCTTTTCAGAAATCAGACAATTCAGTGCAACTTTAAGTCAAATGCTCTTTCTGAATGCCTTCCACACCATTAATCCAAGTTTGTGTGTTAGATGTGTTGAACAAATATAAATAAATACATACAGTGCCTCTCAAAAGATTTTCAATAGGATTTAGGTCAGGACATTGACTGGGCCATTCTAACACACACACACACACATATATATATATATATATATATATATATATATATATATATATATATATATATATTTTTTTTAAACCATTCCATTGTAGATTTAGCTTTGTGTTTAGGGTCATTGTCCTGCTGGAAGGTGAATCTCCGTCCCAGCCTCAATTCTCTTGCTGACTCCAGCAGGTTTTCCTCCATAATGTTCCTGTATTTGGCTTCATCCATCTTCCCAACTATTCTTACAATCTTCCCAGTCCCCACTGAGGAAAAGCAGCCCCATAGCCTGATGCTCCCCCCACCATATTTGACACTGGGGATGGTGCACTCAGGACGATGAGTAGTGTTTGGTTTGTGCCATACATAACGTTTTTAATTTGGGTCAAAAAGTTAAATTTTTGTCTCATCTGACCAAAGCACCTTCTTCCACATGGTAGCTGTGTTCTCCATATGACTTCTAGCAAACTTCAAACGGGATTTCTTATGGCGTCCTTTCAATAATGGCTTTCTTCTTTCCACTTGTCCATGAAGGCCAGATTTGTGTAGAGTACGACTTATAGTTGTCCCATGTACAGATTCCCCCAGCTCAGCAGCAGTACGTCGCAGCTCCTCCAGAGTTATCTTGGGGCACTTGGTTGCATTACTGACCAGTGCTCTCCGTGTTCGGTCTGTTAGTTTAGGTGGACGGCCGTGTCTTGGTATGTTCGCAGTGGTGCTATACTCTTTCCATTTCCGAATGATGGATTGAACAGTGCTCCGTGAGATGTTCAAATCTTGGGAAATCTTTGTATAACTTAACGCTGCTTTAAACTTCTCCACAGCTTTATCCCTGACCTCTCTGGTGAGCTCCTTGGCCTTGATGATGTTGTTTAGTGACCAATACACTCCGACCATAGCTCTGAGGCCCTCACAGAACAGCTGTAATTATACTGAGAGTAGATTACACACAGGTGGCCTCTATTTAATGGTTAGGGCAAGGTGTGAACATTGTGCAGTCATTAGGAATGTTATAAAGGCAATTTAATGCACTCAAAAAATGCTGTTTGAATACTTATGCACGCCCCACTTTTCACTTTTCTATTTTTTGAAAAATAACAGAATCATGTATAATTTTGCTTTCACTTAACAGTTGTATGTTACTTGTGTGTGAACTTTCAGTAAAAAATTCAAAATAAAATCTTTATTTTTATGGTTGTAAACATAAAAAGCAAAAGTTCCAGGTGTATTAGTACTTTCGAGAGGCACTGTATCCTGTCCCATGCTGAAATGTTGTATGTTTTCATCTTTATTTAAAAAATGTATATTCTCTACTACACACACTGTATATTTACCAGATGTCGCTTGAAACATTCTTGAATTCATTCCACCCGTACTCTTCATAAATAATTAGTCTTTTGTAAGGCCATGGGGGACCTAATTGGCTGACCCCAGGCCTGGGCTGACCCCACCCTCCCAAATCAACCACATGATTCGCATTCACAGAATTCCACACCAAATTCTACCCATAGCCCGACACTTAACTCTCACCTAAACGTTCAACCTTTCGACCGCACTGTCCTCACCTCGTAAATCCTTCCTAAAGCCTCTGAAAATGCCCCCAGACAACACTGATGTAATGGACCTACAGCAAGTGCAGTAATCTGGATTTAAGAGATGGAAAAGTAGACGACGGCATCGCATTTGTCTTGCCATTTTCCAAAACCAAACCAGAGGTGCAAAAAGACTGTTTACACTCGATAAATATGGTCCAATACATATGGAGTTAAAATCACAAGAGGTTTTGCAAACGATCTTCAAGAAGGGATAGTTTTGAATCCCTCAAGAGAAGTTCTAATAGATCGACGCATAGGCCATTTAGTAGTATCACTAGTGTCGGTGGTGGTGGGAGTGGTAGTGTGGCTATTGGTTTTGTAGTAGAGGAAGTATCAGTCGCAGTAGTAAGTTGTGGTAATAATCATCAAAGTATTGAGTGCAGTGGTATAGTATGCTGGAGTAGAGTAGTTCTCAACAGGACCATTTTCAATCGGTCGCCAAAATGACTGCTTATCAATCATTTGGATGATTTGGGCCTTTTGATCAATAATAAAACAGGCACTGTGTGAGGTGAGGACATACTGTATTGTAATATTATATGCTGTAACGGGGGCAAACAATAGGAGAACATTTTTGGGTTGCAGCTTGTGGATCCCATTGCAACACCTAATGAGAACTACAGCCGTTGAAGAAGTTGTTGGCAAAGATGAGTAAACATAATTTTTTACCAGTTTTTACCAAGATAGTTTTGATGTGACATTACTTCCTCAACGACTTCCTCCAGAAAAGGGTACACCTCAGAATTAATGATTAAATTCTCCATATTTGCGATTTGGATATGCGCAAACATTCAAAGGTTCACTCATCATACCATAACTGCACGTAAAGATTAAGAGAGAAGCAGGAATGGCATTGTAAAAATCCAGACTTTATCTCTGCAGTGAACTGTAACTGAACCAACGGAGGCCGTGTCGCCTCAGTTGACCTAAATTCCCACCGCTTTCTAAAGAAGACTCGACTTTCTCTGCCAATGGTGCATACTTTGGATAGACGCTGGTCAAAATGGTCTGCCACAAAGACATACAAACTAGGACGCTCGCTTGACATCTGCTAAACAAAACAACAGCAGATAAACAGACAGGAGACGCCTGGCTCCTCATGTAATGTGATCCTTCATTGTAGTTGTGTAATAATAGATGTATGTGTTCGGTGTGGATTAATTGTGTGGGACGTTACTGGGGATCACCCACGACTTCTCAAGTTCACACATTGAGTCTGTCGTCAAATAAGATAGTATGAGTTATGGCCTCATATACAGAATGAATGTGATTGATGTGAGGGAAATTTGAACCCTCTGGTTTTTAAACGCTAAACCCATCATGTTGCCCAATAGGGGGATAATAGGGATGGGACGAAATATCGTTTGGCGAAATATCGCGATACAAAACGTGACGAAATGCATCGAGTTAAAAAAAAATGGATCGCGAAATAAAAAATAAAAATAAAACTTTTTTTTTTTTTTTTTTTATGTAAAGCAGGGGTGGCCAACACGCGGCTCTCGAGCCGCATGGTAGCCTACATATTCCCCATAAACTGTAACAGTCTTTAAGAATCTTGACCAAAAATCCAACCATAGTTCATGTGTTCCCATCTCTACACGCATGAATGTCCGTATCTCCCTCCTTTTCGAGGCGGCGTGTAAAAGGCGCCCGTGCAGCAGCCTCACTCAAAGCGGGATGTAGGTTAAACAACAGTCAGACGGATCGTGGTACTGGGATCAGCTTCTGTGCATTTCAAGTTTCTGATTAGCCTACTCTTTATTTGATGAAAGTTGGCCTCATATTCACAGAAAAAGAACAAAATTAGGAAATAGAAAAAAGCGGAGCTCTAATGAAGCATATGATGCGAAGCGCGACATCGTAACGCGGAAATACGCAAAGTCATTGTCTTTTCTGTCACATGTTGTAACTGTAACAAATGCAACATAAAACAGAATCTCAGACGTCCTCCAGAGGCTCCTGATTAAAGCTTATGAACTTTGTGCAGCCTAGAGTGCGTTCTCTGCACAGTCCATTCAGGACCAAGCTGCAGACACTGAGCGCACAGGCCAGGGGCGAACCAGAAGAGGGGGCTCAGTGGGCAGGGCCCCTCACACTAACACACTCCAGAATTAAAAATAAAAAAATATAATTCTATCCCAGTCAGAGCAGAACAGCACAAAATGTCAGTTTATTTAATATACATTTATTTCAATCTTGGTGAGGAGTAAAACTATTACATCTAATACAATTATTAAAACAAAAGAAAAAGGCCAGGCATAAAGTTATACTTTATTGTGATTAAATATAACGGTCATATTATATTTAATCACAATAAACTACCGCCCCTTGATCTCGCGAATGATCGGTGCCTTTGTGGCTCTTCACAGGATCAAGGTTGAACATTTCGGCTCTTGGTCTCCGACTAGTTGTCCACCCCTGATGTAAAGCGTCTTTGAGTGTCCAAAAAGCGCTATACAAGTTCGATGTATTATTATTATTATTATTAAATGAAAAAATATATATATATCCGGGGAATGGTGCAGTGCGTCGTCAAGTCACAGGAATGATATGTTATTTTTTTTGAAGAAGAACCAGTCCTGAGATACATTAACCTCGGGTTAGAGCAGCACTAAGGGAGTGTTCTTGTTGTGTTTCCCTGTGTTCAACTGAAACAAAAATAAACAAGTTGTTATTATACAGTAATATTTTTTTCTTTTTTGATATCGTGACGTATCGTATCGTGACTCTGACATATCGAGGTGCATCGTATCGTGAGTTTAAGTGTATCGTCCCATCCCTAGGGGATAATAGAGAAAATCTGAATGTCGGCAATGAGGGAAGTGCAATTTTGGAGAAATATCCAACTGGATCTTTTTCTGACTGATTTTGTAGCTTTCAAATGACTATAGGCCAGACACACTGGCCTATAGTCAGTATAGAAGTTTTTATATTTGGGTAAAGCCGAATTGGAGAAACTGCGCTCTGTGAAGGTGGGGGTAAGAGGTTAACAAGAGAAAGAAAACTACTATAACATCTACACAAGGTTTGTATTATATATATATATATATATATATATATATATATATATATATAGCCGTACAGCTATATTTGGAAGTCCTGAAAACCTACGTATTTGAATGCATCAAACTGCATTCAGTTTTTCTCGCTGTTCATTCAACGTCATCCGACTATCTGTCAACATGACTTCTCTGACAGGATTAAAGATACCTCCGTGTTGATAACCCCCTGTGACCCATTCCCTTCTTAACAACTTCCATACATCACGCAGTGCTTTTGGCTTTGACTTTTTGTCCTTAAAAGTCTGTTTCTTGTCTCAGTCTCGGGACACTCCCTTTAGTCTCCACTTTGTTTGGTGTGGTCCTCAACACTACCATATAGTTTACACCATCCGACTCAGCGCATCAGCAAGCACCTAGTAACCAACTACTCATTTCAAACACACCTTTTAAATCAAAGTACTGCTCCCATACAAGTATTTTAAAGTAATAGCCTAAGTTCACTTACAAACACTGAAGAGGCTAAACTTCAGCTAAACTATAAATACGGCATTGCCACAAGTTTACTACAAAAACTCCCCAGGCCAGCTTAAAAAAAACAATAAAGTTATGATTCATGAAGCAGTTTTATCACCAATACGTGGAGATTGTGATTACAGAAGTATGGCACAAGAAGCAGACAAATTGCCCTTTTCCCATGACGTGCAGCTCAACTTCTGCCCCATTAAGTGCTTTTTCCTGCAAGGCAACAGCTTGGATTTACTGTAATATGCAGTAAATCTAACAGCTAATACTGTTTTTGCTATAAAACGTTTTTTTACAAAACACAAAATCATGAAAAAATAAGAGACATGTTATGTAAAGCCACAAAACTATTCTCAAAGAATCTCTGACATTTCCTGTATAACAAACAATCCATGTTACACCTGTAATAAGAATAATGCTTTTATTTTCTGGCTTTATTTGGAGGATATGTCCAGCAGTATGGCTTTAAGTAGTCTTACTAAACCTATTAGCTCGTGCTACAAAATAAATGTATCTTTTACAAACTCAAATCCCTCACTTCACGGATTATCACTGGAGGAGAAATTAAGATTTTCCCTTTCAGAGTGGTCCAGGTTTTTTCCACACGTCTTTTCATCTTTTATCTTGATATTCGTCTTTGATTCTTGTTTCATCTTATCTTTCTCCCTGGTTTGGCTGCACCTTCTGCAGACAGGCGCAGGCTCTGACGCAAAGACGACCCTAAATCACTTGACAAAAGGCAGCGGAGCAGATTTATGTCGCTTAAAGCAAACACGAGACATGAAGAGGAGGAGGAGGAGGGGGTTAATGGAGAAGAAGGGGCAGATGGTAAATTAAGGCTAAAGCCACGTCTAAGGCACAGACGAGGATGTCGCGGGAAGTGCGTGAACTGTGCTCCAGAGACCTTGGAAATAAACGTTTTTAAAAAAAGTACAAATTAATCTAATTGTCAGCTACACTGACACTAAAATGGAGGCTCAAGTGTTCTGCAATTAATTTATATTTCACTAGTGTTACTTTAATTTTATACATGTATATACATTTTTATATTATTTCTTTTGCCTATTTTCTTATACAGCACTTTGTGATTTTATCTGTGAAAAGTCCTTTAGAAATCAATTTTAAATTACTTACTTACTTTACTTTGCTATGCTCGATCCAGTCAGATCTCGGAAGCTAAGCAGGGAAGGGCCTGGTCGGTACTTGGATGGGAGACCGTTTGGTAACACCAGGAAGCCTGGGTGAATGTAGTGAGTGAGTGAGTGGTTGGTGGTGGTCGGAGGGGCCGATGGCGCAGACTGGTTGCCTCGCTTCCGTCAGTCTACCCCAGGGCAGCTGTGGCTACAATAGTAGCTTACTACCACTAAGTATGGAGTGAATGAATAATGCAATTTAAAGCGTCTTTGAGTGTCCAAAAAAGGTAAATGGTTGCATTGGTATAGTGATTTGTCCATCTCTACTTAAAGCACTTTGATCAAGAAATCATTGTAATATCATTATATTACAATCAAAGGCGATGCAATATCCATATCGCAAGAAGCCACAATATATCAGAAATATTAAGGTCAGAAATGTACAGTCTTACAAAAAGAAAATTCAAAACCTAATTTTTCACCTTGAATTTCTTAATTTACTCCAGTTTTAGCCTCAATTATTCAATGAATAAACTGGTTGCTTGTGTTTGCTGTTTAATGTACTTTGTTGAAATGGTTTTGCAAAATGTTGCAATAATTCAGCTATCATGACATTCATGGCATGTTTTTCTCCTATTTAGGAGATCTGTCTTACGACTCATATGCATATACCCCAAGACACTGGCAAGGTGGGTTACGTGCCTTGCCTAAGAACAGAACGACAATATGCACTGACGGGAGCTGGGGATGAAGTACTGACCTTCGGTTCAGTGGGCAAATGCTTTACTAACTGATCCACTGCTGCTCCAACAACTTTGTTACAGGGACAAGCTGTAGTCTCATGAAAAATACAGGAAAAGAAAAGTTCATTCTACGTGTAATAAACTGTAATGGACAAGAACAACAACACTTGAATACAGTACTGATGCTTTCACTATGTTAAATAAATGGTTATTCCTTTGTAATATGGCTTTCACATAATTTCAAATGTGAAACACAAGTAGAATTTAGCAAAACTAGGTCAAATTCATTGGTCAATTCACTTCCTAAATTGAGTCCCATGACTGTCCATCACTTGGCCAACATTGAATTTGTCCCTTGTACATTAGTGTGAGTGAGTGATTTTACCACGGCCCCAGTAGGAGATAATAGGCTTAAAGACTCTCTGTGGGGTCGTTTTTGGTTGGAGACAGTTAACCCCATGACCGCTGACCTCTGGGGTGCGCTACAGACGAACTCCAGTAGCAGACGAAAGTGGGACAACGGTGTTTGGGGAAAATGAACGAGATAATGACAAGAGTGAGGAGGTGCAAACAGAAATGCACGATTGGACAGAAAGGGATTTGACACAAAGACTTCGGGTTGAAAGAAGAAAGCAGGTTTTGGATGTGTCGACCATCTGTGAATTAAAAATATTGGAACATATTTTTGTGGCTGGTCAAAAATGATATCCAATTAAGTCACCAACAATCAGCTCATTGATTGACTCACTATGGACTCAACTAGTATTAAAAACACAGCTACTTTCAATAATAATTTTAGCCCATGGCTATAAACATAGGACTCTTCAAGGTCGAACCCACAATGCTGAGGACAGACCATTGTTAGCAGCCTCAGCATTTCAGTAATTTTTTTAAACATTGCCCTACACTAGCCGCATTTTCATCTGAAGGTAAGACTATTAAATCTAAAAAAGGGGGAAAAAACAGAACCCATATAAACGTTACAAAGCCCGAAGCTGTTTCTTTGTTTGCAACGAGCCTTCTGACCAAGGACATACAGGAGGAGCAGAAGATTCAGCAGTGTTTGTCGAGTAGAATTAAACTAACTCTCAACCTGGCCCCAAAAAGGAAAAAAAGAGTTACAGTTGCCCAAACTTCAAATCTATAAAAACGTTTCAAAATGAATTAAATGACTGACAAAAAAAAAGCTAAATGACTTTGTTTCTTATAGTTTCAGTAATGCATCATGGCGGGTAGCTCTACTCATCACAGTCCAACTCAGGGCATTTTCTTCCTGTACTTGAGTGCTCTATACATCCAGAAAATCCCAGCTACTCTTCAACATGTAAGTTTGGGTCCACTAATTGGCAGGCATCTGGTCAAGTGTTTTAAGAGTCTATTAAAAGTATGTCCAGTATTTCCCCCTGGTCTAAACAGAGGGGTGTGGGCTGCCCCCCTCCCACTGCCGCCTCCTTCATGTGTCTTCAGCGCAGCCAGACCCCGCTCTATTATGACTGACCTCACATTCAGAACATACCTGAGATCAAAGAGCTGCAGGACCCCGAAGAACACTCTCACTGTTTCCACATCCCGTTACCTCTGGACTCAGATGCTGGGACCCTGGAGCCCAGTCTGAAATCTGCCTCGCACAGTCTCGCAATCTTTATGACTGTGGAGTCGACCACCACGATGGATTAAAATGTTTTCAAAGAACATGCAGACAATACCCAGCGTGTCATTTTTCCCCATAGTGGTGCTTTTACAATATAATTTCATGGGGGAGAAGGAATTCTAACCACCCTCCTGACAGGAAGTGACAAAGATAAAGGTAAAGTTCCAGAGCAGTTTGACAAAATTGTTTTCCTTCACCTATGTCACTCCCTGTCGGTGTCCAATAAGGAAGTGAAACTATAAACATAAAAAAAAATGGCCAAACTCAAGAAAGCGGAGTACAATCTTTAGCAATCTTTGTGTAACTATATATATATATATATATATATAGATATACAACTATGTTTTAGCAAAAATGTGTCATCTGCATTTTAACCAAAGGTCAACTCTCCAGTTCCGACAGGAGGTACATGATCCACAAAATGTATGACAACAAATGTAACTGCACTTTGACAACTTTAAAAGGTACTATACAGAGTTAAACAATTTTAAAACTAAGTATTTTCACCGCCCTACACGTTCCAGCCATGTCCTAATGTGTAGAATGAGCCCAGACCTATTCACCACAACTGCCTCGAAAATCCTGCACTGCCACTCAAAAAGTTGTTACTTCGGGTCCGAAGTGCCGTCATCAATGGCCGCTGACTGCTCTGCTTTTTGACTACGACACTGGAGGCCGCCATTGCTCCACCTTTGCTGTAGTACCTCCATATGACCGCTATTCCCCCATTGCAATGCATTGGACTTTAGACACGTTAAAAACAACGTTAATGCCTGGTGCTTAATGGTTTAGAAGTGGCTAGAGCTACATATTCCTCCTGTGATTACGCCGGGTTAACAACAATATGAAGCACCAGGGTTTTTATCGTAGATAAGAATTTTAGAAATCTTGCATAATTAATGAGGGCCTGACTTTGATTGACAGGCCGTTTACGTTGCTGCCTGGCCATGGGCGCGATTACAACAGAAATACACGCCCATTACACGCCCCGCGAGGGCCGAGCAGGGCCGGGTCTACAGTCAAGATCCCCGCCTTATGCCCTTTTTAGGAACATGCTTCGTCAGAGCTGGAGAGGAGGAGCCTGTAAATCCGCCATGATTTCCCCCACGAACGTGGTCATTGTGGTAAACGGGGAGGAGTGAGGAGGAGCTGTCTATTCTTTATACAGTCTATGGCCGTCATGCATGAGCTTAATATAGAGACAGCAGTTACGCATATGACCTGAGGTGGCAGTAGTGAGCATAAAATGACCTTGCATCTAGTCTCTTTAAGGGAGGTGTACTTGTGTAAATCTGTCATCAACCTTTGAAATACAGCTATAGAAAAGAGAGCTGTAGATCCTATGGAGATATATGCTTGTTTTTCCAAGTGTAGAGTTAATGACTTCAGGTGAAACTGACAGTTTTATGTCTTCGAATAAGGTCTAACATTGATAAACTGAATAACATTTATGCTGCATCACAGAGGAGCAGGCCACACACGTTTTTGTACTAAAAATATTTGGCATAGCAGCTGTGAACCAAAGTTTAAATTTAGATACACATATCTTTATTTTATTATCTGTAAGGGGACGAACAGCTGCACAATACCTAAAGAGACCACAGATGTATAGGCTATCAGATTGGCCTTTGTTTTTCTTTTTTTTCTTTAAATAAACAAATCTCCAAGATTCAGCTCCAATTAAAGGACCATAAATTCAATCAATATTTTACACAGGTGTCGGACGCAGAGACTCTTTTGTTATTTCTTGTTTCTGGTCATCGTCAACAGTGCCCTCCCTGCCTCACGCTCAAGTTGCTGTGATTGGCTTCAGAATCTATAACGCGGCAAAGTGGAAGATGAAGTGAATACGAAAAATCAAATCAAGTCACGCTCATTAATTTGAGCTTGTTTGGCCTGGAGCCTTTGTAAAACGCAACTTGATGTTTCTGAACTGTTTTTAGATCTGAGCCCATTTTTTTTATACTTCAAACGAACTGGGTTGATCCAAATCACAGTGAAATGAGACTCCCTCTCGTGCATTTGCGCCCAGTGCATTAGAATTGTGATAATTTAATATATTCTGAAACTTTTGGCCAGGACTTCTTGATCTCTGGGAACCGTATCAGTGTTAGAGTGAGTCGGCTGGGTCTGATTTGGACCTGATTCCCTTCCGACGTGTGAAGGACAATATTGAAGACAGGTGGTTAGTAAAACGAGGACAAAAGATAACAAGAGTCCCATGTTGTCACTAAGACTGTGTCCTATGAAGGAAGACAGGGTTTGCCAGTCAGTGAACTGTCTGTGTCAGTCCTGAATCAGGATAAATAAGGTCGTATAAAAAGAAGTAGGGCTTGGCGATAAGACGATGAACATCTAATTGAGATCTATAAAAACGTTGGACTGGCCTCATATTTGTTCATATGCCTGAGATTGTGGATATTTCTTTGGGATTGTGAGTGTAGTCATAATGTACGTAACACTAAGTTTGTCTGGTGATGATTGTGCTCGATGTTTTGTTTGTGTGTGTTTTATACATCCACCTACTACACGTCCATCGCTTGTCGTTCACACACCTGCTGGTAACTGCTGCCAAAGAGGCTACCTACACCTACAAAGGGTATGTTTGTACCCTTTAACCCACAGGCCGCGTATTTGTGTGTTGTTCTGCTCTTCATCTGTCCCGCTTCTACAACACAAACAACAGGAATAACAGCTGGCTGGACCCGCCAGGACTGAGCCAGACCCCCCTCAATAGCCAGAGTTTGACCCCAAGGACCTGACTCACAAACTGGGTTGAAATAACAAATCCCCTCCCTTAGCTGACCCCCCCGTCTTGGACCTCCGAATATCAGTGGTCCCGATAAGGATCTAAGTCGGACGTGAGAAAAAAAGATGACTCGTTAAGAACATATGCAGACACCGTAAACATGGATTTAATTAACTGTGTTTTTATGTCTTTGGAGTAAAATTACTCTTTCATTATATTGCTTTGCAAGTTTTTGTCTTGGCAAAGTGCTGAAGTTTAGGGTGAATCAAGTTCGAGAGTTGCATGTCTAAATAAACCATGGTTTTATATCACATAAAAACAACAAAGAGTAGTCCTTAACACAGCAATTTGTAGAGAATATAGTGAGAAAATGTCTGAGCTTGCAAGTTATAGACATGGACATACATGTATGTCAAACAATATTACAATAGCAGTTTGAATTGATTGCAAATGTTATGGCAACACAAGAGAAGATCAAAACCATGAAATCGATGTAGCCTTTGGCTAAGTACAATCTTTCTTTTATTTAAAGCCACCCACTCTGCCGGCCTGGAAAAGCCATTTGATATAGGCATAATTCAAATCCTGAACAAGATAGATACAGCATTAATGAGAGGTGTTCTACACTGCAAAGGGTTGTAGGAACATTTATAAGATGTTAAAAAAAGCTCTTACATACATCCATAACTACATACAGCTCTTCAATAGAGACTGCTATTCAAAACTCTTTCATTTATTGATTTATTTTGACCGAGTAAAGCATGCAAATATGATCCGCATACAAAAGACGCTTGTAACGGATACTTTCAACTTCAATACTCAAATGAATTAATTTACACTCAAAAAGGAGTGGGAAGAATACAACTTTTTTAATTACACCAACATTTCTTATCAATAACTAAACACAATGAACTTTCACATACTAAAATTAACCTAACCTGTGCAGTTTGGAGTTGAACTGGTGTGACAGTCCCACAGACTGTTAAAAACTGGCTATTCTACAGTGTATATGGACAGTGCAAGTGCTCTTTGTGTCACCCAATTTGGCAAACATCATCAATAGAGGAGGTACCTGTACAATTTGTTGCTGTACAGCACAGCTACACTATGCTAATAAGACTCTATGGGAAGTAGGACATATTATTTTATCTATATGAACAGTTTAGATGCCCTTCAGACTTGCAGTGTATAGATGTAGGCCAGGACTAAATACAATTTATAGAGCTGTGCTTCCCAAACAGTGGACCAAGCCCAATGAAACATTTAAAATGCTTTGGCTCATTTAAAGATCTGCTGGTTGCATTAAATAGACAACAATAAATGCATCTAATAGGAGCAATGTGTGAGGGTTATAAAAGTGGTATCGAACACCCCACTCTAGGTAGTGCCACCCCTTTGCCACCCCTGTGAAAAATGTCTGGCTCCGCCACTGAACCTGTGTTGTCCCTGATGTGGGGATGACTTGCATGTGGAGTCTAAACGGAGTCACAAAGAAAGAGTAAATTGAATTGTTATAAAACATAACAATAATATGCTCTGGCGAAGTCTTCCTCAGTCTTTTGCTTCCGGTGCAGTACAAACAGACATGTGAAAGCAATCAGCTTTAAAAATATATTTGTTTTTCAGCCAAAAACTGAACAAACGGACTCTTGTTGCTGCCTATTATTGCCTGAATTTCCTGCCCAACATAGCAAGGCGAGAATACAAGCTTTAGTGCGTAACTAACGTAGTTATCTGGTCTAAAACTACTTAATCACTCAGAGGCACTTCGTAAACAGAAAATACAGTGGACTTTAGAGTGTACTTAGACTGCAGTAGATGTATTCAGACATGAGAGTGTTTTAAAGAAACTAAAGAAATAACATTCACTTAACTTACAATAACAATTTGGTATTTTAAAATTAAAACGGTGAACCTACCCTATTTTATATATTTATTCCAATGAGAGGTTTGTATCCTGTTACTGTACATTGTGTAAATCTCATTTTGCCTCTTCAATACAGCATCTTTAGTTACCATAAAGAATCGTACATTTGCAACATGCTTAAAAGCTCTGAAGAGTCACTTTTTGATACGTTCACTGTTTATGTAAGGAAAAGAGATGTTGAGAGGCAGGTGGGTGGATAGGGATGTAACCACTGCACATGGGTTTGGACAGCGGCGTCACAGGGCGATCACATTAGGCAGAGCTGTACATTGGTGACGGTAAGATCATGGGACAGTCTCTCATTGTGTCCCAACTATACCAACAGTAAATCAAATCAAGCTAAATATCCAAAAGTGGATCTAGGGACTTTTTTTTCTTCCATTTTGAGTAAAATCAAATTAAATGTCAAATGTTTATCCAACTGTCTATTAAAGCAAAAGAAAAACACATTTGGACAAAAAATATCACATGCTTCAGTAAAGGCAAAGGCTCCAATAGTTTGCTGAATGTTGCCAGTCATCACCCCGTATTATGTCATACTGTCCTATCACATAAAAAAATTATTGCTGGCTAACACAGGCATATTGATTGACACTTTTTCTTTCTTTTTACATACCCATCAGCGTATTTGATTAGGCTTGCCATTTAGAGACAATGGACTACACCTTTTTCTTATATGTGACTAAGAAGAAGCTTAAGATATGCTCCCGCAATTCCCCATTCCACGTGCTTTTTTCCCCCCAGCTCTGCACCTGCTCGAAGAAATACGGCTGTTCGCTCTGTCCTCTCACCCCCCGACACACACACACGTCACTTCTTCTGCAGATTACTGAGGTTACACTGCCCTGTTCTGACAAACACAGCAGCTGTGCCAGAATCACCTTCAAACACTCCCCTCCCACCAGCGCCAATGACACGCCCACACCCCCCCTCCCATCCACGCACACAGTACTCCTTACTGCTGCATCAGGACCAAATGTGAAATAGATGGAGGGGCTAAAAAAGATGGCGGCGGGTGTTGAAAGAGGGGTCATTGAGTGCAAAGGAAAGAGGAAAGAGGAGAGTACGACGAGGAATAACAACCCGAACTTGAAGCGATAGCTCATAGTACTAAAAGCTTTGGAACAACATTGGCAGACGGTAGTGTACATATAAAGGCCCGTATAACTTTATGACTAAGCAGTAACATGATACACGAGAGTCTGAATAAAGAAGTTGCAGTCAATATGAAGCAAAAGTGAAACAGACACATTGGCTGAGCATGATGGGTCACTAAATGCAAAGATCTCTACAGTGCATTGAAATAATAGGCAGGACGTTTTAGTGGTTTTACAATCTGGGTCTTGATGAATATTGCTTTCCAGCTGTTTTCATTGGATGTCCACTAAGACATGACGTTACTTATTATGTTTTTCTTAGAGATTTGTGCAAGATTCGCTGGTGGGCTCTGTACGGGTCACTTTCAAGCTGGTCCTGTCCTAAGTTGACTTCACAGACAGAGTGGTATGAAATGACACCAACATACTACAGTACGCTGCTCTCACGTGACCACACGGCTCAGGTATCACTATCAGAAAAACAATGACATACAGAGCAGATTATGCAAAGAGCGCTCAGTGCCTGCCGAGTGGTCTAGCTAGCCTAGTGTATTGCGTCATAACAATGCAAATGTGCAAATGTTATCATCGTGTCATCTTTAATTTTAACATTTCAAATGAAGTGATGCAGATGGTCATGGATGTAAAAGTGGATCTGCATTGAAACCTCTCCTACACATCTTTTTAGCCTTGAGGTAAACACACTAAACACTAAACATGCATTTGGCTTGAGATCTTTACAGCTGAATCACAAAGCTGTAAATTTACAACTTTTTAATCCGCTAAATCTAAACAAAACAAAAACACATGTGCAGAAAGTGAGGAGCGCGAGAGTGCAGTCGAGATGTCTGGATGGATCCTTTGAGACTGGTGACGCAAGAA
This sequence comes from Proterorhinus semilunaris, assembly GCA_021464625.1. Lineage (NCBI taxonomy): Eukaryota > Metazoa > Chordata > Actinopteri > Gobiiformes > Gobiidae > Proterorhinus > Proterorhinus semilunaris. The sequence continues at coordinate 15,409,996 of CM038359.1, forward strand.
GGAAGGAAGTTATTTAAAGGCCTGTTGTTGCAAAAGGCTCAAAATCCAGGGCAAAGCAATTACATCCAGTACATCCTGACCATTTGTGATGATAGAATTTCTATGTCTAGTTAGCGCTTAGAAGGACTATAAATTACGCAAAAATGTCTATAAAAATCCTCAAATGTGCCAAGTGATTAAATATTCATTCAAGAAAGATGAGTCCATTATGAATAGCTGTTATAAATACCCAGATCAGGACCTATTTCAGGGTAGATGGATCTTAGAGTCAGTGACGTAGGAAATACTAATTAAGTGAATTTTGCATGCATTGGTTGTTTTCCCATGTAAACCAACACATCGAGGTGCAAAGGCAATAAAGGCTGTGTGTACTAACGCTGACGGGTCAGAACTGTCCAGTACCCGTGATTAACTAGTGCAGGTTATCGGCCCCTGGGGGGCGGTGAAGGGGCCTACGCTGCTAGGCCAACCAATACACAATATATTCTATATCTATATCTCTTAACCGCCACCTGAACCGAGCACATTTTCTCCATCTCCATTTTTCCATTTTCTAAAAAGTTTCTAGAAAAAAAGCGTCAAAATAGTGACGAATACGAGGATGAAAACGCAACAAAAATGTGACAAAACATAAAAGAGATCAACAAAAATGGGCCGGAAATGCAACAATAACCCAATAAAAAAGTGACAAAGAGCACAACGTGATAAAAAATCTAATAAAAGTTGTTTCTAGAATTTATACCCAGGAAGGCCAAGATCTTTCGGCGCGAGTTATTAAGCTGTGGGAAACAGACTGCGATTGCTCAAAACTGGACTGGAAAACGATCTTTCAAAAGATACAACTCTCTTCAAGAAACTCAAATCAGAAACTTCATTTTAACTTTATACATAAAACTTATTTTACACCCTATACTCTACACAAAATAGGAGCCCTTCCCTCACCTAACTGCACGCTATGTGATAATAATGCAGTTGGATAATTTTTCCATCTAGTATGGGAATGTCCAAATTGTAATTCTCTTTGGAAGAGCATATCAATCACACTCTCAAATATTATCTAAACCAATACCATGCTTGCCAGAAATGTTGCTTCTTAATGATAGTTCCACTTTGAAACTTACATTCACAGAGCAACGGATATTGTTGGCTGGTCTAACAGTTGCAAAAGATCTCCTAGCATGCAGATGGAAGACCCCATGGCAGACAAAAGTGACTCCTGGATTTCCTGGACATAGCAATGCTAGAGAAATGGGTCTCAACAATGCATGACCATTAACCCTAATCCTGGAGCAAGGTAGTGTGTGGGTGAGGGGACATAGTATGTATGATTCTGTTTTGTATGAATATACTGTTAAAATTTATATTTACACTTGTATATAATTTATACACTCGCCAAACTAAAAAGTTAGTCACAAAAAAGTACTAAAGAGTGATGAAAAAGCAACAAAAAAGCTCAAAAGAGCGACAAAAAGGTGACAAAAATGTGATGAAAAAGTGATGAAAGCGGGGAAAAAAACAGAAAAAAAGCAATGAAAATGCAACAAAAACTCAACAAAAATAAGACACAAAAACAACGAAAACACGCCAAAAAAAGATGACAACAAAAAGTTACGGTCAGTTTTGTAGGTCTTAGCTTTCAAATGAGTCGTTACTCTGGCCTATAGTCGGTGAGCTCCAGTTGAGAAACCTTTAGATTTGGGTAAAGCTGAACTGGAGAAAATGTGCTCGGTTCAGGTGGAGGGTAAAAGGTTAATGGATTCAGGGAAATGCATGAAAACAAATGGCAGCTCATGTGAGTGAAAACTATTTACAAAATCATACAGAGGAGTGAGAATCAACGGGCGAAGCGCTAAAGCAGTCAATAAAGTTGGCTTGCTATTTTCCAGGTAACATCTTGAGTGAGACGCAACAAATAAATTATTGTCATTGGATTTTTATCAGTCGAAACCTGTGCGATTCCAGATGCTGCATTCAAAAAGAAAGCTTGTGGAGATGATTGCACCAGGAAGGGCATCCAATTTAATGCATTGACAGGCAACAGATTAATAGATTGCGATGATTTGACAGTTTTTTCCAACACTTTTGCAATGGTGATGGTGGTCATTCAGCGACACTGTACTGTATCTTCAATGAAGGTACATGATTCATCTTCTGTACTCAGTAGTTGACTGTACTGTATATTATTATTTTTTATGAACAAGTTCTCATGGGGGGGGGGGATCTTTATCTGGCAACTCATTATTAGATCAAAGGGTCAAATATAAGTTGAAGGACAGAACAAAAAGGGCTATCACGTGCGTTTGTGACTGGAATGGGTCTGGCAGTGAATCTGAGAGATGGCAGATAGGCGGCTGGCCCACTGACAAACTAATTAGAGGAAAAACACACTTCCTGCACACATAAAAAAAATAAAGATGGACAAAATGTGGTTGTTGCACTTGAAACATGGTAAGCTGAAACACATCTGACTGGGGTCAAAGCTTGTTGTGATGCATAGGCGTAGGTGGAGTGCGTAATGGCCCTATTGCGTAAGTTAATGATGACATAACCTTCCTCCGCCGTCTTTATGTTCATTTAAATGAATTACTATGGGAGGAAACCACACGTACCCAAGACTCCTTTTTTTTATCTTATCTTATAGTTGACAACAGGGCTGGGAAATTATTCGAAATGTAATCAAAATAGCAATCTCAATTTTGGTCAAGCTCAGTTATCACCATGATATAACACAGCTCTAGTTGTTCTGATCACATGATTAGTGTAATTAACTGCTTTTTCAATCAATTATTTCAAGCCATCTACTGCATATGTCTTGAAAATGTGCAAAGGGCTCAAGTCTGCCATAGAAATCCATCTAATCTCCTACAATAGCATTTCCTCTCACTTCCCTCCTGTAACACATGCTTCGGGCGGCCCTCTCTTGTTCGTGGGGCTGTGTATTCCCTGTGGCTCTCACTGGGGGCCTCCTGCCTGTCCCAACTCTGTTATCAATGGCCCCTCTGTCTGATTCACTGCCTCTGTCTCAGTCCTAAACAGCATAATATACACTGGGCCACTCATTGTAGAGGCACGTAGCACATATGATGTTACGTAAGATCATTGGAGTCACCTGCCGTAAATTACCAGGAGCTATCCGAAACATGTGAGCGCAAATAAAGAGTGCGGGGCCAGTTGTTTTGATGGTAGACGTGTCAGAAAACAAAGAAGCACATGATAGATACAGTGTTTTGACTTTAACACACGAGCAAAGCAAGAAGGTCCAGTGTTCTATTCCTGAGCCAGGTGGGCCTTTCTGTTTGGAGTTTGCATGTTCTCCTGATGCTTGTGTAGGTTTCCTGTCCACTTCCTTACAATAGGGTCCACTGTGGGGGCAGGACTTCTCGGAAAGATTTTCAATCTCTGTACATTTAAAATAAGGGGTCAAATGCGGCCATGTGGGTTATGATCTGTAGTCTGCAGTTTGTCAGGTCCAAAGTGATCATGGCAATCTGAAAACCGGAAGAAACCTCCCTCCCTCCTGATACAACTTAATTTTTCACTTTTTTCTGCGACCTACATTTGTGGTTTATGTGTTCCACATTGTTTTTCTGGATACTTTTGTACGTCTTTGCCGAGTTTTTTTTTAAGTTTGTTGGATTTGTTTGCTTTGGGAGTCCAAAATGGTCCTGAAGAAAGCAGCTTTTTAAAGGTAAACACAATGTTAGCTTTTTACCTAAACCCATTTGAGACCTACAACTTTCTTCTTCTGAGACACTGAAGAGGCACCAAGAGCCCCCAGAGCTGCATCACAGTGGAGGCGTCACAAGAGGAGCTACAGGGAACAAGTAAGGGACAAACGAGGAGATGGTGAAAGACTGAAGGAGCTCAGGACTAACACCTGAACACTATTTCATTGTACGCTTGTACAATGACAATAAAGCACTTACTTACTTACTGGCAAAGAATGAGAAGGAGCTGAGTACCTGAACATTCTGAGTGACCATTAGTTAATTTCTTCCTTGACGGCACGGTCATATTCCAAGATGACAATGCCAGGATTCATTGGGCTCCCATTGTGAAAGAGTGGTTCAGGGACCACGAGACACCATTTTCAGATCTTGACCCCATTCAGAATCAATGGACTGTGCTGGAGAAGGTGCTCATCATCAATACATCTTGGATCTTTTGACATCGCAGAAGCTTGTTGAAACAATGCCACAGCGAATGCGTGCAGTAATCAAAGCTGAAGGCCGTCCAACAAAATATTTGAGCCGTGACCTTTTTTGTTTTGAGGAAACTTTTTTTTGTCGGGTATTGTACATTCTTTTGTGGTGTTTGATCCATGTTCAAAACCAGAAATGTTGTCCTTTATCCAAAACCTAAAACTGTTCAGAGCTTCTACTAACTACCATTTTTGTGGAGGTTCTGACTGGTTGTTTTATGTTTGCTTTAGGTTATGTTCTTCAATTAAGCACATGCTTTTTACAGTTTACACTATGGCTAGCTCTGTATTGACATTTGGATAAGCATTTCACAAAGTAACACGAGAGCGTCCCAAAGAAAAGAGTGACACGTAAACGATATGCTCATATACAGTCGCCCATAAACTCAGCTCAGCTTCTCCTGATAGCATCTTTACATGTGTCACTGGGGACGGCTTTTTTGGCCACCGTCCCAAGAATGGCACAATTGTTAGTTGCAGATGGTCATTAAACTCGCAAAACAGCATGTTGCGTTGAACATATTTCCGCTTCTTGCGCTGTCATTATAACATAAGTTTAGCTCCAGCTGAGAAATGCATTCCTTATTAATCTATGTAGGCCTCATACCAACATGTACCGACAGCCCAGAGAAAACAGCGCGTAAACAGTGGCTGACTATTACACAGGTGAAATCATATGGTGGGTGACGGATAACTCAGTGACAGCTGGGGCAACATACAAAAACTGGAAATCCCCCAAGCGTGATTCAGCTGATAGCAATTGCCACTACTGTGTAAAAGGACGATGTTTTGATATCCGTATATTGGCTTCCTCTTTTGCTATGAGAAAAAGTTTAAAATGATAGACAATAAAGGTTTGCCAGGTTAGCTCAAAGGAAAAACTAAAAGCATTAAAAGAGCAAGTGGGGTCAATGCGTTGGCAAGGATTACAATACGGCAACAGGTTTCTATTACATGGTTTTCAAATACTGTCGCTGTTATGAGCAACTTTAAATTTGAATGTTGACATTTTTTTTAAAACTTTGTTGGTATGATGTATTTTGTGTTTAGAGACCAACATCTATCTAGGTAAGGTTGATACAGTGGGATGAAAATGTATATGAACGCTTTGGAATTTCTTGCATTTCTGCCTAAATTGGTCATAAAATGTGGTCTGATGTTCTTCAGAATCATAAGAATGAATAAACAGTGTCTGCTTAAACTAATACCACCCAAACAACTTTTCAACTTTGGTTTGCGAAAGAGCTCTTGGATGCTCCACTGCACTACTGGATAAATATACTGTGAACTGTTGGACCCAAAGTTGAACAGTTTAGGAGGAACACACAACGTCATGTGTGGAGGACAAATGGAACAGCACATCAACATCAAAACTCTAAGCTCATTTTGAAGTATAGAGCAGGGAAAATCATGGTGTGGGGCAGTTTTCTTGCCTCTGGACAATCATCAATAGAAAAAATTATTCACAAGTTTATGAAGATATTTTGCAGAAAGACCCAAGACATTCACAACATGCACGGAATAAATAAGTGAACCCCTGTATTAAATAGCTGGCTGATCCTTTTTTTGTAGCAAAAACGGCTTTCCTGTAGTTGCAGATTAGACGCTCAAACAATCAGGAATTCATCTTGGACCATTCCTCTTTACAGAACTGATGCAGTTCAGCGAGATTCCTGGGTTCACTTACTTTTTCCTCCCTGTCCTGTGAATGTTTTCATGTTACGGCCAATACAAATATGCTAAAATGTAAATGTTTGGGTGGTATTAGTTTAAGCAGACACTGTTTATTCATTCTTATGATTTTGATGAAAATCAGACCACATTTTATGACCAATTTAGGCAGAAATGCGAGAAATTCCAAAGCGTTCACATACATTTTCATCCCACTGTATAGTGTTACTTGGTTAGCAGCTACCCCTGCCCGGAAATTGACTGAGAAGATGTTCAAGATTAGATCAAAGGCAATGATATTTCTTTCCTGCTAATTCAAGTGTTCTGAAATAACACAGCAATCAAGAAATGGCGTGAAGTTTTACATCTTACTTTTTAAAAAACATAATTATTTAGGAATTAGGACCAATTAATCTGCCAGACGCTTCAGAGTTCAGACACACACCGCTTGGAAGTGGGGACAAATTACCCCATTCCAAGGCAGAAGCTAGAGAGATATACCTGGAAGACCTCGTCAAAACAGCCCTGACATTAAACAAGTTGAGACATGAGTAAAGCCACACGATGTATAAAGGAATAAAAGTCACAAGCCATGTTAAAAAAACACACACACACAAACTCCTGCCCAATAACAAACCCATAAATAATCGTTTTTATCACTAGTGTAGTGATAGACGAGATTGTGTCAATGTAATGGCAACTTACCCAAAACTTGCCGCAGAGTTTAGTGACAGCTACTCTCACCTACACCTCGTTCTCAAACACCTCTGAGACTTGTCGCCAGCTTTTGTCAAGCTCTTTTTGCTCCTCCTTTCCACACTATTTATTTTTTGAGAGCTTGTTTTTCTAACTGAATTAAGATGTAGACTGTGCTGAACGATGCACTTTTCAAGCAATAGCCATTAATGTAATATTATAGCGTTATAGACCAGTGATACTCAGACTGTGGTACAACAAGGGCTGCTCTTAGGGAACTTCTGGCAGTTTAGGTGTTCACAACTTTAGAAATACAACTACTTTTTTAGACCTAATAGAGTATTAGTCCTAGTTCAGTCTTTTTTGGACCTTATTTGACCTTCTAATTCAGTCTGCGCTGGTGCCCCGGTGGCCCCTTGGAAGAAACCGAAGAAAACACGACTTGTTGACCCCCTTGATAATTCAACAGTAAAAGATGGACAGGTGCTGAGGACCAGGTGGCTGGGACATGCCTGGTGTCTGTGATGGTGGTCGGGACAGCTGTGTTCATTTGCACCGCAGTGTCACAGTGACACAAGGGTAAGAGAAGGTTGTGTGTGTGTGGGGCAATTATTTCAAAAGACCTGCCATCAAGTCATCAAATATATAGGAGATGGCTCTACAGTGTGAGATAACAGAAAAAGGATTGTCATTAATGTGTAACTATAGGTCTTGAATGTTGAAAAAAAAAAGTCATATCAATAACACTTAAGTTAATTGCATTAGGCTAATGCACTTCTATAATTGAGTAACAAATATAAAACTTCTTTGTATTTACTCTGTTCTTGACCATAAAAACTTCCATTAAGGTGCAGTAGTTTTAGACCAATCCCAAACACAGATAAATAGTCCTGAAGCGCAACTGGGAGGATATTCATAAAAAGTTACGTAAACAGCAAAAGCAATTTTTTTGTCCAAAGCTTCTGCTACAACTGCTCGTAAGTATCAACAAAGGCAAACACCATGAAAAGATATGTAGGCCACCTGTCTTTCTGCCAAACGCACAGGGGAGTGACTTCTGCCCCCAAGAGAGCGGTGCTAACACTAGTCTGTTAAAGAGTTATTGCACCTGTGCTGTGTGCAATCTGCTGCCGTTGGGAAGATAATAATCACTTTGCTTCTTTGCTTTGAGTCTTTACTGCCTCTAAAACGCAGTGACATATTACGCAACTGCAGCAAGCTTCTTAATATTTTATTTTTAGAGCATGCAGCATGTTGAACCATCATGGTAGAAAAGGGCAATGATAAAAAATGATCTAAGCTGTGGTTATATTATGTGCAAAGACAAAACAATGTAGTTATTTATATTAATCTAAAGTAAATACACACACTGGCACAGTAATGTTTCAAGTATGATACTCTGGGAATAATAATAATGAAAAAACTTATATAAGTAATAGAAGACAGTGGGAACATGCAAGATATTCAAAAGTCTTTTTCAATATTTGTAGCAATTTGAACTTGCACTTCAATTGAGTTGAACTTCTATGAGAATTCCTATATAAGCATAGATAGATCAAATGCATAAACAAATAAGCATTGTCGTCTTAAGTTCGGCTACTGTAAATACTCGCAGACCTATTGATTGCCTTCTTTGCAAAAGCCATAAAGCGTCTCTCTCAGGTGCTTTGCTGTGTGTGACGGGCAGTAGAACAAGAAGTGGGGCAGTGAGCTCATTTTATTACTGCGGGACTGCAGACAGAGGAGCTCCTGTGGTGCTGCTGCTGCTACTGTAGTCGATTACTCAGCACAAACACGGCGTGGGGCGCACGTGTACCGCTCCTGCGCCACAGCACCAACCCCCCCACTGCTGCACTTGCTTTCCAGACTATAACAGGCGCTTAGGGACGAGTTTCTTTTCATGTGTGTACCTTGGTGTCCGGACCGCTCTCCTCCTCTCCCTGCTGCACCCTCACCTCCTCTTCGCCCGGGGCAATGGCTGTGGCGGATGCATCCTCCGCTTCTTGACTCTTCCCGTCCCGCTGCACTGAGCTCTCGGCCCCCATCGCTGCTTGTGCGCAACTCTTCAAAGACGAAAACAAAAACAACAAAAACAAGAACAGAAAAAGCACAGAAAGGTGCGTGCGTCCCAGATGAGTTTTGTGGCTAGTTGTTGTCACTGTTGTCCGGCAGCTCCGCCCCTGTGATAGTTCGCGTTTGCAAGGATGCAGAGGGTGCATCAGCAGAAAACTCTCCCAAACAGGACGCCCCCCTCTACCCCTACCCAAAACCTCCCCTCCCGCGCCGCTGGAGCTCGGTCACATGGGTCTCGGTGTGCGGTGACGACACGCCCTGCAGCATCACACGACTCCCAGGAGACAGTGGGCAGGGAAATGGGGGGTGCACGATCACGAGGAGGCAGGGGACAGTGTGTGGAGACAGGACGGGGGGGAGGGAGTGAGGAGAAGGTGAGGCGTGTACACCTGTACACATAAGCCGTGGCGTTTGAAAATGACATATGTGGACGACAGATTGTTTTAATTGTGCACTCTATTTCTCGTGATCAAGAACTGCTGGTTTAGATTATTTAATAATCTGATACAGTGGCCATCTCTGTCTCTATGGAGCGGAATATCTTTTTGCATGTTTTTTTATACTAATTTTGGTTTATTTACGTTTGCCTTCTTTTATTATGTTGTTTTATTTATTGCACTTAAGATACCTTTATTCTGTTATCACCTTTTTCATATGCTTTGTTCTTTGATTGCACATTTCCTTTTTGTGTTCTTAAGACTTGCTGTAACCGGTGTATGTCTTTTTATCTATTTAAATATATTGCTTAAATATGTCACCCAGCGTTTGATTATTATTTTTTAACTTTCAACAAATGTGTAGCAACAGGTCTGCAGGGACACACAATTTGCACCCTTAAAAAATCCCAAATGACTATTTTGTTAACAGGCAGCTTTGTTACTTTTTTCTAAGCATACTGATAAATGACGTATTGGATTTCAAAATGATTGCTTTTCTTCGCTGTTGCATTTATCCTTATGCGACAGTGAAGTTGCAAGTTGAGCAAACCTCTGACCTTTGTGCCGCGTGAAGACAGTGGAGGCTGTATGTTAATCGCTCTTTTAGATGTGGCATTTTGTTTTGTGGAATTTACAAAGGCACAAATCACGACGTTTAGGTTCAAGGTCAAGTTCACACAGGCCTCAAACAAGACCCTAAAGTGGTTCCCCAACCAGGGGCTATTGCACAGGGTCCACAGAACTGCCTTAACATGCCATGCATCCGCACTGAACATAATCCCTATTGTCTCTTTGATGTGTTAATGCTTTAGGTTTTGGTTGAGACAAGTGGCGAGAGACAAAGAAGTTAGTAGAATTCATTTAGACCTTTAGGAGCCGCTCTTCATTATAGCAAAGCGCCAGCAGCTCACTTCAGGATGTGAAACTGCCACAGTCAGGGTCTCAGCCTTTTACCTACTGCTTGTCTGTCACCGTCAACACCACAATAACTCAGTCAATTACAAATGCACATTAGGCTATAAGTTAAAACTTAAGCACAGACTATACCAACTTCGGTAACTAAAAAGGCACAATTATATAGGTTTTATATTTAATTTGATAAAGACATGACCGGAGAAAAGAATCTCTACTGACAAAACATTTGCAATAAGGACAGGTCTCTGTTGTCTGTTTTGATAGCATGGACTTAGTAAATATAATAAACCAAATGCAACTTTCATACCAAACAAATTGAGCTCAGCAAAAAATAATTATGTCTTCCAGAAGCTGTCTGTTGATCACCTGTACAGGGCACATTACAAATAAGCCCTCATTAAAAACACACATTCCAAGGGCCTCTCTATTTTGAAGATGTCTCGCTTGTGTTTGTCTGACTAAGTTCCTGTTTGTCAAAACTGGTTCTGTTACCACAGTTAAAAGCTTAAACTCTCCACCATCAGTCGATTAAGTCATTTTGTAGATATAAGCTTTTACAATGTCTAACACCATTATTTTTAAGCTTGACACCAGTGCACTTGATTGCTCCTGACAGATTCGGGATCAGAATTAGTCAGACTTTAAATTTCCATAATTGAGTCACAAAAGGCAACATATTTGATAATGAATTAGTGTATTCATTTATTATACCCATTGTGGAACACAAGTGAAAAGTTTAATTGAACCATAGCTGTAGCAATAACCGTTAAATAGATTAGGGACATGCCCAAACTGATATTTACAATAAATTAAACCACTAACCACATATATATGTGATTAGTTTAGAATAATCTGCCTGTGGCAGAGGTTCCTAAACCTTTATGGCCACGCCCCCCAAAATGACCAGATCACCAATTCCGGACCACGGCTGTAAAATGTAACTAACATTTATAATAATTTCAGGGGCAAAACATGTTTAATTTTGTTGTTGTTATTGTTGGTTTGAACACTATGTTATATGGATTTTTTTTAAACTAAATTATAAGCTACTGTTTTCACACATATTTCAGTTCAATGTAAAGACATTAAATCATTTTAAAATCATCTTGCAACCCCCCCCCCCCCCCAAACAAACAAACCAGTCAGCACCTACCATGTTGCTGCATCAGTCAAAAACTGTCAATAAAAAATAAGTGTCTCATCTTCTAAAAATGTAAGTAGTTCAATAATGAACAAAGTATGTTTCTGAGAATGGCAGGTCACTAGTCACAGTGTGGCAGAATGAGTGTCCGTGACACCTTATCTGAATATGTAGGAGGTTGAGAAGAGAAATGTGTGTGGGAGGAGGCAGGAAGTTGGTAGAGTTGATTTAAAACATAAGCAAATGTTAATTACATTAAACAAAAATAAATTATTTAAAGCGTACACTCTTCCCAACAACAATGATCGGACAGTGCCAATTTGATCGGCTTCCTTGTGGCAGAGGACAGGGTTATTTTAGAAGCAAATCTATGCATCCATCTTACAGCCTCTTCAGTTCTGCCATCAAGCAAAAAACATTCTCGATCCATACCCGGTCCACCTGACTGAAAGACGGTTTCATCCGACAGGCTATTGTGAAGCTGAACTCTCCCCTTCCCTGCTTAGTTTGCCTGCTTTTATATTGCCCTATTGGGTTTGAGAGTAACAGTCTCATTTCACTGCATGTGCTTTAATTGGATCAACAACTATATATGGGAACTATAAACGTTACCCCAGCACAGACACACGAGATGCATAAGGGTAATAATAATTTGCTGCGAGAGAACACCAGCACAAGTTATTTTCCAGATACAGACATGGTGGGACCTGTCCTTGGTACTGAAATGACACCTAGCCATTTAAAATCAAAAGAACAGGGCAAAGATTGTTGTAAGATCAAGTTCTGAGATTTAATAAATTGAACATTTATTCCTGAATGTGTGCGTATTTTGTTATTTTAAGTATTACATAAACAAGTCAACCCGAGAGGGGATTTTCCAGTAGATTATAAAGCCATGACAAACACCTTGGGCCTCTGCGTCTTCATATCTGTCCACATTTTCAATCTACTCAAGGAGTAAATGAACTGTACTGTACCCAAGGCTCCTGATCCACTTGGCGAACGCACAACAACAGAGCGAGCAGGTGAAGAATGCCAACTATGAGAAGGCCACACGTGTGAGCACATGCATGTTAGCCGTGCATGTAACAGAGCAAAACACCTTGTAATGACAGACACTGCTGCGGCACCCCAGGGGGCTGTAGAGGGGAGTAGCAACAACTGGACAATAACACCCTTTACAATGTAACATGAAATGCAACATAGAAAAAAAAACTATGCAAGTTGCCCAGGAGTAAATGTATAATTTCCCATTCTCAGCAAACATTACATTACTTTAACTCACAAGCATTGATACATTGATAGCATTTATAAAAGACTGAGGCATAAAAGCAGGCAAACAGTGGGTTAACTAAGATTTATTTTGCGGTCATGAATATACAGTAGTAATAATAAACATGTAACAAAGACACTGAACTTAAATTACCATGACGTACAAGTTACAGCACAGTTTGAGCACCAGTACCAGGTAATCAAAATTACCCAAATATTATCAATGACACAAATAACATTTGTATACTTTGGACTTGGCAGCAACAGCAAATAAACCTAGAAGTACACTTTTGGTAAATATATTTGTGCGTACAATAAAACTAAAACCGTCATGAAATTTAAAGACTTGAACATGTAAGTAAAATAATGGTATACAAACAAAAGGTTAAAAGAAAATGTAAAATGTTCAAAGGAGTGTGCAAATAGAGCATAAAGTTAATAGTCAAGTAACTGTTTTTCCAGGATATACAATTATTACTTGGTTTAAAGGCAGTAAAAGATTTTCAGCTGAATCCACTCCTGTGTAGAAAGGAGAAAAAGTTCATTGTTTTAAAATGGGAAAAAGTTCATTGTTTTAAAATGGGATTACAAGTCACAAATTGGGGCGACGGTGGCGCAGATGGTAGAGCGGGTCGTCTCGTGATCGGAAGGTCGGGGGTTCGAATCCCGCCTCCTGAAGGTGCACATTGTCGTTGTGTCCTTGGGCAAGACACTTCACCCTCCTTGCCTCCAGTGTCTGCGTACCCTGGTGTATGAGTGAGTGGCAGGTGGTGGGCCGATGGCGCAGACTGGCTGCCCCAGGGCAGCTGTGGCTGCAACAGCAGCTCACCACCAAGTATGGAGTGAATGAATAATGACGACAGTGTAGCGCTTTGAGAAACTTGGTAATACAGGCTTGTAAAGCGCAATATAAGTGTAAGGCATTATTATTATTATTATTCACAAATGCATGTGATTGTTAAATTACTTGAAACCTAATTTAGTCATTATGCATTTAGCAGCACAATACCTCCAAAACATGTAGCGTCTGTGACTCAGAAGAGTCCTGTGATCTCCTCAGTAATGGGGTCAAGGTCGATGTCATAGAAACAGGGGCGCGTCGGCAGCCCAGGCATGGTGCTCATCTGAGGAAGACAACAGGTAAGAAATCACTCAGTGTTTTTCAAACTGTGATGCACAGGCTTGTACTAGTGGGACTCGGGATACACTTCCAATCTACACTTTTGTTTTTTCACTTAGTCAGCCCATCTTATTGGCTTGGTAGTTACAGTGGGGGGGAAAAAAGTATTTAGTCAGCCAACAATTGTGCAAGTTATCCCTGTTAGGCCTGTAATTGTCATCATAGGTATACCTCAACTATGAGAGACTAAATGAGAAAAAAAAAACATTCCAGAAAAATCATGTCTGATTTTTTATGAATTCATTTGCAAATTATGGGGTAAAATAAGTATTTTGTATTCTGGCTCTCACAGACCTGCAACTTCTTCTTTAAGAGGCTCCTCTGTCCTCCAGTTGTTACCTGTGTTAATGGCCCCTGTTTGAACTTAGTTCAGTATAAAAGACACCTGTCCACAACCTCAAGAGCTGTCGAAAGACACCAGAAACACAATTGTAGAGCTGCACCAGGCTGGGAGGACTGAATCTGCAATTGTAAGCAGCTTGCTGTGAAGAAATCAACTGTGGAAGCAATTATTAGAAAATGGAAGACATACAAGACCACTGAATCTCCCTCGATCTGAGGCTCCACGCAAGATCTCACCCCGTGGGGTCAAAATGATCACGAGAATGGTGAGCAAACACCCCAGAACCCCACGGGGGGACCTAGTGAATGACCTGCAGAGAGCTGGGACCAAAGTAACAAAGGCTACCGTCAGTGACACACTACGATGCCAGGGACTCAATTCCTGCAGTACCAGACCTGTCCCCCTGCTTAAGCCAGTACATGTCCCGGCCCGTCTGAAGTTTGCTAGAGAGCATCTGGATGATCCAGAGGAAGACTGGGAGAATGTCATATGGTCAGATGAAACCAAAATGGAACTTTTTGGTAAAAACTCAACTCGTCGTGTTTGGAGGAGAAAGAATGCTGAGTTGCATCCAAAGAACACCATACCTACTGTGAAGCATGGGGGTGGAAACATCATGCTTTAGGGCCGTTTTTCTGCAAAGGGACCAGGACGACTGATCCGTGTAAAGGAAAGAATGAATGGAGTCGTGTATCGTGAGATTTTGAGTGAAAACCTCCTTCCATCAGCAAGGGCATTGAAAATTAAACGTGGAGCATGACAATGATCCCAAACACACCAAAGCATTTCAAGGTCCTGGAGTGGCCTAGCCAGTCTCCAGATCTCAACCCCATAGAATCTAAGAATTATATTCAAAATCACCAATAATACAGCTCCACCACCACTGAAGAACTTTGTCAGACTTTGTTCTGAGCAAAATACTAGAGCCACTCGGTCCACTGCAAATAAAAGATCCTCGGCCTTTGCACAATGTGCCTTCTCATTTCGCTCCATTAAACAGTGGAATGAGCTTCCAGACTGTTTGAAACTGTCTGTAGATCTTAATAGTTTTACTCGAAATTTGAAAAAGTATATTTTAGATCATCAATTGTGTCAGCATTGATGAATGTATTGTAAATTGTAGGGATTGTTTATATGTCTTTCTAGAAGTGTACAGAAAACTAATGTATTTTATATAGTGATTTTATTGTAGATTAGATTTATAGATTGTAATGTTTTTTGTACTCACCTGTCCAGGGACTGCAGATGGAAAATAGCTACTTTGCTAAATCTGGTACAAATCATCTCTTCTTTTGTAAAGACTAATGGTTTTGTACACTGTCCCTGTTTCAATAAACAATAAACTAAACTAAACTAGAAAATCTTTGGAGGGAGTTGAAAGTCCAGCGGCTGCCCCAAACATCACTGCTCTAGAGGAGATCTGCATGGAGGGATGGGCCAAAATACCAGCAACAGTGTGCGAAAACCTTGTGAAGACTTACAGAAAACGTTTGACCTCTGTCATTGCCAACAAAGGGTACAAGTATTGAGATTAACTGTTGTTATTGACCAAATACTTATTTTCTACCATAATTTGCAAATAAATTCATTAAAAAAAAAAATCAGACAATGTGATCCTCTGGATTTTTTCTTTCTCATTTTGTCGCTCATAGTTGAGGTATACCTATGATGAAAATTACAGGGCTCTCATCTTTTTAAGTGGGAGAACTTGCACAATTGTTGGCTGACTAAATACTTTTTCCCCCACTGTAGCTTTTAGACCTGGTTTTGTCTGGGGCAAGTCTTGGAAAGTCACACAAATTACGAGGAAAAGATTTACCAACATAGACTTCCAAGTTTCCCGCTTCTTCACAAACAAAAGTGGATGGGGATCTACTATTTGATGCTACATACTTTATGTTTTGTCTGGGGATTCTTTCTCATTAAGTTTATATTAAAGCCCCCACCATAACACAGCTGGGAAGCACCAGACCAGGGAAAGAAGAGGACTGGGTGACATCGTAAATAGTACAATAACTATAATCATGAGTCATTTAAACCAGGGGCAAACAGGTGATCATTGCACTGACAACCTTCACTTTGGCTGAGATTAAATTAGTCACACACAATACAGCCTTTGTGCTTAGCCTCTCTGCAAAAATCCAACACAAAAGACAATGTTTATTTGCTCCCTGTACTTCATTGTGCTTTTAATAGATTCTTCAAATTGTGGAAATGGGAAGATCATATCTGGTTTCCTTGTGAGGAATCCTGTTCAATTATTACATTTAAATAGTGACAGATCTATCCACTACAATTACACTGCTAGTAAATCCAATAATCATTGAGACTAATTAGATTTGAGTTATGGGTGAGTTAATGGATGTAAGTAAATGTAGTAAAACATTCACGCACAGGCGCCACGGTGGCACAGCAGTTAGCGCTCGGGCTTCACAGCAAGAAGGTCCCAGGTTTAATCCCCGGAAGGACGGGGCCTTTCTGTGTGGAGTTTGCATGTTCTCCCCGTGTCAGCGTAGGTTTCCTCCCGTTTCCCCCCCGTTTCCCCTACCACTAAAAACATGTACAATAGGCCAGGATGAATGATGCGTGTGTGGGGTGAATGAAGAAAAAATCCCCTACGCTGTGTGAGGCGCTTTAAGTGACTTGTCATGTGAAAAGCGTCTAACAAATAAGCTTCCATTCCACTCCATACACAGGGAAGCCAAACTAAATGCTTGACTATGACAGAAGTTTAAATATTTTTCCTTGGAAAATATCTTCAATTTAATTTGTACTTTTGTGTAATGTGGACAGTTGATGTCCGCTTATTAATTTTCTTTTACTAGAAAAGATGAAGAATTTTGCAACTAAGTAGATGTTTTTTTTGCCGGGGAAAAATAAATCTGGGAATGGTAGTGTAGAAATCTCCTTTCTTTGGACAATCGTGATGATGCTTTTCTTTGAATTCTATTTTGTATCACAGTCTGTTCCAAATCAGTACCAGAATAGACCAGTATGATCATTTCTAAGATAATCGAGTTTGGTACCATATAATAGTCTCAGTTTAGAGTAACCAGACATCAAACTTGAGGGGCTACTAAACATCTTTTACTTTTTGTATAGTCAATATGTATTTAAAAATCTATTTAATCTGACAAATACCAGTTCGAGCAACAATGTTGCAACAAATAGGATCAGTTGAAGTTGTGGCGGGAAATGCTTATCACTTTTGCTTTGAATAACAGGCATATTTGAAATGTTTCTACCACAAAAATAAAAACAACAAAGTAGCACAAAGTATTGTTTTACTGACAGAAATAAAGCTGTTACTTCATGAGTTATCCAAGTATCTTATGCAATGGCATTAACGATAAACTAAAATACCCTCTGACAGACTCAATAGTGTAATAGACTCCTTTAGACACGTGGCTTAGTGTTACAAAGAAGCAAATGTCTGACTCAAGGAGAGCCATAAGGAGCAGAGCTAGATTTAATAAAGGAGGAAAAAATAGATCTGGTTGGGGAAATGCATTTTTATCCAATTTGTGACGTGAACAGGAAGGAGGATAAGAATGAAGCGTGTGCAAGGAGCTGCACTGATGATGACAAACAACCTGTATGTATCAGCAACAGTGAAACATTTAGTATGACAATAAATACTTGCATGCTTTTTTCCAAAATACAGTAAAATATCTCTCCAATTAGTCGAGGAGTGGCATTTTTCACATGTCTCCCTCTGCCTGACCTGGTTTTACGAGCCCATTAGTGCATAGGAGCTCAGAGGAAGTGAGCAACAGTTTCCTGTCTCTACGCAAATGATGGCACGACGCACAGGAACTCGGTCGGGTCTTCCTGGTAGTGGGCATGACCTAAGCTTGGGAGATAATATTATAGTGTCGATGGGCTTTTAAAAGATGAGACAAAGAGTGATGTGATTAATAAGAATTCAATACACCTACGTCACATTGTGATCCAATACAAACATGAGAGAGATCTCCAGTCCAAAAAGTGACAGTACAACCGTTTCATTGATCGCCAATGACTCACACGTGTTACAATCAGTGAGAGAAAACTAACAGTAGGCTAATAAAATTGATTGAGCCTTCTTTATCCGAGCCTTTTCCACTGTAGACTCTGGAAGGAAAAAAAGCCCGTCACTGTCTCTGAGAAAGAAAGTCTTTCATAGGATTCTAATGAGTTCATTATGATGCACATTTGCTTCCTATTATACAGAAGGTGGCTGTAGATTAGTCTCTGTAAAATATCGAAATGTTACCATAGCAGTAATTCCCTTCATTCTTTTGAGAGCTGAAAAATCACACTCATCTTCATTCGATACGAGACCAGTGTCGGTGACAGTCCAGGGCAGAACTCTTCAGCACGATGATAAAATAAGTAACGGTCAACTTATAACGATCTTATAAGTTGAGACCATTTACCATTACCATTCAGTGAAATAAGTAGAATCCACACAAGCAATGCATAACAGATCAGATTTCACCCTGTAGTTATTTAGTGATAGTGACTTTAATTGACAGTAAAATGGGATGACACCGCGTGACGGCCCACTGAACACAAAAGTCCTCACTGCGTGAAGGACTTTTCAAAATCTCAAATATTAAAATATTCAAAATCCCCAAATGTTTATGATTACAAGACAATAGGTTTCTCGATTTCCCTTATTTCTCAATAGTTTGTCAATTTATTTGCAGACTCATGCACACCATATCACATTACTCAGATTTCGTGCCTGTTCGAAGATATAATATAACCTTTTGAATTGTTTTTGGCATTTCTGGCGGGTCCAAGTTGGCCATTTAAATATCAAAAGATAAAAAAAAAAGTGAACTGCCAAGGCTGCGAGGAGCAACAAAGGGCTCACTGTTCTTCGGGTCCCTCTCTCCTCAAACTCTCAAAAACATGTTGGCACTTGCAAAACAGACAACACTACACGGCTTAAGTTGGAACCTAGTTTGGGCCAAATCAGTTCCTCCATTATTCACAAACACAATGCCCCTTTGTCTGACTGAACCCTGACGGAGACAATGTAGTGAGATTTCTACCCCCCACTATCAAAGACAATTGCGATTACAAATGAGGGAGCGGAAGAGAGACTGAACAATTCAAAAGGGTGCAAGAAGCAAAAATGTTTTTAAATAGTAGGTTAACAAATGTGTACCTTTTTTTCCTGGAATATATCAGGCCAATACTTGAGCCTTGAGAATTTATTGTTGTCCATCTGGTTAAATGAGACTTTTTAAGAGTTTTGGATTATAGCAGATGCCTAAATGCAATAGCTATTTTTATTAACAGCACTATATCACTATTTAATATAATATGGGAAAAAACATTAAAGTTATGTAGAAATTAAATACAAATCGAAATAATCCAC
Source organism: Proterorhinus semilunaris (assembly GCA_021464625.1). Taxonomy (NCBI): domain Eukaryota; kingdom Metazoa; phylum Chordata; class Actinopteri; order Gobiiformes; family Gobiidae; genus Proterorhinus; species Proterorhinus semilunaris. The sequence continues at coordinate 15,429,296 of CM038359.1, forward strand.
CACAATCTGAGCACAACAGATTAACAAATTGATCTTTTGAACTGACTTTATGTTGTGCTTTCTAAAAACCCATTTCTCTGGCGTTAACAGATAGAGCCGCTCATACGGGATGTGAACTCTGCACAGATCTATTGTTCGGGCTGTGACCCCTCCCGAACATATCTGAGGCATGACATCAGACCCTTCCTGGTTCTTCAGCCCCCCCAATGACCCGGACTCCCCCTCCACCCCTCTGTCTGTTTTCTAGCAGAACTCCCACTTCTCTCACACACACGCACGCACCGGGAGAGTCATCACAGAGAAAGAAGCCCGCAACGATTACGACATAAAGTACTGCATCACTCGAATAAAACTTAGATCAATATTACACATGGAATAAAATAAACTCCAAGAGGCCGCCAACCTGTAGCAATCCAGCCTTTTCCATGCTTCCTAAGGGCTTTCTACACTTTCATTGAAGTTGAAGTCAAATTAACAACTGGTATAGGTGGATTTTCTTTTCATTATTAAAAGGGAAGCCAAATTGATTTCTTTTGTGCTGAAATATAATCTTGAAAACAGACCATCCAGGGCGCAACATTGTTCACATTCATACCTTGCAACTGATATGCTGTACTGTACAGTTTGTAAATCCACCCAGTCATTCACAGAGCTTCTTTTTTTTTTTTTTTTACTTCATTCATTTCTTTTTATTTTAACCCTAACCCTAACCCTAACCCGGTTTAATTTCTATTAGCAAGCATTAAAATAGATCTTTGCTAAATGTACGTTTCAGGTCTGCAGACTTCTGCTTTAACCCAACCGGAAATGGCCTTCTACCCCACAAAAAATAAACCATGTATTCCCATTTCCAACGCCACCATGTTTCCCTATTTAATTAGTTAATGGATTTATTAAATTATAAGCAAAAATGTGGTGGTGCCCCAGTCGGTCAAATGGTCAACTCGAGGCATTCAGAGAGACCTCCACCAAGGCATTACAGCTGTGACCTTTAATCGGGATGTTTACATTTGTCTCTTTGATCTTGCAGTTGCGTTTTTGTTTAATCCAAGTGCCTCTTGTTGAAATTGTGGCATAAAGCAGCGTTTTTCAGTCACTTGGGCTACCTGGTCTGAATTTAGATTTTACACATCAAGTCTCACAGATGCACCGAGCACCAACCCGAGTTCCAAGCCCTCATAGGAATCTCCCTTTATGTCGGAGCCACAGTTGAAGGGTGTCTAAGCGGGCAACGGGACATCAAAGACGGGGCTGGGAGACTGGACAGACACCAGTCCCACATTCTGACGGGCCTTCCCAGCATGCACCGAGCCCGACACCTCGGCCTCAGCCAGTCAGCGCACAGCCCCACACTGGTGTAATAGCAGGAGGCGAAACACTTCCTTCCTCTGCATCATCGTCAAAGCAACATCCAATATGGGACTAACGGTCAACACAACGCAATGGTGGTCAGTGTCGAGTTCCTAAACGGTTTCATCTCATTTCATTAATTTATTTTCAATCGTGTGCAGCAACTTACTGCATCATCTCACAGACAGAAGCCTAAATTCAATTTGCCACATGGTCAAAAAGGAGCTGTGTTAAGTATAAACGTAAAAGCTTTGGCCTCAAACGTGTTATTTTACAGTTACTTACCGTTCCAACAAGCGGGTAGATGAATCCAGCTCCGATGCTAGCTCGAATGTCTCTGATCGGCAACACAAACCCGGTTGGTGCGCCTTTCTTTTCGGGCATGTGAGACAGGGACAGGTGGGTCTTAGCCATGCAGATAGGCAGCGATCCGAAACCCTACATTTGAAGATCATATTATTAAAAGCTTAAAATCTATGAGTCCAATTGTTATTGTTTATTAAAAAAAAGAATGCCATTAGTGCCCGTGAAGGAAAGGGATGTATTGTCTTTGAGTGAGGCACCTGTTGGTTGTAGTAGTCGATCTTGGCTTCAGCCTCTGCAGACAGCTCGATGTCATGGGCCCCATAAACCTTTTGTGCAATTGTTCGGATCTTTTCCACAATTGGCATCTAGAAAAAAATTAATTAACACGTGTAGGATTGTGGTTAAAAAAAGGAAACATAAATACAATATCCTCGCTGAAGAAAAACAACATATTCAGCATTGTAATAGCGGTAAAGTTTGTGTATACTACTTCTATTAAACACTCTCTATGCTGCATGTACTTCATATTATAGTTTATGCACAAGCAGCTGTGTTCAATGAAAAGGGGAATGCCCATAATAAAACCTGCTTCCATAAATCTGCACTGACAATTTAACATTCTCCTACTCTGGGTAAACAGCCCTGGATGAAGGCCCAGTCAGTCCAATCGTGTCCCTAGAGGCCTGCCACTGGTATTTATGGTATTTATGGTATTTATGAACACTTTAGCCGTTGTGTCCCATTGGTCAGAGACTGTATAAAACCTTTCTGTTGTTTTTGTACAACAGATCAAGTGCTAACTTTAGCTTGACTGATGCTCCAGACTAAACTGCTGCATTAGATGCCTGCAGAATACAGAGCCTGCTCTGCCTTGTGTTACATAATATCTATGGAATGCTATAACCCCCGCACCCCCTGCCGAAAACGTCTTCCGGCGCGCCCGAGTTAAACGACAGTAACCCTCTGTGCACACTGTAAATAAGCATGCATGTGCACTTTGGGTCAGTTAATCAAAGTCACAAGTGCCCAACTCAGTAACTCAAACCAGCTGATGTTTTTACTTCCACATTCTACAGTCTTCCAAATGACAAAATGAAAACAGTAAGAAGGCACTAAATATGCAGCAAATTACAAAACACGACTTTGTCCCTTGCATGTGATCCATCCTTCAATACAGATTTTTAACCTACTGAGCATGTTTTAGGTTGAATACGTGGACTTTGCTTCCTCTACAGGAAACAAAAAAGGACAAAGATGATGAAAGACTGTTATGAAGCGGAGGGAGGAAGAGGAAGGAGGAGGTGGAGCTGACCAGTGCAGAACACCACGCTCTGAAACAGGGACAAACCCAGGAGGCGCGGCTCCATTTCAGAGGATCAGAGGAGACCGAGGGCAGCCAGCCAGGTTTCTTCCGTGTGCTACAGTTTCCCCGACCTCCAAGGTCATGCGGAGAAAACATGAGATGAGCAGCGCGCAGGAGACGAGCAGAGACAGACCGAGTGGAAACACGAGCGGAGAGGCACTCACACATTGGGAGTGACTGGGGAAGGTAGGTCTCTCCTGCTCATGCACTTCAGGCAGCACACTGCTCCATTTTGGTGTTTTATGTGGCGAAGTAGGCGGTGAGTGAGTGTGCGCTGTCAGAGCCTGTTGCCGTCACAAAGCGTTAATTAAATCAGCAAAACAACACCGTCATTTGGCCGAGATGCGGGCCCCTTGCGGCTGCGGGGGCCCTACGTAACTTGCATTGCCCGAGTATAGGTAAAAACCGGCTCTGTCCAAAAATAACACACTTGCTTTTGTTCCTTCCATAGGCCTTCCGGTTTAGATGAAGGCAAAGGTCCAAACCACTAATACACAGTAGCTTTGGGGCATTATGACCTGCCTAAAGTCCAAAAATGATGATCACTTGAGAAGTTGAAAAGAGAATTCCAGGAAGTAAGGGGCCCGTTGTTGAGTATGCACCAGACCCTGTAATGTTGAAGTAATGAAGTGCAGCTTGACCACATATTTACTCACACAGGGCAGGTAGATCACACCACACAATAGCAGAGTTTTTGCTATTGATATGACAGATTCATTAAGATCCTTAGAATTCTCAAAATGTGTAGTTATTTGAAAAGATATCTCAAGTTCACAATATTGCTATAGCCACCATTTGCACAAGCATACTAGTGTTATTGAGACGCCTACAAAAGCTACTTTTACTGACAGTACTTCACAACAGATACACATAATGTCCATCTTTTAGCGTTCCATTTTCTTTCCAAATTAGTGCAAACCACATAAGGCAAGAAGATAGTGAGGGAAATATGGCTAAATATGGTAATGCATTGGAGATATTCATCAAGGCCGGGTTTGTTGCAGGACAGGCCAACCCTCAACTCGGGAACAGATGTTGAGGATGAGACGTACACAAACAATTAATCCCCAGTTTTAGTATTTGGCATTGCAAAATACTGCTCTGACAGATAAGACACGGAGTAGAGTGCTTTCTAAAATGAGATGCATGTTACAGTTGTGATGATCTCACCTCAACATCATACAGGAAATTGAAGTGGCTGGGTTTGCTGGCCGCCTCCTTCACTGCTTTGGCGAGCTCCACGGAGCCGAGGCCGCCCTCAGCCCAGTGGTAACAGGGCACTGCGTCTGCCGCCCCACACTCTTGGGCAATCTGGCACACCAGCGCCACCTCCGCCTCCGTGTCCGTGCTGAGGAGGAATAGACAGAGGATCAATGACAAAATGTTAGGCCTCATTGGTCTATCACAACATAATAGCAAACACTCTTACCTGAAAGCATTAAGCGCTACAACAACCGGTACCCCGAACTGTTGGGCAATTTGGATCTGCTTCCTGAGGTTGCTGTGGCACCCACCTGCAACCAAGTCCAAATTCTGGAGATAAAAACAAAATATGCCAGTCATTTACTTGGATAATAATATTTGTGCGATTTCAGGTGACACATTGCATGTCATGTTTATAAAAAAAGAAAATAAAAAAATCTAAATGCTTGGCAAACCACAGTCACTTTTTATTATGGCATGAACTACGTACAATTTGCGAAATCAAATATAGTAAAACATAGCTTAACAAGATTATTTTTATTTACTAAATGCTGGAATGGACCATCTCCTATTATGGACCTGTAACCATTTTTCACACAACTCTTCCGGTTGATCAGAGTAATTGAATTGAGTGTGCGCACGTGTCCAGCCCGAGGCCCAGAGCAGTAAGGCTAAGCAGACTCTGTAAAAACCCATTACCCTGGATCTGTTTCTTGCTGTACTTCTGGTTCTCGTTAAGGTCTTCACAATTAGCGCATGCCGCGTGGTTATTTTGTCAGCTGAATCTATCCAAGAGGGCAGCAACCCAGGTCAAAATTAATATTAGGTTTGCTCACTAAAGTCGCCCTTTATCCCAGGGGTAGGCAAGTTTGCGTCATAGAGGGCCGATTTTCATCAATGCCAAAACATCAAGGGCCGAACCTCACCATTGTAGCCTAGAGTAAAGACCGTTCTTCTGCAAATGCCAATGTTTTACATCAGCGGTTCGACTTTGGGACAACAAGCCGCGACCCAAATAAAACTGTAATTTGTCATCTATCGTATACAACATTGTATATTCCACATGTTTTTTATTTAACAAGCTGTAGATTTGATTTTAAGACTGAAATTATGATTGTTGATTATTTAATTAAAACAATCAAATAACATTAATTTTAACAGACTGATGAGTTTTCCACACAGTTTCAGATGGAAAATATTCCCCTAAAGGCTTGTGACCCTATGAAAATGGTTCATGACCCACTTTTGGGTCCCGACCAACCAGTTGAGAATCACCGTTTTATATGACCAAGTGGGACGTTCTGCCAGGACATTTAAAGAAATATTCTCAATTTTTTAAAGTACTTTAACAGGCATTTGATCTCTTATTTCCATAATGATATTTCTCAAATTCATCTTGAGGGCCAGCGGTTCAGTGCTGGAGGGCCGGATTTGGCCCCCGGGCCTGACATTGCCTACCCCTGCTTTATCCCGTCAATACTGTGGCTTATACAAGCTTTCAAGTGACCTCTTAACTCCATACATCCTAAGGTCAATGAAATGAATGAGTTCCTATTCTTCCCCAATGACACACCTACCATATGCCTTCAACATATGGGGTGCAATGACTCAAACTAGAACGCTAAAGGAACTCTAATTATGCAAAATTAACTCTATAGGGAGGTTTTTGACTCACAAACATACCTAGACTGTATGTTATTGAGCATATTACAATTCAAAGTGCCTTGCTCCTCCGCAAAGCAGCGAGACAAACAAGTGAAGCTTTCTAGACCAATATTAGCATTTTCTAACCATGAAAAAGTAAATCAGTGGTTGAGATGTGTTTGAATGAGAAAAGAGAAGCAACGCACACCAGACGTCTCCGAGGTGCAGATGTAGGGGAAAATCTTCATAAATCAAAAAAGATCATCGCACACTCATAAGCCGATGTCCAAATGTTAATGATGGTGATTACGTTTCGACATTAGCCTTCATCAGATCTTTCCTTTTTCTTCTTTGAACCAAAATGTATGAGATGTGTTTGAAATCATCACCAACATAACGGAAAAGCATTGAACCCCCGCTTTAATGAGCACATGTCTGCTAATTGAAGTCGTGCTCTGGTCAATGACTTGAAAAGGGGCCCGATCTGTTACAATCAGATTTTGTCCAAGAGGAGAGGAAAGTAAATGCAGCAAACCCACTGACCTCAGACAAAAAAAAATACAAGCTAACGTGCTTTGGTCATGAGTACCTCTTCTATGTATTCTTTAGGAAGCGGCGCACCAGCTGAGACCTGCAACACAAAAGAGAAATTTTCAAATTATAAAGAAAATAAAGGGGCCTGTGATTGGTTTGGTTCAAGTAAGTCAGATTTCACTTACACTGGGACCTCCACCGTGCATCTTGAGAGCCCTGACTGTAGCAACCAGGACCACCACATTGGGCTGGAGGCCTGACGCTCTGCACTTGATGTTGAAGAACTTCTCCATCCCGATATCTGCTCCAAACCCGGCTTCAGTCACTGCAAAAACACAAGTACAAGAACACACAGCACCATTATGTCTTATGTTTAGAGCTCCAAAACAGCAAGGTATTTGAGCCTTTAGTCAGTTACAATTTCATGTATGATTTTCCTCATTTCCTACACTACACTTTTTCCCTCTGAAGCTTTTGTTTTGTTACTTATGCTTGTACGCATCCCTGGTTATATCCAGCCCAGTCCAGCAGAGTCTCTGTCCCATCTGTAACAAAACGTAGAGTAATGGCTTCTCCAAGAGACTTCAAATGCACCAAAAGGCCTCTCGGACCTGATCCAAGCCAAACAAATAATCGACCTGGAATGACAGCCGTGTTAAGATAAGGTTTCCTCTTACTTGTAAGTAGACTGCACGTAGTATACGTGCCCCTAGAGCTGGTTCAACACTGTGGGAAACGTTCAATCCCATTGCAAAAGAATACATCGAAGGCCTAAGCAATTATATTAGCCTTTCCATTACACATTTCCTTCCTCCTTTCACCTGCCAATCACTGCTTATCCGCATAGAGAGCAATGTCACTGTAGGAACAAAAAGAGCAATAAGGCAACATTACACCAAAGGCTGATGAAATAGGTACACTTTCCCGACATAAAAATGAAAAACTGTATTAGCTAGTGCAAGTCAAGGTTAAGTCTATTGGCAGATGGACCACCATCAGCTCTGACCGGTTCACAAGTTATCAACCACGGTAAAGTAACTACTAGGCACAGTTATTGCACTTTGCGCCTCAGTGTGAGCGTCCATAGATCCAAAGGTCTGCGGTCATGTCAATGTATCTAAGCTGGTCTCTGTTCACGTGCCAGTGGTCATTATGCTATGGCAGATCTGTGTGTGCATCTCCAGGCAAACGGAACAAGGCTGACTTTGTTAGTACATAACATTTGAAGTCAATTTAGACACTTAGAATATCAGACAAGATCGCAGATAACAGTTTCAAAAGATATAATCCGGTGAACCAAAACTGTATAATGGCCATCATCTGACATGTAATAATGTAAATTAAATAAGGTTTGGCTATGTGCACACAAAACTAGAGATAGAAGGCAAGTAAAAGATGGATTGCTGTCACTATCAAACACGTCTAATATTTGTTTGCCTTCTGGTATTGCATTAACATTTCAAGCCATTATAATTATTGAAAGACTTGGTGTTAATCCCCAGCAAGGTGCAGCCTGTGAGGAGTTTGCATTTTCTCTCCGGTTCCTCAGGATCTCCAGGTTTCGCCATCAACCCAAAACATGCACAGTAGGATAATCCTGACACAGCTCCTGAATATTAGCCATACGGCACTGGTCAAAAACATAGATCAAATGCGGAGAACAAATGTCACTCTGTGGACATTCAAGTCTAAAAATACAAACACACGCGATGGATAATGAATTGCATCTTTATATTCCTGAAAAACGATTTATTTATTAAATTACAAGCACTTTTTTTTTTTTTTTATGGATTGCGATGAATTGGGCTAAAGTTCATGAGAAGCCCTTCACACCCACATTACACGGGGCAGCGGTGTGACCTCCAGAGGATGTGAGAAGGAAACACTCGCACACTTCCTGCTCCGTGAGTTAGCCTTGAACTGTCCACAAAGTCCATGAAGCTAAATGTTTTTGAAAGCGAAAAAAGCTGGAAGAGATTACTGCCGGCAAAAGCATTTCCACTGGCACCTCAGCCAATCACAATATCAACAAAAGTAAAAGTAGGGTAGGTCAACACAAAGCTCCTTTTTATGTGTAATTTTAATGAAAACAACAGTACGTTTGCTTAAATGTGTACAAGGACTAAAAAGATTTGGAGGAATGCTTTGTGGTGAGAAAAAAAATTATATTACAGGCACGTGGAGTTATCTGCATTTACTGATACTGGCTTCCCCCACGCTATCCTCATACAGGAATCCAGCACCCCTATCACACACACACACAAAAAAAAGAGTCCTAGATTCCAAAAATCCCCCTCGAGAACACAGAGAAAGTATGATCCACAATCCTCAACCAGTTCAGAGTTCTACACGCACGTATCCCAGCTGCTGTGGGAGGGGTGGGGGGGAAAGCTGAGTTCTTGGCATACCTCAGAGTCAGGTAACAAACACAGGAGCAGGAGGAGGCAGAGGATAGAAAGATGAAAATAAGTACAGTGAGGGAGAGGAGAAGGGGTTAAATGTAGTGAAACCAGATCCGGAGCGGTCAACTCTTCAGGCCCGTCAAAGAAATTCAACTATGGATTTCCCAGGTATCCGTAAGTAGTAGTAGTAGTAGTAGTAGTAGTAGTAGTAGTAGTAGTAGTATCTAAACAATTCACAGGTATATTGGAACAACCCTAACTAAAACATTAACATACTTCACCCAAGTATGATTTAACCTCATTTTACCTTACTCCGACTTCACCATAACAGGCTCCAATGGACACCCTCAAACACCCTCTCAGATTCCCAACATACTTGAGCCGGCAGACAGAGTGAATGACAGAGCAGCAGCGGCGGCACAGATGCATCGGCCGATAACATTTGCAAAACTCAAGTCTGCTTTGACGTCCTGGGATTAGTGCAGTTTACTCAGACATTCCACGGACTCTTAACATTATCCATCTACTTCCTTTCATTGGTTCCTAGACAGTCTTGTACTTTGCATGAGCTCAGAATGCATAAAGGGTCGCATAATTGGTCAATATGAGAACGCTTTGGCCAGAGGCTTGGATGAAAGAAGGGAATTTGGCATAAACCTTTGACAAATCAAGTTGCAGATACAGTAATACACAGGCATAATAAAAATGTGTTTTGATATGGGGGTGTTTCTTTTTTATTTGTATGCATTTGATCTATATGTACAAACTTACCCACAAAGCCGTCTTGTCCCACCAGCTTCAGAGCAAGCTTGTCAGCCAGCACTGAGGAGTTGCCATGGGCAATGTTGGCGAAGGGCCCAGCGTGGACGAACACTGGAGTGCCCTGCAACAATTAAATAACAAGATGAAGAAACTGCCCAAATGAAGGAAAAAAAAACACAAGCTGTTGTGCAACAAATTGTAAGTGAAGGTCCTTACATCTGCCAACACAATTACTACTCTATTATTTGTAAGGAACAGCAACCCTGATAAGAATGAGACTTGGATAAAAGTAACACAAGTAAAATAAAATTATAACACTGTTCAAGTATGCAGAGCAGGACTAAAAGTTGCCACTTTTGTATCTGGTCACCTCAAACAAAGCAGAATTTACCTGATTACGGTATGTTTTTTTAGTAACATGGTCTACTCCGAGGGAAACATTGATATTTCTCAGGTAGACACTACAGTTGAGGAAAGGCAGGCATTGTTGGGCTGGGAGTAAGAGGAAAGAGGAAGGATGGGAAGAGCGTTATTGACTTTTTGTAATTTCTACACTTTGTTTGCATTCCTCTGTCTGCCACTATAAACATCACTGCCCTCTGAGGAATAAAGCAAGACATTAGGACAGATGTGGCTGAGTTAGTCTATGTGTGAACCAACAAATACGAAATGCAACAAGGTACACATTTTGACAAATGCGTGAAACATTTGTAGAAGAGATTTTGGCACCAAAACAGCTTTGACAACAAGAACTGGTAACTTTAAAAGGGACATTATCTACATGCATGTGACTTTGAGAAAGCCATTCATGCTTTTATAACTTTGCGACTTTATTATTGTAATTATTGTCTGTGTACATTGTGTACATTGGTCTTGGTCAGCGTTCAATTCGTCGCCTCCAGAGGGTACAAAACGCAGCTGCCCGTCTCCTTACAGGGACCAAAAAGCGACAGCATATCACCCCTGTGTTAGCTGCTCTACATTGGCTTCCGGTGTATTACAGGATAAGGTTTAAGCTTCTACTTGTTGTTTTCAAATGTCTCCATGGCACTGCTCCTCTGTATTTGTCTGAGCTTCTTGTACGCCACGCCCCTGCTAGGGCTCTGAGATCAGCTGCTTTTGGAGGTTCCTCGCACCAAGCGTGTGACCAAAGGGGACAGGGCTTTCTCTGTTGCAGCTCCTAAACTGTGGAATGACCTGACTCTCCACATAAGAGCTGCACAGACACTTGACCATTTTAAATCATTGCTTAAGACACATTTCTATGCAAAAGCTTTTACCACTGTCTAGCATCATGGCCAAAATCGGAGCGGTTAGTGCTTTGCTACTTGTATATTGTGTTCTGTTTATTATAATTTTTTTGTACTGTAGACCTTTTTGTGAAGCACTTTGGTCGACAACAGTTGTTTTAAATGTGCTATATAAATACATTTGATTTGATTTGATTTGGGATCATAATACAAAATAACCAGTTAAAGGTATTCAAATGGCCTCGTCTCGTCTTTGCCGTAACTTTATACGTACATTGGAAAACAAACAAGAAAAAAACAAACTAAATGGATGTTCGCCATTTCCACATACAGAAATAAAGTGCTTCAGAAGAAATGTTTTGTAACGTATATGAGCAAAACAGGAAGATCGCTATCACCGTGTCCGCCTCTGGGGCATCTCAACCTGTGCTTATCAAGAGAAAAACAACACGTATATAGTGTTCCCAGGATATCAGTGCAAACAGAAAAATAACGGAAATATAAGTAGAAACCATGGAAAAGTCTACTTTCCAGAAAAGATACAGGAGAATCTATGGGACTCCACGTAGACAGGATGTTTGATCGCACACAATGCCTGGGACCTGCTATTTAGGCACGTACTATGCATAGGATTAAACAGGAAAATGCATACAAATATTCCCTAGAGGCAGACATAGTTTAGCGGTCTGCTATGGCTCCAGTTGTTGTTGTGAGGATAATTATGAAGTGGACAGACCTGTACTCAAAGATGTTGTAGCTCAGAGATAAATGCACTTTCCATTGAAACGAAAAGACCCTTATCAAAGTATGTGACTCATCATGTATGTTTCAGCGAAGTTCAATTACATAAAACCTAGAGTAGAATCAATATCACTCCAAGATCTAAACAATGATCTTGCTCTACACTAAAATGTAAACGTTTCTTATAGACATGACATGTATTATTGTTTTATATTTATTTGATCTTACTTATATTCCTTCACATCTGTGGTACAAACAAACAATACCACGTATTGGTGGTGGATCTACATGGAACTTTCTCACACAGCTCAGACGCCTGAATCTTGGAGGTGGACCAGAATGACAGGAAAACCACAGGGAAACAGCTTCACACAACAGAGCACACAATATTTCCGCTTAAAAAAACGGAAAGTAACCAAATCCAAACAGCCTGCTCTCTCCAGACTATACCCATCAAAACAAGGTTTGTTTGTCTTTGCTTTACACACACATTCATTCATTAAGATTCAAATCCAGCTCTGACAGGTGAATATTATGTCCTTGGACAAGACACTTCACCCACATTGCCCTCAATGTGGTATGTGAGTGAATTGTGATTAAATAATTGTGTTTTAAGCACTATGTACATACATTTCCTCCCCTACCATCACAGACAGTGGGGTTGGAGCAATATGAGTCTAGTTTCCTGTCAGAGCGCCACACCTGTCATTTGGACACTGCTAAACTGTTAAGATAAAGAGCCTGGGGAGGAAAAGGTCAATCAGTCATGTTCTTTAAAAGGCCCTCACAGGACCACTCTATTTGTACTGCTCTTCCCTGACAGAAATATGCTACGTAGTTAGTACATAAAAAATACCTTTTTTGCAAGAAAATTCAAAAATCTATCCCGTTACACAAAGTGATAGTTGAATATAAAATACTTCAGTCTCACCTCTAGCGTCTGCATAAGTGTAGGTTTGATGGCATCTTTCATCAAAACTGCCAAGGCCCCACTCACGCCCTGACAGGAAACCAAACAACACCACAGTGATTAGAAAGTAAACAGCATTAAAACGTTTTGTACACCACCCAATAACTGCATAGAATATTTAAACTGCTCATTTTACTTTGCACCCCAGCAGTATTTGGCCAGGACTCCCTTGAAAAAGAGGTTTTTAATCTCAATGGGCCTTTCCTGGTTAAATAAAAGGTTAAATAAAAAATAAAAAGTATTGTTTCTCTTTAGCAGAGAGAGCAGGATTCCATAGTCGGCTGAGCTGGCTAGACTGTATTTTCACTGTGCCAGATCTTTGGGTTGGTGTTGTTTTTGCATACTGTTAACCAGACTAACAAATGTAACATTTTCGGGCACCTCCTCTTGTATGCTGTGAACAACAAGAGCCAGCTGACTCCACAACTGGGCCAGCTGAGAAGGGGAATATTGTAATTGCAAGTGACTTTATGAGAAAATACTAACACCTGTGATTCACTTGTTTACAAATCATCTGGGATTGTTTTCGTATTTCTCACTGACCATTTAAGCCAACGTCCTATTTATTTACAGCAAGCTATAATTTCCCATATGTGACAGCCATAAAGTGGCACTCACCAGGTCCTCTGCAGTAACAGGTTGTCCGGAGCGACTGGTGCCCACCACCATGCGTGCCAACCTGTTCCTCATGTCCTGCAGACTCGTGGACAGAGCCAGGATAGCCATGATTTCACTGGCCACGGCAATATCAAAACCAGTCTGGAAAAACATGCACAAAAGTTACTGAAAGAAGGTCAAGGCCCATGACACACTGAAAATGGTCTTGCAACCCACCAGTTGAGAACCACTGCTCTAAAAGAATGGGACAAGGGCAATGTAGGAAGACAAACAAAATTATTTTTTCAACTGTGAACAGATTGATATCCAAAACCACGAGTCCACCAGGGAGCACCACTTTTTGACTCCCACTCCCAGCGTCAATACCCTATGGACATATAGTGTAACCAGCGCTGAAGGAAACGTGATGCTAAAACTCAAATAGTGTGGACAACCCAATAACTTTAAATGTAAGCATCTGCCAGGCTATACGTCCATGTGTGTATGTGTGTGTCTGTGTGTGTGTGTCTGTGTGTGTGGGTCATATCCATCATTCTTTTACCATTTGCTTTCACTCAAGTCCCCCTTGCTTCCCATTGAGCCGAACTGTTTATTTACACAATTTCATTTAGCTGTCATTACTACAGACATGTGGGTGCAATACATATGGGTTGAATCACAGACAGAGGGGAAAGAGGAGGGGGGCAGAGGGGAGCATGAGAAAGTGAGCGGCACAGAGATTGGGAGTGGGTGTCTGTCCACAAACGGCATTACAAAAATGTTGACACATGTCGTCCTCTGTAGTGGAAAGTATCATACGGATGACGAGACTGTGAGTAAATGGGGGAAGTATGTACATTTGCCTAGAGGAGTTCACACGTCACTGAGCTTCATTTTGGAATTTGAATAATAGCGTTTTTAAAGCTGGTATTTTGATAAACACACAATAAATAGAAACAATGCAGCTTTGCGGGCTTTTGCTTGCCCGACATATTAATAGGAGTCCACCACTGAGCCAATGACCAAAATGTCTCTTACCTCTCTCATCTGTCCTTTTTCAGTGCTTGCTTGTCCAACTGTTATCTTCCTCAAGAAACGATCATTCGTGTCAACAACTGAAAAATATTAGAAAGACAGGAATTTGAAAATGGTGAGAGAATACGTTTATGTTCTTGGTACAGTGAGGTTCAGAAATGTTACATCAAGAGGGGCTAGCATAAACATTAGCCATATAGACCGAAGATTTATATCTGCTCTGCTGGAGAGACTGAAGTTTGTTTGATATAGGGTCACACCCCTGTAACATGTGCTGCTAAATGTGTTTCTAATCTGAGGCTGAGTCCCTTTGAGGGCCTTGTGCAGGCCCTGGACTACATTCCCCATCAGTCAAAGCAGCACCCCACTGCGGGTTCTCACGGACGCACTTAAACTAACATGGCAGCCGCAACGCTACCCGTTAGCTTTGGCTACCCGCTCATTTATAATGACTGATATTAAGCTCTCCAAAACATTAGGTAACCATAGGTTTAACATCAATCAAACCTAACATTAATTAATATAATAGGCTTATATATTTAAAAAAAAAATACATGCTAGATGTGGTTCAAACTCAATCTTAACTTTTTTAACTTTCCTAACGCATTCCAAAAACCTTTCATGAGGAGGTTTAAAAGTATGTTTCACACCTTCCTACTAGGAGTACAAAAATCCGACATACTTCATTTGACTATTGGTTGTCGTCTATAAACATTTGATTTAATTGTTCCCAGTTTTAGTCTGTTCCAAAAGCACGATTTGTGATGATTGTTGGACCGCAGGAAGAGTTATCTAATCACACATCACAGCTAATGAGAATATAATATTAACAAACTAAACTGAAACTATATGAACTTTTGTGATCTGACACTTTTTTTTTTTAAACTAACTTCCGTGATTTTTCAAAAGCAAAAACAATTAGCACGAAAGATGTAAACTACGGTGAATCCACCCCTGTATGTGTGTGGGTACCTCTCTGCCAGGTGATCTTGTTTGGGTCCAGGTCAAGGCGGACAAAGCTGCTGAACTCCTGCGGTGAGAGAGATTCTGGATTTGTTTTCTCGATCCCCAGGCGCTGAAACAAAATCAGAAATAAATCATGACAGAAACTTCTCCCAAGAGTGAAACACAATTACAAGTGCTTCTAAATTCTGGCTTTACAACTTAATCCTCTGTAAGACTTGCCCTTTATTACCCGTTTGCTGAGGACCTCTTGTGGACAAAACACATTAACAATAAGGAGTATTTCTTCAATACAAATGAAACTTGATTGCTACACAATTAATAGGTATAGTACTATTCAAAATAATGTTTGCTCTCTTTTTTGTGTGTGGTCATTTTCAACAATAAAAAAAATATCTGTGATAAAATAAACACTTGTATTTAATTCTAGTTATTGGGTGAAACATTATGTGGTGTGACTTTAATAGTTTGATATTTAGATAATGGAGAAGCCCATCTCTAGATTAAGAACTGTTCAGACTTACCTGGAGTCTGGAGATTTGAATAGGAGAAAATTTCCAAACTCCATTAATAGAAGGAACCAGCCTTTTGTAAAGAGCCTATGGAGGCAGAAGCGTGTCATTTCTCTTCAAAACTTGAATTACTTGGAACATTTTTGTGAGCAGACGCTGACCTTGTCCGTCTGAGTTGCCTCATGAAGCATTCTGGCATCAATAGCAGCTGCCACCAAGTTGTTCGCTGCGGTGATGGCGTGAATGTCACCGGTCAGATGGAGATTAAACTGAGGAGTGAAAAAGATCAGAAAACAGTAATAATGGTAGTAATAATAGTTTTGCTACATGGGCAATGAGCTATTTTTCCTCATTATAGGGTATTGCAAACATACTATAAGCGGTTGTACTGAACCGTCAGAGTAAGTATTTTTTAAATGTAAAGAGCATCTTGTCAGCACTAGCATTGGAAAGTAAATAGTTTAAAATGCTTTGAGGCTGGTCGTGCTGCTATGAAGTTCAGAACAATCATTCTGTGACCTCACCTCCTCCATGGGGATGACCTGGGCATACCCCCCTCCAGCAGCGCCCCCTAGACACAAGTAGATGGTACAGACAAAACAGACAGACAAAGTATGAGTGCTGTGAAAGGCACTCACAATGATACACACTCCCTTTACTGTTTGGCGTCTATTTTCTACTCCTCTAAGTGAAAGGGTTCAAATAATGTCTCTGAGATATCTAGAGATCTTTCATATGACCAGAGTTAAATAGAATGATTCAACATTGTTGTGCAGTTTTCCTGGTCGATTATCCAAGGGTTCAGACGATGTGCCATATTAAATTGAGAGCCCTTTAGAAATTCTAATTGACAAAGCACTGTTTTTTAGGAGATGCTGACCTTTGACCCCAAAAGTAGGTCCCTGGGAGGGCTGTCGTAGGCAAGCAAAGGAGTTGAGCTTTAGATGGGCGGAAAGAGCCTGAACCAGGCCAATCGTCACCGTGCTTTTCCCTTCTCCGAGAGGGGTAGGTGTGATTCTGCAAAATGGACAAAAGACAATCAATTTATTTTGTTCGTACTATTATACCGTACAAGAGAAGTGCATATTTTAACCCACAAATTTTAACAGAAATAAGTACTAAAAAGTACTTAAGTATTTGCTGTCAAAGTAGAAAGTACATATCAGTTTAAATAATAATTCAAAAATGTACTAGTTACTAGCATTTGACAGCACAACTGCTTTACTTTGTAACTTTTTTTTAAATGTAATAGAGTAGAAAGTATTATATTTATGTTTCAAATGTAGTAGAGTGAATGTCATAAATTCTTAACAAAAATGCTTCTCAAGCAAAGTACAGATCCACACTGTACTTAAAGTAAATTTATTTTGATACTGATCAACTGTTTCAATCAATAGTGAGGGCAGCCTAAATATGCTAGATTAGTATATATATACACTTCAGGCTTAAAAACAAATAAGTGTGTGGTGACAGTTTGAGTAAAAACATTCAGTTACTTCTTAAGTCATAAGAACTCACCCAGCGACCAGCACATAGTTCCCATCAGGCTGAGACTGTAGTCGGTCTAACAGAGACAGGCGGACTTTAGCTTTACTCCTGCCATAGGTCTCTAGTTCTTCAGGCAGCAAACCAATCTCCTCTGCCAACTGTGTCACAGCTTTGGGAGTCTGAGCTCTGGAAATCTCAATGTCACTGTGACAAAATTGGACACAAGTGTTTATTAACTACGTCTTGGCTTTTTTTCTCGTTACAAACTTTATTAATCTTGGTCAGGACCTCGGCACAGGGGTGAGAGGGTCAAGCTTGAGGCTCCTAAGACGCCAGGGTCGGTACTGCTGCTCCTGCAACAAGCGACTGCTACTGCAGACCACATTCTGTAAATAGAAAGTTAGGACTCCTTTATTTCAAGACCTGAAAAAGGATAATGTACTTGTTTTGACAAGAATAGACCCAACCTGTATTCTGTAGGCAGCGGAAAGCTGTCCGAACCCAAACTTTTTGGATATCTGATTTTCATCTAAAACATAACACAGTTATAAATTCATTGCTTCATAATTTCAGATAGACGGTCAAGCATAATTCATATGTTTACCATTACACCTTCGGTATCAAGAGGTTAGTCAATAATTTAGCAAGTTAAAATTTCAAATTGATATTTAAGTAACTTACCAATGACTGCTGCTCCCGGTCGAACCCAAGTCGGTGGGACTTTATTATCTCCTTTTTCTAACAGGACCACAGCATCAGCCTCCATCACCTGGAAAACAACAATACTCTGAAGTAAAATGATAACTTTGGTATTTTACTGTAACAGCCAACTAATGCAACCGTCTTGATGAAGACTTATGGCTGAGTCAAAAAGCGTTGGCGTTCCAGCAATAATGTAAAAAGGAATACACTCTGCCTTGATACTTTCTCATTTTAGCACAAGTAGTTCTGTTTCCAGATCTCGAAGAGCAACTGTTTTTCCTCAACTCCATCTTCTAATTTAATACAATTGTCTGTTAAACATAATAATGTAGAGCCTGACACCATGTGGTCACATAGCACAACTGCACCCAATCATGGTTCACTCAGGGTGGTGTTACCCTTCTTTGGAGATTCTTATGAGTCCAGTGACTCTTACAGGCCGCCATCCCACTCCTCTCAATCAGGGCTTGAAGAGAGTAAGCCACTGGTCCATCTGCTCCAACCAGTAGCACAGACTTTCCTTCCAGTGGTGCGTCTGAGAAGAAAGACATAAATACTGTATGGCATTTATGAACTGAAATAGGAGAAAATGTTTCACTAAAATATTGTCTAGTGTGTGACATACCTTATATGAAAAAAGTAAAAACAATAAAATAAAAAATAAAGAACTTTTAATCAAAATATTTCCTGTAAGCCTAAAAAATAATCGATTTATTAAAAAAGGTACACTGTGTAACATTTTGGACTATAGTGTTGCCGGCAAAACAAAACACGCTACTCATGACCAGCTCAAGACAGAAAATGCTATCACTGCAGTGTGTAATAAAATAATGGATTTAGATGGGACACTAACCTGTTTAAATCTTAAATTCTACTGCCTTCAGTCACATCTCTATGGAGATGAGCTGGAGACATACCCACTCCCGGTAAAGTTTACAGTCATATCTTAGGAGGGGTGAGTATTTTAACAATTATGAAAATAGCTGTCATAAAATAAATGCTTGTATTTCAATTTTATTTATTGGGTAAAATGATACACGCGTGGCTTTAAATATTTTTTATTTACTTCTTTTTTCCTCCTTGATTATTTATTACCTTTTGTATTTTTGCATTGTAACATTCTTTATGTATATAATTGAGTTGTTCAATTTGTAATGGATGTCCCTAAAGAAAGACTTGTAAGTGTATACTTCAAGTCAAACACGTTCAATATTTTGCCATTTCCAAAAATATTTCTCAAGTACGACTCACCGTGTTTCTCCAAAAGATCAAGTATTGCACTCGCTGCAGGAGGCACAAAGCTCCGCCCACCGTCGCCCAACAGCAGCCGCCCCACATTTATATCGGACAACCTAAAACAAAGTAACAATAATCACATTTAAAATACACCATAATGTACATATCAGTAAGTCTATATCAAGATAATTGAGTTCATAATATGTAAACTGATTGAACTAACCAGTACAATTTATAGTGATTGTAAGGGGCGTCTTACTTATTTTCTGCTCACAAGACACACCAACGTGCCCTTTCCAACTCTGTCTAATTGTTACCAGGCCTTTCTGATTTGGGTTTAAATCTGTCGTCAAACATGTGAGCAACCTGTGATCTTTTCTCCACTGGTTAATAATAAAACGCAGCATCTTACGTTTAAGCTTGGAGGTTGAATTCTGATGTTGATCAACAGTGTTTTTACCCTTCAACGTCCTTCTCTGGTCTGAGTGCATTGAGAACTCGGCTAGTGAGGAGAGAAGAAGGAAGCAGCACAGATACACCGTGCACGTTGTGGTCATCATTTAGCTTCATAATTTCTTGAATGACCTAGAAAGTAAAAACAAAAATAAAACAAACAAAAAATACATAAAACACAGATAAAAAGAAAAGCCTATGTTTGATCAAGCGAAAGGTTACTACCACTGGCTGCTGCAATCATCCCTCTTTTTAAGTGCTCATTCTAAGATTAGGTATATGCTATAATTCAATATATGCCTGAAAGTCTTGTGACAAAGCGTGTATGTCCCTAACAATTAAAAGATGAGTCAGACCACGGTTGTCCTAAGGGTAGGTTGCACTGACGCGTCAAGCCAACGGTAAATCATGCAACAACTTGTTGAACAGACGTGCGGGGAGGGGGCTGGGCAGAGGAATAAGCAAGAGTTCACGCCAACTTACTTCATCTTCAGTGCAGTCCTTTGAGAGACAAATCTGAGTAATGTTCAGTCCAACCTAGAAACACACCGCTCCGTATAAGTAAATGAAAAATGAAAAACAAACAAAAAGCCACTTGTTCAGTTACCATTTTTGCCACCTTCTTATTCATAGCCCACACGTGGTCATCTTCACTTGACTGGGGAAGAAATAAATAGAGTATACTGGACCCCTGAAAAAATAGTAATAATATATATATATATTTTTTTTACTCAAATGTTCCCAAACCTGTATAATAGCAAGAGTTGGTTGAAAGGTTGAGCTACTTCTCTGCAGAGCAGCCATTGCCTCCTTGGTGCTTTGAACAACTTCTCTATATGCACAGATGAAAACATAATAGAAATAAGTAATTAAAAAGATAAGTGGAGTGCATAAATTCTAAATTATACAATCGGCCCCTTATCAATTAATCTATGATTACGTGTGTGGGGGCCTATTAATACATCCATGGTGGTGGCCCCCACTGTCATGTGACTAGGGAGGGGCCTATGTCCCAAGCAGGTAGTGACATTGGGCATTAACCATAGAACACGCTGACCTATATATTCAACACAATGTAAACATTGTGACGATTTCCGTCTGTCATCGCAAAAACTACTCTTCACTCTGTTTAATAGGTTACCTCTGTGGAAAATTGTGTATTTATGCGTTAGTGTGATGTTATACTATAATACAAGGGTTGAAATAGCCTGGGTAGATAAGAAGTGAGAAACCAAATCAAGACGAAAGCGCGCATTGGTCGATAGCTGTTAATTCTCAATGTGTTTGGAAACAAAGGCAAAAAGTTGCATCAGCTGGCACTGTCTGAAACAGCGGTACACGTGGATAAGTGGTTGCTAGCCCCCAACCAAGCAACAGGAAACGGCAAATTACAGGAATGTCTTACCCAAAAGAGTTGTCACATTCAAACGCATCTTCTTTAGCCGCATGTTTGCCGATGTTAAAGGCTACTTTGGCACTGGGTCTGCTACTTGAAGTCGCACTGGCCGCTCGCAGGAGCAGGCTACTACTGTTGGAGAGACCCACCGGGAGGCATCTCAGTGACATACCGCTGACAACGCGCCCGGAGCGCGGTCCTCGGAGGACCCCACAAGTGTTTCTGATTACAGACAGTTTCATGGCGTTTTCTTCCTGTTTTCTGGTTCTTGGCGGGTTTCGCGTCTCAGAGCTGTGGGAGCCCGGTGAGGACTTGAGTCAGCGGCAGACACAGACAGAGCAGAGGTGGCGCACGGTCGTGATGGAGTGAGGTACGGGGTATTCATGGGCAGTAGGATTGTTGGAAAGTAGGTCGCGGATGTTAAACGCACAACTCATAAACTAATAAAAAGTGCACTCCTCTCGTGCACAGTCTATATTTATGTTGATATTTTCACGAGATTTATGCACATTTTGTCCACTGCACATAGCTGAGCGGTCTGGGCTTTGTGACTATTCAGATTATGGTTGTTATCTGAATAAAAAAATAAATAAAACATGCTGTTGTACAATGTACAGTCTTATAATGGTTATAACTGTTGATAACGAACACCAAATTTAGTTTTTGGTCTTCTTGGCAACTAATACGTACAAATCCGCAAAATACACGTTGCATTTGAAAGCAGCTGCGCAATTACGCTCACATTTGGTCTATGCCTACGACATTTCATGTTCACTTAAATATCTGAGAACAACGTGGCCGACGTTTTTGAGTAACGGAAATAAAACAAATTATTCCAAATGTTTTAGCAGCAGCTTGAGAACCTAAATGTATTTTTTATGTCCTGGCGTCTTATCAATAGCCCATTTATTAGGCTTACATGCATGTTCTATAGACCATTATGATCTCACACAGTTTCTGATTTTTTCACTTGACTCATGCACACGTTTCCACGTCACTGCGAGGCCAAGTCAAACCGACCAGGCTTCATTCCTGCAGACAGATCGTGACAGGTGGAACAGAAAGGGTGGCGAGTCGCATGTCACACTAGACGAGCTTCAGGACCAGTTTTAACTTAAACATAGTTCGCACGATGGCTCAATTGTTTCTCCTCTTTACGCAGCGAGGGCATCAGTAGGATGTTGTTGTGGGACCTTTGTCATCTTCCTTTACATACCTAAATTCATTTATTTGTGGACAAAGCAGGTACGGTCATTTTCTTTAAATTTAAAGTTGTAACAAGAATAATGAATAATAAAGTGGGAACTGTTTAGACAGTGTCTCTATGGCGGGGAAACAATACAACTTTTGCAATTTACTGTGAGAGAAGAATGCTAGACCTTTATTTGAGAAAAGTACATTGTTGGCGACATAATGCCCAAATATAATTTACTATTTAATATATTTGGGAATTATACTTTATATGAACAAGAACACCGCAACATGTGTGTCTGTTGTTGATCTGTTAATCTTATTGGCTGTCTTATTTTTTAAATGTTATCTATAAAAGTCAAAAGTTAAATGACTATCTGGACTACGACATCAGACGGATCACAAGTTAAAACAACTGGTTTGGTTAGGACTACACCTTCCACTATTCTCCAGAGAACCTGTTCTGCCAGTAAAGACTGCTGTACCCAAGGAAGAGACAAAAGATATGTAAAATCTTAAGATTGAAGGTGTGTTCAGAAGTATAAGATGGCTTGAGAAAATATATGTATCATACTTATTTTTGGCATGCTTGCCAAATATTAAATGGTCAAAGCAAGATATTTGATCCATAATATACCAAAATTAATGGAGGAACATTTACTTTAGACAAAAAATATTGGCAGAACGTGTTTTGAGGGTGAAGCGTGATTATAGTAGACAGTCAAAATTGGAAAAAGAAAATACAAATATACGGCTCTACAGAACTTGTATGTAATTCTATAGGACTGACATGTTGCTCATCTCTTCCCTTAGTGCCATCATGAGGGATCGACTGAGCCACCTGCAGGAGCTCCAGTCCAATGGGCACGTGGAGCAGATGGAGTACGCAGAGGCCGTCACCCCGGACACTTTCAACAACGTGGACCTTGAAGAAGAGCTGCCCCATGAGGCAATAGTGTATGACAACAGCCCTGTCCTGGCAGAGGTCTTCACCCAATCCCAGGACATCCACAGGGAGATCCAACTCATCCGCCTGGAAGTAAAACGCCTACGGGAGCACAATTCCCGAATTGTCCAGGGCACCTCAACTATGAGCCTAATCAAAAGGGATTCCAACGCTATAGGGGCAGATATCAAAGCCAAAGCTGAGAAGGTCCTGTCCCGTCTGCAAGACATGGATGGGACAGCGCACAAGCTAGAGCAACAGCACGGAAAAAACTCGGCTGTCACAAGAATCGCAAGAACCCAGTATGCGTGTCTTAGCAATGGCTTTCGCGACGCTATGTTTGACTACAACGAAGCCGAGATGAGCCATCGGGATAACTGCAAAGCCCAAATCCAGAGGCAGATGGAGATAGTGGGGCGCGAGGTGACGGGTGATGAGGTGGAGGAGATGATTGAGAAGGGACAGTGGAACATCTTCACCGATAATGTCTTGAGTGAGGGCAAAACGGCGCGGTCGGCTCTGACCCAAATTGAGAAGCGCCATCAGGAGTTGCTGGATCTAGAGAGCAGAATTGAAGGCATACATGAGATTTTTCTAGACATTGCCATGCTGGTAGAGGAACAGGGGTCGATGATCACCTCCATCCAAAACAATGTGCAGAAAACCGACGAGCACATACAAGATGTAGTGGTCAAACTGGGACGCGCAAAGAAACATGACAACAATAACCCCTTCAAAAAGATGTTCTGCAGTTGCTTTCCATGCTACAAACAATAATCTGCTGAAGCTTATTATCTGGGCTTCAAGGCTTTGAATCGGATGCCTTTTTTACCTGTTACCCCACTTTCACTATTTAACCAATTGTATCTAAAGGTGCACTAAAGAAATCATTTAAATTATTTGCTCCCTAAAGTGAAGGACAATATTTTAAATCATTCATTGTGTAAAATCTTTGTTTTTCTGCCTTATTTATCTGTATTGGATCTTGCATTTGTCTATGTTGTGCATTTTATTGTTGCTTACAATATGTATTATGTGTTTGTGTCAAGCATAATAAAATGCAACTTGAATAAAATGCAGTTTTTATATTAAATTGTACACGTTTAATAAAATCCAACCCCAACTACCCCATTACTTTCTGCTGATTCGAAATGTGTCCTGAATGCAGCACCGTAATCAGTAATCAGGGTCCAAACTCAAATCAGCTGTTCCTCTCCAGCATGGCCTAGGTTTATACAATGATATTTTTCAAGGAGTATATGGCAAGTTTTTTTTTTCATTCCTCACAGAGAAATCTTTGCACACATGTAAATACTTCCTGGAGTCAAACTTGACACTGTACCAAAGGAGGTGAAATGCCCTGCGGTGGGAGGGATGGCCCATGCGCGCACTCGACTGAAAGCAATAAAGCAAGGGTGGCATTTTCAAAGTACAGGGCAGACGAGGAAACCTTCCCAGCATGGTCCAAAGATGCTCTTTCTGAAAAATGACTGAAGCTGTGTAGATTATTGGCCAGACAAACTGGAGTCAACGTTTTTTTTTTCTTTTTCTTTTCGCAGTCGTCCGTTGACATCTGCAAGGTAAAATTACAGATTTTTAGTTTTGTCAATATATTAAATGTCATAATATGGAGTAGACTATAAGCCTTTATGGCCATACCCCTTCATAACAAGAACATTCATTCTAGACCTGTTTTTCATGGTTGTTGTTTTTTGCAATTTAAACCAAGTAAAAGTCTAAAGCTAAGTTTAAATTATAGCTAGTGCAAATTAGTGAAATGTATATAAAGCAGTGTGACATCCTTTACATTGTCAGAACTGTTTTGCTTCCTTGTTCCTGCATTCCAAAAAGCGATTGCCCTTGTCCTCTTCATTGTTGTTAAAAACTACACAATAGTTAGATATTAAGCAGTTGTGCAACAGTGATCCCCTCCTCTACAACAGCACTTTCCATAAACTCATAGGTGTTTTTGTTTTAAAGGCTCGTGAAAGATGCGGGACTTGATGGAAAGGCTACACACTCTTCATGAAGAGCAGGAGGCTGAGCTTCATGAATCTGTGGATGAGACTGACATCGACAACGTGTTGTACTCACAGGAGGCAGTTGTGTTTGAGACACCCTCAGCTTTTGAATACATACTGAAAGAGGCTCATTCCATTCGTAAGGAGATGTCAGTGCTCCGTTTTGATGTGGAACGTCTGACTGCCCACAATGAACGCTTTGGCACATCAGTACATCGCCTCACTTTGCTGAAAAAGGACTCTGACTCAATCGCCAGGGGCATTGTCCAGAGAGGGGAGGATCTCTACGCCCGCATACAGGCTCTGGGTCAGGACAGCAGACGGCTACAAGAGACAGAAGGCCCAAACAGAGCGGTCAGTCGCATTGCCCAAACACAATATGACACTTTAACTTGCGCCTTCCATAATGTCATGAGTCAGTACAACAAGGCTGAGATGATGCAGAGGAGTATGTGTTGCGGAAGAATTAAGAGACATGCTTCTATCATGGGCACGGAGATCACAGACCTGCAGCTGGATGAGCTCGTGGACAAAGGAGGCGAGGGCTGGGCAGAGTTCTCCCAGAGTCTGCAAACACAGGGGGCACGTTCATCTCGTTGGGCCCTAAGGGAAATCCAAGGCAGGCACAAGGAGCTACTGGCGCTTGAGTCCAGACTCGAGCAAGTGCATGATCTCTTTCTGCAGATGGCTGTCCTGGTAGAGGAGCAGGGCGGCATGCTCAACAACATAGAGGCCAATGTAAACCGCACTGAGGAATATGTGGAGAGAATTGATGTCCAAATGAATAAGGCGTTGAAATACAAGAAGAAGAATCCTTTTCTTCAGTGTTGCCCCTGCCTGCCATGTTGGAGATATGGCAACAAAACATCTTAGTCCAAGACAGAGCCTCTACTTTTCATTGGTTCATATTGTACATATTGAAGTCACTTAACCTATTTTGAACATTGTGTAAACCTCTAATAATACCTTTTGAAAGTGGTTCTGTTGCAACTGCATACATGTAATGTAAGTTAAACTTTTAAACACAACTATGTATGGTATTTAATGTACAAATAAATTGTATTAAAAAAAAAAAAAAAAGTTCATACAACTATTTTAAAAATGGCTTTGCTTGTCAGTAGTAATTATTAAAGGGTGTTGAGTTAGCCCCAGTATCTAGTTAAGCAGGCCAACTAGACCTCATATGTTTGTTTTTGTGAGGGCCATTATTCAGGATGGAACCCTTTTTTTCTTTTAGATCTATGGTTGTATTTCATTCATAGATATTTAATTCCTGTATCTCGTATCTCGTATCTGCTACAATGGACCGCTAGGTGGGAGCATAATCCCATAAACTGGCAACCCTTGCGCGGTCATCTTGAAGCGCATATTAGCATCATACAGAGGAGGAGGAACCGCTATAAAGTTTCAGCTGACTTTATTTGGAAACTTTTCTCTACCTGCTACCTTTTTATATATAACGTCAATCTAATCTTAACTTTTATTTCGTGTGGTTTTCTGATAGACTGTGTTTACGTGGAGCATCTTAGCATATCATGCATATGCCTACGCTAATGCTTTATTTTCACATTGCATGTAATTTTACTTTGGCATTTTGAGCTCATGCTAACATGACAGCTAGCACACTCTAGCATAGAAAGCTAATGATAATGAATATGATCATTATCGGACAATTTGGTGTATGGCTACTGTTCATATGAAGGGTATATCTTTGTTTGTGGATGAATACTGAGAATTAAGTAGTAATGACACATTTTTCTAGAGCGAAGCGGCTGCGAGCATGGCGTTAGCAAGATCGTGTCTTGTTGCATGATCAGTGCTAGAGAGTAGCGACATAATAGACGTGTTCGAATTCAACGTTGGTGTTGATTTGTGACCTAAATGCATTTTTCTCCGTACACCTTCAATAGATTTAACCGGTTAATACTGAGTCACTGTTGAATGTTTTTGTAGATAGAATGCGACGTAAACTGCACATATACCAGGATGGCCGAGTGGTTAAGGCGTTGGACTTAAGATCCAATGGACATATGTCCGCGTGGGTTCGAACCCCACTCCTGGTAAAATCTTTTGTCACACGAAGACTTCGTCAATGTAATGTCTATAGAAAGATAGAGCTTAAAATTCCGAACCAGAATTCTGACTCTTGATAATTCTATATTTTAATTAACATTCCATTGACATTGTAACTGCGCGGTCATGACAGAAGAGGGCAGTATAATCATACTTAGTCTGGTGAGGACTGGATGCTGTGCACCTCATGTACTGTTTACATTGAGTAGTAGTATTTTTTTTTATGCCTGAATTCCTTAAAACTAACACAATGTCTATGTGCGTGCATCATTCGATGATATTAATCTACACCTAATAGAATAATGTTATGGAAATGTTTTGTACACCTAACACTTTGTTAACGTTACTTGATAGGGCTTATGTTTGTAATTTGTGAAACTGAGCTGCCTTTATGAGCTGTGCTTTCACAAAAGAGTCCTGACAACTGAGAACAGGGTGAGGCAATGAGGCCATGGGGGAGATTTTTATGTGCACTGCAGTCTCATATTTTCCCAAGACTCTCACAAACATGTCAATAATAAAGGGATACTTACTTTAATACCTACTTATTTTGTAATCTGTGTCCCTTCTCTTGTCTGTGGATGGGTCGTTCAGATGATGTGGTACAGGCACAATATTATGGTCGACTATAAAATTTATCAGAAAATCTACTTAAATCCTGTGAGGGTTCACTCCTAAATCACGTGACATTAACCACGCCATGTTTCCATCTCGCGTCAGGAAAAGTTTTTACAGCCAGATGGGAGAGCCCGAGACCCTTGTGAAGTAACCATCAAAAACAACAGTATGTTCGCATAAAAGCTTCAAAATAAAACCAAGTAGGGCTGTAACTGTAAGAAGCACTGTGACTGGACACCTAAAGCTTGGTGCCAGTAATCATTTTGGTATTTTATTATGGTAAACAGAAAATAATCAGAATTATGCGCATTACTTTTATGCCCTCTGCAGAATCTCCGCTCTTACTTTGAAGCGCGTTTCCTCACACATACACGAGTGACTGTTTGGATTGACTGCGCAGCAAGTCGCAAGAAGAAGGAGTCAAGTAAGCGACAGGAACAAAGTTGCGGGACCTGCTTTGATACAACTGTGGAGTCTAGTCGTGAAACGTAAAATCTGCACTCGTGGAGATACAGGCGGTTGCCCAAACGCGGGGTGAAAAGGAGGACGCGTCTCTTGGAGCGTTTTTGCACATTGTGGAGACTGGATGCGCTTTTCCCTAAAGTTGACCAAGTTACATTAGGAACTTTTTTTGTAACTTGTCCACAATGGCTTAAACTTTTATCTTGATGCACCCTTCTGTTTGACACAATTGGATCCTTTTAAACTTTCGTATTTGTTTTGAAATGATTATGAACACGTCCAGTGATCCCCGGTGACAGCAAAGGTAGTTGTTGGCATTTGCTTTCATTGTACTTTGTCGTAGAGGTAAAGGTTTCGTGGACAAATATGTTTAAAACTGTATAAAACCATTTTTTGTGTCCTGGTTAGCCTTCAATCCGGCCTGCTTTGGGCTTGCCTAATGAGAAGTTACTAAGCTGTTGTGAAACATGGCTGCAGTCATACCTCAAATGTAGAATATTAACTACAAAAATACCTTTCGTGGATAGCCATGCAAACTCCTTTTAGAGAAAACCTGATCAGACACGACTTTTCATAATGGACCTCTTGTCAGTTATTTGCATTGAGATTTAGGCAATCAAAAGGTCAGTTATCGGCCAATTCTAATTGGACAGAAATGTTTGAGTTTTTTTTATTGTTGCTTCAGTTCTCCTATTTTTAGGGCTTACTTCATCCTTAAAGAACTGTGACTGACTATTCACAACCAGATAAAGGCTCCATAAAGTCCTTTCAAGGTAAAGGCAGTCTGTTGTGGGTCTGAGCTGGATTTGAACAGTCAGGAATGAATCCATTTGTTTAAAAAGCATGTCAAAATTGCATGCACTTTGTCATGTTGACCTTTTTTTTTTTACACGAGGTCAATGTCAAATGTAATGCATTTAAGGGATTTGTTTTAGTTTTTTTTTTAGGAGGAAACATAGAGAGTATGGTATTATGGTGCCAAACATCTACTGTAGGTTTACAAGAAGGAGTAAGTGCAGAGAAAGTTGTAACAATAAACAAAAAGATAAGAATACAATAGACCTCTGTATAGATCCTGCTGTATAATGGAGCAGTAAACAAACGAGCAATGTCATGTGCAATTAATTCATTCTTTTTCTTTCACACATCTCATATGGACTACAACATACTGTATGAGAAAGTCAATCGTGGACATACATCAATCATAATATCCTGCATAATGATCTAGAACATTGATATGTGTGGATCTAGATTACCTGCTTTCTTAACATTCAGACTTTAACATTTGTATTTTGTGCAAAGCAACATTTTCAAGGCTTTGTTATTACACTGCTGTTAAGAGGGTATTATTTAGTTAAGGCCAGTGTGAAATGGCCTGAGTGCTGTCAGACAAATGTTGGGAGGCATCAATAAGTTGTTTGTTTATGGGGAGTGCTGTGTTGACGTCCACTCAAATCCTATTATTCAGATAGCCACCGCATTTACCAAGTGTGGGCACCGGTTGTAAATCAATTCATATAAATCAAATGAATGGTTTCTGTTTTTCCTTTTAGGTGGAGAAAGATCCAGTAACGTGTTGAACCATTTCTGCCACCGGCATCTGGGATTAATTGTGCACCATGGCAACGCAGGGCAACATCGGCGAAGGGAGTGTGGACGAAGAGTTTAACGACAGAATCAAGTGGAGATCTGGTAGGTGTTCGGGGTGTCGGATTTATATTTTCTATCAGTCTTAGAAGAAACAAAATCTTCTAGGCTTCCCCCACAAACTACTGGTTGTACTTGGCCTTTTTCAGGTGGTGATTGGGGCCATCTGCAATTTTAGACTTTATCATTTTTAAATTGAGAAAATTCATTCATTTATGCATTAAAGTTGCATGCTTTTCTGGTTTAGCTCTAGTTTATTCCCAGTTCAGACATAACTTAGACAAATGTAGGTTTATTTTTGTCGCTCTTCACAACCATTAATGTCCTGTTTGGAGAACTACTGATATAGCCTAGATTAGCATCAGCCACTTTTATCGGTCAGTTGCCCAATATTATAATACAGTAGTTAGAAAACAAACATTTTGCTGATGTAGAATCCACTATGTTGCCCTGTCCCGGCATAATTGATAACTCTACATTTTTAATTCATCACTAAATACTTTTGGGTGCTTGTGCTGTACGTGCGAATCAGCAGTCACAGTGAAAGGAAACTCGGATCTTGCCAGAAATCCTGTTGTGCATGGTTAACCTCAGTTCCCATGGTGGCAACAGTAGAGACCGGGGCGCAGCAAGTAACAATGGCACGGAGAGAAGAGGAGAGGGTTGGTTGTAATCTGCTGCCTCGGAGAAAGAGAAAGTAACAGTAAAGGTGGCCAATGGCGGGATAGATAGTGAAAGAAAAAGGCAAGAATGTGGCGATGGCTTTATAAAAAAGCCCCACCCAGTCAAGCTTTCTCAGCAGATCATTGCACAGGTTAATCTTTTGTAGACACCCGCACACAGACAGACAATGTGTCTAGCAGGCAAGTTTGAAAGAGGAGCAGTGAACTCAAATTAGTTCAAGATTAGCTCTGCCTGTTGTGTTTTCTCCACCAGATTGGCCTTGTTTAAGTAGTATTCATACCTATTTAAGTATTCCTTTGCGGTATTGTTGAAGTCTGAAGCCACTGTATGTGAAATCCTTACATGTATGACGTGGATAGTCACGGTTGCACTGCCGCTATACCAGCTCTCCCTGCACAACCACCCAGAATGCCACAGAGACCTGGCAGAGAGCTGGAATTCCACTGCTTTGGTGGAGTTAGCAATTTAACAACGCTCGTCTCCAAACCACAAATCTTTCTCAAACACACATTCAAGTTACGCTGCAAATATAAATTATATAATAATTATTTGATGTGATATGGAAAAACAATGCAGATACCATAGCAAGAAAATCCATTAGGGCGTGAGTGGAATTGCAAGAAATTTAAATATGGACATAGACGAAAGTACAGTATGTAAAGATCATGCAGCTGGAGAATCTTTTCGACTTACTTTTATACTGTATAAAGTTGGTTAGTTGTTTTGTTTTTTCTTGGGGGTTGGGGCTTTATCGTTCTCGTTTACTTTAGTGTTAAGTAGAGGCAGGTGAGTGCAGAGCAGGTGGATGTGTGTTTTCTCAGCTGTCAGAAACTGTTGACAGACGCGATAGCCAACTTGGTCCTGCACCCTTACGCTTTAATGCATTGAGATCCGCCAAATTAAACCTTTACATTTTGGCACCTTACTTACAGAAGTCACGGATAAATACTGCAAATTCATTAGTCTAGCATTTGAGAATGTTTCCTTCGTTTAATAATATGCCATAGTGCCAGGTTTGTCCAATACTGCTGCAGATTTCAAATGTGCTCTGCTTTAAGGGATCTGGGGGTACCACTTATCAGCTTTTCCAGGAATTGAGGCTGTTATGTACCCCCATAATTGACTAGAAAGCACAAAGGGTCAAGGTCATAGGTAATACTTTCTTCAACATTTCTCTCCCCGCTCTCGTCCACAACATAATTTCCTGTATTGCTCTGTTTGAATAAGAATGCATAACTTTAGCATTTTTATTCAGAGCTTGGTTTAGCTTTTAACTGTAACACTTTAAGAAGTATGAAGACCAGTGTGAAAGGTCAGACATCACCCATCTTACTTGAGCTGTTGTTAAACCGCAACTTCCCATTTTCTCTTGATCCATTTGCCGATTGTTTATGTTTTTTCTCACCTTTTTTTTTCAAACTGGTGTTGAATTCACCACGTAATGCACAGTGTAAAAGAGAAAAGTTATGTTGTCGTTGGTTAGGAATGTCTCTGAACCATAGGAGTGGTAAGATTTATGTCACCGTACTTGCTTAGCTACTTGTGACAAATCCATAATTCCTGTTTTGGCTACTTGTTCTGGAGCAGGGTGGACACGATAATTGCAGGCTGCATTCTGTGAGCTCCTCCTTCTCATCATGATGACATTATATGGAAACTGACAAGACCATATGTCAAAAAATATCTGAAAAGCACAAAATAGATGGAAAGGAGTACAGAATACACAACGCTATGTTTTGTGGTAATGCTGCGGGCAAATGGTTGTCCTAAGATGTATATTTTTTTAAACTGACAGTAAAATTAAAGAGAAACTGAATGACATTTTTGAAGGTTCAAAAAGTAATTACATTATTGGGCGTGCTTTGCTTATAACTGCCTTCTCTGGGCCGAAAAAAATAAAATAAAACCAGGCACACAGCCTTTACTACTTAAGGGTTAACCTGTGTGCAGAGGTGTGTTAAATACTTCTTATTGCACACTGGGCCAAAGAACCACATGCACATGATTGACTTGTCATTTTCCCTTTATTTTTCATTGTCTCGGCTCCAGCTGCTGTTGTGAGCTGGTGTAGCATAAAGTACATTTACACTGCTTCTATTCACGTCACTCCTGTGGAATCTTTGCAATGCTGTACACAACATCTGATACAGTAAATAAGCAAGGTCTGTACAGAAAAAAGAGAATGAGTCAGATTTTGTTACTACCACTTTGAGGCACAGAAAGTCAAGTCAACATCACCAACAAATGAGAAGGCTGGAATAATGTTTTTAGTAAATCGATTTGTTTTAAGAGATACAAACTCAGGCCACCACTGTGTTTGTATGAATGGAGGGGAAGCATGCCCCCTATGGGAATGCAGCCTGTGTTGTGCAGTTATAAATATCCAGTGCTCTCTGATGCTCTCTGTCTTTACTAGCCATAGCTCACTCCTAACTGCTTGGGAAGTGGGTGGAAAATAGTAGCTGGAAATTTCGGGAATGGAAACTGTGGCTCAAAAACGTCACTCTTGGGTGGGGCGGACTGTGGGACCCAATGCTTCAGCCTCGCGAGCGCTCTTTGAATATAACTCCACTCCACCCATTCAGCATGACATTTACAATTTGTGGATTTGGTCGAAAATGATCCGTCTTGTGCGCCCTTGAGGTTGCTCATAAGAATACACTCCGTTCCTTCGTCTTCTTCTACTACTGAGTGAGTTGCCTACCACTGTGAGAGCTGCTCATTAGGACGACAAATCCCCATTGGCCAATCTTACCTTCTGACCTCTCGCATGACAGGATTTACCACAACAAAAAATAGGCTGAGGCCCAGACACAGTCGAGATTAACCCTTTAAAGTTAGACAGGCATTTGAAAATCCATGCTTCTCATAGTTGCTAGCGCTAAATATAAAGCGGAGCATGCATCTTTTAAGGCCCCATTTCACTGATTGACACCACTTTGCTTTTGTCTTTTGTATGTTGCCAAATACACTTCCCTTATCAGTGCAATGATTTGTAACGTTTCTATACCATCCTTGTGTTTGAATGAATGAGTGGCTGATGGGACATGGATCTATATTTTGGGCTGGGGCTGATGTGGATCTGGAAAGTCCCTCCTGGTCTACTGCTTCACCCGCCTTCACTCTGACTCTCTTCATTCCTCTGGGCAGCTCTGAAGCAGCTGTAGTAACGTCTGTGCTGGGACACATGATTATTTTTGTCAGGAGGTGTCACCGGACTGGAAAATAATCTAAAAAGAATCCACATGAATATCTAGTAGGGTTTTGCCCCGATCCCATCAGAGGGAAACACCAGCAAGCCTCTGTGACTGTAGTGTGTGAGTGAGCATTTAGTGATGGTCAGAGGGGCTGATGGCGCAGATTGGCAGCCTCGTTTCAGTCTACCCCAGGGTGGCTGTGGCTAGGCCTGTCAAGATAACAAATTTGAAGTTAGATATATTGAGGCAGGAAAGTATCGCGATAGACGATTTTATTGACTCTAACGATACTAGATACTGTCAACTCTCAGGCATAAAAATTACAGTAAACCTTTGTTCTAAAAGTGCATAATCATATCCAAAAATACCACACAAGCTGCAATAAACATGTAATATAATGTAACTCATTTTGCTTCCAAAAAATGGGGGGGAAATCCTAATAAATGTACAGACGATAAATATCAAGCCCAATAGTATATAGTTTATCTAGCCCTAGCTATGGCTACAAACGTAGCTTAATATCACTGAGAAAAAGATAATAATAAAAAGGGGGGAGGACCATCAGCGTATTACACTTAATTCCCTAAATCTACTTGCTCCTGTTCACAAACACAGACAGAGGGAAGAAGTTTCATTTAAAACTGTAGCCACAGCCCTGTTATGTTTCTAGCTCTCACAGACCCGGCTTGCACACATCCATATATATATGCATGTTTTACATCTTTAAGGCTTGAAGTGTCCAACAACTCTATGCGTTCTTCTGGGTTCAAAATTTTATAATGAGATGCAGGCATCTCACATGGTAATTTGTTTCACAGTAGTGCTCTTACAATATACTCTATCTAGGTAGAAAAATATTATACTACAATGAAAAAGTTAGGAACAGGAACTTTAATCACACAGTATGTGCAGTACAATCACATTTAAGTCACAATGACGTAACATTTCACACGCAATTTGACAGGTTTCATATTGAGTCACAAAAATGTCCAAGCATCTTAACGTAGGCTTAAGTGAATGCGCAGAAAACCTGCTTCTTCCTAAATTGTTTGCTGTAGACTAAACATTTCTATGTCAGATACACCTGTTATTGTTTTCCCCAGTCATTAGATGCTTTATAGGGCAGTCCTTCAGACCCTCCTGCTGAGAATACCACCACCAAAACCTCCCCTGCACCTCCACTTCCTCTTTCACTCTCTCCATCAACATCGTTTCTTCCTGTTCCGGTTCACTTTGTTTATGCTTTTTTCTTTGTCTCCGTAAACATGAATAAGACGAATAAAAGCAGATGGCTTTCATGGCGAAAACTTCGCTATTTTAAAAAGAAAGGAAAACAGGAGCAGACGTTAGGTAAGTGTATGAGAAGTTACCGCACTAATGCAAAGTGCACAGCAATACATGTATCGACAAATACTTTGAAGTGAAGCTTGGTAGTATGTACGTTCGCTATACTTTTTTCTATACTGC
Organism: Proterorhinus semilunaris; assembly: GCA_021464625.1. Taxonomy (NCBI): domain Eukaryota; kingdom Metazoa; phylum Chordata; class Actinopteri; order Gobiiformes; family Gobiidae; genus Proterorhinus; species Proterorhinus semilunaris. Next base: position 15,464,509 of record CM038359.1, read on the forward strand.
TATATCTTGAATCATGTTTTTCCACTTCTGCATCTTACCCAACTCGGAGCCCACTGCTCTTAACAAGATGTGATATAATACAATATGCAATGCGGATGATATCATGATACAGCAAAATTGGAGTAATCAATACGTTATTTGCAAAAAAAAACAAAAAAACAGTACGTATGACAATCTTTTAAAAATATAAAACCTTTAGAAGAAGACCTTTTATTACAGAAATAACATGGCACAGACACAATATAGTTGTAGAAAATAATAAAATACTATTCATTGGCTGTGCTCTCTCCAATTCATAGGTTTCATATGACTTCATTCCTTGATGTCAACAATTTTTTGAAGGTCAAATTGAAAAGACAACACAAGCCTTTAGGACAGCCCTGGAGGGCAAGAAGTACTCCCGTGGAATGTAAAGCGATATTTCTAAAAGCTGATGAAGTCCCCCTAAATTAAAATATTATTTTGTCAGAGTCCTTAAAAAGGGGTAACAAATTAAATGCAGTGGTGAAGTAGAAGTACCTTAGTGTCATGGACTTTTGTATATCATAATTTCTAATACACAAGTTTCTATAGTTTATTTAGTCCCTTGTTTTATGCATCTTTATGTAGAATGTATTACTTTGAGCATTAAGGATTAAGGGTTCATATTGTGCAGTTCAAACCAGTCTGTAACATCTAAAACATTTACAACATTTTGTAATATTACAGCCCTTTTAATGCATGTTTTGTTGTGTAATTCATCCCGATTGCTCCCATGTTGTGTCTATGTTACATGGATGATTATGCCAGCATATGTAATCTGTTGACGTTCCTGGCATTCCCCCGCTGATGCCCGCTGCGATGGGACAGAACAGTGCTCTCTATGTTCGCGCCCCCCTGTCTCATCATTGCGTTATGACTCAACACGCTTTGGCCCAGTCCCACACCGCTATGGCCCCCCGCTTACCCTCTCGTTGTCCCACCTCCCCTCGGTTCACTCCTGCATTCCTCTCATCTCCACTCTCACAAGAGACTGAGGGAGAGCGGCCAAACCATGTCAACATAGTCCCATGTCCATCTGGTCCAGCTGAGGGATTTTACCTTGCATGTTATTTTTTGGAGAGCGGAGTAAAGATGGCGGAGGAGGGGCCAAGACTCACAGGTAGGACAGTGGACAGGTTGGATGGGTTAATAGCTGCAGCAGGTGTGCTTCAGGTGGGGCAATAAGGTGTGGGTATTTTGATGCTCATTGCTCACCTTCAGTTGTGTTGTTGAGTACTATGCAATTTTGACAATCAATGTCTCTGAGAACAATCATCACCATAAAGTCCTGTTTTGTTGGTTTTGGTTGGTTTCATTGAAGTCTTTTTTTTATCTTGTGACTATTTGTCTTATTATATAATTAGTAGTTTTGCATTTATTTGTCAATTTATCCCAGTATAACTCTAAATTACTCACAGCACAGGCCGATAATGTGTACAGTATTTAGAATGATTTAAGAGTATTTGTTGGTTTATTTGCAAAATGGGTAAACATTTGTACAGAAATAATAACACTAAGCTGTGGTGATAGAAATACCATCTGTAGTGCAGTAAGTAGTACCGTTATAGTAGAAATTGTCTTAGTAGTAAAGTATTTTACAGTATTTGTTGTAGTTGACTCTAGTGTTGTATTTCCACTAATATCTAATAGTCTTGAGTGTAAAGGGGTTGTAATAGAACAGATTTGGGTACATCCACCTTTGGTAAATGCGTATTTGTAGAAGCCAGTGCATAGATCCCACTATACAATAGACAGCAGTGATCAGTGTTAACTCTCTCTATTCAGGTTTTCTCTAATTTCACCATCTCACACAGCCTCTCTCACTATAGCTGTGTTTGCCAGGCTGCTAAGTGGGGATATGGGATAATCTTCCTGGAGGTTCCGAGTGTTTTCCTTACAAATTCCCAAATGTTGGTGAGGGAAGAGTGTCAACACGGCCGCTCTGGCTGGGACAGGCTCAGACAAGTGACCGCTGTGGGGAGGAGAGAGGAATGCATGGGAAATGATAGGAATTCTGGGCATTCCTTCTTAACTACAAGGTGTTTGCAAATGAATCAAAGCGACTAAATATTGATGAAATATTGTGTAGCGGAAGGACAACGTTTGTTTAAGTTTGAGGTAGTTGAAGTTTGAGTGAAGTTTCATTAGTTTACATGTGTCAGTGGCCTCGGTGGGCTGTGTGGGTGTAGTGTTGTTCATTCTGAAAGACCAGACAGCTGAGCCTCAGTCAAGGGCAGGTTCACCTTAGGCACTAGCATTTTATGGGTTTGGTCTCTCCGCTGTACAACACAACTGATTTAAACAAGGGAACAAAAGTAACTAGATTCTTGAACAGTTTGGGGGAATTATCCATCCGCTCTGAAAGAATCACAGAACATTATAATCTCTCGATACATTGAAATATTTTTTATGTAAAAGTAGCAAAAATTGTAAAAAAGGTCTACTGATCCCTGCGACATTCTGCAATTTTGGAGAGATTGTTGTTATTTAAGCTTTTTTTTTTTCTTATAGACAGACCAAGTGTTGGTTTTCGTACCTGACGGTTTCGGCTACAACTGCGGCCTTCCTCAGAGGTTGTCACGTGGTGTTACTGTGACGTGTCTGGTCAGCTGATTTATACAGGTTTTGGCACCGTCTTCCTGCTTGTGGTAGCAGGCCGACAGCGCCATCTGCAGTCCGACTTCTTCAGAACTGTGTCCCAGGTGTGGGAAAGTTGGTACGCCCCCTCGACCCGGTTCACAGTCTGGGGGGCGCGTTTCCGGATCTCGATGGCTTCTCTGATCCAGCGGTGGTATTTGTTGCTCTCTGTGCCTATGACATGGGCATTGTCCCAATCCATAAGATGGCTCTTATGGCGCTGTCGGCCTGCTACCACAAGCAGGAAGACGGTGCCAAAACCTGTATAAATCAGCTGACCAGACACGTCACAGTAACACCACGTGACAACCTCTGAGGAAGGCCGCAGTTGTAGCCGAAACCGTCAGGTACGAAAACCAACACTTGGTCTGTCTATAAGAAAAAAAAAAAAGCTTAAATAATTCTTAGAAGACCTAATGAATCTAATCGAACTGATTGTTGTTATTATTGCAATGTAAATATACTAAGTGCACATGAATTGAGCTAAAATCGGGATACATTGTTTGGTATATCGCCCATTCCGAATTGTAAAACAGAAAATAAACAGTTTTTTGGGTATCAACGAGGATCCGAAGCTTGAAACATTATTAAAATGCAACTAGAAGAATTCTAATCGAGCATCACTTATAGTTGATTTCATGCAATGTAGCGTGGTTTGCGATCCCACTGCTTTTCTGCTCTTTGATTACTGTCATTGAAAAGTGAATACCTGATATTTACAGTCTCAGTCTAAAGACCTCTTTAGCAATAAATCGTAGCATGTCGAGCTGTAAGTGCCCCCGACCGGTGCGGCTAAACTTTGTAAATATGTGCATTTGTCGAAGCCATGGCCTCGTGTTGACTGTGTGACGCTGCCGTGGTTACCCTTCAGTTTGTTTGGTTTTCACTTCAGCGCTTCCCTCCATTTCCCACTGGGCCTGTTGTGCAGTCACAAACTCTCCACCTGTGAAAGAGACGTACGCTGTGATGCCACAACTGTTTATTTCACATGAGTGTTTTTAGGGTAGCCTGACTTTGACAAATAGATCATTTTTACTTGATTCTGCAATGTAGGCACTAGAGAATAACATGCAACCGGCAGCTCCTTATAGTTGGACCTGATATGAGTTGCCTACACGAGTTTATGAGGCATTTGCAAGATTATTGACTGCCAAACATGTTATTAAAACTATCCACAAGGCAACATCCTAATCTCATAATGTCTGGTTATTGAGCTGTGTGAGCACCCCGGTGGGATTACTCTTCCTGATGTAATCGCTGCTTCCTGTTTGGTTTTGGAGGAAGTGACTCTTTGCACTTTCCCTGTACCTGACCTTGTCCTTAAATGTCTTCAACATCCTTCTGGCTGGGCTATAGTTAGGAGATTCTCTATTTGTTCTGCATAGAAACATGGTACAGTTTAGTCATCATTTCCACTTGGCTAGTTGGAGATCTTTTTTTATGTTGTATGACTAACCCGCAACTTGTCCCGCACTTTCACAAGATTACAACAAGTTTTCCGAAGTAGATCTTGGACCATGGTTTCTTAAATAGACAAACATACTGACCAATTAGACGGGGAGAATTTGAAATTGTTATTGTCCTTGTTATATAAAATGGGTTTACAAAGTGTAGTCTGCATGAAGCCAGGCCATAGTCTCAGTTCCTAAAAAAACATACATGTGTACAAAACTTCACAGTTTGTTTAAATACATTTGACGTGTGTGTGTGTTTTTTAATTCGGGTTGCTTAAAATGTCACGTTGTCTTGTCAATAGTAAACATTAGAGTTAGAGTATTGCATACACTATTGCCTGTACTGTTACAGTTGTGTTCAAAAGTGTATAGCCTGGCTGACTTTTTGATTTTTTGTTTTTTCACTCATAGTTAGTGGTTGTGCAAAGCCATTTATGGTGAAACAACTGAGTTTGCTCTTTTTTAATCATAATGAAAAAAGAAACTACCAAAAGTGTACATACCCCAGTTCTTAATACTGTGTATTGCCCCCTTTAACATCAATGACAGCTTGGATTCTTTGGTGGTAGTTGTGGACGGGCCTCTTAATTCCCTTTGATGGTAAAACTGGCCATTCTTTTTGGCAAAAACTTTACAGTTCCTGTTCAGTGCTGTTCATGAACTGCACATTTGAGATCTCCCCAGAGTGGCTCAATGATATTAAGGTCCAGAGACTGAGATGGCCACTCCAATAAACCACTTTATTCTGCTTCAGCCAATGAGAGGTCGACATGGCTTTGGATCGTTGTCATGTTGGAACGTCCAAGTGCGTCCCATGAGCAGCTTCCAGGCTGATGAGTGACACTTTTCCTCCTCCTTATTCTTTAATAACATGCTGCATTCATGCTGCCATCAGTTTTCACCACGTTCCCTGTGCCTTTGTAGCTCACACATCCCCAAAACAGCAGTGATCCACCTCCATGTTTCACTGTAGGAATGGTCCACCGTTCATCACAGGCCTTGTTGACTCCCCCACATGTAACGTTTATGGTTGTGGCCAAAAGGTTCCATTTTGGTTTCATCATTCCAAATGACATTGTTTAAGTAATGTTGAGGCTTGTCTCATTGCTGTTTGGCATATTGTAAGCAGATACTTTGTGGAATTTGCAAAGTAATGGCTTTCTTCTGGTGACTTAGCCGTGCAGCTCATTTTTTCATCAAGTGCCTCCTTATTGTGCATCTCGCAAGAGCTACACCACTTTTTTGTCTTTTTATTTCAGCTGAAGTTATCGCTTGTTTTTTCTTTGCATCCTGAGCAATTTTCCTGCCAGTTGTTGCTGACATTTTTTTTGGTTGACCTGACCGATGTTTGGTTTTATCAGAATCCCACATTATCCTCTTCTTAATTTGAAGAAGTGGATTGAACACTGCTGATTAATACTTTCAGTAGCTTGGATATCTTTTTTTATTTAACTCTTTCCCATTTTATACAGTTCAACTACCTTTTCTCGCAGATCCTCTGACAATTCTTTTGCTTTCCTCATGACTCAGAAACCAGAAATAACAGTGCAGCAAGATGCAAGGGTCTGTCAGGAACCCAAAAACTCACTGACCTTTTATACACACACAATAATTACACACAGGTCACAGGTGAGGATGCTTACCTTTAGCAGCCATTCAAGCCAGTTCGTGTCAACTTGTGTGCATATTATCAGGCCAAGATCACCAGGATAAATACATTTTGATCAGGGTCATTTCGGTACTTTCCTTTTTCATTTAAAACGGGTAAACTCAGTTGTTTGATTATAAATGGCTTCACACAACTACTAACTATGAGTGAAAAATCTCATACATTATGAGTGTAATCTTTCATATTCTCTGAAAAATCCTAAATCCTGCTGGGGTTGAGCACAACTGTATATGAATATGAGTTGTTATCAATTTCTAAATATGTTTGTGTTCTGGCACTGTTCCCAGTAGATAACATATATTTGTAAGTAAAATTTACTTCAATTTCGTATGTGAAAACCAACCTTCAAAACGTTTGTAGTTGCAGTAATGCGGATACACATGCAAAACAAGTGAACACGTGCTGCGCTGCAATCCCTGTTTAGTGGGAGACTCACAGCTGTGCCAGTGCTTTGATCCGTCCTGCAGAAGGACATTCCTGGCCGGGCTGAGCAGGAGCTGCCCTCAGATCAGGTGGGAGGTGGTGGGCGGCTGGAGGAGGTGGTGGGGGTGTGTCCTGGATGAATTGGGTGCATTGTGCTGTGGAGGTGGAAAGGTTCAGAGCCCAGGGACCTGAGCCCACTGGGAGCCTCTCCTGGGGCCTCAGGGGGCCTTCACAGGGTGTCAGCGAGTCAAAGGCACGGAGTGAAGTCTATGTCTTCAAAGTACTTACCTGTCTGTCCTGCATAATATATTACTTTCGCAAAACTATTTTCAACATGTTTTGACTGAAGTTTCTAGAAATGTGTTATTGTGTTTGTTGCTATTGCTCCGTAAAGATACTAGAGTGTGCACTTTTTATCACAAATACAGCACAAGGACTATTATTGTGTGCAAAATCACTTCAGTGCTTTGAACCTTTTTACAAACAAACATTTTATATCTCTCAATGATGTAGAACTGACTAAAAGTAATGATTTGCTCATGATCCACTTGTATTTTGTTTGTTTGAAAAAACTAGTAAATCGTATTGCATCTGTGTTAATAAAGGAACTTCAGTCTTCCATTTCTTGCTCTCTTCACCTTTGTCGCCTCTGTCCATCTTCTAACCCCGCTCCAGCCTCCCCCATGTTGTACATTCCTGTTGTTTTGCCCCTTTTCACCCTGCCCGCGGCGGCACTTGTACTCAGCACATACATCCAAAACAAAGAGCCTGACTACTGCTATAGAGCCTGTCATCATAACCTCTGACCTGCCGTTCAGTTCATGGGGCTTTACACGGCAGTTTGTGGGATGATGGTAGTGTTTTTACATCCATGCACACAGTGATGTTTAGCGCTCTTTGCCCCTCAGTGCTTCATCAGGTGCTTAGGAACAGATGTTACCGCTCTCCTCTTTGACCCTTTGACAGGTGAGCGATGAGTGACAGCAGAATGAGGTAGTAACCGTGAGAAAGCAATTTGCAGAAATACATCCACTTGAACGTTTGGATTTTGCAATTAAACCAAATCAGGAATTGGCTCGTCTTTTGAAAACCTTTAAGAGTGGTTGGGACTGCTACTTCTCAGCAAGGAGGCTGTGACATCATTCGCTGCACGAGTGTATTCTCCAAGAGATCTCTGATATGGAATTAAATAAATTGAATACAGGAAAAATTACACACACATGCGAGAGAGAGTCTTCAATACAAGATAGTTGCTGTTTCTTCTTAAGCCACGTTAGAAATATTAGGTCTAATACATAGTCTTTCATGGCCTGCTAAGATCCTCTGCAAGTCGTAAAGCACTTCAAAGCGGCTCGGCCTGTGCCTGGAAAAACAATGAGGCCTTATTACAGAGCCACGTTGGTCCAGAATAAAAGCAGGAGCAGAGTGAAGGCTCTAGTGGGCAGAGAATTTGAAATATGCTACAGCACAATCTGGAGAACAGGAGTGATGCGCAGACTGTGCAGCAGTGTGCGTCCGTGTGTGTGTGTGTGTGAGACTGGGCCTTTGTTTTGTTACCTTTCTCATCTGACGTGGGATGTTCGGTATAGGTCAAAGAAAATGTATTGTTTGTTGCTTTGCAAATAAATGATTGCATTGCAATAGTGTAGTGTTGCTTGTACCTGTATCCTCTGAACAAATAGTGATTACTTTCACTATGGAACATAATAAGGTTACTTCAGATGGGTGAGTGAAAGTGTGTTTTTTTAATCGCTGGTGGCCGCTGTGCCATCCATTGCTTTTTGATGAGGCTGTTGTTGTGCTGTTGTAAGCCAACGTGGGGTGTTCAGTGGATTGGATTTGTTTGCGTTTTGTTTTTGGTTGTAAGCTGTGTGTACAGGTTAAGGATAATATAACGTAGTCATTGTCCATGGCACTAATGATTGTGTGATCACTAATGATCCCTTTGGGCTTTAAGAGTTGTTAAATTCAAATTGTCGCTACATCTCCAAATATGATCAGATTTCCATGTGTTAAATATTGTTGGAAAGCTTGGAGACTACACTTTAACAATCTGTGAAGAGCTCAAAATGCCCCAGAACCGACTTGTGTCCCTGATTCCTGTGGCTGGTCACATATTTGACAGAAATGTATTGTGGAGATGGCGTCACAATGTATTAAAGATTTATAAGGCCCAATATTATTGTTATTAACCAACAACATTAATATACTGTATGCCTTTAATTTATCGTTAAAGGCAAAGGCCTGACTCATCTCTTTATACTGTAGATTGGTCAGAGTTGAAAATGGTTTTGGGCTTGCTGATGAAATAAGGGGTCACAGAGAAAAAGGTTGGGAGCCAATGAATTACATCATGCATTTTCACAGCATAACCTAATTCTAAGTTTTCTTGTGTGCTTGCTGTTTATATGTTGATATATGAGAAGGTTCTTCCCATTCTTTTGTTGTCAAAGAAAAATAATCCTTTTCTTTTTACTTTGCATCTGAAATGCTATTCCTGTTAACTCTAACTCGCATCTACTGTTTAATTTGTTGTGCACAGATGAACATGATTCGGTACAAAAGAAAACCTTCACCAAATGGATCAACGCACAGCTTTCAAAGGTAATTCTACCACATACTGTATATAATGCATGTCAAAAGTATGTAAAAATATAATATGCTTCTTTTAACGTTTACATTCCTCAGACTGGAAAGACGGCAATCAAAGACATGTTTTCAGACCTGAAGGATGGGAGAAAGCTGCTTGACCTGCTGGAGGGCCTCACCGGCTCCGTCCTGGTGAGTTTAACTTGCTGCACCGTTTAGTCGGTATGTGCGTTTCTATCTTATCTAATCATGCTCAATAAATAGCAATTAGGATGCCACTGTCCTGCTTTGAACTGTATTTTTTCCCCATACTTGTATCACTGCTTGGATAATTTTTGTTTTGAAGCTACTGCAGGTATATTAAGTGACAACAGACGCGTGACATGAGCCAACAGTGTCTGATTGAATTGTTCGGTCTATAATGGGGTGTTAATAAGAGGTTTAGCTGTGCACTTTTTAAAGGGCTCCAGAGTTGGCAGCCACTCATCTCCACATTCCTTCCATAAGTTGTCCTGTGTGTGCTGCTGATAGGATAATGTTGATATGATTACACGGGCACACAGACTGATGGCGATGTGTGTATGCTGTAAAATCAAGTTAATATCCAAAAAGGCTGCACGTTGTGGATTAGCTTTACAGCATGCAACATTGTCTTTAATATAGTAAGAATGATATTGGTGTGATATTTTACTAAACCGTTTCATCAAAGGTACCACTCATTTAAAATTCAGGGAAAATCAGAAGCTGCTTCTCTTTTCATCGAATTGTCAATGTCAACTTTGTTAAAGCAGGACTGAATAATATATTTTATATTTGGACCAAAACGAGGCTAGAAATGGAACAGAATTAGGAAACGCATGGCAGCAATTACATTTTTGCATTTTTAAAGTATGCACTTTTCATAGTTGAGTGATATATTGTGCAGCCCTACTATCCAACAAAATTAACAACAGAACTGCTTTTTTGATGAGTTTCTGTACAATTTACATGTTTCAAGTCATTATCAGTTCATCAGTCAGTAAGATAAGACCTTTTTTATCTTAAAAAATGAGAAATTCATTGTTACAGCAGCTCTAGTTAGGAAATGTGCAAGCTATGAAGAATAAAGTATGTGCAAATAAGTAATAGTGATAATAGAATAAAGGTATCTTGTGTACAATGAACAGTGCAAAAAAAATAAATAAAAATTAGAACAAAATAATAACAATATCAAAGGCTACACTGACTACGTTTACATGGTCAGAAAAATCCGATAACTGGAGGAATTAGAAAACCCAATAATCTGATGCGTTTAAATTCTATTCAGAAATTAGAGGTTTGGGGTTACCTCCCCACCCCTTTCTTCAATCATGATTGGCCCCAATATTTGGACTTGGAGTCAAACTGCTGTACCAGTGGCTTTAGTGTCTTGTGCTTGGTAGCCAAGTGGATACTGTCATGATTCGTCTTTTGTTCCCCTGGTTTTGTATGTTGTCTTTGGTCTAGTCCTGTTTTATTTTGACATGTGTGGTCTGTCATTGTGATTTTGATTTACTTCCCTTGTGTTAATTGCCTGCCCCCCCTGATGTGTTTCACCTGTGCCCCGTTTCATGTATTTATAGAGTTCGGGAAATTCCACAGTTACCATTGAGATCGGCCATCTTTGCAGCTGTTGGCATACATTTCCATTTACTAGCATTAGCTAAAAACAGTATAAAAAGTGGAGAAAAAAGACGTGGAAAAACTCTGTTAGCTGCTGAGTTACTGTTGGTAAATACATATAACTCACTGTGGTGTCCAAGTGTTTTAATGTGAACCATAACTCCAGTATTTTACTTACACAGAACTTACACAGACGTCCAGTATTTTAAGTTTAAAATCTCCATTAGTTTACAATTGCCGCTAATCCCATAATGCTTAGCGATATGACATCACATTACCGAACTCTATACCCGTGTTTCCCTTGTCCTTTGTCATGTCATTGTCTATGTCAACCCCGGTTTGTTTTAAGTTTTTGTCATTTTAGGATTTTGTTATTTTGGTTTTTGTCATTCATTAAACATCACCAGTTTTGTTGCAGTCCTGCATTTTAGGTTTTATTTTCTTCACTCCACCTTCAACCATGACAGATACAGCACAGATGAGGTCTGGGGTTCAAACTCAGTCAGCTGTGTCTTATTTTCTTTAGTAATTGTAGCAATAAAGTGACTAAATTTTGTGTTTTTATTTCATTCTTTTCATAATATCTTTTAATCTTTGTGTCTGTGACATTAGTTTGGCGTATTTGCTGTATTTTTATGGTTAGTTTATGTACACGTGTGAAAGATCAGAAAGAAATATAAATAAATATATATGATTATCAGATAACGTGTATGAGATTATGCTGTCTACATGCCATGTCAATAATCTGAGAACTCCAGAAATCAGATTATGATCAGATTTTTGGCCTGCATGTAAACCTAGCCAGTGTGCTTGTCTGTAGGTATACTCATGTGTACAGTAAACAATGTATACAGTTCCTGATAATTAGGAAGTAACTGGTGTTATTCACTTCCTGTTCCTCAGACCAAAGAGAGAGGCTCCACCAGAGTACATGCCCTCAACAACATCAACAAAGTACTTCAGGTCCTGCATCAAAATAATGTGAGTGCCCACTTTTAAATTTCACCCTGCAATTTTTACTCTATTTGACATCAGTGCATTAAAAAAAAACAAGAAAAGGAAGAAAAAAGGGTCCCCCTCTCAACGGGCTCATAAATCTTGTCTTTTTAAAGCACCAGTCAGTATAGGATTATAAAGCGGTTCACAACATCAACTAGTTAGGGCAGCAGGGTGGGGGCTCGCTGGTGGGGGGCTACCGACCTCTACCAGCTTGCCACATAATACCCTGGCTTTTTAACGCACCTCGCAAATAGGGAAAACAATCAAAAACCACTGACAGAACAATCTTAACCAACATTATTACAGTTGATGCAGGTATGATAGAAATGAGAAACATGATCAATTTGAAGATGATATTTTTGAGAATGCTATTATTGTCATTGTTATTATGGTGATGATAATATAATATGTATAATAGATATGTGCGCTAGTAAAGTAGTAGTGTAGTATGTATATATATATATATATATATGTATATATATATATATATATATATATATATATGTATACATTTGTCTGTATGTGTGTATATGTATATCTAAAACACTATGACTATTTAAACAATAAGTAAATCAATAGAATGATGACCAGAATTGATAATATAGGCAATGATAAAAAAAAATAAGAGAAAATTATAAAACTAAGCAAATACACTCAGAAATCACAAACTTTTCTATTTGTATTGTATTGTATTGTATTGTATTTTGAAATCGGGGTAGGCACTTATAAGCTTTCTTGCTTCGGCCTACTCCTTTTGAGTTATATTTTTTTTTTTTTTTTTTTGTGATAATGTAAATGTAATGATGGAAATATTCTAAATAATAACACACTGTAAATAATAGCTCAATCAAATCAAATCAAGCTCGTACTGATAAAACGTCCTGTTGCATTACACAACTCTGAACCAGACTGGCTTTATGTCTGAAAGGGTCATTAAGTCTTTGCTATTCCCTGTATTTTTCTTTGCCCATATGCTGCCCTTGCGCTTTTGCTCATTTTTCCGTGCCCACTTGGCGCACAATATAATCTGTCCTTATGCCTTAACCTTAGCAGTGGGAGAGCAGTTTTGTTCACTGCTTGTGGGAAATTGCTTCATAATAACCCCATGGCTTTCTTACTAATAGTTAAGGCCAGTTGTGCCATTACTTCAGCGTGAATAATAATTTACGACGTATAACATTAATAGCACTGCTTTTAGCTTCTGATTGCATGTCCTTACTTAACCACAAATGCTAGATCTTTAAAGTTTAGAAGCACTGCCTGTTCCTTACTATACATAAACCTTTATTGCACATCTGCCTTTTGATGCTGCCCAGATGTACTGAAACTGTGTAAACATCAATATAACAATGCCAAGCATAGTCTTTAAATGGATTGGATTGTCTCCCTAGTTGTATAATCATGGCTTTCAAAATCAGCTGTATATTGCTAACACCAGATGTGATATTTCAAATCTATTATCAAGCATCAGCATTTTAAGTAATCAGCAATGTAAAAATATTGATATTAAAGAATTTAGTGTCTTTGCCATTCCCTGATCGTCTACAGTGTTTTTTCTCATATGAATGTTCGCTCTCTCTCTCAGGTGGAGCTGGTAAACATCGGGGGCACAGATATTGTTGATGGGAATCATAAACTCACCCTTGGCCTCATCTGGAGTATTATTCTGCACTGGCAGGTGAGCACAGACATCTGCTGCCCACATTTTAGATTTCTATCACCACATGTCCGTCCGTGGATGTTTGCTTTTAGAGCCCTTTCTACAATAGCATCAGCCTCTTATATTCCAGTAAATACTGCATGCGTATCTTGTGCTGAAGGCGCATTCATTATGGATGACTATATATAGTTATATATGGATATAGACAGACTGCTCTTCATTTACCCAACCTTTCCAATATAATTTATGGTTACTGTTGTATTTTTGCTTAAAAAGTGTTTAAGGAAAAACACAATAATAACCTCAAAATCTTAAAAATATTGTTTTTAAATGTATCAAAATTGAAGCACATTCACTTTTATTTTATTTTAGTTATTGGGGGGATCTCCCTGTTTACCAAGCCAACACTATTCTTTCTTGTGTTTGAGACAAATTCATGAAAACATAAACAATGTAATACATTTCCGCCAAACCACACACGAGTCAATTCACCCAAGGTAAAAATGAAAAACATCGCAAGTCACAAGCTGTCAATAAAACACGACACAAGTAAGTGAAAAAAACACTTCATATACATATATTAATGTAATCCAATAATATTATTGTCTAAAACATGAATAATGCTATTGTCAAGAGAACAAAAGCATCCAACGATTGGCAATAATACACAAAATGGACCAAACAAATGTCTTTTTGTCTATTTTTTTTTTAAATCTTTCAGTGTAAAGGACCTTTCCATTATGCTAGATATGTACATTTTAGATTAATGTTTCCTCCTGTGCATGTGACCGTTTAGGTGAAGGACATCATGAAGGATATCATGTCCAGTCTACAACAAACCAACAGTGAGAAGATCTTGCTGAGCTGGGTTCGTCAGTGCACCAGGTCCTTCCCAGATGTCAACGTGGTCAACTTCACAACCAGCTGGGCCGATGGACTGGCCTTCAACGCTATCTTACACCACTTCAGGTAAAATAATGGGACCACATTATTGTAGCTTTAAACAATGTTTAGTTGCCTGTTTTAATTAAATCCTCGTGTTCTTGCGATAAGTAAAATGTCTCAGGGTAAAGCGTACCAAACATAGCTATAAAAGGTTTGCTCAATCATCTGGAAATGAGTTTTGAGTTAGTGCAGGATTAGCAAATCTTCTTTGGTAATGGAACGGTATGCTAGAAATTCAGATCAAAACAAACTACAGTAAATAACATACTGTATATACGTAGTGCCAATATCAGTATTTTAAACCATGTAAAGCTGGTGCTAGTAGTTAGTTAATAATTTGTTTATGATATATGGGCAAAACAGTTGACAGTGACATGCTAGAACGTAGATCATAGAGTTTGGGGTCTGCCGGGCTTGTGCACTCTGTCCGCCCTGTCACTGTTTGCTCTGTTGATGTATAGGAGGAGAGGGAGCTGCGTCATAGATGTTTCCCCCTCTTCTGTAACCCTTTGTGGGCAAGAGCCGTTCACACACAGCCCTCTGATCTGTGAGAAAGACCTGTGTTGTTTTAGACTTAGACCAGGGTTTAAGAGGATAATCGAACCCACACATTCCAGATTCAACCGGCTCCAATGCTGTGTGAAGAGGAGAGAGACCTATATATTTATGACAATTCAATGTTCGTGTTACAATATACAAACTACACCTGATAGTTTAGCAGTTCATATTTCTGTCTTTTCTCAAATGTCACAGCCCTTGGATGTGCACTGTAATCCAACATTAATTAATCATGCAGGCGAATCATGAAAGAGTGGAACTTTGCTGTGGTGAATCCAGTAACAAAGACTGAAAAGGCCAGTTCTCTTGTTTGTATTTACTTCTGTTTTATTGCTCCGTTTCTGTGTTCAGGCCTAATGTGTTTAGCTGGGATCATGTGACCAGAATGAGTCCAGTGGAGAGGTTGGACCATGCCTTCACGGTGGCCAAAGATCAGCTCACGATTGAGAGGCTTCTGGATCCAGAAGGTGCTGTGCACAATTTTTTATCTTTAAAAATATTTTGCCTCCAACTCTTTTTGGATCGTTTGACAATAACAATAACAAATGAAATGCAGAATTTCTATTTTTATATATATATATTTTTTTACAAATACCGTGATTTGACTTAGTAAATCATAGGGAAAATAACTGTAAAGCCTGTCATTGAGTGCTTGTTTTCTTTTCATACTTTCAGATGTAGCAGTGCAGTTACCGGACAAGAAGTCTATCATCATGTACGTGACGTCGCTGTTTGCTGTGCTGCCCAAAGACGTTACCATGGATGCAATCAGAGAAGTCGAGACACTGCCCCGAAAATACAAAGTGGAGGCAGAGGAGGCCGTGTCTGCTCTCAGTGCTCAGGTACGCATTTCAACCCAAAAATGTACCGCGACCTCATACAGTATTTAAGCTTTTAGAGTCGTGCTGAATACTGGCAAAACAAATGTAGGGTTTAGACAATCGCCAACCAGGGCTAAATCATGTCCGGATGTATTTCACACTAATATATCGCCAAATCATCGTTATCACTATATTAGCATAAAGTCATATGTCGCTAAATCATTTAGATTACACAGCCTAAAACAAAAACACATGGTAGCTTAAAAATGTATGCAGTTTGATAAAGATGTTCCTAATTGTGTTCCCTTGTTTTGTACCTTATTTAGCACCTTTAAAGACTTTTGACACAATTTGATGACAAAACAAACCGAAAAAACAAGTAAATACTTAGTGACCTACATCGCACCAAACCATTTGTCACAGAGATCCGCACATAAAAGGCAACTGGCTGCTCCATATCATGAAGCATTAACTTATATTGGTGGTAAAAACATTATCACCTATAATATCCCACAACCCAAAGCTTGGCTCCATTTATGATATTGTATTTGTCCGTAGCCAATCATATGTATTTAAATTGTATGTTAAGCATTGCTTGCCTCAGAAGATGACTTTTACCCACACTGCTGCACGTGAAAAGAGCTTAGGAGGCTCACATGGAGCAGAGCTATGACTCACCCCTGTAACTTTGTTGGATTGGTCTGAAACAAATGTATACGAAAGGAAAACCGGCTTTACATCAAGTACAACCAAAGTCTAAACCAGGACTAAACTACTGAAATGTTCCTTGATGTAACTTGAACTTAAATCCGAAAGACATTTAAATGAATAGTTGAGTGTGTTATTTTAGCCCCAAAATAGAAGTGTGTTTTATATTACTCGTTGCATGCCAGTACATATTAGCTCTCAGGACCTCCAGAAACCACCCATTAAGGGTTTACTGCTGCATACTTCACACTCCCTGGAACAAGTGCTGGAAAAGTCTCCTGTAAAAGTTCCCTGATTGGTTCAAAAAGAGATTTTTTTGTAGGATGTGATTCATAGGACGAATTGTAGAGAATGTAGTGGGAAAATAAAGGGCCTTTGTATCTGAATCATTTTCAGGCTCTGAAAGAATGAATGAAATATTTCCATGCTGATTGCTAAAAGGGGGTTTGTAAATTACTATAAATTGCTCCACCACTTTCTGTTTTAAAGATATGTGTGCAGTTTTTGTTGTTGTATCAACAACAGCTCATGGTTGTAATACAAATATTTCGTTCATTCTTTCAGAGCCTGAAAATGATTCAGATACAAAGGCCCTTTGTAATCCTAAGAAAATAAGAAAACACTTTGCAGAACAACAAACCACTTATGACAAGAAACATTTTGCTTTTATAGGAAGAAACATTTTATGTTTAAAAAGAACGGTACTTACCAAATTGTCTACAGAAACACACTTCTACTTACGGCTTGTTGCTCATTAACTATTTCAAACCATCTGCATCTGTAACAACTGTACACTTGTCTGAAGGCCTGTATTTTTGGCTGACAATTGTTTGTAGAATGAGGACTGACTTGCCAGGCCTGGGCCCCGCCCAGCGTCTCATAAAAGGCCTAATGTTTTTCTGAGCTTGCCATGTCACCTTATATGCTCCAACATCCCACACCCCTGTCGAAGGTCTGCTGCTATTTTAAAACATGCATCTGAAGTGAAGAATGGTGAAGCACACACTATAGACGTGTTACAGTCTTAACTGTACAAGCAGCTGCTGGATATCTGTGTCACTTAAACATTATTGCTTGGCTTTGTGTGAATCCTGCTCTGCAGAGTACCAACAAAAAAAACTGTAGAGACCGACGACAATCTAATTAATCAGGCAATGTTTAGAAACCTGGGAGAAGGATTGTAGTGTCATTCACAATGGAACAAAATGTTACTGTTTACTGTTTTGTAATGTTGTTCCTTCGTTAGAAAGAGGCCCAGAGTTGTGTTTTGTTTGTTTCACGCCTGCTCAATATTCATTTTCTGTCTTACTAAAAGCTAGCAACTCTTGTTTTTTTTATATTTGAGAGTCTAAATAAAGCATAACATAAGGTCTTGTGGACAAAAGGGCACGGAATTTCCTGAAAAGGTCAACTGTCCAACTGTTAAGCCTGGGGGTGAATCCTTTGGGGTCAATTTATTTCCAACAAATTCTGAAGGAAAACATAACACCATCTGTGAAAAAGTTAAAAAGCAAAAGGCTTCTACAAATTTCTTCCCCTTTCTTCATTGTTCACATTAATAGAAACTTTGATCCGGGATGCCTAAACTTTTGCTCCCCACAGTAATTAAAATTTGCTTATAGTTAATACATTGAGAAGTTGACACTATGGCCTGTTCTCTGGATGATTCAGAGGGATGAGGCCAGCAGCAGCTCCCGACCTGAAACACCCAGCACAGTGACGGAGCCGGAGGGGGACATGGACGTGAGCTTTTCGGAGGTGGACCTGGACACTTACCAGACCACCCTGGAGGAGGTTCTGACCTGGCTGCTGTCGGCGGAGGACACACTACACGTCCAGGAAGAGGTGTCTGACGATGTGGAGGAGGTCAAGGAGCAGTTTCACACACATGAGGTAGGAGGAATTGTTTATGTTTTGAAGCAAAGTGTGATTGCTATTGGTCTTCTAATACAGAAACAGACAGATGCATCGGGAAAGCTTTATGGCACGTTGTAGGCAATGTAAAGCAGAAGAGGATGAGAGTAGAGGTGGTAATGGGGTGGCGGCAGGTTGAGTCACAAGCTGGGAAGCGGACGAGGTCGTTGAGGAGACCGTTTAAATGTAGAAAACGAGGCGATGAGTGCTGCGGTGTGATGTGATTGTTGCGGTGATAGACTGAGGTGGAGGTGACGCTTGTGATCAGGTGATGATTGGATGATGGTGATGCTGCAGATAGGTTGAAGTTGCACATTGGTTTTTGTGTCTCCTCCTTGGGGTTTAAAAAGCGTCTAAAAACGTCTATGCTAGCCTGGTTTTACCATACCCTCGTACTTATTTAGTTTCCTACAAGGGTCTGGATCTTCAAAATTGAGCTCCGTTATCAAGTGGGAGGGGTGAACTCCTTTGAAACGATTGGATCTGATTTTCGCTACCGTTTGGTCGTGACGAGTGTAATGCGCCCGAGTGAGTGAAGCTGCTATCATAACTCTATCATATCAAGGCTTCAATTTTAATTTCTGGATATTTGGAAGCCGAACTAGAACGGATTGAAAAGCTTCCATTACTTTCGTATCCGCTGCCATTGCCGAACTACAACCAGCAAATGCGGCGCAAATGCTTGACGTCACCTACAACTCCGGTAGGTTGAAATTCAACTGATGGAACGTGGCCACTGAAACCAGACGTACATGTAGGGAAATTATAATTGACCGGAGTTTACGGATGGCTAAGGCCAGGCTACGTCTAGCACATGCGTATCAAAAGCTGCCCTACATGATCAGAAGAGAAGTCTCTCAATAGTGCATCACTACAGGTGCAAATTTGGCAGGTGGTGATAACCATTAACAAAAGGCTGGTACTTTTAACATTGTGCCTGAACAGTGAAATCATAGAAACCCAAGGCAGCAGTGTAATGTGTGGAATCCAGGTCAAAGCAGAAAGCTCTTTGTTACTGGGTGCAACTCAAAGCCTCTTTAAGAATCAGAATCAGAATCAGAATTCGTTTATTGCCAAGGTTTGTGAACAAGGTTTACAAACTAGGAATTTTACTTGGTGCAAATGTGCGACATAAAACATATAACACAGAATTAAGATAAAAAATAAGCTAAGAACTTTAAACTATAAGGCTATAAGGGCATGTATAAAATAAAAAATATTAAATAAATAAGATAAAATAAAGTGACATATGGTAAGACAACAACAATTTGACAATGAACAACAGCGGGATTGTATATACAGATGTGTTGGGATATAAAGTGGTATTAAGTGTTATAAAGTGATAGCAGCGGGTCTAAGCGTGTACACACCGCACAGTGCAAGTGCAGATACATCCATGAGTCTGTGACTGAGCTACAGAGACTTGTTTTTGTTCATGAGTCTGATGGCGGAGGGGAAAAAACTGTTCAAGTGGCGGGAGGTATGGGTCTGGATAGACCGTAGCCTCCTGCCTGAGGGGAGAGGGGTGAATAGTTCGTGTCCAGGGTGAGAAGGGTCAGCTGTGATCCGACCCACACGCCTCCGGGTCCTGGAGGTGAACAGGTCCTGGAGAGATGGGAGCTCACAGCCAATCACCTTCTCTGCAGCACGCACAATGCGCTGCAGGCGGTGCTTGTCCCGTTCTGTAGCGCCGGGGAACCACACGGTGATGCTCGAGGTGAGGATGGACTCGATGACGGCCGTGTAGAACTGCACCAGCATCTTGGTTGGCAGCTTGAGTTTCCTCAGCTGCCGCAGGAAGAACATCCTCTGCTGGGCCTTCTTGATGAGGGAGCTGATGGTTGGCTCCCATTTGAGGTCCTGGGTGATGGTGGTGCCCAGGAAACGGAAGGAGTCCACGATGGAAATGGGGGTGGAAGAGTCTGTCAGGGCGAGGGGGGACGGTGGGGCTGTGTCTTTCCTGAAGTCCACGATCATCTCCACTGTCTTCTGGGCGTTCAGCTCCAGGTTGTTGTGGCTGCACCAGGACGCCAGCCGTTCCACCTCTCTCCTGTAGGCGGACTCATCACCGTCCGAGATGAGCCCGATGAGGGTGGTGTCGTCCGCAAACTTGATCAGTTTAACGGACTGGTGGCTGGAGGTGCAGCAGTTTGTATACAGGGAGAAGAGCCAGGGGGAAAGTACACAGCCCTGAGGAGTTCCAGTGTTTGTAGTCCGAGTGTCCGAGACGATCTTCCCCAGCCGCACGTGCTGTCTCCGGTCCGTCAGGAAGTCGGTGATCCACCTGCAGAGGGAGTCGGGCACGCTGAGCTGGTAGAGCTTGTCTCGTAGCAGTTCAGGGAGGATGGTGTTGAAGGCAGAGCTGAAGTCCACAAACAGGATCCTGGCGTAGGTTCCTGGTCAGTCCAGATGCTCCAGGGTGAAGTGGAGGGTCAGATTGACTGCGTCGTCCACAGACCTGTTGGCTCTGTAGGCAAACTGCAGCGGGTCCAGGAGGGGGGCGGTGATGTCCTTGAGGTGGGGCAGGACCAAGCGCTCAAAAGTCTTCATGACCACAGACGTCAGTGCCACCGGCCTGTAGTCATTAAGTCCTGTGATCCGTGGTTTTTTAGGGACAGGGACGATGGTGGACGATTTGAAGCAGGACGGCACGCGGCATGACTCCAGGGAGGTGTTGAAAATGTCTGTGAAGACGGGAGCCAGCTGATCCGCGTAGTGTCTCAGGGTGGAGGGGGAGACACCATCCAGCCCAGGGGCCTTCTGCGGGTTCAGCTTCAGGAATTGCCGACGCACTTCCTCTTCTTGGATGGAGAGAGCAGGGGGGGAGGGAGGGTTTGTGGAGACCTTTGATGAAGTGCTGGGGTCGTTGATGGTAGAGGTGATGATGGGGGGAGCAGGGGCAGCTGGAGTGTCTAGAGAGGTGTCAAAGGCTGATGGGCATTCGTGGCGGCAGTAATGTGTATTCAGACTCTGGGCGAGGCACACGTCGTTCATAGCCCTGGGGGCTTTGGGCTTGTAACTGGTGATAGCCCTAAGACCCCGCCACACTGCTCCAGAGTCATTGGAGGAGAATTGATGTTGGAGACGGGCTGAGTATGCAGGATTGCGAGTAGCTTTGTACAAATCAATCCCATTTGATTCTTGTTCCTCGACCTTCTTCCCAGAATCACTGTGCTCCATTAATTCAGCTCTTTATGGCTGCTATCATGTACTCCATATATACAACTGGCTGTGTCTTGAATTGTCTCCAGATAGATCTTACGAAAGAAAAACTCTATAAATGTACTTTGACTTTCTGCACTTTTAGGCCTTCATGATGGAGCTGACGGCGCACCAGAGCAGTGTGGGGAATGTCCTTCAAGCAGGAAACCAGCTGATCGCTCAGGGCCACCTCACAGAAGAGGAGGAAGAGGAGATCCGGGAGCAGATGAGTCTCCTAAACTCGCGTTGGGAGAGCCTCCGAGTGGCCAGCATGGACCGCCAGGCGAGGTGCTTTTTCACAGCAATAATACTACCAACTATTACTCCATCCAGATGACTCGATGATGTCCCATTCCAAGCAAAGTTACTACTCAGGTCTAAGGAGAAGCAAGTCCGCCCACAATAAAGATCCTGTACAAATGACTGTAATACAATAAATGCTTGAATTTGATTTAATTTAATGGGCAAAATGTTAGGTATTATGGCTTTTATTTAACAGACCGTTGTTGTGTGTAGGAACTTTTCTCCTGTATTTTAATATCAAGAAGACATAACATAATTTACCCATCTTTGTTATGTATATGTCTCCAGACTTCATGAGGTCCTCATGGATCTCCAACAGCAGCAGTTACAGCAGCTCTCTGATTGGCTGACGGAAACTGAGGCCAGAATTAGGAAGATGGAGACGGATCCAGGGGCTAATGACTTAGACACATACAAGAAGCGAATAGAGAAACACAAAGTAAGTTCATTGCTGGTGAGTGTATATACAGTAAAGCCATGTTTATGCAATGTGACACTTCTGTTTAGGAGCTTCAGAATGACCTGGAAGCTGAGCAGGTGAAGGTGAACTCGCTGACACACATGGTGGTGGTGGTGGATGAGAACAGCAGTGACAACGCCACTGCTGCGCTGGAGGAGCAACTTCAAGTACGTTTTATATAAAATGTTTTCTGCATATCGAGTGCTGTCTTGAGTTTTCAACAGTGTAGAAGAGAAGTGGAGAGCCGGATCTTGTTCCATGGCTTCTGGTAGATGATGTTTACCTTCTGTATTCTCTTCTCGTCAGTCTCTTGGCGAGCGATGGGCCGCTGTGTGTCGCTGGACGGAAGAGAGGTGGCAAAAGCTACAAGACGTCTTCATGGTCTGGCAACAACTTTTATCAGATCAGGTAGAATAATAAAATAATATCTTTTCTATCCTTTTATCATTTTTATTTTATTATTGTCACATAGTAATTATAAAGCAAATATCATAATTTCAGTTGCGTTGAAAAAAAAAAGTGACATTGACAATTGTAAATATTTTCAGAGTTTGTTTCGAGATTGGTTGGCAGGAAAAGAAGAGGCTTTGAATAGAGTCCAAACCAGTAATTTTAAGGACCAAAGTGAAATGAACACAAATCTTCGTCAATTAGCGGTAAGTATTTGAGTTATAATAATTAATTTGTATAATGTAAAACTTAATCCAATGAATTATTCTAATAAGTGGCTAAATTACACACATGTGGTTGTGAATAGACTCTTAAAGATGATATGGAGAGGAAGAAGCGCACTCTGGATCAGCTGTCTGACGCAGGTCAGGATGTGGCCTCTTTACTGCAGAGCTCTGAGGCGGGAGCAAAGATCGAGGCCGACACCGAGGAGCTGACACACCGATGGGACAACCTCGTGCAGAAATTAGAAGACTACTCCTTCAAGGTCAGCAGCACATCGACTGTTGTGCCTTTTAAATGAAAATTCACTCTGTGAAAGGCGAATAGCTAAAAACGGTGCCTCTGTGATCTATATGAACATTGTAGGTAATGGAAGCTGTAACCGACACTGGGATGACTCAAATGGAGGAGGAGGAGGTTGTAGATACGGCCGATGTCACTGTGGTCTCATCTACCATCGACCAGGAAGCGGCTCCACCAAAGAAACGTCTTATGGAGACTGAACCACAAGTTAGACAAGTGTAAGAGTGCTGCTGTAAAAACTAAGCACAAAACCAACACTGAGAAATGAATGAAGCTTAAATTCATTTGCCTTTTAGGTTTGAAAATAAGTTATCAGACTCTCTAAACTGGATTAAAGAATGGAAAACTACGACTCGATCGTTAGCCTCTGGAAATCTAGGGACCGCAACTGATATCCCAGACCTACAGGGCAAACTAAAGGTACCCTGATCGATGCAGTGCTCTAAAAATTGATACACGAGTTACAGCAATCCATTGTTTAATTTGATAGGTGCTGGAAGAAGAGCTGAATACAAAGGAAGCTTCAGTAAGTCAAATAATACAGGAGGGACGAGGCCTTGTGGATCAGCTGGAGAGAGGTATGAACTCAAATGACCCTGTCACTTTAAGTTTACACGGAAGTTATGCTACAGTGCTAACATGTACCAAAAGTATGTGAATATTTCTACTATGACTCATTGTGAGGGCTTGCAGTAAAGTGTATACCCATGTACTCGAGCAGTACTGCTGTACTGTTGCCTAGTATTAAAGCCTGGTGTTTTGTGTGGCAGGTAATTGTGGATAAAGTCATAAAATTTACTAGGCTGCAGGTTTTAATTACCGCTGAATGAATGGTTTCAAGTTTACATTGCTCTTAGTAGAAAAAGTACAAAAAAATCTGTATTTGTAAGTAATGTTCACTTCAGAACTTGAAAATAAAAGTTATTTATGCTGTCAAAATAGAGGTATGATTTTTGCCTACTGTCAGACTACAGTTACCTCAAAAATATGAATACCTCTAATGTTTTAATGTTTTATTTTTGACAGTGTGAAGAATACAAGTTATTCCCTTCCATTCCCATTCTCTTCCTTGTACTACTTTGTAACTTTTGTCATATCTACTTTTATCTATTGTAATCAATTTATAAAATGACTTGCCCTTGCCTTGCAGAGGGTGTGAACATGGAGCTGGTGCGGACAGACCTGCAGTTGCTCCAGACTGAGTGGGACGTGAGTGCGCGGGAGTTGCAGGCCGCCCAGGACACAGTGGAGGCCCAGAGTCTCTTCAGCGCCGTGTCTGCAGAGCTCACTGAGGTGGACCAGGCTTTAGTCAAACATGACGACTGGATTCACTCGGCTAAAGTGGACAAATGTGACCAAGAGGAGCTCAGAAACCTCTGTCAAGAGTCAAAGGTAAATGCCTCTGTGCTGGTATGAAGTATGATATATAGTATTTAATGGTTCAATTTATTGTGAAAATAAGTCTGGTATTATGCAAATGTACTTTTATTTATTTTTAGCTTTTTACCATGTTACAATGTTGTTCTCTCATAACAAATATACCTGGAGCTGTGTTTCGACCCATCCGCACAGCTTTGAGGCATCTTTGAATTTTCTCCAGTGGCTAATATTAGCTGTCCAGGGGCAGCTCCCAAACAGCTCCTGAGGTCCTATGTATCCAGGAAAATGCTTTCCTCTCTTGCCCAGCTTAATCCTTTCCTTGTGAAGTAAAAACACTATACCTTCACTACAACCACATGAGCCGCACGGACTACTTCTTTCTTTTCTTTTTTATGAAACTGCTGCACAGCGAAGGGGAGTAAGAGGAGGGGGCATGGGAGGGGCTTACGGTGAGATCGCGTGAAAATCAGGAAGTGAATCTTCTGGATATTTTGTTTCAGCTGTTTTAGATCAATATCTTCTCATCAACAAAGTGTAAGACCGTGTATAATATATGTTTAAGATTACTACCAAATACCTGCAAAAAGCACAATTCCCCCACAGTAAGGCGGGTTACTTTGAGTTCCAGCTTTTGAAAAAAAAACAAACACTAAAAACATCTCAGAGCCAAGGTCACAACATCATGTAACATTTAGTTTAGTGAGCAATTTACAAACAGAGATTGCAAGGTTACCTCATTGCAGTATAATAAAAACTCAAGTAACATTGATACATTATTGTTATAAGCCGCTCGGCCCCCATTCCATTTATATGCGTTTTTTGTGTCAGCAAGGCTCTAATTTATTCAGTTGTTCAGGTTAGTATTCATTTAATGTTGTCCCTTTGTAATGTCCAGTCCAGACTGGCCGATGTGACTTCCCTGGGCCCACGCCTGGAGCGACTGTCCTCTGAAGCGGCGCCCTCCCTCAGAGACACAGTGGTGCTGGTGTCTGCCCATCACGCCTCCACGCTGCAGCGACTACAGGGCAAAGAGGAGGACATCACTGTCGGTAATTACAATAGTACAGTATTATGTGTTGGATTAGAGTGCAGACAGCCCTGAGGCATTCCCATATAAGAATACAGAGACACAGCACTTTGAGTTAAGACAGCGCAAGGTAGATTTTAGATTAGTACTTGTGAATCAAAGGCCAGGCAAAAGTTGTGGCTGTTGGCCTTATATGGTCCCTTCTCTTCCCCCTATCAGATGATGAATCAAACTCTGGCGACGTGACTTGAATGTGGTGCTTTTGTAAAAATCACTTGACGTTTTACCTGTGGAATTTATACATAACGCTCCTGGCTAAAAAAAGACATTGTGCGAAAAAGGGAGGCTTGTCATCTAGAGATGTTGCACATGTGTGTGTCTATGTGCGCCTCCCGTGCCTTTATGACCGTGTGGACTTGGACTGAAGCCAAACTAAACCATTTTGTTTCTGCTTCAGGGCCATTTAGCCTTTAGTTGGGGCCTCTCTGTGTCTTTATGCAGCTCTGCACTAGATTCTCTCCATCTCTGCCGTGTGTGTGTATAGAAACCAGATTATGTAAGCGTTAAATTACCTGGTAATTAAAACGCTACTGGGACAAGAGCAGTGAGGAAGAGTCCTATAGAAGTGAAGAGGGGTGCAATTAGGCATGTAATCCCACTTCAACAAACAAACACGACTCATTTTAAACACAATTACAGCTTGATATTATTTCTTTTGTTGTCTTTTTGTTATGGGTGGCTCATTGTTCCCTGATGGTTTGGGCTTTCTTTCCTTTTTTTTTTAAGGCAAGGCAAGTTTATTTGTAGAGCACAATTCATACACAAGGCAATTCAAAGTGCTTCACAGTTGCATAAAATTATAAGAAAACAGATCAAATCAATCATTAAAACATCAACATAAAATTAATCAATGACAGTAAAAGGCAAGAGTGCAGATAAAATACTTTCAGTTTTCAAATGCTCGGGTAAAAAGAGCTGTTTTCAGCCTGGATTTGAACATTGTCAGAGTTGAGGCCTGTCTCACATCTTCATGAAGACTGTTCCAGATTTTAGCTGCATGAAACTGAAACGCAGCCTCACCGTGTTTATTATTGACTCTGGGAACCACCAGGAGACCCCTCCCTGAAGTTCTCAGGGCCCGAGATGGTTCATACGGCTCTAACATGTCAGAGATGTACTTTGGTGCTAAACCATGAAAAGACTTGTACACAAGCAGAGCTGTTTTAAATTCTATTCTCTGAGTGACAGGAAGCCAGTGCAGAGACCGGAGCACTGGACTAATATGGTCGTATTTCCTGGTTCTTGTCAGGACTCGAGCAGCAGCGTTCTGGATGTTCTGCAGCTCTAACAGTTCGTTTAGAAAGGCCAGTGAGCAGCCGTTACAGTAGTCTAACCTGCTGGAGACAAATGCATGGATGAGTGTCTCCAAGTCTGGTTTTGACACTATTCCTCTGATCTTAGCCATGTTTTTCAGATGGTAAAAAGCTGATTATGTTTTTGCTTTGATGTGGCTGTTTAAGTTCAGGTCTGAGTCCATGATTACTCCTAGATTTCTAACCTGATTTTTTGGTTTTAGAGAGAGAGACTCAAGGTGACTGATAACACTTTGTCTTTGTGTCTGTGGGCCAAAAGTGGAGAAAGTTGTTTTGCATCCACAAACTGATCTGTTCGATGCAGTGACAGAGTGTATCTACAGGCCCATGTTCACCTGCCGTCAGTAACAATAATTAACTTATTTTTTTCTAGCTTTGGCTCAGCTTGAGGCCAGTCAACAGCGGCCCAATCCAGTGGAGGTATTGGAGGCCCGATGTACCACTCTGAAGGAGCGTTTAGTGGACATCCCGACCACAGCTGAGGCAGTGGAGCAGGCACAGGTGAGCACAAGGACATTTGTCATATCTTATCACGTATTATTTATTGTCTCTATTTTATGTGTATAACAGAATTTCTCAATAGTTTATGTCTTGTCTTTTGAATTAATTAATAAAATTGATATAATAATAATAATAATAATAATAATGCATCGGTTTTATATAGCGCTTTTCTGGACACTCAAAGACGCTTTACATTGCACTATTCATTCATTCCATACTTGGTGGTGGTAAGCTACTATTGTAGCCACAGCTGCCCTGGGGTAGACTGACGGAAGCGAGGCAGCCAATCTGCGCCATCGGCCCCTCCGACCACCACCAACCACTCACTCACATCATTCATCCCGGCCTATTGTACATGTTTTTGGTGAAAAATATAAGAATATAAGAACTTTACGATCAAACAGGTTTATAATTGTATTTTATTTGTATTTTTTTTATTTCATTCATTTAAAAACAAATAAAACAACAGCATTTAACATGAATGAAAAGGAGCAGAAAGAAGCAAAACGTATAATGTCTGCCCCCTAGTTCCTCAACACTTCAGGAGCGTTTTCACAAAGTGCTTTTTGAGTCTTAAGTGTCTATTATGAGATTCTTTACTTGGTACTTGTGCTTGAGTAAAATTATCTCCTCTACCCCAGTTCTACCATGCATTCAAAGTATTTTTTTTTAGTGCTATTGAATTTTGCCCTCCAGACTTTTTTGCTTCTGCACAAATGAATAAGCTAAATACGCAGCAGCGCACTTCTTAATCTGTGCATTCTGTCAGTTTTTCCTTTTGACTACAATGGTCTCCTTTTATCGGCTGCACACACTTCCCTGCGTGAGTGTGTTGTTCAGCGATATGTTTCAGTGTGTTTCCCTCCTCCTCCATCTTTGACGAGGAATGCTGCCCCCCTCATGCTCGTGTTATTGTGGCAGATAGGCACGTTGCCCAAATGGGGGCAGGGTCTGGGCACATTGTGGGTTTGCGTGTCTGTACATGCAACCAGTGTAGAGGCATGCAGTCCCTCGACAGCGCAGATCTGAGGCCGAGCTGCGGTCATGGCAACGAACAATAAACAACCTGGCGATTTGATAAGACGGTATAACGAAAGGGAGTGAAAAGTGGGAGACACATTCAGTAAATTAGCTATAACTAAGAAGTGTGTTTTTGGTGTACTTCACAGTTGCTGGACGATCAACCTATTGGGCGTGTTTTAAGTTCAAGTGCGTGAATTAAGTATGTAATAAACACTAACTTTTAAACCTCTGTTTGTTGCAGAGTCTGTGTCTTGACATTGAACAAACGCAACAGGCCACAGACCCGGAAGAACAGCAGAGATGGAGCCAGCTGTCGTCCAGAGCTCGAGAGGAGCTGGGGACACTGCAGTGTGTCCTGGGAAGCATGAAGGACAGTCAGGTACTCAAGATTACCATCGTTAAAATGTTCTTGTATTAATGTGGAAAATAAAATAACTTGATACATACAGTATAAAAATAACAGAGGAAGGAGAGCTGTGTAGAGTTAGCTTTATGATAGCATAATAAGGATTAAAATAGCAATATATACTTGCATCATAAAACTACAGTATATGCATTTTTAGGTACGTTTGGTGGAAGTGAAGCGTTGGCTGGATGCAGTGCAGGAGCTGATGTCTCGTGACGCCTCTGGGCTTGGAGATGGAGAGAATCTACAGGAAGAACTTAACCAGTGCAAGGTGCTTCTATAAACAATAGACTTTACCGTAACATTATATAAAGATTATTAAAGATTACGATTTTAAAGGTGTGGATTTATATTTAGGAGCATGTGATTGAGATGGAGTCAGTGGAAAGTTCATTGAAGCAGATGGCTGAGAATGTGAGTGCTGTGCAAAGCACAGCAATAGATGGTTTGTCCAATTGGGGACAAGACGAACTTGACGAATGCCGAAGCAGGTGGGACAAGCTCAGCAAACAGGTGAGAAAACCTTCACTTTATTTCCTATACCTGTGTTTTATTAAGGTGGGGTGTTAATTTATGGTCTATGTTATGAGCAATATGTTGTCCATGGCCCTTAATCCATGTGTGGTGTGTTCTGGCCCCTTCTGTAGCTGCTGAAGCACCAGGATCGTGTGTCAGAGAGCCATGAGAGGCAGGTGAATCTGAGAAAGGACTTGGCGGAGATGCAGGAGTGGATGACCCAGACTGATGAGGAGTTTCTCATGAGGGACTTCGAGTACAAGAGCCCAGAGGAGTTGGAAGCTGCGCTGGATGAGATGAAGGTACAACTATTATTCTTTCATTGACTTATTCTCCTTAATACCTATTGTAAATGGTTTTGTGCGTTGCAGAGAGCTAAAGAGGATGTGCTTCAGAAAGAAGTGAAAGTGAAGATTCTGAGAGACAGCATCAACATGCTGGTGTCTCAAACGTCGCCCCCTAGTGGAGGTTATGGACCAGGGTTGACCTCCGAGCTGGAGGGAGTACTAGGGAACTACCAGAAGCTCTGTGAGCGCTTCAAGAGCAAGTGTCACACGCTGGAGGTACTTAGTTTATTAGCCAATAACATTGAATTTTTTTTTTTTCTTTCTTTAGATTTTAACAGTAAATTTAAAATGTTTAAGTATTTTTTTCATGTTACCTTCTTCTTTCTTAAACCTTAAATTAGAATTGTATTCATTTGACACACGTTTTAAGCAAGATGCCCTTACTGGCACAACATTTTTGGACCTCAGAAACAGCTCAAAGAGGACTTTGAGTTATGTGTTTGCACATTTATTATGGACTGTATTTTTGTAAATGTATATGTGCTATATTCATTTATACCATATAATTTGGGGGCATTTTGCACTCTCATAAGTGTAATGCCACTTATTTAAGATGCTTGATTCTCCGTCTATGCGGGGCAAAGGTTCACCATGTTGAACCAAGGCTCATGTTTTGATGTATCCTGGAGTCCCTTAGTCACCAGTCAACTTAAGCGTTCATAGAGCTGTCTCCCTATATCAACATTACTTGGTTATCTTTTATGCTTTTGCCTGGAAGCCCTTGCAATGCTTCTTTTGTTTCATATTTGTAGGAGGTTTGGTCCTGTTGGATGGAGTTGCTTCAGTACTTGGAGATAGAGCAAAGTTGGTTGAACACACTGGAGGAGAGAGTCCAAGCCACCGAGAACCCCCTGGAGACCACAGAGGCCGTTAATGAAGCTTTAGAGGTACTTTGTTCTTGAATTCTAGTCACATGCAAATTTACTTGAGATTGGACAAGCGTTGTTCACACTTCAGACACATTGCCTCTGGTTACAGTAACCAGGGGTAATGGTTATACCAAATTTATGTTGATCTTGCCATTTGACAAATTTATGTTGAATTTCAAGTGTTGAAAAGTGAGTAGAAGTGAAACATGTCTGATCAAATCGTAATAAAATTCTCACATGTTTTGCCTATGTCTTTCTTGTTTTAATTATTGGGTCTGCATTTAAAATCTTTAAAATCAACCTCATTATCTTTGACTTTGTCTTCCTTTGCCTGCCCCGCTGCTAAATCTGTAAAACGCCCACAGCCCTAGTGTCAGAACTGCTCGAGTCATAGCACTGCCTCCGCTCCTCGACACTGAGACGATTCAAGCTGAAGTCCCTTAAAGACAAACTTTTTTTCTTGCTCCCCTTAGTGCTCATTTGCTTTCGCTCATGCAATTGCTATTCCTTTTTTTTCACCCATCATCCTTGCTGTGACCTAATCAGTGTCACACATGTAGAAGAGGCGGTCTCTGCGCGCAACCTCAGGAAATTTAGGCAAATTTAATGACCTGCCTGAACAATGACTTGACAAATGTCTCTCTCACTTTTGTCTTTCTTTCGTTGTTGGACGGTCTCAGCCTAAACATGCTCACACCGAGCCACAGCTGCACCCGCGCTACATTGGCTTGTTCTTTGGTATAGTTTTTTCTACGTTTCTATTGCCGTTTCTATGGGAATACACAAGCTCTTGACCCCTCGTATTTAGGTTACATTTCTTCATCTTATTATTGCCTGTTTTGTTGGACATGAAAGATGAAATTTGACCTGTCTTCAATTAACTTTTTTTAAAAACTTTTAGTCTTTGGAGAGTGTGCTTCGACATCCATCGGACAACCGGACACAGATCAGAGAGCTGAGCCAGACGCTGATCGACGGAGGGATCCTGGACGACCTCATCAGTGAAAAACTAGACAACTTCAACTCGCACTACGAGCAGCTCAACCACCAGGTCGGAGCCATTACTGAGTGTCTCTGTGTGTCTTGCATTACTACATTTACCTTCATTTTCCTCAATATCTCGTTTCTTCTCGTAGGCGGTGAATCGTCAGATCAGCCTGGAGCAGCAGCTGCAGACGCTGAAGGAGAATGATCAGGCGCTGCACTCTCTACAGGAGTCTCTGAGTCAACTGGACCACACGCTCACCTCGTACCTGACCGACCGCATCGACGCCTTCCAGCTGCCGAACGAGGCTCAGGTACAAGAACCACACAACTGAACATAACACGGAAATCTCAGAATAAAAGTCTTATCTTCTCTTTTTTTTTTTATTATCTTCTCTTTTTATGTTCAATTAGAAGGCAAAGTTAACTTCTTCATTTGTCATTGTACTGTACATACAAGTGTACAACGAATAGAGGGTTATTTCTGAGCCGCACGGGGCACTTAAATATAATTATCACTGATGGCCCGTGAACTTCTTCCATTTCGTTCAGTGATTGCCTCAGTGGATAATTTGCATAGATTAGTCTGATAATTACTGCCACTATTTGAGTTTCACTTGGCTACATGTGTTTGATTTTAACAGTATTTTTAAAGCCACACCGTGTAGAATTTTACCCATAAATTTATTTTATGGCAGATATTTTCATCATGGAAAAATACCTCATAAATGTACAAACATGTTTGTAAATGTACAAACATGTTTGTACATTTACAAACATGTTGATGTTTAGAGTCATCAACATGTTTGTTTGTACATTTATGAGGCATTTATGCCGTGAGCGGCTCACCTCTCCTTAGACATGACTGTAGCTTTACCAGGAGTAGGTACGTCTCCAGCTTGTCTTCATGGAGATGTTGTCTAGGGCAGTAGATTTTAGATTTGAGATTTTAATAGGTTAGGGCCTCATCCAAAACCATCCATTCTTTGAGTACACACTGCAATAAAAGTTGGAACTGTAAATTATTTTGTGTTGATAGGGGCAGACATTATAAGTTTTTACTTCTTTCTACTCCTTTTCATTCTTGTTAAATGCTGTTGTTGCATTTGTTTTTAAATGAATGAAATAAATAATAAAATGAAAACAATTTTATTTTTTTACTGTGTCTAGCTGGTCATTAGGAGCATGTTTTGTACTGATGGCAACAGTATAGTCCAAAATGCCTTTATATTAAATTTTTCTAACATTAACGTTGGATTGAGTTGTAGGTAAATTCATGTTAATCTTCCTTTTCTTTCAGACTATTAGTGCAGAGATTGCCGCTCATGAAGCCACAGTTGAAGACATGAGAAGAAGAAATGTTTCCAACTTGCCACCTCCTTCCACTGATGGCAAAGCCGCTCGTGGTGGGACCATGCTGGACCAATTACAGGTAACACTGACCTCTAATGGAGACAAAGAGAACTGCACACTTTTATTTCACTGTGGGCACATTTGCTTACAGAGGAAGTTAAGGGAGATTTCCACCAAATACCAGCTTTTCCAGAAGCCTGCCAACTTTGAGCAGCGCATGGTGGACTGCAAGAGGGTGTTAGACGGAGCCAAGTCGGAGCTACACATTCTGGACGTGGGAGATATAGAACCAGAGAAGATTCAGTCCCACCTCTCTGGCTGTATGGTGAGAAATGTTACATTGTCGATAATATGCTAATGTGGCCTTTTCCAGCCCACAGTCCAATAAAAACCATGTATGGGTGATTCTAAATTTGAATAAATGTTAAAGTGTAGTGGTTGTTTGTGTTTATATACAGTACATCCTTGTGACTAACTGCCCTCCGTTTTGACAGATTATGAAAAAATTACAATATTTTTTTCTCGCTTACACTATATTTAGCTGAATTGTTTAATTTCATCTTGTAGAAACTTTACAAGCTGCTGAGTGAGGTAAAGCTTGAGGTTGAGACGGTTATAAAGACAGGCCGACAGATTGTGCAAAAACAACAGACTGAAAATCCAAAGGCGATGGACGAGCAACTCACTGCTCTGAAACTGCTCTACAATGACTTGGGTGCACAGGTAAGCCAATGTTTAAGGTAGATTACCATGACATAATGCGACATATATTAAACTTGTTTGTGTGTTGAACAGGTGACAGAGGGAAAACAAGATCTAGAGAAAGCGTTGTCCCTGTCCCAGAAGTTTCACAAAGACAGTGCGGGTCTTCAGGACTGGCTGAGCAGCAGCGAGACGGTGCTGCAGCAGAAGAACTCAAGTGGAGAGATGCCAGCCGACATCGACAGTGAAGTTGCGTGGGCCAATGTAAGTTTGAATCCAGTAATGAGCATGAGCAGCTTTTTCTCATGCTCTTAGCAAATAGTTACTTTCCCCAGTGCTGAGTTGCTCTCCCTGATTTTCCTGCTTCTAACTGAACTAAGTAAACTTTGGAACTTTGGAAGACAAAAGGTCAACAAAATATTTACTTTCAGGCCTATTAGACAAAAAAGAGAATACACGTCTTTGGGCTGAAAGCTGTGTAATTCCTTAGCAGGGCTCATCATCATTCTCTGGTTTGTGTGCTGCAGGGTCTGCTGAAGGAGACGGAGCGTCGTAAGGCTGATCTGTCCAGTCTGACGGAGACCAGTGCTGGGCTGCAGACTCTGGTGGAGGGCAGCGAGTCTCAGCTCGAGGACAAACTCTTCAGCCTCAATGAGTCCTGGGGCCAGGTCCGCACCCTGAGTGAGGACTGGCTCAGTGCTGTGCTGGTGAGTGCAGATCAATACAGTAGAGCTAAGGAAGTGAATAAACAAGAAGTTTAAAGAATTTTCACATAACACAATAATAAGTTACGTGAATCAAAGTGCATTTTGTGTTTAGAGTCATCAAAACGAGGTTGAGATCTTTGATGAAAACTTGGCTCACATCAGCACCTGGATGTACCAGACTCAGATCCATCTGGATGAGGCAGAGAGATTGGAGCCTGCAGAGAGGGACAAGGTGGTCAAGGTATGGGAATAAAACTGGGGACTTAAAATAGCATTTTTTTTCCATAAACTAATACGTGATGAAGATTTATGTTGACTTTTGGTGCTGGTAGATGCTTAATGTCCCATTTAGACTACAGTTATTTATGTAGCTGGTATTAAAAATTCATGACTCCTGAAGGACTGCTTCAAATATAAAGACGGTCCCTAGGTGGCTAGCCTTGTACAGTACACGCTGTGCTAAACTCTGACTCAAGGCTGCATCGCCATCTGGATCCAAGAGAGAAATGAGTGATAGAGCAATTTGCTCAAAGGGCAAAGAGCGAAAGTAAAAGACTAATAGCTCTGTTGTGTTTTGCTTTTAGCGCATCCTGAATGAGTTGGAAGGGACCAGTCTGAGAGTGGACAATGTCAGGGACCAAGCCATTATCTTGATGACCAGCAGGGGCCCTGCCTGTCGGGACGTGGTGGAGCCAAAACTGGCTGAGCTCAACTCCAACTTCGACAAAGTTTCACAACACATCAAAACAACCAAAGTATAAAAGATTTTTGAGTTCCTATTATCATTTCCTCTACTGGATTTTTAAATTACCTTTGTTTTTAGATGCTGACCAGTCTGGAGTCAGGTGTAGCTGAAATGCTCCAGCAAGCTCCTCAACAGGTTCAATGGGCTATTTGCTTGTATATGGAAATGACAAAACACAAAACAAAAATGAGCTCATGCTGAGGTGTATTTTACTTTGACTTTTCCATCAGGTCATTTACAGCCAGGAGGACCAAACAGGCATTGACCAGCCTGAAGCTGTTTCCACTGAAGTGCAGACTGAAGCAGAGGTGCAAGAGCTTCAGACCCAGCTCCAGGACACGATCCAGGCTTTACAGCAGCAGCAGGACCAAAACATACTGGACGATGACAAGGTACACAAATCATTACATACTAAGCAAACAAGAATGTGCCCTTTTTATATTACTGTGCAGTACTTAGCAATCAGTTTGAAATGTGATAGAGTACTTAATGCTTTTGGAAATCAGCTATTATGTAAACCAAAGACTGCAGGAACTATTCACAACAGGGAGATAAGTAGTACAGTACAATTCTTTGATGCGCATAATAGATTTTTAGTTCGGTGCTTCAAGGCCTCTCCACATGTTTAATTTCCTCTTATCAATGTTCATGACGTTTTGAGCCACTGACGGAGCTAACCAATCCAAAGCAAGGTCAACATTCTTGTCCAGGAGCAATCGAGTGTACTCAACTATACTCAAGCAATAGCTGCAGCTGCTTAACCTTTGTCATGAACAATAAAAAAATGACCCAGGGACTTAATAAACAGTTTAAGCTTATGTTTCCTTGTGCGTTAGGTGGATGAGGAGAAAGCCAATGTCGAGGAGCTCCTTCGAAAAGGAGAGGAACTTTTGGAACAGACTTCAGACAAGGCTCAAAGGGAGGAGTTAAGGCTTCTGCTGATTCAGCTGCAGAGCCAGTATTCTGCACACCGGGTAAGACTCCTTTTCAAAATCTATAAAAAAACGGTCTGATTGTACAGCACGCTGAGGCTTTAGCCATTTGTGTTTTACAATTAGGAACTGAGGCTGCTACGAGTCAGGCATTTCGAGGTGCACTCAACAACCACTCACACATTAATTGAAAAGACGAGAGGAGTTTCACGAGAGGTAACGCATTCCCCATGTCATACGTAATGTATTAGTTGACACATAGGCTGTCCATAAATAGGATTCTTCGAAAATCATTTTACGTCCCGCTTTAAATCTTTTGGTTCTTTCTGTTATAAAGGAAATGGCCTCATTAGACCAAAGCAGAGGTCCTTTGCGTGGTCCTTCTGACTACCTGTTATCTATCAACAAAGTACTTCTCGCGATGGCTGACAATGAACTGCTTTTGAACTCGTCTGAACTCAGCAGTGGGCTGTATGAGGATTTCTCCAGCCAGGAGGACACTCTAAAAGTGAGTACTGTGGGTCGGAGGTTCATTACAGATGTCATCATTTTGAATAGATAATTGTGTTGCATGAGTTCATGTCAGATTCTTTGTTTTCACTAAAGGTATATGATTTTCAGTGCGTGCTTTCTTGCGTTTTGTACAGAATATCAAAGAGAACCTGGAAAATTTAGGAGACCAGGTGACAACAATCCACGAGGGACAGCCAGATGCCATCCAAGACGCCTCTACAGCTGAGGTGACCCAGATCGGAGACTCTCTCTCTCAGCTCAACGCTGAGTGGGACCGAATCAACCGCATGTACAACCACCGCAAAGGGTAAGCATGGACTTAAACACTCAACAATAATAATCATTTATATTTTATTCATCTGTTGCCACACCAATTGAGCTTTAGCTGAAAAAAGAAAGAAAAGTTACATGTAAAGACTGTAAAGGCAAAATACAAACCGAAAAGAAAAGCGCTCTGTCCTTGAACACACTGCAGCTCCTTTGGCATAAACAGCTCACTCGTATTCACAAATGAAGTAGCCTTGGTTACTATCGAGTCCTTGGGCACCGTCGTTTCGTGTGTGAGGCACATGCAACAATAAACTAGTTATGCTAATTTAGAAAATTGCACACAATTGCTAAGGCCTTTTATCTGTGATGGTGGTAACCTCTGGTGGTCATCATAAGAGAATAGAACCCACTTCCCTGTAGAATAGCTCAGGGTAAACTCACTTTCTCAGCTCGTCTCCGACTAGATTAATTTACTCCATTCTGTGCAGTGAAGAAACAGACCTGAATGCTCCATCAGCAGGGTAGGATCCACTTTTAAATAGGTATTTAAAGGTAATCAGCCTCTGTCCTGATGCGGGCGCAACAGAGGTCAACTGCTCCATCTGCGTGTGTAACTGTTGTGATTAACTCAAGACATTGAATAAACAATCTTTATTTTAATATCTTGTTCATGAGAATTTATTGTTGATTTTAGATGAGTTTATTCCTATTATCTGTCGTCAGGACATTTGACTGCGCTGTGGAGGAGTGGAGGCGGTTCCACTGTGACATGAATGACTTGAGTCAGTGGCTCGGTGACACCGAGGCTCTGCTGTCTGAGAGCGTGGGTCCTGATGGACAGCTTGACCTGGACAGGGCTCGGCAGCACCAGCAGGTCAGTGAGGCATTGTGGGAAATCACTCTTTATCCTAATTTCAACGTCCTGATAGCTGGGTGAAAAACAAGCTTTTGACACTTGTCACGGGCAGTCGACTGAGGCCTGTTGTGAATAAATTACTCTGCACGGACGCTGTTCTGAAAGTGGGCTGCACTCCCCGCTGAACACTCGATTGTTCAATCTTTATTAGGCAAAGCGTTGCACAGGAGTGGGCGCTTTTAATTGAATTGTGATTAACTTATTTCTGGATGCAGTTTTCCCTAAATCACAACACTTTTCTGCAAGAGATTTATAAGAAATATATTGCCAAGTCCTTTAAGTGTTAAGGAAACATTTATTTGAGCACTGACATGTGAAGTGAGAAAACAAACATTATCTCACCGGTTAAGAGGACATTAACGGGAAAGTAATCCGGGTTTTGTGTATTTGTCTAAATAGTCCAGACATTTGGTACTAATTTGACCATATTTTGGCCATTTGTGTGTATTTAGGAGCTGGAGGATGGTGCTGCTAGTCACCAGGCTGACCTGGCTGTGCTCAGCCGTACGGGAGAAAAAATAATAGAGCAGTTGTCATCCCCTGACGGGTCCCTGCTCGAGGAAAAGCTTCAATTTCTGGGCCAGAGGTGGAGAGGTGTCAACTGGCAAATCCTGGACAGGCAGAGAAGGTACAAACAAGGGTTTAGCCCAAATGCTGTACTGTATATTGGCATTTGGGAGGTCAACAATGCACAAATAATTTAATTCAAGACTTAAAATAATTTAGCATGAAAC
This sequence comes from Proterorhinus semilunaris, assembly GCA_021464625.1. Taxonomy (NCBI): domain Eukaryota; kingdom Metazoa; phylum Chordata; class Actinopteri; order Gobiiformes; family Gobiidae; genus Proterorhinus; species Proterorhinus semilunaris. The sequence continues at coordinate 15,502,785 of CM038359.1, forward strand.
CACCATTGACATAAAGGGAAAATACAGATCATTTCACTTTCTCAAGCCACCGAGCGATCTTTTCCCCCCATTCAAAGCAGATTCGGTTGAGGATTTTAATGTCTAACCCTAAATAAATTGTAATGGCATAAATGACTGGGCCATGACATCTACATAACCTCAGGTCCAGGGGATTGACTCTGCATCTGCAATGGACGACACAGTATTTTTTTCAAACCAGTCATCCATGTTTGAATTCACATTGGGAGCGACTGGTGTGCTCTGTCCTTTCACATAAAACCTCACAAGCATTTCATTGTTCCCTCTTAACAATGTTGACCTTCCCTTTCGCGTTGCCTTCCTCCTCATTCAGTGCGCTGTCCTTATCACCTGAATCAATCAATGTGTAACAGTTATTTAAATGTAAATCCAGGATTAGATCCGGGAGCTTAGAAATGAAGATCCTAATCACATGTTTATCTCCATGCATCTGTTTGTGTTTGTTTTTGTGTGTGTGTGCGCGCAGGCTTACAGGCGTAGACTCGGCTCTCTCAGACTTGATGAGGAGGAGTGGGGCGCTGGCGTTGTGGATGGACCAGGCTGAGAACGCTGTGAGCTGTTTCCCTGTGACTGCAACAGACAACAACCTCAGAGAACTGAAGGTACAGCATGTCCTGTTGAACTTCTCTGTTTGATTTACGCGGTTTTATTTTGCTGAGGAAAAAAACTACATTATGTTGTGTAGAGGAAGTGAACCAATAATACTGTTTTATCATTTGATTTTCTATTAGGCCTTAGCTGAACAAATGGATGTCCAAAATGAGCGTCTTGGTTGGCTGAACAAGCACGCTCCTCAGATTCTCTCCAGCCCCAGTGTCTGTCCACAGAGCAGAGAACACCATGTTTCCAAACTACGGGCCATCAACCTGAACTGGAGCAAGGTAGAGGCGTTAATTCAGTCCTGCCTACAATTCATGTTTAATACATGTTGCTAAATCCATTAAAAATATGTAACTTCGACTGTGCAGGCGACCCATGAACTACTGGACAAGGTGCGAGAGGTAGAGTCTAACTTGCACAACCACGCGCAGTTTCAGGACCGGATGAACAGGCTCACGGACTGGGTGGTCATCACGCACCAGACCATAGAGACGAGAGGCCTGACTCCTCCCCAGGCACAGGTGAAGAGGCCTTTTCAAAAGCCCGTTTAAATAAGAAATGCGTCTTACTCTTTTGTTTTTGTGTAAGGCTTTGGAGGCCTCCATGAAGGACAGAAAGAGGGACTTGGAGGAACTTCTTGCTCTGTCAATCGAGCTGCAAAGACGACAGCAGCTGTTGCCCCAGGAAAAGGTGACGGTTAACTTTGATACAATCATGGAAGTCAAATTGTATTTTTTTTTTTTCAATTGAACTACATCATAACATTTTGATTTGCCTTTTGTACAACTGTTGTGTGTTTTTTCTGTGTTCTAATTTTTTAAGTTTGTTTTTAAAAGTCTTTTTGTTGGTCATGTGTAGGTGAAGGTTGAGGAGCTGGCCTCTGATTGGAAATCTCTTGATGGCCGTCTGAGGGAGTCTCTTCAAACGCCCATCTCCCCCTGGACCATGCACCCCCATGTTGTCCAGCACCAGCAACTTGGTAAATTAGTTCTAATGGGCCAAATGCCTTATTGTGTCCCAAATAGTCTCATGAATGATTGAAAGCAACCCTTGGATTTGGATGATTTCCCATGTTCTGGTCTTCCTTCAGTGTCCACAGTGCCCCCCGCTGTACAAATGGCCAGTCTAGTTAGTGAAGAACCCCATTACCAAACGCCACACTCCCTGGACGCAGTGCCCCCTACTGACCTGAACAAAACGGCGACTGAGCTGGCCGACTGGCTGGTGCTAATAACACAGATGCTGAAGTCTAACATTGTCACTGTGGGCGACACGGATGAGATCAGGACCACCATCGGACGACTGCAGGTACCACCAAAGATTCCTCCATAAATATCTGCTCTCGACTCTATTACTTTGCAAATAAATGAATGCAAATTGTTATCAGTATGTTTGTAGTTTTAAGAGACATTGTGTTTGATAGGTGACAAAGAGTGACCTGGAGCAGCGGCATCCACAGCTAGAGGATATTTTCACTTTGGCTCAAAACATCAAGAACAAGACGTCCAATGTCGACGTCCGCACCTCCATCACTGAAAAATGTATGGTTTTCATTTCTCTAAACTATTAAGGATTAATGAAACTATAATGCTTAATCAATAATTTTCAGTATTAGACTTTACCATGCTGATTATTATGAATTAGGTTTTCTATAATCCCACTTCGTTTTTATTCAACTTTTTTGCGAAACCTTTGTTCATCTGTTTTAGTGGAGCAAGTACGCAACCAGTGGGACAGCACACAACATGGGGTTGAAGCCCGGCTCCAACAGCTGCACAATATGATTGGACACAGTAACCAGTGGGAGGAGCAAAGGAAAGAGGTGGCAGCTTTAATTGGACACAACGAAGGACGTTTCCACAACCTGCTCCAGCAGTCCAGAGAGCCTTTGACCAAACAGATATCGGATAACAAGGTCAGATTACATCTTCTCCCGCTGCCCCCAGGCCCTGCCCTAAACCCATTAACACTCACTCACTATACGACCTTGTGGATTTCGCCTGTTCATTTAAAATGCAGAGAGTAACTTTATTGAATGACTATTAGAGGTCTTTTATACAGTTGAAACCCCTTCAAGTTGAGAATTAAAAGTAACAAGGACAGGGCCACTTTGAACCGTTAATAACACTTATAGTTCTGTCATCCATCATTTAAATTTAGTGGAAGATGAAACAAAGGTCTGGTTCATAAATGAGTCATGATGCAGTGCAACGGCTGGCCACTAGAGGGAAACTGTGCCCAACTAAACTCCTGGGCTTCAGCTTCAACTTTTGATCTATTGTCTACTGTGTTATCAGTGCAATAGTCACATGTGGAGAATAAGCACTACCATAGTCTTTACCAGACCTTATGTAAACAAATATCAAGAAAAAGTTAAGCTGCAGAGACTGTTTGATGAAAATGGTGTATTAACTTTATTTTAATCATTGTTACACATACACATTTTAATCCAAAATGGTAAAGCAAAACAATGCAGTGAAATGTATTTACTGTCCAGTGCTGACATCTGTTTGTGTTGATTTCTAGGCTTTCCTCCAGGATCTGGGACGAGGCCAGGCGATTGTGGCAGCCTTCAATGAGCTGTCAAACGCCCTGCTGCAGGAGTATTCACTGGACGACACAAGGAGGATCAAGGAAGTCACGGAAAAACACAATGCAGCGTGGAACAGCATCAACAGCAGGTGCACACGCGCTCTTCTCACTGCCATTTTGCTAGATGACGTTTAAGCAACAGATGGGACCAAGTGTTATTCTTGTCTGGCTGCTAGAAAACCTGCCGCGTAACATCTCACCCAGTACATAAAATACAATACAGGAATTCATTCAGTACAAGACTAAAGGTGTTACTGTTGGAAAAAGCCTCCACCATCTGGTCCCAACTGAAATAACACGTCGCTAAAATTGCATTGTTATGTCTTACTAAATGACGAAATTAAATCCTTCCATCCAAAATTATGTTGTCAAATTACCACTGGTATCAATGCTTTTCGGCAGTAACTGTTACAAAGTGTCCAGATGACAATTTTTTTCGTGATGTTGTTTCAGGGCGAACGATCGTCAGTCTCAGATGGATAGTGATCTCAAAGGCCTGCAGACGTCCCTCAGAGAGCTGGAGTCTTTCCTGAAGTGGCTTCAAGAGGCAGAGACCACAGTCAATGTTTTGGCAGATGCTTCACAGAGAGAGGAGCTGTCCCAGGACTCGGCCCGCGTCAAGGAGCTTCGCAGGCAACTGGAGGTAAGGGTCAAAAGTCTAGATTTGGTCAACTTCAGCCTCAGTTGGTACCAGCTTTATATAAGCCTGGAGCAAGACACGATCATCCGTCTGTCCAAATATGTGACAGTGGTTGATGGAAGTAGCTTAGATCCAGTGCTATTCTTTGCAATAAATACTGTGATACAAATAGAGTGGCTTCAATAGAGTTATTTGTGGAAACACATCAGGCAGTAGTGACCTGAAAGGGTGAGTCAGCAGTGTTGTGTATTAAAAGCTTTCTCCTTTTGGAAATCTAAGCTATTACTACCCACCTGATTGAGTTCATTGTGTTCTGCTGCTTCTTAGACAATGCTATTTTTCTGTGTTAATCAAAGAGATTGCTCTATTTTTCAACTAACTGACTGGTCAGTGGAAAAATGCGTCCGTATTGAGTTTCCAGGTCGTATTGTTGTCTCTTCATCTTGTATCATCGTTTACGCTGCAAGAGTCTGAATTTACTTTGCGTGAAGAATGTCCTTGAGGAGAATGAACAACAAGGAGCTCTTTCACGCAAAATGTTATCTTTTATTCTTTTCATTTCTAGCTTTTTCAGAATATTCTTCATTTTGAAATAGCTTTTCTTTAGTTAAGTGGTTAGCTATGAGTGGGCCCCTGCAGCTCTAACCAGTTCAAAGTCAAAATTTGGAAAGATAGGACTGCAATTTAAAAACGCTACTAGATGCTCATGGCCAAACCACAGTGTGTTGGCGAAACAGTTAAGGGCTCTCAACATCTACAAAAAGGGGTCGGCAATATTCAAAATCACCAATTTTTCTTAAACCCACGGTCACAATTTCACTTTGACATGATTCTGTTGCTTTATAAGGACTAAACACACAAGGTCTTAACATACAGGTGTCTTAAATCTTGTCTTGTTCAAGCTCTGATCCTTCCTCGTTGTGGAGTAGTTCAGAAATGCTTTGTGCTTTACCTCCTTTTGACCACCTTTGGGTCGTAGTCCGTGTGATTGATGCTGAAAGTTCATAAAGTGTGTAATGAAACAGAAACTATAGAGGACGACGGTTCTGGCAGAGGTTACACTCAAACACTTTCATTAACTCACATCGACTCCTCTGTTACTGTCACGCGTCCGCTTACTTCAGTATGAATGTTTGGCCACGGGCGATTGTCACTGATTCATATTAAGACAATGGACAAATACAAATGAGGGGCATTCATTTAAATTCATTAAAAACTAAAGCATAATGAATATACTTTGAGCTTCAGCACAGACCCCTCTAGCCATGAGCACTGTTTGAAGTCATTTCATAATGAATTGTCATACATTTGGAAGATGATATAAAGAGCTTCTTTGTCTTACTGAGAGAATTTGGCTTGTGCTCTGTGTGTGCGCACATAAGAGTTGCACAAGAACTATTCAACTAACCTCTTACCGAGCGCATTGTCTCCAGTTCGGCCTTACCCAAATCTAAAAGCTTCTGGAGAGCAACAGTGTGATGCCTCATTAGAAAGAAAACGGATTGTAACTTTTTTGTTGCGTTGTTTGCACGGTTTTGTCGTGTTTTTGTCTCGTTTTATGTCGCTTTTTTGTTGCGTTATTGCTGCTTTTCTGGCACGTTTTTGCCGCTCATTTGTGGCTCATTTGTTGCTGCTTTGTTGGGTTCTAACTCTAAGTGCCAGTTGATGTCCCTTGGTTTGGCGGACCTTCCAACCGTTAGTTAGGTCTTACTGTTGTTGTCAGAGCTAATAACAGTGGACGTGGCTGTGTGATGAGCTTCCCTGTGAAGAGGAGTCGATACACGGTAGGACGTCTGAATTGGACTCTGGAGCCACTTAAACCTTGTGGCCTCGTCTGTCAGTAGTACACGGCCAGACTGCAACGGTTGAAGTATTTTATACTCATGTTTGTGTTTTGAGACAAAGACAAAGTAATTGAGTGAGTGCGCTTGAGTCTCTGGCAGGTGCACAGTGGCTGATTAGGTGGTGCTTCTCCCTCAAGCGATTAGTTTTTTTTTCCTTATATGGTGCATTATTAAAAGGGCTAATTTCAAGATTCAGAACATAGTGCACATTTTAAACTCATCAAGGCGCATTTGCATTTCAGAGAACTCCAACATGTCTACCCTTTAGAACTAGTTGGTCAATTTATATATTATAAGACCCCATTTAGATTTTGTTGTTGGTCTAATGATTGAATAATTGCTGCCTGTGTGATTCGCTAAATGTCAATTGTGATTCATTTGAAACCCTTGTTATGGTCCCATTGTGTTCAAATCCCCACTTGCATGTTATATAAAAAATAAAAATGGCCCATTACTAAATGAATAGAATTAATAGATTGATAAATAAATGAAATCCCTTCTTGGTACTGGTATTCCTGCTCTGTATTCACTGCATTGTTGGTAATAGATAAAAAGTAGCACAAAAAATCTCGGTTCCTTTGTTGTGCTATTTTAGGATGTAGAGCCATACGTCACTTCTTTGTGACTGCGTGAAAGGCTTTATCTTTTGTTGACCTTGTGTCTGTTTTTCCTTCGCGCTCTCTGCCTACCTTCGCTTTTAGTCAATATTCTTCTGACATCTCCAAGAACACACCGCCATTTTTCTATTAATCTGGTAAATCCTATTAGGTGCACGCTGACACAATATGCAAACTGAGTCTATAGTCGCATCACTTGAGCCCATTTGCCAACTCGTACTGAATTGCAAATTACCACAAGATGTAGCAGAAAATGTATTCACCTCCACTTAAAATCTGGAATTCCCTCTTCTCCGGGCAGACATAGGGAAAATTTACTGTAGCCGACCCCACTCGCGTCGCATATTCAGACCACATTTGCATATTGGCACGCACTTGTACCAGTGGCCTTGTTAACACACTCTATGTGCGCTACGTGGATTTTTTACTTTGTGGTAATGAAGTATAGAAAACGCTGTCTTTGTTGTTGCACATGGAGAGGGTTGTGAAAAGAAGGGCATCTGATGCTAAATTGTTGCATAATATTGTGACAATAATAAGAAAAACTTAAGGTTACTCACGTAACCCCGGTTCTTTGATAACAGAGTGAGGTGTTTCACTATGGGAATCGCCTCGGGCGTGACCATCCACGGAAGCTCCAATGGCACCACGTCTGTCCATGACAGACAGGTTGACTGTACCTTGGGCTACGCCCCCTCTTCTAGGTACAGCCAGCCTCCTCCTTCAGTAAACATTCTAAAGCGATTTCTGACCGCCTTGCAAGGAGGGCAATGAAGGTGAAACACCTCACTCTGTTATCAAAGAACCGGGGTTACGTGAGTAACCTTAAGTTCTTTTTCTAACTTCGTTCGGTGTTTCACTATGGGAGATATGGCCTACTCCCGGATTGCAAATAAAGCCCCCGAAGCAGCAGGACACAATTGTGACAAACGGTGACCTTAAAGGGAGCCAGCAACCCTTGGCTGCAAGACTGCCTGGGCCAAGGAGGGACCAGAGACGTCCAGTCTGTAAAACCGCACAAAAGTGTGTGGTGACGCCCAGCTTGCTGCGGCGCATATATCTTGAACAGAGATACCTCTGAGCAGGGCCCAAGAGGTAGCCACACCCCTAGTGGAGTGAGCCCTCAACCCATGTGGAGGTTGTAGGCCTCTGCAGGTATAAGCCAATGAAATGGCTTCAACAATCCAGTGAGAAAGTCTCTGACTGGACACAGGCTTCCCTTTATGGGGAATGGCCCAGGACACAAACAACTGGTCAGCCTTGCGGAAACCAGCTGTCCTGGCCACATACACATGTAGTGCACGAACCGGGCACAAAGCATTAAGCCGCCGCTCCTCTGCAGAGGAAAAAGGCGGAGGATGAAAAGCTTCAAGCTCGACTGTGGAGCAGCTAAAAGCAGAGTCCAATACCTTCGGTACAAAGGCCGGGTTAGGACGCAAGCGGACTCTAGAAAGCCCAGGGGCAAACTGTAGACATGCAGGACTAATAGATAAGGCCTGCAGTTCGCTCACACGCTTTGCTGAGGTCAAAGCCAGAAGCAACACCGTCTTGAAAGCAACATACTTCAAGTCAACAGCCTCCAAGGGCTCAAAAGGGTGCTGGCAAAGTGCGTCTAGCACAACCACCAGATCCCAAAGGGGTATCAGGGGTTTAACCACTGGAAGTTTGCGGCGTGCTCCTTTCATAAAACGACATATCAGAGGGTGTTGACCGACTGATTTGTCCCCAAAGCCAACATGACAGGCCGAAATTGCGGCCAAATAGACCTTGACAGTCGAAAACGCTCTACGCTTCTCGACTAACTCTTGCAAAAAACACAAGACGTCAGCCACAGAGCATTGAAAAGGAATGGTCTGCCTAGCCGCACACCACTCCTCAAATATGCGCCACTTACAGTCATACAAAGACCGAGTGGAAGTGGCCCTGGCACACTGAATAGTATCAATAACATGTGCAGGGAGACCAGCAGCATTTAAGTTCCACCTTTCACGGGCCAAGCCCAGAGAGCTACTCGGTCTGGGTGAGGATGGTAAATCTCTCCGCCCGCCTGAGATAGGAGGTCCCTCCTCACAGGAAGGGGCCAAGGCTGTCCCCGAAGGAGCTGCATTATTTCCGCCATCCAGGGTTTGGACGTCCACCGCGGGGCAATTAAGATGAGTGAAAACCCCTGCTCCCTCACCCGAGCCAGGGTGGGTGAGATTAAACTGATCGGTGGAAAAGCATAGAGCAGAACGTCCGGCCATGGGTGGGCTAGAGCGTCCATCCCCAGGGGCGCGTCCACGTCCGTCAGGGAGAAAAACAGCGGACACTTTGCGTTTTCCTGCGAGGCGAATAGATCTACGGCGGCCTGGCCGTACATCTGCCAGAGCTGCTCCACCACTTGAGGGTGGAGAACCCACTCGCCGTACAGGGGATTTCCCCGCGACAGCAAGTCCGCCCCTCTGTTCAGGGCACCTGGCAGGTGCGTTGCCCGGAGAGACAGCAGCCTGGTGCTGCTCCACAGAATCAATTTCTGTGCCAGCCTGTGTAGCTGCAGAGAGCGTGTTCCGCCCTGGCGGTTGATGTACGCGACAACCGTTGCATTGTCCGTTTTTACAAGGACATGCTGGCCCTGAATATACTGTAGGAAGTGTTTCAGAGCAAGGAAAACAGCCCAAAGCTCCAACATGTTGATGTGTAACAGAGCCATATGCGGGCCCCATGTCCCGTTCACCGTCCTGCCGGACAGGGTGGCTCCCCATCCTGACAGGGAGGCATCCGTTGTCAGGGTAACTCTTGCGGACACCGTGCCCAGCGGGACTCCCGCAGTCAGAGCGTGCGTGTCCCGCCACGGGCGAAGCGCCATGACGCAGCGCTCGTCCACTTTCACCCTGCGATATAGGTGTCGGCGGGGGCACAGACGTAACGCTGCGACCCAACGCTGAAAGTCTCTCATCATTAAGAGGCCCAAATGAACGACAGATATTACTGACGCCATGAGACCAGCTAGGCGGAGGCATGTCCTGAACGAGACCCGTGCGCCCTGGCGAAACAGTGAGAGACACTGGCTGAGAGAGCTTAGTCTTTGAGCCGTAAGAGTCACTCTGAATGAGAGGGAGTTTATGCTCAAACCCAGATACTCTGTATTCTGCGCGGGTTCTAACCGACTCTTGGTGCGGTTTATTCTGAACCCCAGAGCAGTGAGATGACAGACGACCGTGCGCGTGTCCGTGAGTGCGCGCTCGCGGGAATCGCATGAGATCATATAATCGTCTATGTACGAAAAAATTCTGATCCCGCTGCTCCGAAGAGGAGCCAGTGCGGACTCCACACATTTGCTGAACACTCTCGGAGCCAATGACAGCCCGAACGGAATTACTTGATATTCGTAAGCTGTCCCTCCGTGCGCAAACCGCAGGTACTTCCTGTGCGCGGGGTGTATTGGGATGTGAAAATACGCATCCGACAGATCGATTGTGGTAAACCAATCCTCTCTGCGTATCGAGCGGCAGAGAACCTTGTGTGTGAGCATTCTGAACGTAAATCTCCGTAAGTGTATGTTTAATACACGGAGATCGAGAATGGGACGTAAGGCTGAGGACCCCTTCTTCGGGACGAGGAAATAGCGGGAGTAAAACCCCTGTTGACACTCGCTGTGTGGAACAGCTCGTATTGCTTGTTTGCTCAATAGAGATGTGATCTCGTCCGCTAGGACATGAGCTGCATCTCCTTTCGCCACTGAAGGCAGCACCCCGTTGAAAGTGGGCGGTTTCATTGCAAACTGAAGCCTGTATCCTCGACGTATAGTGGAGAGAATCCATGGATGAACTGCGCATGCGCGCCACTGCTCCAGCTGGGCAGTGAGCGGCCCCATGAAAATGCTCGGTGACGTCACTCCCTTTACAGGAGTCTCGACGTCTGCCAAAGAAGGAGCGTGAGCTCCCTCTTGCGGCGTAAGCCGGAGAGTTTTCAAATTTAATTGAATTTTTATTTTTTGAACCAAACTCGCCCTTAGCCCATGGCCTGGATGCGAGTGTGCAAGTTTTATTTTTGAAAAATGTGTTTTGTGATTTAAACATTGCCCCTGACTCACCTCCTGCAATATATGCGGGGTGAGTGGACAGGAGAGGACGTCTGGCAAACTGCGCAGAGCCTCTGAACTGGGGCTGGGGTCCAAGGACACTCTCCGTATTTTGCATGGGGGGGCGCCGAGAGAAGACAAAACTGTTAGGTCGTGCGCTTCTTTTTGCCCTCCCCGGGGTGTGAGGAGCGGTTTTTAGCCGCTGCCGCTGCAAAAGAGTGCTTGCCCCATGGTTTGGGATTTCCTGACCGCTGCTGTTCGTTCTGCTGTCCAGCCGGTTTTTGTTGCTTGGGGCCAGCTCTGTAGCCCTTGGCACCGGCCGCTGCAGTGACACCTGGTCGCTGAGTTTGTGCAGGACGAGAAGGCTGCTTGCGGGGCAGGCACAGGTTGAAGGCTTCGCCCTCCTGCTTACGGAGGGTGCTTGTCTCCTTCATTTTGTCCAGTGCTGGCCCAAACAGACCCTTGGTGGGGTCATAGGTCGCGTCCATGACGTCAGCCTTCTGTGTGTCGGTCAGTCCTGAGTGGTTTAGCCATAGACCTCGCTCACCCGCCACAGCCAGTCCCATCACGTGGCCGCAGCCCTGGACTGCCCCTCGAGTTGAGCGCAAAAGGAAGTCATTCACCACACAGATTTCATCCCAGAGGACCGGGTTGGGTGCCCCCGAGTCCAACTGTTGGCCCATTTCCTCAAGTAATTCCCCCTGGTAAGCGGACAGCAGAGACACTGTATTCAGTACGCACACCGACTGAGCGGCGTATTTGTACGTCCGCTGGAAGATGGAGGATGTGACCCTCTCCATCTTGTTGGGCAGGGAGATATTAGTTGAGGCTGAGACGGCACGGCGATTGGGATGTAGGTGATATGCCAATGAAGGCTCCACCGCTGGGGGTTCGGCCAACCCCAGCTCCTTCATCCCATGTACTTCCAGCTTAGAGTAGCCCTGGACTGGGAGCCTGCTCTTAAGTGGGCTGGACCAAAACCGGCTCATCTCCTTCATGCATGCAGATACAGCAGGAAGGAGCTGCTTTGTAGGTGCTTGGACCGGTGGGAGCCGTTTGCCATCATAGAGGTCCCTTACCCCTCCCTCTGCGTCTACAGCCGCGGGCCAGGGTATGTTGAGCCTGGTTGCAGCGCGTTTGCACACGTCGTACAGATTGCTGTCCAGAGGGGACGTTGTTTCTGACGCACTCGGGGGTCTGGACTGGACCAGTGGAAATGTGGAGTCCTCCTCCACATCCTCCATATCCACAGCCTCGAGGAGGTCAGAGGCAGCATCGCACTCTGCGTCCTCACTGCCTGCATCCATGTCGAGGAGGTCCTCGAACAGTGGCGGCATTTCGTCTGATACATCCAGCGCGCTGCCCCAGGTAGTGGCAGCTCGCTGGTGGGTATCGGCTGTGGGCTTAGCGGCGGCCTGTGTCAGGCACGGGTCCTGAGAATTAGCCACCGCTACTCTGAGTCTCCTTTCTAATATTTTCTCCGGCATTGATGTGCAGTGATGGCAAAAGTCACGGTCCGCCAGCGCTGTCTGAGCGTGTTTAGCGCCCATACAAGCGATGCACATCGGGTGAGGGTCCCTCCCTGAAATCGTAGCCCCGCACGACGCGGGGCAAGGGCGGGATGAAACCTCCTTTGGCTTCGGGTCCGACCCTTTGGCGGGGGTAGGAGCCGAGGACATAATGCCTAAGACCGGGAAAAAAGACCAGAAATAAGGGCAGTGCTAGTCGTGCCGCGAAGCAAACACGACTGGAGAAGCCGAGACACGGGTTGAAAACCGTAACCGGGTCCGGGGAGCCTGCTCGCCGTAACGCGTTAGCAGAACACCGCAGTATTGAATCAGTCAACAAATTAATGTCAACCGATCAAAAGGGCGGGCAACAGGTAAATGTCACCCGCAAAAAGCTGCCTTGACGGTAGCAGAATGGAAGAGCTAAGTCAGTCGACAAATAAATGCTAACCAACCTGGCTTATTATAAGCTATACGGTTAACGGTGCGTAGTAAACTAATACAAGCAGCCTATAAAACAGCTCGCCTCTACGCGGTCGCTGCACAAATAACCGTGTAATAGCAGTATCAAGTCCGTGAGAACTTACTCAGCGTGTCCGAGCCAAAGCCGACAACTGCGCTCGTCAACGATGTCCTTTACGGCTCGTCTATGAACTGTTAAACAGAAGCTAGCTTGCTTGGCAAGAAAAGCGCTGAGGGAGCTATAAAGATGTGGCTTCCACGCGGGAAGAAAGCGAGAATGTTTACTGAAGGAGGAGGCTGGCTGTACCTAGAAGAGGGGGCGTAGCCCAAGGTACAGTCAACCTGTCTGTCATGGACAGACGTGGTGCCATTGGAGCTTCCGTGGATGGTCACGCCCGAGGCGATTCCCATAGTGAAACACCGAACGAAGTTAGAAAAAGAACTGCCTTTCCAACCTTTGTAGTGTTATTGTAATTTTGTGATTAGTGCAGTTCACATGTCCAAGGAAAAAGCGCTCATTCTTGTTATATGAAAATATGTATGTCGAGAAATAGCAGGTGTAGAGCGGTCTTTCATAATAAAAGTATGAAACACATGTCCCCTGACTCCTCCCTCTCAGAGCGAGAAACAGTGCGCTCTGTTTCTCGCTCTGACCATCTCTCTCCTCGGCGCTGTGCGTCTCATTGATGCACGGCATCTACCCCTTCACTGTATTCCGTCTCTTAACTCTCTCCCTCTCCTATTCTCTCACTTTTGTTTATATTTGGCGCTCAAAAGTCCACCGTGGCTCTCCTCGTCGTCTTGTCAGTAGTAACTCGTGTCATTTCTCTCCTCTGTCTGACACTTTTTCTTGTTGCTTTTCCTCAGTTTCCTGGCTGTCCCTTGCTTCCTCTTCTTCCTTGTTTTGCTCTTTTGTTATCCATCGGGGTGCCATCTGAAGCACCTTAAGGGGGTCTGTCGGAGTGTCCGAGTGTCGTCTGTGGCGCGCGACACTGTGTGCTGGAAAGCGAGGCATGCCGGAGTGGAGAGGCTTTTGATTTGCCCCCCTCTCTCTCTGCCTCGGTGTGTGTGTGTGTGTGTGTGTGTGTGTGTGTGAGTGAGCGCGGATCGCGTCAGCCCGGGTCTCGTCAGCTGGCTCGTGGTGGTAGAGAGAGGGGAGAGAGAACAATATGACGCGCGTGGAAGGGCAGTGCTAGCATGCGGACCAGGAGCCGGCTGCTGCAGACGTGGAGCAGTCTTAAGATGATGGCCATGGTCCGGACGTCCCTGCAGAAAGTGGTGGTGTTCTTACACAGGCTCCAGAGGATGGCCATTTCCTCCCCGCGCTACCAGAAACTCTGCAAGGTACGTCCGCTCGTCAAGAGGCGCTGTCTGGATGCGGATACTTTTACTTGGTTTTGTTTGGTTGAAAAAAACCTGTTTGGTTTTTTGGTTAGAGTTAAACATGCACACAACTTTATAAAGGTTCATTTTTAAGGTTTTTACTTTAACTTTTGAGTTAAAGGGGTAATACCCGGACAGGTTTTGCCGCTATGACCGACATATTGGCATGTTTATGGTTTGTTTACTTTGGACCTATCAAATTACAAATCAATTGAATATGTTTGTTTACATCAAATTTCTGCTTTTTCAAGTCCCTGTTTTACTAAAGCAGCGTTGACTTTGGTGTTTTTTTGTTTGGCATGTTTTTGTTCAACGCTGTCTAGAGAAGATGCTTTTAAGAAGCACTTATTGCGAGCGGTTAGAAAGACTTCCTCCCGTGTGTCCTGTGGTGATTCAGACGTTCTATACTGTACGTTTTCAAAGAAACTTTGATTTCTCGTGCTGTGTGGGAATAATCATTGCAATCAATGAGAGATGCGTGCATGTCAGTGTTCAGTCATGTGCAAAATTGTTTATTGTGGCATGAAAAATTCACTTTGTAAAGAATGGGTTTAGTCAGTTTTGTGGTTCTATGGAAAGAGATTTTTGAGTTAAAGGGTCTTTTGTAATTTAGTTTTTGTTGGTGCTTCTGTAAACAGTGACAGTGTAGATGTAACTGTTTCTGAACGAACTAGCATTTGTGCGAGTTGTTTCGATTTACCTGTATTAAAGTCCCTTGCATAAAACTAGTGCCATTCTACAAATCATTTGACTTGTACATCATGAGTTTGCTAACAGTCATTACTCTGCAGAATTGATTACCCCGGGGTATCTCCACCGCTGTCCATTTGGAATCTCTAGCTGTAGAGTGCAGTGCGCCTGGCGTGGCACAGGGTTGACCTAATCTCCAGAGGGGACCAGCTGTGGAGCCTGCCAGAGCCACTCCACATCCAGATTAGTGACTCTATAAACACACAGGGGCTAAACGTAATCCACCCACAACTATACATCCACAGCTCCTCCCTTTTACACTATAGTGACTTTTTCTCTGAGAGGATTTGTTGCTGTAGAAACATCTTCCTTCTGTAATTGCATAATTGCATATTGATAAAAAGCAATTGGATGGGAAAAATAGTCCCGGATTATTCAACTGAGGGTTTCCAATTAAACTTCTGTTCATCACTTCTTCTCAACACTTTGTACGACAATAAATAAACAAATGTTTTTATTCAGATGAATTCAACTTGCGCTAACAGAAAAGAAACAAACCGAAGCCCTGAAGAGTGCTTCATGAGTGCAAACCTATCAACCTTTTCTTCTAGTTTGTGGCAGTTTTGGCATGTTTTTGGCAGTGATACGTACATTTGACCGAAAGTTCTTACAATTCAGTTTTCGCTATCGAAAAAGCAACAAAATATGAATGATATATTATTGCTCGAAGCATTTTAGTCACACTTCTATTTAAGTCTTGACATTCTCATTCTCAGTCCCGTGTTGTAAGTGAATTCAAATGTTGCTCCCGAGGTGCATCCTTTTCCAGGTGGGAGGCATCAGTCATCCCACACTCGATTAGCCTCCCCCGGGCCGCATCTGTCTCTACCACTGCGTTTGGCCTTCCCTTGGGGCACATCGGTAATGCCGCACTTGTCCTGTCTCCCGGGGGCGCGCTCACTGTCCACCAGACTGGAACGCTGGCTACTCCATGATGGATATGCCGGGGGCTCGCACTCCTGGTTCCAACTACGTTATTCTGTGGCAAACCAGATTCAAAGCAGCTCTCCTGAACTTCGTCTGAGTCAGGGATTATGTTGTGGTTTTGGCCATGGCGTATCATTGATTATATTTGGATTTTGAGACAATTTTGAGAAATAAATACTGCACTATCGAATTGTCAACACTGCATATTACATGTTTTTCTACGCCATGTGCTGCTTTTACTGGACTAAAGGAAATGACGTATGGATTTGTCTGCCTGTTATAACTTGTTTTCTTGCGTGTGTATCTTTAGAACATCTTATTATCTTTTTCCGTGTTGCCAATTCGAAGCGATAAGGTTTAATGAGCCTGTAGGCGATTTAATTTTTTTTTCACAGTGCTCCCTGAGGCTTTGTTAGTACGTGTGGTGTTGCGTTGCATTCACACATAGTTATTTTCCTCCAAACCGCTTTATATAAGAACTCTTGTCTCGAACTATGCCACGTTTTCACAGTTTTTTATAAAAATTCTTGTCGGCTGAATGCTCTCGAGATGACTGTTTTATTAGTAAAGTGCACTTGGATGGTCGGTTCATTCGGACACACTGGGACCATTTCGCGCGTTGCCCCATCTTTCTGACTATAATCACTGGCTGAGTGGTGGCTGAAGGCAGCGTCTCTCCAGAGAAGTGTCCTCCTACTCTCATTACGGTGGCACTGGCTTCCACTACACTACCTTCTTTATACACAAGCCTGGAGCAGTCTCAAACAGTCTCCTGCAGTTTTTCTGGCAATAGCAGTGGCCTGTGGGGGTTTAGACTCGGCCTTCCTTTGCTTGGGGCAAAAAAACTTCTGCCCCACACCGGGTGAGTCAGGCGTGGGCAAAGATCCAGCCAACTGACCCTCTGTCCTTGGGCTCCACAAGGGTCCTGCAGGGCATAAGCAGATTTACATGTAAATTGAAAGAGGTGGACTGACTTTGAAAGAGCACTAAAATGACCAATCTATATACTTGATAGACAAACTCGTATTGAAGAAGAAGAAGAAGATCTTTATTTATATAGCGTCCTATATTGCTGAGGACGACCAAAATACCTTCTTAACGATTCATAACTCGAAACTAAATATACTATAAAAAATAACTGAAATGTGACTGAAAACGCCCATGTGCCAAACTTATTCAATTCTTAAAATGTTTTCTCTGTCCAGCTTCACTTGCCAGATCTTGGTCACTATTACTGCAGCCATTGATCATTTAATAATAATTTCAACCTGAAAAGACTCACAGTGGCATTTGGAAGTTTTATTGGAAATGAATCGTAATTGGGGCTCAGACCCTGGCGGAAGATTGCATTAACAATATGAAATACGTGGCAGTGATGAATGTTAGACAGAATCTTCCCCCGGAGCCCGGACACTGGTGGTGGTATTGAGACCCGAGTAAGGCAGTTGAAAACGACGAGCAGAGCCGAGGAGAGGCCAGGTGCAAGAGGGGCGGAGGAGGGTCGCAGCACTGCTGGGAAATGGCCGAGCGATGGATGAGGGAGTTTAAGAAGGGGATACTGGGCGATGATTGGCTGAAGTAGGAATGAGCAGCTGCGATGATTGGCTGTCGCAAAGGTGTGGCTTGAGTTGAGACTGTGCTTGGATGATAGGTGGAGGGCTGCCGGTGAAGAGGCGATGAATGCAGGTAGGTCTTCCAGGTTGAATTTGCACTTAAGCTCAATATTGTGTGAAACTATAGCAACTGAACAATCGTGAGGTATAAAGTACACTGTAATTTTAATATTTCTACATAATGACTTTTCTTCTCGCTCATTTCAGCTTCTCTTCGCATGGTGCGTTGGTTCTCCCACATCCAGTAACATAATTTATTGAGCCGTTTTCTGTTTTCTGCACTGTAGTCATAGATTATAGGCGCGCACTTCCATTAGCGGCTTTTACTGAATCTAAACATGCTGAGGCCTGAGCACTTCCTGTACCGTAGCCTTGATGACGCTAAAAATATCCACATGATCAACTCATTCTAAAGCAATATGTTCCATCATGTTCCCTGCAGGTCAGATGCTCAGTGTTTTTGAGTCCTAGCTAGTAGAGGATTGGCTTTGTCATCAACATACAGTAAAAGACATTGATAAAACTACCAGTAATATAAAAGAAGAGTGTCGCGTCATATCCTGGAATCATAATGCTAATTCTATTTATTACATGACTGTCTTTTCCCGAGCAGACATGTTTCCTGTGTGGATTGTGTCATTTCGTGCTTCATGTGCCCTTGCTTTGTCTCTTCTGTCAGTCTCTCACTCACAGTTTGAGATCATGGTGCACTCGGCAAGGTTGACCCAAAGTGCGAAAATAAAATGAGGACGTGGCATGGGGATGTTGTTTGTGTGGCTTCTCGTATCCTGTATGTGACAATCAATCCACAGGACAGGGGCGTGCGCGCTGCCCCCTGCCCCCATTGCTGAGTCAGTGCACCAGGTTGTGTGTGTGTGTGTGTGTGTGTGTGTGTGTGTGCGCGGTTAAGGTCTGGCCACTGTGGAGACCGCAGATATTACAGTCACAGATAGGGGCCGTGATTACACCTATAATCCCCTCTCTCTCTCCCTCAGTGACCCTCTTGTACTGGACACATTACCCCGCCTGGTTATTGATCTACGGAGGCTTTTCCTTGACCGAGATTTCTTCTATTTGATTTTCTTGAGATGTTTCTTATCTTTTGTTGGTGGAAAAGAGGGGCTGTCTGGATTTAAATATCACTGTAAAAACATCAGCGCTCTCTTTGAGCCTATTTCACGACTTTCATAACACATTCACTATGCAACTTTATATCACCTGCATCTTCTCAGAGCATAACGGAGGCTGACAAGTCGATTTTATATCATCATATGTCCCACCATTGCCTGCAACTTGCCTGTTATTTTGAAGAATTAGACGTTTTCTTGAGTGCAGATGTTTCCCTTTTCACAACAAAGCATATCTTTCATTCAAGTTTAATCTCTGGCTTTGTTTTCTTGCAAGATGACCCATTTTCAGTGTTTTGCCCTAAACACAGTTCGACGTAATTAAGGGAAAAAAAAATTCTGTTTTCCAAAGTTTTCCCTTCAACTCGAAGTAAATTTTAATCCTGAATCTCATCTTTTGCGTAAAAGCATTTCCCTGAAGCTGGGAGTGAGCATAATGCCTGGGCTTATATCATCCCCAGCCCTATTTACGCCCTGATCTGCTTTTTTTTTTGCATGCCACTCTTAAATCATTCATGTGCTCCCTCTCTGCTCCTAAAACCCTGAGCCTGTGCTTTCACAGATGGCTTACACACAGTTTGACTCTGTCCTGACGGCAGCCTTATGAAGGAGATCATTACGTGGCACTAAAACATTGATCTGTGGCCAATTCCAAATTATATAGAAGTTGGATTACATGCAGTCAGTTGCAATATACGATGTGCCTCAAGAGCCCGCCGTGCTAAGTTGGGCGCCATCCTTAACAAGTATAGACCTTTGGCAGGATGTACTCTGAAAATGGGCTGATTTATTGCGGTGCTTGGCCGGTTTTCTGAGCGAGAGACACAAAATGTTTGTATCACCTCTTACTATTTGTTTCTCGTGAACTTGGTACCAGTTTATGTCCACAGTAACAAAAACGGTCTTAACATCTTTACACTGCAATAAGTAATCTTGAAATAAGTGACATTTTCTTGAAATAAATACATTTGTCCCTGATTTGAGAGTCTAATTTCAAGAAATCTGTAAGTAAATAAAGTTTTTTTTTTAATGTAGTTTTGTGTGCAGTGATTTCTTTTATCTTAATTTAAGTGTAACACAAAATTACTTATTCAAAGAAAATGTCACTTCAAGATTTCTTTTTGCAGTGTACATAGTTGTCTAGTTGATTTTGATTACAGCAAGCAGCTTAGGAAGTCCATGTCAATGTACACCCTTGACATCTTCTCTATATAAAGCTGCAATGGCATCAGCGCATGACCTCAGGCCGAACTGAATAGAGAAACTGAGAAAAACGCAGCCAAAAGATGGTATGTATATAAATAACAGGTAGAGAGATACCAAGGAAGCTGGTGAGATGAGGAATATTCTTTGTGGGAGGTGTAAGAAAGCGTGTTGGCCTAAGAGATAAACATTGTTAAAAAAAAAAAGTATACTGAAAAAATGGTATGCACTATTATATCACCACCAGATGAAAGATGAAATGGGATATATTTAGAGCGTAATCTGCAAGAGGCAAGACGAAGTCAGCGAGTCCAACTCAACTGCAGGAAATCAGCAGGGAGACGTCACTATCATTTGACAAGTATTTAGCCGCTCGTGTAAAATCCCTACCCAGTCCAAAGGATTTGTGACATGTTCAGGCAGTGGTGAATTTGGTAATATTTCAAAGCTCTTGAGGATAAAGAAATGTGTGTAGTTATTTAATTTTATACTGCTCAGTCAGTTGTTTTAGAATCGAAGGCGTTTGCTGTCTCATCCAAGAGACCTCCTCAGATCTTTTGATTCTTCTGGTTTCACACATGGGCCCTGTAACCCTCCAGTTGGTGTGGCAAGTTTAATAACATGCACTGGCTCGACCAAATAAACCAAACCAATAAACCTTTCGCCAAAACGTCGTCATTGTGCAATCATACCTCATAGCACCCATTTCGCGAAAGGTCAATTGCTCTGTCTGGCTGGTATTTGCATGTTAACCTGACTAGTAGTAAATCTTAATTTTGTGCATCTTTGGCTTCTGAGTTTTTTGTCATGCACGTTGGAGATTCACTGTCAGTAAAGGATCCACTTATGAAATGGGAACGTTATTAAAAGCTCCTCCGTCCTAGAATGCTACCTCACTGCTCCACACAGACATCAGAATATCCTGAGCATTTGGCTGCACTGTGCAATTAGCTTTACTACAGTGCGGCGTGTGTGGGTGTCCATTGGTCTGGCATATTTCATTGTACTCACCCGAAATACTGAAAAGAGGGACATTTCCATCGTCACCCACAGGACATATGACAAGTTTAAGTGAAGAAGTAACAAGGGCAGGCATTTCATAGATTTCAGAAGCACATGCCCTAGACACAGCTCGCACATGTGGTACCAAGTGAGAGGCGCTCATGAAAGAAGAGTTTAAAGAAGATGACTTTAAAAAGGCCACAGCTGTGTACTTTTGCTATTTCCGTCTTCAAAGTTTCTGTGGCCTGTTTGAGGGTCAGTGTTTACCATTGATCTTCAATCTCCAAACTGATATGTATTCTCCACTTCTCTGGGACCATCTTTCTGTAATGCATGTGGTATCTTACCTCCTTTGCTTTTACAGCCAGATGAAACTCTTCACCATTCACTATAGAATCTGACCAATACAAATCACAACAACCCATAAAAGCAGCTGCTTCGGGGTTCTCACTTGCTCTTCTTTACTTAACACGATTATGAGGCGCAGTACTGTGCATTCCACGTACTAACAGGTTCTTTAAAGAAGGGCTAATCTCTGCTATTACCATAATCCGTCAGTGGTCTTAATGTTATGCTCATTTGTTGAAGTTGTAGGGCCATTGGCCTCGAAATAAATGGACTGCTTCAAATGATTTTTTTTAGTCTTGACATAAATATTTGTCCTCTTGCAAACCTTTGTACTCCTATTGATTACCTCGTGCCTGGCCTGCATAGTGCATCTTTATGGCTGCTAAATATCATTGGGATTAGTGCTGGGGGTTTAATTAAAAAGCAATTACCTTTTGGGCGCTGCAGGCATCGCTGAGTGTGCAAATTGGTGCACGTGCCTGAAGAACTGTCGGAAGATTAAAACAATAGTTAATTAGTGAAAAGTCCGTGTATTCCCCTATACCAGATAATGGCTCCAGCGTGTTTGTTTACAAGGTTAAAGATATATACTAATCCAAAGAGCATTTATTACAAGTGTCTTAGTCTACATTATTTCATCTGGGTTTAAAGTATCCACCACTTTGTCCGCAATTTAGAGTCGAGGGGCTTGTTTATTAGTTCACACCACCTGAGCCGGCCTTGGGTAATGATATTTAGGCCCGAGCGGCCTGCCGTAGCAAGGGCCTATTGTAATCGCAACGCAGTGCGCGCAGCGCACTGTACCGAGGTGCGCGGAGCGCACGAAAACAGCGCGAAGCGCTGTCCCCATGTCAAACGTAAACTCACCGTGTAAAACAGTGACTGCCCACACCTCTGGTGTGGGTCCTTATACTTATAATTGCAGCAAAATTAATGGGGGTATATGGCCAACTGTCATACGGAGGTGGATGACGAGCGCGAAGCGCTCGTCATCCACCTCCGAGCCCCACGGGTGCGTAGGGGAAGTCGAAAGCTTTAAAAAAATGCATAATATGTTGTAGTCGCGAAAGCGACTATATTGTTTTTGCAAGAAATATTATTATTCTTCTTTATTTATTCTTTCTTCTTCTTCTTCTTTCTTCTGCTCTTTGAGCAGGAATTTGACCCCCTGAACATAGTTGAAAACTCACCAAACTTTGCCCAAAATTCAGGTCCGGTGAAAAATTAATTAAAATGTGTGTTTCGTTTTGGGGAAATAAAAAAAGGCGCGACAGCGCCACCTACAAAAGTGAAAATACATTGCGCCTATGGGGAGGGGGCCAACATAAACTTTGTCGTAGAGCGACGAGATTTGGTACAGACATTCGTCACGTGACGACAAACAAAAAACATTATTGTGGCCACGCCCCCTGACAAACCGGAAGTCCGCCATTTTGACAGGAAGTCGGGAAAATGCTGAGTCAGCGTTTTCGCTGACATCGCATTTTAACGAACTCCTCCTAGGGCGTTTCACCAAATGAGCCCAAAATCGCTCCAGATCATCCCGAGATGTGGGGCATCAAAAGTTATCCAAATTTTTTGGCTAAGTTTTACGGTTTGTTTGCGGCGAAGCCGCAAACTTTACGAAGAATTTTGCGACTTACCGAAAACAACAAAATGCTCCCATTTGCACAAACGAACTC
The DNA here is from genome assembly GCA_021464625.1 of Proterorhinus semilunaris. Lineage (NCBI taxonomy): Eukaryota > Metazoa > Chordata > Actinopteri > Gobiiformes > Gobiidae > Proterorhinus > Proterorhinus semilunaris. The sequence goes on from CM038359.1 coordinate 15,525,182, forward strand.
CGATTAAAAATCGGAAATATACATTTTATTGACCTTTCACCCCCGGACACAACAAATGTGAAAAAGTGAGATTTGGCGCGATAGCGCCCCCTCTAGGCCGAGAACAAAAAATGCATTATGGGAAAAAAATTTGTTTCTCGGAAATGGATGAAATTCGGCACAAAAATAGCTGATGGCATCCCGATCCAAAAACCCAATGAGACCTATACCGTATTTTGTACGGTGTTGCCATGGAGACGACCGAGGCTCCCCATGTTAATCCAATGGGACTGACCCGCATATCACACATTATACACGATTACAGCTCGTTAGCGCCCTCTGTAAGGAGCTTGTGGACAGTAGTCATTGAAGTACGGCCCGTCAGGGCCGTCCGATGCTGCTTGTGAAATAAAAAAGATTTGGGGCGCGCTAGCGCCCTCTGCAGGTTGGAGCCATCATTCACATGGAGACGCGAAAAATCTCGTTTTGATGTTTACTTACAAAGATTAATGGCACATCAGGGCAATAAAATGTAGTGTGGCCACGTTGGCGCCCTCGGTAGGGTTATGGCGCGGCAATGGAGGCACTAAGGGAGGCCTCCATTACATGGTTGCTAGGCGACCAACAGGTGGTCGGCCATTTTGAGAAAAATCGAGTAATCAGCGCCGAAGGCGCCATTTCTCATCTTTTATAATCTCGACCTAGGGTGGCAGCGACATTATAACCACGTAGGGCGCGGCAGCGCCTCCCGGTTATTGCGCCGGCGTGCGATAGCGTGCGGTAACTAGCCCACGAGACCCGCGAGGGCCTCTCGATGCCGCTTGCGGCTTTAATTAATACTTGTCACTGGTTTTCTCTTTTCAGTTTAGCCAAAACCACCCTTTTCCACTTCTTATATTGTCCTTTTTGATTACAATATTACTATTTCCCAACAACTGACAGGTGCTGGGATGAAGAACCTCACCGGTTACTTCGAGGTCATAATGCGCCGCCACATTGACGATTTTATAGAAGATCAATTCCTTTTCAGTAATTGCAGACATCACTAGTTGTTATTATCATTATTAATATTAATGTTGTTGCAACACAGCAAGAAATTGTTGCTCAATATCTCTATATATAAATTTTTCCACTATGCAGATGTGTGCTTGTACATGCGCTCAGGCTTTGCCAATGTTCATCTAGATTTAATTTTGACTGATGTGTTTATCCAGGGTGAAACCACGACACACACCTGTAATCTTGCTGCTGATGCATCATAATTGTCCTCGTCCCCATTACAGTCTGTCTTGGTCTATTTATAGCTCTCGTCAGGCCCCGCCCATCCACATAGTGCCATGGTAACTATGAATGATTGACGGGGCAATTGGCAGGCCGATTCTCCTCCCCATGTTGACCTTCTGCCGGGGACCAGTGCCGCATCACTGTCTTCCTTCACTAAGTGTTAATAGTTTCTCACATGTTAATTGATATACTGTATGGACTGCGGGACGTTTGGTCACAGATTTTTTTCCAAGCATAAGAATTGTGTAAATGAAAAAGTGTAATTTGTTTCGAGTAAGGTCAGGGCTTATTTGTATTGGCTAAGTAACAATATCATTTGTTCCCTCATATTTATCCATCTTTGATTTTCGATTCAATTGTATTTTTTCATAATAAAAATAAAGACATGTAACTGATTCATGAACTGCTCATAACGATAACAAATGCCAAAAAAATGGCTGCAAACCTGTCGATTATAAAGACTGCCGAGGGAGATAAACCTCCCTACACTGAAATATAAGCCCTCGACGTGATCAGAAAGATTATGTCAGAGATTTGTAACAGTCCCTACGTGGCATCTCTGTTAAACTCTTTACTCTCCACATTGTCTCCAGTTTGGTATTCCCCAAATCTAAAAGATTCTTGACAAAATCATCCAAGCAGCGACGACGACAAGGATGAAAGCACAACAAAAAGTGACAAAAAAATGTCTAAAAAAGCAATGAAAATGTGACAAAACGGTGGCCAAAACATTACTAAAAAAAAAAGCAACAAAAAAACGTACGAAAACAACAAAAAAGCGACAAGGAGTTGAAAAAAAAACGGCAGTTTTCTTTCAAATGAGGCATTACGCTGTATCTCTCCCGTCAAGAAGCTCTTAGATTTGGGTAAAGCCTAACTAGAGAAAATGGGCCCTTTTTAGGTTATCTTTTTTGTTTTCTTAAAAAGAATCGCTTCAGTGTCAATGTTGAACAAAGGGAGATGTATTAGCAGGTGAGCAGCACTGTTCAGAGGAGCCATCTTAAACAGGAGTGGTCGTGGCCAGTCAAATCTAAATAACATGCACATATCAGACTGGATTTTTGCATTAAAAAGACAAATTTGTATTGGATCAACGAAACACTTACATTTCACACCACCTTTCTTGCGTGCCAGTCATGAGGAAAAAGATGTGTCCAGAACTTTCCTGTTTTGTTTCCCCATTACTGCGCTCTGTTGGCTCCAAATCTTGTTTAAATATAGTTTGAAGAAAAGCAACTCATCCGTGCAGCTCTTGTCCTGTAAGTCAGATGGAAGTTGCGTCTCCCTAAATAGCCTGTCACCTGCACTTGGAGGTCTCCAGGAGCTGCGTGTAACTCTTCTGTCTCTCCTGGTGCGATGAGTTAAGGGAGGTGTTAAACTCAGGGCTGCATCTATGTTTTACTGGTCCTGGTTTGCGACAGCTGGGATTGAAACACTGATCACTACTGTCCTGGGCTTGCGATACAGTATGGTAAACTTTTTATTGTGGGAAATGATCAGCAGACAATGACGTCAATAGTGTTGTTGCCATTGTCATTTATTTCTCTTTTGTTTATTGTGACTGTCCGCAACAATGGGCCTTTGTCATGGCATAAACATTATTTTTTTCATATTCCCATTTAACAATAGTCATGCATGAGCTTAGGAAAACACACAAGTGAGGATATACAGATAATCTTTTTCCAGAGACAGCAGCACTAACCTCTAATGCACATCTTAATTTTATTTATAAAAAAATGTTTTATAAGCACAAAAATATTGAAATTTAATGGCAGATTCATAGCTGGAATATTGGTCTGTATTGTGTGTAGTTCTGCTCTATAATAAAAATATTGTGAACAAAAGAAGGTAAAACGACAGCATTTCCTCATTTCCTCCGCATTGATCATGAGACCGACTATCAAAAACTATTAATCCAATTTCAAACCACTGTTATAGGACTCAAAACATTACATCACATTGGGTTCAACTTTCTGATTGAGTTCGGACCCAGATTTCCCCGAAACCAACAGTCCAAAGCCTCCAAAACATGAATCGCGAATGCCCTTTTTAGTCTTTGAAGTTATTCATTGCTTGCTCTCACCCTGAGAAAACTCTTCCACAGGTAGTGTGTGACTGCTCCTCTAGTGATAAAAGTGTTCTGCCCTAAACTGCATGCATTAACGTAATTGGACTTGGCACTATCGCAGCCATAGCCCCCACTGGCCGTTTGTGTGATTTCATTTTTATCTTAAAGTGCACACTTTCAACATCGTCAGGAGGAAGGTTTCCTGTGGGGCTCAGCTGTGGCCTGCACAGAATGACAACTGCTTGTGATTTTCCACTTGAAGAAGTACATATAGCCCCTACTTAATGTTGAGATAAAAGTGGCATAATGCAAACAGTAAAGTAATACACTTCGCATTGAACGTGAAATAACAATGAATGGACAATACCACAGAAAGGTCTATTGGGCATTGCGGACTTTATTGCTTCGGTGCATCATTGGGAACAGTTGTAGCTTGATTGGATATTTTGCCAGAGCTGTATACACGATGTATTGTGCTGCGTGGCTGAATTGCTTTTGGATATTGCATTTGGATAAAGGGATCGAGTTGGAGGGACAAATAGGCCGTGCAATTGGAGCTGGCCTCGGGCAGTGTGGATGCTCGCTGTGCCAGGCTAATGTGGCCTTTATTCACTCCTGTGCAATGATCTGGTGCAGGGCAGTTACTGAGTATGATCCCTGTTCATTTTCTGTCCCTTTTACATTTAGTCACGGTGTTTCCCCTGGATTATTATTACATTTGTCATTTGTTGTATAGCGTTCCTTTGTTTTGCATATGTTGGAAAATGTTTGCTTTGGATGATGGTGTGCCTGCTGCTCAAGCAGGCCTAGATTTGGGATGATGCAAGAAGAATAGGATGACTAGGGGTGGGCGTTATTGTCACAAAATTATATCTCAAAAGTGCAAAAATTAACTTTTTTGGGAAACTACACATGCAACTTTTTCATGAGTTCCTTGCCTGGAGATTGTTTTTATATTGTAAATTTGTGTATCTTACAAAATTATGTACATACTTGTACACCTCTACTTGTGACCATTGTGTTGGTGCAATTTTACAGCAACTATTTGAATGGAATGAAATAAAAAGTGGAGCAAAAAGTGTCCTTGCCTAATTTCATATGCAATAATCAAAGAATGATTCATGCTCATTACGACACATCTATACATGAGTTCAATGTTATGAATCACTTGAGAAATACTTGACTATTGACTGTTATTGACTGTCAGAATGGGTGAGTTTTCATTAACCTTGGTAGTACAGCTTGGATTTTAAAGTCAGTCTTAGCCAGCAGTCGAAGTTTGTGAGGCCATCCACTTTCACTTGAGTTGAGTTGCTTGTGTTTACACTTAGACTGACAGATTTGGCCTGTAGCTGCAGGCAAATCAATGCCGTGTTCTAACTTCTCCATAGATGTGCCACTCAGCCCCTAATTACCCACTTCGGCAGTAACTAACTTTCCTTCTCCTGTTCCTCCCATTGATAAAAGCTTTTTGTGTTGTCTTCCCATGACATTGCCTGGTACGTGTCGTGCTTTGTTTCTAGTTATTTCTATCTCTTCGGTCTTGTAGCTCCATCTCTGTTTGCCCAGACTGCACCAAGCACTTTGTGAATGGCTGGCTGACATTTATGACAGTGTTTGTCATAATTACAGGATTCACTCCACTTGAATCATCAAACAAGCAATCACACTCTTGACAAAGTCTGTCCATTTTGGAATATTTTTTTAATTGTACGGTACATTTTAGTCGTGTAAGAAATCCCAATAAGAAACCTGATTAAACTCTGCTTTCGTTGTGACAAAAAATGGTGAACTTCGAATAGCTAGCAACCTGCAAAACCATGCATTCAATGAACTTTAGAACATAATTAAATATTTTTCTTCCCGGGAAGTTTGCGGTCTCATTTTCCTGTCTCGACTACTTCAGTTCCTTTCAATCGTCACTCATTTTTTACCGTAACTGCTCCGTCAATGAACAACGGAATAGATTTGTTTTATTGTTTTGAGTTGTGGCTTTGGGCTGTTCGCGTGCTTTATCGATACTGCAGGAGTGGTTTTGTCGTGGCACTGTTCTTTGGCATTTTGTTCCATTGATGCTGCTGAGTTTTATGGGATGACCTTTATGATAATATTATGGTCTGCATATTTCTGTTGGCAGGCGTCATCTCCATATTTTCTGTCTTTTTCAGATTCTGTTTACCCTTTCGTATGTAAATATAACTGTCTTTTTTACAACAACATTAAATTAGTTTAATATCCATCATTCCTCGAAGAACCTGACCTTCTCAGAACTGAACAGATGATCTTAAAATATGGACAGACATTACATCAGATTTTATGAAAGTTGGATCTCCTCATATGTCTCTATACTTAAAATGTCACTGCCAAATGTTGTTAGGGGCAGACCGCGCCGGATAATACAAAAAAAACGCTATGACAGAAGCTACTTTGTGAGGAGACAAACAAGGTCTGGCAGCTTTTGTGCACAAGTCACATACGGGATTGTCTGAGTAGAATTAAATTAGAAAATGACAAAGGAGTCTGGTTTCTTTGAATATTTTGAGACATTTTTATACACACACCGGGGATAACACTGTAACTACCTAAAATCCAGCCCTATATACAAAAAGCACAATCTATTATTTTATCCCTAGACGACCCCTGAACCCTTGAAGAAATGTAGTTTGGGAGGCACCATTATCCAAAATGTAGCTTTTGGACTTTCAAAACATGACACTAAATCTTTGCTGTCCAATATATTCCACCTGTGATCTAACGCTTGGTTGTTGTGTGCCAGAACAATACCGGAATATAGACACGCGTCAAACTTTGCAGACTTGTTCTAAAGCTTTTAAAGACAGAATTGATTTTTTGTCTTTTCCTGGAAGAGAAACTCGTATAATTCCCCCCATTACTCTGTGCACAACTGCCCTTCAGCCTGACTACAATGAGGCCGTATTTTGCAAAGCTATAGTGTCAGATCATAAACCTGCTGGGACCAAATGGCAATGATGACAGTGGTGTTTTTTTTAGGGGAGAAAAGTAAGAAAAGTAAAGGTAATGTTTATGATTGCATACACTTTTGAGTGACGCGTATAACTAATGATATAGTTCATCCGTATTTAAAAACATAGAAGATGTTTAAAAACACATCTTCTACGAGAACTAGTATTGTCACTCCTTCTATACAGCTTCTATCATTTGTATTTTGGCGATCATAACCATAACCTCCATGTGTGATTAAAATATGGAGTTCCTTTAAAGAGAGTACACTTCTGCCTTCTCATTTACTGGATTCTTCAAAGACTCCTTGTGTTTATTTTTTAGCTCGGAGACCTGTCCACAGTCTGGTTTCAAGTACAGAAAATGCTGTCTTTATGACGGCTCAGCAATCCTCCTCATTAAAAAAGGACAGCGTTTTCTCTTATTAGGTGTGCGCCAGTGAGAGACATGCTCATTTGCTGTACATGGAGAGAGTTGACCCTCGGTGAGCTTACCCATCAGATGAAACACATGATAGTTTTTCACTTTGTTTCAATTACTGCATGTGTATAATTCATATCTATGCAGGCACTAAACCAAGGTAGGAGTGTGACAATATATCAATTTTCCAATATATCGCGATATTTTGCAGGGTGATACGATTTTACTTTTTATTACTATATAAATACTTTTGAAGACACCATGCATATTATTGAGAGACGTCATGCATATTAATGAGGCAGTAGTGCTTCACTGTTTTCACAGTCAATTAGAGGCCAATAATGATCACTAGAATTCACTACCACAATTTTAAGCACTTGGACCAAACACTCACACTAATATTACTTTAATGATAGTTTTAATAGTTTTAAATAAGGGATGGATTTATTCCTTTTGAAACAGGACTGCGGTTTCTAGTTTATCTAAATGTAAATGAAGTGATGCCTCTGAGAAATCAATAGACCCGTCTTCAGTGTGTAAGTCAGGAAACATTTATTCACACAGAAAGAGGTAGAAAAGCACATGGAAAGAAATGTAAATGATAAATAATATGTAGTATGTTAAAATAAAGGTTAAAAGTCCTATGTTTTTATTTATTTTTCGTGATGTATCGTAGGCTATTTTTGTGCAATCTATCAATTATCGCAGTATCGGCGTATCGTGAGATTATCCTTATCGTAAGCCATGTATCGCTAATCGTATCAAATCTTGAGTTACCCAGAGGTTCCCACCCCTAAAGTGCGGGCCGTTGTGAGAGCTAAAAACGAGTTGGGGCAGCAGCTAACTACTCGGGCTGAACTACTTCTGGCTTTCACAGCCTGAAAACGGAAGGATACGGGTTCTGCAGCTTTAATTGTGAATTCTGATTTGTACAAAAGGAAACTATTTATTTACACTTGAATCAGCTGCAAGATACAATAAAATAATGTCAAGAAAGCCTCTGTGCATTATCTGTCTGTAAACAGTATTTCACATTAAATTGAATACGAAAACAAACCTGCTCCTGGGGAATAATTGACAAACGTATTGACATGCCTGCTGATGTGTCCCTGCTTAATTTGCACAACTGCATTTGTCGGGGATAACAAGCCCAAATGAACTGTGTTTCAGGTTCAGGCCCTCAACAGCGGGTCACGCTGGGGTTAATTGGGTTTCATAAGGTGAGGAACTGCTGACAGCTCTCATCGTACTACACAATATAAACACATGCAAATCAAGGGCACGGAGGTGGTGCTATAGGAGCTGAGCCTGTACTATGCTCAGAATAATAGTAATGCCACTTAAAGATTGTTTGACACTTCTTGACACAAGCTACTGCTGCTTTGTATGAAATTGGCACGATATAAAAATGGAATTGCATGATAATCGGCTGAAAGGGAAAGACAAACAACTGTGTGAGTAAAAGTATTGAGAGACAATTTAGGTGCAAATTGTGTCTGACAAGTGTTCTGATTGCAATTAGATTTGTTGTTTTGTGTTTTAAAATACAAGTTCCTATAGTGCACAGTTTGAACAGGCCAAGAAGCATTAGCATTGGAGAGACGACTGACATAAGTTTGAAGTGGCGCAAACTACAGAGTTGGTAGTTTTTTGTTTTGTTCTGTTGATGTAATAACACCCAATGGAAACAGAGAATTGTGTTGGTCGCAAAGAGAACGCGATTTCGATTCAATTGTGCATCCCAACTTCCATAAATACGGCCACAGCTGTACTTCTTTCCCCAGAACAATAGCTTTATTTATATTATTACAGCCTCTACTGCTGCTGATACTTTTCTTTCTTCAAAAGCAGAACAACTTTTAAGATGATGCACTCAGGCTGAAAATTTCCATCCAACTGTTAGATATATTCAATCCAATTCGGAATACATTGTTTGCGCATAATAATTATGCTTTCAGCAGTTTATATAACCAGGGACATTTCGCTTTATTTATTCCCCGCTGTAGTCTATTGTTGCGTCACCTGTCCGGTCCTCTATATTTGAAAAGTGTGCTGTCGGAGTCGTCACTGTCCACTGTGTTCTATATAAAGCAACTCGCGGTTCCAGCTGTAAAAGCCTGAGACGTGGCGATTAGAGGAGCCGTCCAAACGGAGTGTGAAATTGATGTTGAGCTAACAAGTAATTCAAAGAACAATCCATTCAAATTAACCAGAAAATTGACGCCGCGCCAAGTGTGGAAAAAAAACTCGAGTTTCAGTGCACTTCACAAGCCAAGAAGTGTCTTTCATCAAAGCGCATATTTTCTGTACATCCTCTCATGTTTTGTGATCTGTAGCATTTTATATTAGAAGATGGACTTGATGGAGTAATTATATTAGAAGAAGAAGAAGAAGAGCTTTATTTATATAGCGCCTTTCACAGACATGGTCACAAAGCGCATTTACATGATTACTCTATATTATTAATATATTATTAAATTCTACACTGATCTTGCAAAAGAGTAAAATACACATCAACTCTTTATTAATGCACCTGCTTGTGGGATATTTAAGATTATGAAATAACAATTTTGGTTACAAATGGCAAATTGAGATTTTTCTGTAATGTACAGGAGCCTTTGACAAAAAACTGAAATATTAACTGCTAAACTAATACAAGAATTACAGGCAAGGCAAGTCTATTTGTATGGCACATTTCATGTACACGACAACTCATGTGCCTCACGGCAACACCAGACGCCCAACCACTATAAAAAATGCAGTAAAAAGCATTAAAAACACAATAAAATTACCCAAAAAAATACATTTAAAAAATATGTATATATTAAAATTCGTTAGAATACAATCAATTGCCATAGGCACGTGAAACTGAAACGCAGCCTCACCGTGTTTAGTGGTGACTCTGGGAACCAACAGAAGACCCCTTCCCGAAGATCTCAGGGCCCGAGGTGGTTCATACAGCTGTGACATGTCAGAGATGAACTTTGGTGCCTGACAATGAAGGGAATTGTATACAAGCAGACCTATTTTAAAGGGACTATATGGAGTTTCAAAATGTTAAAATTAAGTATTTTCCTCCCCCTACTTGTTCCAGCAATGTCCTAATGTGTAAAATGAGCCCAGACCTATTCAGCACAACTGCCTCTAAAAACCTGCACTGTCGCTCAAAAAGGTGTTAATTCGGTCCGAACTGCCGTCATGCACGAGCTTAATATAGAGACTGCAGTTACGCGTAAGACCTGAGGTGGCAGTAGTGAGTATAAAATGACCAACTTGTGTCTAGTCCCTTTAAAGTCTATTCTCTGAGCGACAGGAAGCCAGTGCAGAGACCAGAGCACGGGACTAATATGGCATTTCAGAACTACAGGATTAGCCTATTTTTACATGGTAAGATTTTATGGAGACAAGAATATATTCCCTACATTACTGCAGCTTTTGATATTTGCCAATAATCTTTCATCCAAACTGGACAGCAAGTCAATATTTTGTTTTCAAAGCTGATCACCATTGTGTTTGACAAGGCTATACAAGTGATGGCTACACTTCCAGGTGTGAGCATTTCCAAGATGCATCTTCTGTATAATCTCTTGGTCGGTATCATAAGGGGAATGAATATTTGACAAGTGGTTGTAATGTTATGCCTGTTTGTCTCACTTGCATTTCACAGGAGCATAGCATTTCAGATTAGGATATAAATAGCATGGGAAAAGGAGTTCTATGAATCTACCTATAAGTCAAGCGTTAATATAAGCCGTGTGAATGTGAAACTCCTCCATTTGGTATCACGCCTTGCGCTTTATACATTACATTAAGGATTCGTGTTGCATATCGCTATTGATTTTTCTCATCTGAGTAGATCCTCCGCCCCGATGCGCAGTCAGACCTTCTCCGGTTCTTAATGATTAAGTAAATTAAGCATGTGTTATTAACCTTTAAAATTATATTTCCAGTATGTCAGTGCGTAGAGCTCTGCTAATGTGTGCAAATGTTTATGAACACGGCACATTACTGAGCCTGCTACAGCGCGCCGTAATTGGACAGGCCTTTCATCTCGACGCCTTTGAATATGCGTTTTCCTCATCGAGTCACATCAAAGGCACTATATCCAGATTAAAAGGACGACTCCATAAATGTGTGCGCGGGAACGATCACATCTAAAAAGGAACACTGATACCCGCGTTGTAATGTGTATGACTTTTATCGGTTTGTCTTAATCTCCTTTTAGTCTTAACCGCAGCAACAAAAACATAAAAAAAAAAGTGTTAAGTGTTTGGGAGTTTTACAACAAACCCCAAATAGTCTGTTTATGTCATTAAGGCAAGAACAGTCATTCAAAGAGGATGGAGTGGTTGCATTTTTAAATAGTTTACAGTATTGGGAATTAAAAATGTGTGTTTGATTAAGGACTGAATAAACTCCAACTACTACTACTGCTCCTAAAATATATAAGGTTAAAGTCAAAATTGCCCGTCTGAATGAATCTGGGCGTGAGAGTTGTCATTGTAAACGGCTCAGGGGGGCTTGAAAAGGCCACAAATAATCCTATAACTTTTCTTATAGTCTCAAATTGCCCAGAGTCATTGAAGTGAATGATATTTCTGCCCTGCAATGAATAAGCAAACGCTCTGCGGGGACTTGACTCAGACCTACATTGGCTGGGATGTGCTCCATTATTCACTTACAGCAATACATGGATGTGAAAATGAATTTGTATAAACCAGCTACTGCCCAAGGCCCATAGGAGTTGCTACACAAGCTAATATCAAGTTTCCCGCAATTAGTCTGCTGACATGTGACTAAGCATTTCCCGTAAGCTGCTTCCATTAACGGGGATCCCGGCCTTCTGTATTATCCAGCACATCCACGTTCAGCAGTCCATTCATTGCTCCCTGGCTTCCAGTAATTCTGATTTTATCATATTGTGAGGAGATGAATCAATCACTGTAATGCGCTTCCACAAGGACGAGGGGAAAGTGCCATAATGAGAAAAATATTGTTGGTGGTGTTGCTTGGTAACAATGGTGTACAACATGTCCCCCGCTATAGGTAATGACAGTATAGATCTATCCACCAGCGACAAGCTCAAGAGGAGCCATCTTCCTTTTCTATAAAGACACACCAACACACTGTGAGGTTTCAGAACATGTCTTTCTACCCAGACTTCAGTACTATATCCATGGAGTAAACAGTGGTATTTACTGTACTACAAATCACGCTTAAAGGGAAGTATAACTTTGAACTTTGTACCTCGTTATAATATTGTTTTTTGCACAAAGTTCATACAGTTTTCTTTGTTTAACAGTTACGAATAGTTCTTCTATTAAGACCGAACGTTTGTTTACTTGCTTTACTAGTTTCAACTCCTTCCTGTGACTTTAATCTGAGGAGGACTACAGGAAGTAATTAAAACTAGTAAAGCAGGTAAATGAACCTGCCTTACAAAAAGAACACTCTTTAATTGTTCCCTCATTAAAAGCTCACCTAGGGTTGTGTTTTGTGTCATTTTGTGTAATCTTTGACACTTTTCGAAGTGCCATGATGCCTGCCTAGATTAATTTTATTGTACATAGCAACCGGCTCCCGATCCCTAGTACAGTTTAAAAACCATCCTCCGGAGACTCGCTACTGGAAAACAATGCCCTGTCTCCTCTTTGATTCAAGCACTGATGTCCGATAGGAGCTGCATCCACTGAGCCGGGGAGGTAGCAGAGATTTGTTTATTTGTTTTGATGGGGAGTGGGGGGAAGATGGTCTAAAAGGGAGAGAGGTAATTTGCAACGTGTGTCATACAGGAAAATAAGAACATGGAAACTGGAAATAAGCTGTTTTACATCGATAAAGCATGTTCTAACAATCAGTTGAACAAGATGTGAAATGATCACCATATACCAGCCTGATATTTACTGTTGTTGCCAATGCAGACCTATTGTTTCCAACCACTACATGGGCCTCTATCATATTGCATATCCTGGTCTGTTTTTATCCTTATTTTATTATTATTTTATTTAAATTAACAAGTCTCATAACATTTCCTGCCATTTCTAATGTGATGAAATCCTTTGAAGGGTCTGTCTTTGCATTTATTAACATTGTGTTCCTTGCTTCTGGGAATCTGACCAAGTCTATCGTCATAAGTAATGAGTGACGGCCTGAAGCGTGGGCATGAAACATGCTAATGCTGTGGACTTCCTAATGGGGTGTAATCTGATGAAACCCAGGCTTGAGTGAGACGTGTAAGGTCTTGCGTTTTACAACTTCATCTTGTTATTGTAAGTGTCTCTCTCCAATTTCGTTCGCCCAGTCTATGGCCAGACACGTGTAATAGGATTATCAAGTTTATTTTAGCAGAAGGTTGGCATCATGGCACAGAGCTGTCTTATGTAACATGCGCCTCCTTTGTAAACCACCGGGGGGCTGGCCTACTCTCTTTTTGTGTGTGCGTAACCTACCTTTTACAATTTAAGACAAGCAATGCACTGCACTCCTGCTTTAAAACACAGAAAAGAAGTAGAGGAAATCCCCCATGCACGATACAAGGATTGCATGTTGTCATGGTCATAACTAAAAGAAAACACACAACAAAAAAACTAAGAACAACACTAATGATGATTTAATTAATAATTACAAATGTTTGATATTAGATCATTACACATTTGTGCCACAGACCGTTTGAGAATGGTGGCAAATAAAGAAAACACACCCAATCAAAGACACATGACCTTCTTGCATCTTGTTCCTAAAATATTGTATACTGTGTAAATCTTAAAACAAAACCTAATTTTTTCACGTTGGGTGAAGCTGTGTTACTTCAAGCGGCATGGCTCCCTTTGTTGAGAAAACCCATTTTGATCATTTGCATCCAGGAGTGCGGTCATGCTCCAGGGCACATAGGTAAAACAAGCAGGAAATGCATATCGACCACTTCTACAGCAGACCAATACATTGACCACATTGCTACAGCCACAGTGTCAGTTTGTTATTGTTCAGCTCCTGTTCTTTGCCACTTGGTTTTTCCCATCACACACCTCTCTCCTCTGGACTTCTTTGTGTGGGCCTAATTTTCTCATTTAGCAAAATTGCATTTTTGTCCTTGTAATGCTCTCACAAAAGAGCTGCCTTTGTTTGATGTGCCAAATGTCAAAGGGAAAAGAAGTGGATAGATTATACTTGGAACGGCTTTGTTTCCTGTTTGTATAAATCAAAGTTAAGTAAGAGGTTTCAGACCATATGTGCCGCCTCTGTGATCACCTTGCAACATGTCTATGCTTATGTACATTTCATTCCAAAGCAGTACCCCTGAATCTTGCTTAGTGCTCATGGGGTATTGATTGCATTTCGTCCAGCTGTTGGATATACTCAGCCCATCCTCTCGTCTGGAATCATCAACTCCCCACATCACTGCTCTTTACCGAGTTCCTCTTTTTGGACCAATTATTGCACCCGAAATGTGATTGGATATTTGTATTAGAAACCTTACAAGTATGTGTATGTGTGTATATGTTGAAGTTTATCCAGTGGTTTTTTACTCCTGGAAAACTTTTGAACAGAAGAGGATGACTTTTAGCATTGATTGGTCCGTTGGGTGTGTGCTGGCAGGGACGCACTGTAACTTCTGAATACAGTTTTATATGGCCATTAATCTTTGTGTGGCCTTAAAAAGAAACAGAATTTACGACTGTGGCTGTCAAACTTTTTACTATATGTGACACTGTCCACCACAGTGCGACTCAGCTCTGATTGGATGAGGTTTTTAAATGCGGATTTAAACTACTACAAATAAGATGTACCATATTTGACGGACTGTAAGTCGCACTTTTTTCATAGTTTGGCTGGGGGTGCGACTTATACTCAGGTGCGACTTATATATCAAAAATATATAATTTCACATGTTTGTTATTTTCACACTGAGAGCCACTAGAGGGAGCTCTAGGCTTGTGAACCAGTATCTGCTATTCCTGTACGGTTGTACAATGACAAACAAAGTACTTACTTACTGTACCACTGTAAAAAAAAAAAAAAAAACTGTAAAGTTTGGAGTGAGCGAGAAACTTGTGAGGGACTGGCAAAAAGTGGAGGTTACTCTTACAACAATGAAGAAAACAAAAAAAGCTAGTGGCCAGCCACAGCTTGTGGGACAAGTTCGCAAATGGGTGCTTGAACAACATGCTGCCGGGAGATGCTTGTCAACGCGGCGGTTATGCCTCCATGCCCAGGTAGTTCCCAAGGCTGGTGCGACTTATACTCCGGAGTGACTTATAGTCCGGAAAATACGGCAACTTAATTCCCAAATTTCATTATAACCATTTCTGCCAAGTCTTTCCTGATTTGATTAAAATAATTATCTTAAACGTCTGTGTTCAGCGACAGCCTTTGTTGCTTTGTTACAGGGTTTATCTTGATCCCGCCTGCTGTGTGTATGTTTCTTGTGTGTCCTGCGAGATTTACTGTGACCCGTTATGGCAGGTTAAAATGTAATACAGTTTGATTATGAAACATGGGAGAGACGCCCGCTCTCCTGTCACTGTGGCTCTTGACAAACTGCCTTTACGGCGCACGCAACACATATCTTGCTTTGTGTGACTAGATTTCATTCATTTCATTCGCTTGTCTATGTGATGCCCTAAAGGTTGATAGTAAAAGCTTAGTTAAGGCAGAGTTTAATATTATTCATATTTCATATAATCTGAGCGTTCAGTTTCAAATATCGTTTTGCTTTGTGTCTGAGTAATTGCAGCCTGTCGTCGCAATGTTTGAAGCTAATGCCACATCAGATGAATCTTAAGGCCAGTCTGTTCTTGTGAGCTCCTGGGGCATATCACACAGTAATAAAAAAAAACGTCGCACACCAAAGTAAAAGTGAATTTGTGGCTGAGTGAAGCTCCGACAAAAGGAGCCTCATTATCAGGGACAGATTGGGACGTAGACTGCACGGCGGATAATTGGCAAAGTGCAAAGGGTTTATTGAAAAGAGGAGGTATACAGACATAAATCAAGATAATAGCCAATAAAAAGTCCTTTTACTTAGGCTGTTTAATTAGACATAAATATAGATCGAGTAAAAAATTTGATAGAGTTAAACAATTGATAAGTTTGAGTGTGAAGTAATTTGTGTAAGTAAAAACATCCTTATTTCTGCATATCTGACCAAAACCCGAGCTCAAAATCTGGAGACGTTCCCTACAAACACAGTGCCTACTCAAGTGCGTTTTGGGTGCAGTGTTTCGTTTACCTCGACATTTCGGGGTTTGCAGGCTTGCGTGTTTATTTAGTTGTGAGTATGTTGAAGAAAAGTGAACTCTGTAGCTTGCGCGGTGACAGAGCCTCGGGGAGCAGGGGTCACGTGCTTTCTGAACAGTGTTGATTCAGATGGCGCGCTGTTTTTCCTCGGGGGGGCATGGGACACAGGGACACAGGGTTTACAGCCAAGGATGCGCCGCATGGACTTGTGGCTTTCCGTTCGTGGAGCAGGACCTGATCCCCCGGAGAAAACGCCCGTGTAGGTCACACAGGCGACGAAAATGAACCGAGAAGTCACTACATCGTTCCCATATGTTCCCGGCGGGCCTGTGGGGATCATGCGAGATTGCTTCGCGCGAAAGAGGAAAATTCGTAATGGGATTCATTTGAGGACACGGTGACTAGCAGAACATTACTCGCGATAGAATGGCAGACACGTCTCGACGGGTCTAAGGAGCCACCGGGACAACAGGGCACATGCTCCACTTTCAATTTACTCATTTTCACCTGATGGTCGGCTCAGGAAAGGAGGCCAAAAATGAGGGAGATTTAGTCCATGGGCGTGCGCTAAGCCGCGTGCCGTCCGCGGGCTGCCATCAGGAGTGAAATGGTGGACACTGATGACATTCATCAAAAGTTGTAATGGATTCACAGTATGAGGCTGAATAAGAAACTCGAGCGCTGAGGTTTTGAAGGGAGAGAGAGAGGGAGAAAAGCAAGAGAGCTCCTGCTGGCAATATGTGAAGTCAAATCTATTCCCAATATAAGGCAGCAGTGGTTATCTGGGTTTGCAGATTACACTCTAGAATTGAGTAGATATGTGGAAGGATAGAAACTGTGCAAAATTGAATCGCTGGGTGAAAAGACTGCTAGATATTTACCAAATGTACTTTTTATTGCCTTCATGTCAGGTCAGAAAATCAAGTCTTTAGTCGTGCACAGTTTTGAGAAAATATCTGCTTCTACACACCAAGGACTGCAATTAGATTTGGAATTAGATTTGTGTGTTTTTCATAGCCTTTCGTGAAATCTTCCCCTCCGGTGTACTGTAAGCTGAGAGTAAAACATTGGCTGAAAAGACAGAAAAAGACATGAGCAGAGGATGACTGACAGTTGAGCGAATGTGACTGATAGCCGAAGTGATTTGGAGCGATAAACCACGACCGCCCCGACAATAAACACAACAGGAAGCAATAAGTCCGCGTCCGCCCGTTGTCATGGTGACGAAGGGGCGAGACCAGCAGAGGTTAGAAAACTCACTCCCTTTTCCTCGACAATAAATAACAAGACAAAAAAAAAAAAAAGACGAGTTGGAGTCAAGGGATGGGAGCGGAAAATATGGAGTTTATGTGAGCGGCAGGAGGCGAGATAAAACACAACCCCGCGCCCGCAATAAAAGAAGTCGTCCTATGCTTATGTGCCCACTTTGTCATTCTCATTTAATCTCCTTCTTGTAGATTCACAAAACACCGCAGGCTTTGTTTTGAATGTTATACCAAGTAGGTCGGAAAGTGTTGTACAAACGGGTGGTTGCTATCGTCTGCGGAGAGTCTCTGATATAGTAGAAATGGGCTCTTTTAGATTTTCGAAAGGCATTAAGAAGTCATTTCAAAGTACAGATTGTAGCCCTCAGTCAGTCTCTGGAGCTATCGCACAATAGTGAGGAGGATATACTGCCCACATAGACTTGTATCTTTTATTTAACCAAGTTGCCACTGTATCTCAAGTTACTATCTGTGCGTTCTCTCTTCAATAGTACAGAATGAATACAACCTACAGACCACCGGCGATTAATACAAAAACGCATCTGCCTAGTCCAGTATTTATTGAGCCCTGTTTTGGGTGTCTGGAAAGATTGGCACTTATCTCCGATGTGAATGACAGTCTCACAGTCTCCCACCCAGAGCTCGGTTCCTGTGGGGCTGAGCAGGAAGTGTGGACAGACGGACCCGCCCTGCACAGTGTACATTTGCTTCACTTATCGCTATACCACTGGTGTTTATGGACGTCACATGTACTGTACAGACTGACTCCAAATGACTGTGTGCATCAATGTCCAATGTGTTTGAAAATGCCGACTTACTTACTTAGTGTACATCCAGGAGCATTTGTAGATCTAAGAACTACTGTGTTGACAGGTTTTCTTATGTACGTTTTGGACTGTACCAATAATAATAATCAAAAAACATGAGCAATTTTACTGTCTTGCAATTGCGATTAGATTTGCAACTTATGTTTAAAAATCCTTTTCAATTTAATTCAATACTTTATTGCAAATGACTTATTCTTACAAAACGGACATGCATTTCCAAAACATGTTTGTAGCGGTCTAAACTGCAGGGTTAGCAGATTTCATACATGATAAATCCTTATTTTTTGCTGTTCTCAGAGGACATTATATTACCTTAAAGGTGCATTATAGGGATGGGACGATACACTTAAACTCACGATACGATGCACCTCGATATGTCAGAGTCACGATACGATACGTCACGATACGATATCAAAAAAGAAAAAAATATTACTGTATAATAACAACTTGTTTATTTTTGTTTCAGTTGAACACAGGTAAACACAAGAACACTCCCTTAGTGCTGCTCTAACCCGAGGTTAATGTATCTCAGGACTGGTTCTTCTTCAAAAAAAAATAACATATCATTCCTGTGACTTGACATGACGACGCAATGCACCATTCCCCAGATATATATATTTTTTTCATTTAATAATAATAATAATAATAATAATACATCGAACTTGTATAGCGCTTTTTGGACACTCAAAGACGCTTTACATCAGGGGTGGCCAACTAGTCGGAGACCAAGAGCCGAAATGTTCAACCTTGATCCTGTGAAGAGCCACAAAGGCACCGATCATTCGCGAGATCCAGGGGCGGTAGTTTATTGTGATTAAATATAATATGACCGTTATATTTAATCACAATAAAGTATAACTTTATGCCTGGCCTTTTTCTTTTGTTTTAATAATTGTATTAGATGTAATAGTTTTACTCCTCACCAAGATTGAAATAAATGTATATTAAATAAACTGACATTTTGTGCTGTTCTGCTCTGACTGGGATAGAATTATATTTTTTTATTTTTAATGCTGGAGTGTGTTAGTGTGAGGGGCCCTGCCCACTGAGCCCCCTCCTCTGGTTCGCCCCTGGCCTGTGCGCTCAGTGTCTGCAGCTTGGTCCTGACTGGACTGTGCAGAGAACGAACTTTAGGCTGCACAAAGTTCATAAACTTTAATCAGGAGTCTCTGGAGGACGTCTGAGATTCTGTTTTATGTTGCATTTGTTACAGTTGCAGCACATGTGACAGAAAAGACAATGACTTTGCGTATTTCCGCGTTACGATGTCGCGCTTCGCATCATATGCTTCATTAGAGCTCCGCTTTTTTCTATTTCCTAATTTTGATCTTTTTCTGTGAATATGAGGCCAACTTTCATCAAATAAAGAGTAGGCTAATCAGAAACTTGAAATGCACAGAAGCTGATCCCAGTACCACAATCTGCCTGACTGTTGTTTAACCTACATCCCGCTTTGAGTGAGGCTGCTGCACGGGCGCCTTTTGCACGCCGCCTCGAAAAGGAGGGAGATACGGACATTCATGCGTGTAGAGATGGGATCACATGAACTGGTTGGATTTTTGGATTCTTAAAGACTGTTACAGTTTATGGGGAATATGTAGGCTACCATGCGGTTCGAGAGCCGCGTGTTGGCCACCCCTGGTTTACATTAAAAAAAAAAAAAAAAAAAAAAAAAAATTTAATTTCGCGATCCATTTTTTTTTAACTCGATGCATTTCGTCACGTTTTGTATCGCGATATTTCGCCAAACGATATTTCGTCCCATCCCTAGTGCATTATGCAACTTTTTATGTGGAAAAAAAAGTTGATATTACCTTACTTGGTAGTGACCCAGCGGTTGTATGAATGGTCAGCATGGCGCCTTTACTTTCCATCACAGTGGTCACTACAATGGATCAATTGTTTGGAAGGTTTTCACCGCTGACGGACCCTCTCACCAGAAAACCTACAAAACAATTGACACTGGAGCGTTGTAGAGGCCACTGTGATCAAAAGTAAAGGTGAATTATTATTTTTTTTGGCATAAAAAGTTCCATAATGCATATTTGATGTGTAGTGTTGAAAATCGCTTTAAAACAATGGATCTGGTTTGTCCAGTATTATTGCTATGTTATTGCTACGAGTGACCTTTGAAAATATTATTTGGACCGCTGTGAATTGTGCATGACTGGACTCGTCAGGAACTGGCTGTGTTATTGTTTGCAGAGGACCTCGTAACAACCAAGTAATTGCAGTCTTTCTGATTATAAAATTGTGTTAATTAAATTGCAATTTAATTTTCATTGTGATTAATCTCTTGTCTCCATGCAGCAGTCACATTATTGTATTCTCACCTAAGATGACTCCCAAAGACGTGCGCGGTCTACGTTGCAATCAATGCTCAATCAAAGTGAACTGTATTATTTATAGATTTTAACTATAACAAACGACTCTCATCCAGAGTCATCACAGCAGCTTGTCTATGTACAATCAATGGCATGTGAGGCTGAAGGGATGCTGTAGGATTACCTCCCATGACCCTTATGCATCAAATCGCTCAATCTTTTTTATCCCATCTCGACGTGTGAACTCTTAATAAATAATCTCTCGAGCGCCATAGCACAGATAAACGGCCGTACCCTCCGGCTTTAAAAACGGGCTGGTAAACAATACAAGGCGAGTGGGGCTGACTTTACAAGGGCACTGTGTCCAACTGTCTAAGGTCGCCTTTGCCTTGCTCCCGGTGGTGTTTTTAGTGTGGCATTTTCAGGGCAAGAAAAGTAGACTGCTGAGTGCAATATTCAGTTTTTTGTAAATCCCCAGTACAGGTAGTTCTCATAAAATAATGCCTGTTGTTTTGGCTGTCACAAACTTTTAGAAGGGCTTTCATTATTCATCATCAGGCGGTCCCCGAACAAATAAGACTAAATGATGGAAAAAACAGCTCGAGTTTGATTCCACCTTCAGATCTTGTGTGTAACTGTGTTTGCCTGGATTTGTGTTTCTTGAGGGTAGACCAATATTACCATCTGTTCCTGTGTTGCTGTTGTCTCGCTAAATCATTTTGTTTGTAGCATAATTACAGCATTTGTCAAGAAGACACTCGGTACTGGGCAAAACTTTTAGTCTAAAGGGCCTATAGTTGGAGCTCTTTGTAATTTAGTTCACTTTTTTAAGCAAGGATTCCTCTTTTGATTATCCTTTATAGATACAGACCGAATATAGTCACTCGATTAAAAAGAACAGTGGATTAGTTTTAGTAGACTGTTGTTTACACATGTGATATATCATGCATGTGTTTCAAAGCAAGAAACATTTCCCCTTGAACTTGAAGATTTCCAAATTTGAGTGCTGGTCTTAACACATAATATTGCGCGATACTGTATGTCCAGTGACTTGGCTGATATCCATGCCCTAGTGTAAGTGTGTTTGTACAGTGAAGCCTTTGCTTGCTTTAGAAACGTGCACACTTCCATATTGCTATTAGCATGTTATTTTGATGGTTATTGGATTTAAGATTCACCAAAGGCTCGACTTGTAAATATATAAAAAGTCTCCCGCTGCTTATAATTTCTTTCTAGCTTCACATCTCCGACGCCACGGCACTTTTGCTAAAGCTAATTGGTCCAGTCAGCTGACCTTTCCCCGGCCCTCTCCTTCCCAACCCCACACAGCAGGTGGCGGCCTCTCTAACTAATTTCTCCCCTCTCTCACTTTGAAGGCGACAGCAGCGTCACAAGACATAACATCACATGTTTTATTTTTACTACTTTGAGTTTATCGACGGACCACCCACTTGGGTCTTGATCAGCAGCCTTCCCCCAGAGACGGGGCACTTGAGAGAGGTGATGAGGAGGAGAGGGAGGTGTCCCGCTGAAGACGTGCTGCGATAAAGGATATGCCAGAAATCTTGCACCGTCAGTGTGGGTCCTCAGCAGAGCAGCCCATTCAGCATCTTGATCTACTTCTGTATTCAGTGTGGGCTGTACAATAAAAAAACTATAGTGAGCTTGACTATAGCTGGGGCCGTGTTTTTTGTTTGTGTAAAAAAAAATATTTTTATAGATTAGTGCAATCCTCTGAGCAACAGCACCATTTGTTCTGAACATTTATTTGTTCTGGGACTGACCTGTAACTTTATGTAGTGCTGTCTCACTCACCAAATGTCAGTGTGAATTGGTCCCTACAGTCAGGGTTCCTGCTCACTCACTCAAAAGCCCTGAAACCTGCCCAAATGGTGTAGACACACGGTGCAAGCATAATTCCTCCCAATGTATTTTACCTGTTAGAGCTACTGTGCTCCTTCAATGAACCACAGCTACCCCGTCTCTCTCTCTCTCTATGGCAGACTTGGCATCCCTGTCTTGCAATCATCTGCCTTAACCATTTAGGCCTGAAACGCCTGGAAAACAGGCCTGTGAAACTCATGGGCGATTTCAGAAAGGCCCCTGAAAACCTGAAGTTCCTGAAGTATTCAGCAATTGTGTCAGTGCCTACTAAATGATTGATTTCTCAGCCTCTGTAGCAGATAGGAACAACATTCAAAAAGTATTTGAGAGCTTACACTTGTGGATTTATTTAGATACACCTTCACAGAAATAAAATATGTAAAAGCAAAGTGAAATAAAGTATATAGCCCTCTTATACTAAAATATAGGCCTATATTCTTTATGTTAAACCTTTGTAATTTGACTTTTGAGGTCACTTCAAAAATGTCTAGCAGCTTCTCTCTAAACCCAAAACAATATCCACTCCATACGTGTAAGCGTAAACGGACTGTAGCTGGGTTGCAACGCGAAAAAGTGAATATCTCCCGCAAATATTTCATCAAATAACACGAACCAAAAAGTGTTGTGATGCTGACGCTCCCGCGCCTCTATTCTGATGCATTTCATTGGCTCATATATCCAAAAATAGACGTATACGCTTTCCCGGCCTCAATGGTAGAATTACACAAGAGTGTCCCCGCCTTTAATGGTAGAAATGCGGCAATGCTTTCCCGGCCTAAATGGGTTTTAAGCAAGGATAGGTTTTCTCTTTTTATCCGGGCTTAGGACTTGCACAGTTTAAACACACTAGCTTCTGACACCCGTTTGATTAGACTAAAGAGAGATTGCGGAGGGCTCTAACATTAAAGCACTCTTAGGAGCCAGCGCAAACGTGCAGATTTGCAGCTAAGAACCTCTGCAATCATAAGGTCATCTCTGGAGTGCCTTTCCGACGCAAAAACACAAAGAGCTACAAGATCAATAGCTGATTATCAGGCAGCAGCTTGCGGCGCTCCAATCAATTCCAATTTCACTTGTTTAAGGGCGTACATATTATGAATGCTGGGATGTCCTTTTCGTTGTTATGACTACAAAGATGCGATCGTCTATCGAGCCCCTGGGATAAGTTATGGGTTATCCGTTCGACCTTTGCCCCCACTTGTCATCTCTAATGGCAGCTGGCTCACATTAGCGGAGGTCAGTTGTCGATGTGCTGTCGGACAGAGGCTTTGTAGCGTCCGCATTAACAGATCGAAGGACATGCTTGATCACTTTGACTTTGATCTTCTGACTTCTGTGACGGTTTGATAGACTTTTGTCTGATCTTTAGACAAGCATTGAGAAACTGTCAAGTTGGGAGCTCCTTTTTAGATAATGCAAACATATGGCTCGACTCATATAGATTTGTTATAAGATAAGACATTGGCTCAGTTTTCTCTGGGTTTTTCCACAGTGCTCTTGAATACATTAAACCTATTTCCAGGTAGTCTACACAGTACATTTAGTACTTCACAGTGCTATCTCCAGTGGCCATGTTCCAACCAAGGAGTATGCTACAAATGTATTATGATCTCAGTCTGCAAAGGGAAAAAAAGAAAGATATTATTATAGCTATTTGAGTAAAGCCTTCCTCTTTGGCCTTCACATACAGTGTATTGAAAGAGCTGCAAACGCAACTGTGCTGTACTATTTTTCTGATTCATTTTTGACAAAGACATCCACACTTCAGAGGCCTGATCGTCCCTGAAGGGTGCAGCCCTCATAACAGGAAGTAAACTCACAGTGATAACCGAGGACCACAGGAAGTGACCCTTTACAGTTTATTTGACCAGAGGGGATTTGTAGTGGGAAAGGGCAGCCGTATTGATTTTTGTGTACATGCAGGAGGCACAGAGGCGAGATGGGGTTGGATAAGACTTTGATGATGCGAATAGGGAATAGTGCCTCGAGGTCTATGGTTCGAATATGAGGAGTGAAGAGTGGCGATGCGTTCAAGCCCGGGTTAGTTCATTTGTTCAGTTTGTGGTCAGGGATACAGAATGTCTAACTTTATTTATCTGATGCGCCCACTGCCCGATCCTTGACAGCGGCCCTTCCCCGTGGTTCGAGCCTGAACTTTTCACAGATTCTTTTGTTTACAGCTAAGACATGCCGGTCAGTCCTTTTGCACTTAGGTTTAGGCCATTAGTGTCTGGAAATGCCAAGACTGCCACTGCACTTTCCAACGTTGACAGTGGATAAAACAAACTCTTATTTGCGATAGATACAACATACATATGTATAATCAATAGTCCATGCACAGTTGGCTTTTTTTAATAACAGATTTGAAGTAGTCATTTCATCTGACTAGTTTGAATTCTGCAAATGTTGCATGTCATCAAACCATTGATTTATAAACTCCCAAATATCAAAGATTTTTCCACTTTCCACCTTTCAAAGCGACTCAGTACACGAGCTTCCTCAAAGCGTGTGTATATGTATTTTGTCGTCGTAAAATAAAAAATTCAAGTGCCTGGAGTTTATCAATATTTAAAATTAGCTAAGAAGACTTCAAAGCATCTCTCCTCTTATGAATATGCAACAGTACATTGTATCACTGTATTTTTTCCCTCACTTGACACCCATCTGTCTTTGGCTTTGATGCACACCACATGTCGGCCTTCTGTTCTCTCTCTCTCTCGCCCAGCAGGTTTAATAAATGTGACGACGTATGAAATGAGCAACCACTCGCTACCATACGTCAAAGCCCAAACATGATACAGCCCGTATATACTGACTTCAAAGTGTTAAGGCTTTGTTCTATAGGGTGGGATTAGACTGTGCTGCTGGTGAAGCAAGTTCAGTATTAAAGTTAACTTCTCGTCCCATTCATGATTGTCTTATTTGCTCCCATGAAACCTATGCTCTGAACCAAGTTGAGAATGACCTTTTGCATGTTTCTCAAATAAATATTATGCAAAAAAACAGTTATACAAGTATCTCTGAAGTTCCCTTGTATGATAATGACAATGGAGCCTGTATCATCGCCTTTTTTTACCCTGAATTTTTCTTAGACAAATTGGATTTATGCACTCTCGGTCAACTCTTTCATGTTTGGCTCAGTGGGTAAATATTTTGAATACTTTCGTGATTCGATCTTATCACTTCTCTCATTGCCGGGTCTTGCTCATAATAAACCTTTACATTCCATGTGAGATGCCAGTGTTGGTGCTGGCGGGCTGTCCGGGTGGTGCACAGGAAGTGTGCGTGTGTGCGCAGTTGGCTTGGGGGAGAGGTGAGCAGACGAGGGGAGGGATACTGATTAAAATAATAAACAGCTTTGTGGAACAAGTAGAACCAGTGGCCACAGGCAGCGGTAGTCGAGAAGGTGACATCGCATCAACCCAGGAGGAGGCCAAGACTATGGATTGTGGACTTTTCCCCGTATTAAGGAAACAATTTATGAAGAATGCCGTTCCCGAGATAACCTCTTCTCTTTGGTCTTGAGGAGCTTTTCTTTGAGCACGTGGCCTGAGCTCCACAAAAAGAAGGCAGCATTCTTTGACTTAAGTGGCCCAGTCATGGCAGTGATTAGAAGGGTGTGATGGAGGCAGAGCAGTGCCGGAGTGAAGACTACCTTTTTCACGGAGGAAGGAAAACACCATTCAAGTCTTTGCTCAAATAACCCTTCTTCAAATGCTCGTGTGACTGGAGTAATTGACAACAAACAATACCCTTTCTCTGCCTCCTTGCAAACCGATTTCTTCATGTCCAAAGGCTGTGCAGAGAACCATTGTAAAGTTGTTGAAGACCGCCAGACCTGTTCTTGGAAAGCGGCAATTTGTCCTTCTAGTCACACTTGGTTATCTTTATTGCGCACTGTGCAGACTTCCTACTCAAGATTTGTTGGATTTAGCGCCCCGCCGTGAGCCCGCAGCTACGTCTTTGTCAAAACCTCTAGTGGCACCGATCGTCCTCTTTAATCCCAACTCTGAAGCATGACTGCGGGTTAGCTGTCACCCCTCTCTCCGGCTGGAAACCTTTGAGACGAGAATGCGCCGAACATGTGGGGCTCACATTGGGCCGTTCGTGCACGAAAGTTGCCCGTCTGGAGAATTTGGAGACCAGGAGTTGACCTTTTGTCCGACTTCTTACCAAAAGTTCTCTTTCATTTCTTGCTCAGCCCAGGATCCATTATTGATCACTGCCTTGAAGGGATTAGTTTTGACAGTAACCAGTGGAGGACTTCTGCCCTGAGCTTTTATTCAAAGCTTTTAACATTATACCAAGCAGAGAGGATGTAGTCAAGTTTCAAGACCACAACATGATTGGCTTCAACTTTAGCTTACAGGAGTTGCTGTGGACATTTGAGAAGGTAAAGCAGTGAAGGTTCATGTTCTGTATTTTCTGAACTGCAACACTGCCACCATTCATTTCACGTCTCTGTACTGGGGGCCCTAATATGTTCTGTTTTATGAGGTCTGTGCAGTCATTATTGGGCTTATTAAAATGGAATAATTGGTTCTAGCCTGCTTTCCTTGTTATTAGTAAGTGCTACCATGCAGAGCCAGTGCAGGGCAGAGTGAGACTGGGTTCTTGGGTGCAATTTGTCCAAATAAACTCTTCCAATAAATGGGTTATCACCAGCCCATAACAGGCATTATTCAGCCCAGGGGTCAATGTTTATTAGTAACATGTCAGTGGGAGATACTGTAATGAGCCCTCTGCAAAATAATTCTCCAAACTCTTCAACAAGAAAATGTGGCTAACCACTAAGCTCCATATACAGCCACTGATCTTAGAGGGGTTTATCGATACAGTTTTAGTGCTTTTGCTTGTGGCCTGTCACTTTCTTTCATGTCTGATGTTGCCCTCAGAGAAAGCAGTCCTTCATAATCATGTGTTTAAGCATGTGCTTGTCCCTCCATGAGAGTTAAAGAGTCCAATCTGAAAGTACAAGCACCATATTGACCCTATCCAACAGCAGCCATAAATAAAACATAAGCAGCCACAGACAGAGGCCCTTTGTAGCTCGCAGCCTGAAGTGTGCACACATGTGTCTGTGTGGTCTTTTAAGCATTACCCCTGGACTCATATCGACTTGCTCAAAGTCGTCTTTCAGTGAGTAAAATGACATTTACAGAGGCCTTTTGAAAATGTATATGAGAGTCTGTCTGTCCACACAGTCAGCTCCTTCAGAGAGGTGTGTGTGCGCAGGTAACTCCGGTGGAAGTGAAAGTGCTGAAGGGAAATAAGGAAAGCACTTGGGTAATGACTTGAAACAGAGCCAGCTGGCTGCGTGACTGACTGAGCCGCTCACTCGAAACGTGTTGTTCTCTGTGTCTGTGTCTTCACTTTCCTTTTATGACCTTTGTGTTCATTTGATTTACGTCCAATCCTGGGTGATTATCCCGCAGATCGCAGAGCACAGATTTGGCATTCAGTAAATTGCTGCGGCCTCTCATCCACGACTGTTGATGAGACGTTTCTCACTGTAGACGGTCAACATATCTGCGTGACAACAGCTGTACTGACTTGTCACATCATCGGCACATGACAGCCGCTCATGTGTATTCTGTGCGTTGCGTTTGTTTTTACTCGTCTACTTAACATACTTATACAAGCAAATGTAGCGTTTTCATGGCGTCATTAACCAGGTTTGTTGCTGGAGATGTATCTGCGTCGATAAAACTCTGTTGTGCAAACCTAATTGAGTTTTTGGGAAATGTGCCTCTCTCCCACTATCTGTACTATTGAGAAACTTTGTTAATGGCCTCTGTTCCCTTCAGTAACAGCCCAAAGATGGATACATAATAAACATCTCTAGGCTTTGAAAATGGGCCATTTCACACGCAATGACTGATATTACACTTTATTACTTTACTCTTGTAGGCTATAGGTCTCATTTCATTAGCATATCACTGCTAATTTTGTCCGATTTGCAAATGTGCCGGTTACCCGCTGGCGGTCATACCCACATCCATATGGTGTCAGATCCAAACGTCTTTATCTGGGGTGAAATTGTGTGAACTGAGGGCAGTGCCAAAGAGAGAGATGGGGAGAGATGGAGAAACAGAGGGAGGGAGGAGGAAAATGGAGCAGTTTCACACTTCTAAAAATAAAACATTTGACAGGAGTCGTCTTCTTGTGTCAGGCTCCCTTGTGGTCCAACTCTCTCAAACTTGTACTTGTGTAGTTCAGCTTTCTGTTTAGGCATAAAGAAATAATGCTTTGTCACAGTGTACAAAAGCTTTGCAAAGGCATTACCATAGCACTCTGCTCAGTGAGGCAGAGTAATGTAAGCACCATTACCTATCGCAGCATCAGTAGAAATCACTGAGGGAGTTGCTCTTCTTTGGGACAAGCCTCGAGTCCTAAAAAGCTGAAATGCATCTCGTTTTTTTACAGAAATGTCGAAAAATAACTGTAGGACATACCATGAATAATGCACTGTACTGTATAGGTGCCAAGTTTGTTTCCTGCCCTGGTGAGTCTGTACAAATGTTTCAATGCTCATAACGATAATGCATTTTGAAAATATATAAATTTCAGGAATGATCTGTATTGGCAGAATACATTTTTTTTCCGTGAAATTTTTAAATGAGTTCAGTTTTTGGCAAAAGTTGCAAGATCTCTGAAAGTTTGAGTTCTGTCAGGGCACTATTGTTTCGTTGGTATAAAATAAATAATACCTTGGCAGAGATGTGCAATATCTTGTTTGATTTGCTGTCTCTCTATTTTTGTAAACAGAAGCATCTTTGTTCATTTTTTTTGAAGAGTAAGAGTAAAGTGGTTTGTAAAGTATTGCGTAGGCTGACCCTGGAAAAGTTCAGCATTCTGCAAAATCCCTTCAGACCAACAGAACACAACTGCACACTTTTGATCCAAAAATATCCGGCAAAAAACTGCCCACTTTTAGTATTTGTTGGCAAAAATGTACGGTTGCGTTTGTCAAGCCTTGTATGATTAAATGCCAACCGTGTCTGTGTCTATTTGTAGGACATCCAGGCTGAGATCGATGCCCACAATGACATCTACAAGAACGTGGAGGGGAACAAGTCTAAGATGGTCAAAGCGCTGGGAAGCTCCGACGAGGCTGTGTTTCTGCAGCAGCGGCTGGACGACATGAACCAGCGCTGGAGCGATCTCAAAACCAAGTCTGCCAGCATACGGTCAGTCAACAATCAATATCTGTTTGAGGCTTTCTGGTTCGTTTAACTCCTCTTTTAATTCTTATTTTATATCCGTATTTTATCTTGTATTCGATGCTTCGCGTGGGTTTCAGCCTTTAAGTAGTCTAATTTTTTTTAATACATTATTCTTTGTAGATACGATCATTCAATGTGTGTCAATTGAGTGAATATAATTTTTGCACAGGGCATGTTCTCCAAAGTATTTAGCGTGGGAAACGTTTTGTTGTACTATAAAGCAGCATTGTATTTGTCGAGTCCAACCTCCAGCTCTAAAGCGTGGGTATAACACAGAGACTTGAAGTGATTGGAGAGGTGCAGAATGGCTCATAACTTCTGGAGACACAGTGCAACGTCAGCCCACAGTTCAATTTAAATAGATAGGACTGGTGATCTGCAGGGGCGAAGAAAAGTTTAAAGGAAGTGTTTGACTCTGGGCATTTGGCATTTCATGAGGAGAGACGGTGGAAGAATTACAGAGTCATGTAGAGATCTAAAAATTTAAAGTATTCAAGTCAACATTGTGTCAGATACAGCGGGAGGAAAAAGTGAGTACACCGTGTGGAATTTTTCACAATTCTGCCTAAATTGGTCACTAAATGAGGTCCGATCTATATTAAAATCACAGAAATGATTAAACAGTGTCTGCTTGAACTAATACCAAATACCCAAAACATTTACATTTTAGCATATTTTTATTGGCCATAACATGTAAACATTCACAGGAGAGGGAGGAATAAGTGAGTACACCGACTGAATCTCACGTAACTCCAACTCCCAGTGGGGATAGGGTTTTAATGTTGGTGTGCTGTTCCATTTTTCCTCCACACAAGATGTTGTGGGAGAATCATGGTGTGGGGCTGTTTAGTTGCCTCTTGGCCTGAACAACGTGATATCATCAATAGAACAATTAATTCAAAAGTTTATCAAGATATTTTGCACACAACAGCATGTGAATAAGTGAGTACACCCCTGTATTAAATAGCTGGCTGACTCTTCTTTTGCAGCAATAACTGCTTTTCTGTAGTTGCAGATTAGATGCTCACAATGATCAGGATGAATCTTAGACCATTCCTCTTTACACAACTGTTGTAGTTTACTGAGATTCAGTTGGTGTACTTACTTTTTCCTCCCACTGTATATTTACCTACGTTAACCCCGCTGTTTGCTGGGATGTTTCACAGCTTTTTTGTTTGCTTTAAAAAAAAAAGTGTATTTTGTTATAGACGTCATCAGTGCCTTTTACCAATAAAACCGCAGATTTTGCCTTTACTGTTCAAGTTATCATGACAAGCCACATGAAACTATTTACCGTATTTTTCGCACTATAAAGCGCACATAGAAGCCTTTTAACAGTGCGCCTTATATCCCGGTGCGCCCTATATATACATTTCTGGCTAACTGAAAAATGGTTACAGTTATTGCACCGGTTAATAAATTGAGTAATGTTTGAGTTACCTGATTATCCGGCTGTTTTGTTTCACTTTAAAATTGAGGTCAAGAATCACAGGGAAAATGACATTCGTACTGCATCGTGCCGTTTGTTTACAGGTAAACCAGCATTAATTAATGAGCCTTGTGAAAATAAACATTTTCATTGATAATGCGCCTTATAATCAGGTGCGCATAATGGTGTGAAAAATACGGTATGTAAACTTAAATTAAACATTGATCATATGGGTAACTTTCAAAAAAGATTTTATGTAAAGGCCTGCAAAGCACTGACCCCCTTTGGGCGCCGACCCAGCAGTTGAGAACCTCTGCAATTGAGTGGTAGATACTGGATGAAACCAGATAAACTCATGTAGAAACTCCTCGGTGACTCTCGTGTGGGTGGAGAGATGTGATGATTACGAGCAGCCCATTAAGCCCTAATTGCTGTACATGTGTAATTAAGGCTCTCTCTGTCAGCATCGATAGTAGATGTCTTTACACTGTGTACAGGTGCATTATGGTCAAAGGTGTGCCATTAGCACATCTTTCATGTTACTGCCATTCACACAATTACACATTTAACCCTGAAGGAGGCACATTCTTCATAAAGTAAAATACTTTGAAGGTCTTCCTGTTGAAGTAAATAATATAAGAATATAATTCTTCCATCTGCTCCTTTCTGATTATGGAAATGTAAAAAAACAAAAGTGAAGTGTGAACTGTATGTGGCTTGTACAACTATGCATTTTCAAGGAATAAAATAAATGATTATGAAGTAAGGGATACTTTTATTGTCCCCTTAGGAAAATATGTCCTCTACCTTCGGGCTATCCCACGGGAAACCGCTGTGCAGTTCTGGGAGATTCTTGTTAATCTTGAGCTAATTATGTACGATAGGTTAATTCTCCAGCCAGGTGTTTCTGACCATTAGCCTGGTTCCACATCTGCAGATGGGTCCCCGAGCGCCAGCCCAGGGTGACAGCTCACTGCTCCTACAGGTCGCCCCAGTGGCATTAAGGATGGGTCAAATGCAGAGAATTTCTCTGTGGAGATTTATATAAAGTATAACTAAATTTATGTTCATGGTTCAGAAGCACCAGGCTGATGGATTAGCATAGTATATCATACCACAACACCCAGAATGCCATATGCCAGATTCGAGGAGAGCATGCAAACATCACACAGACACACACAGGACCTCATTACTGTGATGCTACTTCATAATCTACTGCAGAAGCAGATTAAGTGTTAAGTACCGTATTTAGTTGTCCAGCTATGATAGTATCTTGCAATACTTTACCAGAAAATAGAATAGACCCTAATAGACTGTTTAGCACTTGGGTACCTGATCATGATGGGCAAGAGCTTGTGGTAATCCGCTTCTCTGAATGTGTGGTGCAGGGCTCACCTGGAGGCCAGTGCAGAGCGCTGGTCCCGGCTGCTGGGTATCCTGGAGGAGCTCTGGAGGTGGATCTGCTCAAAGGACGAGGAGCTGACCAAACAGATGCCCATCGGAGGAGACGTGCCCACACTACTACAGCAGCAAAACCATTGCACGGTATGTTCCAATGCGACAAGACTGTTGTGGTATCACCCATATTCTTTCTTTTAGACATGAACAAATGCACTCATAACAAATCAACATCGTCATGCTTCCTAATTTTAACAGACTCCCTGTTATTACAAACCCGCAGCTGTGACTTTATGTTCTTCAAAGGCTCATCTGGACACATCATGGTTCATTTATAAAAGCGTGGACCAGCTAATAACTAGGGTAATATTTCGTATTCATGCATATTTAAGGTCAACGTAAACAGAATAAACACAAAAACACCCATGAAAGTTATTTGCGTCTGACTTCCTCTGTGTATCACAGGCATGGCTGAAATCACTACTATTGTCACACTGTTTTTCTGCTGCATCATTTATTGTGAACGTTTATATTTTGCATGTAATTGCGGTCAGAGGAGTGACTCACCCTGTGGCGACTGTTTACTCTCAGTCCGGTGGCCTCCACGCTGCTCATGGCGCTCTTGACATCGTAATGTGTTTCAGCCCGCTCTCTGCTCTATTATTTCACTCCACAAAACGCCTTGAGAGTGTTCATTCATTTTATTCTGAGGCCGAGTCAGAGATCGCTGTGACAAACCAAAGGCGCTTCTGTCAAATACACATGGCTAGTCATGAAGGCTATCGTCATGCGCAGATGCTTCTGCAGAAATAAGAGCAACCTCAATTTTTCTCACTACGTCACTTTGATAAGTCCAGTAGACACAAAATGAAAAAGTTTGGGATAAAATGCTTTATGTTGATGTAACTAGCCAAGAACGCCCATAGAGTAACATTTGCCAAAATAGTTAAAAAATAAATAAATTAAAAATAGGGAAAAGAGCGATGGAACAACTCTGTAACTGCTTAGTCACATCCAACACAAATTCCGCCCTTCAAGGTGTTTGATTTGGTCTGCAAGTGCAAGGGTGTTGAGATTTACAAAGGTTATGGACTACAATTCATTTGTGCACTGATTACAGTCAATAAATGATTGGGAGACCAAACTAGTCTTTTTTTCCAAACACAATTAAGAGAAACTTAAGTATGAATCTGTTTGTCTCTTTACAAGCAAAGCATATAAACTTTATAAACGCAATTGTGCATCATCAACCTCTCTGACCTGCCAAACTTGCCATTAGACTGAGCCAGTGTTGCATCAAATGCAGTTCAAAAGCTGACAGACTTTATTGAATTTTGTAAATCATTATCAATGGATTTATTTCACTCAAAGGTTGATGCTTAGACTCTGAAATGCACTGAGAGTTGAAAGTTTACTGGCAGGTATAATTTACAAAGTACTGCACCCTCTGGAGCCATGTCCTCGCTAATAACACATCACTGAAGCCATCAGACAGTAATTCCAAATGCAGAAGTCAGAAGCTATTATTTCAAATTGTTCAAGATTCAAGCGGTGGCCTTATTTCACTTCTGTTAACTCGAGTCTATGGCATAAAGTTCTGAAATATCTTCGTCATCGTTCTAAAATAAATCCTGTTTACACTCGACCTTGTCTTTTGCGAGGCGCTTGTGTGATCAACTCTACTCCCCTTGTCCTTCAGGTAACAAATTGGGAGCATCCGTGGGCCTTGAAAAATGTAGTAATTATTGTACACAGATTTTGGCCGTATTTTCTTCAGGTCTTTGTGACCCTGAAGAAGAGGCTTTAGCTTAAATGGCAGCCTCACTTATAGACTTTTGGTTTGTCCTTTTCATTTTGGCGTGTTCACTTAGTCATACTATTATTCTCATGCGGCCCCTGTCATAGTGAGCTAAATGGCAGTCAGTGAGGCTGCAAGGACTTTGATGGTTAAATGGAAAAACCTGTCTCTGTTACCGGGGACGACTGAAGATAAAAGCAGCGCTTATGGTACTTACACCATTAGAAAGAAGTAGAATTTACTGGGCAGGAAAGTACCACTACTTATGAGAGATGAACATGAAGAAATGAAATAGTAAAACGTTTCTTGCAGGAATACTTAACCACTTAATCCCCGCCTTAACCAAGGGATTAAAAGCCCAACTAGTATATTCTCTAGTTGGGCTTTTATTTTTCCTTGCCGTGTTGCCGTCACGTTTATAAACTTATTTTTCCATGGCTTTTTTGTCATGTTTTTGTCACATTTGTGTCACTCTTTTGTGTTTTTTTTGGTAACGTTTTTGTTGCTTTTTTGACACCTATTTCGTTAGTCTTTTTTGTTGTTGCTTTTTTGTCACTTTTTGTGCTCTTTTGTCACATTTTAGTTGGGCTTTTGGGGGTTTATTGTTGTTTTTTGGTCACATTTTTTACACTTTTTTCGTCACTTATTTGTTGCATATTAATCCTCATTTTCCTCTCGTTTTTGTTACTGTTTTGATGCTTTTTTTTTTCAAGAAGCTTTTAGATTTAGGAAATGCAAAACTGGAGAAAACGTGGTTGATACCGGTTGGGGTTAAGAGGTGAAAATATATCTGTTTCAGAATATAAACAAGATAATTCTACATATAATCACCAGAAGCATTATCAATGCATCATCATCATTTATCTCACTCTAGTTGTCTAGTGTCTCTAGTTATGACAAGACAATTAAAATAATTAACCAATGATGAAATTATGTGAACATAAAGCTGCAGCATTGTTTGTATTCTCCTGCATAATTGGATCATTTCAAAATGTTATTTCATCAGATACAAACAAGTTTTAGGTAAAAAAAAATGACAGAAGGTCTTAGGATTTAAACATCCTATCGTTTGACCCATGCTGTCCTCTTCTTTTTAAAACATTAATATAAACAATTTCAATTATCTTTTGTCAGTGTCCAGCTTATTAAGCCCAACAGCTCATTCAATAAGCCCTTTCGGATCAGGAGCTCGTGGCCATTATAACGGCTCTTATCTTCAAACTGCACATGGCTTTATGTCTTCGGCCAAAGTATTAGAGGGAGTGGATGGGTCCAAGGTGGTCCCTATTTAAATGTGTAGCTTTGTCTCTCCAGCCCTCTCTCCGTATGATAAAATGTCCACACAATTACCCCTCTCTGCAGGTGAGAGACAGAAACAGCATCTTAATCATTGTGCCTGAATGATGGATCGGTATCATTCGTTCTGCAGGGGACAGGTCAAACTGGAGAAATTCACGCAACTTCCCCTCCACAGTTTAATCTAATCACCCGGGGCGATTGTATGAGTTTTATTTTAATGTTTTTCTTTTAAATCGTGATCAAAAATTTGAGAAAATCTTAGTATGATTAACAAAATATCATCCACATTTCTGGCTATATACACATAATCTTATCTAGTTGTAAAGTATTGAATCTGTTATTTGTGCAAAAGGTTAGAGGCTGTTCTATTTCTAGGGCTTATTTTCTTGTAAGAAAACGATGAGCTTGAGGATTCTGCAAACAGACAAAAATGGCAGGTTTTTGGTCGCAGATAAGATGTTTAGCCGAGTTTTAAAAGAAGCCATGATGTGACGTTATCGGACCACAGCCAAAGCATCCGGCCCCATAGATAAAAAAACACACACACACCATTCGGGCACCCAAATACCAAACTCAGACATGACGGCTCAAAAAAAAAAGACTTAAGGTCAATGTCTCTCAAAAAAGCTCTTTGATCCAGCGGTCTCCCGTCTGTCATCAAATCCAGACAGTAAATGGTGAAACTATTACAAAAGACAAAGTAAAAAGATCCACCTCTTTTGTCTTGTGCACAGACTGTTTCGCTCTTATCACTCACTGCCAGCTGGGATTTGGAAGAGAGAGGAAAAAAAAGCTATTCTCCCAACTTGAAAGCTGCGTTGTCTTTGATATTGTCCTCTCTTACTTTGTACAGATTTTTAAATGTGTGTAGTATAAAAAGGCGTGTTGACCTTTGATACTTTCTGAACTCCGAGTCAACCCACGTTATTACAGACTAAAGAAATGTATCAGAAATGTGTCATCATTCTTTGTTTATGAGTTTGCTTGCTTACACATAAAAAAAAAAGAAATCTTAGCATTTCCTATGACTGAAGACATACCAGAGGACTTTTTTGCACGCTCAATTAAAAACAAGAAAGAAAAGTAATTCGGTACAGACAAGATAATTATTAACCTCTTAACCCCCACCTGAACCCAGTTTGGCTTCACGTAAATCTAAAAGCTTAGATTAGATCAATGGCCGCTGGTTGCGCTGCTTTACGACCACGACGCCAGGGGCCGACATTGCTGCAGTACCTCCATATAGGGGCGGCAGAACAAGCTAGTCTTCCATAAGCAAGCATTGCACTTTAGACACATTCTAAACAACTTTAAAGCCTGGTGCCTAATTTTCCTAAACTTTCTACAGCTAGATATTCCTCCTGTGATAACGTTGGGTTAGGCACAATTACAGGGACCAGGCAGGTTTTCGTTAAGGAACATTTTAGAAGTCTTGTATACTAATGAGAGCCGGACTTTGATTGACAGGCCGTTAGCATGACAGCTAACAGCGTGGGCGCGGTTACTACCGAACTACATGCCCCGCGAGGGCCGAGTCTGCAGTGAAGATCCGTCCCTTATGCCCTTTTTAGGAACATGCTCCGTCAGAGCTGGGTAGGAGGAGACTGTAAATCCGCCATGATTTCCCTTTCGAACGTAGTTATTACGGCAGATGGGGAGCATTGAGGAGACGAAGTCTATTAATATTATGTCTATGGATTACATTAGATTGGTTTATTTGAAAGGGGACAGTGCAATTTCATATAACACATGAACACACATGGTTAAAAAAAGCCAGAATTAGCCAGAAGGCTATTTTTCATCTGTAGTCCCCTGGCCAAGAAGTAAAAAGGCATTAAAATACAATTACAAGCACCACAATACATGTACATGTCCTTGACAGATCAATAACAACAATATAAATGACTAAATAGCTAAAGGCACACAGTACCTGTTACAATATTAAAACACACAAAAAACACATGTTCAAAAGGCTACATTATCCAAATAGACAGCGCAACTGGCGTCTTGAACAAAAAGTGTAAAAAAAAACGACAAAAATTAGACAAAAACTAGGAGGAAAATGTAACAAAAGAGCCTCAAAAACGTGACAAAAAAGTGTGACGACAAATATAACAAAAGAGCTACAACAATGTGATGAAAAAGCGATGAAAGCGCAACAAAATAGTGGCAAAAAGGGATAAAAATTTGGCAAAAATGTGATCAAAACCCAACAAAAAAGCAACGAGGGAAAACATTTTTTTTCCAAAAGTTTCAGTTTGAGGATAAAGACCCATTCACATCAGTTTCGTAGGTCTTAGCTTTCAAATGAGGCACTGGCCTATAGGCTGTGACCTTATGGATTTGGGCAAAGCTGAACTGGAGAAAATGTGCTTGGTTAAGGCGGTTGTTACCTAAGCCTTAACACCAAGTGAGAGACTACAAGCTCATTACTAATAACATGTCTAATACAATAAATAAACCCAAGATGAACTTATGCTAACAGACTTACACCACATGCCCCATAATCTCTGCATGTTGTTAGCAAATGAGTTGCTGCGTTAGTCCCAAAAGGGAAAAGGCTAAAACCTGTTGAGAGAATGGCATTTATCAAAATAAGCTGTTTTGCTAATTAGAACGCTTTCTGTCACAATTGTTCCCATTCGTCAACTTCACTATTTGCCAGAAATGCTCCTAAGCTCCCTTTTATTTTCAGAGTCAACCAATTTATTTCTGTATTGAATCTTTGTTTACCTAAATCTCACATTATTATTCTCAGCCGAGCGGTAAACATATCGCTCAAACAACCTCTTCTTCGCACTCAATTCTTTCTTAATCCACTTTAAGCCACTAACAAATCAGAATGGGCGCCCGGACTAAAGCTGCAAAAAACCCCATGGAGTTGCCTCGTGTTGCTGGTGGGTGTCTTCGCTCTGAGCTACCCCCACTATTTCCCCCCACATCACATCTCATTTTGTTTCTATCTCTCAAGGTCCCCTCTCGGCCCTACCTGCCTATTACGGCTCCTCCATGCGAGCTGCGAGGAAATCATTGGAACGGAGCGCGCCGTATATTAGGACGGGTGATCTAATTTGTGTCCGACGGGGGAGGCTTTCTCTGTCCCGCTCCGGAGTCACGCTGTGTAAAACTGCATGAACTTTCGATCTGATAGAGGCATATTTCTTCGGAAGGCAAGGGCTGTCCCGTCTAGTTCAATCGCCGCACGTCGCAAATTTGATCATGGCGAGCCGGCGTCTTCTTAGGCTGTCAACATAGGTCTGTGTTGTTTTGCATAGACGGGAGTGTTTTTGGCATCTCATCTCATCAGGACGTCTTGTTCGATCGGTTCAAGATGACCCCAAAAGGACCATTTCTACCATCTTGCTTGAAAAAATAGCCTTCATTTTTGGACAGATTTGAATATCGCGTGCCTGTTTTTTTTCCCCCCTACTTTCTTGGAGTCCTCACCAACCTACATCACTCCACCAAGTCCCCTCTGACTCGCATGAAACATAATTCAGCGTTTCATGTTCTATCTCCTACATCATAGCGAGGTTAGCGATCAAATGTCCCGACTGCACCTCGGAACGCCGCGTCTGTGATGGTAATCCCTGCGGGGTTTGTGCAAGTGCGAGCGCTCCGACTTTATTCAGGCAAATCGTTTCGCTACTTTCACCAGTCGACCCAAAGGAGATGCCCGGGTTGACCCCCATTCCGTTTTTTTCACTGTGTACTTAGCCTCGTGTGCCGTACTTTGCTAAGCCTCCTGTCTGTTCTGTTTCTTTTTTTTTTTTTTTTAACCTTTCCACTTAATGGGCCCGGGCAACGCAGGAGTTGTGTTACGCAGCAATCACCTAATTAGTCTCCAAGAGCGTTGTTTATCAGGCCTCCAAACCTGACGCAAACATCTGCTCGTGAGTCTGCACTTGTTTTTTTGTTTTTTTGGGGGGGGGGGGGGATATCTGATTCAAAAATGGTTCAGAATGTGGCGTACATTAAAACACATCCAGGTGCATCATTATTTGGCAAGAACATGTTAAGTGATACAGGATAATATAATAACTACACCTTATTTAACCTTGATAAGTTGATGAGTTAATTCATCATGAACAGTTCATTAGTTAAGTGTGACTAACACTTAACCTGTTACCCCCCGGCCTTGACCGAGCGCATTTCCAGCTCGGCTTTACCCAAATCTGAAAGCTTACAGCCTATAGGCCAGTGCGACGCCTCATTTGAAAGCTAAGACCTACAAAAACGGATCGTAACTTTTTTCTCGCGTTGTTTCAAGAGTTTTTGTCGTGTTTTCGTAGCTTTATTGTCACCTTTTTTGTTACTCTTTTATGGCTTTCCTATGTGTTGCTTTGTCGTCACTCTTTAGTTGCATTTTTGTCTCTCTTTTCGCGCATTTTTGTCACATTTTGGAAGTGTTTTTGTTGTGTTCTCGTCTTTTTTTTTGGTCACTTTTTGTTGCTTTTTCATCGCTCTTTTGTCATGTGTTTTTGTCACTTTTTTATTGTGTTATTATTGCTTTTGTACGGCATATTTTTGTCGCTCTATTTTTCTAACTATTAATTATGAGTTAGTCATTAACTGTAGTAGTGAAGTACTTATTAAGTGTCAGTCAGAGCATTGTAAAGGCCTACGCTACAGAGTGGGGAGATCTTACTAGCCCCCCAGAGAGAGAACATTTTGTCTGAATAGTGACAGTTTTTGCGATTGCTTAGTTGCAACCTTTCAAAGTGTGATCTAATAGCGTATCCCAGCCGGATATTGGTTGAAGATGGCGCCTCTCTCAATACGCCGGGCTCACAGAGGGTTCATTGGCAGTTCATACCTGCTGGGAAATGCATTAATTACCCTTCCTCGAGCGCCAAGTGTCAAAGAAATCCATTTGCTTTAATATTGAAATGATCTTTTCGCTCATTAACTTAATACAAGGACTCTTTGCCCCATTTGCAGTCGGTCATTATTGCAAACTTGAATTGATCCGCCGCTCCCCTTGTGTTTGGGACCGACAGGCGCTGCAGACGGAGCTGAAGGAGCGCGAGCCTCTGGTGATCACCACTCTGGACCAGGCCCGGACGTTCCTCGCCGACCAGCCCATAGAGGGACCGGGAGAGCCACGCAAGACCTCGCAGCAAAAAGCAGGTTTGCATCTACACGGGTTTCACTCATTGGCCAGTTGCATACTTTATTAAAACCTTATCCGGTTGAGTTGCACTGACTTGAAACCGCCATTTAAACAAAAAGAGTTTGTGCCGCCCAGTAGAAGAGTGGCCATTTTTGGAGCGGTAGTTTTCCATCATTTTACCTTGGCTTTAGTTCATCTTTGTTTAATTAAAAGAGGTATTATCTCGGAGATTTATGTGCTTGAGACACTGCCAGCAAAACTAAATCAACACTGCCAGAGATGAATGTTTAACCATCTTTTACTTACCAAATTATTTTCCAGGGCAATAAAAAGTTGGGAGTCCTGTCTTTTGGGCCCCAAAGGGGAGCCCTTACTCGATCCAATCTTCAAGTTAAATGGCCTCCCTGTTCTCATATCAAACCGCTGGTACTATCAATATATCCAGGGCATGAATTAGAGATTGAGGCGCCTCATTCAGCATTCCTCCTCTGTCTCTCTTTGGATGCGGCGGTGGAAGTCTTGGTTATGTCAGCACATTTCCCTTCAAACCCAAAAGCCTACTGTGTAAATAATTGAAACGACCCGTGGGGGCAGTGCAGGGGTGTGGCGCGACTTCAGAGCGCGGGCCGACAGCTTATTGTCTGTGATCTGCAATACACCACTCCGGCCCCATTGTATAAATAGATAAATAAAAGACGAGATCCAAGGCTGAAGGGTTGGATTTTCTAGAGCGACGGGTGGTGTAATTACATTTCACTCATTTAGCATCTTAAAATTTTGTTTTATATTTGAAAACACCCACCCGCTGTCGGATCAGTGAAAGTATTATTAATTACAAGTCCCATCAAGAATTGTATGTGCTAAATACTCTCTTATTGATTGACTTTTGACTCAGAATGTTACTGTAGTCACTTTGGTCGATTGAGTAAATGGCTAGTTGCTGTAAAAAGTAGTAGAAATTGTTAGTAATTTTTTGAATAAAGTAAATGTCCAAAGGTACTCCACTACGAAAACTATACTTTGCATTGATTCAGTATGTTCTGAATAGGGCTGGGTAAAGTGTGTAAAATTTTTTAGATACTTTAATGATACTTGGTTTTCGATACCGATACCTGAGTAGTACTTTTACCGATACCTATGCTTGTCATATTGAACTATAAAACACAATAATAGGCAGCTGAGAGGTACCGGCAGGCCAAGCGTGCTGCAGCTCGTGCAGTCGCAGAGGCAAAAACTCGGGTTTGGGAGGAGTTTGGAGAAGCCATGGAGGAGGACTATCGGTCGGCCTCGAAGAGATTCTGGCAAACCATCCGGCGCCTCAGGAAGGGGAAGCAGTGCTCCACCAACACTGTTTACAGTGTGGGTGGGGGGCTGCTGACCTCGACTGGGGATGTGGTCGGGCGGTGGAAGGAGTACTTCGAGGATCTCCTCAATCCCACCGTTACGTCTTCCGATGAGGAAGCAGAGGCTGGGGACTCGGAGGGGGGCTCGTCCATCACCCAGGCTGAAGTCACCAAGGTGGTTAGAAAGCTCCTCGGTGGCAAGGCCCCAGGGGTGGATGAGATTCGTCCTGAGTACCTTAAGTCTCTGGATGTTGTAGGGCTGTCTTGGCTGACACGTCTCTGCAACATCGCGTGGCGGTCGGGGACAGTGCCTCTGGATTGGCAGACCGGGGTGGTGGTCCCTCTCTTCAAGAAGGGGGATCGGAGGGTGTGCTCCAATTACAGAGGGATCACACTCCTCAGCCTCCCTGGTAAGGTCTATTCCAGGGTGCTGGAGAGGAGGATTCGGCCGATAGTCGAACCTCGGATCCAGGAGGAACAATGCGGTTTTCGTCCCGGTCGTGGAACACTGGACCAGCTCTATACCCTTCATCGGGTGCTCGAGGGTTTGTGGGAGTTCGCCCAACCAGTCCACATGTGTTTTGTGGATCTGGAGAAAGCGTTCGACCGTGTCCCTCGTGGTGCCCTGTGGGGGGTGCTCCGGGAGTATGGGGTCCGGGGCCCTCTACTAAGGGCTGTCCGTTCCCTGTATGACCGTAGCAGGAGTTTGGTTCGCATTGCCGGCCGTAAGTCAGACCTGTTCCCGGTGCGTGTTGGTCTCTGGCAGGGCTGCCCTTTGTCACCGGTTCTGT
Source organism: Proterorhinus semilunaris (assembly GCA_021464625.1). Taxonomy (NCBI): domain Eukaryota; kingdom Metazoa; phylum Chordata; class Actinopteri; order Gobiiformes; family Gobiidae; genus Proterorhinus; species Proterorhinus semilunaris. Next base: position 15,567,849 of record CM038359.1, read on the forward strand.
TCATTACCTTTATGGACAGAATTTCTAGGCGCAGCCAGGGGCCGGAGGGTGTCCGGTTTGGGAACCTCAGAATATCATCTCTGCTCTTTGCAGACGATGTTGTTCTGTTGGCTTCATCAAATCAGGACCTCCAGCGCGCACTGGGGCGGTTTGCAGCCGAGTGTGGAGCGGGCGGGATGAGGATCAGCACCTCCAAATCTGAGGCCATGGTTCTCCACCGGAAAAAGGTGGTTCTCCCGCTTCAGGTCGGTGGGGAGTCCTTGCCCCAAGTGGAGGAGTTCAAGTATCTCGGGGTCATGTTCACGAGTGAGGGACGGATGGAGCGTGAGATCGGTAGACGGATCGGTGCGGCGTCAGCAGTGATGCGGTCGCTGTATCGGACCGTTGTGGTGAAGAGGGAGCTGAGTCAGGGGGCGAAGCTCTCGATTTACCGATCGATCTACGTTCCCACCCTCACCTATGGTCATGAGATTTGGGTAATGACCGAAAGGACAAGATCGCGAATACAAGCGGCCGAAATGAGTTTCCTCCGCAGGGTGGCTGGGCGCACCCTCCGAGATCGGGTGAGGAGCTCAGTTACCCGGGAGGAGCTCGGACTCGAGCCGCTACTCCTCCACGTCGAAAGGAGCCAGCTGAGGTGGCTAGGGCATCTGTTCCGGATGCCTCCTGGTCGCCTCCCTCGGGAGGTGTTCCAGGCATGTCCCACTGGGAAGAGGCCTCGTGGAAGGCCCAGGACACGCTGGTGGGACTATGTCTCCGAGCTGGCCTGGTGTCGTCTCGGGGTCCCCCCAGAACAGCTGGAGGAGGTGTGCGTGGATCGGGAAGTCTGGGCATCTCTGCTGAGACTGCTGCCCCCGCGACCCGGCCCCGGATAAAGCGGAAGAAAATGGATGGAAACACAATAATAATGTTAATTTATTCCTTTTTCTTCCATTTCATTTATTTTGCATTTGTATCTTTTATTTGAGGTGAAACAACCAAGAAACTTCCTTGAACTACAAAAGGGAAGAAAAAAAAAACACTTTCCAAGTGTGTTTCTCCCTTTTTTAACCCTCCGCCCCCCCCCCACCTTCCCTAAATTTTTTATTTTTTTCTCTAATTTTTTCCCTCCCAATTCTTCCCCAAATGTTCCCAATTTTTCCCCTTTTTATCATCAAGATTTTATATTTCTTTTCAGTACCTGCTTTCTAAACTATTTTTTCAATACCAGTAGTATCTAAACCTATTTTTTTTTTTAATACCAGACTGGTATTGTTTAACGGTACCCAGCCCTAGTTCTGATGTACAGTAGTAAATCTAGAAAACCCATTATTTGCAAACTGAATCCAAAGCAAAGCCAGCTGCTGCAGGGTGCACAGTTAAATGTGAGCTTCCTATTGGATAAAAGCCATAGGTCAGACCCCGCTATGCAACAGGTGAGAATGGCAAATTCGGTCTGTTCACTGGAGACGAGACCCCATGAGCTTATGAAAGCTGCACAGACTTCTTTGTTGTAAAAGCAGTACTTCCAGAGCCGCTTTTAACTCAACTATTTCTTTGTCTGAGTTCTGGGATGTGTCACAATTATCTCATCCTCTCTCCTCTCCTCCTGCACAGCTCATTCTTCAAATCCCGACTCTCCCTGTCTTAGCCTTTTCTTTTGGTCACTTTTATCCTCAAACTCTCCTCCAGCTGCTTTCTCATTTCATATTCCTCCCTCTGCACCATTTCCAATAGTAACCCTTCTTGCTTGTGTTTCCGAGCCTTTTGAACTCACTCCTGCCTTCTTCCTTAATGTATTCTGCGCCCTGTTCACCTTTAAAACTTCACTCAAACTTTTTTTCTGAAGCAACAACTACAACAACAAAACTTTGAGTGTTAATGGCTTTCAAAGCATTTGGGGCAACTCTAAACTCCAGAACCTTTTTCTATTCGCCCCCGATCAGACATACAGTATAGTTCATTTTTAATATGCAGTTGCTTGTGTCTTTGCAGACCTTACCCCGGAGGAAAAGGCCAGAGGGCTAGCCCGAGCCATCCGGAAACAGACCGGCGACGTAAGGGAGCGCTGGGAGAGGCTCAAGAGTCACGTGGGGGGATGGCACAGTCAGGTGGAGAGGGCCCTTGACAGGCTACAAGAGCTCCAGAGCTCCATGGACCAGCTGGACCTGCGGCTCACCCAGGCAGAGGAGGCCAAGGTCGGGTGGATGCCAGTGGGAGACCTCCTAATAGACTCTCTGCAGGACCACATCGACAAAACCACGGTGAGGCGCGATGAGCTTCCAGAGCCACTCAACTAGATGATGAGACTGGAATAGTTGGAATCGTCTTTGTGATTGTCTTATTGCAAAAGGTTTTGCAAGACATTTCACCGTCTGCGCCTGTGAAAACGTGTTTACCAGTGCCAGTCTGGTATCGAAAAAAAAGGTTTAGGTACTACTGGTATAAAAAAAAATAAAAGATATCGAAAGCAGGTACCGAAAAGAAATATGAAAACTTTATATTCAAGGAATTGAAAAAAACTGTAGAAAAAAAATGACAATTTGGGGAAGTTTGAAAAAAAATACACAGAAAAATTGGGATGTTTTTTCTAATCTTTTGTAGTTAAAATAAGTTTCTTTGTTGTTTTTCCTCAAACCAATGATACAAATGCAAAAGAAATGAAATGGAAGGAAAAGGAATACATTTACATTATTAATCTGTTTTATGGTTCTGTCTGACAAATACTTACTAGCATCGGTATCGAAAAAAACGTTAACGTACTGGTATCGAAAAAAATGTAACGGTACCTGGCCATACTGAAGAGTGAAAGAATAATGAGTCAACCTTTCGGAGACCTGTTTATAATCTCGCTTTTACGGAACTACAATAAGATTAGTCTTGCTGCGACTTCTAGTGATTTTTCCTCCTAGTTGAAATTACCAATTAAATCTGCATAAATTGATTCCATTCGTTCATTCCTCAAAGCCGCTCCGATGCACTCTTTCCGATAATGATTATGACATTTTCGAATTGTAATCAGTTTGAGCAGATTATTTTTCCCGAGGCGAAAAACATTTAAAAAAACAAGCAGACAAATTACTGTTTTCTGTAACGAAGTCACGCTCGCCACTGGAAAACAAAAAAAGCCCAAGTCACGGTTGTGGGTTACACGAAGGGAAAACCATAGCTCTTGCATTTGTTTAGCTCGCTATTACATCACCCACGTTCTGCCGCTGCCTCCACATGGCGTGACAGTGCGCGGATATGCGCCCAATTAAACCCATTCAAAACCGAGTTGTGTTGGAAAGCACTTGAGAAGTCGCACCATAAAGAGATTGCAGTCTCAAAAGTATCCGCGCAATCATGTGCCACTCGAGCTCGAGGTACAGCAGTAAATTGTGTATTGACAGCCTCAGGGAGTTTGAGTTAAAATTCCGGCGCAAACAAAGCCTCAGTTAGAAACGTGATTTATTTCCAATTAGGGTTTATGAGGTCAATGCCGTAAACAAGACAAAGACAAACAGCAGCGGAGACAAAATGGAGGAGCGACTCTGCAAGTGATAATAAAGTGATGAGGTGCAGAAAGGCAGGTTTTCTAACACTCGTTCAAACGTGTGCAGGCGTTCAAAGAAGAGGTCGCCCCGTTGCGTCAGGACGTGAAGGTTGTGAATGAGCTGTCCTCGGAACTGACGCCTCTCGACATCCAGCTGTCCTCCACCGCCTCGAGGCAACTGGACCAGCTCAACATGAGGTGGAAGCTGCTACAGGTGACGAAGTCCTTTTTGTTGTTGTTGTTTCGTATCCACAAAAACCTGCCTGGAGTTGTGTTTTGAGCAGCACCTCTTCAGAGTGTTGTAATGCCTCATTTTTTTTTTAAAAACAGGCCTATTTTATCTTTGTAGATGGGAGCAAGTTCCCCACAAAGCAAATGATCGGTTGATTGTCATTAGCCGGTTTCATTTTACCGGCCCAAATAGTGCAGCACCTTGTAGAGAAGTAATAACCCAGTGCCAACTAAGCCTTGAGAATGAGAAGAGCAAATTTGCCGCTGGATTTTGTGTAACACACTTTCATCATCCTTGTTTCCAGAGATTTGCTTTTTAATGCTTTCCTTTTTCTCGTTGTGTGTGTGTGTGTGTGTGTGTTATTTAAGTCTAACTCCTCTTGGACTTGCGTCTTGTCTCTCTCACTAGAGCCCACCTCTGTTTCTCAATTTACGAAACACATCAGTGGACATGTCTCACAGCGCTCCTTTCACATGTAATGCTTTGAATTCCTCAGTCAGATCCACTGTGTTACAGTCTCTCAGTACAGAGTTCATCTCAGTCCCAGAAGGGAAGTCGTGGAAAAATGATGCAACTTTTTCTTTAAAAAGAAACATAGAAATGTCTCTGTCTGTTACTCCTGTACTTTAGTAAGTGTTCTAAGACTCATTGTGAATATTTTATACACAGTACATTTTCTCCCATAAGGACAAACAAAAGAAAAAATATTTATCGATGACTAAACGTGGCAAAATCAAGAAATAACATTGTTCTGCTATCTGTAAGTCACACCGCACTGACAGCAGCAGAGAAAGAGAGCGAAAGGCTGGGCTCATTTCTAGCATTATGACATTTCCAATTGCCAGACTTTTCCGTCTTTATGCTTTCGAATTCGACCCGTTCAGGTTCAGAGAAGTGTGAAGTTCCACTGGACTGCACAGCCACTTTTATTTCCCTCAATTGCACCATTTCCACTGATGAGCGTCTCTTCTCTGTGGAGTTTGAGGATTTGGTTTTCATATGCAGACAGCTCCCATCTTCTTCACTGCGAGACCAGGACAGCAATAGCCATCTGTGGAGCGATAGTTCTAGCGATTGACCTTTTTTTGAATATCTCCTTGTAGACAGCTGTGATCGGCCTGCCCTCGCACCTCATGTTCAAGTCTGCGTGAAAAAAGTCTTTGTTTTACTGCCGCTCTTTGGGCCAGATGTGGCACAGGTGGACTGTCTGGGAGCGCCATTCACTTCCACTCAAGTGCATTGGAGAATCAGTGCCAGCAATAACTCCATCCAATTAACAGCAGGGGACGTTTTCACCTATTCCGCTGACGGCATTTCTGACTTTACTGCTCACTACAACTACTGCAATCAATTATAAAAATCTCCTCTTTCCATTTTTAGGCTAAAACTGAATCATGAGATTATGAGCGGCGACACTTTAGTATTTGAGTTATTTCTGTGGTATTACATCTACTACCAGACGGAGTAAAATCAAATATTATACTATGCTACTAGCTAGTACCAAAACAATGACCCACTTTTCAGCAAAGAGAAAGTAGTTATATTAATAGCACTCCATTATACTGTGTGTTACGTTGTTTTTAGATGTAGATGTAAATTTGTATCTTTAGACCTTGGAACTTTTTGCTAGGACAATTTGGAAACTTGACTGGTGAAGCTTATGTTGAAATGTAGAAATACTTTGTGGAGCTACTTGGAAAGAGAATGAGGGGTAAAGAACTGGCAGCCCCTGAGCTACAGTTTGGAGACCTCTTTGTTCTTCGAAATCAATGCTTTTATTCTCAACAGAGCAAATTGGACTAATGGGATCTCTAAATGTCTCCCTTCTGTCTGTTTTACTTGCAGGTCGCGGTGGAGGAGAGACTAAAGCTCCTGCAGGAAGCCCACAGAGACTTTGGACCCTCTTCTCAACACTTTCTCTCCAGTGAGTACCACATAAAAGCCTATTTTTCCCTGCCTATCACCCCGGCAGACGAGCCCATCACGTCTCCCGGTGCAAATGTGGGCTTCCCAGACAAAACACTTTTGAATGATCTAGGTCTTAATTAAACTCTCCGCTGTCTATCCGAGGCGTCATTAGTCGTGAAAAATGAACTGAAGAGAAGAAGGGACTTGAGACAATAGACGGCGGTCATTAGCTCTAACACTACGCTATTAACTCTCTGTCAGTTTCACCTGATTGGCTTTGACTTCTGCCTGCCACGAACCCCAAAATGGCGGCTGTGTGAATCAAGAGTGATGGGGGAGCTTGACCACGGAACGAGTCGCCAATATCTGCGGATTTACCGAGTGAAGCCAACGGGAGCTTTTGCAAAACACAGTCCACCGAGCACGTTTTTTTCCTTATTTTTATCCTTCTGCCGCCGTGACACTATCTGCTTTGTCTCACATTGGCCCTCATTACAGCAGAAGTTGTTTCTGTTATATTCCCAACAGGATAAAGACATTGCTTATCCTTGTGCGCCTTTTGATATTGTTTTGTCATTTTTCATCTCTCTATAGAGCGTCTGAACGGTTTCAACGAGGGAAGGGAAGGTCAATAGGGATGCCAAATGTAAAAAGAATTTTATGGGGGAAATGTTGTTTTGTATTTCCGTTGTGCTTACTTATTATTATTGGCCATCTTACTCAAAAAATACCTTTTGTATTTATTATTCCGGATGATTGAGAAAATGTTCAAATGATGTTATTACTATCATCTTGCTATTTATCTTTCATTCATCTCCCTGACACCAATCTATCTAACCCATTAAGTCACGCTCGCTTACATTTCCTCCGCCGTCTCTGCCATATTGTAATGAACGTGTTTTGATGTTATTCATAAAGATGGATTTTTCGATTTTCTCACCATGGCTTCTCCGTGTCTCCGTCTCCGCAGCGTCGGTGCAGCTCCCCTGGCAGCGAGCCGTTTCTCAGAATAAGGTTCCATATTACATCAAGTAAGTAGAAATGATTACTGTCTTGTGCTTTTGCATAGATCGTCCTCGTTTATGTCTTTGACGGGTCATGGAGCCATTACTGACATTGCACATAGATGGAGTCATGTCATTTTTTTTGTTAGGTATTCTGAGGTGATGTTCCTACTCTCGCAATAGTAAAGCTATAGGTTCCTGACTTGCACTCGAGCCCAGAACACCGAAAGAGACAGAATCCGTCCTATATCTTGAGTAAGTTGGCAGCAACTTCATGCAACTTTTTCACTTTTTGGGTGAGAGCGGCCTGCCACTGCTTTCGTTTTACGTCTATGACAAGTGATAAGTGACGGGGCCTACTGGCTGACGTCTCGTCTCTTTCTCTCTGCCCTCTCCATTGACATTTTGGAAACTATCCCTTTTTTAGTTTCTGCCTGTCTGCGTTTACAATAGAGGCTAGAACAGAGTGTTTCGTTTAAGGCCCCCAGTATAATATCTGTAAAGTTGCGTACTGTGCTGCAAACTTCAAGACACGGTGCAACAAACACTTCCTGATATGAACTCGAAGCCCAATCAGAGAAGCATTCGGAGGATGGCACTTTATTCTATTTAAGGGAGGCAATCTTCTCTCAATTTTCTCCTCGTAGCAAACAGTGAAAGCGGCGATAGGTGAGATTCGTGAGCGCTGAACTTGTGCGAAGCTGTTGGACGAGTCTCAATATGTTGCTCAGGTCTTTCTCGGCGGGAGGGCGGACAAAGCAGCAGTTTAATCAGAGGCCTTTTGTCAGTGAATGAAAGCAGACGAGGATGAGGGAGATGGGACAGGAGGGGGGGTTTAATGTGTTTCCGAAAGGGGCGCGGATGTCCATGTAATGACGGCGTATTCATGTGGGCTTGTGATTAGTGTAGCAGATGGGATTGAAGAGGTGCTCTTTGGGGGAGGGAGATGAGCGCGACCGGACAGATGTGTCAAAAAGTACAAGCAAAGCCACACGTGCCGTAGTTCTCAATGCACGTTCTGTTCATTTTCTGTATTTGTTTTGTCAGTCGTTTTATCAGCTGTATGTTACTTTTCTCAGAATTTTTCAAACTTAAGCCAACCGTTGTTTGAATTATTAATAAGAAAGTGCTGTGATTTCTTTGTCTTTTCTGTCAGCGTAGTATTTACTCTCACGGACAATTAAGGAGTAAAAAAACAACATGCTACGATACTTGTAGTGGCGCTTGTGGCCTCTAGGTCCAACAGTTAATTAGTTCTCCTTTAAAGCAGAACTAAGTAACTCATGCCCCTAGCGCCACTGCAAGTATCGTAGCATGTTAGGGTTTTTTTACTCATTAATTGTCCGTGAGTGTAAATACTGAGAAAAGACAAATGGAGAGGCGGATATTGTACATAGTGCGACAACACAATTGCACAATGGACATATTTTTTCCCGCTCAGACATGGCTGTAAATACTGCTCAAGTGGCATTAGCCCACAGTTAGCTTTGGCCGCCATTAGCCCGATAGCTTCTTCTGATCGTGATAAACCAAATAACAACGTTTTGCAAAATGTTCATCAACAAACCAAACGCTGTAGACAGAATACAGTCAGGACTCGCCTGTACCATGTCATAAACCTCAGAAGTGATTTTGTAGACGACTGAGGGCAGCGAGGGAGATGTTTTCCATTAGTGTGTACAGTACTGGGGCTGCCGGGTCAGAAGCAAGGAAAGTTGCAAGTGTGGTTTTCTGGCCAGAGACACCAGGGGGAGATTAAAGTCCCCCCGATCATCAAAAAAGTTACTTAATTGTTCTTATTCTGCAGGTTTTCAGATGGAGCTGTATCTTTTCTCTTGTACAAGGTGTAACAATTAATAGCAGTTTCGATTGATTAAACCCATAATATTAATTTTCCGATAAACCATCAACACCTCTAATCTCAAACGTTTCAAAGTCAATAAGAAGATTTAGCCTTTGAAAGCTAATACAGACTAAAACCCTAGACATAACCATGGTTGTCTTATTGAGCCGGCATACAACCAGAGTTTTGATGCCGCGGTTGGGGGTTAATGTGAGGGCCGCTCTGGAAAAGAAAAAGGAAATTTAGTCCAACCAACCTTGGGGCGTTGAACATATGGCCAGCGCTCACAATCAGGTTTTGCAGTGAATGGGGTCCCAGTTGGCTTTTGTAGCATGCACCTTGTGGATGTGTTCATGGCGGGAAGGGAGGGGTTGTGTGCTTTTCCCTACTGTTAAAGGAATAGGCCACCGTTTTTACATACTGACATATGTTCTTACCTTACCTTAGACTAGTTGATATGTACCTGTCTGGTCTTTGTCCGTGCGCTCTGTCATGCAAACGGAGCACAAACGCAGCCTCCTCCACATACTGTATAGTTCCAAATCAGCTCCCGTTAGAAGCTACCAAACTCTTCCACGTTGTCCCTATTTAAATACAGTTACGTGACGTGTTACACTACAAAGTATAGTAACACAGAAATGTAACATGTCGATTTTCTCAGCGGATAAAAAGGGGTACTATATTGTGAGGCGTAATAATACGAGGAGCACTACGTCCGCGCACTAACACCTAAAGACTTTTCTCCCGCTCACTACAAGTCACGCTGCTTCTATTGACGTCACGTAACTGTATTTAAATAGGGACAACGTGGAAGAGTTTGGTAGCTTCTAACGGGAGCTGATTTGGAACTATACAGTATGTGGAAGAGGCTGCGTTTGTGCTCCGTTTGCATGACAGAGCGCACGGACAAAGACCAGACAGGTACATATCAACTAGTCTAAGGTAAGGTAAGAACATATGTCAGTATGTAAAAACGGTGGCCTATTCCTTTAAGTATTATCTGCTGTGCTGTGTAGTAAATGTGTGGGTGTGGGTTCATTGACAGGCCATATCTGAAAGAGGGATATCGGGTATGCTCATGCACATGCTGTTTGTCTGTCTGTCTTTCTTTGTATTTCTTTGTATTCACTTCCATTTATTGCATAACGCTGTCTCTTGATTACATATTATGGCAGAACAGGAAAAGTTAAACAGACAAAGCAAAACTTCTATTCAAACCATTGCTAACCATTTATCCGTAGTAAAAGCGTATTCAGCAGATTTTGGAGACAGGACTGCATGATTGTTGGATAATGAGGTTCTTCCAACCTTGAGAAATGGTATTCGGTAAACTGTAGAAAGGTCAGCTTGCCACTGCTTACATATCTTTTCCTTTCTCCCCTTTTGGCTTGTTGTCGGCTAAATTTAGACCAGGAGCCAAGATGTCAAACTAAAGTTGTTCAAGTCACCATTAGAACAGTGTGAAAGGCTGTCATGGGACTTGGCAAAGGTATTATCTATTCAAAAGGGGGTATGCTGCAGGACGGAATGACAATAAGCTGGAAAATGGATCGCATTTTTAATAGAGAGCAGCATTTGTCTGAGAAATAAATGACGGCCAAGTGCAAAACGCACAAGTGAAGTGGACCGTTCGATGCTCCTTACATACAAAATACAAGATCACACTCACATATACTTGCCATGAACATTACCAGCAGAAAATAAACGACCTCTTTTATTAAATGTTTTTTTTAGATCCATAAGGACCAATTAGTTTGCAGCCAGTAGGGACATGCCATATACACTATGCTAACAATACAAACGACTAAGGAGGCTGATCACTGTTCAAGTCTTAAGGGCAGTGGTTCTGAAAGTGTGGTATTTGGGAAGAAACTCAAAAGGGAGCATTTACTCCTACTCCTCTGTATAACTCCCGGATAATGGTTTGTCACTGGCAGTTACTGACATTTTCAAAACTACACTTCCTCTTGAAAGTACTTCTCAGTGCTGTAATAGAGCGGGGTTTCCATCTGCAGACTCATGCCTATTCACGAGTCTCCAAAAGTGTCAGTGACAAACCTTCCGCAGCAGAGGGTTTTTACCTGCGTCCTCGTGTTGGACTAGCTGAAAGTTTGTGTCATTTACATTATGCAAAGTTTAAACCCAGAGCTATCGACAGGGAGAGGAAATTGGTTTATTATGTGCTTTGTCAAAAGGCAAGTCCAATCAAAGTGTTATTCATGGTACTAATCGAGCTCGGGGAAAGGATGAGAAAAATTAGCAAATCATGTTAACCTTTAGCGAGACGCCTCTGCAGTACTCACACGCCAAAGAATAGCAACTATTTACTGATAAGCTAATTGTGGCTGTGTTGTTTTTCTCGAAGGACCGTTCACTATGCGATTCTGCTCACTCAGGCGGAAAGTAGCTTGTAAAGGATTGGTTCCTCGCGCCGCTGTATTGTCTCTACACATTTCTACCTTGCCAGTCGCAATATCACCTCTTCCTTTTTTTACAAGTCTTTATTTGGTATTTTATACACAGTCCAACTGAACAGGAAAATAAAAACGAAACGTGTTGAATCAACGCCATGAAAATGATGACGTTGCCTCACATATGATGGAAGGCACAAGATAGCATGAACAAAACTTTTTACTCTTTTCACAAGACAAGCATTGATTTCATATGGGATGTATACACAAGCCGCTTAAATATGGAGAAGTCAAGAAATAGTCTCTATAAGATGGACTATTCTGATGCCCTGACAGAAAGGTTATTACTGCAGGAGTTTGCAGGTTCAATGTTGAGACTGTTTGACTATAATCATTCTCACCACCATTAAAAGACATGCACATAATATGGGTGCGTGTATGATTAGATTTTCTAAACCCTGACTAAATATACAATAAATGCTTGTCTGTGAATATATACACTAAAGCCACTAGCGTTTCTTACTAATACAAAATTAAATAGCAAATGAATAATAATGATTATATACACTTTTTTCACATTTAATAAACATTTGAGCATTTGTCTTTTATTTTATGTTGTGTAACTGTGTCATCACTTTGCCTGAAAACACAAAGATTGCTCAGGCATAACAAACAAATGAACAGACTGAAAAAAAACACACGCTGTCTAATCCCTTTCTATAGACGTAGCTGCCTTTTGCATTGGCACAAAAATATAATATGTTTTGTCTCGACTTAGCATCCCGTCGACATATAGCCTAAGCTTTCCACATCTCAACACTTTTGTGGTTGGGGCTGCGGGCCAGTTGGAAAGTCTGTATTCCGCTGCTTAGCTGTGTATTTGAATGCAGCAAATATCAGCAAATCCCTTGACTTGGTCTCTCGGAAATCCTTTGTTGATTTAGACAAGTTTTAGCCCACATTCTGAATTAAACACAAGCTTAGAGAATGGCCAAGCGCTGCTAATTTGGGTCACATTTTCTGTGCTCTTTTATAATGCTGGGCGTTTTTGTAGATTAATTAATCAATTTTCAAGTTCTTTTATTAAAGAAAGGGTGGTAAATTGTCAAAATGGTTTCAATGTTGTTGGTAAAACACTGCATACGTACTTAATACACTGTCAAATAAATCTGCACTGTTATGATCTGGGGTCGCTGCAGTTGGTCAGGTCTAGGTTCCAGAAACACAATGTGCTCAAAGTATGAGATCAGCTGACGACCTGAATATCCCGAATGACCGGGTTATTCCATCAATACATTTCTTCTTCCCTGATAGCACAGACATATTCCAAGATGACAATGTCAGGATTCATCGGACTCGCATTGTGAAAGAGTGGTTCAGGGAGTATGAGACATCATTTTCACACATTGGCCACAGAGTCCAGATCTTAATCCGATTGAGAACCTTTGGAATGGCCATTGGATTTGTTTCTCGTATGCCAAAGAGTGAATAGAAACAGATCCAGAGAGAAAGCACAAGTTCACATTGTGTTGTTTTAGCTTCTTGGAAAGACTTGGGCATTTCAAAACTCACATACAGACGTTGTCAGCAACTTTTAAACTTTAAAAAACATATTATGACAGTTGGTTCGGAAAAGATACATTGGCAGACAGTGCATCGCATCATGACCAGCTCGAGTTGTTCATGTGCACCGAGGGAAGCGGCTGTGTGATGGCAAACCTCTTTTGATCCTACTCACTACGCTGTTTATTTATTCCACCAGCATCAGACTTTTGGTTTTTGTGTACGTGCAGAAATCCCCCAGAGAAATGTAAACAGAGTTAAGACCGGGTCCTGTTGTATCTATCTGCGCGGGTTTGAAGATGGGGCTCCTGCTGCGATGAGAAGGGTCTCGCAACATGTTTATCTGTGCGTAAACCCTGTTCCTATCTGGGTTTTTGCTTGTGATTTGTTTTTTTTTTATGCAGTAGTGCAGAAAACGTGTCGCTCGTGACAAGCCCCGATAGCCATTGTCAACACGCTCTGCGCTGTGGATATAATGATGCTGTCTTCAATGCAGGTGTAATGGCCGCTGTCTCTCCACCATGTCTTTGAAGTGGTTTGATACCAGAAGCCATATCTTTCTTTCATTTTTTCCTAATAGAGTTCTTCTGTTATTGTGCTTTCCAGCCATCAGGCGCAGACCACATGCTGGGACCATCCAAAGATGACAGAGCTGTACCAGTCTCTAGGTATGAGAGACGCGCACTTACACTCCTACATATGTAATTCTTGGAGCATTTTGGAATCTGAGCTGGAGGCTATTGTCAGAATATTTTTTGAGTTTTGCACCCACAGAATACACTTACAGTAACTTATTTTGCAGTCTGTCTTTAGCATTTACAGCTTTTCCACTTGCCTCCACCATGTATAATGTCTATGTCCCCTATGGCTGCTGTGTAATGTGAAGAGATATGAGTGCAGTCAACGGATGTGAAACTTCGGAGCATTTACCGTATCTTGGAATAACCCTCCCTTTCAGACCATGTAAATTTTCCCAGTATCAGTATTCAAGTTGCCTTTTTCCTTTAAGGTGTTGCCGATTGATTTGGTAAAGAATTGACTCCCTTCATGCTGCAACTTCATCTTGCTGCTGGATTACAAATGACAAAAATGTAAACTTGGCATATAAAATGTATGACATGATTGTTATATGCCAACATTTTTTAATTAATATTACTATGATGGCATTGATGTGTTATCGTAAAATTTAATTTAAGTACGAACTGGTGGATTTTGAGGCGTAACTTTTTTTACTTTCACTCTGTCCAGTTGCCTTTTCAATTTAAACATTAAAAGTCCTGTGCTGTAGGTATTGTCTTTGTTGATAGATCTCTGTACATAAACCCAAAACAATTGTACCCTTCATAAATTATATGCAGCAAATTCAGAAAAAGTAAATAAAACTCAAACCTGATGATCGTTCTGCTGTAATCCATGTTTGAAACTTTGACTTTGTTTCTCTGGCTCTTTTCCTTTCTGTCCCGTCTCATCATAGCTGACCTGAACAACGTGAGATTCTCCGCCTATCGCACGGCCATGAAGATCCGGCGCCTCCAGAAGGCCTTGTGCCGTAAGTCACTTTCACACACACCTTCACACAGCGGCGGCCCGGACAGTTCATTTCAAATCCAGCTGCGACAGTGGGACGGACGCGAGTAATGATTTGAAGCCTTGCCAAAATTAATGCCGTGCCAGAACAGTTCATGCGCCAGGGAGACTTTCTGGCATGGAAAATGTGGAAAACGCATTGCTTTTTTTGTTTTGTTGTTTGAGCACAGCTGGGGTTCAGCCTGGCGAGTGCTGCGTCCTCCAGGTGGGATAATGATACGATTTTTCTACATGTTTTTGATGCCTATTGAACACCCTGATAATGGCTGCTATTACCTGCTGTTTCAGGTGTCTCTCAATATTCAAACGCTGCAGGTGGGTCTTTTGCAGCGAGAGCCGAGCCAGTGGAGCACAGTATAAAAATAATACTGACAAATAGTGTCCATTACACAGATGTTGAGAGTACATCGTGGGCCAATCCACACTCCTCATATACACCCACTGATCGGAGCCAACTATTGTGTTTACACATGAACCAAAGTAGGGCTGAACGATACGGACAACATTTAATATCTCGATATTGATGCCGGATTTCTTCATATCGATACAATACAAAATAACTATGGGTTAGGTGAAAACTAAGCATTTTTCAGAAAAATTAAATCATAATACAAAAGAGTGCAGTTTTATTGATCTAATCTATATAGTTTATATCTGTTTTTTTTTATTTTAATATTTTGAATATTCATATCTCGATATAAATATGATAACGATATATTTTTCTTTTGCGATATTGATATCTTGAATGTTCATATTTCGATATCGATACGTTAACGAGGGGCGACGGTGGCGCAGATGGTAGAACGGGTCGTCTCATGATCGGAAGGTCGGGGGTTCGAATCCCGCCTCCTGAAGGTGCACATTGTCGTTGTGTCCTTGGGCAAGACACTTCACCCTCCTTGCCTCCAGTGTCTGCGTACACTGGTGTATGAATGAGAGTGTGAATGGGCCCCCTATGAGAGACCAACAGGCCCGTTTGGAACCGTTTGGAACCATGAGGCCGTCCTCCCGTGGACCCACCACCTGCAGGAGGAGCCATAGGGGCATGGTGCCATGTGACTTGGGCAGCTCCAACAGCTGCCCCCACGACCCGGCAACGGACAAGTGGGAGAAAATGGATGGATGGATGGATGGATGGATACGTTAACGATATATCTTTCAGCCCTAAACCAATCACTGAATTAGCTTTTATTAGTCATTGTTAGTACCCAATTGTATTATTATTCATTGAAATGATTGATATAAACAACCTAAGTAGGTATACAAAAAAGATCATCTAATTGGACTAAATCTTCACTGCGAGTTGCAGCTGCTCTAATGGGCCGCCTAATGCTCATAGTGAAAAAAGACAGTTGCCTCCCTGCTGAGCTCACTTCATGTAGATACACCCTCGTAATTAGTGCAGTCTGAAGAAACACAAGGCAATAAACTGGCATATGGCATGGGGCATGGAGGGCTAAGGAGGACAGGTACAGGGGGGTAATGTGCAAGAGGTTCAGGAACTTTGACGACTTCTTTTAAGTATGAGGCTTCAATATAATAACAGGAATAAATAGAAGAGTATGAATACCTCCTGCATCCACTGTGGTGAATGGAATCTACTTACTGGACGTCTTTGCCATATCGCAATATCAGCGAAATCTTGTAATAAACTCCTAATTCATTGTGCTGCAAGTTCCTGGTGAAAATCCGCAGAAGTAATGAAATGGAAAACTGAATTAAAAGTAACATCTCCAGTGGACCTTGACGTAGCATAATTCAAAGTTTCTTCCTTCCTTGTTTTCTAATGAGTGCAAGGCACAAAGCACGTAATTATATCATTCTGTGTCGCTCGATCTGAATATGATAACCATGTTGGAAAGTCTCCGCCTCACCTGTCGATTTAAATATGGATAATAATGGCAGGGTTCACACGGTTGACTGCTGGTCCCTGGGGAGCTTTTTCTGACAAGTCTGTTGAGCCTGAAGTAGCTCGATGAACAGCCTTTTGTGGTCTGAACATGAAATACTGGTAACACTTTATATTAAGGAGTGCTCATTAAACATCAACGAGCACATCTTAATATAAAGCAGTACCAAAATACTCTTGAAAGATTTGCTTAGTAAAGGTATTAAGAAGCTGCTTTATCTCTGTCCTGCTTTTTGTCATTTTACCCACATCTACCATTTTAGATGTTGATTATTATTCTAGTCTGCCTTGCTTTTATCCAAGTATTAACTATTCATGTTTTTGAACCACCTGCATTTTCAGTTCTAGCTTCAACCCTACCTGGATTTTTCAGTTTTATATGTAATACACCACTAAATATCTTTATGTTACAACTCGGGGCAAAACTTGATTAACCTCGGGTGCTACTATATCTGTTTTGTGATAGTGGGAAGGCTCACTGAATCTCTCCTAAAGCCCCGAGGCAAAAAAAAGGCATCCAATTAAAATAATTGCTTTATTTTTTACCATGCTGCAGAAACAAAACAATGTGTTTTTAGGATTGCAGGGAGCTTACAATTTTATTTATCTGTGTTTTCCACTAACAGAAGGGTCTAATGGTGACTTTCCACACCCTTTTTTCTCACCCGTAGTTTTAAAGAATTGGTGTCAACATATAAAACTATACTGTGTTGATAACTGTTTATTGCAGTTTGTAGGACACGTCTTTCCCTAAACACTGCACACTATTGTCTTTATTGGGAACAAATTTGCAAAGCACGGCATTCTTGGGTAAAATGCGCTTGTTTTTTTGAGAAATTAGTTCAAGCAGTCCAAGGCTTGATGGAACAAATGGTGGTTTGTTTTCTTATCTATCCCAAAGATGTATTAAATAAAGTTTTTCAAAAAAGGATCACGTGCTACCATAGTCTCAATAGGAATTTGAAAACTGAAGTAATTCTGAGTTTCTTCATTGCTCATGTGACTTTCCTCATTGCCTTTATTATCACATCCCTCGATAAACCCACTGACCGCCTTCCTCTACCCCCTCTCTGTCTCTCTCCAGTGGACCTGCTGGACTTGACCGTAGCTCAGAACACCTTTGCGCAGCACAAACTGACCAACAACAACCACCTGATGACGGTGCCGGACGTGATCAATTGCCTGACCTCCATCTACGACGGGCTGGAGCAGGAGCACAAGGACCTGGTCAATGTCCCGCTGTGTGTGGACATGTGCCTCAACTGGCTGCTCAATGTTTACGACACGTATGTACTACTACGGTCTGGCATGTCTGTTTAGGAGATTAGAAAGTATACGCTTGTTGGTTTTAATAATCGGACAATGATCTATTGTTTGATTACAGGAAAAGAAAAATACAAATAATTAGTCATTTCCTAATATTGGATTGCTAATTACACCTCCAAACACAAATATGGGTGATCCATCATTCCATATTCACAATGATTTTCTGTCACTCCTACTCACTTAAGTTCCTATTTTTTTGCACCATCTATCTCGTTCTGTGTGCATAAACATACCTGTGCCCTTACGCTGACTGATTTATTGTACCCGTCTTGGCAGCGGACGCAGTGGGAAGATCCGTGTCCTGTCCATGAAGATTGGACTACTGTCTCTCTGTAAGGGGCACCTTGAAGAGAAATACAAATGTAAGTGGCCATGAATCACACGCTACACTGCAAGTTGATGAACACACACGAAATTCAGGTCCACTTCAGACTCAGGTTTGGCCAAAATGGTCAGTGAGAACAAAAGAGAGAGTTACTGCCCAAATTCAAATCGAGCACCATTTGGCTAGTTGGATAGTGTTGATGTCTAGCCTTCCAGACTGCCACTGTTTCCTTTGCCGCTTCATTCCCAGTTGTATTAATCAAACTCACAGAGACGGGGGGAAAGCCGCTGGAGAGGCGCCATCTAATTGGATGAGAGACCTCCTCCGCATTCCCCTGCTCTTTATTCAATTTTCTATTCTGATTTATTTGGGGGGATTAGACATTGTGAATATAGGGCTGCTGCACAGGGAGGACGAGGCTATCATTTCGCACTGGCTGCCTTTGTTTCAGCCGCTTTATCTCCGTCTGTCTATCTTCCTCCACTGTCAAGGCGCTCCCCAGTCGTCATCCATCTAACAGTGCCACTTTGTCTTTTTGCTTTCTGCTAACTCCAACATGCCTCTTCTTTCCTCCAGCCCTCGCTCGCATTCCTTCCCTTTTTCTACGATTCCCCTGCCCTGGCACAACCAGTGTCTGTGAGCCTATTCGTTCCACTGGCAGTTTCTATTAGGCTGAGAAGGCTATCGCGCACGCCTGATTGCACGCTCACACGCTCTGCTCTGGGACTCTCATTGGCTGCTAGTACTTTGCTAGTAGCCTCCAAGTGGCACGTACTCTGACATTTTTACTTGGAGTTCAAAATGCATGCAAAAATAAAAGAAATAGATTTAAGCTTTATTGTCTTTTAAGTAGAAAATGTGTCTTGGGTTATTCAACGCAAACCAAAAATACCAAAGATGGAAATTACGTAAATAGAAGCGACCTGGGTTTGATTAGTCTGGTCTAGGTTCAGCAACACTATGCGCCCAAAGCATGAGATGAGATCTTCAGTCAGTACAGTATGTAAGAAATCCACGAAAGAGTAGTTTAGTGGCATCAGCAGTATTGAGTTTGAGATATACGAACGTTTGTGTCTTAGAAAGCCGTGCCCAGTGTATGTTGGTGAACGGGGGGGTGCAGGACTCACGCAGAGATCAAAGTCATCTCCAGCACAGACCTGTCAGTGGCCGGTTTCCTCTCTCCTCTCTCCCTCCTTCCAACGGATTAGCCTCGCTGCTCTTTGTCAGATGTTTCATAACTCCACTGAAAATACATCACCGTCATTGGCTGAGCTGCTTGTCACCAGGCCCAGTCCATTCCCAATCTCTCGGTCCCTGCCAGTCTTTTTCCGCGACCGGGGCAGTGAAGGAGATTAAGGTCAAATGGATGTGACTTGAAAGATCTCCGACACACAGGCACATCTCCTGTTCTTTAGCGTAACCTACTACGCAGTCGCATACTGTGGCAGCGTGAGTCTAATTCAATCAATGCCTATTTTTACAGTGGTTTTATTTATAATGCCGCTGAATGAATGTGCTGCGCATTTCGTCTCTTACGCCTACACTCATTCGGAGCCAAGTTGTCGCATCTACTTACATGCTTAAGCATAATGGAGAAATGTACTGGCAGAGTTTTTCAAAAAGTGACGCTGACGGACAAAGCTGAAGGTCATTTTAGCCTTTAAGCTTTAAGTTACGGTGAGCTTGACATTACAGGAAACCTCAATTGCCAAGTAATGCATAATTAGCCTGGGGTTTTGGCTGTTGCACATATGCTGGAATTAAAATTCAAATAAAATTGAGAGAGAAAGAAAATTACCTAGTTTATATTTTTAAGATGTATAAATCTTTTGTTTCTCAGGGGGGAAAGTGTGTTGTGCATATTGGTGCCTAATATGAGCGTTACATGTATTTGATCAGAACTACCATCAACCTTTTCATCGATTTGAGCTACAGCTGCAGGTCAAATACTCAAACACAAGTGCTGCAGTTGTGATAAAGCAAAAGCAATATGTACTCACTTGTTGCCTAATATTTCCTATTGAGGAGAAAGTTTGCATTGTCTGATGCATGCGGGGAACTTCTCCAAACTTATTCTGTAATGCATGTGATTCTAAGATAAGGTAGGCAGTCCATTGGCCACATCATGACACTCCTAACTGTGATCAAATTGATATTTACCCATGTCATTTGTAATTTGTCGTGTGTCCAGACCTCTTCAGTCAGGTGGCCTCTCCCGGGGACACGTGTGACCAGAGACAGCTGGGCCTGCTGCTGCACGAGGCCATCCAGATCCCGCGGCAGCTGGGAGAGGTGGCCGCGTTTGGAGGGTCCAACATCGAGCCCAGTGTCCGCAGCTGCTTCCAACACGTCAGTACACGCCGGCCACATGAAACCCATGACACCCTTTCTACTGTTATTACGTGCAAATGAGGCATTATACTGTTGCTCTCCATTTGAGAAGTTTTTAGATTTGGGTAAAGCCAAACTGGAGAAAATGTGCTCGGTTCAGGCAAGGGGGTAAGTGTTAGTGTTTCATATACTATATACTACATATACTATATTAGTATTACAAATACATTAAAATATCATAGGTTTAATTAATTATAACCTCAAATAAGCTTTTATTCTGAATGTAAATTCAGTCATGTAAATGTTTTTCCCGATTTAAGGACTTTTCACCATTCAAAAGATATACTATGTTATTGTGAAAGCTAAATTCCAAAACAACAGTCCTAAAATGTTTTCACTTTGGCCCATTAGTAGAGATTAATTAATGTGTTTACGTGCCCTAAATAAATTGGTTTTAATATCGATGTTTTTTATATTGAACATATAGTTTGTCAATTCTGAACTACAGTAATCTTATTTGTTATTTGCTATATATTTGGCAGGGCTAATTTACAAAATGCTAAAATGATAATGTATATTCACAGACAATCAATGATGGTCTATTTGTCTCCTTTTAGTACTATTCCTAATTGTGGACAGACATCAAAATGTTGGATGGTAATTGTTTTGCCTGTTTTGGAGAGTATCAGCGCATTATCAGGATATGCCACTTATATCTATTTCCCAAAACACGGCCAGCATTAGCCTCTCCACTCTAACCAGCTCCCTGAACAGATGCTGGTGTGAATGTTTTCAAATTGCTGGAGTATTTAGTCTTGGCTGACCAACCGTGACGCCTCAAATGGCCCGGTCCTCCGCTGGCCGTCCTCTGGTGTTTTACGGAAGCCAGCTCCCTACTTTCCTGGGTTTATCTCTGGACGTTACCGGCATTTAATGATGTCTTCATCCTCCAGGGATTACCCTCCTCCTCTTCCTGTCCTGGCTCATGTAGTGACACTCAAAACATGAGCCAAACATTAAAATTAGGAAGCTGCAAATCTCAACCAATTCCTGCAGTAGGTCTCCCGAAATAGCACTGTGCATTGGGTTCTACATTTATCTGTTTCTCATTTTCCTCGTGGTAGGACACAAAATGAGGCGTGTTTTTCTAGTATTGAATTTATAAAGTGCTTACAGCTTGCCCACAGCATAACATCCATTAATGAATACTGAGGTGAAGAGCGGCTAAGAATACTACGTTTTTGCCTCATTTATGGTTGATTTCGCTGTAATTACTGGACATATGCACATTTAATTCACAAGCTTCTCCGTCAGCACAAACTAACCCCATAACCCCATCTTAACCAAGCACATTTCCCCCAGTTCGGCTTTACCCTAACCTAAAAGCTTCTTGAAAAAAGCGTTAAAATAGTGACGATGAAAACGTAACATAAAAAAAAAAAAACATTAAAAAAAGCAACAAAAAGCGGAAAAAACGCAATAATAAAGTGACAACAATTTTTTTCCAAAAAAGCAAAAACAAATACAAAGTTCCATAAAGTGACAAAAATGCAAGAAAAAGTACAAAAATTAACCCAACAAAAACATCATAATTATAAAGTGACAGAAACTCAAGAAAAAAGTTTTCAAAAATGCATTGAGAAAGCAATAAAAAGTCCCCAAAACGCAACAAAAACGTAATGATAAAGTGTAAAAAATGCAACAAAGATAAGTTCCAAAAACGCAACAAAAACGTGACGGGAAAAGCATAAAAATATGCCAAAAGAGTGACGACAACACGGCAACAACGCAACAAAAACGTTTGTGTAGGTCTTGGCTTTCAAATTAAGCTTTTAGATTTGGGTAATGCCAAACTAATGTAGGGTTTTGGACCTAATCAGACTCTATCTTGATATAGGTATGATCTGGTTGTATATTTGCGGGATTCCATTATAATTAGGTGTACACACAAATTATATTTATTTTTTCTTACATTTACACGAGTGACAGGTTCTGTAGATACAGATACAAAATCTCAAATCAGATCATTAAAGTAGCTCCCTGTGCTCTGCAGCCGTCCTCATAATAGCAGCCCTCTGTCGTTGGAGTGTCTCCGTACGAGGGCACACGTGTCATCCCGCCCTGGCAGTACCAGAGCACTCCCCACTCCAGTGGTTTAATAGGGCCGTGATGAATGCAAGGCTCTGCCAAAAGAACTGGTCTACTCCCTCCTCCATCGTCGCTGTCCTTCAAACACCTAACCATCCGTCTCATCGGCGAGCGCTCAAGTCCCACTCCCAAACAATAATGAATTTAGAAGTGCCATCATTGGGCTGGAGACGGCAAGGAGGAGCAGCAGCGCTAAGGAGAGGAGAATAATGAGTGGAAATCTGTTTGAGAAGAGATTATAATGAGGGAAGGTCAACTGTGCAGGTGGAAAAGGCACTGTACTATGGGGACATATCGTATTACTCTTTATCGCTTGCTTCTCTCGTACTCTAATGGCAGAATGTGTTCGTCTAAGGTCAGAGGAATAGTGCAGGAGATGTTGACAGGAATATGCGCAAATTTGTACATTTGTAGCAATACTTTCTTTATTAATAATTTAGTTGAGTGCTTTTATTTTTAGGACTTATAACAGCTGAACTTGTTTTGGGGCACAACTTTTTCTTTTATGCAATTTCTGTATTTTCCTTCCACTGAGCAATACATTTTCTCTTCTATTTCCTCTCATAAACAAGTTTTGCGAGTGCTCCTTGGCTCTTAATGTTTTGCCGATTGTAATGATCCTATTTTTTACGTGTAACATCTGAAATGGGACACAACCATTTTCAGCGTTAGCCGAAAGTTTGAGGAGTTGAAAAACGGCCTTATCCATTTGCCATATAAAAAGTGCAATCTTGTTTTTAGTTCAGAGCTGGACCGTAGTCATGTTAAATGCAGATGGCGTATCTGCTGGAATCCATCACTCTTTATTACTGGATATTCTCCACCTATAAAGATGAATCAGGAGCTTGTAAAAGTTATTAAGTGTCAGCCCACAACTCAGTGCTATAATGAGGCCTGGGAAAGTGTCACTTTAAAATGTACGGTCATTTGAAAATGGTCTGCATCTTTACTGGCCTCGTGGAGTTACAACCAGCTATTAATGGATGCTGTGTATGTTTTTATATCATGTCAAAAAGCGTTCGGGGAGGAGTTTTATGTATAATCAACAGCCTTTCTTGTTTTATGAAACACAGTAAACTTCACTTTTATGCGTCTTTGTTTGATTAAAAATTGACCTGGCTTTTCTGGGTGCCTCTCGCCGCACAGGTGACCAATAAAGTGGAGCTGGAGCCGCGGCAGTTCGTGGACTGGATGCGTCTCGAGCCTCAGTCCATGGTGTGGCTGCCCGTCCTGCACAGAGTCGCCGCCGCAGAGACGGCCAAACACCAGGCCAAGTGTAACATCTGCAAGGAGTTCCCCATCGTGGGCTTCAGGTAACAATCTCAGCCTTTTACAGGAAGTTCTCTCACTCTATGATGTTTCAATATCTATGTTAAAGGGGGGAGTTGTGCTTTTTGCCGGTATTTGGTAATAATGTCAACAAATGTAGTTTATTTTGTTAAATCTAAATTTATTTTTCATTTAACCTGCGCCTGAACCGAGCACATTTTCTCCAGTTTGACTTAACCCAAATCTAAAAGCTTGTGTCAAAGTAGCAATAAAAATTAGCCAAGGACCAGGATGAAAATGTAACAAAAGAGCGTCGAAAATGTGTGACGAAAACAAAAGAGCAACAGAAAAGTGACAAAAAAAAAACAAAAAGCGATAAAAATGTGATGGAAATGCAACAAAAAAGCGATGAAATAAAGAAGGTAATGACAATGACAACACAAGAACAAAGATCTGTTTAGATGAGTTTTGTAGGTCTTGGCTTTCAAATGAGGCCTATAGGCTGTAACCTTATGGATTTGGGTAAAAGAGAAAATGCACCTGGTTAAGGCGGGGGTTAAGAGGTCAAGTTTAAATAAAATCATACAAGCCAATATTTTTATCATTACATCTTGAAATAGTCTTGGACCCTCGACGAACCTTTCCCCCATCCCCCCCAACCCCACCCCACTCTGAGAACCCCCGGTCTAAACAACAGCCCCTTTGTGTCTCGGTCCTGTGGTTTTCTATCCATCATTTCAAGAACTCCTCCAATCGCTCAAGATCTGGAGATGGTAGGGGGTGAGAGACAGCCGAGCAGTGTTGTCACGGTTACGCAAGGGAACGTTCTTCGTGTCACACAAGGATAAGTTTAGTCGTTTATTTTGTGTGTGTTTGTGTAGACTCAAGCGTCACTGCCAGAGATCTGCCCAATGCATGTGATCAGTGTGTCTGAGCAAAAGCGTCTTGATCAGAATGCGGAGCCTGCGGCCGCGTCTGCAGATGTCCAGGATCTCCTTCAGCAACATGCAAACGGCACACACAGTGAAGGCCCTGGAGTCAGACCCTGCGCAATAGGCCGTTCTTCTGAAGACTGCACCATGTAAACGACCAAAAGTCATTATCACGTTTTGTTATGCATCGGCAGCATTTAACACAGCAGACAGGCGATTATACATGATCTAAATGTGCCACAGTCGTTTCCATGGGGCCAGGAGTAAAGGCCAAATCCGCTCCAGAGGGGAGGCTTTTATCTAAATGTCAGCAGCTGATCCGGCACTGACTAAATACCAGCCAGAGGTTTTGCACTAAACGTACCCAAAGCATATTCACACAAACCAGACCGGGAGCAATCCAAGAGGCACGCGTCCGCCCAAGATACAGACCGCCGCTGATAAACATTCACGTAAGCTTTTAACTTTTCTCATCACGCAACAGGCAACGTGAACTGGGGGCGGCAACTTTGCTCCTCGCCCATGCCTCGCTTTGCCGGCAGAAAGGGAAAACACCGCGGGACATTTGATGAAGTGCGCGTCGACTGCGTTGTGTCAGTGATCGATGGGAAGGAGACGAGTGAGGCTAAGGCAGTGAAAGGGGAAAAGAAAAGTAGCATATATTTTGTGTGGTCGGGAGATATGATGACAGCTTGTTACAACAATGCTCTTATAGATGTACAGGTAAGCTGCTTTGGGGGGGTAAAGGTATTTTTTAAAGGTCTAGTCACATCAATTACCTACGATCCCCATGTACAGTGAGGAAAATAAGTGTTTGAACACCCTGCTATTTTGTAAGTTCTCCCACTTAGAAATCATGGAGGGGTCTGAAATAATCATTGTAGGTGCATGTCCAGTGTGAGAGACATAATCTAAAAAGAAATTTCCAGAAATCACAATGTATGATTTTGTAACTATTTATTTGTATGTTACAGCTGCAAATAAGTATTTGAACACCTGTCTATCAGCCTCTGACCCTCAAAGACCTGTTAGTCTGCCTTTAAAATGTCCACCTCCACTCCATTTATTATCCTAAATTTAGATGCACCTGTTTGAGGTGGTTAGCTGCATAAAGACACCTGTCCACCCCATACAATCAGTAAGAATCCAACTACTAACATGGCCAAGACCAAAGAGCTGTCCAAAGACACTAAAATTGTACACCTCCACAAGGTTGGAAAGGGCTACGGGGAAATTGCCAAGCAGCTTGGTGAAAAAAGGTCCACAATCATTAGAAAATGGAAGAAGCTAAACATGACTGTCAATCTCCCTCGGACTGGGGCTCCATGCAAGATCTCACCTCGTGGGGTCTCAATGATCCTAAGAAAGGTGAGAAATCAGCCCAGAACTACACTGGAGGAGCTGGTCAATGACCTGAAAAGAGCTGGGACCACCGTTTCCAAGGTTACTATTGGTAATACACTAAGACGTCATGGTTTGAAATCATGCATGGCACGGAAGGTTCCCCTGCTTAAACCAGCACATGTCAAGGCCCGTCTTAAGTTTGCCAATGACCATTTGGATGATCCAGAGGAGTCATGGGAGAAAGTCATGTGGTCAGATGAGACCAAAATGGAACGTTTTGGTCATAATTCCACTAAACGTGTTTGGAGGAAGAAGAATGATGAGTACCATCCCAAGAACACCATCCCTACTGTGAAGCATGGGGGTGGTGGCATCATGCTTTGGGGGCGTTTTTCTGCACATGGGACAGGGAGACTGCACTGTATTAAGGAGAGGATGACCGGGGCCATGTATTGCGAGATTTTGGGGAACAACCTCCTTCCCTCAGTTAGAGCATTGAAGATGGGTCGAGGCTGGGTCTTCCAACATGACAATGACCCGAAGCACACAGCCAGGATAACCAAGGAGTGGCTCTGTAAGAAGCATATCAAGGTTCTGGCGTGGCCTAGCCAGTCTCCAGACCTAAACCCAATAGAGAATCTTTGGAGGGAGCTCAAACTCCAGCCCAGAAACCTGACTGATCTAGAGAAGATCTGTGTGGAGGAGTGGGCCAAAATCCCTCCTGCAGTGTGTGCAAACCTGGTGAAGAACTACAGGAAACGTTTGACCTCTGTAATTGCAAACAAAGGCTACTGTACCAAATAATAACATTGATTTTCTCAGGTGTTCAAATACTTATTTGCAGCTGTATCATACAAATAAATAGTTAAAAAATCATACATTGTGATTTCTGGATTTTTTTTTAGATTATGTCTCTCACAGTGGACATGCACCTACGATGACAATTTCCATGATTTCTAAGTGGGAGAACTTGCAAAATAGCAGGGTGTTCAAATACTTATTTTCCTCACTGTATATTTTCAGTACCTCACATGACTTTGTAAAAATATTCCACCCAAGTTTTGAAAGCCATTAATTAGGGGTTATCTGGGGCCCTCCCTCTGTGAAGGTGAGTTAAGGCGCGCAGCTCTTGGTAATATGCTACATGTCGGTGTAATGGCGCGTGTGACTTGAGAGGTGTTGTGTACGCTGTTGCTTCCTTTTGATATATGGTGGTTTCTGGAAGCTCATCACTCAGCTCACCTTGGAGGCGGCGAGGAGCGGGGAAAGATGAAAGACTTGGGCCATTATGTGTGAATGGCTCCTGTCTCTATTTAGGTGTTGAATGTTCCGCGGGCCCCCCGTCGGTGTGACGCGGTACTTTGCTGGGACTCCAGATCACTGTCACCCTGTCAGGATACAGTAACGGGCAAAGTTTGAGTCCGAAGTGAAATTAAGTAGTGGAAAACGTATTAACAAAAACGCAGCAAAAAAGCCAAAAAAGAGTAACAGAAAAGTGATCGAAATGTGGCAAAATGTGATGAGAACCCAACAAAAAAAAGAGGAAAAAATGTCACACTGGCCAATGGGCTGTGACCTTATGGATTTGGGTAAAGCTGAACTGGAGAAAATGCACTCTGTTAAGGCGGGGGTTAAGAGGTTAAAGGAATTCTGTGTATAAGTATATTGTGAGATATTGACTTGCAGTAACTCACTTGATTAGTAAGTTGTTTTAACTGTATTGTTTTACTTCACTATGGAAGAAATACTTGTCCTTAAATGTCTTTATGCTTTTTGTCCCTTTTTCATATACTTGTACTGTACTATACTTTTTTAACTTCTTAGTTTCTACCCTTGGAGAACTCAAGTGAAAGGATAAAGCCTTCAGGCCTATATAAATATATGCAGGCAATGTCAAGCCCTAGAGCCATGTGCTCTTGTCTACACAGTCTACTCGACAGTTTTGATACTGATATTGAATTGTGAATTTTGGCTCAATACACTGAGTGTATTATTATCTCCCAGGTTAAATTATAGTAGATCTTTAACCCAGATTTGACAATTCTCATTTTTACTATTGTGCCATGGCGGAGGTTTGCGTTTCCCATTGTTTCCATTGCTTGTAGAAATGTTATCTGTGCATTTCAATAAAGAGATACTCCTATTTCATACACTACAATAAACAAACATCCATTACTTTCTTGTCACATTTTGCTCCTGCACAGAGTAGAAGCCAAGTCCCTCAGACTTGTTTGGCTCTGTCACCTTCACAAGACATACACAAAAATTGATCCTCAACTAAATCTCACTCTCCCCCTCTCCAATTCTCTTTCCAGGTATCGCAGTTTGAAACACTTCAACTATGATGTCTGTCAGAGTTGCTTCTTCTCCGGACGAACTGCCAAGGGCCATAAGCTCAACTACCCCATGGTGGAGTACTGCACACCGGTAAGACTTTGACCTCAGAAGCTTACTGTATTAGATCTCCTTACTTTGTTTCATTTTACTCTCGGTTGTTTCTAATCTTCCAAGTGGCAAAATAGGTAATACAGTACTGTAATAGCTTGCCATGTCCCGTCGCTCACACACGCAATAGTAGTGAAGAACAACTCAACAACAGATAGCTCGACAAAATGATTGGAAAGACTCAATCTTGATATCCCCGTAAAACCTTTTTTTCCCTATTTAATTTTCACGCTATTTTGGAGGTAGACGTGCCATTACTTCTGCATGATCTTTTCCGTCTATAACTAATCACACGCTCCGCTGTGTTTTATAGACTTTGTGAGCAGGTGATCTAAAAACTCTCCGCCATCGTTCCTGATGGAGTTCTCAAAAAAGCCATGATTTTTTTGGGTAAAAGGTGATTGGCCTCGTACAGCTGGTCTTTGCACTCAGTCTCCCTCAAAGAGGCCGGCGTGTGAGAGATCCAGTCGGCGCCTCAAACTCAAGGGGGTTGATAGATTCGGGTCAGAATTTCGTCGGCTTCTTTCTTGTTCACTTGCGCCCCCCCTCCTCATATTTTTTCTTACTTTCTTACTTTTTTCTGACTCTGGGCGCAAACTTTTTATCCGTCCCCCACCCTTCCAATTTCCACTCCTGCAAGGTACCATTGTCCCCTGATGTGTTACACTCCCCACGCAGTTGATTGCGCCAGTGTCTTCACAGCCCGCTCTTGGGACGGCGCACTCACCCGTGTGTCTGCGTTTAATTTCGCGCGCACTGATGATAAAACAGTCACCAGCCTTTGAGGTATCTCTCCTGCCTCAAAGTCATATTTCACTTCGGCGCGGAGAGCAATGGGGAGGGAGGTGAACTCAACTTTCTCATTTAGGATTGCACACTTGCCAGCTCTTTTCAATTTTGCCCAACACCGAACAGGGGAGCGACTCGAGTGAAGACGTTTCTCAATTCTGTCTTTTAATTTGCTTTTTTTCAATTTTGCAAATGGGACAGATATTGACTTTGGAGGAGCGAGGGGTTGAGTGCAGCGATCACTCCACTGAAAAAAGCTACTTTTGTGTGAAGGGAAGTCGAGCTCACAAATGCGCGGCCAAAAACACAGCGGTGGTTAAACCGTGTAACATTTCACCCGATTAATAGAAGAAAAGACTGACTGAGACTTTTATTTTTACAAATTTATCAGCATTTTACATCATTACGCTTTAAAGCACAGTCCGGTTTGTTGCTGGGGTCTGTTCCTGCCAACTAAGAATCCCACAAGTAGAGGAATAACTGATTGGCTATGGCTACGTGCAGACGCATGATAGACATTCAGAGCGCCCAATAAACGGCTATGGACCATCGTAAACCACACCTCTCCTACGAGAAAATGAATTGCTGATCCCCAGACAAAATATCATTTGTGATTTTAGTCTGGCTAATAGAAGCCTGGTCCGCCGAAGAAAGCATTAAATGATTTTCAAAAGTAGCCAACATTATAGCACTGTACCTCAATATCACCTCAATAAATCAATTAATGAATAAATAGTGAATAAAGTTTACACAAGTGCTGTTTTTTCATATTGATTTGACGAACTGAAACATAAAAAGTTACCATTACAAATACATTTTCAAATGAGATAATGTCTAATATCAAAGCTTCTATTGGAAAATACAATATTAATGAAAGAGTTTTGCACTAATCTTTGGTTTAGCATCAGATATACAGTGTCTTTCCTTTCCTTCAGACAACGTCGGGAGAAGACATGCGGGATTTCACCAAAGTGCTCAAGAACAAGTTCAGATCCAAGAAGTACTTTGCCAAACATCCACGTCTGGGATACCTGCCTGTCCAGACCGTGCTCGAGGGCGACAACCTAGAAACGTAAGCCAAGTTACTGAAACTTACACATGAACTGCTAGACATCATTGTGGATGTTTTCGGTTAATGTCCTTTCCAAATGTCTAAATCCTTTTAAAATCCTTTACAGCTCAGCACTCAGAGCCGCTTATGACTAAAGTAAATTCTCTAATCAGTGAATCATTAAAGCTTCTATGGTGAGACACTGCCCACACTTTAGGCCATCTAACTTTGACAGCTGTGTTAATGTCCACTCAGTGTGTATTTGTTTACCTGTCTCTCTTACCTGGTGCCTTGGCTGTAAATCTTGTAGCTACTGCGACACACTTGTGACTGATGAGACTTTTGCCAGCTGTAAATTCCCCATGAGAGTGTTCTAGGTAGGAGCCATTATGCCGAAACTTGAGGAAACCTCCTCCTCATTTAAACTAAACTAAAGTGCAATTCAATAAAGTCAAAATATTTTGACCTGAGGCACATTAAAGTGATAGTCTGTCAATTTGCAAAGAGAAATTCGAAAGTAAACAATCAAATTCCTCCCCTCTTCTTTAACCAGAAAGCCCTTCGCAAAATGAGGAGAGCAGGAACAAAATTATCAAAAAGATCAAGCTCCTCCCCCTCCCTCCTGATTGGACTTGTCAGGCCAGTTTACAGGAAAAGCTCGATTCATCGGTCAACACGGGAGGATACAAGACTGATTATGTAGTTGCTGAGGTCCAGGAAGGAGGGACTTTACAAAAAAAATATGTATATTATTATTTTCTTTATATCAAAATGCAATCAGGTGGTCGGTTTTGCACATTTTATACAATTTGTAAATACATTTAGACTTCCAGACTATCACTTTAATGCTGCTTTTGCTTACTCTTGTGTCACTTTGCTGGAAAAAAATCTTGTACTTGTCCTTTTTTATTCTAAATAATATTTCCAACTTCCAATATATATCTCTTTTCCTTGAATATGTTTTTCCCACTTTTGGTATACACCATTTTTATTCTCTTTCGTAAAATCAGCTTGAAAGTAAAATCAACCAAATACACATAAACCGTTTAAAACTCAAATGCTGCTCTTGCATTGTATGCAACAGTATATTTATCATACCTGCATATATGAAAACATGCTTTCATAGTAATATGTGATACGTTTTGGTCTTTTTTTTTTGTGCGACGGACATTTTTTCACTTGACTATTCCTACCCATATTCAAACCAGTCTTTCCCGCTACATTAAATCAAGCAGGCACCAAAAGGCGTACATCACAGCTTGCTCGCTCACGATGACTCATTGGGCACAGCGTTTGCCCCACACAGTTGCGCACAGTCACCCCTCAGATGGATGAGTCCAGATCATTCATTCGTCCTATCATCACTTTACAGCCACCTCCTCCTCACCTCCCACTCTGTTTCGGTGATGTACTCCAAAAAATAACTTCGACAGGTGCCGCGTGGAAATGCACAACCAAGATGTGATATAGAGGGTTACAGTATAGATTCTATGAAAATGTAGACACTTTTTTATACATAGTAAAGTTAGTATCTTGGGAGGGGTTCGACATGTACAATTTTGATAGCAAGTCATTGGCGGTTCACTGATTTTTGGCATCACAAAGTCACTGGAAAAAATGCTTAATTGAAATGGATTTTGCTGTAATTAAGGTCTGGGGATTACGGATTATTCAGATTAGGTTAGCGTCACATCGCCAGCCTTTGAGCTTCTTATTGCACCACACGACACAGAAGATTACATTTGCCATATTGGAATTTCAAAACAGGGAATTTTCGCAAAACTTTTCTTACTTTGCTTTTGGCTCCTAAAATATGACTCAGAGAGAAAATGAGACGTCTGCTGTATAATTGGCCTCTGTGATGCACTAACTCGCTCCTCTGCCTCCTCTTTGACTCATGTATCATAATTTTTCCCTTTTCTTTCCGCCCACTGCGCACCTCGATGGCACCAACCAGCGCACCCCCTCTCACCTCCCACTTCTATCTCTGCCTCATTTCACACAAGACAGGATTTTGGATTCGTCACAGCGATATTTGATAATATGAAAGAACGAGTGTAATGGTTCCCAACTCAGTATTGGCTTTTTGGCAGTTCACGGCTTACATAACCTCTCTCACATTAGATTAGGCAACATTAATGGGTTTGGGAATAAATTGGAGGCCTGTGCCAGGTTTTGTATATTCACTTTTAACAAAAATGGAAAGGTGTTACTAAGAAAATTATCCGCAAGTAAAAACCTTTCTTTCCATTTGGGCATACAAATAATGTGTCTTTCATACACCCCCAGACCAACAAAAAAGTCATCACAGAAAAAAGGTCACATGCTACGTCGATAAAAGCCGATATCACCGGGACCGAAAGTGATAGACTTCCTGTTTTTTGCATTGAAAAGAGCGAAGTCAGGGCTTTAAAACAAGTCCTCCCACGACTCCCTAGGCCTCAGGGGAACTGAGAAATATCGCAATGAAAATGAGTTTGCTACAAGTTCGACTAAAGTTATATTCACTAAACCTAGGTGAATGTGCTGCCTGTTATTTTGAAGCAGAGAACCTGGAGAATTCAATCGCGGCGCTAGTTGTTACCTCCAAATTTGTATTTTTGATCGCCGTACAAAATGCTGCGGCTATCAACAGTATGCTAATGCTAATGGGAGCATGCTAATGCTAACTGTAACTAATCTCAGCTGGGACAGAAACTATGATTGAATTTCCTAAAGTATTCCTAAAATATTGGCTGGAGTGGCCAAGTATTTATGTTTTTACAGGATTATAGACCAGAAATTTGGAAAATCGGCCAAAAATATCGGCCAAGCACATCGGAATCGGACAATAAAAAGTACTCAAAAAGAAAAACTCATATCGGTCGACCTCTAGCTCTAATATTTCGTCGGACTGTCTTTAGCTTTGATTTCATCACGCTGTGGCATTGTTTCCATAAGCTTCAGCAATTTTGTACAATACTTTTCAAGGGACAATTATTCACTCACGTCCTACGTCGGTGGTGCGCTCACAGTTGCCTCCAAATCTGTGCCACCAACCACTCACTCATCACTCACCCGAGCACCTGCTGTCCCCACACGGTCTCCCATCCTGTACTATCCTGGCACAACCCGCTCAGCCTCCTATATCAGATCTGATGAAGCAGTTATACGACTGACCCAAAATAATTCACACTCGCTGGCAGACGCTGTGTACTGCTATATCACATTCGGTTTAATAAAAGTGTAATACTAACCCATCAGATCAATAAAACCTCATGCTGTATGCTAAATCATGAAACTACGGAGGTATTTGTTGATGCCTCCAGCGCAATGAGCGTGTTCAGCCCTAACAGCTGGTCAGTAATGAGTGGACATTAGCACACGCAGACATCCATCTCCAACCGACTAATTTCTCACAAACCTACAGGAATAAGTTGAAATATTGTTCTATCAAGCAGTTCAATTAATTTAGATTTAATTATTTACTCTCCCATCATTTCCCGGTCTTTGTCGTATTACAGATTGCATGTCGCCCAATACACAGACTGGTATGTAATTGATTATTGGGAAAAACAAAAGCCCGTCGTCTGTAAGCACCGTGTCAGACCAGAAAACAAATGGGCCTGGACTGGCCAAGATTCATCAAAACGTCCATTGCATCGTTCATAATCTCCTTCACAGCTGCAGCGCGCGTTTAGCCGCATTTGGTGAGTGCGAAGATCAACAACATATTTTTGTTAATACATCAGCAGTGCTGGAATACAGACTGCCTATAAAGTAACACTCCTAATATGAAAATCCACACAAATGACTTCAGGCTACGGTGTACTCTGTTGAGCCTTGTCTGAAATCACTGACAAAATGATTACACAATGAACTGCTAAATCTATTCAGTCCAATGTACTCTGTGTTATGATATGTAAATTGCCGCAAGCCAGGAAGCAGAGATTAAACTAAAGTTATACAAAAACTTTAGATGATATATCTGCTAACCTTTCCCGTACGTTTATTTAATTCAGATCAATGATATGAAAGCAAACGCTGCACTTGCCATTGAAATTGATAACCCCGCTTTTAAAGAAATACTCAAATCTTTAGAGAGAACAATAGCGTTTCACCCTCATCTGAGAAACAATCTATTTTAGTTCTAGCGCCCCCATTTATTTTGACTGCAGTTCAGGAGCACAAGTCAAATGTGAGCACTGTTATTGCTTTTTTTCCCCCAGCCAACAGAGGCAGTGGTCCATTCAAATACAGTTTAGTGAGGCAGCCATATTTGTCAAGGCACAATACTCCCAAGGTCTGTGCCATTACACTGCCCTCCCTTCTGTTACGTCAATACAATCTTTCATTGTTGTTCTGTGTAGCCTTTCTCTGTCCCTAGTTTGAGTTGAGGGTACCGCTGAGGACTCAAAGAGGTGCTTTGCGGTTTGAACCTAGTTTAGTCCTTGCTTTTTATCCGATTAATTCCTGGTTTAATCCAAGTTTACACTTCCAATTATGGGATTCTTGTTCTTAAATAGGAGCAGAATCTTTGGGATATGTTCATTTCATAGAGCTGTTCAAAGGACTTTTTATGTAGATGCAGTGCTTAATTTGATCCCCGGTTTGGGGGAACGCATTCCTCAGTTTTTCAGGGTAAAGGATCCGGGAAATATTTAGGAGGATCCGGCAAAGAATTGATCCGATATAATGGTGTTTAATGAGAGTGTTCCGGCAAATGTTTTGGCCTGTTCCCCGAATCCCTAACATCAGACGAAAAGTGTTCCTGAAAATACAAATTTACAAATTAAGCACTGTGTAGAAGTGTTAAAGATCTAATTGCTGAGAGATTCATGTTTTAATTAAAACCATTAAACCATCAGGATGTATTGTTATCTTTGGAAATGTGTGTATTTAAGTTACACTTTTGCTCTGCAATCAAAGAAAACCGGATTCAACTGCTTTGATAAAGTTTCAATGTACAATCTTTTACTTACTTGCCGTATTAACTCGTGTAAATGTAAAAATGCTTGAGATACAAAGGACAGAAAGAAAAAGATTACAATTGTACAGCAAATGAGATCTGTTCAAAAAGTTAACGAGCTGTTCAAAAGATCTGATTTTGTCTTTTCTTTAATTAAAGTTAATGTTGTAGAGACAAGGTTTTAGGTTTAGTAAAAGACTAGATCTGAAACGTGGCCTACAGCTGGATTATCTTCTGGTATAATCCTGATCACTGAAATAAAATCTTGGCTCACTCTTTGGTCAATTAGAATTCGGAAGCCAGAATATGTCCCGAGGTTGTTAGTTGTTTTTAAAGACCCATCGTTGGAGTCTAGACTCCAGTGATTAGCAGTGTGACACAGACAGGATGACAGCAGCACCGGTGGGGGTTCTCAAAACGCAGTCGTCGTTCCCATCTGAATTGTGCGACACATTTCAGATTTTCCCCCCGGAGCAACAGATGTGTCGGAGAATGGGCCGTCCCGCTGTGAACGACACTCGCACGCTGTAGCTTTTATCGGTGTGAATATTTCAACAGAAGAACAGGCAAAAAGGCGCTCTACCAAAACTATTCCTGGAAAATGGCGAATTAGTCGACATGTTCCATGGCAAAGAGTGTCTTATGAATATTCGTGAGGTTAATGTGCATGGGTTATGATACTGAAAAGCACAAAGTAGCAGTGTATTTAAATGGGATATTATTCACTGTGGTGAAAATACTGTTGCTAATATTGTTTTAGAGATTGTCGAAGTTGTCAGCTAGTCTAGTTTGTTAGAGCTGAGGTTTATCTTGCTCATCTGGTCAAATTTGTGATTTATCAAGTTACTATAGTTACCAATTTTGATCTGATGAGCGTGAAAATCCTTGGACAACTCTAGATAAAAGACGATTTTTACTTTAAGCTATTTGAACAGAATTTATAGATCATTTGTTAATGTGCAAAAAATAAAACAATAATACATTATACATTGTTTCTACACACATTTTCATGTCAGATCTTTTACACCCACAATTTCAGTCAAATCTTCAAAGTTGTTTCGAGTCAAAAAAGGTAAAACCACAGGTGGGGGAATATTTGGTACTGTGTTACGAGTTTTTCTTCAGATGTTTTCCATGTCCTGCGGTGACTGCCCTGGTTGTTTTTGACCCTCTCCCCCTCCCTCCCTCCCTCCTCTCTCTCCTGTCCCAACAGTCCCGTCACCCTGATCAGCATGTGTCCCGAGCAGTACGAGTGAGTATCCACGATGAAAACCGGAAACCTCCATCCTGGACCCCGCCCTGCTCCACTTGATACTCACACCAGCTTCCCGTTTTCTAATGTCACACAGGAACGTTGCTGATTCTTTCACTGCTAACATTAGTTGTTCATGATGAACTCATAGCCACTGCATGTTTGCCTGCCGTTCGCCCCAGCTGTTGACCCAAAACCTGCATCCACAACTTCTCTCCCATCTTCTCAGCAGTAGATCATCCCTGTAGTTTCTGTCTCTTCATCTCGCTGTTCATGATTTTGCCGATGTTATCAGGGGGCCTTGCGGAGAATGCATGCATGCGAATAAGGCTGTTTTAATGTCTGTGCGATGGGATAGACCCAATCTCATTCATCTCCATTACTTCATCCATTTGCAGGCTGTCCCAGTCACCCCAGCTCTCTCATGATGACACCCATTCCAGGATAGAGCAGTTCGCCAGCAGGTACGCGCTCGCCCACCCACGGGATCATCCCTCATCAGTGTCGCCTCCTGCTGCTCAGACATGCATAATGAATGATTGACCAATGTGGTGTGCAAATATATCATATTTTATTCAAGGTGACACCAGTTACACGTAAACAGGATTCTGCGTCTATCTCGATGGAGTACGGGACAAATAAATATCACATTCTCTAAAGAGGCATCTTGTTTAATTACACTATTATGGAATTGCATTATAACTGTAATAAGGAGGAGAGAGGGAAATCTTCTGGGAAATCTAGTTTAGATTTAGCATGATATGCCTCATTGTTCTGTAAACCAAACATTGTACTGTCATTTCCATAAGCAGACCATGTTTATATTTCCATATTTATGAACCAATTTCTTAACTGGGTGCTATGGGGTATGCATGCATTTTTAGAAAATAAAACTAAAACATATGAGACAAAAAAACATTACTATGAGACACAATTTTGTTACGCTATGTTTGTGTGCAATAACGTAACACTTTTCTTTCTTTAAAAATAAAAACTACTAGCTAATGAAAAGGAAAATGTATTTTTGAACAATGACATTTTATGCATAATAAGGGGACAGTAGTAGTGGTTGAGGAATGCTCATTGTGCCATTATAGTCTCCAGAGAACTGTTCAGTAATAGCCATTGAAAATAGTCTGTGCAATATATTACTGTAATATAGTGAGATGTTACGTGCTCGAGCAAATCTGTGCAGTGTGTAAACTTTAACTTTTTGCCTGTTTATAATAACAGAGGACAGCTGAGATGAGTGACCAGCTCCAGATCTCCGTGACACCATTTGTCTAATTATAACCTCCCACTCTCCCTTGTTCCTCTGCACACAAACAAACCACAGCTGATCAGACCCTAATGTTTGTTTACCCTCTGTTTAAACATACTCCTTCCCTGATTTTAGTTTCAAATTCCCCACATCCACAAACAAACAAAACCTAGGAGAAAATCCCTGTTTCTAGCATATCATGTGAGGGTTGTCAATGCCAAAGTATAAGTCCCCTTTTATATAGTGAGCGCTTATAACTCGACTTGTGATGCGGCACTGGTCTGCGTGGCCTGTAACCCGCTATTGGTCACACACCATTAACCCCTGGTCAGTGTCTGCGGCGGAGCATTTTATCAGCGGCCACACACACTTGCACTTTCTGAAATACAACCCGGCTGAAATATATAGATAGACAGTAGCTCTGCTCATTATAAAAAAAAGCCCCTTATGGAATTGCTCCCAATTAGAAGATGAATCCCGCCCTATAGTAAATCTAATACGCTTTCCCTTCCCTACATTTGGTTATTGTTCAATATAAAGGATTGTGTGTCCAGATGGCTTACCATTATAACTGCAGTGGGCGAAATAGAGACTTTGATCACCAGTCTCATTAGTGTGGGATTACAAGCACAAAGCACAACACGGGCACACCATTGTTGGTCATTCACAATGTATTAGTCAGAGTGGATCGTGTTGTATTGAGCTGCATGGCTGTTTAGGAAAGTAAATCATGGAAAGCCTCATTTGGGGGCATATTTTTCTTTGGTTTAATGGTACTTTCAATTGTTTTTCTTGTTCTATTAGGCTTGCCCAAATGGAGCGCTCCAATGGATCTCTGCCCACGGACAGCAGCTCCGCCACTGGAAGCATGTAAGTCACCCATTCACTAAGGCGGAAGGGTGTAACTTGGAAGTACAGTAATGACAGTAGAAGTAGAGGTGGTACTAGGAGTAGTGGTGGTGTAGCACAATACATGTGTAAGCATTATTATTATTATCAGCAGTTGTAGTAGTCGTCATAGTAGTAGATGTTTGTTGCATGAAACAATTTCCGACGTTCTTCTACGGTGCACGATGGGCTAATGGTTAAGCCTGCAACACATATCCCAGCTTTAGCGTTGTTGTGAGTTTGCCTCCCAGCTTTGTCAGTCGACTTTCATGCTGAACAGGCCTTTGTAACGTCTTAACCCCCACTTTAACGGAGCGCATTTTCTCAGAATCAGAATCAGAATCAGAATTCGTTTTATTGCCAAGGTTTGTGAACAAGGTTTACAAACTAGGAATTTTACTTGGTGCAAACGTGCGACATAAAACATATAACACAGAATTAAGATAAAAAATAAGCTAAGAACGTTGAACTCCGGTTCGGTTTTAACCAAATCTAAATACTTTTTACAGCCTACAGGCCAGTGTAACACGTCATTTGAAAGCGAAGACCTACAAAACTGATCTAAGATTTTTCCTTGCGTTTCCATGCGTTGTCGACACTCTTTCGTCACGTTTTTGTTGGGCAGTAACTTCCCTCTCTCTTGGTACAGCTGAATTTTTTGCATTTTTCTGTGATCCACATTGTTTTACTGGATACTTTTGTATGTCTTTGCTGTGTTTTTGTGGGGTTCGGCTGATTTTTTTTTTTTTTTACTGAGAGTCCATAAGAGTCCATAACGAGTCCATAACGAGTGGCTCATTCCACTCGTCGGAATGAGCTGTTTGAGGTTTCTTTAAAATGCAATATAAATAAAATGTATTATTATTTTTATTATTATTATTATTATTATTATTATTATTATGGTCCTGAAGAAAGCAGCTTTTTAAAAGTAAATAGCTAGCTTATGAGCTAAAGACATTTGAGACCTAAACATGTCTTCTTCTGAGACACTGAAGAGGCACCAAGAGCCCCCCACACCTGCAGCACAGTGGAGGCGTCACAAGAGGCGCTACAGGAAACAAAAATGGGACAAACGAGGAGGTATCCGTTCAGTTGCAGCGGCTAAGGACTAACACCTAAATACTATATCGTTGTACGCTTGTACAAGTAAATAAAGCACTTACTTAGTTACTTTGTTGTCGCATTTTTGAGAAAATGTGCTTTTGTAGGTGGGGGTTTAGAGGTTAATAAGACCTGCCCATCAAAGTTTGATTCATACTTCAACTTCTTCCATCTTCGCTGTTGAACACCATGAGCAAATGAACAACGCACCCCTTTATGTATACCACATTCCCTTACTTTTATGAATTGACATCAAAATACTTATCTACTCAGGTGCGGTAGAGATGAGAGTCTGAATGAAACAATGATAGTTGAATACAGCGACGGGGCACCGTAATGTATTATCGTGCCAACAATGAGAGGAGAGACTGATGGGTTTTTAAATGAGTAATAGCAGCTGGTTATCTGTGATCAAGGCCCAGTTGAAAAAGCAGAAATTACAAAAAGAGGCAGATGAGATTGACCCACGCTGACATTTGTAAGACCGCGTGTCTGTCTGGGACTTGAAGGACACATAGCCCTCTCCTTTCCCCCGACTCGCAGATCGTAATCGTCGGAATGAGCTGTTGGGGTTGGGATGCCCTTTCACTCTCCCTCTGTCTGCTCTTTGAGGACAATTGCTTCCCCCCCCCCCATAGATAGATTTCCAAAGATTTTATGTTCCCATATCTGACATGGCAGTAGGAGATTTTACATGACAAAGTTTTTTTCTAAAGCAGAGAAATGTGGAGAAAATGTGATTTAGGTCCGGATGCAGACAGTGAAATGCAGAATTGTATGGCTACCTAGCAGGGGTGGTTGATCTATCCATAATGTTACATGAATTTCACACGGTCCCGATATACAGTGGGAACCAGATGTTTACATGCACTATATAAAAAGACACATAGGTCAATTAGAATTTTATGAATTATTTCTATTACATTTTACAAAGCCAAATGTTAAACGGTATATTTTGGGTCAAACGTTTTGGATATTCTTCCACAAGCTTCTTACAATAGTTAATCTGTATGAAGGAATAGACCAAAATAGTAATTTTGATCTATTCCTTCATACAGAACTGGTGTAACTGAGCCAAATTTGTAGGCCACCTTGCGTGCACATGCCTTTTCAGCTCTGCCCATACATTATCAACTGGATTGAGATCAGGACTTTGTGCTGGACTATTCAGAACATTGACTTTGTTATTGTTAAGCCACTTTGTAACCAGTTTGGCAGTATGCTTTGGGTCATTGTCCATTTGGAAGACCCACCTGCGTCCAAGCTTTAACTTCCTGACTGATGTCTTGAGATGTTGCTCTAATATTTCCACACAGTGTTTTTTCTTCATGATGTCATCTATTTTGTGAACTTCACCAGTCCCTCAGCAGAACAACCCCACAGTATGATGCTGCCACCCCCGTATTTCACAATTAAAGCAACTTATTGTTCTTCCTATCTTCATTTGACCTCGCCTCTTTGTCCTTTTTTTTTTTTTTTTTTTTTACCAAACAGGCTCTCAAAAGCAATTTCTTTATTTGCATCTGCCTTTACTGTGATCAATGAGAGGGCACTTGAAGAGAAAAGGCTGAAATGGTTTTGGTAAAGGCTTAGTTGTGGAGTGTGCAGCTCTGTTCAGGGTCCATTTCTCTCCTATCTTTGTGGTGTGAGACAAACACATTATCCCCACTGTTTTGTGCTCAGGGCTTTTTAAGGAAAGCAGCCAGAGTGGAGCCTCAGATGTGCTGCACAGTAATGAGCAGGAGGAGCAAGGTGCCACAGAGGATAATGAGTTAAACTATGCATTGTGTTGAATTTGGTGCACACAGCTAAGCCTAGTACTGGTTGTGTAAGAAATACTTTCACCGATAGACCATAAACCATACAGTCGCACCAGTCTCTATTCTGACATGTCCTTTATACATGAATGCCCATTTTATGATGCTGAAGGGCTTAATAATTAGACATTTGCATAAAAAGTAATAACAATTAATTATGAGACAATTTGAGAAATTTGATTTACTGCAGCCTTAATGCTTACAGTAATTGAAAAGACAGTGGAAATGATCCAATTAGCCGTTGGTCATAAGTGTTCGGGATGATTAATTATATCGGAATGATTCTGAGAACATAACCTTTGGTGTTTTTGTACCGAGAGTGAGATTACGGCACAAAACAGTACACACTGTCGTAATATAAAACATGCTGACGACGTAAACATTTATCACGACTTTAATGAACAATTTGTTAACTGGATAGCTACAGATGTCCAGTGAACAATTTTGTCATCCATGTTTGTTTCAGAGGCAGGGGAATGTTCAAAAGTGCACGAGTGGCAGTAGTTGGCCTCAGTCAAAAGTGTAGGACGGAGCGCTTGATGTTGGCTCTGATATAGTCTCTTAATGCATGTTTCCTGTAGAATCAGATTAAGAATAGGTTTATTGTCAGTGATGGTACATTCACTAACTCGTAAATGGCAGGTAACGGGTTATTTAGTGTTCTTGAGTCTGATGTCAGAGGGGAATAAGCTGTTCATGTTGCAGTAGGTTCTGGTCTTGATGGACTGCAGCCTCCTGCCTGGAGGTAGAGGTTTAAACAGTTTGTGTCCAGGGTGAGAAGGGTCAGCTGTGATCTGACCTGCACGCCCCGGGGTCCTGGAGACGTACAGGTCCTGGACAAATGACCAATCACCTTCTGAGTAGCATGCACAATGCGCTGCAGTCTGTGCCTCTCTGTAGATTGTTGCCTTTAAGACTGTAGACAGATGGAGTAGTCATATTGTGATGCTTTACACTGTATATTTTATTTAACCAGGAAGTCCCTTGAGATAAATCTCGTTTTCGAGAGAGACCTGGCCATGAGGCGCCGGTGACATTTATAAAAGAAGTAACAATTAAAACACAATAAAAACAATTTAGAATCTATTGTAAATTATTATTACTATACTACCAACATGTATTATATAAACTCTTTATATACTCAACATTTTTTAGTTTGACATTACTGAACAGTGTATTGTAGAGCTGTATTTTGTTGTGGCCGTTTTCTTTTTAATATATTTTTCACCACATTGATGCCTCAAATTGGTTTTTACAGCTCCATTTCTGTTGCATTTATTTGACAAAGTGTCCTTCACAAGCAACTTAAAGCCTTGCAATAACTTTCAAATACTCTTATATCATGTTATTTCCTGCCAGATGCACTTTTCCAAAGCTCCCTCAAGGTTTCTTTCTTGGCATTTCTCCGGCGTGCTTCATTGTTTGTCAGTGGTTTTTTGGGGGTTTTGCCCGCTGTTGCTTACATAGCGCCCACACGCCTCCCAGATCAGCAGCACCCAGGATGCATTGGTCTATGAAAACATCCAGGCTGGACATGAGCGAGCGAGTTTGCCAATTACATGCATGTTTGCCTTCTGGCTTGTATTGCGCCGCAAACAGTGATTCTGCATCTCTGCCAGCTGTGCAGTGATATTAATAATTACCATTTCTCTCGTGTTAAACCACTGATAAAGCGCATGCCTTGTGTCTTTCTCTTTCACCTGTCATAAACAGAACCTTGAATTGACTGCGTATTCCGTCTGACCTGCAGCAAAAAGTCAGTTTTTGCTTGATTATTTATGACTTGTTGTGTCTCTTTCTAAGCTTTTATATTGTGTCCTGCATATTTCACTTAGTTAACTTTTTTCATGTGCTTCCTCTGGGCCCTTGCAGCCTTGTACAAAAGCAGTTAACTAAACTTTGAAATGTCTGCGAAGCCTTTGAATGAGAAACAAAACAAGCTTTGTCCTGTTTTGGCATTGTTTTTCTCATACCACTGCTTTTGTCAACGCGTTTAACATTGTTTCAAATCATTTACGTCACCATTGGGACCGTAAAGCCTTGACTAAACAAACAACAAAAGGTACATGTAATTAAGTCTTGGTCAAGAACATCA
Source organism: Proterorhinus semilunaris (assembly GCA_021464625.1). Taxonomy (NCBI): domain Eukaryota; kingdom Metazoa; phylum Chordata; class Actinopteri; order Gobiiformes; family Gobiidae; genus Proterorhinus; species Proterorhinus semilunaris. The sequence goes on from CM038359.1 coordinate 15,611,142, forward strand.
GACACTTTGTTTGTCTTCGTTTTCTTTTTTACCTCATTTGATCAAGTTGTGAAAGCTTATTGCGAAAGATACAAAGACCATTGTTGGGCTGTATAGTCTGGTAAGCAACACTTCTGTACCCACAATGCACTGCGGCAAACGACAAAACCTACTTACTCTTTAGCAGACTCAAAGTGATATCTTCTGTCTAATGTCCATTGTATTGGTTCCAACACTTTTAATTTAGCTTCAGTCTTGTAGGCTCACTCTCAGTGTCCCAGCTGTATTATTAAAAGTGATAGTAATAATAGTACAGGTGAATAGCCTGAGCAGTAGTAGTACCAGTACAGTTGATCATCCTACATTGTATTCACTTTTTTACCGATTTCATTAAGTGGGATTTGGGGATTTTTGGGATTTTCTTCTTCTCGTAGCCGTATACTCACTGTGAATTGTATCTGTGGGGGAAGTGTCTTACCGAGAGACAGCCATGGTTATTTATGATCTCAACCCCACATCCTTTGATCAGTTTTATTGGAAACCACTGTTTCTTTATTTCAGTGAGCTACAATCCATGGGTCAAAATCACAGGAAGGGCTGCATAATATCATTGCAACCGTATTCCAAACCAATTTCAATACAGCGAGTTCTGTCAATATTAAGCAAAAAGCCTGACTTTTTTTGCCTCTAAATAAAACGAGACTTAAAATACCAAGTAAGAACCAAAACAAGGCAAAAATGCAACAAAAAATCCTGACAAAGACTGAGCTTTTGAGGATCAGAGCAGCCTGCATTGTTTTGACCACATTGATTTTGCACTATATTGTCGTCGCTTCTTGTGATCATATGGATACTGCGTGACATCATGAGCCGTGGGAACATATTTTGGGAGGTGCGGAGCAACAAGATTGCCCCAAAACGCTTTTTCTGTGCCTATTTCCTTTTTTATTAATATTGCTGGCATAATTTTGCAATATGTTGTGCAGCCTAGTGCAGCATGGGCTTTTTATGGGAATAATCAGGCGGCTTTTGCAGTATTATTATTTGAACTTTTATTCTCATCAGCGTGATCATGATTTTGTGCCATTAGTTCCAGTTCCTTCTTGGATTTGATTTTATTATGTAGTTCTCCTTGATTGGGTCTGTTGTTGCCCAGTTACATGTCTTTACAATTTGACTCTGAAAACAGCACATTGTTTTCAAGTGGGAGCCATGGGACTGCACTTTATGTGGAAGTTTCAGAATCATTGGTCTCTAAACAAGGCACCTTTACCCACAATGCACTGCAACCAATGACAGCAGTCTTCTATAATCACCGCTCTCATACTGATCCCTCTCTCCTCTATATATTGGTTCTGGCCCTTCATTAATTTCCCCTCAGTCCTGTCAGCCACGTTTCCTGTCTGCCAGTGTCCCAGAGCAGATGTTTGTTATCCCGCTCTACCATGGTCCGTAATGATGTCTCTCTGTCCGGCTCCGGGTCGCCCTGCCGGGGAACTCTCTAATTGGTCACTCTATTTGTGCACAGCCTCCATGTTTTTTGGCCCTTCTCTTGCTGACATCTCTATCTCCCATATCGCCCACAGTGATGCTGGGGGCTTGATGTAAAATGTCATTTCCTGCAGCTGCCAGCGCTCCCGTGTCAATGATTAGAAATTCAGCCGTTTCAGCACCGCGTCACTCAAACTGGGAATGTAATAGCAACTAATAAAGTTTGAGATTGGTGATTGACTGATGAATGAAAAGTAGAAATGGCAGAGTAAGATGGATGAAAAGGCTTTGGATTATGGTCTGCAATTACTCTTTTATGTATTTGATTTAGGGGCATATTCATCTCAGCACTGGACAATAGGCCATTAACAGCAGAGAAATGTCTTTATTGTAAACAACGGGTGAGAGCGACTGGCAACTTGGCAATTGTGCAACTTCAGAACTGATAAAGTTACTTGGATGAGAGATTAAAACAGTTTAGAAAACATTTGCTATTAAAAGGATTTTACATTTTAGGCCATACTAATCTTTATCAGTTTGCTGTTGATAAATTCTTGTGTAGTCATCGTTTTAGCCCCATTTACTTTCTTTGAATAATTCATAACAGCTCATGTTATTTTGTCTGGCCCAGTGTTGGAGTTGTTCCAAATGTTGATTTATTACATCATTAAATGTTGAAAACTTTTCATTCATGTTGTTTTTAATGAGAATAGTACTTTAATTTTGCATATTTAACGTAGTAGTGGCAGTAGCATTAGCAGTCCCATTATTGTCCTCGTAGGAAAATGTGTGCTCTGTATTTGACCCAGTCTTCTGTCAGGAGCAGTGTGCGACTGCAGTGTAGCGCCTGGAAACCCATCTGTTAACTTCTGCTTGGTTCGTTCAGGAACACCATGTTTTGGGTATAATTAGGCCCGAGCCAGGACTTTGTCCTGGTAAGGGACTTTTGTTCTCCCCCGGTTTCTTGTTAGGCCCGAGCCAGGACTTTGTCCTGGTAAGGGACTTTTGTTCTCCCCCGGTTTCTTGTTATTATTAGGCCCGAGCCAGGACTTTGTCCTGGTAAGGGACTATTGTTCTCCCCCGGTTTCTTGTTATTATTATTATTATTATTATAGTTACGCCTCTAAGATCCTGTTTTTCAGTGCCTTCCCGTGTAAAAGTACACGCAGAAATTGGCACAGTGATCAGAGTCGGCAAAAATTGCGTGTCAGTGGGCGACATGCACACGCCCAAAACAAAATGGCTCCACAGCGCCCCCTCAAAGTTGACCCCCATTCTTTTGGGGACAGTCATTTTTGGTGTAGGCCAATCCCCTTTGGCACAGTGATAGAGCACATGGAGAGAGTCACAAAACATAATTATAGCTCCGCCCTCTGACCAACAGGAAGTCGGCCATCTTGGATTGAAATCCTGGAGAAGAAATCTCTCACCAGATGTTTAAATGTACTACTCCTTGGTTTTTCTGCAGAATAAGCTCAAACATGGCTCAATAGAATCTAGAGAAATGGAGCTACATTTTCAAGCCAGCTTTTTTTGATAACGTTTACAGTTTTCACATAGCGCCCCCACAAAAAACATGCTTTTTTCCCGTACCTTCGACAACCCCTCGCAGGCATGCGCTCTATCCAATCTGGATCATATTTGGTTGACATGAGGCCTCTTATGGTATGGATCCATAGAGCTCAATAACTGCACGGTGCTCGCCACTATAGCGCCACCTATCTATACCTTGAAACATTTAGTTTGTACAATTTATATGAAACGTTGCAGGTATATTCTACACATTAAATCGAACACAAAAATATATTACATGTGTTTTATATTTTCGAAGGTGTGGGCGTGGCAATGACGCACAGGAAGCCGGCCATTTTCACTTTCAACCTCTTAACTCCCACCTGAACCAAGTACACTTCTTTGTGTGCTGTGTTTTCACCTGCACTTACGTCTCATTTCTGTAACTGTTTTTGACGCTTTTTTTCAAGAAGCTTTAAGATATGGGTCAAGACGAACTGGCGAAAATGTGCTCGGTTAAAGTGGGGGTTAACAGATTAAAATGGCACCCCCACAGAAAAAATGCCTTTTTGCAGTACATTTCACAAGCCCTCGCAGGCATGCGCTCTATCCAATCTGGATCATATTTGGCTGACATAAGGCAACTCACGGTCTGAACAGGTAGAGCTCAATAACTGCACAGTGCTCAACACTATAGCGCCTCCTATCTATACCTTGAATATTGCAGTCTGGATTATTTATCTCCCACTTTGCCGGTATATTCTACACAATAAACCAAACAAAAAATGATATTACATATACATCATATTGTGTAAGATGTGGGCGTGGCCAGTGTAAACGTGTTCCTGAGAGCATCATTATTATGCATTCTTTGTCCCTTTGAGTTTTAAATGTAATCACGTATACACCAGATGGCCCTGAATCTTTTTACATGAACACAAAAATGATCCATGCTATAGCGCCCCCTGCTGCAAAGAGCAAGAGTTAGTAGACAGAGAGCACACAGGTTGTGTGTGAGGCCGAGGGGAGAGCAGGTTTGGGCGAGAGCGGGGGCGGAAGCAAAGGAGGCGGTCGCAAGGGGGGCTGCGCCAGGGGCGAGGGCCTACATCGCCGCTTGCGGCTTTAATTAGGCCCGAGCCAGGACTTAGTCCTGGTGAGGGACTATTGTTCTCCCCCGGTTTCTTGTTATTATTATTAGGCCCGAGCCAGGACTTTGTCCTGGTAAGGGACTATTGTTCTCCCCCGGTTTCTTGTTATTATTATTATTATTATTATTATTATTATTATTATTATTCCGCCTCTAAGATCCTGTTTTTCAGTGCCTTCCCGTGCAAAAGTACACGCACAAATTGGCACAGTGATCTGAGTCGGCAAAAATTGCGTGTCAGTGGGCGACATGCACACGCCCAAAACAAAATGGCTCCACAGCGCCCCTTCAAAGTTGACCCCCATTCTTTTGGGGACATGCATTTTTGGCGTAGGCCAATCCCCTTTGGCACAGCGATAGAGCGCATGGAGAGAGTCACAAAACATAATTATAGCTCCGCCCTCTGACCAACAGGAAGTCGGCCATCTTGGATTGAAATCCTGGAGAAGAAATCTCTCACCAGATGTTTCAATGTACTACTCCTTGGTTTCTCTGCAGAATAAGCTCAAACATGGCTCAATAGAATCTAGAGAAATGGAGCTACAAATGCAAGCCAGCTTTTTTTGATAACGTTTACAGTTTTCACATAGCGCCCCCACAAAAAACATGCTTTTTTCACGTACTTTGGACAACCCCTCGCAGGCATGCGCTCTATCCAATCTGGATCATATTTGGCTGACATAAGGCCTCTTATGGTATGAATCCATAAAGCTCAATAACTTCACGGTGCTCACCAGTATAGCGCCACCTATCTATACCTTGAAACATTTAGTTTGTACAATTTAGATGAAACTTTGCAGGTATATTCTACACATTAAATCGAACACAAAAATATATTACATGTGTTTGATATTTTCGAAGGTGTGGGCGTGGCAATGACGCACAGGAAGCCGGCCATTTTCACTTTCAACCTCTTAACTCCCACCTGAACCAAGTACACTTCTTTGTGTGCTGTGTTTTCACCTGCACTTACGTCTCATTTCTGTAACTGTTTTTGACGCTTTTTTTCAAGAAGCTTTAAGATATGGGTCAAGACGAACTGGCGAAAATGTGCTCGGTTAAAGTGGGGGTTAACAGATTAAAATGGCACCCCCACAGAAAAAATGCCTTTTTGCAGTACATTTCACAAGCCCTCGCAGGCATGCGCTCTATCCAATCTGGATCATATTTGGCTGACATAAGGCAACTCACGGTCTGAACAGGTAGAGCTCAATAACTGCACAGTGCTCAACACTATAGCGCCTCCTATCTATACCTTGAATATTGCAGTCTGGATTATTTATCTCCCACTTTGCCGGTATATTCTACACAATAAACCAAACAAAAAATGATATTACATATACATCATATTGTGTAAGATGTGGGCGTGGCCAGTGTAAACGTGTTCCTGAGAGCATCATTATTATGCATTCTTTGTCCCTTTGAGTTTTAAATGTAATCACGTATACACCAGATGGCCCTGAATCTTTTTACATGAACACAAAAATGATCCATGCTATAGCGCCCCCTGCTGCAAAGAGCAAGAGTTAGTAGACAGAGAGCACACAGGTTGTGTGTGAGGCCGAGGGGAGAGCAGGTTTGGGCGAGAGCGGGGGCGGAAGCAAAGGAGGCGGTCGCAAGGGGGGCTGCGCCAGGGGCGAGGGCCTACATCGCCGCTTGCGGCTTTAATTAGGCCCGAGCCAGGACTTAGTCCTGGTGAGGGACTATTGTTCTCCCCCGGTTTCTTGTTATTATTATTAGGCCCGAGCCAGGACTTTGTCCTGGTAAGGGACTATTGTTCTCCCCCGGTTTCTTGTTATTATTATTATTATTATTATTATTATTATTATTCCGCCTCTAAGATCCTGTTTTTCAGTGCCTTCCCGTGCAAAAGTACACGCACAAATTGGCACAGTGATCTGAGTCGGCAAAAATTGCGTGTCAGTGGGCGACATGCACACGCCCAAAACAAAATGGCTCCACAGCGCCCCTTCAAAGTTGACCCCCATTCTTTTGGGGACATGCATTTTTGGCGTAGGCCAATCCCCTTTGGCACAGCGATAGAGCGCATGGAGAGAGTCACAAAACATAATTATAGCTCCGCCCTCTGACCAACAGGAAGTCGGCCATCTTGGATTGAAATCCTGGAGAAGAAATCTCTCACCAGATGTTTCAATGTACTACTCCTTGGTTTCTCTGCAGAATAAGCTCAAACATGGCTCAATAGAATCTAGAGAAATGGAGCTACAAATGCAAGCCAGCTTTTTTTGATAACGTTTACAGTTTTCACATAGCGCCCCCACAAAAAACATGCTTTTTTCACGTACTTTGGACAACCCCTCGCAGGCATGCGCTCTATCCAATCTGGATCATATTTGGCTGACATAAGGCCTCTTATGGTATGAATCCATAAAGCTCAATAACTTCACGGTGCTCACCAGTATAGCGCCACCTATCTATACCTTGAAACATTTAGTTTGTACAATTTAGATGAAACTTTGCAGGTATATTCTACACATTAAATCGAACACAAAAATATATTACATGTGTTTGATATTTTCGAAGGTGTGGGCGTGGCAATGACGCACAGGAAGTCGGCCATTTTCACTTTTAACCTCTTAACTCCCACCTGAACCAAGTACATTTCTTTGTGTGCTGTGTTTTCATCTGCACTTACGTCTCATTTCTGTAACTGTTTTTGACGCTTTTTCTCAAGAAGCTTTAAGATATGGGTCAAGACGAACTGGAGAAAATGTGCTCGGTTAAAGTGGGGGTTAAGAGATTAAAATGGCACCCCCACAAAAAAATAGGCCTTTTTGCAGTACATTTCACAACCCCTCGCAGGCATGCGCTCTATCCAATCTAAATCATCTTTGGCTGACATAAGGCAACTCACGGTCTGAACAGATAGAGCTCAATAACTGCACGGTGCTCACCACTATAGCGCCCCCTATCTATACCTTGAATATTGCAGTCTGGATTATTTATCTCCCACTTTGCCGGTATATTCTACACAACAAACTAAACAAAAAATGCAATTACACATACATCATATTGTGTTATATGTGGGCGTGGCCAGGGTAAACGTGTTCCTGAGAGCATAATTATTACCCATGATAACTGGCACATTCTTTAAATGTCATCACTTATACACCAGATGGCCCTGAATCTTTTTTACATGAACACAAAAATGATCCATGCTATAGCGCCCCCTGCTGCAAAGCATCAACTTTCATAGGACTTTTGCAGAAAAGGTTGATGCTTTGCAGATAATTCCAGTAAATGCCTCTGACCAAAACAGTCAATCAGACCTTTGCCTTATATTGAACGGTTTGGCCAATAAGAACTTCAGCATTTCCCATTGTATTCCTATGACATTCGAAGACCACTTCACTAAGGCGAAACACATTATTTTGTCAACAATACATGACATTTGGCCCTAGGGATGGGCCAAAATCATGCAAAATCACTGTGTGAAGTTGTGGATTTTATTTATTTATTTTTAAGAAGGCTGCATTGCAATTACAGACCTTCCCACTACAGACTGTGCATGGCACTTAAAAGAATACTTAGTTGATATCTAGCAATACTTAGTTATTGGTTTGCACTTACACTGCAATATAAAACAAATTGCTTTTCTATTTCTATTTCACTTGTGATCGCGGCCTCAGCTTGTAAACCTGCAGACATGGAGCAGCTGCAGATACACGACCCACAGATTCACGCCCCGACTTGTTACTTTCTCTTTCAATTTAAACTAATCTCCAATGTTACGCTTTGCGTTGTCTTTTATTTTGCGATGATGTACACGCGCATCTGCCGAGGATGGAAGAATCCAAACGATGCGCATGTTAATATTCACGCGCGGACAGCGTGGTCAAGTACAGGGGAGACAAGGGAGAGGAAAGATCACACTGTGTACCTGTTTAATTATTACATATTACAGTCGCAGTTTTAATGCCTTTAATTCTAACGTCATCAGTGGCGCAAATAAGGCATACGCAATATATGCCTGGGGCGCCAATTAGTGATGTGTCGGTCACGAACGATCCAAATCTTTTGAAGAAGTCTTTACAGTGAACGATATGAACGGGTTCGCGGAGATGTATTATTTTTTTGTATTGCTCTTTGGGGTAGGGGCGTCACTTTAGTTGTGCATGCTTATTTTGCTAAACAAAAGTCACTGCTGGAGTGGGGCGGAGAGAGAAGAGGCAGAGGCACAGTTCGGGGACGCACGACCGGGGGACATGAGCACAGCCTACGGGGAAATGCTTTTAGGGCGCGGCTCCGAGGAAACGGCGCTCCCAAACTCTCTCAGCGCCAGCACTCTCCCGGGCCATAGGAGAGAAAAAGGCGCGCGGGGTCCGTGAGCAGTGTTGGGTGTAACCAACTACCCACATTCTGGGGGGTATGCAGACACACACAAAAAAAACCTCTCACGGCCCGATTAAGCTTCTGTTGCTCTCATTCACGTAACTTTGCTCTGCCCCTCTCTCTCGCGCGCGCAAGAGGGGAGAAACAAACGCAAGTGAAAGGGGTGTTTTGCTTGCACTTTGAGCTCCTCGTGGAGCAGCGGGGGAGATGACCGGGGCTGAGGAGGAGACTGGGTGCGGTGATGTCGCTGTCGTTCGGAGGCGGCCCAGAGCGGAGCTGAGCGAACAGGTGGAAGATGTGACGGGGCTCCTGTAGCCGCCTCGTCACTCACGGACCCCGCGCGCCTTTTCCTCTCCTATGGCCCGGGAGAGCACTGGCGCTGGGAGTGTTTCCCCAGCCGCGCTCTGAAACCGTTTGCCCGCAGGCCCCCCCCCCCCCCCCCCTTCTTTTGGTGAGGAGGAGGAAGACGCAACGTCCTTTAGCGTAGACGCTGAGGTACTGGAATATATGAGATCAGGCTCAGAGTTGGAGATCCTAAACCAATTCCCCCGAGTGAGACCGGTGTTTATGCAAGTTTTGAAAGACTGCTCCTGATGAGATACAATCGCACACTTTGTGCTGATGTGGAATAGCTCAAGCCTGCCTGTGCCCAATGGCTTTTTTTATCTGGTAAACTGAAGAAAAGCCAGCATATTCAGTGAACAAAGCCTTTTAAATCGGAGTTGTTTTTGATTGATTTACATTACAGTTTGTTGCATTTTTGATAATAAAGAGCACGAAAGAAATATCTGTTATGTCCTTAATAGTAGAACTTCCACAACACATTTAGGAACAAAGTCGAGTAACACAAAAGTAACGTACAAGTAACGAGTAACGTAATAAGTTACTTTCTTTAGAGAGCAACTAAGTAAAGTAACGGGTTACTTTTTAAAAGAAGTAACGAGTAATGAGAAAAGTTACTTTTTAAAAGTAACTTCCCCAACAATGTCCGTGAGTGACGAGGGGAATGGCTCGTCACTTTTTTGGCGTAGGCCAATCCCCTTTGGCACAGTGATAGAGCACATGGAGACAGTCACAAAACATAATTATAGCTCCACCCTCTGACCAACAGGAAGCCCGCCATATTGGATGGAGACGATTTAGCTCACCAGATGTTTAAATGTACTAGTCCTTGGTTTTTCACCACAACAGCTCAAACATGGCTCAATAGAATCTAGAGACATGGGGCTACAAAAAAGCCAGCTTTTTTTTTTTTACGTTTACAGTTTTCACATAGCGCCCCCACAAAAAACATGCTTTTTTCCCGTACCTTCGACAACCCCTCGCAGGCATGCACTCTATACAATCTGGATCATATTTGGTTGACATGAGGCCTCTTATGGTATGGATCCATAGAGCTCAATAACTGCACGGTGCTCGCCACTATAGCGCCACCTATCTATACCTTGAAACATTTTAGTTTGTACAATTTATATGAAACTTTGCAGGTATATTCTACACATTAAATCGAACACAAAAATATATTACATGTGTTTGATATTTTCGAAGGTGTGGGCGTGGCAATGACGCACAGGAAGTCGGCCATTTTAACTTTTAACCTCTTAACTCCCACCTGAACCAAGTGCATTTCTTTGTGTGCTGTGTTTTCATCTGCACTTGCGTCTCATTTCTGTAACTGTTTTTGACGCTTTTTCTCAAGAAGCTTTAAGATATGGGTCAAGACGAACTGGAGAAAATGTACTCGGTTAAAGTGGGGGTTAAGAGATTAAAATGGCACCCCCACAAAAAAAAGGCCTTTTTGCAGTACATTTCACAACCCCTCGCAGGCATGCGCTCTATCCAATCTGGATCATATTTGGCTGACATAAGGCAACTCACGGTCTGAACAGATAGAGCTTAATAACTTCACAGTGCTCAACACTATAGCGCCCCCTATCTATACCTTGAATATTGCAGTCTGGATTATTTATCTCCCACTTTGCCGGTATATTCTACACAATAAACTAAACAAAAAATGATATTACATATACATCATATTGTGTAAGATGTGGGCGTGGCCAGTGTAAACGTGTTCCTGAGAGCATCATTATTATGCATTCTTTGTCCCTTTGAGTTTTAAATGTAATCACTTATACACCAGATGGCCCTGAATCTTTTTACATGAACACAAAAATGATCCATGCTATAGCGCCCCCTGCTGCAAAGAGCAAGAGTTAGTAGACAGAGAGCACACAGGTTGTGTGTGAGGCCGAGGGGAGAGCAGGTTTGGGCGAGAGCGGGGGCGGTTGCAAAGGAGGTGGTCGCAAGGGGGGGCTGCGCCAGGGGCGAGGGCCTACATCGCCGCTTGCGGCTTTAATTATTATTATTATTCCGCCTCTAAGATCCTGTTTTTCAGTGCCTTCCCGAGCAAAAGTACACGCAGAAATGGGCACAGTGAATCAGAGTCGGCAAAAATTGCGTGTCAGTGGGCGACATGCACACGCCCTAAACAAAATGGCTCCACAGCGCCCCCTCAAAGTTGACCCCCATTCTTTTGGGGACATGCATTTTTGGCATAGGCCAATCCCCTTTGGCACAGTGATAGAGCACATGGAGATGGTCACAAAACATAATTGTAGCTCCGCCCTCTGACCAACAGGAAGTCGGCCATCTTGGATTGAAATCCTGGAGAAGAAATCTCTCACCAGATGTTTCAATGTACTACTCCTTGGTTTTTCTGCAGAATAAGCTCAAACATGGCTCAATAGAATCTAGAGAAATGGAGCTACATTTTCAAGCCAGCTTTTTTTGATAACGTTTACACTTTTCACATAGCGCCCCCACAAAAAACGTGCTTTTTTCCCGTACCTTGGACAACCCCTCGCAGGCATGCGCTCTATCCAATCTGGATCATATTTGGCTGACATAAGGCCTCTTATGGTATGAATCCATAGAGCTCAATAATTGCACGGTGCTCACCACTATAGCGCCACCTATCTATACCTTGAAACATTTAGTTTGTACAATTTATATGAAACTTTGCAGGTATATTCTACACATTAAATCGAACACAAAAATATATTACATGTGTTTGATATTTTCTAAGGTGTGGGCGTGGCAATGACGCACAGGATGTCGGCCATTTTCACTTTTAACCTCTTAACTCCCACCTGAACCAAGTGCATTTCTTTGTGTGCTGTGGTTTTATCTGCACTTACGTCTCATTTCTGTAACTGTGTTTTTGACGCTTTTTTTCAAGAAGCTTTAAGACATGGGTCAAGACGAACTGGAGAAAATGTGCTCGGTTAAAGTGGGGGTTAAGAGATTAAAATGGCACCCCCACAAAAAAAAGGCCTTTTTGCAGTACATTTCACAACCCCTCGCAGGCATGCGCTCTATCCAATCTGGATCATATTTGCCTGACATAAGGACACTCACGGTCTGAACAGATAGAGCTCAATAACTTCACAGTGCTCAACACTATAGCGCCACCTATCTATACCTTGAATATTGCAGTCTGGATTATTTATCTCCCACTTTGCCGGTATATTCTACACAATAAACTAAACAAAAAATTATATTACATATACATCATATTGTGTAAGATGTGGGCGTGGCCAGTGTAAACGTGTTCCTGAGAGCATCATTATTATGCATTCTTTATCCCTTTGAGTTTTAAATGTTATCACTTATACACCAGATGGCCCTGAATCTTTTTACATGAACACAAAAATGATCCATGCTATAGCGCCCCCTGCTGCAAAGAGCAAGAGTTAGTAGACAGAGAGCACACAGGTTGTGTGTGAGGCCGAGGGGAGAGCAGGTGTGGGCGAGATCGGGGGCGGTTGCAAAGGAGGCGGTCGCAAGGGGGGGCTGCGCCAGGGGCGAGGGCCTACATCGCCGCTTGCGGCTTTAATTATTATTATTATTATAGTTACGCCTCTAAGATCCTGTTTTTCAGTGCCTTCCCGTGCAAAAGTACACGCAGAAACTGGCACAGTGATCAGAGTCGGCAAAAATTGCGTGTTAGTGGGCGACATGCACACGGCCAAAACAAAATGGCTCCACAGCGCCCCCTCAAAGTTGACCCCCATTCTTTTGGGGACATGCATTTTTGGCGTAGGCCAATCCCCTTTGGCCCAGCAATAGAGCGCATGGAGAGAGTCACAAAACATAATTATAGCTCCGCCCTCTGACCAACAGGAAGTCGGCCATCTTGGATTTAAATCCTGGAGAAGAAATCTCTCACCAGATGTTTCAATGTACTACTCCTTGGTTTCTCTGCAGAATAAGCTCAAACATGGCTCAATAGAATCTAGAGAAATTGAGCTACAACTTCAAGCCAGCTTTTTTTGATAACGTTTACACTTTTCACATAGCGCCCCCACAAAAAACATGCTTTTTTCCCGTACATTGGACAACCCCTCGCAGGCATGCGCTCTATACAATCTGGATCATATTTGGCTGACATAAGGCCTCTTATCGTATGAATCCATAGAGCTCAATAACTTCACGGTGCTCACCAGTATAGCGCCACCTATCTATACCTTGAAACATTTAGTTTGTACAATTTATATGAAACTTTGCAGGTATATTCTACACATTAAATCGAACACAAAAATATATTACATGTGTTTGATATTTTCGAAGGTGTGGGCGTGGCAATGACGCACAGGAAGTCGGCCATTTTCACTTTTAACCTCTTAACTCCCACCTGAACCAAGTGCATTTCTTTGTGTGCTGTGTTTTCATCTGCACTTACGTCTCATTTCTGTAACTGTGTTTTTGACGCTTTTTTTCAAGAAGCTTTAAGACATGGGTCAAGACGAACTGGAGAAAATGTGCTCGGTTAAAGTGGGGGTTAAGAGATTACAATGGCACCCCCACAAAAAAAGGCCTTTTTGCAGGACATTTCACAAAACCTCGCAGGCATGCGCTCTATCCAATCTAAATCATATTTGGCTGACATAAGGCCTCTTATGGTATGAATCCATAGAGCTCAATAAGTTCACGGTGCTCACCAGTATAGCGCCACCTATCTATACCTTGAAAATTTTAGTTTGTACGATTTATGTTAAACTTTGCAGGTACATTCTACACATTGAAACAAACACAAAAATCTATTACAACATGCCTCTATCTTGCTTTGTTCCCTTTATAATTAGGCCCGAGCCAGGACTTTGTCCTGGTAATTAGGCCCGAGCCAGGACTTTGTCCTGGTAATTAGGCCCGAGCCAGGACTTTGTCCTGGTAAGGGACTTTTGTTCTCCCCCGGTTTCTTGTTATTATTATTATTATTATTATAGTTACGCCTCTAAGATCCTGTTTTTCAGTGCCTTCCCGTGCAAAAGTACACGCAGAAACTGGCACAGTGATCAGAGTCGGCAAAAATTGCGTGTTAGTGGGCGACATGCACACGGCCAAAACAAAATGGCTCCACAGCGCCCCCTCAAAGTTGACCCCCATTCTTTTGGGGACATGCATTTTTGGCGTAGGCCAATCCCCTTTGGCCCAGCAATAGAGCGCATGGAGAGAGTCACAAAACATAATTATAGCTCCGCCCTCTGACCAACAGGAAGTCGGCCATCTTGGATTTAAATCCTGGAGAAGAAATCTCTCACCAGATGTTTCAATGTACTACTCCTTGGTTTCTCTGCAGAATAAGCTCAAACATGGCTCAATAGAATCTAGAGAAATTGAGCTACAACTTCAAGCCAGCTTTTTTTGATAACGTTTACACTTTTCACATAGCGCCCCCACAAAAAACATGCTTTTTTCCCGTACATTGGACAACCCCTCGCAGGCATGCGCTCTATACAATCTGGATCATATTTGGCTGACATAAGGCCTCTTATCGTATGAATCCATAGAGCTCAATAACTTCACGGTGCTCACCAGTATAGCGCCACCTATCTATACCTTGAAACATTTAGTTTGTACAATTTATATGAAACTTTGCAGGTATATTCTACACATTAAATCGAACACAAAAATATATTACATGTGTTTGATATTTTCGAAGGTGTGGGCGTGGCAATGACGCACAGGAAGTCGGCCATTTTCACTTTTAACCTCTTAACTCCCACCTGAACCAAGTGCATTTCTTTGTGTGCTGTGTTTTCATCTGCACTTACGTCTCATTTCTGTAACTGTGTTTTTGACGCTTTTTTTCAAGAAGCTTTAAGACATGGGTCAAGACGAACTGGAGAAAATGTGCTCGGTTAAAGTGGGGGTTAAGAGATTACAATGGCACCCCCACAAAAAAAGGCCTTTTTGCAGGACATTTCACAAAACCTCGCAGGCATGCGCTCTATCCAATCTAAATCATATTTGGCTGACATAAGGCCTCTTATGGTATGAATCCATAGAGCTCAATAAGTTCACGGTGCTCACCAGTATAGCGCCACCTATCTATACCTTGAAAATTTTAGTTTGTACGATTTATGTTAAACTTTGCAGGTACATTCTACACATTGAAACAAACACAAAAATCTATTACAACATGCCTCTATCTTGCTTTGTTCCCTTTATAATTAGGCCCGAGCCAGGACTTTGTCCTGGTAAGGGACTTTTGTTCTCCCCCGGTTTCTTGTTATTATTATTATTATTATTATAGTTACGCCTCTAAGATCCTGTTTTTCAGTGCCTTCCCGTGCAAAAGTACACGCAGAAACTGGCACAGTGATCAGAGTCGGCAAAAATTGCGTGTTAGTGGGCGACATGCACACGGCCAAAACAAAATGGCTCCACAGCGCCCCCTCAAAGTTGACCCCCATTCTTTTGGGGACATGCATTTTTGGCGTAGGCCAATCCCCTTTGGCCCAGCAATAGAGCGCATGGAGAGAGTCACAAAACATAATTATAGCTCCGCCCTCTGACCAACAGGAAGTCGGCCATCTTGGATTTAAATCCTGGAGAAGAAATCTCTCACCAGATGTTTCAATGTACTACTCCTTGGTTTCTCTGCAGAATAAGCTCAAACATGGCTCAATAGAATCTAGAGAAATTGAGCTACAACTTCAAGCCAGCTTTTTTTGATAACGTTTACACTTTTCACATAGCGCCCCCACAAAAAACATGCTTTTTTCCCGTACATTGGACAACCCCTCGCAGGCATGCGCTCTATACAATCTGGATCATATTTGGCTGACATAAGGCCTCTTATCGTATGAATCCATAGAGCTCAGTGACCAACTACACATGTTGGTCACTGTATACTCGGCAGTAACCAATGACCATGACAGTCGCATGCGCCTCAGTCAGAGCTTTCCGACAATGTATAACATGTGGGGGTCAAGACAACCACTCCACTTATACAGCCTGAGCAAAGTGTCAGCATAGCGCCACCTGCTGGCCTTTAAGCTGGCTTTTAAGTGGCTTGTAAGTGGCCCGCCCATCCTCCGTGAAAATAGCCAGAGTTGTTCTTCTGGCAGCCTGTTGGCCTCTGTCAGAGTTTCCCCTGAAATTCGTCAATTTTCCCAATTTCCACCTTTATTCATGGAAGCCACAGTTTTAGACTCGTACGTAGATATACTAACCCTCTGTGACAGACAGAAGCTTTAATTTGGACGTGTTTGCCTCCAAATTCAGCTTTTTTGGACTTTACAGTCACAGGAAGTTCAGATAGACTGTTTCCTGTCCGTCTCTGCGTGTTCCTCGTACTATGTGGCTCTCACCAAAGTATTCCTTCATCTATCGGGAGTTCTTTCATAAGATTTATCTAAAATTCGCGGTGTTTTTACATAAGCCTGTGTAGCTCCATTGGTAGAGTGCAGGGTTTGCACCGTCATATTGCCGGTTCAATCCCCATCATGATTTTTTATTTTTTATTTTTTTTACGCAGTACCTACTGGGAAGAACCTGAATTGGCAACTATGCTCCCACCCTCATTAAAAACGGGAAAATGACCCACACGTTGTACCACATGCCGTTTCATAAGATATTGCACATTTCGGCCGTTAAATAAATGTGCTTGTGTAGCTACATGGGTAGAGTGCTAGGTTCCCAACCATGGGATTGCTTGATCGATTCCGTCCTTAATTCTTTTTTATTTTTTATTTTTTTTGACTCGGCAACTACTCGGAAGAACATGAATCGACGCCTTTGGTCCCACCCTCATTAAAAACAAAGAAAGAAAAGTTGTAGCACAACTACACAGAAAGACATGGGGAGACAGTAGGGAAACAATAGAGGCAACACTAAATGTCTAAAACAATCAATAGTGGGGCAAAAATCTCCTGAAATGACCTTGCTTGGACCTATTTTCAAAATCTGTGATTTAGAGAAAAGTAGCCACCATCGGGTGTAATGCAGTATAGGGTTATAGCTCAATGATAGTTTACCGGTCTCCAGTACATGAGGTTGCCAGTTCAAATATGATTTTGACGCTTTTCTAACTCTTTTTTTTTTTTTAAATATAGATTTACCTGACAGTTATGCTTGGGTTACTTGGTTCATATCTGGAACAGCAGCAACTGCTCCTGCTGAGGAGAGAGGGGGACAAATGACCTCTCTCCTCCAATGCCATGCTGGACCTATTTTTAGGGGAATTAGCCCTGATTACAAAATGTTTCAGTCAATATTTCCAGAACTCTAATTCCGTTTTCTGTCAACTGATCAGTGCAAGTGCAAGTGTTTCATAAGATTAATGTAAGATTCACTGTGTTCCTATCTGAGTCTCTGTAGCTCCATTGGTAGAGTGCAGGGTTCCCATCCGTTAGATTGCTGGTTCAATACCAACCATGACCTTTGTTTTTTTTAATTTTATTTTTTTTATTATCGGTACCTACTGGGAAGAACCTGAATTGGTGCCTATGGTCCGACCCTCATTCAAAACAACGCCAGCTTTTTTTGATAACGTTTACAGTTTTCACATAGCGCCCCCACAAAAACATTATTTTTCCCCGTACCTTGGACAACTCCTCGCAGGCATGCGCTCTATCCAATCTGGATCATATTTGGCTGACATAAGGCAACTCACGGTCTGAACAGACAGAGCTAAATAACTGCACAGTGCTGAACACTATAGCGCCCCCTATCTATACCTTGAATATTGCAGTCTGGATTATTTATCTCCCACTTTGCCGGTATATTCTACACAATAAACTAAACAAATATTGATATTACATATACACCATCTTGTGTAAGATGTGGGCGTGGCCAGGGTAGACGTGTTCCTGAGAGCATCATTATTACCCATGATAACTGGCACATTCTTTGTCCCTTTGAGTTTTAAATGTCATCACTTATACACCAGATGGCCCTGAATCTTTTTACATGAACACAAAAATGATCCATGCTATAGCGCCCCCTGCTGCAAAGAGCAAGAGTTAGCAGAGAGCACACAGGTTGTGTGTGAGGCCGAGGGGAGAGCAGGTTTGGGCGAGAGCGGGGGCGATTGCAAAGGAGGCGGTCGCAAGGGGGGGCTGCGCCAGGGGCGAGGGCCTACATCGCCGCTTGCGGCTTTAATTATTATTATAGTTACGCCTCTAAGATCCTGTTTTTCAGTGCTTTCCCGTGCAAAAGTACACGCAGAAAATGGCACAGTGATCAGAGTCGGCAAAAATTGCGTGTCAGTGGGCGACAGGCACACGCCCAAAACAAAATGGCTCCACAGCGCCCCCTCAAAGTTGACCCCCATTCTTTTGGGGACATGCATTTTTGGCGTAGGCCAATCCCCTTTGGCCCAGCGATAGAGCGCATGGAGAGAGTCACAAAACATCATTATAGCTCCGCCCTCTGACCAACAGGAAGTCGGCCATCTTGGATTGAAATCCTGGAGAAGAAATCTCTCACCAGATGTTTCAATGTACTACTCCTTGGTTTCTCTGCAGAATAAGCTCAAACATGGCTCAATAGAATCTAGAGAAATTGAGCTACAACTTCAAGCCAGCTTTTTTTGATAACGTTTACAGTTTTCACATAGCGCCCCCACAAAAAACATGCTTTTTTCCCGTACATTGGACAACCCCTCGCAGGCATGCGCTCTATACAATCTGGATCATATTTGGCTGACATAAGGCCTCTTATCGTATGAATCCATAGAGCTCAATAACTGCACGGTGCTCACCAGTATAGCGCCACCTATCTATACCTTGAAACATTTAGTTTGTACAATTTATATGAAACTTTGCAGGTATATTCTACACATTAAATCGAACACAAAAATATATTACATGTGTTTGATATTTTTGACGGTGTGGGCGTGGCAATGACGCACAGGAAGTCGGCCATTTTCACTTTTAACCTCTTAACTCCCACCTGAACCAAGTGCATTTCTTTGTGTGCTGTGTTTTCATCTGCACTTACGTCTCATTTCTGTAACTGTGTTTTTGACGCTTTTTTTCAAGAAGCTTTAAGACATGGGTCAAGACGAACTGGAGAAAATGTGCTCGGTTAAAGTGGGGGTTAAGAGATTACAATGGCACCCCCACAAAAAAAAGGCCTTTTTGCAGTACATTTCACAACCCCTCGCAGGCATGCGTTCTATCCAATCTGGATCATATTTGGCTGACATAAGGCCTCTTACGGTCTGAATTCATAGAGCTCAATAACTGCACGGTGCTCACCACTATAGCGCCACCTATCTATACCTTGAAAATTTTAGTTTGTACGATTTATATTAAACTTTGCAGGTACATTCTACACATTGAAACAAACACAAAAATCTATTACAACATGCCTCTATCTTGCTTTGTTCCCTTTATAATTAGGCCCGAGCCAGGACTTTGTCCTGGTAAGGGACTTTTGTTCTCCCCCGGTTTCTTGTTATTATTATTAGGCCCGAGCCAGGACTTTGTCCTGGTAAGGGACTATTGTTCTCCCCCGGTTTCTTGTTATTATTATTATTATTAGGCCCGAGCCAGGACTTTGTCCTGGTAAGGGACTTTTGTTCTCCCCCGGTTTCTTGTTATTATTATAGTTACGCCTCTAAGATCCTGTTTTTCAGTGCTTTCCCGTGCAAAAGTACACGCAGAAAATGGCACAGTGATCAGAGTCGGCAAAAATTGCGTGTCAGTGGGCGACAGGCACACGCCCAAAACAAAATGGCTCCACAGCGCCCCCTCAAAGTTGACCCCCATTCTTTTGGGGACATGCATTTTTGGCGTAGGCCAATCCCCTTTGGCCCAGCGATAGAGCGCATGGAGAGAGTCACAAAACATCATTATAGCTCCGCCCTCTGACCAACAGGAAGTCGGCCATCTTGGATTGAAATCCTGGAGAAGAAATCTCTCACCAGATGTTTCAATGTACTACTCCTTGGTTTCTCTGCAGAATAAGCTCAAACATGGCTCAATAGAATCTAGAGAAATTGAGCTACAACTTCAAGCCAGCTTTTTTTGATAACGTTTACAGTTTTCACATAGCGCCCCCACAAAAAACATGCTTTTTTCCCGTACATTGGACAACCCCTCGCAGGCATGCGCTCTATACAATCTGGATCATATTTGGCTGACATAAGGCCTCTTATGGTATGAATCCATAGAGCTCAATAAGTTCACGGTGCTCACCAGTATAGCGCCACCTATCTATACCTTGAAAATTTTAGTTTGTACGATTTATATAAAACTTTGCAGGTATATTCTACACATTAAATCGAACACAAAAATATATTACATGTGTTTGATATTATCGAAGGTGTGGGCGTGGCAATGACGCACAGGAAGTCGGCCATTTTCACTTTTAACCTCTTAACTCCCACCTGAACCATGGTCATTTTATTGTGGTGTTGTGTTTTCATCTGCACTTACGTCTCGTTTTTGACGCTTTTTTTCAAGAAGCTTTAAGACATGGGTCAAGACGAACTGGAGAAAATGTGCTCGGTTAAAGTGGGGGTTAAGAGATTAAAATGGCACCCCCACAAAAAAAGCCCTTTTTGCTGTACATTTCACAACCCCTCGCAGGCATGCGCTCTATCCAATCTGGATCATATTTGGCTGACATAAGGCAACTCACGGTCTGAACAGACAGAGCTCAATAACTGCACAGTGCTCAACACTATAGCGCCCCCTATCTATACCTTTAATATTGCTGTTTGGATTATTTATCTCCCACTTTGCCGGTATATTCTACAAAATAAAATAAACAAAAATAGATATTACATATGCATCATATTGTGTAAGATGTGGGCGTGGCCAGGGTAAACGTGTTCCTGAGAGCATAATTATTATGCATTCTTTGTCCCTTTGAGTTTTAAATGTAATCACTTATACACCAGATGGCCCTGAATCTTTTTACATGACCACAAAAATGATCCATGCTATAGCGCCCCCTGCTGCAAAGAGCAAGAGTTAGTAGACAGAGAGCACACAGGTTGTGTGTGAGGCCGAGGGGAGAGCAGGTTTGGGCGAGAGCGGGGGCGGTTGCAAAGGAGGCGGTCGCAAGGGGGGGCTGCGCCAGGGGCGAGGGCCTACATCGCCGCTTGCGGCTTTAATTATTATTAGGCCCGAGCCAGGACTTTGTCCTGGTAAGGGACTTTTGTTCTCCCCCGGTTTCTTGTTATTATTAGGCCCGAGCCAGGACTTTGTCCTGGTAAGGGACTTTTGTTCTCCCCCGGTTTCTTGTTATTATTATAGTTACGCCTCTAAGATCCTGTTTTTCAGTGCCTTCCCGTGCAAAAGTACACGCAGAAAATGGCACAGTGATCAGAGTCGGCAAAAATTGCGTGTCAGTGGGCGACATGCACACGCCCAAAACAAAATGGCTCCACAGCGCCCCCTCAAAGTTGACCCCTATTCTTTTGGGGACATGCATTTCAGTGGGCGACATGCACACGCCCAAAACAAAATGGCTCCACAGCGCCCCCTCAAAGTTGACCCCCATTCTTTTGGGGACATGCATTTTTGGCGTAGGCCAATCCCCTTTGGCCCAGCGATAGAGCGCATGGAGAGAGTCACAAAACATCATTATAGCTCCGCCCTCTGACCAACAGGAAGTCGGCCATCTTGGATTGAAATCCTGGAGAAGAAATCTCTCACCAGATGTTTCAATGTACTACTCCTTGGTTTCTCTGCAGAATAAGCTCAAACATGGCTCAATAGAATCTAGAGAAATTGAGCTACAACTTCAAGCCAGCTTTTTTTGATAACGTTTACACTTTTCACATAGCGCCCCCACAAAAAACGTGCTTTTTTCCCGTACATTGGACAACCCCTCGCAGGCATGCGCTCTATACAATCTGGATCATATTTGGCTGACATAAGGCCTCTTATCGTATGAATCCATAAAGCTCAATAACTTCACGGTGCTCACCAGTATAGCGCCACCTATCTATACCTTGAAACATTTAGTTTGTACAATTTATATGAAACTTTGCAGGTATATTCTACACATTAAATCGAACACAAAAATATATTACATGTGTTTGATATTTTCGAAGGTGTGGGCGTGGCAATGACGCACAGGATGTCGGCCATTTTCACTTTTAACCTCTTAACTCCCACCTGAACCAAGTGCATTTCTTTGTGTGCTGTGGTTTTATCTGCACTTACGTCTCATTTCTGTAACTGTGTTTTTGACGCTTTTTTTCAAGAAGCTTTAAGACATGGGTCAAGACGAACTGGAGAAAATGTACTCGGTTAAAGTGGGGGTTAAGAGATTACAATGGCACCCCCACAAAAAAAGGCCTTTTGCAGTACATTTCACAACCCCTCGCAGGCATGCGCTCTATCCAATCTAAATCATATTTGGCTGACATAAGGCCTCTTATGGTATGAATCCATAGAGCTCAATAAGTTCACGGTGCTCACCAGTATAGCGCCACCTATCTATACCTTGAAAATTTTAGTTTGTACGATTTATATTAAACTTTGCAGGTACATTCTACACATTGAAACAAACACAAAAATCTATTACAACATGCCTCTATCTTGCTTTGTTCCCTTTATAATTAGGCCCGAGCCAGGACTTTGTCCTGGTGAGGGACTATTGTTCTCCCCCGGTTTCTTGTTATTAGGCCCGAGCCAGGACTTAGTCCTGGTGAGGGACTATTGTTCTCCCCCGGTTTCTTGTTATTATTATTATAGTTACGCCTCTAAGATCCTGTTTTTCAGTGCCTTCCCGTGCAAAAGTACACGCAGAAATTGGCACAGTGATCAGAGTCGGCAAAAATTGCGTGTCAGTGGGCGACATGCACACGCCCAAAACAAAATGGCTCCACAGCGCCCCCTCAAAGTTGACCCCCATTCTTTTGGGGACAGTCATTTTTGGTGTAGGCCAAACCCCTTTGGCACAGTGATAGAGCACATGGAGACAGTCACCAAACATAATTATAGCTCCACCCTCTGACCAACAGGAAGTCGGCCATCTTGGATTGAAATCCTGGAGACGAAATTTCTCACCAGCTGTTTAAATGTACTACTCCTTGGTTTTCCTGCAGAATAAGCTCAAACATGGCTCAATAGAATCTAGAGAAATGGAGCTACATTTTCAAGCCAGCTTTTTTTGATAACGTTTACAGTTTTCACATAGCGCCCCCACAAAAAACATGCTTTTTTCCCGTACCTTCGACAACCCCTCGCAGGCATGCACTCTATACAATCTGGATCATATTTGGCTGACATAAGGCCTCTTATGGTATGGATCCATAGAGCTCAATAACTGCACGGTGCTCACCACTATAGCGCCACCTATCTATACCTTGAAACATTTTAGTTTGTACAATTTATATCAAACTTTGCAGGTATATTCTACACATTAAATCGAACACAAAAATATATTACATGTGTTTGATATTTTCAAAGGTGTGGGCGTGGCAATGACGCACAGGAAGTCGGCCATTTTAACTTTTAACCTCTTAACTCCCACCTGAACCAAGTACACTTCTTTGTGTGCTGTGTTTTCATCTGCACTTACGTCTCATTTCTGTAACTGTTTTTGACGCTTTTTTTCAAGAAGCTTTAAGATATGGGTCAAGACGAACTGGCGAAAATGTGCTCGGTTAAAGTGGGGGTTAACAGATTAAAATGGCACCCCCACAAAAAAAGGCCTTTTTGCAGTACATTTCACAACCCCTCGCAGGCATGCGCTCTATCCAATCTGGATCATATTTGGCTGACATAAGGCCTCTTACAGTCTGAACAGGTAGAGCTCAATAACTTCACGGTGCTCAACACTATAGCGCCTCCTATCTATACCTTGAATATTGCAGTCTGGATTATTTATCTCCCACTTTGCCGGTATATTCTACACAATAAACCAAACAAAAAATGATATTACATATACATCATATTGTGTAAGATGTGGGCGTGGCCAGTGTAAACGTGTTCCTGAGAGCATCATTATTATGCATTCTTTGTCCCTTTGAGTTTTAAATGTAATCACTTATACACCAGATGGCCCTGAATCTTTTTACATGAACACAAAAATGATCCATGCTATAGCGCCCCCTGCTGCAAAGAGCAAGAGTTAGTAGACAGAGAGCACACAGGTTGTGTGTGAGGCCGAGGGGAGAGCAGGTTTGGGCGAGAGCGGGGGCGGTTGCAAAGGAGGCGGTCGCAAGGGGGGGCTGCGCCAAGGGCGAGGGCCTACATCGCCGCTTGCGGCTTTAATTATTATTATTATTATTATAGTTACGCCTCTAAGATCCTGTTTTTCAGTGCCTTCCCGTGCAAAAGTACACGCAGAAATTGGCACAGTGATCAGAGTCGGCAAAAATTGCGTGTCAGTGGGCGACATGCACACGCCCAAAACACAATGGCTCCACAGCGCCCCCTCAAAGTTGACCCCCATTCTTTTGGGGACAGTCATTTTTGGTGTAGGCCAAACCCCTTTGGCACAGTGATAGAGCACATGGAGAGAGTCACAAAACATAATTATAGCTCCACCCTCTGACCAACAGGAAGTCGGCCATCTTGGATTGAAATCCTGGAGACGAAATTTCTCACCAGCTGTTTAAATGTACTACTCCTTGGTTTTCCTGCAGAATAAGCTCAAACATGGCTCAATAGAATCTAGAGAAATGGAGCTACATTTTCAAGCCAGCTTTTTTTGATAACGTTTACAGTTTTCACATAGCGCCCCCACAAAAAACATGCTTTTTTCCCGTACCTTCGACAACCCCTCGCAGGCATGCGCTCTATCCAATCTGGATCATATTTGGCTGACATAAGGCCTCTTATGGTATGGATCCATAGAGCTCAATAACTTCACGGTGCTCACCACTATAGCGCCACCTATCTATACCTTGAAACATTTAGTTTGTACAATTTATATGAAACTTTGCAGGTATATTCTACACATTAAATCGAACACAAAAATATATTACATGTGTTTGATATTTTCAAAGGTGTGGGCGTGGCAATGACGCACAGGAAGTCGGCCATTTTCACTTTTAACCTCTTAACTCCCACCTGAACCAAGTACATTTCTTTGTGTGCTGTGTTTTCACCTGCACTTACGTCTCATTTCTGTAACTGTTTTTTTGACGCTTTTTTTCAAGAAGCTTTAAGACATGGGTCAAGACGAACTGGAGAAAATGTGCTCGGTTAAAGTGGGGGTTAAGAGATTAAAATGGCCCCCCCACAAAAAAAAAAGCCTTATTGCAGTACATTTCACAACCCCTCGCAGGCATGCGCTCTATCCAATCTAAATCATATTTGGCTGACATAAGGCCTCTTATGGTCTGAATTCATAGAGCTCAATAACTGCACGGTGCTCACCACTATAGCGCCACCTATCTATACCTTGAATATTGCAGTCTGGATTATTTATCTCCCACTTTGCGGTATATTCTACACAATAAACTAAACAAAAAATGATATTACATATACATCATATTGTGTAAGATGTGGGCGTGGCCAGGGTAAACGTGTTCCTGAGAACATCATTATTACCCGTGATAACTGGCACATTCTTTGTCCCTTTGAGTTTTAAATGTAATCACTTATACACCAAATGGCTCTGAATCTTTTTACATGAACACAACAATGATCCATGCTATAGCGCCCCCTGCTGCAAAGAGCAAGAGTTAGTAGACAGAGAGCACACAGGTTGTGTGTGAGGCCGAGGGGAGAGCAGGTTTAGGCGAGAGCGGGAGCGGTTGCAAAGGAGGCGGTCGCAAGGGGGGGCTGCGCCAGGGGCGAGGGCCTACATCGCCGCTTGCGGCTTTAATTATTTATTTATTCAGCCCTGACACAGAACTTGACTGCAGCTTTTTCCCTTTTTTTTTTTGCTTGTGATTATGGTACAGCCTCACAGAGGTCAGGGTAACTAATAAAAGATATTCTTTCCAAAGAGCTGAGTGTGAGAAGGTGAGACCTCCATCTGTGCTTTTCCCGGTCGCCGAAATGCCATAATTACTGTCATGGTGTCAAAAAAAAAAAAAAATAGCTTCCTGCTTATCACCTCTTCATTATGCACCCGGAGATTATCTGCCATTTCGAAAATGTGCTCTTTGCTCATTATTTCTCCATTTGTGCAATCTTGCGGGTCTCGTTTTAAATCAAAAGCGGACAGAAGTTGACCTGGCCTTTATTCAGTGAGGCTGTGACAGTTGTAAAATATAAAAGGCATAAATCTAGCAAGTATAGTGTGAAGAATGGTTGAAAAGTGAAATTGTGTGTTGCCCACTTTTGCATAAGGTCACGTAATTGCTACTACTTTCTTGACATTTGAGAAAGTTAAGATACTGCTGGTTAAAAGTTATACCGAAAGCTGGAATATGTTTTTTTCCCCCCCTGAAAGTTACGAACATTATTATTCTTAATCCAGCAAAAATACTAAAAAATATTGCTCTGGTCCTGACATTGTAAACCAGGGACAATTGTAAGTGCCTTGACCCAGCCTTAGTTACAAACCATTTTAAAACTTGCCAACCTTGGAGCAGAGGAGATGGGTTTTAAATCATGGCCTGCCTGCTGTGATTGTGTTTGTGTGTGTCAGGTTGAATAGTTCAGGGCTGAGTCGGAGTTGGGTCTGACAGGTTTGACTTGAGCTGCAGTAGCGATGGTCCCTGGGAGATTGCAGCAGGCACGTGTGTCTCTCCTTTCATGTCTCTGTCTCTCTTATCTAATGACTGTTATCGCACTCCAGTGACACACGTGTCCTTCTCCTGGGACCCTTTCCTTTGGCAGGAATGACTAAGATTCGAGTTTATATGGTGTAGATATTACTAATAACCTAAATGAGACAATACATAGACCTTATTGCCCTTTGGCTTCATTAGATCAAACAGTATAACCTGAAAGGGGGTGAAGAATGGCGGGAGACATTCAGCAAAGTGATGGAGCTGGGACATACATTAGTTGACTCACTATGCACTAAAACACTAAAACTTTCGTAACTAAAGTAGATCTCTTTTATCTAGGGACGACGAGCACGCTCTCATTCTGCAGTACTGCCAAACGCTGGGAGGTGAGGGCTCCCCCTGCAGTCAGCCCCAGAGTCCCGCACAGATCCTGCTGGCCGTGGAGAGGGAGGAGCGCGGAGACCTGGAGCGCATCATCGGACGTCTCGAGGAGGAGCAGAGGTACCTTTCCCTCCGACTTAGAGCTGTATTTTTACAGTATTGATTTGGTCCCCAGCCCATTTCTAAACTTTCCTCATACCGGTGTCAGCAAAACTTGAAATCAAAATGCATAGCTGGTTAACAGATTTTCCACACATCTCAAAGCTGGTTCATAGTACTGTACGTGACGAACACCACCGCACAGCAGCACTACTCGGTCTCTTAAAATCCGCAGTTTTATAAATGTTGAAACAGTCTGAGTGCGGTCTATTGTCACACAGCGAGTGGCCACTGAAATGATTTAACGCTCATCACACACAACGGCTGGTGGAGAGGTAGTGCCAAGCTCATAAACGTCAACTTAAGTAAAGCCCGGCAGATTAAGGTTGAGTGGAGCCCAGCGAGGAGGCGAGAGGTTTGATCCTTTATGCTTTCATATCCATTTCAAATAGGATCTTATTCTAAGAGTAGAGGTAAATACGTGTGGGTATTTTACGGCATTCTACAGTACGTTGTGGCTTCAGAGAGCAGGTTTTTATAGCTATTTACTGTATAATGGAACAAATGCTGGGAAATTACCGTAAACACAAAGCTGTACATGCATCAGTATCTTGAAATATAAGGCCTTAAATGTCAATTTATATTTTACTGGCCTGGCCCTGTTTTCGGCAGGGGTGTGTCCAGACCATCCAAGGGGCAAAAGTCCAGACTTTTTGTGCATGAATAGGAAATGAGCAAAAATCCCAAATAGACACTAACAATAGAGACTTTATTACTCTATACTCCATTTGGCAGTGACACTGATTCACTATGCCATGTTTCCAGGACCCTGCAGAGGGAGTATGAGCAGTTGAAAGAGCAGCATGGTCAGCGAGGGCCACCTGAGGGACCCGCATCTCTCCCGGACGAGGCCGACCTGCTGGCTGAGGCCAAGCTGCTCCGTCAGCACAAGGGCCGTTTGGAGGCGCGCATGCACATCCTGGAGGAGCACAACAAACAGCTGGAGTCACAGCTGCACCGGCTCAGACAGCTCCTACACCAGGTAATGCACCGAGCTCTGCACCGAGCTCATCTATATTCATGAACTTAGAGCTCAAAGTAGTTCCAATTCATGCCTAAAGTTTGCTCACTGATAGACTGTGACTGTGGAAAATGTGTTGGGTTTGTGCACTTGACTGATAACATAATCACCTTAAAATGCACTCAATATTATAATTTCAATCTTCATATTGGATTGAAAGAGTAAGTAAAAGACTATGTGCGGTCTACTCTGGTCTCTCTCCATTCTTCACTCTTTATACTTTTCATGTGTTCTTTCCTGCCTAATAAAGAAATAGTAAAACGTATGGGTATTCAATGTCAGCTTAGATTTTTGTATTACCTTTTCAAGCCAAGATTTTAAATCTCCACACGTTACACATTGAGTATCCAGGTTTTTAACGGGGATTTTAAGTTTCCTGGGTTTGTCTGGTTTATGTAAACACAGAATCCTGGTTTCAGTTTTTCCTGGCTAAGCCAATATCCAGGTTATTAGAAACCAGGATATTCTTGCTGGTATATTCCCACAGTTTCCTGGATACTGTACTATGTAAATACAGTATCCTGGTTTCTCAGAGGCATGTAAACATCATATCCAGAATACTGTCTTAACCAGGATATGCCTAATAACCAGGTTACTCGAGCGCATGTAAACACACTCATTGAAGACTTTTCCACCTTCATTACAGCCACATAGACCTTCACCAAACACACACTCATCTAACATTCAAATGGGGGAAATATCTACTGTCACTGCAAAAGAATGCAATCTCCAAAACATGACACAAAACTTAATCATTTGAGGATCTGGCATTCCTGCTCTGTAGTAATCAGCAGATTTGCGTCTTTATGGAGTATTTTGTAATCTCTTTTCAATTTTCTCACACATCGGCGGAGTTCATTTTTCGCTGCCTGTTCTTTTAGTTCATTAGGTTTGTTTTGGAGCAGCAGCAGGGCGCTAATCGCACTTCACACACTTGCACACATACACCAGCTGGTCTGCCTACCACGCTGAAAAACGTGGGCAAAGAATAAAAAGCGCCATAAATCCAATAAATATATTGTAAGTGTCGCTAAAGTAAAGCCGCATGAAAAAGTTGGGCACTTATTATTTTCTTTGTACGCAGAGTCATGCGCAAATGAACCGTTTTGTGGTTTGATATTACGAGCCGCGACCAAATCACATCATTACTATTCAGCCAAGGTTCAACGTCTGTCTCCGGCCCTCTATCAATAACATCCACATTTGTTTATGCCTGCTCTAATTGGCGTGCTGAGGTGGGAGTGTCTGTGCCAAGAGAGAAGTGCACATCTTCAGCTCGACTGACGAACAGCAGCCGTCTCAGTGAATCAGCCTGAGCTAACAGTGGGGCAGGTATTGGCTGCGTGGTATTGGCTACGTGGTAACACCCGCGTTCCAAGATCTAGTCGTAATTCAGCAAACATGGATTCAGAGCAGCAGCGCGGGCGATGAGGCAGGCACTGCAAACTCTCAAACTATTTAGCAAGTTTCACCCCACAGTTTGGAGAAAAGTCAAATGTTTGCCCTATGTATTGTTCCAACCTGGAAAGACTTGGAAAGAAACAAAGAGAGACAATGGGGAAGCTTTATCGAGTAAGGATCATATTTGGCGCTCAGGCCCCGGCAGAAGACGTTGATTGAATAGTCAAGTATGTGTGGAAACTGTTGGGAAGTAGAGGTGAGCCCAGGTGGGGACTGGGCGGTGGAGAGTCGCAGCAGGAGTTGGAAAGCAGGCAGTGGAGAAGGAAGCTCAAATGTAGGATCCTGGATAATGATTGGCTAAGGTGAAGGCGGTGAAGCTGCTGTAGTGATGAAGTAATAATTGGATGAAGCTGGCGCTGCAGATCGGTTAGCTGTAGGGTCTGTTCTACCACTCGTAAAACGCAATATAATAACACTATATACAGTAGTAGTGCAATATCAAAAATACATGTACATATCAGGCCAGCAGAGGGAGGGAAGAGGAGACTTCTGCTTCCTTTTGGACGGTGGATGATGTATATATATTGCATTTAGGGGCCATTCTTTTAAAAGAACAGGCCACTGTTTTTCCATACTGTTCTTACCTGAGCTTAGATGAGTTGGTGCGTACCTGTGTGGTCTTTACGCGTGCACTCAGTCACTCAAAAAGGACCAAAGATGTCATTAGCGTTTAGCCTCTCCTCCTCCTCCTCTATGGAGCCAAACAGGGGTGAAGTTAGAAGCGACCAAGCTCTTCCACATTTTCCCTATTTAAATACGGTTGCGTGAGTAGTCACACGATCCAAGTATAGTTACATAAAATTAAACATGTCGATTTTCCAAGCGGATAAATTATAAGGCGTAATAACCCCTTAGGAGCACTTCAATGTCCGCACAGTAAAAGAGAAGCTAAATGCTAATAACATCTTTGGTCTTTTTGCGTGACTGAGGGCACGCGTAAGGACCAGACAGTTACGTATCAACTCGTCTAAGCTCAGGTAAGAACATATCTCGGTATGGAAAAACAGTGGCCTGTTCTTTTAAAAGAATGGCCCCTATATGAAATATTCAGTGGATTTAAACCATTGTTCAACATTTACTATTACTATGCCAATTCATAATATATCAATATTTGATACCTAAAATTACTACCTCCACTTTTCCCCCCTAATTGTCAAA
The DNA here is from genome assembly GCA_021464625.1 of Proterorhinus semilunaris. Taxonomy (NCBI): domain Eukaryota; kingdom Metazoa; phylum Chordata; class Actinopteri; order Gobiiformes; family Gobiidae; genus Proterorhinus; species Proterorhinus semilunaris. The sequence continues at coordinate 15,641,748 of CM038359.1, forward strand.
CAGATATACATATTCTCAAGCTTATCAGTACCTACAAATAATACACGAGAATGAAAAACAACATAAGGCCGAGGCAACTGGCAAATTTATTTACAACACCTTCGCCTTTCAATTTAAGAGATATATTACAAACTCAATGTTACCTGGCCCCACGAGCCTGAAGAGCATCTGTTTTTTGTTTTGTTTTGTTTACGCTTTCTAACATTTACTCTACTTCTATTATCCAGCGAGCACTATGCGCCTCTCCTCATCTAGAAACACCATACAAGAAATGATCCTATTTTGTTTAGTTTAGACATAAAAAGGCAAAACCACCTGTTCTCACACAGATGTCCGGAGGCTGAATAAGAACTCGGATTTCCTGACTTAAGCTCCCCAGAGCACCGCCAATACGTCAAAGTGTCTCTCTGCCCGTGCAGCCCCTCCGCCAGCCCGCGGCAGAATAGGACAGCAGCTCAATGGCCCATATCAAACCCACTGCTGAAGTCTGACCGAGCCCGACCTTACTATTCTCCATCCAACTTCCTAAAGTCACTGGGCAGAGTGTCAGACCTCAGTAACGCACAGAGGCAGCAGTGAAGAGCAAAGGAATTGGGCAGCAAGGCTCATTTGGTTTCCGGTTATGGCGTAATTGCGTTATGGATTATGTGGCAAACAGCAGTAGAATAGAAGTGTTCCTTTGGGCCAGTGTTGAATGTCTGATCAGCAAAAAGGAACAAATGGCGATATATTTGACAGAGTGGACTTTGTTTGCTGGCAGATTTAGTAGATAAAGAGTAGATTTATACTAGGATTATAGCTGCAGAACCACTTAACTGCTGTGTTACCCCTGAATATATCAAGCTTATAAATGCTTCTATGTGAAGAATAACTTTAGTATTTTACATTTTAAAATCACCTTTCTTCATTATTATTATTATCATAGAATTTGCAAGTAATTCCTGAATATTTTTGACAAACATTTTGACAAAACAATCTACATCAATCTTTCTACATGAAGGCAGTGGCTACGTTTACATGGAGACCAAAAATCTGATCATAATCTGATTTCTGGGGTTTCTGGATGATTGGCGTGGCATGTAAACAGCATAATCTGATATAAATTATCTGATATTCATATAATCTGATTTATTCCTGATCTTTCACAAAGCCTGACTAACCAGCAAACAGGCCAAAATCATGTAAAAAAAGACAAAGATTAAAAGATACAATGAAATGATTAAAAGTAAAGATATAAATTGCTCTAATCCAAATCTGCACTGGTAGAACCCGGAGTTTTGGGTTTTCTGATTTCTGAAGAGAATGTAAACGCATCAGATCTGGTTACTGGGTTATCTGATTTCTCCAGTTATCTGATTTTTCTGACCATGTAAACGTAGCCAGTGATGTGCAATATGTTATGCTTAGATTAAACAAAGTTATCAACAATTAGGCTGCCTGATATTTGGACATGCAAGTGTATCCTCTGCCTTTCCCAAAACTGGAGAAATAGATGCAGCTTTGGCAGAAATTATATTTCTGACATAAAGCACACTGGCCAAACAAATATTTATATCTGTTCAAGCTGGACTGCATATTATTAGTAGCTGGAAGGGAAAAGCAGAAAAGAAGTTATTAAGTTAGATTAACAGAGCGTACAATGAGGTCAAACATGCAAACATTTAAATTCAATGCACATTATTCTGAAAGCTCAAACACTCCACTTGCTCTAAACACCTTTCTCATCTCAGTTTGCTCAATAATGACACACGACACTGGGCTCATGCCAAAAAGCCCCGCACACAGCTGTGCCCTCTCATCCTCAGTAGTCTTGAGTATGATTGACAGCACATTATAGTCAACCTGGGTCCCCTATAACACCCTGTTTGTGAAGTGTTTTCCGAGCTTGACAGCCTCATTGTGTGGCCTTTTAATTTCCCCGCGACTACTTTTGGACTCGTCACCTGCCTAGCTAATGCTGCTAAGTGGGAGGATCATTAACTCTACACATTTTGTACCTTTTTTCCCCCTGCTTTCCTCGCAGCCGGACGCAGACTTGAGGGTGAACGGAGTGTCGTCTCCTGCTGTGCAAGGACCGCTTAACGACAACTCAGGTGAGAATGACACGACCAGGCGCAACATACCCCTAATCTCATCCGTCCTGTTTTAAATCCTTTGTTACAACTATTACTCTGGACAAACTGAGAAACTTGCATACAAACTTACTCACGATTCAATCCATTGTCTTAGTTTTTCCAGAATGGTTGTAGTCAAGTATTTTCCCCCTGCATGCTGGTTGATAATGATCTCCAAACCTGTTGCTTGTTGGGCGGTGGTGGGCTGCCGGGTAATCTTAAATCCTCTCCTCCTCTCTCCTCTGTGCTGTGTGTGTGTGTTCAGACGAGCTGCTGGACTCCCACAACAGCAGCTCTGACCTGGCAGATGTAATGGAGCAGATTAACAACTCCTTCCCTGCATGCACTCGTAAGTTTCCTCCTCCCACTGTGACTCCCCAGATTTACCAAGCTGATCTGTGAATGTGTTTTACCGGTGGTCAGCACAAAACATCAAGCAGTTTATGTTCTAGGGATGTTTACAACCAAAGGTCGTTGCTCAAATTTCTTTTTTAACATTGACATTTTTTTCGATCCCCATCACAGAAGTACACAGCTAAATCAGTGCCATTTTTCTTTTTTGTGACAGACTGCTATGCTTTGCCTCGCCATCTGACAAAGCTGTTCATGTGCCTGAAATATGTATAATTAATTTCCATGAACATCGGGATGTGCAGGAGGGATTATGGACTCAGGCTCCGTTCACTGTTGGAATGAAATGGAAAAGATTTTGTCTCTTAACTTTTAAGTAGTGGTAAAGTTGTAACATTGATTCTCAGAGTCTGGACAACACAAGGCAATTGAACAATGTGAAGTGTTGCGTTTTTACACATTGGCTTTTTTTTTTAAATAGTTTATAGTTTTTTTTTTTATAAAGTACAAAGATTCTGTGAAAACAAAAAATCCCCACACTGGAAGCTTTCTGCCATTTTTTGCCAGTGATGAAGGTCTACAATAATAGCCTTTTTATAATAAATCTTTTTCAATGAACTTGAAAAGCTGTACTAATTCACAAATATATATTTCTGCAAATATGACATATGCATCGCTACAATAATGTGATTTAAAAAGAAACGGACTTTCTTACTGTCAAAATCAGAGACCTTGAGGCGCTGTGGGCGCTGGACTCGCGCTGATAAATGATTATTTTACTTCTATTCCTACCTATTGTTTCTTGCACCTTCTGTCCTCATCTGTCCTCAGCTGCGAACACCCCCCTCCTCTAATACGCCTTTTACACGGTCCAGTTACAAGATGGTTCAGTGTGCGCCCCTCTATGCCTGGAGTGCACTTCGAGAAATGTCCAGGGATCCGGGATGAGATGTCGTCTGAATTTGAATGAGATTTTGAACTATAGATCCGGCGTCTCGAGTGACCTTCCAGCGAAAAGCAAAGAGCCGGTTGAGCTACTAGTCTCTGAATAGGGATCTTAACAAAGGGGCAAATTTTTAAATGTTTAAGAGTGTCACAGTCAAAGCACTTTTAACACGTATAGGCAATAAATGTAAATACGGCCACAATTAAGTGTATATAGTTCATTTCAACCGATAAAACACATTTATTACATGGGAATACACAAATAAGGCATAACATAATGAGCAATGCAAGGTGACCTGACCCTTTTGGTGGAGATATGGGGGGGTAGAAAAGCCAAAAGGTGCAGAAGGTGCGAGATGCAGTTGCTGGTAGCTGCTTTGGATGGGTCTACAAATTACGTTAGGCAGGTAAGACAATAACACAGAACATTATCATCAGTAATAGGCATGCCGGCATACCCATAAGCCTGATTGGTGTTGGCAATTTCTAACAAATGTCTCCCTAGACTCTGGAAGTGGAGATATAACATCAGAATAATTGCGCCTACATGGATTTGTGCATGAAAAAGAAACTCCAGTGAAAAAAAAAAAAAGTTCCACTGCTTGTGTACGGAGTCTGCTAACTTTTTATTAGGCTTCATCACAAGCTTTTAAAAAAAAATAATTCTCACAGAGCCTTGAAGGATTTTTTGATTAACGGCATAATTTGTTTTCTCGATTCCATCAGGAAAACCTTAAACCCTCAGATTTTTCCATGCAGCTGAGTTGTAAAGAATATCTACCTCTGGGGATGTTAACCAAATAAAAGAATGAAACTCATTTGGCGCGTTAGAGCTTGGCTGACTTCAAATTTGCGTTCACATTTTTAAGTGGAAACTCCTACGAGAGCTTTAGTTAAAAATCCATTCTAATCTGGCAGACGCCGCTGTTATTAGCATTCGGTAACTGCTCTGCTCCTGAGGCCGAGCGGGTGATATGTGGGAGTGTCCCGGAGGCGGATCATTTACTGTACCCTCTAATGGAGTTATGAACTACACAGTGCAAGTGTTAAAACTTTGCTTTATGTTTCTCCACAGCCTCCAGTCTCTCTCCTCGACCACAGGTAAGAGCTTCCTATAGGTTCACTTCCTCCCCACAGTCTCTGTACCTATACTGCTTTTCCCCATTCAGTTTATTCCGGAAGTTCTGTGGGCGCCTCCGTGAATTGTGCTCCCCCTTCCACTCCGATTAGTTTACATAAAACTGCAGACGGCAGGAGAAAAAGCCGTTACAAAGCCGCGAAGAGAAACAGTGCAGTGTTGACTTGTTGGTGCAAATAGACAAACACACACATTAATTACACACACAAATTAATCTACTGCCTGCACATCGTATCTTAGTGAACGGACTTACATCACAACGGAAGTGCTGATCCGTAGCAAAGGTGGGTGGGGCGGAATAAGATCAATCGCAATCACATAGAAACTGCAAATTTGAGGCAATGATCATATCACAAAATCTGCAGTTATTTGGGCTATTAAATTATCCCTGTAATGAATCCCGTTACAATGTGGTCGTCTTGTGTATAAAACCTGTTAACCCGAATATAGAGCTTGGGAGTCAGTGGCGCAGTTGGTAGAGCGGGTCGTCTCATGAGCGGAAGGTTTGAATCCCAGCTCCTGAAGATGTACTGTTGTTGTGTCCCTGGGCAAGACCCTTTGCCCTCCTTGCCTCCATTGTCTGCGTACATTGGTGTGTGAATGGGTGATGGTTCCTTGCTGTAAAGCGCTTTGGGCCTAATGAAGCTAGGAAAGCGCTATATACAGTAAGTTGAGACCATTTACCATAAACAGCCTTTTCAGAGAATATGATCATTTTGTTAGCTTAGCAGTTATATTTCAGTCTCTCAAGAGTTTATGTTTCTAGATGAGATTAAATCTGCACTTTTAACAGAATCTTGAATAAAAAAAATATGTATTGTTAATCTAATTGCAATTACAGCACTTTATTATGTATTACGCCTTCTTTTACTGGGGTTTCAACTGGATTTCTTCTCACTGCCCAAAAGACACATGGGACCAAGCTCATTAGTCCTCTTGTTTTCTCTCTAGTTGTCTGCAGTCGGTCTAAATTACTGTTTATCCCGCACCTGTACTGTTTATTTTGAAGTAATTGCAGCGGTATAAGCACTAATGCACCCCTCACTGGTTCCAGTGACACTCCGGGGCGTTATAAAGAGACGGTTATGGGCGTCTGGGGAGGTCCATTAGCACCTTCTGTTACCTCTCCTCTGGGGCCAAAGTGCATTGTGGGTACGAGCTGTTAGCCCTGACTTTCTGCAGGTGTAATTACTCGCCTACACCTCTGCGCCGAATTGCCTGTGCTCCCTCTATACGAGTCCATGTGACCTTTACCTTACACAGCCCCTTTTGTGAAGATGTCTGTTTGTCACACGGATGATTAGTGCATTTAAAGTAAACACTTCAATAGGCTATTGATTTCAAAGCCGTATGAGCTGTGCCACACAAGTTTGATTGTCAACAAGAAGATGGTGTTTGTTTGCCAACAGATTATATAAAGTGCTCCGGTGAACAGCTTTTTGTCGATGCTGTTTGCCAAAATCAAAACCTTTTCACTCATACTTCAAAATGATCATAATTGTAAGTGGCTCTGGGAGACTCCATTTGGTCAGTCCAAGCCTGACAAAGTAATAAGTACACGAGACAACCAAAAAGTGCCAAAACCACTAACCACAAAAATCATGTACAATAGATTTTTGTACAAGGCCAAGACTTAGAAGACTATGGAAAAATAAGATTCAGCAGCACAGTGGGGCCCCGTACCCATTTTTCTTCTAGGAGTTGATTGAAATTATTTTGAGAAGTTGGTTATAACGTTACTGCCTCGTCCATTGTGTGGTGCCATTTTCCTCTTAACCCCCACTGGAACCAAGCTTATTTTGACCAGTTTGGCTTTACCCGAATCTAAAAGCGTAAAAAACTGCGAAAAACGCATAAAGAAAGCAACAAAATGGTGACAAAAATGTGCCAGAAAAACAACAATAACACAATAGAAAAGCCACAACAACACACAGAAAAAACTGATGAAAGAGCAACAAAAACACGCCTAAAATGGCGACAGCGCAACAAAAAAGTTACGATCAGTGTTGTAGGTCTTAGCTTTCAAATGAAAGCGCCATAGATCTGGGGTCAGTGCCGTGAAACCTTTGACTAGCAGAGGTTTAAATTGTGCCTCATACCTTTATTTATGCTTAAAACCTTCATGCCAGCTCTGTCTCACAATAAAATGTTAGTTGTTAGGTCAGAATTGTGTAGAGTTATTACATTTCAAATAAAAAGGACCACCTCTGATGATGTGTACCGATTCAGCAAGAAGATCAAGGGCCACCAAAAATGGGTCTGTGGGCCGCATTTGGCCCCCGGGCCGCACTTTGGACACCCCTGGGTTAAATGACGGAAAAATCTTTGCCAAATCAAAACTTTTGTACTAATCGCCAAGGCAACTTTTTCTTTGAGAATACTTTGAACATGTTATGCTTTCTGTCTTGCAGGCGCTGTGAGGACCACAAGTCGACGTTGTGTGTAGTGATTGTCTAAACGGCTCGGACCATCAAACTTAAAAGTCCCTGACTCTGAATCCCAAAGACGTACCAGGACCAGACGCACCCACCACTTTGTCTCGTACTATGCAATCTGTTATGTTTCCTGGACAGTAGATTGTACCACATTTGGTATTTGTGATTTTGTTTTAGAAATGCAGTACTCAGATATGGGGGTATGTTGTAGAGTCACAAAATCAGTTTGTTTTATCTGTCTGTGCTTTTTTGGGATCTTGCTCCTTTTATGTATCGGGATTCCAACTGTTACATTTTACGTGTTGTGTTTTATTTTTTATTTTTTTCATTGCTTTGTACTATTTTCGAGACTCTCATTTGTCAAAAGTAGCAGCTACAGACGGCGCTCCTGTTTGGGGGAAACGCTACCATTCCGGAGATAAAGCATTCGGAGGCCGCCTGCTCTGTCTAGAAGATAAATCCCGTGGCATGCTTGATGTCAAATCCCCCCCTTTAACGCATTGATAAACCGCCAAAACTTTGTCAATTTGTTTTGTAAATGTTTCCCTCCTGTGCCTATACAGTTTCTACATGTGGAAGACCGAAACGACAAACTCCACTGTGTGTAAAAAAGAGTCAAAGTTTTGGAGAATATAGATTTTAATTAAAGCTGATCAATCATTATTTAGTTTTTAATATATGTTTGGAAATCAGAGGAAAGCCATGATTGCCTTGCTACCTCAGACTACACATAGACACCGTTTTGTTTTTTAGTGGTTCGTAGACGTCACATGAATAATTACTGTATGTTTGCTGCAACGAGGACGAGAGCTAAAGATGTACCAAGTCGTGTCCCAATGGGTCTGTGGCCTGCTGAAGCTGTAGCCTCCTATATTTCCGAGCGCCAGGTTCTTTGTTTTATTTGTCGTTTTATTAACCACTGGCCTTGGTGCACCGGTCCCTCACTGCGTTGTGTTGTCGTCCTAAAATGCTAATATCCTGTAAAACTTGTGAGACAAACACACGACACTACTGTAACCTCTGTAGTAGTGGACTGGTGAAAGGTACACAATGATCACAAATGAACCATGGCAGAACTGTGTCATCTCTCCTGAGGTATGTAAAATAGTTTGACCAACACTACGTGTAATATGGCGACGTTGTTTTATTCTGAATAAATTTTTATAATAAGGAATTTGAGTGGCATTGCTTATTTAGTACTGAAAAAGGAAACACATCAACACCACACCGAGTACTGCCAAATACACATCTGTTTCAACCCAACGCCTGGTGATCAAAACTTGTTTGAAATAAAACATTTTCTCCAGTTTGGCTTTACCCAAATCTTAAAGCTTCTTGAGAAAAATGTCAAAATAGCGATGAAAACGCATCAAAAAAGTTACCCAAAAAAATGCGAAGAGAAGCAACGATGACACAATGGGAAATTGACAAAACTATGACTGAAGAGTGATGAAAAAGCAACAAAAATACCACAAAAAAGTGACAAAAATGCGATGACAAAGTGACAAACTAAAAATGTGACGAAAACTCAACAAAAAGGGCATTGAAAAAAACAACAAAAATGTGATGAAAGCACTGCAAAAAAACTACAAAAACATCACGAAAACCCCACAAAAGTAACAAAAATGTGACAAACACTACAAAAAAGTTAGAAAAATGCAATGACTTAGTGACAAAAAAGTGATGAAAACACTACAAAAAACTGACATACGTGAAGCAAACTCAACAAAAACAATCTTCTGAACCCTCATTTAAATTTTTTAAAACAGACTTCATTAATACTATGTATAGCAATACTCGTTTTCCCCTTAATGTTAAGCCAACCAGAATTACCACGGACACATCAACATTAATATATATTTACTAATCAATTAGCAAGTGAAATTAGCGCTGGATGTATATATGTAATTAATGACATCACTGACCATCTTCCTATGTTTAGTATTTTCAAACAATTACAAAATAATATAACCGAAATAAATGATTTAAAATTAGATTTTTCTTATTGTATAATGTATCTTTGAAGAACATGTGACCTAAGATCTAAATGTCCATAATGACCGAAGAAAATAAACTACTACAAAAAAAAAAATGACATAAATGCGATGACAATGTGATGAAAAACACACAAAAAAGCATAAAGCAACAACAACAGGGATGTTAAAGCAACAATAAAGTATGAAAGCATGGCATCAGTTTTGAAGGTCTTAGCTTTCAAATGAGGCGTCACTTTGGCCTATTGGCTGTGAGCTGCAGTCGAGAAGCTTTTAGATTTTTGTATAGCCGAAACTGGAGAAAATGCGTTCTGTTAAGGGGTTAAACACGGCTAATGAAAGAAAGTTAATTTAGTCAAGACGTCCTGTGATCTCCACCCCGCTGGTCCACTGTATGAAGTGTTTTTAAACGTAGTAAACTCTTGCCTTTTCGGATTACCTCGAGCCAACGCTATGCTCTCCTCATTTATCTGAGGAATTGATCTCACAGCGAGGGGCTGGATCATATTTATACATCAGCTGGGAACATGCTGCGCTGCAAATGAATGAACGCTAATTAGCCCAGTTTACCTCTTGAGTTCAGGCCTTCATGCGATTTGCTTCCCTTTGCACTCACTCGCACTTTCGGCAAGATAAACATTAATGACTCTATGCCTCCAATTTGTGCTCAGGTAGTATACCTTTGAAAGCACAATCTAACTGCTTATCCAATATTGTTGTATTGTTGACCCTCCACTGGGCCAAGTTCACTTCATCCATCTTCCTTTCCTCCTTATTAAAAACTCAACCCTTCAGTCAAGTATGGCTCTTTTATCAATGGTTTTATCAACCACTTTTTTTTTCACCCTTCAGTGATACAACACAGGCTAATTGGGCTTGGGGCCAACGTTACTGCTCTATTCTTCCCAACACGCTTTAATTGGCCTCTTACGCAACACTCTACCAGAACCACGTTGTTTGTGAAGACAGAGGAGTTTGTAAGGAACAAAGTTACTGTCATGTAAGAGGTCTGCTTTCTTTTGAGGGGTCACTTAAGGCTATAATGTTAGCTCATTAGATGGACCTGACCATTGGGTTTTCAAATCAAGATGGAAACAGCTCGCCTTTTTGTGTCTCCTTAACAATGTTATTCACATTATTGTATGTTGCACATGTTTCAAACGGAGTCATCAGGTCCCTGGGGCGCTGAATGTTTATGGGTAGACTCATCAAAATGGAATTAATTGTCAATTGTCTTGCAAGCTTTTCAGTTTGAGAAGTTTTCTGTCAGTCCAGTTGCTTTAACCTGGCAGTGTTTCTCAAATGTTGTCTATAAAAAACATGGCAAAAATGTACATTGGAGCTGAGGCTTAGAGGATGACACGGGAGTGATTTCTCATTACCATCCCGTCACCACTCCCACAAAAAAAAATCCTGTCCCATCCCAATCCCGGTGTGATGTGCAAAATAAAATCTTGTCCCGTCCCGCTCCCGATAGAATCAATCCCAATCCCGCATGTTTTACAAGTTTTTAAGATGCACATTCAGGCTAAGAAAAGCCACATGTTGCGACTGAAATAACCAGGGCTACATTATTAGTCTAACCACCAGCACTATTTAAATAAAGTCGTTCAGGCAGTTTTATTTCACAGGGGCAGTTGAACATGACACCTCCCCTTTAAGATCGCTGTCCCTTTAAGATCCCCAGCCAAAGGCCCTGTCCTCGTATCGCACACAGCTTTATCACACACGAAAACTAGTGGCTGTGAAGTTTTTTTTACTTTAGCGTTCGCCCAATGACACTGTGTTCAGCACCAACACAACTCCCTCTGTCCGCGCTGACAGCGGCTCCAGTCCCGTCCCAATCACGGGATCAATAGTGAAATTCACCTCCATCCCGTGGGAATCCCGTGACCCACAGGAATCCCGAGATATTGTCATCCTCTAGTGAGGCTTTATTTTGCAAAGCAAATCTTCAAGTTGATGATTAAATGGCTAGATGAACCACAACTGAGACTGAGACTGAGAAACAGAAGCAGCGTTTAGAAAGCTTTCTTGGCATGGATGATTATACTGTATAGTCTTGGTGCTCAGACCCTGACAGGAGACATTGGTTTTATGAACTGATATCTATGTGCATGAGCAGGTTAGATGTGCGTTAGGGATGTCTTCCCCTGGAGTCTGGACTCTGGTGTTGAAATGGAAGCTTGGAGAAGGATGTGCGAGGGGAGAATCTATGACAGGCAGAGAAGGTGACGGGGCAGAGGTGGGTTGCAGCACAGCGGGCACAGATAAGAGGCTGAGGCCAAGAAGGAAAAGGGTTAAATGCAGAATCCTGCGGGAAAGGTGTGGCTGCGATGTTGAATGCAGTGGCTGGAGATGAGGGCAGGTGACACTGTAATGAGTTTTCCAGGTTGAATTTACGTCGAGGCTTCATTTGATGAATTTGTAATTAGTTTTTCACTACAAGAATTATTGCATTATGTCAACAGTCTGGCTTTAGATAATGACTGTGTGCGCTTTTGTCAAAATATTAAGTATCTAATTATTAGATACTTTCTTCTGTTGGCAGGTTTATTTGCTGTAAAATGTGTTGAAGTTGAAACCGGGAAAATCACATAAAAAAAAGTTTATTTCAAGGCTGTGTGAACTGACAGTGGGAGTAATGCACATTAAAAGGCTCTAATTACCTTTCACAACAAGACGTGCTTGGATGTTTTCATATTTGAAATTAATTCAAATCTAAAAGAATAGAGCGTGTGTACAATCTGACCATTACTAAATTAGATCAACAACAAATCATCATATATGTATGTATGAGGACAGAATCACCTTTCAAGAGTAACACAAGAAAATGGAGTCATGACCGTATAATGCGCATTAAATATTTAGCACATCGTTAAATCATCCGTTTTGCAGCTTCAAGTCTATGCCTTATTGTTGGCTATTTAATTTGTGCCCAATACACTGGCTGCTTCATGTGTCTCTAAGAAACACAACAATATCATAGAAAAAAAAGGTTAATAAATCCTCAAGGCTCAAACCCAACCCAATGCAATGCCAATATCAATGTAATCTTTTTTATTGGGGAAAGTCACTGTCATCCAATAACTTCCATCGTAATAAAAGTGATCAAAAAGTAGTAATCCGCTTAAGCTATTTATTTATTTATTTTATACTTTGAGGGAAATGTAATCAAATAAAAAGCATAGCATAAGTGATTTTTCTATCAGCCAGACACACAGCACTCCTCTATCCAAGTCTGTCATCATAAATCATAGAACACTATTGAAGGTGCCTCTGCCCGGAAGAAAGTCTCTATTGTATCGATATAGGTCCATAAAAAGAAAAACTTCACCTTCAGTAGTTATTTCAATTTAATCCACACATTGGGTACTGTTGGTGTGTCCTTAGGCAAGATCCTTATCCCCACCACTTAATGACTTCTAAAATTCAGTCTAATGGTGTCAGAAGATGATTAACTTTGTAACCCGTGTTCTTTCACTTGAGTATACTTCTAGCTGCAGAACAATGAACCATAATGACAATAATTTACCTACAAATTCATCTTATCGTGTCCTTTCTTCTCATCCTGCTCTTTCACAGTCCACCAAAAGCAGCTGGTCTCTGCAAATCGTACTTTTCAAGCAGAGCGAGCTGGTGTTGGCCACAGCTGTCCTCTTTGATCCTGCTATAGCGCGCTGTTGTGAAGCTCGGGGAGGGAGAGCACGGGCCCTGGCATGAGCCGAGGACACGGAACAGATGTCCGGGCACGAGATGGAGCAGGGGCAGCGTCCCGAGAGACAAAGGAAATGTGTGAAAATCCAGTCGAAATCCCCTTTGAATGAGGATAGCCCCACTGTACTTTTATAATTACGCGGCGTTATGCTGACACAGTGGTCCTCGGAGTTACCGCATGCAAACTCGGTGTATACTCTGATGAACAGTTCCCTCTTATCTGCTAAACTTTTATTGCCCTTGGTCCTATTCGCAAAGTGCTGAGCAGTCATAGGAAGTTTGATTTAACCCTAAATAAGTTTCCAATACTTTACAATTAATTTGAAGATGTTAATAATAGGAGCCTAGACGTGGAAGGCTCCAGAGCTGCTCAAGGCGTTTGTGTCTCATTGCACTTCACTAGAATATCTGGGCAGGTGTCTTTATTTGCATACCCAATGTAATACAGTATTAGGTACACTTCTCAACATATAGAGCTGTTTGTATTGTCACAGAAGATGGTCTAGTTTAGTTGACTATTGTTTTGATTGTTTTGTTTACTTTTAGTGCTGTCAGCTCAGCAACACCTGGGGTAGTTGGGCTGCAGCACTGGGACTGATTTAGAGGGGGGGGGGATTGAGTCTTCATTTGTTGGTTATGGTTTCTTTAGTTTCATGTAATCAATTATATTGCTTTAATATGGTTTGATTAGGGTTTGTATAATTTATTATTGCTTATTGCTCAGATTGTTTATTATGTTTTGGGTTGTTTTGTGATCAACTCACCCACGTCTCTTCCCTGTGGTCCGTTCCAAGTGGGTGAGGTGGAGAGCTCCTACTAGTCCTCCAGGTGGAGAATTGTTTGAGAGGGCAGTTTGCTGCGAGGCTGCACACGTTATTCTTTGTTTGTCTCCTGTGTTGTTTTAGTTCAAGTCCAAGGCAATTTTCTCCTTATTTACTGTTCCCTTTCTTTTGTAAATGCATCACTTTTTGACCACTATTTTGATGCCGCCTCGCCTGCCTTGCCGAAATATCCGGTAACAATTCTACAGTCTATATTTCAATTGGTTGGCTACTAATTTTCAAACCACTCAGCCAGAAATCATATTGGGAAGGTTTGAAAAGTTGCTTTTATATCACCCATAATTTCCAAATATTAATGACACAACACCGTATACTGACAAGCCACTCTGGATGCTCCAATATCCTACGACATTAACTCTTTCTCCTTGAGTCCTGAACGCTGTAAGTGTTTTGGACTGCAGGTCTGCTCAGGGCCCCTCTGTGCGGCGTCCTGGTCCAGGGCTGTGGCTAATGGGCAGAGACAGTGTAAAGTCAGCCTGTGTGAAATGAGAAGAGGGAGGTGAGCGGGACATGGAGCGTGACTTCCCCTTTTAATTACAACTACACCATTAGAATTAGGCCTCTCACTGACATTTGCCTGGCAAGATCTATAATGAACTAATAAGGCCACTTTCGAACGCACAGGAGATGGTATCATCACAGACACAGATTTCGTAATGACTATTTGATTGACTGTTAATAGAGAGTGGTATAGATTAAACTATGCCATTATGTTTAATTGCATTATGTTCCTTCGGAAAAGAACAATACAAATCTTTAAAAAAAAAACATTAAATGTCAGAGAACAGGTAAACAACCCCCCCAAAATTCACAACTTCCTCTTAAACTGCAAATATTTATTAGCGTTATTATTATTTGATTCCTAAAATGAGGGTACAGACAGAGGGTTCTCTGAGCTTTTGGAAAAAGAGGCATTCGCCGATTAAAAAGCTGGGGTCACTAGAAGAAAAAGGTTGGAAACCAATGATATTATTGATAAATGAAGAGTTTTGCTTATTTTCTTATTTTTCATAGGAGTGAGTTGCCAGGTTTGACTCATCCCAGACATTTTATTGCATTGTTGACCGTATTGACTGTAACTTGCTTATGACGACAACTCAAAATGCCCCAAAACCAACTTGTTTCCCTGGTTTCCGTGATGGGTCACAAATCATTAGCCACATAGCATAATTACCTAACTCATTTTTCCACTGGTTTTGGAAAACATGTAAAAAGACGTTTTTAGGAAACACATTGTTTTTCTCTTATTGCCACTGTAACAATACAAAAAGACTTAGGCAATTATGCTATGTGGCTAACGAAATGTAATCTCAGACTGACAAATACTTCACAGGAACAAGTTAATTGCCACATTTCTCAACTGGCAGGAAATCCTAGAAATCTATTTCGTGAAATTGATATAAATGCTTTATAATTAGATGCACGGTGGGTTTGTTCACTTAATTACTAGAAAAACAACTCAGGTATAGGTAAGTTTGCTTATATGTGGACATGCCATTCCTGTCCTCAGTCTGTGAGCCGTATCAACTGGAGGCTGCACCCGCACTACTTAGGACTTGATTGAGGACTGGTGCTAGGATTGTGGAAGAAGGAAAGAAGGGAACCCTAAGTGCGTGGCTCTCTACTGCGACTCAGAAAACTCTATAATGCACGACCTATTACATCATAAAGTTAACTAAATCTCAGGCTCTTTAAGGTGTCCCGACGTCAGTGGGAATTCACTTACAACACCGCTGGCGACAATAACCTCTCTAAAGGCACTCTCTCTCAGTTACATCTACAACAGGATCTAACAGTATCAAAGTTCAACTTATTTGACCCTACAGCCACTTTGATTAGCCGTTCTTCACTCACATTATACGTGAAACCTTTTTCACTTACAGGGTGGGTTATTCTCACTTATTTCACCACAACGTTTTTAACTGTAGCCGCTTCTTCGCCTCTATGAATGTTAAAGCCAACTTTAAGCCCTGCGGTAAACAAACAAAGTTTATCTCAAGAAAAGTCTGGACTCCCTGTACCCCCTTCAGGTCTGTCACAGCGTAAATACTCACTCTGTTCCAACGCGTAGGTCCCTACGTGAAGAAAAAAGAGAACCTTAGCAAATATTGCCTTTACTATGCCCCAAGTGAGGGATGGAGCATACTAAAGTCGAATATTTCTCAGGAGACAAAGCCAGGAGTAGTTACGGGGTTACACATTTTAAACTCGAGACCAGGTACTACGTTTTGCGGATTTTATTCAATAATTACAAAAAAGCAAACAGCAGCAGTACAGCCCACTATCGAGTTTGCCCAAAACGTTCTGCCCCGATGCACTGAGAACTTTCTCCTTTATAGCCCAACAGGACTAAGCATTTATTTGTAAAAAAAAAAAACACACTCCATTATTACAATGTAAGACACCCCCTTTATTGTTCTCTGTACATCGGGCCATACATGTATACGAAAACCATGAGAAATTGAGAGACACCAATTCCATTGTGTATCATGCCTCTCAGGGCAGACAAGTAGTGTAACTCACCAAATGTAAAACCCCCTCTTGACCTCCCACTCAAACTTATGGCCTCGAGGCAAACTGAGGCTCTTCTCGAATCACACAAAAGGACCACTATTGAATGTTACAACTTAACAAAACTCAGCACAAAAACATTATTATATTGAAAGAAAAACTAGATAACACTTAGCATAACATTTATAGAGCAAATATATAAGTGGGTATATAAAAAGTTAATATATTGAAATAAAATGGTTAACACATAACACAAAAAGTGTAATACTTTATGTTCTTACAGCCGCTCATACCCACTCTATGCTCTTAAATGTAGGACTTTTCCAACAAACCAGCGCATGTGTATACGATTGAACACACAGGTTTACACATTGAAATGTCATCTTATTACATTATCATTATTATTATAATTTCATAAGATATTATGCGCAGCTCACTTTTATGACATACTGACTTTAGTCATTATTGTTCAACAGCTCTTTCTACTCCCTGTCCCGCTCAGAGCAAGATGACGCCAGTGTTTTGACCTATGTGAGTTGGACTTAATTGCAACATTTAATTCCATGTATTCCTTTCATATAACTTCTATTACCGCTGAGGAAAACATCCAAGCTTTCCTCACACCGACCAGTCATTAGCCGGGGGGTAGCCTGCCGCTCATCCGCCCTGACAGGCACTAGTCGTGAAGCCACAGCACGTTGCATTATTAAAGCGTTCGTTTTGGCCATTTGTGCTGAGGCTGAGGCACAATCATTAAGACTGCAAAACCTTTCCACCGCTCCTGTTACAGCCGAGGCAGGATTGATACACTACACTGATGTGCAAATGTTGTTAGTGCTTTGCTCTCTGCCATATTTATAAACCAAAATCCATGCAGTTTGGTGATTAGAGTGAATGAAATGTTTCCCAGCAGCAACATCTGTGAAGATCCGCCTCCGCATGGCTTATTCGCCGACACTAATTAGACCCTGGATATGGATACGAGACGTTGCATCCTTTTTTTGGTAACGTTTCTCTGTAGTGAGCACATGTTGTTTGCTTGAACACTGTGAATCTTTTATTTAGCTTTTCAGCGTCTGAATCCTGTTCTGCCACACCAACAAATTGAATGTCTTTTCGCTGTAGGAAAGTAATAAAACATGTCCTACCTGTTCAGTGCAAAACAGTCGATCGATCTTTAAGATAAACACAAATGCATGACTTGTATGGACCGAAGACTGATGATAAAATGCTGAGTAGCTCTTCACGGTTTGAAGCTCATCCATCCAGGATACAGTGCAGCTGCCGGGCCTAATGAAAGAGATAACAGCAATAACCGAAGACACTTTGTTTCGAGAAAATTACAAGCGTTGAAGCCAGTAAAATTAACAGAGCCTGACTCTCATTTAGCTGGTGTCAAAATGTAATGGTTTCTGGAGACAACTACTTGTTTATTGAATTAAGTGAGAGGCTGCACTGACTTGGACGGGATTTCAATCTTCTTTAGCCAACACTGCCACAACTACACTGTGAGTTTGATCGTTGTGTGGAGTACGGTGTCCCTCCTGTAAAGGCTCCCAATCCCATAATCTTAAAAAAGTGACAGAGATGTTGAAGCTGGAAGAGTGCCCGACATAAATGTGCTGCAGCCTCATCAGCTTGGCGATCAGACACAGCCATCATTATTTTGACTTGACTCCTAGCTCCCCATACGTAAATTATGAACTGTTTGACACATTATTTAGAGTAGTTGGTGCCATTGCCTCACAACAAATGAAGATCAAATGGACAGGACAAACATCCCAATGCGGGCAATTATCTTAACTTAACCAGTTACGCAAAGGATGATTGCTTTACCTGTTGGATGTTTTCAAGGATAGTGTCTCTTTGAAGACTTGTCAGCACGAAGCGTCTCCTTAAATTCCTGGACTGAAATCGCGTGCATGGACGACTTGACAAACGAAGCGCTAATGATCCAAACACGAGGACGCACGGGGGGAGGCCTTTGAGAGCGCGTCACATCCACAGTTGTGCGGGGAGTTGTCAACGTGCCAGAAACAGGTGAGCGCGCGTGCCGCCGAGACTCCCGTGAATAATGGAGCTTCTCTCACCGAAGCTTTGATGTGCGACTCGTTTAGTGTCAGTAAAATGCCTAATGGCTGCTTTAAACTGACACTGCTTAAATGCTTAGAGGCGAGAAATTGTAGAATAATCCCGGAGTGTTGATGAAAAGTGTTGTTTACCTTGAAAACCGAGGGAACAGATTGCCTTATTTTTTCATAGCTAACAGGCTAATGTAAGGCAGTAAACAATTGGGCCTTTTTCATTACTGTCTTCAGTATTGTTAGTTAGCCCTGGAAAGGCTAAAAGGATAAAGTAGCAGCTACTTTAATTCAAATTAACTTGCATAAGTGGTATGTAAACTGATTTTAAAAATGTATAATATTGAGAAATGACTTCCGCTGTACAATTGGTTAAATTCCAGCGTAATTTCCTGCTCATATCTTACTGGGCGACACCATGGTGCTGTTGTATCAATCGCCAATCACCAACAGTCAAATGGGCCCTGTCCAGATCATTGTTAAGCAAAAAAAAGAGGGCTGTATGATGTATGATGTAGGGCTGGGCGATATGGCCTAAAAGCTATATCATGATATGAAAAAATAAATATCACGATAACGATATATTTGACGATATAATTGACAATGGACGAATTACTTCAAAATCCCAGCCTTACGCCTATTGGGAAGATTCATTCAGTGATATTTTATTCTTTTTTTTTTTTTACAGCATAATTGTCTCGCAAATATGATCTACTCAAGCAGTTTACATCCTTCATTTAATTTTACTTTTTCAGCACGTGTGTCCGTGTTCTACAGTCACCGTTTATGCTGCTCTGATGGAGCGGAGCGTAACATAAATTATATTGTGTCCACAACGATATAAAAAATTTAAACGATATCAAAACATTATATCACGATAACGATATGCGATACGATATGGCCCAGCCCTAGTATGATGTAGATTAGCCACTAGTTTGGCTAATGTTAATAGAACCGTAATATCTACCTGATTCCCACCACAATCTCTACAAGGAAATCGAATAAACAGCATGTGTTAAGTAATACTTTATTAATCCCCATAGGGAACTTGGTTCTCTGCATTCTCAATGCAGCAGGGGCTAGATGAAGGAGCAGTGAGCAGCCGGCGCTCAGGGGGAACCCATCTCCAGATGTGGAGCCAGGCTAATGGTCAGAAACACCTGGCAGGAGGATTAACCTATTGTACATGTTTTTTTTTTGTGGTAGGGGAAACTGGAGTAGGGCGGCACGGTAGCACAGCGGTTAGTGCTTGTGCTTCACAGCTAGAAGGTCCCGGGTTCGATTCCCACCTGGACGGGGCCTTTCTGTGTGGAGTTTGCATGTTCTCCCCGTGTCTGCGTAGGTTTCCTCCGGGTACTCCGGTTTCCCCTACCACCAAAAACATGTACAATAGGCCGGGATGAATGATGTGAGTGAGTGGTTGGTGGTGGTCGGAGGGGCCGATGGCGCAGATTGGCTGCCTCGCTTCCGTCAGTCTACCCCAGGGCAGCTGTGGCTACAGTAGTAGCTTACCACCACCAAGTATGGAGTGAATGAATAATGCAATGTAAAGCGTCTTTGAGTGTCCAGAAAAGCGCTATATAAATCTGATGCATTATTATTATTATTATTACCCGAATCAAATCTACGCAGATACGGAGAGAACATACAAACTCCACACAGAATCAAACCCGGGACCTTGTAGCTGTGAAGCACGAGTGCTAACCGCTGCGCCACCATGTGTGCCGCCCTTTATTTGCCGAATTAATATATAGCCTACTTCTCCGAGGGTAGACAGAAGACTGAACCACAATTGCTTGGTGACAAACATTTCATCCTACTGTATGCACAAACATGAACTGGCACAAAAGACTCAACCCACAGCCTTTAAAAACTTGATGAGCACTAATCAAAAAGAGGTGACGGGGACGACCATCACTTCCGACTCAGCAGATCTTCATTAGCGCCATTGTCGGCTTTCAGACACCGAGGCTCATTTGATTCATATTCTCCGCTCGCGTCGCACCTTTGTTATACGGCGCGTGGGCTCAAAATAACGTCGGCCTAAGCAGTGCACGAGTATAATAATGCTTTCAATTATCTGCCACTCAATAGAGGATCCATCCATCACTGGCTTTTGTTGCCTTCATTTCCTCTAATTGGCACATCCAGAGGCAGCTGTTACTCCGCCGCAGGTGTTAGTTTGTTCCCTTAACTTTTTTTCCTCAATACTTTTCATACTTTCATTTTTTGGCTTTAATCTCCATTCCTAATCCGTGCCAACTTGCATAATTCATTTATCTGGCGGAGGCTCGTCTGTTCCTCGATGCGTTCTTCGGTCTGTGTCCCAGAATAGCCTTTTTCTTTCCTGATAAGATTTCGATATCAGATCAAACTTTTTTTCTTTTTTTTTCTTTTACAGCGGTTGCATTTGGAAGATAGAGTAAAGTGTATGAAGCCATGACCGAATTTCAATCTTTTGGAGAAACCTGCAGTGATTTTGGTGCAGCTTGAGCTCCCATCCATCCATGAAGTTTGTTTTTGTAAGATAGGTCTAGTTTTCAGACTTTTTGGGGATTTACGAAAGGGGCTATACAAATAAATGCTGCGAATACGGCTCTGAGAACAGTTTGCTCATATGTCCACCTTATAGTATGTCTATTTTTATAATGACGATGACGGTATTTCCAAAACTGGTGCAAAAAGTGTCAAGCAGATTAATACATCACATGTAATCTGAATTCCCAAATGTTATCTGGTTTCGCTTCTACACTTCTGTGTTTCATTATTCATTTGTGACCAGAACTGCTCTACTTTCCTTCCCTGTACCCCCCCTCCCCCAAATACGGTTAAGCAGATCTGAAGGCAATCCGGCTTAGGGCCCTCTCCCGTAGCTCCTCTCGCCTTCGCAGTGGCTCGGGGATTGAGATTTAGCCATGCGCCCGTGATAAAATGGTCGCTTTTCCTGGAAAACTGGGATGGAGCAACATGCAACACCTGCGTTTTGTTTCCAAATCCACAAGGTTAACAAATCAGGCTTTACGCGTGATTTCCCAGAGCTCACTTTGCTCTACTCGAACTTTAGGAATGGCAAAGAGATTTGTGAATTTATGAATAATGTGAAAATCTCTCTTTACAGATTCAGGTCGCCCGGTTCATCACATGGAAATGTTTGTTCATATCTTTGCATAAATGACTCGGCATCTGTTTTTTGTCGTCAAACCCCGGAGCAATGAAATAATAAAATACAAACATGTATTTCTATTTCCTCTTGTAGCGAAGCAAGGTAATGCAAAACAGCTTTTGAACAGGGGTGGGGGAGGCACTCAGATGCATGGTCTCCTTCACTGCAATAATTCCTATCATTTACTGACACGTCATCCTGAATGGTACAGGCTGGGGACAACTATCTTGGGACGCAATTCAAACATTCAGATGACAATTGCATGTTTGTCATATATGTCCAGAAGCATTACCATTATTTGTGTTGGCGTAAACAGCTACTATCGCTACTACACTGCTATTACGATGACTCCATAACACTATTGCTTGTCAGTGCACCTACACCTGTGTTTGAACCCCAGCCTTTCTGTAGTTGCAAGGTCTTACACGCTTGCACTCATCCTGAACTTCTGTTACAGCGCTTTGAGAAAAGTGAATATTCATTTCCCGCCAGGCGATCGCTCTCAGATTAGCGTCGGATTTCTGGCTGGGGAGCCTCTATGCGCTATGATTTCAGCGTTGTAATTAAAATTTCATCAAGTAATGAAGCAAACTCGTGGCTAAATGAGCGTAAAGGTTAATCGCGTGTTTGATTGCCAGAAGGTCAGACTTCGGCGCATACTCGGGATTAGCGGATGTCGAGTCTAGACATTATGGACATGCAGAGCGTACACACTGGGTGACGGGAGGCTAATTGTTAAATATTATGGCGAGTGAAAGAAACACATTGTTTGTGACTTTTCCGAATGAAAGGAGTCTGTCATCTCCTGTCAAAAGCTCTTTCTGTGCCAATCTGATCGCTGCACTTTGATTGGAAAACATGCGCCAAGCAGCGCCCCGACTATTTTAGGCTTACATCTCTTGCATTCGATTGCCTGATGTTTCCATTTAGCTTCACTCTTCTGTAATGATTTCCTCTGACTCCCCTGCTGTTATGGGCCCGCTGCTTTCCATAATTTAGTCAAGGAAAGTGCGAACCGGAAAATGATCCCTAAATGTAGGCTGTGCGACACTTCTCTGAATTACAAATCACTTCCTCCCTCATGTCAATAATGTTTTATGGAGTCAGACTGATGCTTGCCGATGTACCTTTCAATTAATTATATAAACAGTTCAAATATTGTTTTGTAAGTTGGTCTGTGCTAATGTAGCGGCCTGAAATTGATCAAATTCTCTTTGGATGATGTCTTGATGATGTTTTGTTCCTTCTGTGCCATTGTGTGAAATGTACTTTTTTTATTGCACTGAATTTGGGGGTAGGTGCTCATAAGCTTCTTGCTTCAGCCCACTCCTTTTGAGCAGAATGTATACTGCTCAAATAAACAAATAAACTAAACTAACCTACCTACAGTATGTTCCCCAGCGCTGCTGCTTGGACCGATGTTCAGGTCGGCTGTATGTTCCCCCAGACTACCGATTTGTTTGCAGACACATGAAGACTCGATATCCAATCCCCCTCAGAGCTAAACCTGGCGTCGCCTCACTCTGAAGGTGCCAGCCTCCACAAATACTCAGCGTGGGGTCATCATTGATTTACACTAATCCCCCCCAAAGAGCAGGTTTATGCGTGTCTGACGGTGTAGCAAACCTCTGTTCACCAGAGACAACAGAACAAAATCAGAAACCCAGAGGAATCCAATCAGAGCCACAGCTAACCATCATCATGTGCGAATCCTGGGCCAATGACGGGGTCCCGGGATGTAAAGGGTAGGCCAGGCTAGTGTACGGATAGTGATTTTCAGTATGCTTTATATTCACTGCAGCGGCACACCTCTGATTGTACTGACTGTTGGGGAGGATTTGGTGCGACGCAAAAAGTACAAAATCGAAATGCTGTAATCACAAGTTCAACAACATGGAGATAGATTGTCAAAGTTGTAAGATACTTGGTGGATGCATTTTTATTTAGTTTTTGCATGTTAGTCTTCAAGGGGAGACGGATTGAATGAATTTCTTACTCACTACCTACAAAAACTAGGCGAACCATCTTCTATAAATTACCCACTGTATACTTTCAAAGCTTTTGCTACTTCAACATGCCCGGGCAACTCGGCGCCGGCATATACAGGCTTTGACAATAAACCTCTGACCATATTCCCTGTCCGTTGCTGAATTTGTTTGACTCTCTACCCATTGTAACCTATGAAATAACGCATAATTACCAATTTCCTATCACTTTAAACCAGACAAGGACTGAGGCTGTGCGACTTCATTTATAAACAACATTAATTTCATGGACCATGCAAATAACTGCACACAAATCCCCTTCCCTAACCACGCCCCGATCCTTCTGCGTCTGCGTTCATGACCTTTTCTAAATGTTCCAGTCGACAGGCCCCTCCCCTACTTGTGACCGCGTGTACTGTGTATGTCCCATGTTTTTATGTATGTGCTTTGCCTTGATTTGCCTTACCTGATTGCAATTTCGCATATCTTCTTTTGTGAGGCGCATTGAGTTGCCTTGTGTACAAAATGCACGGCATAAATAGAGTTGCCTTGCCACTTTGAAAATGCCAGGTAAAACTGCAATCCATTTGCGAAGACACAAAGGTAAAACCCACATCGGTTCCGCTTTGGTCCCAGTTGCACGGGGCTTTTGTGCCGAACATCCCACTGTTGCTTCACACTGTTCTGCGAGACCCAGCGCTGCTTTAGCTGTTCTTTTGTTTTCGAGCCAAAGTTGTGAAGCGGGAGGCTGAACCCAGCATGTGGTCTGGATGGCTATTGGACTTGTTTTGTTGGCAACTTTTTTCCTGCTGGGGTGTTTTAGACTAATTGTTGTTCATCCTCCCTTTCTCTTGTGATAAAGGATTTGAACTAGTTTCTGAATTTTGCACGCGTCGAAATACTCTTTTCATGTTTGTCCCATATTGAATGCTGCAGTGCTGGATCAGATCCATTTTCTCCATGTCATTTAGTTGTGTCTTGCCTTTTCGTTGGCCACATATTATATACAGTGCTCCCCAGACGTTTGCCTAGTCATTAGATAGAAAGTTAAGCTGTCATCTAAAACATCCAGACGGCGTACAACATTGGCTTTTAAACAAGTTGAGAAATAAAGATAAGTGGTACCAATGTCAAGGCTAATCCCTCCTTACTATTGTATGTACAGCCTGCTGCTAGATGCCTCTTAAAAACCTCTTAACTCCCACCTTAACAGATGGAAACAGATGTCGTCATTTACAGTAACTAAAATGTGTTCTGAATTTTTCGAATTCACAGTTCAGTTTTTCTTATCGTTTGTTGTATATTTTGAGAAATGGTCAACTGTAAGACTACACAATTGATTGCGTACGGTTACAAACGTGTATGATCATTTCAGATTACACGTGTGTTCAACTTGCTGCTAAAACGTTCTTTATTCAACTAAGATCCAACAGGGTTTCGCCTTGTATAGAGTTGCGGGTTGCATTCACACGGCTGACACTCTTGCCTTGGGTAATCCGCCTTGTGGCTTTTCCACCAAATCCATTCCATTCTCACGTATTTATACTTACTCTCATGCACCACTGAGATCTCGGTACACGCCATAGCCAATGTCCTTTTCTTTGCGCACCTCAGATTATACCTGTCAGGCACGTCATGCTCCGATGCTGTGCACATAGTTCCTTGTCTGTCTGTTTCTCTCTTATGATTAGGTGACATTCTTTAAAGTTAAGCCCTTTTTATCTTTTAATCTTTTTGAGCAAGTCGTGCACGCTTTTATTTCAAGCCGTCTGGACTACTGTAACGCACTTTACTCGGGAATTAGCCAGAAAGCACTCTCTCGTTTGCAGTTAGTCCAGAACGCTGCGGCACGACTCTTAACAGGGACCAAAAAACGCGAACATATTACCCCAATCCTTGCGTCCTTGCACTGGCTCCCTGTTAATTTTAGAATTGATTTTAAAATTTTATTGTTTGTTTTTAAAGGTCCTATATCATGCAAAATCGACTTTTTGGAGCTTTTAACCATGTTGTTATGCTATTTCCTTATCAAAAACACCCCCAGAGCGGTTTTTGGCTTCATTCACGCAGTTCTCAGTAATCCTCCTGAATCCTGCGCTCTGAGCAGCTGCTCCGCCCTCTCCTGGTAAACGACTGGCATGTTCAGTTGTGTCGTCACAGCGGAACGGAAGTCCTCGACGTCTGTAATCTAATGCCTTACGGCATGATTTTTATTTGTAAAACAGTTTTTTTCATTATTTCTGTCGTAAGAAAAAATAAATAAATAAAAAAAAGGAAAAAAAAAAAAAAAAAAAAAGGAAGTGCCTGACGCTGCGCTGCCCCTGTAGCGAAAACAAACGCTCCCGCTGAGCGTCCGAACGGTCTGAACAGATGTCATGTCATGTTGCACCGAAAGTTGTGAAGAGGGAGCTTTTTCTAACCTACTCTGGAGTCTGGACACCTGTTCTTTTTTTCTTACCTCACGATAATGTCACGGAGAAAACCGCGTTTGGCGAGGACAGGACTTTATTCAACCTTCCCAAAGAAGAGGCCATAGAAGTTGGACTTTCCCTCCGGGATTCAGCGACTATCAGCCACAATAGTGTTTGTCTGAGCCTGTACTGAAGGATGCTTGGTAAACCTTGGCCAGAATCAAAGTGGATTAACTTTTATAACCAGCGCAAGTCCCATACTGGAAACATCAGAGTGGTGAGTCGATCAAAATGCATGTTAGCGTGTGTGTTAGCCATTTAGCCATGAAGCTGTGTTGCACATGTTAACTTCTTATAACAGCATCATGAAATAACTTCACTTTTTGCTGTGATATTTATATTTCTACTACTGCTAAAGTTGTATGAGCGGCGAGAGGGGGCGGAGTTAACTGAATCCAAGCCTTTTGTCTTCCGGGTTGGAAAAATACCTCCAGAAAATACTAATATTTATCACAAAAATGAGTGCTCCGTAGTGGTAGAGGTACAATATATCATATAAAGGCCTATACTTTACTTTGGAATGGCTTAAAATAGCATGATACAGGTCCTTTAAAGCTTTGAATGGACTGGCCCCTCAGTACATTACAGACCTCATCCAAATTTACCGGCCCTCTCGCGCTTTGAGGTCTGAGGGCCAGCTCCAGCTCGTGGTTCTGAAGACGAACCGTAAAACCAGAGGGGACAGAGCGTTCTCCATTATCGGCCCTAAACTGTGGAACGCTCTGCCCCTCCACATCCGTACGGCCCCCACCGTGGAGTGTTTTAAATCCCGTCTTAAGACTCACTTTTATTCTTTGGCTTTTAGCACCGCGTAAGTTGTGTGGTCCCCCTGTGTCTTTTTATCTATTTTATTGAATTTTATTTTTATTTGTAGTGGTGGAGCTCATTTGTATTGTTTTTGTTTTATTGTTATTGTTGTTCAGCACTTTGGAAACGTTTTGTTGTTTAAATGTGCTATATAAATAAAGTGGATTGGATTGGATTGGATTCTTTACTTCTCCAGACAGTTGCCTCCAAACTCCCTTGGTAAAAGGACAACACATGTGCAGGCTTGTATCCAAAACCAAGAACATCAAGAAATAGCCTACTGTAGTCATTTTATGAGAATGAAGCAAAACACAAAGGCTGCCAGCCATTAAAAAACATGATTTGAAACAGAATGAATGAAAAGCTATATTCAAATCATTTCAAGCAAACTTTAGCATGATTAGCTTTACTTTTAACATTTATTTTGGGTCTGGACCGGCAGATTCTTTGAAGCCTCTTCCTAGGAGCCTTCAAAATGGCAAACATGAAGCAGCCTTCGTCTCAGGGCTTGAACATAAGGCTGGTAGTAGTAGTAGTGGTAGCGCTGCAGAGAAGAGAAGTGGCCCACAGCGCTAGTTTCATTTAACAAACCCATTTATTTTCCTGGTGGAGGGCCAAAATACATCATTGCCACATATTGGTGGATACTTGTGTCTCCTGCAGCTCTTCCCCGTAATGAACAATCTGTTAGGTAGTGTCCAGGCAATTCTAATGCTTATTAAGTTTTTATATTGGAAAAAAATCCATCCAGATGACAGTTTCTTTGCAGGCATCTTTATTTCTGTACAAGGCTTTTTATTCTCGGCCTGTCATGACTGCAGGCCAGGGACCGCACACGGAGCCTTGCTAAAAATACACTTGCTTTGTGAAAGGAGAGTTTCAGCTCTTTTTTTTTTTAACCCCCCCCCCCTCAAAGAACTTTTACTGTGACTCTATCAGCTCTGAAAATCCAGCTGATTTAGAAAACGAGAGCTTGCACGGGCATTCCCACCTGGACGGGGCCTTTCTGTGTGGAGTTTGCATGTTCTCCCCGTGTCTGCGTCCACTAAAAACATGTGCAATAGGATGAATGAGAGTGTGTTTGAGAGCCAAATGAGACCCATGTACGTTCATTAACATGCACTGTCCTGACCAA
Organism: Proterorhinus semilunaris; assembly: GCA_021464625.1. Taxonomy (NCBI): domain Eukaryota; kingdom Metazoa; phylum Chordata; class Actinopteri; order Gobiiformes; family Gobiidae; genus Proterorhinus; species Proterorhinus semilunaris. Next base: position 15,669,437 of record CM038359.1, read on the forward strand.
ATAAATAAATACATTAAAACAGTAGTGATGTTTTGTTCAGCTTCTGTACTTTAACCCTACAGTAGAACAGTTCCTCTTACCCTCGTATTCCTGTTGCTGGACCAACATTTATGGATGTTATGTGCTGACAGCGGGATAAGAACTTCCCACTTGGGCAAAAAGCACCAAATGAAATGACACAGTACACAGTGCACGCGAGTCAGCACAGAGCATGTTAGTGTTGATGTTGTGGGTGCTGCCTCAGCGCCCTGTCTGTCCCACACGACCTGCTCCAGCGCTACTTCATGTTCCAAAACGGCCACTCACCGGGAGTATTTTATGGTGGGAGTGACTTCGCAGAATCATGGCGTTGGCTTCATTTGGCGGAGAGCGTTTCTAAATGCGGATTTGGAAATTTATGAGGAACATTGATATTTGAGTATATCTGCCGAACAGCATTTATTCATTTTAAGACCTGATAATCCAAATCCCTGCATCCAGTGAACAGGCACGAATGCCCTCTGCTGCGGATTGGAATTAATATTGGGGATGAAATTGGTCTGAGTCATTTTACATAGAAAAGGAGCAGACGGGACAAGGGCTGGTGTAGTTACCATTTTATCAATCCGCTTGTGAAGCTCAGTCTTTTTGTGAAAAGAAATCTGATACACTGAACAAATCACTGTTGCAATACTGCTATTTTGTACAAGTTCCTGTTTTCTGTCATGGTTTGAAAAAGTAATACAGAAAATAAAACCCAAAACGGGTGAAGTTTAATAATCCAATCCAATGTCCAAAATCCAGAGATAAGACAATGAACAGAAGGACCGAAAACTGAAACAGGAACTGGGGCTGACACAATAAACCAACAAAGGACATGGGAAACACAGGGGTATAAATACATGAGGAGACGGGGCAGAGGTGGAACACATCCAGGCGGGGCAGGCAATTAACACGGGGGAAGAAAAGCAAAATCACAAGGACAGAACACACATGTCAAAATACAAACACAGCACAAGACCAGTGACAAGAAAACAAAAAAGATAACGGATAACAAAAACAGGGGAACAAAAAACAGATCATGACATATCCAACGTCACCCATTATCAGTCAACGACTAATGGAGTGTGAGGAGCCGAATGTTTACAACTATAAAAAAGGATTCAGAGAAGAGAGCAGAATTGATCCATGAATCATTTTTATCCTGCAACAAACCAACAAATAAAAAATAAACATATGCGTTCATGGCCTGGCTTCAACTGTTACATCTTTGCTTTATTTCTTTCAACAAAATGTTTTCAAAAATGTAATGTCTATTTCCATCCTTATTTTTTTTTGTATCTTTTTTTTAATAAATATTATCTTACTTCTCGAAAAGTTTTTTTGTTTTCATGCTAGAGCTTGTGGAGCATTGTTTGGCATAGTTCACGACAGACTCAGCCCATTGTTTTGCCAGTCAACATATCTTCATATTTGCCTGCGGAAAAAGGTATAGGGAACTCCGAAAAAAAAAAGAAGCTTTATTGGAAAAACTGCTGATCCGCCGCTTTCCTTTTTACTGTAAAGGTCATTTCTACCGTGATGGCTATTGAGTTTTGCTGAACCTTGTCCTTTCCTTCTGTTCTCTAGTCCTGCAGCAAAAACAACCCCCGGGCGCTTCGGTCCGGCACAGTCGCGTCTGGATCCCCAAGAGTCCCCGAGAGTCATGTGACAGGTTGGTCTAACAAATATAAATGCACGTGTGCATCAGAGGGGGCAGGTGGGCTCGCTTCAATTTTGTGCATCATTGGCAAACATAATATCGGGGAAATTGGAGGAGATTTTCCACGAGCAGCCAAGTTAGAGGCCAACCTGGGCCGTCGGTGCTTGATGCAAAATGCTGACTTTAGGGGCTCTAGTTTGATAATTACGTAATGATTGATTTGGATATTGATTGGTCGTTTGACCCCGGCTTGAAACCAACTTGATAAGATATTTAGAACTCAAAAAGCACACAACAAATGAGAGTTATTTTTTTGCTCACAGTATGGTTTTATTGTAAAGATATTTGTTATGGACTGTAGCAGATTTTTCTTTTTTGGCACCACATTTTCAGCCCGGCGGTTTTTCTATTAAGCAGCTCCAATAGGGTTTCCGTTGAGGCACTTTGAATGGAAGTGGGAACGTTGTGCCCTGCCCTGATGTTGTGTGTGTGTGTGTGTGTGTGTGTGTGTGTGTGTGTATTGACAATAGTGCAGGGTTTCTCACCCATTTCCAGCTCCTAGTTCTTGTTTGGCTGCCAGTGTTTTCAGGGTTTGTTGCAAAAAAAAAAAAAAAAAACGTTTCTATTGTGTGACGGTATTCTTTTTTCGGTTTGCAAAACTCGATCTCCATCCCGCTCCAGGAGTAAGAATCCAATATATTTCCATCAGCGCTCCCACCAGGGTTAGGTCAGCCTTATTTAACCTCTGAACCCGGCACATTTTATCCAGTTCGGCTTTACCCAAATTTAAAAGCTTCTTGACTGGAGAGCAACAGTGTAACGCCTCGTTTAAAAGCTTAGACCTACAAAAGGGATCGTGACTTTGTTACCACATTGTCGCCGCGTGATTTTGTTACTTTTTCATAGCTTTTTTTGTCCTGCTTTTGTTGCATTTTTGTCACTTTTTTGTCATGTTTTTGTCGTTTTCTGTCGCATTTTCATCACGTTTGTGTTACATTTTCGATGCTTTTCCGGCACTTTTTTTGTTGCTATTTTGTTGCGCTTTCATCCTCATTTTCGACGGTTTATTTAAGCTTTTATATTTGGGTTAAATGGAGAACTGGAGAAAATGTGCTCAGTTCAGGTGGGGGTTAAGCGGTTAAGTCAAGATTAGAAAAGTCAGGCTTCAACTAATTTCACCTATAGCTCTGACTGAATTCATGCGCAACTAGACTAGACTAATCATTTTATGTACTACACTTTTGAGTGGGAGGAGGACAGTCAGAACCAACAGTGACCCAGTGTGGACATGCTGATCCCGTGCATGTTTATATCCTCTCTCGTCCAATTGCAACGACTTAAATCCATTTATAAGTAATTCAGTGTATATATAAAGAGCTAAACAAAGCGCCTCCTGGCCCCTTGGCGCTGCTAGGCGGCGTCAATACGCTAACCTCTGCGCTCTAGCTCCTTTTCCAGAGCTTATCCTGCCTTAATGAACAGCTCGACTTGTTAATTCCCGACAAATGGGCACCGGGCCGTGTAGAGCCACAGTAACAAGCTGCGTGTAAACACCGTATTAAAATAATAAGCAGTGGATGTTAATGAAATGTGCCTCTCCACTGAATGATAATGTGACCTGTATCCCCATGATTTTATTAAAGAAAAAACAACTATTGGGAGATGAAAGGCTGGATGGAAGTACCTGAAAAAGATATTAGAATTTGTTTTGCCAAGTGCGATAGGCTTGGTGGTTGGTTGTACGTTTTGTTTTTTTCAGAACAATGCTCCTCATACAGTACAGCATTTCATAAAGGCTAATACCCAATAGCGCAGATCCAAGTGCTCCCAAATTGCCCCCGTATGCTGCGTTTTGACCTGTGCAATTATTCAAAGGTGGGATGGATTCTGATGAAAAGTGGAGCCGGCTCTCAGCTTAAAGGGGGGCAATCACAGGCGCTGAATGAGAAATCCAACTGGGTCAAAAGAGCAGGCTCCAAGTGGAATGAAAAAAAAAAAGCTCAGGGCTGGGAGGCTGGGAAACGGCGTATGTCCTGTCACGGAGGGGGCGCTATCTGCAGTGGGACAGGCTCACAGCAGCTCACATTACTCTGGGATAGAAAGACGTGGATGGATAGAGCCTCGGGCAATTGGATTTGAACACGTCTTGTACATGCTCTAGTTCTAAAGGCAAGACAGAACTAACAACGTAAAAGCAAAATGGTCATCTGTAACTTGCCATTGATGCCACTGATACTGTAGAGCTCTGTTCCTGGTCTCATTGTAGTCCCCAAGTAAACTATAGTTTCTCAACAGTTTGGCAAGCGTGTATGGCTTTCCTGTCGCATGCATTCCAAACATCCAGTCTTTGTGGGAATGAGTTCATAAGCTTTCCTACAAATGTCAGTGGACACAATACACTGCGTGGGGACAAAATGGATTTCACTCTACTACAAATGTTTAACCTCTCAACCACCACCTTAACCCGAGTACATTTTTCTCCAGTTTTTCAAAAAAAGTCAGTGTTGAAGAAATGACAAAAAAAAAGTTACAAAAAATGCTATGAAAAAGTGACAAAAATACAATGGGAAAATAAAAAACTGCAAGAAAAAAGACTGGTTCTGTAGGTCTTGGCTTTCAAATGAGACGTGACACTGGCCTATTTGCTGTAAGCTCCAGGCGAATTTTTTTTATATTTTGGTAAAGCTGAACAGGAGAAAAGGTGGGGTACAGCTGTGTTTTTTGTGTGTTTTTTTTGCCTTTTTCTGTGAACTGCATTTGTGGTTTCTGTGTTCCACACGGTTTAACTGGATGCGTTTGTACGTCTTTGCTGTGTTTTGTGGGGTTCAGCAGATTTACTGCAGGGTGTCCATAACGGTCCTGAATCTTTTTAAAAGTAAACGAACAGCTCGCTTACGGGCTAAAGACATTTGAGAACTACAGATGTCATCTGAAACACTGAAGAGGCACCAAGAGATTAAGATTTTAGATTAAGTCCACCACTGGAAGCAGACAAAAAATAATACTCAGGCCATTGAATCAATATTTCTCTGCATAATTACACTGAGTGGATAGAAATGACCGCTTATTTGATTTACAGCGCAATAAAAGAAAGTAAAATTGATTTGTGTTCTAATTGTGCGCCTTGGTCTTTCCCTTTAGCAGGCCGTGGCCAACAAATCCATCTCTATTGCGAATGCTGGGCTTAAACGTGGAACAAAAAGATCCACGAGTACCTAAACTTCACTTGAATATCACTTTTGCCTTGGCCCGGTGATTCCTGCAGGGTTAGTGTTACTGCCAGTGTGCGTAAACCAAAAGGTTAGCAAAGTTGTGCCATTAGCATGGAGGAATGTAATTACGGGAGCAGTCACTGAGGGCTGCGTAAATGGCTCATAATGAGAACTCGGTATGAAAATAAGGCTGGTAAATTATGTAGCAGGAGTTGATTTGGTCTCAGTGGGATCTCGAGCAGCAAGTATCCCACATGTGTTAGCTGTGGTAGGAGCAGGTAATGTACAAAAGACACTGATGCATAGAGGAGGCAGCTCCAGGCTCTGAACAAGTGTGACTCCTCCAGCTATTTCCTTATTTATCACTGTAGACGAGCACACACTAATCCCATTTCACACCGCTTCATATTATGCTTAACACCCAGCATTTCATGACACCCACCACACATGAGTAATAAGCCAAAAGAAAATGCAGTTTATTTGCAAAGCACCATTTTCTTTTTTCTTTCTTTTTTCTTCTTTTTTTTTACACAAAGTAACATATTTGTGCTGGCTTGTCATCCTGGAATTTTCCTTTGTAGTAGAGATTTTTAGATATGGTCGACTTCACCGAGTTGAAGGTGTTTAGCTTCAGATGCTAATGTTGTGTGTATGTGGGCATTTTGTTTTCCTATGTTCCTTGTACTATGTACTTTGTAACATGTAACTTTGTACATATGACAGCAACTCTATTTCCACAATGTTGCATACACAAGCAAACAGGGAGCTGAACCAGTCAGTGAAGGGCGGGCGTCTGCCATTGATGCGGAGTGTTTAGCGGTTCTTATGAATCACGAAACTACTGTTGATGTATTTTTGGTCATTTACTGCCGATGTGAAGTAAGCTCTCTCTCCCATGCGCCGTTCGTAGATTGTTATTGAGGGACTTCCGCGTCCCACGAGTGACGCTGCTCGCGAACAACAAATAAACTCATCTGATTGCTCGGGCTTGTTTGAGTTTGAGATTGCTGCCAACAAGGGTGTGGGTCCCAGACTGATAACCCTCTGTATGAAAAATATAGAGGGATATCATTCTGGTCTCGCTGTGAAGGAGCAGTGGCTCTGGTTTGAGCTCTTTGCAGGTGACTGAGCTCTTCACACTATCTCTAAGGGTGTGAAGGAAACTCATTTCCTCCGTATCCACGATCTTGTCCTTTCGGTCATTACCCAAATCTCATGACCAAAGATGAGGGTAGGAACGTATACCGAACTTTCCCCCCTACTCAGCTCCCTCTTCACCACAACGGTCCGATACAGCGACCGCATCACTGCTGATGCCGCACCGATCCGTCTATCGATCTCACGCTCCATCCGTCCCTCACTCGTGAACACGACCCACTTGAGGCAAGGACTTTCCACCGACCTGGAATCAAGCTTCAGCTGCGGTCATATAGAGAACGGACAGCCCTTAGCAGAGGCGGGCCCTGCACCCTCCTCCGGAAGGACAGGGAAGGCTTTCTCCAGATCCCACTAGGTGGGCGAACTCCCATGAACCCTCGAGCACCCGATCGAGGGTATAGAGCTGGACCAGTGCTCTTCCTGAACCTGAAGTCCTATCGGTCGGATTCACCCTTTTGGGTGCTGGAAGACTATATTCCCTTTTTCATTCTGAACACTTAAGGCCCTATGATAGTGTTTGCTAAACTGATTTTTAGGAAATAGGAGTTAATAAGGTAGCTTGTTCTTAAAATTATGCAGCCTCAGCAGCCACTACATCCCTGCACCAATTTAGTTCACTTCCAATATCTGTCAACCGAAACTTTATTCATTACACAATCATTACATTTTGTTAATGGCTTATTAGCTAGGCTGAGACTAAGCACTGAATTCCCTTTGCCCATATTGTTTAGAGTCTGCGAATAGTATACGATGACTGTATGTATAGTCATCCATTTTACGTAACAATAGCTATGAGCCTAATGCACATCTCCCACTATTGTCTCCAAACATAGAATATACAAAAGCCTCCACTCTCTCCTCCTCCCAAGATGTGGCTCAGGGACTTTCTTTGTGCATGCATTTGTTTATCAGGAAAACAAGCAGAATACACAGCATTTCCGTCTGTATACGTTCAATATCCTCTGCCTTTTGGACACTGTCAGGGAGAAGACAAACACCCGGCCAATATTAAAGCCAATGTAATCACTGAGAAACTGTGGCTCTGATTTCAAAAGGGAATATAAGACAAACACGATTCTGTTGTTTTACTGGAATTGAACTTCTGATCACACTTGTCATTGAGACATTTATATTGTTCAGCATAATGATCTCATTCAGGGATTTTCTTTTGTACAGCAGATATTTCATTTGAGACATGCAAAAAAGAATCCAGATCATTGTGAACAAGTTGTTAAAACATGAAACATAAATAAAAAATGTGGTGTGGACCTTCAATATAATGATGATGAGAGAAGTTATGTATCTGAAACAAAATTTCTTCCACTAAGATAATGGTTTTGTTAAATTTTAACTAAATCCATTACCGTAGTGGAAGAAAATGGATGGATGGATGGCATTACCTTAGTTACCACCAAACCACCAGTGGAATCTCTCATCCTCGACAAGCCTAAATAATTAACAAACAAATAAATACCGTTTAGAATATTGAGTGAATAAAGCCTCGAGGAGTCAGTGAGTTAATAAGACTCGTCGGGGGTGGTGTAACAGAGCACCCCCCTGGAGTGAATGTTTACTTCAGCTTCCTACTGCACAGCCCTCAAAATCTGGCACCGAATAAAAGAGGGGAAAAAAAAAATTCCCATTAAAAACTAAGAGATCCAGGCGAAGTGGAAAGGTTAAGCTGCAGGGGCGACCTTTACAGACTGCTCATATTGTTGCTGGAGTGTTCCGTCTGACAGTCGAGGAGTAAAGTGCACATAACGGCGCATGCACAGGGAGGAGAGGCTTGTTAGTGAGGGCTCCAAGGGCAAATAGTTTTGGCAATCTGGCATGTAGCCTTCAGATAATTCTTTAAACGTAAATTGCAGTGCCCCAGAGTGGCTTTAAAAAGAGAAATGGATTTACAACAATAAAATGACACGTTTTCTAATAAAAAACAAATAAGTTACAGCACCATTTTTGGGCCTTCAAAGACTTCGCAAGGTCAGACAGAGAGAAGCGTGGCTATATTTTGACCACCTACTTTACAAAGCTCCAAAAATGAATATTTTTTAAATGTGCAGTGACTTGGAGTTTTCGTTCTTGTTGATATGTAGTATTTGTTGCATTTAGTTTAGGATGCGTTATATTTTTTCTCTCGAGTAAAAATGACATCAGTGATACGTGTTAATGAGGAAAATGAAAAACAAGGGGACGTGATAATAAAGTAAAAATCATCATTAGCCTGGAGGGAGGTCGGATAAGGTCAACCACATTTTCCAAAAGTAAATGGCCAAACACATTCAGAAACTGTTGAAAGTCGACAGGGAATAGAGGAGGTGTCACTGGAACGAGAGCTATTCTGAGTCACTTTTGAATGGAGTGACAACTTCTCCACTTCAAGTGGGTGAGCAAGTGCAGCAAAAACATGAAATATGAAAAATAGGTATTTAAAGCATGCATAGCATATGCTTTGGCGTTTCATGGGTAATCAAGTCCAATGTTTAATGACATTTGTAAAAAAGTATTAAAGGATGTAATAGACACTGTATTATAAATACTTTTGTATATGCATCGTACTGTGAGTTTGCATTTTGCTTGTGTGCTGGAGGCTGTTATCTGTCTAAAGAGACGTTAGACTGTTGGAAATGTGACATCAAATTACATTTTTTGTTTGTTTTGCAATCACCTTTAGTCCAATTTACCAGGAAAGCCCCAAAGAAACACTTTCAGATTCATATACCCTACTCTTTCAATCAATTTTGCAATCACAAACTAAATGTACGTATAGAGCACGGGATGAAAGATTATAGAACATTCAGATCTGCCATGGCAAGGTGTTACGAGACTAACAAGTAGTTTAAAACAATATAAAAAGTAGAGAAAAGAGCAACCAATAGGGATGTTGTAACTTCTGTATCCTCTAATGGAACAGTTTTGTAACAGCAGCTCTTTTGCAGATGCAGATTTGTTGTTGAGCTCATAGCGGCGCTCGTATGGGCGAGGGGGAAGCCGATGTTCCCTGTTAGGCCTCCATTCATTATGCGTTGTCATCTCTGATTTATGAGTGCGCTGATGCGGGCCACTGACAGCCATATGTCTGCTCATCCCAACACACAGGGCCATTATTGATGATGTCCAAATTAATCTGGAGACACACTATAGATATAGTAGACTTTTGTTACACTAGAGTCAGGCATAGTATAGGACAAGTGGTTATGGATGAGAACTTTCCTTTTTCGGCTTTAAACAAAGCGAGTTCCTGCCAAACAGTTGGACAAATGTTGCATTGTGTTCAAATACCTTGGATCTTGACTATTTGTTTGTGGCTACTTTCAATAAATGACCCTTTCAAACTTTGATCAGATTAATCTTTCACCTTTTATTCATATTTTTTTTTCTGTTTCCCTTGTGACAAAATCCTTGTTGACAAAGACATCATGTCTGCACCACACAGTAAGTCCAGGGCTGCCATGTTAGTTCCTTTCCGCTAACTCTTCTGGCAGGGATCTCTGTCAAACAGTGGGAGGGAAAAAGGGCAGCGAATTGGGTTAGTGTCAAGTTTGCGCGGGCTGTCAGACCATTTGGGTTCAAGCCTAGCCCTATAGCATCCTGCTGGTTTGTGTGATCTTAGATGATTCAGGCTGACTGGACATTGTTTGTGGAGCCTAATGAGAGAATCAGAAGTACAATATTTAGGCTAATAATAATGGCAGGCATATCTGTCGTATATTTGCATATTCTAATAAAGTTTTGAAATAATTTTTTCTCCAAATATACCTTCTCTCCGTCATTGGTGTAGTGTTCTGAAATGTAAAATAGGCATGATATTACTGTATTTAAAATAAAATGCAAATGGAAAGAAGATATCATAGGCCAGCTAATGCATGGATATTGGGGTAATGCTCCTTTAGCCCTCATTGATCTCAGGATTACCATGTTAACTGGCCTGTCAGCTCCGACACCTGCATCACAGACTCAGACAGACAATAGAGAGACGAGAGCAATTGTCATGCGCGGCCATACTGGCCCTCCCTTCCTCTGTGACTGCACGGCTTTTAATTACACTCTTTAACGCTCTCAAGATCCTTCACAAGGCCATGAGCACATGTCCGGATGCATTTTGCAGATGCAAAGACAATGCACAGCGATCTGGTGAAACATTATGACCACTGACAGGTGAGGGTGACGTATTAGTGGGATAGAGATAGATAGCAGGAAAAATCATGGCCCAAAGTTTGCATCCACAAAACTCAAGTCATGTCTTCAGTCGTCTAAGAAAGGCAGTAAACTTAAAGAACAAAAGGAATGATGGCTCTGAAAATGTCATCCACGCTTAAACTGTCCTGTTTTCTAAAGGCCAAAAAATCTTCAAAAAAGTTTGTTGGCGTCGTGCTAGGATTGAGCTTGGATTGACACCCACCCCTATTTATTACAAAGATCAATGTCAACGCTGATGGATTTTCCCCATTGAACTGACCCCACAAATCATTTAAGCAAAGTGAACTGCTTTTCAAACTTATATTAATATGGCTCTAATAAAAATCCTTTCCGTTTGATTAGCACACAATGCGCTCAGTGCCAGATCAACTTTCTTTTAGGCAGCTACAAACACAATCCAATAGAGCGTTTCTACAGCAGCTTCTCGTTTTGTCTGCAAATACAGCTCTGTTTGTACTTGGGAGAAAATGAAAGAATTAGCTGTTGAATCATTTATAGCCCCACTCCACAGACCTTCAGCAAAGCGTCTGTAATAGGCCTAAATATACTTAAACATTTAGAGTACAAAGCTAGGAGCACCATTTACAAAAGGAAGTATTATTCAAACAAATAAGTCCCCGAGCTCTTCCCAAAATGGCTGTTGTCAAACCCAAGGTCACACTGTTTCATTTCCTCCTTGAAATATGATATTAATATGGGATGGGAGCAGGAAGTATAAGCACAGCCACGGGGCACAGATAGACTCCATTGATTTTGGATCAGTCTCCATTAGTCACAGTCAAGGTCAGTGAACTCGTGCCGTCAGTCTACACGAGCTGCACCACTTTTTTTTTTAAACGCAGCGGAAAGTAAATCGTGTTTTGGGGACATTTGAGTGTGTATTTTTCTTTGGTTGTTATAAAGGACTCAATTTGTGCTTAGCTGACTTTTTTTTGACATGGATATAATTGAGAATTCTCAGTAAAAATAAACGGGAGGTTTTGGTGAGATTTGTCCTTGCTTTCTCAAGAGCTCCCAATGATCCGTTCCAGGCTGTTCAAATTTAAATTGATGATTCATCCAAAACTTTATAAGTATTTAATTAATATTTTCTTTCTTGTAAAATGTCTGCGTGATGGTTGGTAGTTGGCACATATAGCTGATTTGCCTGCCTTGTGCTTTTAAAGTGTTTAATATTTGTATTTTTCCAAAAGTCAATGGATAAAATGAATGAGATTTTCACTACCGGTACAAAAACAGAAACTGTAAACAACCAATACTTTATGTAAATGCACAAAATCAACTCTACAATATCAGTAAAACCTATTTGTTTTGAAGAACTCAAATAGGTCCTGTTTGTGGAACATTTACAGCAATCTTACATACCCTACTTTAAAGTAAAAGTTTGAGTTGCCGCCGGCCTCTTGGTCATCAATGTCATCACGAGACATTCTCAGCATTTTGACAAAGTGCAGCTAATGCCAGCGCACATGAGTGGGTCAATGACAGAGCACCGTCTTCTTGTTCACTATGTCACAGCTAATATTCTCCTGGCATACGAGTGTGAAACAGATCAATGCCGCAGCAGTGAGGAGGACGACGCCACAACACAAATATTGACATCTCAAATGGTTGTTACAGCGAAGAAGCGATTGGTACAGCACATAGCGCTAGAAAGACCCATCAAATGCAACGACCACGTCCACGTTTGTGTCCATATGTTTAACCACAGCTCTTAGTGTTTAAATCAGACTAATATAAGAGTTACATTTTGCACTTAACATAAACTGAAAACTGGTCATTTTGTTATTTGGAGGACAGTATTTTTCAGTAGTGAGGATTGGTATTATGTGGTGGCAGTTATAAGCCCTACGAGGCCACTACTTAATAAAGGCTTCATAGAAAAAAAAACCTTTATGTTGAAAATTAATTGGGTGTCTATTTTACACACAGCCCACTGCAATGGGCTCATTTGCAATTTATTCAGCCAGTGTATATGGAAATACCAGCTATGTATTTTTCACCCCTGCGTGGATAATGGCTCCCAAGGGACAAAACGCCGGGCTTTACTCTGAACACGGGACGCCGTCACAAGCTGCGCCTAAAAGCACCCGGACTGCGAATAATGCGTTCAGTTCAGTGAGTGAGTCGCCCACAGACGATGCTGGTTAACCCCACAGCGGAGAAGTGCCGTGTTTGCAATGTAGACACAAGCCCCCTCTGTCAAATATGGAGGTCTGAGGCTCATCTCCCGCTGCTCACGCTTATGAGATTTGGTGATTCATATTTGCTCCTACTGGATGATTGACTGGCTGCTGATCTTTCGGTGCCAGAAGTGAAAGATTAATCGCAATCGAAGCAAAAGTCACCATCAGTAAATCGCAAAGGAAGACCATACCATTTTCTGTACACATCATTGGCTTCTGGACATGTTTAAAGTGAACGGAATCTCCATTGAAAAGCGTAAATTGCAGATTTACTGTGTTGTTTGGAGCCGCACTCGGCATTTTCTGGCGTCTGCCGTGGTCGTCAGGGCGCCTCATGGCTTCTCGGGGGGCACACAGTCGGACATGTTTGATTATTCAACACAATCCAACCGCCCCACCGACTTCTTTCTCCCTCCGTCTTTATTTCCCAGTATATTTTCAACTTTCTTGACTTTGCCCATACAGCACTATGTCCCGCAGCCTGACTCAGATGTTCATGAACAAAATATATGAACTCCTTAAAAAAAAAAAAAAAAAAATTGAAAGCAATAGTCTCCTCCGCACATGCAGCCACATCACCTCTTAATTTGTGTACTTCTTAGTCCAATGGCATCGTCCCAAGTGTACATCGGCCCAAGTGTACATCGCCACCCTGCTCCTGCCAACCCGACTGGAGCCCTGCCCGGTGACACAGTGCGCAGCTACCACATGTCTTTATCGAGCAAAGAAGTAATGAATGGGCGAAAGGCATGCAGATGTTGCGGCCACTCCTGAAATCTAATCAAAAAACCACCAGGGAGGCAAAAAGTGGACATGATGAATAGGGGTTGTTTTTTTTTTACTGCTTTGTATGTTTCTTTTGGGTGAGATTATATTAGTGATTAGAAAGAGCTTGAACTCTAAGTGATAAATGAGCCTGTTGGTGGTCGGTTTCCTACCAAAGAGCATAAAGATCAGAGCCCCTTCACTCACAAATTATGAGCAACTTCAAGCTTGATCTTTAGAAATAGGAACATGTTGCAACCAATCTGTGTCCAAGTGCGGTGGAACAGTTTTTCCTGATTTGGAAGGGGGAAAAAACACTGTCATTTCTTTGGGAGAGCATCAAGACGGCGTTGTTTGGGAGGCAAACTGAAAGGGAGTTGACAATGGAAAGGGCAGACGAGACACAGATAAGCTCAACGAATCACAACAAATTAAACTGCAGCCACTGCCTTACACTAATCTGAATAAATGTCGGGATTATTAGCCCGTCTCTGACAGATTCAGCGGGTCCTGTGTTGCTTCATGAGGTGAAAATTGTACCTTCTAAACGCGGCATAACCATTCTCATTTCTACGGAGGCAACAATGAGCCTTTAATAACGGTGTCGGCAGAAGTTTCTGAACAACACAGAGTTTTCCAATAATGCCCTATTATGTATGCATTAGGATTGTCTGGCGGGGGATATGCTGTCTGTGTTATTGTTATTAGGAAGATGGGTCGGAATAGGATCTGTCCCGTAAATAAATAAAGATGAAATGCTATTGAGCGGGGCTGGAGTCCTCGTTGTCTGGAGCCGAATAACACTTTGACAGGAAGGAAAGGCATGACATACAATGATGCGGAGGAGGATCATCTTTCACCGCGTCTGAGGGAGGAGGAGCCAAGTACATTCCCCTCGGCGACCTTACTCGGGCTCACCTTGAAAGTGGAGAAAATCTGCCCTAAAGGAACTCGATTGCCTTCGCTTCATTTGCTTTGTTTATTTTGCAGTTTTGTAGTCTGCATTTGTTGTTGTGTTTTACCGAACATACTGAGAGGCGCTTTCTTTAAATGTCAGCTCCATTCAGGGGTGATTACAAAAGAGACATTATTTCAAACTTCCCTGGAGATATTTGCGGAGGAATGAGACTCTTAATAAGAAGTATGTTTGCCTCTAAAGAGCAGACTTTAAAACCAGTGGAGTTTCAGCAGCAAATGTAACCAGCGAATCTCGGTTTTAATTAACGGGAGGAAACACAGCGACTTTTTAAAGCATACGGAATTGTACTCAAATGTAGAAACTGCTGAAATACTTCTTTCATTACATAGTTTTGTTGTGCCAATTGTGAGCCTAAAGAGTAGGGGCTTGCTGGGAGGGCATCTGGTGTCTTAACTTCCCATTAGCCAGCTTTCCTTCTTTAAAAATATACATATTTCATCGTACGCTTTGCTTCAGTTCCCTCTGTCAAGGTTTGAAAACTGGAACTCCAGGGCCTTGTGAAAGTACTAATACACCTTGAACTTTTGCACATTTTGTCATGTTTACATCCCTAAACGTAAAGATTTTATTTTGAATTTTTTACTTAAAGTTCACACACAAGTGACAGACAACTGTGAAGTGAAAGCAAAAGGATACATGATTCTGTTATTTTACAAAAAAATAGAAAAGTCATTTTCAGAGTGCATTAAATTGCCTTTATAACATTCCTAATGACTGCAGAAAGTTCACACCTCGCCCTAACCATTAAATAGAGGTCACCTGTGTGTAATCTACTCTCAGTATAATTCCAGCTGTTCTGTGAGGGCCTCAGAGCTATGGTCAGAGTGTATTGGTCACTAGGCAACATCATGAAGGCCAAGGAGCTCACCAGAGAGGTCAGGGATAAAGCTGTGGAGAAGTTTAAAGCAGCGTTATGTTATACGAAGATTTCCCAAGATTTGAACATCTCATGGAGCACTGTTCAATCCATAATTCAGAAATGGAAAGAGTATAGCACCACTGCGAACTTACCAAGACATGGCCGTCCACCTAAACTAACAGACCGAACAAGGAGAGCACGGGTCAGAAATGCAACCAAGTGCCCCAAGATAACTCTGGAGGAGCTGCGACGTACTGCCGCTGAGCTGGGGGAATCTGTACATGGGACAACTATAAGTCGTACTCTACACAAATCTGGCCTTCATGGACGAGTGGCAAGAAGAAAGCCATTATTGAAAGGAGGCCATAAGAAATCCCGTTTGAAGTTTGCTAGAAGTCATATGGAGGACACAGCTACCATGTGGAAGAAGACAAACATTTTACTTTTTGGCCCAAATGCAAAACGTTTTGTATGGAGCAAACCTAACACTGCTCACCGTCCTGAGTGCACCATCCCCAGTGTCAAATATGGTGGGGGGAGCATCATGCTATGGGGCTGCTTTTCCTCAGCGGGGACTGGGAAGATTGTAAGAATAGTTGGGAAGATGGATGGAGCCAAATACAGAGACATTTTGGAGGAAAACCTGCTGGAGTCAGCAAGAGAATTGAGGCTGGTGCGGAGATTCACCTTCCAGCACAAAGGTAAATCTAGTTTTTTAGTTTAGTTTAGTTTATTTGTTTATTTGAGCAATACACATTGTGCTCAAAAGGAGTGGGCTGAAGCAAAAAGCTTATGAGCCCCCACCCCCAAGTGCAATAAATAAAAAAAGAACATTTCAAAACATTACAAGCAGCTACATTCGTACAGACCAACTTACAACAAACAACAAAAATATATTAACTGTTTATATAATTAATTGGAACAACGCACAGCTACAACAACAATCTAGTTTCATATACGATGTCTAATACAAAGCAAGTCAAAAAATTTTGTTACTTAATATATTGCTTGCATATTTTTACCCGTGATTACAGAGTTACTTTTATGGTATAAAGGTACATTAATAGATATTATAATCTGAGATCTTGATACTTTCCAGTTGTCATTACCATTCTCAGTATAATTTTAATTTGGGTTTAATTATCATCATCATTATTATATAATTTATTTAATTGATTTATATGTGAAGTATGATGAAAGCCCTGCACAGTGTGGTGCATTAAAAAGCCAGAGAGTGAGCCAGTTGAAGAGGGCAGTAACTCCCCTTCAACAAACCCCCACACGGCTGCCCTAACAGCTGATTTTGTAGAATATGTTCCTATGCTGAGTGGTGCATTAAAAGACAAGGTTTAGAGCCCGTTGGGAGGGTCCCTCTCAACAGATCCATAACCTGCCAACCCTAATTCTCCGTTTGTGAATTTGAGCAATAGAATGACAACCGTTCCAAGCAGCAACACTCTTCCTTGAATATAGAGGAAAAATACACATAATTGATCCCACTGCTCCCCTTAGTGGCAACGCATTTCTTCTTGTCTGTATATTTCAAAAGTCTTTTGTTTGTATTTATATTTGAACAGGTTGATGTTTGGACATCGTTTCAATTCCATCTCCAGTTTATTCCACAATTGTACACCATTAACTGTTGGGCTAAAACTTTTCAAAGTTGTGCTATGTTTCTGAATCCTAAAGTTTAATTCATCACGTAATTCATAACGACCAGTACGTTCTTGGAACCTTCTTTGTATTTGGTTTGGTAACAATTTATACCTTGCTTTGAATAACAACTGTACAGTTTGGAACTCAACAATGTCACAAAACTTCATGATCTTTGATTTTAGAAATAATGAGTTTGTGTGGTCCAAAAACCCAACTTTATGAATTACTCGGATAGCTCTTTTTTGCAACAATATTATTGGTTTAACTGTGTTTTTATAAGTACTACCCCAAACCACAGTACAATAATATAAGTAGGGCAAAATCAGAGAACAGTATAAGGTATGTAGAGCTTTGATGTTTAAAATGTGCTTTGCTTTTGCAATTACTGAAATGCTTCTAGAAATTTTCGTAGATATATATTTAATGTGAGATTTCCAAGTAATTCTGTCATCAATAATCACCCCAAGGAATTTGATTTCATGCACTTGCTCGATAACAACACCCTCTATCTGAATCGCTTCCTGAGCATTGGAATTACAGTTGCCAAATATCATCATTTTGCTTTTACTCAGGTTTAGAGATAATTTATTTTGTTTGAACCACTTGTTGACACTTTTGAGTTCCAAGTTAACAATCCGACACAGCTGTTGCAAGTCGTCTCCTGATGCAAAAATATTTGTATCGTCAGCAAACAAGATAAATTTAAGTACTTCAGATGAGTTACAAATGTCATTAATATACATATTAAACAATTTTGGGCCCAGAATAGAACCTTGAGGTAAACCACAGACAATTTGTCGACAACTCGACTGATAATCACCGATTTTCACACATTGTTTTCTATTTTTTAAGTAACTGGTGACCCACTGTAGAGCTACCCCCCTAATCCCATAAAGTTCTAGTTTATTAATTAATATATCATAGTTTATTGTATCAAACGCTTTACTCAGGTCAATAAATAATCCGATTGCATATTTCTTGTTATCTACAGCATTAGTTATTTCTTCAGTTATATCAAAGAGCGCGTGTGAGGTTGAGTGATTGTTCCTGAAACCAAACTGATTGTCCGAGAGTAAATTACACTTTTCGATAAAGCTGTCGAGTCTAGAGTTAAAAACCTTTTCTAAGATTTTAGAGAATTGCGGTAAAAGGGAAACAGGCCTGTAGTTTGTAAAGAGATGTTTATCTCCTGCTTTGAACAGAGGAATCACTTTTGCTACTTTCATACTATCAGGAAAAGTTCCAGTTTGCAACGATAAGTTACAAATGTAAGTTAACGGCTTAGAGATACTTTCAATAACAGTTTTTAAAGTTTTCATGTCCATGTCATGGTAATCGGTCGAAGTTTTATTTTTACACCCTTTAACAATGTCCAGTATCTCCTTTTCCTCTACAGGTTTGAGGAACAGGGACATAGGATTTGCTTCTATCAGATCACAATTATAATTCTCAACGTTTGTAATTTTTGCAGCAAGGTTCGGTCCAACATCTACAAAGAATTTATTAAATGTTTCGACTACTTCATTCATATTATTTAACGTGTTATCCTCATCTTTGAAATATTTTGGATAATTAATCGTTCTTGGTTTATTTCTAATTATACTATTTAAGATGTTCCATAAACCTTTAATATTATTCTTATTACTATCCAACAACTTATTATAATAATCCTGTTTACATTTTCTAATGATACCTGTCAATTTATTTTTATATTTCTTATATTTATCCTCAGCTTCTTTTGTTTGGTTATTTATAAAGTTTTTGTAAAGATTATTTTTTTTCTTGCAAGCATTTAGTAAACCTTTAGACATCCATGGTGTTTCTTTACACTTTCTGTTTTTACAGTATTTCTTCATTGGGCAGTTTTTGTCGTATACCTTTTGAAATACTTGCGTAAACTCATCATAAGCCATATTCGTGTCATTCTCTCTGTACACAATACTCCAGTCTTGAGCTAAAAGCTCCTTTTTAAATGCATCAATAGTTTTCTCTGTTTTTACCCTTCTAAACCAATACTTGTTTTCCTCTTCATCTTTTAAATATCCATTTTTATACATAACGAAAACTGGAAGGTGATCACTAATATCATTTATAATTAACCCGCTGACTGTGTCACTTTCTATTTCATTTGAGAAAATGTTATCAATCAAGGTGGCACTATGGGTTGTAATTCTACTAGGTTTGGTTATTAGAGGAAACAGACCTATACTGAATAAAGTATTTATAAATTCGTCCGTCTTTTTATGTTTATATGGGTTTAACAAATCGATGTTGAGGTCTCCCCCCACAAACATGACTTTATGATTTAATCCTGAAAAGTGCTCCTCCATCCACTTAGAAAAAACATCTATATCAGAGCCAGGTGTTCTATAGATAGAACTCACAATAATATTTTTCTTTTTTTGCCTTGTAATTTCAACAGTAATGCATTCAAGTGTATCATCCACCACCATTGTCTTATTTTCCATTACTTTATAACTATAGTTGGAGTCTATAAACATAGGTACGCCCCCTCCATGCTTGTTCCTTCTGTTCATACTTATAAATTCATAACCATCAATAGAAAACTCAAATTCTCTATCATTATTGATCCATGTTTCTGTGATTAGGATGACACTGAATGGTGTGGAAAACTGTTTTAAGAAGCTTTTGATGTGGTCAAAGTTTGCATAGAGGCTTCGACTATTGAAGTGGATTACAGTGAATGCCTTAATGTTCTTAAGTTTACTATTGTACAGATCCTCTGTGTAATATTGACAGTCATTGGTAGCTCTAGTAAAAAAGTTATTTTCAGGGTCGATGTCGATCTCAGTGTTCTGTAGGTTGTATTGAGAGAATGTAAAATCCTGGGAGTTTGCTTCAGCAATTCTCCTTATTGAAAAATCCAAGTCGGTGCTTCCTATAGAACTGTATGCATTACTAGACATGTGAGATTATGTGCTTTTACATACCAAAGTCCATACGTTTTTCTCGGTGTTTATACTGGATGTGGTGTACTGCTGCGTGGACGTATAATGAGTTTGTCATATCGCAAGAAGGCGATCTCCCCCCTTTCTCGTGCAGCTCTCAGCTCCGGCATCAGTTCTTTACGTTTTCTTTTTATTGATTCGGTGTAGTCCTCGTTAATGAAGATTTTTGTTCCTTTGAGTCGTTTGGCGCGCTGTAAGATTTCTTCACGATCCTTCCACCTCAGTAGTCTGGCGATGATGGGTCTCGGCCAGTCTCTCCCTCCGCCCGGTTTCCCTACGCGGTGAGCCCTCTCCACCTCCACCGCGTGCTGTAGCTGGAGCTTCTCCTTCAGTATTTCTTTCACCTTTTCCTCGGCGTCGGCCCAGGTCTCCCCAGGCGACTCCAACACTCCCTCAAATACCAGGTTATTTCTGCGGCTCTGCCCCTCCAGATACTCCAGTTTGTCCGTGATGATGTGTAAATTGTCACATACTTTGTAAAAGTCCGTTTGTAAGGTGTTTGTGCGCTCCGTGAGTTTCAGATTTTGCTCTTTCAAAGTGTCCACCTCACCTTGCGTGAACTGCAGGCTTGTTTTTAGTTCTTGAATGTCCTTAGTCTGTAAATCCATGCGGGTGTTTGTTGATTCCATGATGAGTTTTATAAATCCTTTGAAGTTTTCCTGCTGTTGTTGAATTAATTCCCTGAACATGACCCTCTGCTGCTCCATGAGCTCCGTGACTCGACTGAGGCTTACGTATTCCTCTTCCACCGCCGAATCTGCCTGTTGCTTCGCCTCTATTTTCGGCGGTTTTGGCATTTTGCTCCCTCTCAGCAGGCCTGAATTTTCTTAACGAATATTTTGATGTTCTTGAAAACTTTTTTCGCGTTGGTCTAGCTTTGTCCGTCCCTGAAATCGGTCCGACCGGAAACAAGCCCCCTGTAACCCAAATCTACAATAGAATGATTTAAAAACAAACATATTAATGTGTTAGAATGGCCCAGTCAAAGTCCTGACCTAAATCCTATTGAAAATCTGTGGAAAGACCTGAAAACTGCTGTTCACAAACGCTCTCCTTCTAATTTGACAGAGCTTGAGTTGTTTTGTAAAGAGGAATGGGCTAAAATGTCAGTCTCTAGATGTGTAAATCTTGTACAGTCATACCCCAGAAAACTTGCTGCTGTTATTGCAGCAAAAGGGGGTTCCACAAAGTATTAAGTCATGCTGTATGAATACTTATGCACGCCCCACTTTTCACTTTTCTATTTTTTGAAAATAACAGAATCATGTATCATTTTGCTTTCACTTCACAGTTGTCTGTTACTTGTGTGTGAACTTTCAGTAAAAAATTCAAAATAAAATCTTTAGGGTTGTAAAACATGACAAAATTTGCAAAAGTTCAAGGTGTATTAGTACTTTCGCAAGGCACTGTATCTGGTACACGGCCTTGAATCTTCCTCAGGAGGGTCAAACGATGCATTACTAATACCTTAAAATATAACTCTAAACTGTCAGGTTTCAGAGTACGACATTGACGATCGCAGGGGTCCAAACTTTTGTACAAAGTCCGACTGCGCTCGCACGAGAGCCTCTTCATCTATGTAGACGGCTGCTCGTTTGGCCGTGACAAAATACTGCACTTTCCTGAGGCTCCATCCCAGCACGTACACGAGGAACCCACAGAGCGCGGCGGTGGAGCGGCCCACGCCGGCGTTACAGTGGACGTAGACGGTGTGGCCGTTCTCCAGGAGGCCGTGGAGCAGCAGCACGGCCTGAGGAAGCATCCGCACGCGACCTGCAACAGAGCCATGCAGGCTTTATTATGTTATAGGTCATTTATACTGTATGTGAGGCGTCAAACATTGTATTGGTATGTCAGGAGAAGGTCAAGGGTAAAAGATACAATGATCACTTTGCAGCAACAGCATACCATACCACACTGGTGCACGAATGAGAGGAAAACAAACCAAAAAACTAATGTTGATGTCAGTATCAAGGCTCGTACTTGGCCTTTTATAAATAATATGTGATTTTTATGAATGATATGGGATTTAAAGACCTCCTACTGATTTGAAAGACCAGCAGCCACTCCTGTTAATCTTCTTTGGTTCTTTGGTTAAAAAGATGCAATAAAATCCCCAGTTCTAAATGGCACTGCTCCCCTGTATGTCAGAGCTTCTTCGGTCAAGCGTGGAGTTCGTTAGACGTGTAACATAAATAACTTTGGTTGATTGTTGATGATGGACAGATTTATAACAACATACAGTATCAATACCTCAATACTGATACATTTCCTCAAGCATGTGTATAACAAGGGAAATGACAGCTCCTCTACTCCAAGGGAAAGTTACTTAAAGCCCTGGTATTACTTACTTCAACCAGAAAGGCGAATAATAAAGTCAAATCAAAACGTATTTATTTATTTTAACATATTTCCTACCTTCAGTGCTCATGTCAGGGGTAGGGATCCACACATAAGCCAGCCCGCTGTCCTTGTACAGATGCATCATGGTCTCTGGAGTCATGGGCTCCTCCGGGTTGCGTCGACATCCGGACGAGTTGTTCGCCACATCGCTCTCGGTCTGGAAGTTCATGACTGCGGTGATGCCCAGCTCGTGCTTCATCTTGATGGTGACATGCTCCACTTGTCTGGGGCAGCTTCCCAGCCAGATCCGCGGCAGTATCCTACGACCGCCAACCAAAGTCAAAGTTACAATGCCACTCTTTTCCGAAGCATTGCCTTTACTCACTGAGTACCAGCATAGTGATTATTGTATTGCGAATCTCTCCTCCACACACAAGATTTAACAAGCGTCAGAGGTTCACTGACTTTAACTGTCTCCTATTCAGAAAAGTGTTGAGCTACATCAGTCCTACCTCCTCCCTCCTACTCTGTACATTGATATTTTACTGACCCCATGTCCTCTCATTTTCTACCTGACCACAGTGCTTCCTGGCAGACTTCATTCGGCTCACATTAGCATGCAGCAAGCCGACAGCCAGACGGTCACACATTGTTATATGGACAATCTAGCCGGTCATGTCCTGAGGTAATCCGCGCAGTCTAGGCCTGAGGTAACTTAAAGTATGGTGACATTGGGCTTTGACGCGACTATAGGACTATCTCATGTCTAACTGAATGAGTAAAATGAACTAAACATTTCTAAAACCAAATTAAACAAGGATAAACTTGCACTAAACCATGTGTCATTTTTCTATAGAGTATCTATTTTTTTTTGCTGATTCATGAACTTAGTTGTACCTTTTATACAAACTCAGCTCAAACAAATGCTCCAGTATCATGTAACACATTTAAACTTCTTCCATTGTTTCGTCAAAACTCCAAAGCTAGGTGCTGTTTCTGCTAATGTCATGCTGTAAACCAAACAATTTTAAAGCTTCTTGACAAGTATTGAGATTGACCAAGTAAAAATTGCGATTTCCATTGTCCAGCCCTATCTAAACCAGGACTTTTTTAAGTGTACAAAAACATACCTGAAGTTGTGGTTCGTTTGATACAAGTATGCATGAATGTATGAGTAGTTCCACCTTTGCTCTACCTGATCCCCTCAGATCTCAAAAGCTAAGCAGGGAAGGGCCTGGTTGTTACTTTGATGGGAGACCGTTTGGGAACACCAGGAAGCCTGGGTGAATGTAGTGTGTGAGTGGTTGGTGGTGGTGGTCAGAGGGACCGATGAATGAATAATGTAATGTAAAGCGTCTTTGAGTGTCCAGAAATGCATTGTTATTATTATTCCAAATATTGAGTCAATAAAATGTTTAGAGCAAGAGCTTTCACTACGCAGCTAACCCACTTTGATGCATGTCACTGTTGTTTATTGACTCATTTGAACTTCTTCAATCCCTAGTGTCCCAGCACATGGAGTCCATGCACCCTCTACTGGACAGGGTGCACATTGTGTATACTTAAATATCAGCACTAAGATACACTTTGTGACAGAGACACCTGTGCGGGGCTGCCTGTTCTGCCGCTATTCCGTCTCCGGGGCCCCACCCTGTTGGACTCTCTCTCACAATCTTGTTGTACTTTCTGTAATTAAACGGTGTACACTCACCATTAAACCTTCCCACAGCGTCCCTGTCACTTCAATGAGCCGTTCATGACAACTTACCTAGATGTAAACAATGTGAGTAACCGATGCTTACTGAGGCGTGTTCAGCCGCATTTTGTAATACCACCGTATAATGTAATAATAGCTCAAAATCTAATATTATATTTACTTCATTATGTAATAAAAATATGTCGCATTTTGTAACGTATTACATTTTGTGCTATATTTGGTAACTTAATATTAAGCAGTGTAAAATGCATTGGTAAACGCTTTATAATTACTACTTATAAATATTGAAAATGCTGGAACCTTTGAAAAGACATTGTACTATCGCTTAATGACACCAGACACTGAACCTGCTGAACCCATTGACCAAACCAAACCCCTGCACTTTTTCCCAAATGAATTTTGAAGATGTTTTAACATGACTCAGCTTTGAGTTTGAATGGTTACTTTGTTGAAGACTTGTAAAGACAATAGATCAACGACTAAGTGCCTAGTACAAAAGATTTTTAAATGAAAAGTATTACTGCTAAGGCCGATATGCAACTCTTTGAAGCAAGGTCTCAGCAATTAAATAAACTCTTGAGCCATTCATTAGACTTGGAAAAAGCGAACAACAGACAAGGACTCGGGGTGAGCTGAGGTCCCTGATACAAACCTCAAAAGATCTTAGTAAATAAAAAATCTTTTGGCATCGAGTATTTTTACCATCATGTTACCACTTTGTCTGATCTGTGGAAATAAATTAACCACACGCAGAGATGAAACAGTCTGACACAGCTGCTTAGATGCTTCTACAATTTTCAAAGTTTGTATTTTCTTATTCAGCAAGGCAATTTCCACATAATTTCATGACACAGTTAATCTGTTTGCTCAGCTGTAAAAACGCTTTAAATATGGTTACACTGCGGAAAATTGTAAATGTTTTACAATGCACTGAATTAGGCCAGATATAAATCTTCATAAACAGAGTAATCCCCCATGTTACTTATGAATAAGCAAAGTGCTCGTTCAACTCCACTGACCGAGGGATCTACTTATTTACAAATAATGATGTCATCCAGTAAGGGCGGCATAAGAAAAGGTTGGAGACCGTTAGTTTTGTTTATTTGAGCAGTACACATTGTGCTCAAAAGGAGTGGGCTTTTTGGAGTCGGGTCGGATCACAGCTGACCCTTCTCACCCTGGACACGGACTATTCACCCCTCTCCCCTCAGGCAGGAGGCTACGGTCTATCCAGACCCATACCTCCCACCACTTGAACAGTTTTTTCCCCTCCGCCATCAGACTCATGAACAAATACAAGTCTCTGTAGCTCAGTTACAGAGTCATGGATGTATCTGCACTTGCAGTGTGCGGTGTGTCCACACTTAGACCCGCTGCTATCACTTTATCACTTTAAACACTTAATACCACTTTAAATGCCAAAACATCTGTATATACAATCCCGCTGTTGTTCATTGTCAAATTGTTGTTGTCTTAACATATGTCACTTTATTTTATCTTATTTATTTAATATTTTTTATTTTATGCATGCCCTTATAACCTTATAGTTTAACGTTCTTAGCTTATTTTTTATCTTAATTCTGTGTTATATGTTTTATGTCGCACGTTTTTACCAAGTAAAATTCCTAGTTTGTAAACCTTGTTCACAAACCTTGGCAATAAAACGAATTCTGATTCTGATTCTGAAAAAGCTTATGAGCGCCCACCCCCAAGTGCAACTGTTAAGACACATACTTCTACAAAATGTATGACTTTTTACTTTGGGTCACTGCTTTCTATTTCAATTAGACACAAAACGCGTATTCATTTTGGAAATGAAGAAAAGATATTTTGCACAACTATATCGTGGTACCTGGAGAAATGCATGGCTTTTTGCCCCGCCACACCGAAGTAAAAGTCGGTGGTGTGCTTCATCTCGTCTGTGTGCCCCGTCTCTTCTATCCAGTGACCAATGGGGTGACAGTATACTCCGTCCACCATGTTTCTCTCATCATAAGTGCAACACCTGTCGTGGCTCGGACCATTGCCTGAAAAAAAAGAGAAAAAAACTATATTCACTTACATTGAAAAAGAAAACAGAAAATTCACTTTGTTCATGTGCATGACAAAAAAGGAAATATGAAACAGTTTTGGTCAGTCTCGTTTTAAGTGATAGCCTGTTATGTGTAATTTGATTTTAGGAAAGGTTAGTGTAATCCCAATCCGCAAGACCCCGGGACTACAGACGGGGACAAGCATCGCCTGCAGCGCATTGTGCGTGCTGCTGAGAAGGTGATTGGCTGTAGGCTCTCTTCTCTCCAGGACTTGGTGGCATGTAGGTCGGATCCCAGCTGACCCTTCTCACCCTGGCCACGGACTATTTACCCTTCTCCCCTCAGGCAGGAGGCTACGGTCCACTCAGACTCATACCTCCTGCCACATGAACTGTTTTCCCCCCTCCGCCGTTGTTGTTTTATGTCAAATTGTTGTTTTCTTTATCATAGTTTAAATGTAATCTTCTTCTGCATGCCCTTATAGTCTTTGTTTGTTAAGTTTATTATTTATCTAAGTTATGCGCCATATGTTTCATGTTCCATGTTGCACGATTGAACCTGGGGGAAAAAATTCTTAGTTGTGAACCCGTTCACTAACAATGGCCAATAAACAATTCTGGTTCTGATTCTAAGAAGCATCATTAAACAGTGACAGTTTTCATTAATCTAATGTATGCTCCAACTCTATTTATTTTTGTAATGCAATTTGCCTACATGGCTGTATATATAATCTGAAAAGGAAAGAAAAACATTTGATCACAGCCTCAGTTATATTAACTACATGAACACAGTTTTCTTTTCTCTGAAACTACAATGTTGCTCAAACATGAAGAATCACTGCCCTCATGCGGAAATTATGAGACATTGCAAGAGACTAACAATCATGACGCAGTTCACGTCAATATTATTATTCGCGTTATTATGGGATAGGGACGATATTACTATAATAGTGTAATCACACTCAAGTTTAACTAATGTTACAGCTAGAGCTTTACCTTCAAATACATAAGATCCGCGGACTCTTTTGACAAACTTGAACCATAGCGGCTCAGTCCACGGCTCGGACAGGTGCACCTCACCGATCCACACACACGGCTCGTGCAGCGACACTGCCCTCGCGGACGCTCTCATCTGGACCGCTCTGCACGTGTGCCATTGGCCCATTTCAGCGCGTGAGCCCACTGCGAAGACTTCCACGTCTAGCGCTTCCGGAGTGAGAATGACACCAAATCTGAATAGCATCTTCTTCTAGTTTAAACCTGCGCGGGTCCAAAACGTAATAGTTTATGTAGAGTTAACATGCTGTGCAGAAGCTACAGTCAATTTGTCCGGATCCTGGTCACCACTAAAAATAAACGGGGCTCCTTTTCTTTCAAATGGCACGTTGTCCCGAAGATGGGGTGAGCAGTGTGACATCTCACTCTGATTTATGTGAGGGAATTGTATTACTGTTTAGATAAAGTTTCCAAACCAATCCATAACTTCATACAGATATCGCTCACCGTTGCCAAAGAGCAATACTCCTCAATGGGACTTGTTAGTTCAACTAAATGAATGCCCATCTATGACCGTCATATATCTTTCTTTATTTGCTTTACAACAGATTATTTTAAAGAAATGTCCCACTTTATACCCAGGTCAGCAGTGTGTGTGCCCCTGTGTATATTTGTAAGTAAATATTATCTTATAGTGCTGGTTGTTGTGGTTATGGTGGAGTGAAGAAGAGACCCAATTGCAGGCAGCCAAAATTCAGGGGAAAAATCAAATTTAATGGATAACTCCAAGAACAGACAGGACTGAACCAGCTTACAGACCAAAAACAGGTAAGCAGGGCAAGCAGGACAAGACACACACACAAACCGTAACAAGAACGACCACATACCTATAATCAATGAACCGACAAGGACAGGGGAGAACACAGGGGTATGAATACACAGGGAAACAGGGCACAGGTGAAACACATCAGGGCGGGGCAGGTAATCAACACAGGGGAAGCAAAGCAAAATCACAAGGACAGAACAGACATGTCAAAATAAAACACAGGACCAAACCAAAGACGAATACAAAAACGGGGACACAGGACGAATCCTGACACTGGTCCCTTTAATCCCCCACTGCTAATGTCACTGAGACCATCTACAAACCTATTTGACCTATTAATGTAAAGGTCTTTCAAATAGAGGAATTAAAAAAATATCAATTTAATTGAATCAGAAGACCTTTACAATTAGGTTATACAAAAACAGACTAGATACACAATTTGATACAATATAAATGTTAATTAGTATGAAACTCACACTAAGGTCTGGCTATAAAAAAAAAGTAACAAATGTTAATTAGTAATGCTATTCTCCACATAGGGAGGGTTCAGGTAGTTGTAGGGAACTTAAAGTGTTGTGTTTCTCCCATTGATTGTTTCACTGAGGAACTGCAGCTCATTTTCCAGATCCTTGAGGATGAGCCTTGGAACCACCTCGTCAAACTGTTCATCAGGGTATGATCCCAGTGCGATCTGGAGTGGTACAATACATTCACAGGCAGTATATGACTGTATTGGATTAAATCTATCAATTTCACTTAGGAAACTACATCATCAACTTCCATAGTTTTCGACCTTTTCGACCTTTTGCCACATTTCAGGCTTCAAACATAAAGATATAAAACTGTAATTTTTTGGGAAGAACCAACAAGTGGCACACAATGAAGTGTGAAACGAAATTTATTGGATATTTCAAACATTTAAAAAAAATAAACAACTGAAAAATTGGGCGTGCAAAATTATTCAGCCCCTTTACTTTCAGTGCCGCAAACTCTCTCCAGAAGTTCAGTGAGGATCTCTGAATGATCCAATGTTGACCTAAATGACTAATGATGATAAATAGAATCCACCTGTGTGTAAACAAGTCTCCGTATAAATGCAACTGCTCTGTGATAGTCTCAGAGGTCAGTTTAAAGCGCAGAGAGCATCATGAAGAACAAGGAACACACCAGGCAGGTCCGAGATACTGTTGTGGAGAAGTTTAAAGCCGGATTTGGATACAAAAAGCTTTAAACATCCCAAGGAGCACTGTGCAAGCGATAATATTGAAATGGAAGGAGTATCAGACCACTGCAAATCTACAAAGACCCGGCCGTCCCTCTAAACTTTCAGCTCATACAAGGAGAAAACTGATCAGAGATGCTGCCAAGAGGCCCATGATCACTCTGGATGAACTGTAGAAATGTACAGCTGAGGTGGGAGACTCTGTCTCATCGCCTCAAATGACTTCCATTTCTCTTCTGATTTTAACATTCCTCTGAGCGTTTGTTCAAAGGAGCTGTGGATAAAGAGGGGACAGGACCATAAACAGTCAACACTCTGACTTTGTGTTTATGAAAGACAATATTGACAACTTACTTACTCTGTAGATTTGGACTGAGAGGAGTTGCCCACAGCGGGGCGCTCAGATTTATCGTCATCATAGCAGTGTGGAAGTCCGTCATGGTAAAACCCACCTTGAGAGAAAAACACCAATAGATTTATATCAAGTGTTTTTAGAGCAATGAACACACCACTTACTGCTACACCACTCCCCTATGCTGTATTTCATTTTCCCTTTGGTCAATTAGAAGGTGGTGGTCATCCTCAAATATCAGCGTTGCTATTGTAAATTGAAAAAGGTGTTAGTTGACTTGGTTCTCGGGCGTCGTCACCACTATTTTGGAGCTGTACCACTCGTCCTCCGGGACAATAAAGAACGGGTCTTTTTCCACTCGGAGCAGCAGAAGCGTGTCGCGAGTGCAGCTGTTTTTCACAACGTATGTTCTTGCCCAGGAGGAAGGAGGAACAAGAAATGTCATAGTGAGTTACATTGTTGCAGTGTTTCTTGAGGGAAAGGTTTAAAGCACCGAATTTGATCATTTGGAATAACTCTCTTGAAGGCACAGCACCCGTCCAATTACCCTACCCTTACAGATTACAAAAATATAATGTGATGACAATTCACTCACTTTCCCTCGTGAAAAGTCAAAGCCGATGTTGTTGAGGTCAGTCCTCTTGCTCTGTCCTACCGATCCTATCAGTGTGACATAGATGTGGTCCCAGGTCCCCGTGTACGACATGTCTCCAGTCGTCACCGCTACTTTGTACACAGCCATGTTGACCCTCAAGGGGCTGAACAACTCAATATGATAAAATAAGAAAGAGAAACTTAACAAAACCTTTCGCTGATCATATTGTGCAAAATACAACACTTTGGAGACTGTTTAGTGACCCATCCCGGGTGGTTTTACTCAAGACATTTCACACACTTTCACAGAGGGAGGAGGGATGGATAGAATCCCTGAGCCATTGGGAAGCCAATAGTGATAATCAAACTGAGAAATTGAAGACATCATTTTAATCTTTGCCGCTTTAAAACGTGTGTATAAATCACAAGTAAATGTGGACACCGACTTGTCCATTATTGACTGCAGCATGTTGAGCTGTAACCGTGAAGAAGACCACTGTGACAAACATGACGACTTCATCAAGTTCAAATGTGGGCCCGTGGCCATTATTGTTTTTGAATGTTTATGTGCATGTTGTTAATTTCCAGTTGTTGCATGTTTTATGATTATTTTGAGTTGATTGGTGCGGGCCCGCCCACACCACAGCCATTGGCTAGGCGCACCTGGGGACAATTGACTAATCGGTGCAGCTGCAGACGTGGATCAGGAGTCGGGGAATAAAAGGAGGGCGTGACAGACAACAGGAGGTGTGTGAACTAGGCGTGTGAACCAGGCAACAGGTGTGAGCAGGTGAAGGCACTGGAGCCCAAGAGTGGCTGGGCGACCGGGGGCTGAGCGGGACGTGGTGGGATGTCGGGACCGGAACGAGGATCACTCTAAACCAGAGGACGCGGAGATCGCAGGGTCGCCAGCCACTGCGCACGGGAGGCAGGACCGGCACGATCGGGCGGTAAGCCTATGGCTCCGGGGTCGTGGGCCGAGTTCCTGAAGCGTGTGCGGTGGCCTGGCAGTACCTGGAGGGAAGAGCCGTGGAGCGGAGCGTTCGGAGATCCGGAAGAAACAGAGGACCACCCCGCAGGTGCCCCGTTGGCATCCCCGGTCGCCCCGGACACGGTGTCAGGCGTCAAGGCAGAGTGGCAGATTCCCCCCCTGTTGGAAGTAACTCCGAGGCAGGACGACGCACGACGGTCGACTGCAAGGACAGGACGCAATGGCACGGGCTTGTGGCAGAGACGGAGCCTAATCGGCGAGCTGAGCAGGAGGAGACGGGACTGATCCAAGGATGGAACACCGCACGCAACCAACACGCAGCGGCAGGGGAAACCCTGCCCTCGTTGTAAGTACAAGACATTGGAGCGGTGTTCTCCAGACGCGGATACGAAAGGGCCTAAGCGGCGGTTTGGTGTCTGGGACTGTCTCCTGGCTGTGTTTGTGTGTGTCTTAGGAGAGAGGACGGTGGACGCAGACCAAGGGGATACCCCGACCCAGGACCCACCCGCGTGGCGGAGTCGGTTCCGGACCCGGTTGTCTGGCTGCTGCATCATTTTTTTTTTTTATGGACTTCTATGACTCTTATCCTCAGTACAACTAGGCCTAGTTTTTAGTCATTTTGAGTGTCCTTGTGTTTTTTTTTTATTGTAATAAACGTCGGTAATTTTCCTAATTCTCTGGTCTCACTGTTCACCCCCGTGGTTACGAACCTCCTTTTTGCCTTTTTATTGGGTCCTAGTCCCTTCCCACTAGGTGGCGTTGTCGGCTTTTAAATTACCAATATTACACCACCGGCTACACAAAGAAGCATTCAGGAAGGTCTGTGAAGAAGAACTATTGATAAAACTATAGAGCCTTGTTATTTATCACATTTCTCTGATACACATACAAGTGAAGAGTATGTTTGACAAACCCGTGGCTTTGTTTCCCATAAATGCGTGTTCAAAGATCTCTTTGATCCACTGTTGCAGCTCATAGTCCTTCAACACGTCCTCATCAGACCGGTAGTAGTGCTCCAGCATCGCCCTGACTAAACTGACACATCTGGTTTAGTGTGTCACTCTTAGTATAGGATTTAAAATACACTAGGTTCATTGATAAAAAAAAGGTCACCCATGCATGATGTTCCATAACTTCACACCGTCGGCTCTGTAGTAGGAGTTGGAGATAGTGTCCAGCCCTCGTGCTGTGATGTTCTCTGACAGAGGGCGCTGTAGGTCAACTCAGACTGACTCCTCTTTATGAGCTCGAACACACCTTCATCTGTAAGTGTGGGATCAGCATCTAAGAAGAGATAAAAATAGGAGCCAAAAAGAGCCAATATAAAGTTTTTCAGTGCTTAACTACCTTATAAACTGGGTGCACACTTGGGAGATTGCTGAATGTGGCAACAGTGTAGACTTCTGCTACTAAGTGTGTGTTCAGGAGGTGATGCACTGTCTGATGCATCAAAAAACTTAAATTTTTATGAAAATTTTAGCCAGCAGCCAGTCGCTCTTCGAGTCAGACGGCAGAAAGATGGGGTTGTCCTCTGAGGGGTTTTGTGTAAGCTGAAACACAATGTCAATTATAGTGTCATGTCTTCTTGAATTACCTTTTATTTTAAATAGATAAATATGCAATAAGATCATAAAAACAAGTTCTGTTCAGTGAAAAAGTATTGCGTTTGTACACTGACACTGAAACAACGGGAACTCTAATTGCACATCTGGATCCAGACGATAGAAACAGGTGTTTGCCAGTGAGAGTTTGGGTGGCCAGTCCCTCCATCTTCTATAGTCACAGATGAATATGTTGCCATTCTGTACAAGGTTACAATAATGTAATTACAATAATAATTATTGTACTGTTGCATTATGAAAACATTTGAATTCTAATTGAATATACATTCAGGGCATCCTGCAGTGAGCTTCCGTCAGTCAGGAAGAGCTTGACCATAATATTATTGACTGGGAAGGTGACAGGAAGTTTTGTGCACTGCTTTATAACATGTAGATTTATTCCATTTAAAAAATTGTATCCATAAAAGTCATCCTCTTTCCAGTGCTTTGTCACATAATCTGGAACATAAACCAAAATGCACTCAAATGTTTATGCACAAATTTCAACTAGATTGAAATTATCTCAATATAATTACCTGACATCGGAGTGCTTTTATTCCAAAAATATTTTCTTCACAGCATCAAATGTTCTCCACTTTTCAAAGGATCCATAAAGCCGCCTCAGAGTGAACTCAAATGCACTGCAGTTTATGTGATAAAAAAATCACTGGTAAAAGCACTTACATGATACTTTGATTGAAAGGAATAATGCGGTTTAAAAGTGTGCATTAATAAGGACAATCTTACCATAACTGCATGTCATTTCTTGCTCTTTGTGTCCAATCTGAGAAAGCGTAAAGCCTGACTGTTTTCAAAGCATGTGTTACCCCAAGTCTAGCCAAGTTTGATAACATGGAATGTGTATTTTCTGCTCCTGTTAAACAACAAATGTCAAAAAGGGCAAGTTAAACTTGTTCATATGTAAATATCACACTGGTAAGATCATGGGTGTGGGACCAAATACACACGTCAAGTTGTAACAAGACACATTGGCCTTTTTTCTTTTGTTTTATTTTAACTTAATTGTTCTATTTAAACTAGTGATGAGTAGCCAAATTAAATTTAAGGATCTGATTTTTTTTTTTTTTACTTCCCACTGAGATTCCCCTTTACAGCCCTAGAGGTGACCCTATTGTACAAATGACTTTTATTCTACAAGTCTCATATGGAATATAGTCCAAAAGTTAGGCCTGCACAGCGTTGGTGTTGAACGCTGTTACAGGCTTGTTGTATGTTTATATTTTATTTAAGTTATCTATGTGTATTGATTTTTGGCTGCAGCATGGGTGAATAGCCCAAGACAAATTTCCCACTTGTGGGACAATAAAGTCTATCTTATCTTAAACTAAACAAGGTTGTACTTTTATTTCTATAAAACTAAACACAATATACACATCCCGCACCATTGAACATATAAAAAAAAGAAAATACAACTAATGTCTCAATGTTATTTATGGATCCAAGTTCTGTTCCCTGGATTTTTTGCTGCGTTTGCTTGTGTGTCAAATTAACAAATGGCAACCAAGTTGTGTAATTCAAAATATGCAATGAGTGGATACAAATTTTCAATAACACTGTAAATTCTTTATTAAGTTGTAGCAAATCACATGCATAATTACGCCGTCATTAATATTGTTGTGTTTTGACATCAGAGAGCTTGGTGAGCAACAGGTTGACACCTCTCAAACGCCTGAAGGACAAGGTAAGACAGTCAGGAGTGTTTCAAGAGGATAAAGTGCTAGAATTACTCAATGTGCTTTAGCATCACGGCTGCAGCAGAAAGGCCAAGTGGTGAAATCGCATTACAGAAGATTAAAATTAAAAACTATAGTGCTTATGTTTTCATCAAAATATACCATCTTGTTTTTTTGGGGGGGGGGAAATCTATGCAACATTGATTAAATGCTGGTCATCCACAGAACAGACATTTTAAGGCAACTTCATCATGTACATGGACGTATAGGATGCGTTCACTTGGCATAATAGCATTCTAAAGAGCCCACAGCTCAACACTAACACTTATTAAATTTGAAATAATTATTCAAGGAAATACAGTAAGGGATGAGTAGTGTGTTTAGGATTTTGAACCTGGAGCGCCATCTGTAGGCAGTGATGAGTGCAAGCGCTCAGAAATGGATCCTGTGATGCATTAAAGGCTTTAAAAATGCAAAGGACTGTTTAGTGCTCCCTCTATGGCGCAAAACAAAAATCCAGGAATCCAGTAATGACTGTTCAGAGTTTTAACTGTTAGAATAAAGCTACATATTTAGCCTTATTTATCCCAATAAATACTTTGTGTATCTAGTTGAAAGGACTTTATACCACAAGATTAATTTAGCGGATCCAATTCATAACCAAAAAACAAAACACTCCCATTCAGTTATCTTGGCCCCTTACCTACATCTGAAATTATTAAATCCTAAAATGTCATGAATGCATCCTATTGCTAGATTGATAAACAGGAAAAAAGCTATTTGCAACATCCACATAGCAAGTAGTAGTTTTTGTTTTTTCTAGATGTTGATGTGTCGTAGCGTGCGCCTCAGTGATTGGCCATCCTGCTCGGTGCACATGGCAGTGAGGGGGACGGGGTCGGTCTTGGTCTCCACTGTGTTGTAAGTGCACTTCTTCAGATGGTCCGACATGCTGGGGACATTGGTGAAACCCCAGGACGATACTGGGCTGAAGGCAGTGCTGAATCGCCAAATCTACCAGAAATCAAAACATTATTAGTTTATAGAAAAGCAAATAACAAGCGGAGAGTAATAAGTGCACGATATTCTGTGCTCACTTTGTTTTTGACCTGCCACGACACGGCGCCAGAGCCGGGGCAGTGGCGTCGCTCCCATCGCAGCTCAACGATCCCTCTGCTCTGGAGGAGACTGGCACACACATCTCTCATGGTCCGTGACACCAGCGACAACTGGCACAGACTAAAGCTGTCCAGAAACCCGGCGATGTGCCATAGTATCTCTGCGGGCAGCTCGCTAAACTGCACGGGCTGGGAGGCACTTGGGAGCTTAACCCGTGGACAAGGCTGGATCCCGAAGGACTTCAGGTGCCTGTCATGGACCACTTTGGCCTGTGCATTGGCTGGATAAAACCTGCGCTGAGAAAAGGAGCAGCCGTAATAGGCCAGGGGACAGCGATGCTCCATCCACCCGTTAAGTCCGGCGTGAATGTCCCCGTGGACATTTGAGAAATGGGAACTGAATTGGTCCCTGCGGAAAGGCTGGCCACAGGCGAAGGGGAAAGTGTGCTGGTGCCGAGGGTTCGAAGGGAGGCTATATCGGTTATATGCAGCAGCGTCGCCCCCTAGTGCCTCCAAATCCAGACCGAGGCGCAGGGTGTGACAGGGGCTGGGGTAGGTCAGCTGTGGAGCCGCATGGTCACAGGCAGATGCTGACGCCATGTCGCCCACTCTGGTGTTGGTGACGAGGAGGGCAGCGGGGAAGGTGAAGGTCTGAGTGCCAAAGTCCACACGAAAGCCATCAATGTACACCGTGTCAGAAATCCTGCGGCAGTCCCTGGACTCCTCCAAACAGAAGAAGAGGGCGGCAGTGATCAGGTCAATGTCTCCTAGTCCCATGGGGTCCACCTGCTGCTCCAGGTCCGAGGTGTCCACTGACTTGTCCAACATTTCTGTCCTTTGAGTGACTGGCCTTAAACGTATCTTATCAAAAGGTACCGAACACTGCCCTTGTGTCATCAGCAGGTGCTTTCTATAGAAGTTTAGTCCGTGAGTCTCAAGCGGTTCTATAACATGATTAGAACTTGCGGTTTTATCTTGATTTCTATCTGTTGGTACTACATCTTGTAAAACATAAACATTATTTTGTAATTCAGAAGGGCATGTGGTGTCCAAGTGTTTTTCCAAACCTCCAGACGTCTGTCCTTCTGCTCTGTTCAATACGAGATCCGTCTTGTTTTGATGTTCATTTAGAACAGGCATATTTGAACAAATGCTTGGCTCTGTCGATCTAGTGCACAGCATAGGAGAAACTATGGGGACCTTGTTTTTTATACCTTTGTTGTTTCTTATAATCTCTTGTTCAACAGCCCCATTGTTCACATACTCTGTACTGCTGGCATTACTCACAATCTCTAAAGCAGCAGCTAAGCTTCTTGCCGTCTCCACAGTGGCTTGATACAGTTTGCTGTAGTGCTCCTCATTCATACCGTTAATTCCTCTGGCAATTTTCTCTGAGGAACTTATTGCTGGTTGTTCTGACTCAGCAGTAGTTGCCATATTTTCATTTACGCAGGAAACAGGGTTTTCTTTTTTAACTGTAGGCACCATTGCAATCACTTTTAAAGACTCTAGTAAAGTCCTTTGGTCTTGGAGGGCCAGTGCCATGTCTAGCTGCTCCACTTCCTCTGTGGCATGACTAAGGGACTCGTAAGAAGAGTAGTTAAGACAGCTAACTGGCCACCTGTTCCACTCCATAGTGCAGCAGATCACCCCAGCTGGACAAACCTCCAGATGTGCAGGCATTTGGTCTCGTATTAGATTTACAGGACAACCATAGCCACTGTTGAAACAGGGGACCTTGAGCAGAGGACACAAGAGCTGGTGCTCCTCAGATTTGCACGAATGAAACACCGCTCCACAAAGCAGGCGACAGGTCACCACCTGACATGACACTCCTGGCTCTGGAATCACACTGCATCTCAGGTTAAAACAGGCCACACAGTGAGTGTGCTCCCCCTCCATCTGTGCTGCAGAAGGACCAAGAGGCATCCTCAGGCTAGGTTTGTAATGACCACAATCTTATCAGCAGTCTCACTGGAAAGCAAAAGACATATTTGTTATTGACATACACCAACTCCACCAATGTCCATTATCTCGATAATAATGAAAATAATTATAAAAACTACAAACATGAAAAATAAATAAAAACGTATAATAATAATATAGTGCATGTTGTTATTATTATCATTGTTACACACTTCCTGAATGCAACATTATCAGAGCGGATCAATGTTGCATTTGTTTCACTAGCCGTGAAAACAGAGTTTTACTAACCACAAGAAAATATCAAAAAGGCAGAACATAACAAACATGATTCTGAAGAAATGACAACCAAGCTTCAGTAAACTAGTCCTTAAAATGATATGACGAGGAAGCAGGACTGTGTATTTAAGTGTTCCCATTTTAAGAACAGCTGGTAAATAATTTCATCTCCCGACATGATACCGATAACGCACTACGTGTTTCAGCCAGAAATCACTCACGGTGCATTTCCTTCTAGATACTTTTACTCCAACTAATCGAAGCTAATGCTAGCCGTCAGCAGCTAACAGCCAGGAAGTTCATTCCCGGCGTAATTTACGCAGCAGATACAAGGCAGGGCTTTAAACATGTCTTACCTTCAGCTAAACATAGAAAATAACTGAGAGCAATCAGATTCCATAAATCCCGTTCCTGTCGATGGTTCATTCCTGCAACACTGGCTCATGTCCGTGAGACTTCCTTAGGACTGAACCAGGACTGAACCCACGGATCTAGACTGAACCACCATCTCCAGCGGAGGGTTTTTTTCCCCTGAAAACTTTATTGACCAAGTACACACGCCGTCCGTAACTCGTCAGTACTTCTATTGCCGCATTTTGTGGTTATAACAAAAACACAAACACACAATAAGTATCCAACCACATAGTTGATCAATGAAATCAGCGTTTTGTTTAAATGTTTTATTTACTCACGCAAAATGAAATAGTCGTAATTTCAAGGGATGTCCAGCAGAGAGCAGTATTGCAATATTGACTGGTTTACAAAGGCACGTTATGGAGTCAGCATCAAGGCAGAGGTCAGAAACATGCAGCAAGTGCCTTAATAAAGAAATAAAGAAAGACAAAACTGTGTATGTGGTTCAAATCTGAGTATATAAAACACTGTTGAGTGCACTTACACATTCCAACCATATATTGATTGTTTTCTTATTTTACTCCACTTCGCTGTCTTCAGTTAGTTCTGGTAAATCCACTGTCATTAGGCCTATTTGTCTTGAAATCCTCTTGAGACCCCAAGCTCAGACCATCGTGACCCGACCCCCTTCAGCGCTGTGTTGGGGAGCCTATTTGTCTGTCCCTGTGATGTAGGGGGATTAGTGACAGCAACCCTTATGACGACTGTACAGTCATAAAAGGTCACGTTTTGACCCCAACATTATACCAGCATTTCTCCATCTCCACATGTCACGTTAACTCAAGTTCAGCACCAGACGCTCGCTCCTTAGACCCCGGGCACCATCAGTGTCATACGGCCAGGCTTTAGCATGTATTTGTTATTTATACCTCCTCACATGAGTCACTGTGGGTCTATGTATGTAGCCTCTCTAGAGCCACCAGTTTGTAAGTGCTTTATAAGGAGTTTAATTAAAAATAATACAAACTATATGTATAGGCTACATGATGATGATGATGATGATGATGATAATAATAATAATAACAATAAAAATAATAACAATAAAAATAATAACAATAATAATAATACAATCTTTCAAGTTATTCAAACATTTGGGTCCATGTAAGTGAAAATCCTCTCATCAAAATTCTTGACGTTGAGGTTGATATATAAATAGGGGGAAACACACTGCCCTTGGCAGTCTAACACAAAACAACAGGATCCCTCAGGGTCAACCAACATTTATCAAAGGACTGCATTTGGCCCTGGAACATAGTTAAAACACCCCTGGCTCCCTGGCTGGTAAAACAACAGAAGTTGTGTAACTGCCCCATTCATGAGTTTTAATCGCCAAGAACTCTGGAGGGCGCAGCGTCACAGCAGGTTGCTGTCCATGGTACTGAAATCATCCAGAGTTCTTCGTTTTTATAATGTGGGTTTACTGGGTGATATTTAATTGTATGTGTTGCAGCTACAAAAGATTGTGGAAGCTTAACCAACGTCTCTGTTAACAGCTTACATTAGACGTACCTGTTTGACTTTCCCCTTCCTTCTTTCCTCTTTTTAAATATGGCTAAGAAGATCAAACTTTAATTTCATACACGTATTAAAATATTCTGTAGGATATATAAAAACAACAGTTGGCGCGGATGTGTCTCTGAACCAATAGCTGTAGCCTATATGTGTGAGAGACAAGTATTCAAGTATACATTGTCAACGTTATAGCACCCTACCAACAATTGAATCGTATCATTCTTTTCCCTGTGTTGCAAGCGCTGCGTGTCCTTCTGTGATGTTGAGAGGTCGCAGAGCCAGGTGTAGACGTTTTGGATGAAGGGAGAGAAAGCTTTTTTTGGAGCAGAGCGAGTGAGTGCGAGAGAGGGGCAAGAAGAGGATAAGAAGAGGGGAGAGGGAGACTGAAGTCACACAGCACCGGAGCACACGGCACAGCCACGCATCCAAGACGCACAACATGCCTTTACGATTCAGGTAAGTTTCAATTCCACCGCCATGAAGATGTTAAGCTACTTACATTTCGGTCATGTTGTAGCCGATCTAAGTTTTAGATCGATAATAAACGAGACATTTACGAGCGCAATATCATGTGCATGTGGTAATTATTAATGCACACAGCCTTTACATTGGCTGAGTTGGATGGCATCAATCTTCCGCTAAATGCTAATCCTCTCGTACATTTTAGCAAATGTCATTAGCGGTCAAGAGTGCGAGATGCTTGCCCGGGAAAGGGGGAGGTGGGGGGGTTTACGATTGAACAGTTGCTGCTATGTACCTGATGCCTTGACAGTCCACGCATGGGGGGTCGAAAGGAAATAGCTTGAGAACTCGTGTGTGTTTGTCTTTAGTGGGAAAACATTACATTTGGAAAGCGCGCTGTCCTTTGTGGTGAAACGCGTTCTCTCAATGGGCTTTACTGCCTCGCCTTTTGCATTCAGTGAGGCACGACTCTTGGAGCTCCAGTCAAAGTAGATATTTGTGAATCAATAATCACGGCTGGTGACTCTGGGGAGTTGGTGCCTTGCTCATGGGCGCTCTTGCTTGCTTGGGGACATAGTTAAAGAACAGGGTGGGGGTGATGGTGGGAGCATGCGTGCTTACTCAGCCCTGTCTACTTCATGTCTAGTACATCTTTCTCAGTGATGTTTGCTCTCTTCTCTGCAGGCGTCTGTGGCCATGCCCTGGTTTCTCCCCCTCACGGTCAATGGGATAAACTCACATGCACAGGACAGCCGATAGTATGCCTGCGCAGTTGGCATACCTCCTCACCCGCTGTGGCTCGACTCGGCACACCTAAACATGGATCATCTCTTGGCTCTCTTGTGTCTCTGCGCCGCTCTGGTGCTTTGTCACAGCAGCAGCATCTATGAGCGCTCAGTGGTACCTCGGGCTGCGCCCCGGTCTGTGGCACGTATGGATGGGGACGTCATCATTGGAGCTCTCTTCTCCGTGCACCACCAGCCCTCTGCAGAGAAGGTGGCCGAACGTAAATGTGGAGATGTCCGTGAGCAGTACGGTATCCAAAGAGTGGAGGCTATGTTTCATACTTTAGACCGGATCAACGCCGACCCATACCTCCTGCCCAACATCAGCCTCGGCTGTGAGATTCGGGATTCCTGCTGGCACTCTTCAGTGGCCTTGGAGCAAAGCATTGAGTTCATAAGAGACTCGCTCATTTCTATCCGTGACGACAAGGATGGCTCAAAGTGGTGTATAGATGGTACTCCTTCGAACCAGCCGCCACCAACTAAGAAGCCCATAGCAGGAGTGATTGGACCTGGCTCTAGCTCAGTGGCTATCCAAGTCCAAAACCTGCTCCAGCTTTTCAACATCCCACAGATCGCCTACTCTGCCACCAGTATTGACCTGAGCGATAAGACCCTCTTCAAGTACTTCCTCCGAGTGGTGCCCTCTGACACACTGCAGGCCCGTGCCATGCTCGACATCGTCAAGAGGTACAACTGGACCTATGTGTCAGCTGTGCACACTGAAGGTGAGACAAAGAGCATACAGTCACTAGTGGAACACTTGAGATAATAGGATACTTATTTCAACTTAACACTTATTTGAACACTTTAAAGTCCACTAGTGCATTTGCTGCAAAAAACATCAACATGTTCAACAAAAGATC
This sequence comes from Proterorhinus semilunaris, assembly GCA_021464625.1. Lineage (NCBI taxonomy): Eukaryota > Metazoa > Chordata > Actinopteri > Gobiiformes > Gobiidae > Proterorhinus > Proterorhinus semilunaris. Next base: position 15,710,829 of record CM038359.1, read on the forward strand.
ACCTTGAGTAAAGATTAAACTATTGAGTGAATATGGGGTGTAAAAATACTGATATCTGACAAGCCTGTGTTCAAAGTTTTCAAAGTTCTGCGTCATACCATAGAGACTATCAAGGGCGTATACCACCAAAATTATCATCTAACTCGCTTTATTGATTTCTACAGACAATAATCTCCAAAGGGAAATTTGTATGTGTAGAGAAACATCTCATTTTTGGTTGAGTAGCCATAGCTGCACAGTGTTACATAAATCTTCCTCTGACATTGGTACGCTAAGGCTGTAGTTGGAAACTGTCCTTTTGTTCTTGAAACATGGTTTTGTAAGGGTTTGGCAAAGAATTGGAGATTGTGATTATGTAACCTTAGTTTTCAAAGCATTTTAAAAGTCAGCTGTTAAAACGTTCCTATTTAAACTTAAAGCTTTTAGATATAATGATTGTCGCACTTTTTTTTTGACAAGTTCACATTGGGTTTCCCAACTTATTAGCACAAATGTAACATGGAAAAGACAGAAGAATGACTGCAGAGGTTGCCTGACAAGGTAATTACTGTGAAGTGCATTATGCTGACTGCTTTTCATTAAAATGGGAGTGAAACAGGCTTTAAAGTGCGGCTAAATGATGAGTGACAGGCTACATTATTCAGCATCCCTCCCAAGGAGCGCCAAACCCATGGGAGGTGTAAAACATCTTTGGAAAGTCCTATTATAGACAGGTAGCAACTGTGACACAGGCTGACAGTGGTGAGATGAAGACTGGGAGTTTGGGAGATGAGGCTCCTTCAGGTGGGACCAGGTGGTGACCTTCAGTACACCTACAGGAGCATCCTACGGGACAGCAGGCATAATTAGTCTCATAACTATAGAGGTGGGCTATGTTAACAAACAGCAAGAACATAGAAGGTAGATAAACACGTAGCATGCAGATAGATGGTTTTGATCTTACACATATCTAATGGCAGTTTTTCTGCATGCTAATCAAAACAAGGTTAAAAGAAGGTCGTTTGGCCAGTTTGAACGTGTTGCGTTGAAAATGTCATGATTCAAGGACTTAACATATATTCGAACAAAAGAACATTTTCCTTTTAAGATCTTGGTTCACTGTATACATATGACACTATAGTATTAGGGCAGTTGTTCTCATGAAGGTGAAGCTGAAGCAGGGACGGTAGTGCGCAGACAGTAGAGCAAGCGGAGGGTCGGCGGTGCAGATGCACACTGCCGTTGTGTCCTTGAGCAAGACACTTCACCCACCTTGCCTCCATTGTCTGACACTGTTGTATGAATGAGTGTGAATGGGTGAGTGGTGCCTTGATGTAAAACGCTCTGAGTGCCAAACGTAGGTAGAAAAGGGCTGTATAAATGTGACAATTTGACCATGTACCTTCTTGATGGATATCACAATAGTAACAATGATAATGGCTTACTGTACATTCGTATCATGCTTTACAAGCTTGAGTTGACAAGTTTCTCATATTCATTCACATTACTTGGTAGTGGCAAGCTGCTATAATACAGTTTTTCCAGGTAGACTGTTGAAAGCAAAGCTGCCAGTCTGTGCCATCAGTCCCTCTGACCACCACCAATCACTCACACCACATTCATACATAGCCAAGGTGGGTGAAGTGTCTTACCCAAGGACACAACAACAGTCTGCATCAGTTGGATCTTGAGATCTATCTACTATAACCCCGATCATGCTCCAAGCACTAATTTTCAACATTGTGTATCGAACCTTACCTTTATTAAACTTCAACAAAATCTACTATAGAAACCCTCATTAACCACACTGTATCAATATCTTCTTTTTTATTTAATAAGGCCGGCCGCAGAAAACTCAAAAAACCTTCTCATCTTTTGTCATCTCCCTGACCTTTCGTGATTGAAGTAATCCATTTTGCTCGTTTTGCTTCTCTCCAAACTGTGGTCACGACTGGCTCAGACTCTTCTCTTTTCCACCACCTTAGACCAAGTTATAAATGTAACTCGTTGCCCGTAGCAACAGCAAAGAGCTTGTGTGAAATTGCATAAATTACCTTACTCCATTATGATCATTGTGTGACATGGAGAGCATTTTTCTGCGTGGCCATTGTCAATAAAAAGCACCCGCCGCCACACCACCCACCTGCTCCCCTGGTCTACAGTGTGGTAATTGAACATGATCACTTCCATTTAGTGAAACGAGAGCAGACTAAGCAATTGAACATAACATGGCCGCTACAAAATCAACACTAATGCTGTTGTGAGGCTAAATAAATGCATTACTGTGATTACTTTTTCAGCTGAGTTTTCTATGTACGACCCCGTTACCGCAAACACATTGACCATTCATTACCAATACAAAGGTCGTGTATGACCGATGCCATTTGAAACCATTACCAACTGTTCCTTCATTTTCCCACAAAGATGTGTTATTATATCCCTTTGACGGCATTTTCAGAAAACACACACACATTGTGATCCAAAATCAGTCTTACTCTTGTTACGCACGGGTAAACAAATCTGGCTTTGAGATGCTTAAAGTTTAAGGAGCTGTTGCTGCTTGGCTTTGACTACTTTAAAAAAGGGGGGGCGCGAAAGTTGGCTGACTTCAAGATGTAAACTTTAAGGGGGTCATTTAATAAGCGTTTGTCGAGGAGCACTTGCAGAAGTAGATCTGCAGAATCATTTGTGTATTTTTGCAGCATCCTCTCATTTACGTATCCGATTTGTGGTCCTAATAATGTAATACAGGCAACTTAAAATGGTCAAATCAGTGTAACATGCCCACAAATATCTACATGGTACATTCTTGTTGCTCTCACTATTTAGCACCTGCCTTGATAAATGACCACCTAAGTGCGCTTGTTACTGGACACTGTTCCTGCCTTAATGTAATGGAAGTGACTCCCAGCTCTCCAATTTGCTGAATGCTCCTCCAGCTCTTCACCACTTTTTGCTCTGTCCAATTAAAAAACAAACAAAAAAAAAACAATAAAAACCTAAATGTTTAAGTATGGTCATTTTAGCGGGTTGGGCATCTTTGCACTGGAGGATGTAAATAATGGATAATGAGTGAGGTGTAAATTCAAAGTCAACTTTAATGGACATATCAGAGCATGTGACAGCCAGCCTCTAAATAAGGAGAGAAGATTCAGACTGTATAGACCTGATGTTCTTCTGTCTTCACCCGTTTGGACTTTGATTGCAATCAGTGTAAACTCAGTGACTGTGATTAACAGAGGATCAGAGCTTTACGTCAGCGCCGCTCCATGAGCGGGTCAGCAGCTGCAGAGAGGTCGAGCCACCAACACAGCTGTAATTACAAAGCTCAAAGCACTTATTTGTGCACTTTGATCATTGTTTATTCAAGGACTGACTATACTTAAAACTTCAGATGTCGAACTTACAACTATTAGCCAAGTTTACACCTTTGTAAACGAAAGATCGAGAGAGAAATTGTTCAAATATATAATGCAAAGTAATACTATATATTGCAATAAGTAAATCTACTTGATATTGTAATATAAGGATGACCGAGGCTCTGTGGTTAGAACTTTCTTTCATGGAGTGAATGGTGGTGATCAAAGGAGCACAGCAGGAGGTAGGAGCGGCTACAATTCCTTCAGTCTATCCATGGGCAGGTATAGCTGCATAAGCAACCACATAAGTAGGGAGGTAAAGTAATGATACACTGATGCTCTTTGAGAAGATCGTCCAGCTTGTAAAACAAAATAGAACTTAATTGTTGTTTTTGTTGACAATGTGTGTGCAGAACTCAAAATGCCCTAATATCCGCTGTAAAAATAAAAACACGATATACAGCGGGAACCAGATGTTTACATACACTTTATAAAAAAGACACATTTAAACAATTTTCTCACTGTGTGACATGAAACCAGAATTAACCCTTTTTTGGGTCAGTTAGCATTTTAAACATTATCTCTATTTGCTAAATGCCAGAAGGATGAGAGATACATAAAAAAAAAAAAAGTGTTACTTTTTTACAGAGTACATACAGTATAATAAAATTACTATACCTTTAAACAATTTGGGAAAGCCCAGATGACGATGTCATGACCTTGGAAGCACAAGTGGTTCATCCTTTGGTGCAATTTCTTCCTCTGCCAGGAAGAAACATAAAAAAAGACAGATAGGAGTTTTTTGGATTTTTTTTGCCATAATGACCATCATCAAGTTTGGTGGAAAAAGGGGGAATCTTGCAAGCCTGAGAACACCATCCCAACTCTGAAATACAGGGCTGGCAGCATAATGCCGTGGGGTTGTTTTGCTGCGGGAGAGACTGGTGCACTTCGCAAAATAGATGACATCATGAGGAAAGAACCTTATGTGGAAATATTAGAGCAACATCTCAAGACATCAGCCAGGAAGTTAAAGCTTGGACGCAGGTGGGTCTTCCAAATGGACAATTCCCAAAGCATACTGCCAAACTGGTTACAAAGTGGCTTAACGATAACAAAGTGGTCATCACAAAGTCCTGATCTCAATCCGGTTGAAAATGTATGTGAGGTGATAAGGCATGTGTACGCAAGGTGGCCTACAAATGTGTCTCAGTTACACCAGTTCTGTTTGGAGGAATGGACCAAAATTCCTGCCAACTATTGGTAGAAGCTTGTGGAAGGATCCAAAATGTTTGACCCAAGTTATACAGTTTAAAGGCAATGCTACCAAATATTGATGAAATGTATGTAAACCTTTGGTTTTGTAAAAAGTAATATAAAACCGTGTAGATCTATCTCATTCTTCTGGAATTTGACAAATAGAAATTCAAATTGCCCTAAAAAAGTAAAAGGTAATTTTGGCTTCATGTCAGACAGTGAGAAAAAAATGCAAATGTATCTTTTTTATAAAGTGTATGTAAACATCTTGTTCCCACTGTTTTCACCACCATACTGTTTTCAAATGCCATCTTTTAGAATCTCTAATCAGAGCAAAATGGCACAAGACATTTCTTAACCCCATTGTTGTGTCAACGGAATAACACAATTTCTTTCTTGCCAGGAAACTACGGCGAGAGTGGTATGGAGGCCTTTAAAGAGCTCGCCTCTCAGGAGGGTTTGTGCATTGCTCACTCAGACAAAATCTACAGTAACGCGGGAGAGCGCCACTTCGACCGGCTGCTGAGGAAGCTGAGGGAGCGTCTGCCCAAGGCGCGAGTGGTGGTGTGCTTCTGTGAGGGCATGACGGTGCGCGGGCTGCTCATGGCCATGAGGAGGCTGGGCGTGTCCGGGGAGTTTCTCCTCATTGGCAGGTATGATTTAACCACTGCACCACCTTCCATTTCACTCACTTTGTCACCTGTGTGGCTTACTTTGAGCACTTCAGTACAGAGCCCCCTCCATTGTTGGAACCTTTGAAGGAAATGTAATAAAAGAAGATTGGAAAAATGTTTCCTACAGTAAATATCTTTTGCTCAAAACATGTGACAGAGTTCCCACAAGACTGCAAAGTGGGCAGGTGTTATAAAGATTACTCATAGTTACCAGGCAAACAGGTCCTGGGCAAAGTCTATGCAACCTTAAGTCTTTGAGATTCAGCATCTACAAATGCTATATTATGGCAGATTTTACTCGTAAATGGTTGTTAAAAAAGCTGGACTCAGTCGCGCTTTACTGATGTGCATTACCAAGGCAACCAAGGGGAATAAAAAGACCACACCAACAGCAATGAATAGAGATGTCTTCCATATCTGTCTGAGATGCACATCGAGAGAATAGTGCCGTGCTCTGACTCTGACTTCTATAGAAATGTTGTATCCGTATTCTCATCAAGTCAGAATGAAGTATACATTTAATGGAAGACGAAATGAATATTTATAAAGATTCTGTGCCTTCATTATGCTCTTGCCTCGGCCATGATCAGTAGTGAGTAGACTGACCCTGTATCAAAAGTATTGATTCTAGCCTATGAACATACTAGCCCTAGTAATATTTGGTTAGTTGGTTATCGAAAAGGAAATATCTGGTACCATCTATCCCTGATAAAAAGTAAACAAAAGAGCAGTGTTAACTTTAATGTAAACCTGCAGTATTTGACATTACACTGGCAATTCAGTGATGACATAATCTTTTGTAACGTAACCCAATCTATTCATTGCAGACGCATTGGACGCCTGATCACTTCTCCAAATGTCCCTGATATTTCAATTTAACTAGATCAGTTGCTTTGAATATCCTCCTCTTTTTCCCCCCTACTTTCAGCTGGCCCAGTCTTTGAAACATGGCAGCGAGCAACATCGATTCAATTTGAACTGAACATCTCGCAGTGTCCTTACTTATTTGTGACCGGATTGCCAACATGCCCTCAAGCCACGTGGCTACTCTAAGCTGCTAGAATAAACTCAATGCTGTTCTCCGGTGATTGAGCGGTGACAGGGGTTTTTGGGAGCGCTGGGTGACAGGGCAGTTGTCAGGGGCCGCTACACGAGCGGGACATTAATAAGACAGCTAAAGATGGCAGGATGCGGAGCCGTGGATAAGCAGACTGCGCTGGAGATTTGCTGAACACCGTGAGAGAGTAGCTCCGACTCAGGGCTGTCATCATAAACCAGAGAGGCAAACTGACTTGAGACAAATGCTGCACTGATGCCACACATACTACTAATACATTTACAGTTATGCATATGACGCATTAGACACATTTTTGGCCAAAACATAGTTAACACAACTATATTAAAGATTTTGCCAGAAATGTTACCCAGCTTTCTTTAGTTTGACCATTTTTGAGGTATTTATAGTTTCACTTCCTTATTGGACACTGACAGGAAGTGACATAGATAGAGGCTAATTTTAAACTGTTGCCAATGGGTAATAAGTTAAACCTCTATCTATTAGTTTACCTCTATCTATGTCACTTCCTGTCAGCAGCTTAAACATTCAAATATTCATTAGTTTGCTGCTACTTTGCTGAAATAAAATGATAATTATTACTTACAAAAGATGTTATCCATCTAACTAAGTCATATTTTCAAAAACATTAAAACCTGTCATTATGCACTTTAATGCTGCACTATGCATTTTAGTGAAAGTAGGAGGTGGTTGAGCATAAACTGCTGCTGCCCTAACTTGTTTGTCGCTCGCACAATACCTCCCACACATCTCAATTGTTCGCACAGTTCAATTATATACCTTATATTAACTAACAGGGCTGCGGTCAGTTTTATTTGACATTATTGATTAAATATGTATTTTATTTTTTTTACATTTCCTGCCTATTTGCACACCCTGAGTGTTTCTAAGAGCTGAGAAGTAAATTTCTCCATTCCGAGATCAATAAAGGCTATCTTATCTCATCTTAAATTCATCCCACAACAACCAGAGAGGCAAAACATGCTCTTGATTCGACCCGGAATTTGCCCTCATCAACACTATTTTTTGCTTTATGCAGTAAATACCAATTACCGTTCACCAGAATACCTTGCGCCTCTAGGTTTTTCCACAGAACTGCTGCGCCTCTGTCTCTCCCCTCTGCCTCCAAGACACTTCCCTCTCATTTACTGCACTGTTTTCCCCATAGGAAACGCAGTGCAGTGCAGTTTGTGTGTAACGTCCTGTTTAAAGCCACAGCACTCTCTTGCATTTACCAAAACTATTCATTTAAACCATTGTAATGCCATCCAAGGGTTACGTCCTTCCTCATCTGCGCATTCATCCATAGGACATTGCACGAAATGAGTGTTTTTTTTGTTTGTTTTTTAGCGTTAGCTCTAGTCTCCAGGATGGAATTGCAGCTTCTTGGTCACATACGCAGATAGAGGAGTGACAGGAGGGAGACAGTGCCAAGCCGTGTGTAACTTGGCGTATAGCGCTGCGCCGATGTGACAGACTTGCATTAGCTCATCAAAGGGAGGTTCCTAATTTATGCTTTCACCTTCAAAGATGGGAAGAGGTGTGAGGATGTGACACAGCGGCGTCTGTCGTCCATGCTCATAAAAAATTGGGGGAAAAAAGAAGATAAATGGCGTAAGCAGTGACGGACTGGCCATTGGGCAATGTGGGCAAATGCCACTGTGGCCTCCTGGTCTCATCACTTGTTGTGGCCTCATCACAAACAAAGAAATAGGCTAAATAAAGCGAGGAAGCGGCCGCCTATTGGCGCATTTAGAACAGTCCATTGCTTTATACGTGTCAGTTCTACGTTTTCGCGTTGCTGCTGCAAATGCTCCGTGTATTTGCGCTGTATTGACTGACTTTTGGCATTTCTTTCCAAACTTTGGACACGTCGCAATGTCATAACACACGGGGTTCATCGCTGCTGCACCCGCGGTCTGTCTGAGCCCGGGTCCGAGGCTTGTCTGTCTCCCCGCGCCGCTATGCTCAGAGCCCGGGTCCGAGGCGGTCTCTCTCCCCGCGCCGCTGTGCTCTGAGCCCGGGTCCGAGGCTGTCTGTCTCCCCGCGCCGCTATGCTCAGAGCCCGGGTCCGAGGCGGTCTGTCTCCCCGCGCCGCTATGCTCTGGGCCCGGGTCCGAGGCTGTCTGTCTCCCCGCGCCGCTGTGCTCTGAGCCCGGGTCCGAGGCTGACTGTCCCCGTTCTGAGCGCAGCCTCCGCTCAGGCCCGGGGCTCAGAGCGGAGGCTGCGGGTGCCTGTCCCGCCCTGTGCGCACTGCGAGCGGGTCTAACCTCTGCCCGTCCCCGCTGAGTGGCTACAAGAACTTTGTGATACCTTTCAGTATGAAAAGCGCTTTATAAATGAAGTTTGATAGATTGACGAGCGGATCGGCTGATCTCTGGCAGCTCTGGCTGCCACAGCGACACACGGACAGGGGGAAGGAGAATGTAGCGCCGAATGAAGCAGAAATTGATGACAATCTGTAGGGTTTGGGCTGAGTTTAGGTGCTTGTTTAGGTGTTACAGAACAGCATCAATCAAGTGATGAACTGGTTTAGTAGAAACATGCTATAGAGACAAGTAGGCTTGCTTTTTATTTACATAACCTGATTAATCTGTGTTAATAGTAAATGCAGTCAAATGGAGGGCTGTCCCATTTCTTAGGGCGGTCTTTTCAACCCTCGCCCTTAGCCCTTGGTTTCAGGGTGTAGGGAAAGGGCAAGGGCAAGGGCTAGGGCTAGGGGTAGAAAAGAGAATTGAGATTGGGCCAAAAAGGCTAAATAAATAAATAAATCGGAGATGGGGCCGCCTTTTGGCGGATTGGCCGCCCGCAGATGACTTAAGACAAATGTGGCCTCTCTGCTAAAATTGCCAGGGCCTCTTTTTGGTGCCAGTCCGCCACTGGGCGTAAGCTAAAGCAGAGCAGTTAAAGGGTCTTTGTTTTTGTTGCGCAGGAACATGCTCTTCGAACAACGGCCAGCTGTGATGACCCACTTTAGTCCAAATTCATTCTACTTCAAAACTCATTGCTAGTTTATATCTAAGTATGATTTAAAAAATCAATAATGAGATACTATTGTCCATAAAGCCTGCATATTTCCCACCAGTTATTGGCCAACAGGTGAGGCAGTAAAGTCTCGGAGTCTCATTATCAGAAACGACATGCTTGCTAGATTTCTCTCCACTATCACTTTGCAAAGCTGGGAAAACTGGGAAAGCATATTTAGTCGAGAAATGTCATTGCTTCTGTTTGACTGTCCATTTGTGAGTCTAAAAACTTGGCGTCTTGCTGGTCGTTCCGGGCCCAGGCTGTGTTTGTGTGTGGGAGTGTTTAATGGTGAACAGTGTGAGGAGGCTGACAGTTCTGTGTGAAGCTGTAAAATGGCCACAGTCGCTTTGTGATGTGGCCGCAGAGAGCAGCGCTGCCGTGTCTCCCTGGTGATGTCCATGTTCTGTCACCAACATGTTTTGTTATGTCACCTGCGCTGCTGCTGATGGGGATTCTGCTAGCATAACCCAGTTGACTTCTGATATATAATTCCTTGTGCTTTTGTACTATTGGATTACTCTTGCACTGATTCCTATCGATTTGGCTTCATTGATCAAATATATAGGACTAATGTTGTTTAATATAACTTGTTGGTGAGATCAGATAAATATCGTTAACAGAAACGAAAAGCATACCTGTATTATTGACACAAGATTGACTTTGACATCAACACATTTCAATTTGCCAACATACAATTTTATATATGAACTCACGCTTAAAGCAGTTCTAAGTAACTGGTTTACCTTCATAAATCCTTTTAGTTTTCCCTCTGGGGGTAATACAAGTGTTAATGGGATGGTTGGAGGGTCTTTCATCTCCCCCTGGTGTCTCTGGCCAGAAAACCACAATTGCAACTTCGCTGCCTATGGGTCGGAGGCACCAATACACACTAATGGAGTCACAAAGAAGAAGCTAACAGGCTAACGGACACAGCTAACTACGGGCTAGCGCCACTTTAGCAGTATTGACAGCCAAGGTTGAGTGAAAAAAAATCTCTCCATTGTGTAATTGGATGGACAATATCCCTCTCTCCCTTTGTCTTTTCTGTCAGCGTAGTATTTACTCTCACGGACAATTAATAAAAAACGCAACATGCTACAACACCTGCAGTGGCGCTTATGGCCTCTAGGGGCATGAGTTACTTAGTACTGCTTTAAAGGCACACTGCGTAACATTTTTATTCTGTTTCCAGCTATACAAAACATGCTCTTGATGACCAGCTGGACACAGAAAATGCTATTATTCCTATGGGTAATCAAAGAATGGATTTGTATGAGGACCTTACAGATTTAAATCTAATATTTGGCTGCTTTTAGTCAACATCTCCATAGAGACCAGCTGGAGACGCCCCCGCCCTCAGTAAAGTTACAAGTCAGGTCATGGGAGAGGTGTGCCACTCACAGCAAAGACACACGTTTGTTCAGGTATTTTTCAACAAAACCATTATCTGTAGTAAAAAGAAATGGTTGTATTTGTATTATATTTTTTGGGGTGAAATGTTACGTGGTGTGGCTTTAAGGTGCAAGCGAAGAATCAAAACTGTGGGAATGAAATGTGTGAACTTCTCCTTGCACCAGTATTACGCTAAGAAAGCATCCAATTCTGTGGCAATTGTCGCTGTATCCACGATAATGTGTTGTCTGGCTGTTCCAGAGGAGATTCCTTTAACACGGGATAGAAAAATAATTTGGGTTTTACTATTGTGCCCCTTCGCCCTCATGTCTTACTGGGTCTTGTATTTGTGAATGGCGACACATTGTGCACTCACCACCCGGCCACGGGATTGACTCTGGTGTAATTAGCTGCTCCCTGGCTCCGTCCCGCCTCCCGCTAAAGCAGCTCCAACGCTGTTATTACTAAACACCATTTGCATAAGCTGCTTTTCTGCATGCTACGCTCATTTCGGTCCTGTATTACGGCACACTGTTGGTCCGGTCCAGTTTTAAATATAAATACATGAATGACGGAGAAATATACATTCAGTCAGTTCTATGAAAGTGGTGTTACGAACTGTTAGTGTAGTAATGCTAATAGCTGTTCTCCGATTTGATGGTGCGTTCCAGTTTGGTCGGAAAACGGAAAATCCTTTCCAGGATCAAACGTTTTCTCCGAGTTCCAGTTGTAACTTTCCTGTTAGGGCACATGAATCAGTTTGCAGTGATGCTTCATAGTAAAACTGAGGGGGAAAAATAAATCACACACGGTAATTGGGTCTAGCTATTTTGTCTTTCAAGTCAGACTAAATATCCTAACTGCGATCATTATAATGGTAGTATTTTGGAATATTTATTTATATTTATTGTCATATTTCATTTACTATTTTCATTGTAACCATTAAGCAACAAAGCAGAAAATCGTATCCGTTTCATGTTGACATTTAACAAATGTATTTGAGACAATGTCTACCAAATAACAAGGTTGACTGAAGCTTTACATTTGTTTTCTTTACTTTCATGTCACGTAGGGCGCAGCCGTCTTTAATGATCCTTGTCAGGTTAGGTGATTCCATCCCTAGTTTCCGTGTCAGAATTACGGAGTCGGTGCGTGTTCCAGTGGAAATTTCCCGGAGATCCAGTGGAACGCAGCGTTAATTCGCAATTAATACCCCACTGTTACCTGCAGAGAGTGACAGAAACCTAACCTGGGCATTTTGTGAGAAAGTAAGAACTTGGCTAGATGCTGTTTTAGCCTTAAAATGTAAAACACTAAAACAAATGTGCCCAGATGTGATTCAAAGTGAGACGGCATAAAATATTCGGACAGGGAAGGCAGAAAACAATGAACTAATGAACATGATGTTGCCACGACGACGCCGATGTGCAGTATCCACTCTTTAAACTGACCTTTTGACCTTTTATTAGAAGATTAACATTACCGGCTCAAACCGGAAGTTTATGAAGGCGAGGTCGGGATTATGGCGGCGCAGGATTTACTGCAGCTCGGACGAAAAAGACAAAGATACAAGACAGCAATTGCTGAAGATTAGGACAGCGTCACGCAGTGTGCCCTCACATGACCGGGCCGGCGAGTGTTTTGCGGTGCGGGCCGTACTGGAGACCTGATTTGAATATGTGTGTTTGTGATGATAATTGGAAGTAGGTACACACTGTCAAGGACATGGCAGCTTGTCAGATTGAAGTGTTTTTCATAGAAGCCCCTTATGGGAGACCAACAGGCCCGGTTAGAACCATGAGGCCGTCCTTCTGTGGACCCACCACCTGCAGGAGGAGCCAGAGGGGCTGGTGCAATGTGATTTGGGCAGCTCCAACAGCTGCCCCCACGACCCGGCAACGGACAAGTGGAAGAAAATGGATGGATGGATGGGGTTTTCATAGAGCTTAGATGATAATTGTTTTTTTTTTTGCAATACGTATATTTTTCATTTACTTTATATTAGGGCTCAAGCGTGGACTTAAGATCCACTGCACAGATACAGGTATAAAATCATGTTTCATATTTATATTGCATTTAAGTAGACATATCAACATTATAATAGGGCTTTGGTCGTTTCTTATACAGCTGAGTTGTATTTCCTGGATTTGATTGCATCATCATTGAGGAAACCCAAAACTGTCATCCACATTTTTAAAGTCCTTATTCCATCACGGGACCCAGTGATACTCTCAAAGTGTGCGCTGTGCACCATTGGTTTGCATGGCGTAGCTGAAAGTCAAAGCTTGTTTTGACTGGTTTCATTCTTACTACTGCCCACAGAAGGCGCTCCAGGCCAAATAGGAATCCTAACTAGCCCAGTCTCTCATTCTTTACATAGACTTCATATAAAATATTAATGCTCAAATGAATGTTTTAGGCCTCAACAATGCTTGATATCTCATCACAGTAGCTTTTTGTGCTCTCCCAGTAAGTGTGATTAAATCGAATTGATCTGGAAACGGAACGCCAGATGGACACCCAGTCCATTTATCTGGGCTTGGGCCTGACACACCGAGTTCACGCATAATATTCAGCGCTAGTATTGCTTTTATTTGAGCACACACTGGAGTGCTTTATCCACCTTTTGAATTACCACGCTTCCACAAACACAATACATAATTTAGGAAAAGAAATGTTTTATCTTGGTTTGTGTTGGTCTACGGTTAAGTGCTCTGTCAGATGACTACATGTCAGATTGCTTTTTTCTCCAGGGGGCCGAATCTTTGGGATGCATTCATTTCAAAGAGCCATGTGTTGTGTATGTATACACATGTGTTTAAGAAGCCAGCCTGATAAATCTGATTATTTGTGAACTAATAGAGGGATAGACATTTGGATCAAAAACACCCAACCCTACGGCAGGGAGGGCTTTTAAACGAATGTATGTTGTTGCCTGCACTGCTCTCTGTTTCTTCAGGCTTGATCAGTGTACATCTGCGTAAAAATGTAAAAATCTAATGAGAATATAAGTTCACATATCAGACCACATGCCATTTCAGTTACCGCTGCTGCAAATGTGAGCGACAACCCAGCAGGATATCACGGTCCTCATCAATGCGCAATTCATTGAAGCTGAATCGAAATACTGCACGTACGGTATCCTTCGCAAACGAAAAGCCCTGGCCAGTACGGTGTGACAGTTTAGCGCCGTAATGATGAGCGCTGTTTTAAGACAAGCCACATTTCCTTCAACTCCACCTAACGGCTCTCCATCAAACCAGCGGGAGATAATATGCCTTCACACATCAGAGGCTAATATCCGATGGAGGGACTTTTGGGCTGCGCTCGCCTGAATTGCTCTCTGTTGGCAGTAACGGATTTTCTCTCAGCAGCGTCCCCGCTCATTGTGGAGAAGAGCGATCTCCCCAACGAAAAAACTGGGGCACAATGAATAAGTAAAAAGCGGCAGTGTGGATGTGCTTTTAAAGGCTCCTGCCTCAGCCCGGGCTCCCGGTGTCGCCTCCAGAGAGAGCTGCACCGGAGCCGAGGAGGCATCGCCGAAGTCATGGGTCAGCGCGAGGAGAAAGGTCTCATGTTAAAGAGAGAGAGAGGGGAGACATTTTACTCACAAAGTGTTTGATGGAACAATGGTGCTCATCTGCAGTTGTACGTTATTTTTTTTATTTTTTATTATCATAAACTCACTTCAGATTCAACAGTGAGAATATGTTTTTCAACACGAAATTCAGAAACGTGTGCTGCAATGCTGTAACTTAGAAGTATAAACTGCTCAGCCAAATCTATAGGTTTCAATATTTGCGAATGCCAGGATACGTGATGATAAAAGAAAGACCAATTAGAGCAAATTCTTACCTTTCAGGTGGCCTGTCCAGGGGTGTCCTGTGCTGTCCAGAAAATGAGAGCACATTCTCACATCTGGAGTGACTAATAACCCGTCGCCATCTGTCCATGACTCATCGTCTCTGCCGCCAGGAGAATATTTTAGTTGCATAGATCATTTTTGGTTTATGTTTGCACCGTGCATAGTTTACCTGACGTAGATTAAAACCGCCCCACTTGAACCTTCCCATAATGCATTAGGCCCTTCCTCCTTTGAAAGTAGCTCATCCTCCAGGGGAAAAGGCAGCCCGTGATTAAATGTGCGCCCTGCCAATTAATTCATGGCTTCATAAATATACAAATGCTCTATCAAACTGGAAGGAGCTCATCACGACACAGACACAGGCAGCGCTCAGGCTGCTGCGTGCTGTCCCGCTGCGGTATAAATTATCCAGATGTTGGCTCCTTTCGAAACAATGTCGCATGTAATCAAGTGTCGGGGAGGCATCACAGCACCGGGGCCGGCATATGGCGGGCGCAGCTGTGTTCACATGTACACATGTAATGGCTTCACAATACAGATGAATACGGGGCTGGCAGATAGACTTATGGTGGCAGACAACCATTTGTGAAAAGGATATTAGATTCCACAGTTTACACAAACGTGCGTGACAGCTGTCATCTACAGTACATTGAAAAATATGTTTTTGTTAAAGCCACACTGCAAAACATTTCAGGTTATGGGTTGCTGTTTGTCATGAGCAGCTAAACTCTCAAAATGCTGATGCGTAAACAAACATGCTCCTAAAGAGTTAGCTATAATAAAGATGATCATATTGAAACAGGGCATTATGTATTTATCCTCTGTTTTCAAAACAAATCAGTAACATCTCCGAGGACAGTTTTGGGTCAGATTTGAGCAGAAGCAACCCGACTCACATTAACGACTCATTCCTTTATTTTTTTTATATTTATTGAGGGAAAAACACATTGTGGCTTTAAATAACTTCATAATTGACGAGACTGGGGTTTGCTGTGTTTCACATGGTGTTGATTTTATTGTCCCCCAAAATATTCGCCCACTTGACCCATTTGACCCATCTTTTGTCCACATCCTTAGACAGCGGGCAGTGGCTCAGTGGTAGAGCATTTTCCCAGTGTCATAGTTACTGTAGTTTTGTTTTCAGTCCAATGTGATACAGATACTTAGGCTCTGGGTGGCTGCCGATGTCTATAGGAGTCCATAACCACGAGGTGTGATTAGCAAGAACCGAGAAGCCTGTTAAAAACACTCCGGGCCTGATATACTAAGACAGGTGCTACATTGCAAGTACTACATAGAATCAGCACAAACTATTGTATAATGTGTTGCTGATTGAAAAATTATAAATATGGTTTGTAAATAAGTGTAAGAGACATTCATTTGACAACAGCACCTGCTTTTTGCTTTGCTAAACATATACTTCGGTGCTACCATCAGTGGGTTCTTGGGACAATATATACCAGGACACATGGTATTGGCTCAGCGGTAGTTTAGGTGCACGCCGATGCAAAAGGCAAAGACACCCACCACTCCTCTAGTGTAACTATGCAAACACTGCAAAAAATAAAAAAATATATATAGAGAGAAAAATGTTTAACAGTAATGTGCAGCTCCAGGGTTTTAGACAGGATCTTGTCTGAGTAAGTCAGACATGTAGACTACTGAGCTGAAGTGCTTGGAAACCCACTCATGCAATCACCGCACTGCTAAAGGATCAAGTAAAGTGACATTACAATCATTCACTATTACTTTCATGCTGTGTAGCATTTTTTGTGGCGTAAATTTATTTTAAGCCTCCACCAACCCTCTCTTCTTCAGCCACAGACACAATTTTCAAGCTGTGGTATCATAATTTGTGTCACACCTAACACGTTATCTTTTTTTATTCTTTATTAAAGATAATAACAGAAGCTGCTATTGTGCAGACTTCCTCCAATTAGATTTGTGTCACATGTAAGTGCAAAGAAGTATCAGTTTTTGTCCAATTTTATCTCATTCCTTTGGGTATTGGGTTAGTGCCAGGCAGTCTCCCGTTGGGACGAGGCCAGTTACTCTTATAGTGCTTCATCAATATTTTTGCAGTGCATTAAACTGATTTGGCCACAGTTAATGCTTTTATGTGGCGTGTGCGGTGCAGCTAAGTTCAGAAGTGCTAGTGTGTGTGTGTGTGTGTGTGTGTGTGGTCTGGGTGAGAGGGAAGAGAAGGACAGAGACAGTATTCACTCGGAGCCAATGAGGGGAATGTGACTGGGCCCAATGCAATCCACGTGTCCCCAGTCTAAACTCAATTAAGAGGAGAGAGGAGTGACTCAGCGCTCTGCTTTGCTACTGTAAATATAGAGGGGGGATGGTAGGCTTAACTTAATGCCTCCAGAGCCAAAAGTAAAATCATAAGCAAAAGGATTTGTCCCCTGACATGTATCTTGAAAAACATGTTTTGGTGGTGAGAGTTGTCTTGCAAAGTAGAAACAACTGTACGTTCGCCCACTGATCCAAATGTTCTTCATCTCTGCTCCCGCCAATGCATGCTGCCGTTGTGTCCTTGGGCAATACACTGTACCCTTTTTACTTCATATGTCAGATGTTATGAGTGTGAGTGTGTGAGCGGTTCCTGAATCTAAAGTGCTTTGAGGGAGCAGCTTGATGACTGTTACCTCCACATTATTGCAGCTTTCATCATAGCTCTAACAACCACAAACATCCTTCCTCCTTATGTGTTGCCTCTGCTCAATCTGCTCATGTCAAATGAATTACGGCGGGTCAAGACAAAGCAGATGAGAGATCGCCTGCTCTCGTTGTTTCTGCATACTGCTGGTCCAGATGCCTGTATTATTTTTTGAATGATTACTTACCGACATCATTTCCTTCACAAATCAAGATGTCGTATCACGCACGTGCCCCATATTCCCCCTGTCCACTTACCGTACACGCTCCGTGTTCCAACCCTAACCCCTATCACCTGCATATCCCATGTGTGAGGCCTAATTGGCTGCTCGCCCCGGTCAACCCTAATTGCGGTGAAGCTGTCAATAGCCTGGGTAATCCTCAAACGTACACCTCAGCCCTTCTTGGACCGAGCCAGAGCTGGATGTTGACCCAATTTGTATGTGTTTCTTCCCCGGGATTTGCAGTGGGCTAGCTAAGGGTCTAATTTAGCTTGTGCTGGAGAGGGGCAGTGACACGAAGGGTTACTCACACAAACAAACAAGGTAGCCAGGGGGGTTCTCTACAAATATAGTTAAGGCCCATTGGGATTTGTATCTGTCAAATGTGAGCTACCTTGGATTGTGGATAAGGCACATGCAGCCTAGTTTGACATTGAACAAGCAGTACTTTACCTTTTTCATGTCACTTGTTGCACATGAGATTGTCGTCTTGACGCACCCGTCGCTTCTACTGAACATCTTGTCCTCTGTTGACGCAGTGACGGATGGGCCGATCGTGATGAAGTGGTGGAGGGATTCGAACAGGAGGCAGAAGGAGGGATCACCATAAAGCTCCAGTCTGCGGTGGTGACTTCGTTCGATGACTATTATCACAAACTGCGGCTGGACACCAACACCAGAAACCCGTGGTTCCCGGAGTTCTGGCAGTACCGCTTCCAGTGCCGCCTGCCCGGGCACCCCCAGGAGAACAAGAACTACAAGAGGGCTTGCACCGGTGGGTACACGGGCAACGCTATTCACAGAGCAGGAATGTAGCTTTAATAATCATGTCTTTATTTCTTTTAATTATTCCCTCTTCTCCTGCTTTCAAAAGGTGATCACGGTAAATTGCTCAGAGCTATTCAAAAACGCAAGGACATTTCTTTCAGATTTAGAATAAATCAGTAAATTACACCCAATTCTGAATGAATCAATCAATAAATAAATGTGTTTGTAATCCTCTATATCATTCACTTCAGATTTTTAGAAACTGTATTTGCATTTGAGGAGAAATTGAAGGAAATATATGTAGGATGCACTAAACAGTAACACAATTACAACTAAACGCGGCTGTTTTAAAGGTGCTCTATGCAACTTTTTAAGTAAAAATAAAAGTCTTAATATTTATCACAGTGGACTTTATGACGCTCCAGGATCAATCGTGTTTAGGGGTTTGTACTACAAACTTGTCAGAAACCCAAAAACTATTGATTCTGGAGCGTCATAAAGTCCACTGTAAGGGGAAGCAAAGGTGCCATGCTGCACCTATACAACCACTGAGTCACTGAAAGGTCAAATACGCACAAATATCAAGTTGTTGCTTTTTTCCACATACAAAGTTACATAGTGCAGCTTTAAGCCGCATATTGTTTTTTATTTTTTTTTATTTTAAAGTTCAAAACTCTACAATTAAATCACTAAGCTTTGATGAATAGGATGATTTTACTAGATTTGTAGTGTATCAGAATTGGGTGTGAAAAGACAAATCAGACATTTCGCTGCTTTTCTGTATCCATTTACCCATTTTCAAATTTATCTTATTTCCAAAGACCTTCAAAGTGGTAAGTGCATTATTTCCTAACAGTTATCAAAATAACACTACACCTGCACCTGCAAGACAGCTCTGAAAGACCAGGATTCTGACTGATGTCTCACATGGCTCACTCAGCAACGTTTTGGGATGTGTTAATCGCTGTCAGAGTGCGGGAGCCAGTGGGGTTTGCATCAGTCAAAGTCCTCTGTGGAGCATGGAGCTTATTTATTCTGTATGAGAGCTAAACGCTGTTCACTTTGAGAGGAATGGCTCACCTGGCACAGCGCGTCCTGACAGCTCACACCTCCCTTTGTTCTGTGTGTGCATGCTCTTGTCAGAGATACATCATTGCACAAGGTTTAGTTTGGAGGCATGGCGGCGGCACTCTTTTGACATTAGAGTAAAGCGCAGTGTTGCACAGAAATTCCTTGGCATTGCTGGGGTTTTCCTTATAGTTATTCGTGACATCTGCTTCCTATTGATCCATAGGAGATTTTGCACGAGGGTTCTTTCTATGTTGAAAAAGGCACTGCATACTTGGCTCTGTTATTCATCCATCATAGAATTAAGTGAATAACTATTTGATTTGAAGTGTAGATCGATGTCATGTCTATAACTTGCGGGTAAAGGTGCCCACATCCCACCCACTACCGATGTTTGGATTTTTGCTCACCAGATAAAACCTATTGCCTGAAGAACAATCTGCATCTATTTGCCCGCCTACTTTTAAGTATGAATTGTCTCTATCTAAATTGAAATACTCTTGACAGTGGAGCAGTCAGAAAGTCTTCGCCCTTTGACCATAGAGTCATTGGTGTCTGAAACTTGGAGATGAAGCTGATGAGTTGCTCCACTCTGTGCACAGAGATGATACTTTATGCTAATACTCTGTTCTTTTCTCCTGCTGTAGGCAATGAGAGTCTCCATGAGAACTACGTCCAGGACAGTAAGATGGGCTTTGTCATCAATGCCATTTATGCCATGGCCCATGGTCTTCACGACATGCACAGAGTGGTGTGCGCGGGGCAGACTGGCCTGTGTGAGGCCATGAACCCCATTGACGGCAGCAAACTGCTGGACTACCTGCTCAAGACCTCCTTCAGGGGTGTGTCTGGGGAGGAGATTTACTTTGATGAGAATGGAGACACCCCAGGAAGGTAAGATGCTTCACACTGAAAGAATAGCCCAAGTACACAAGTTTTATGTTTCATTGAATTGGTCCTCTGTTTTTGACCCCGTCTGTCAATGCCGCTGGGGCAACTTGTCAGGAGAAGAGGGCAGCCAGCCTCGAAGGATCCATCACTAGACAAAATCATGAGCTGTCTTCATAGTCAGGAGCTGATACAATCAAATGGAGAACACA
The DNA here is from genome assembly GCA_021464625.1 of Proterorhinus semilunaris. Taxonomy (NCBI): domain Eukaryota; kingdom Metazoa; phylum Chordata; class Actinopteri; order Gobiiformes; family Gobiidae; genus Proterorhinus; species Proterorhinus semilunaris. The sequence continues at coordinate 15,731,278 of CM038359.1, forward strand.
GAAGCTCTACCCAGAAAGGCCAAATCGAACTCGGGACCTTGCTCATCTGAAAACATGAGGTTTTTCTGCGTAGGGTTTGCAAGTTATTCCGGTTTCTTAGTGGGATTCCTTTGATGTCCCCCAACGTTCTCGTAATAGAGTTGTTACGAGCAGATAATCAACCCCGCAGTCATTCTCCTCCTGAAAGTGCCTTGTCATCAAAAATGTAAAGGAAATTGCTCTTTGCATTGCTATCCGAAACCCCATCTTACAGTGTCCTCATTAGCACGCCCGCACACACCGATCAGGCAGACGGGCGCATGAAAGGATGTAATTACTGTGGACTGGAACAGATCTGGCGGAATCGTCCGATGCGGCAGACGCTTTTATCTTCCTGCGGTCAGTCAGAGAGATTGTGACAGAGAGAAAACAGAGCCGTGGCATTGGTCCGTCAGCGAGGGGTCAGGTGATGGGCTACATCCTGGTCCTGCTTGAGAAAAAGGGGGTCGGGGGAATCGTCGCGGTCTGAGCTTTTAGTGCGAAAGCTGTCCTAACAAGTTTGGGTTTGTCACACGGTTTGCTAAGCTGGAGGATTGTTATCGCTAAATTACCTGTCAGCCTTTCTCTGCATTATCTTACTATAGTTTAATTCACATCTGTCTCACGTCCTGGCTGCCTCACTTGATTTACTTACTGCCTTTTGCGCTTTATCCTCCCTATTCTGAGTTTATAATTCAGATAATGTCAGACAATGACTATCAAAAATCGAATTCTATATACAAACGAATGAGGTGGTTAACAAAAATAATAAGGCACTGGCTGCAACAGTAAAGGCCTCTGTCAGAAAAAAAATAAAAATACTTAACATAATAGATTTAGTATGCTCATCTTTTTTCACGTTTTCTAAATGTATGTATTTTACAGTAATTGTCAAAAAAACATGTTTTCTCCAGATATGACATCATGAATCTCCAAAATGTCGGCGATGATCACTATGACTACCTGAACGTGGGGTCGTGGTCCGAGGGCGTCCTGAGTGTTGACGACAATAAGCTGTGGCTGAACAGCAGCGACATGGTCCGCTCTGTGTGCAGCGAGCCCTGCTCCAAAGGCCAGATCAAGGTACACGCAGCGAATGCTTTGTACACGGTTAAGCTGGAATTGGATTTGTTGGGGACGGCTGTGTTACGTCTAAAAGCATAGAATTATCAGAACTTTTGGGAAGAACTACTGTATAAAGTTCCAAATAAAAGTTCACATGCCATTTGTGTTTTTAAATTCGTAGCCTAAGCAAAATAAGGCATTATTATTATACTGTAAATTTACTTTTTATTGATTCGAACATTTATATTAAAAACTGCTGTCAATGTGTGATGGAGATTTTGCTAGGATGCCCCATTTGTTTGCTTTTGGGTCACTATTGCTGGTGTCTGACTTTGGCCTGTGGATACGCTGCCCTGAAGGAGGGTGCATCCTCTTCTCTGTCTCCTCACGCTCTCCTCTCACTCTCTCTGCTCCTTGTTTTGTGCCCCACTTATCCTCCTGTTTTACATATCACAGCGCTTCTAAAAGCATGCCCGGGATGAGAATGCAAAAGAAGCTGCTCTTATTTTCTTTAACTGTCAGAACATCTACGGCAAATGACAATGCCATGCTGCACAAACTACATCTGCAGATATTTTAGGATAAAAGAATGGATTCATTGTTGTAAAGTGTTGCTTGAAAAAACGCGTTTGATCTTGTGTGTTTTGCAGGTGATTCGCAAAGGGGAGGTGAGCTGCTGCTGGATATGCACCACATGCAAAGACAACGAAATCGTGCAGGACGAGTTCACCTGCAAAGCCTGTGAGCTGGGATGGTGGCCCGATGATGATCTGGCAGGTGAGACACACTAAACATTGATAATACTTAAGTTTCGTTCATTCATTCGATCCCTGGGCTGCATGGCCAGGGCCTTTCTGTGTGGGGTTTGCATGTTCTTCTCATGTCTGCGTGGGTTTTCTCCAGATGCTCCCGTACCACTAAAACATGTACAATGTGTGAATCGCTGAATGGTGTGTGTGTGTGTGTGCGTGTGTGTGTGCGCGCGAGTGTGAGAGAGAGTAGTTGGTGGTGCTTGGAGAAGCAGTCAGTTTACCCCAGGATAGCTGTGGCTACTAATAAACCTTACCACCACTGAGGATGGAGTGAATGAATGATGCACAAAAAAGAACTTTGAGCATCTGCGCTTTATAAAGGTATGTTCACATCAAACGCGTTTAAAGCATCAGCTGCAGGAAATTTCTGTAATGTTGAAATGAAGATACATTAAGCATTAGCATGCTTAATGCTAATGCTTTAAACAGGAAGCGACCTCGCTCTCTCCTTGTGCAGCCGAGTTTTTTGCCTTTTTCTGCAAACTGTATTTGTGGTTTATGTGTTCCACATTGTTTTTCTGGATACTTTTGTACGTCGTTGCCGTGTTTTTGTCGAGGTTTGGTGGATTTGTTTACTTTGAGAGTCTAAAATGGTCCTGAAGAAAGCAGCTTTTTAAAAGGTAAACAAAATGCTAGCTTATCAGCTAAACCCATTTGAGACCTACACATTTCTTCTTCTGAGACACTGAAGAGGCACCAAGAGCCCCCACAGCTGCAGCACAGAGGAGGCGTCACAAGAGGAGATACAGAAAACAAAAAAGGACAAACGAGAGATGGTGAAAGACTGTTGTGGAGCAGAGGGAGGAAGAGGAAGGGGGAGGTGGAGCTGACCAGTGCAGGACACCACGCTTTGAAACGGGGACAAACCCAGGAGGTGGGGCACCATTTCAGAGGATCACAGGAGACAGAGGGCAGCCAGCCAGGTTTCCCCGACCTCCAAGGTCATGCTGGTCAGGTTGACACACAGTGGCAGCGCGGCTCAGCCGCAGCAGCTCAGGACTAACACCGGAACACTATTTCGTTGTACGCTTGTACAATGACAATAAAGCACTTACTTACTTAGGAGTAATGATGAGTGTATAGATTAAAGAAGATCTAAGTAACTTGTTTACCTTAACACATCCCGGGCCGGATAGTGTCTCCCCCTCCACCCTGAGACACTGCGCAGATCAGCTGGCTCCCGTCTTCACAGACATTTTCAACACCTCCCTGGAGTCATGCCATGTGCCGTCCTGCTTCAAAACATCCACCATCGTTCCTGTCCCTAAGAAACCACGGATCACAGGACTTAATGACTACAGGCCGGTGGCGCTGACGTCTGTGGTCATGAAGACTTTTGAGCGCTTGGTCCTGCCCCACCTCAAGGACATCACCACCCCCCTCCTGGACCCGCTGCAGTTCGCCTACAGAGCCAACAGGTCTGTGGACGACGCAGTCAATCTGGCCCTCCACTTCACCCTGGGGCATCTGGACTCCCCAGGAACCTACGCCAGGATCCTGTTTGTGGACTTCAGCTCTGCCTTCAACACCATCCTCCCTGAACTGCTACGAGACAAGCTCTACCAGCTCAGCGTGCCCAACTCCCTCTGCAGGTGGATCACTGACTTCCTGACGGACCGGAGACAGCACGTGCGGCTGGGGAAGATCGTCTCGGACACTCGGACTACAAACACTGGGCTGGAGGTGCAATACACACTAATAGAATCATGAAGAAGAAGCTAACTGAGCGCCACTCTAGCAGTATTTACAGCCAAGTTTGAGTGAAAAAAATGATCTCCATTGTGTAATTGGATGTACAATATCCCTCTCTCGCTTTGTCTTTTCTGTCAGCGTAGTATTTACTCTCACGGACAATTAATGAGTAAAAAAAACGCAACATGCTACGACACTTATGGCCTCTAGGGGCATGAGTTACTTAGTTCTGCATAAGTGATAGGCTTAAAGTTTGCAAAATGAGGAAAGATAGATGAAATTTTAAACTAAACAACCACATTCCTCCCCTCTTTTTACCTGAAAGCTCTTCTTAGTTTGCTAAAGGAGTAGGGCAGGAACAGAATTATCAAAAGTAAACGATCAAGCCCCCCCCTTTCCTTCCTGATTGGACCTGTCAGGCCGGTTCACAGGAAAAGCTCGTCTCATTGGTCAATGCGGGAGGATACTAGACTCTGATTAGTTGATGAGATCCGAGAAGGAGGGACTTTACATCAAAATGCAAGACCCGGTGGTTTATTATGCACATAAAAAAAAAAGTAATACATATTGACTTCCAGACTATCACTTTAATATTGTTTAATCTTGTTAGCCAAATCAGAGCAAGAAAGTAACACACGGAAAGTCACAGGAATCACAAACTGTAGGCCGAAAGAGCATTGGCACTGTTTTAATATATTCATGAACACAACTCACTTTACCATCCCTTGGCCCGTGTTTGTATATGGGTCACATTATGACACCCTATTTTCTCCTTTCATCACCCTCTTCCTTTGACCTGCCCCTCTTAACATTCATAACCTCAACTGTAGTCCCCGAATGTGCTCACTTCCTCCTTCGCCGCCCCCCCTTCTTCCTCCGCGCTGTGACCCACTGGTTGTTTTGACAGTGCTTTATGGAGTTGAGAGGAGCTTTGGGTTCCCAGGTGTAAAATCCCATTACTGCTCAGAAAGGCTCGGGGAGGCAGTTTGGCGGCGTGTTGGGAAAGAATTTCACCTCTCAGGTTCATTACAGGCGACTATATGCTGAATCATAATAGACACGGTTGCTGTGTTTTCCACTGGCAGAAAATCTGTTCTCCTTTTTTGAAGAGGAAGTGAAAGTATATTAAAGTCTTGCTCAGAAGTCAAATCTATAGCTGCGATGGTAACATTATGCCAGTTATATGCTTGTGTAAGCTCTCAATCGACCATTGAACAAAGCTGGTTGCCGGAGAGTGTAATGACCCTAAATGTAATTAGCGACCGCAAATCAATTGTGAGCGTTAATCTGTGCTCTAGGATCGTCACTTTCTTCCCATTTACTTCGGGTTGAGGGAAAAGTGTGTAGCTACCATCTTATGAAAAAGTGATTCACATCCCCCTCTGTCTACATGCACGTATACTGTACATAGTCACAGATCTGGCAGAGCACTGATAGAAAGGAATCATGGAAGATTTGTGAGGTCTGTGATGACATATGCAAATGAGAGGGATACATTTAGAGCAAGGAAATGTAAAGCTCGACGGGGAATCTACAGCAGTTTCTACAGAAGTGAGCAGCACAATGGGACAGTACAATCTTATTTAGACGTCATGTTTCTCTCGTAGGAAAGGATCACAATTCAATTACCGTCATATCAGCTCCGATCTTTATTCCCACAGGCTGCCAGCCCCTGCCTCTTAAATACCTGGACTGGGCGGATGTGGAGTCCATCATCGCCGTGGTCTTCTCTTGCGTGGGCATCCTGATCACCTCCTTCGTCACCTTTGTGTTCATTCAGTACCGGGACACCCCTGTGGTCAAGTCCTCCAGCCGGGAGCTCTGTTACATCATTCTGGCTGGCATCTTCCTGGGCTACATTTGCCCCTTCACCCTAATCGCCCACCCTACCGTCGCCTCCTGTTACCTGCAGCGCCTCCTGGTGGGCCTGTCGTCTTCCATGTGCTACTCCGCCCTGGTGACCAAAACCAACCGGATCGCGCGCATCTTGGCCGGCAGCAAGAAGAAGATCTGCACCAAGAAGCCGCGCTTTATGAGCGCGTGGGCCCAAGTCGTTATGGCGTTCATGCTGATCAGTGTGCAGCTAACGCTAGAAATCACTCTTATTATTCTGGAGCCCCCCGAACCTATTAAGTCTTACCCAAGCATCCGCGAGGTCTTCCTTATATGTAATACGAGCAACGTGGGCATGGTGGCGCCGCTGGGCTACAACGGCCTCCTGATCATGAGCTGCACCTACTACGCCTTCAAGACACGCAACGTCCCAGCCAATTTCAACGAGGCCAAATACATAGCTTTCACGATGTACACGACTTGCATCATCTGGCTGGCTTTCGTCCCCATTTACTTTGGCTCCAATTACAAGATCATAACCACGTCCTTTTCGGTCAGCCTCAGTGTCACCGTTGCGCTGGGCTGCATGTTCACGCCCAAGATGTACATTATAATCGCCAAACCGGAGAGGAACGTTCGGAGCGCCTTCACCACGTCGGATGTGGTGAGGATGCACGTGGGAGACGGGAAGTCGGCTCAGTGTGGGACCAACAGCTTTCTCAACATGTTCAGGAGGAAGAAGCCCGTGACCGGGAATGCCAAGTGAGTGATCCGCTGTGTTGTTTACTTCTGTGTGTGGAGTGTGACATGTTGCCTGCAGTTACTGACAAGTTACAAACACGGTGCATGCATAAACACTCGACGAGACCATGGGTTCAGTACGTTTTCAGACCTCTTTTAATTGTGCTATTTGATTATGTGGACACATTAGACACTTTTCTTTTCTAGTGGTAATTTTACATTTACGGATATTTCTGCTCAAGTTTGTTATTTTTCCAAGACAGGTAGGATGGATTTGTTTACCTGCTTTACAAGTTTCAGCCACTGTGTCGTCAGATGCACCACGTGATGGTGAAGTGACGTGTCTGAGGCAGATGGCTTCATAGCTCAAACCAGTAAAGCAGGCAAACAAAACCTTCTGTCTTACAAAAATAACAAACTTAAACAGTTTAAACGAAGATATTATGAATATTTTCCAAAGACATTTTTTTGGGGGGAAAAAGAAAAGAAATATAAAAAAACTTCAATCTTCAGACCCTATATAGCCACTTCAGACTTGATTCCATTGTTCTCAAACATAGTTGCATGGTATTTGAACAGAAAAAGCCAAATACCTGATTTAGTTTTTTCAAGTAAGGAATCTTTTTTTGTTCTCTACTATGCTGTAAAAATAGACATTTGTGGGGGAAAAGACAATGGTGCACTGGTCATTTAATCAGTGGCGGCTGGTGATGTTAAAACTGGCTGGGGCTGTTGCCTCTACCTACCTTCAATTATATTTGAAAAGATACTTATAAACATTGTTTTTAACTTAAAAAAGAAAGTTATCTTTGGGGCTTTTAATATTATTATTGTATGCAGAATATAATCAAAACTAAACTTATTTAGTTTTATTCAACTAAAAAATCAAGAAGCATGAAATTAATTTATGCCTTTGGAAAATCTTTTTTCTGACGAAATGAAATCAAAGTGTAAAGATAGTCACTATACATATTTTTGCACCACTGATTTGTGTTTTGTACCAACAGAACAAAGGTAGGAGGTCTTTGTTTCATGTACAGTATTTCAACCTGGACTCAACAGACGAAAGCACCGATTGGGAAGATTCATTGACATGATTGTTAGTTTTGGTGATCAGACCCCGGCGGTAGACATCGATGTATAAGTCCATGTACGTGAACAGCCTGGAGTTAGGGATGTTTTCCCCCAGAGCCTGGACACTGGTGGTGGCACGGAAGAACCGTGAAGATGCAGCAGGTAGTAGCTGTGGACGGAAAAGGCGGAGAAGAGGTAGAAGTGGGTCGCAGGGCAGCTGGGAAACGAACTAACCATGATTGCTGGGGCTTAAAAGCAGGACCGAGGGCGATGATTGGCTGCTATGGAGGTGCAGCTCTTACGCTGATGGCTGAGGTGGAGGTGTGTCCTCTCGGAAGTGATCATTGGCTGGAGGTCGGTGATGCTGAAATTAGTCTACCAGTTTGAATGAACGCCTAGGCTTCATTAGTCCCAGACCTGCTATGGTTCCATTATGACCCTCAGAGCCACAGGTTTAAACCTGTATAAACCGTCAGACAAATGATCCGGTCAGTCACTATGTGACTTACGTGTTTAGATGAGGGTCCTCCTCTGTAGCACCTGGAGCTCCACCAATGAATGACGTTCCCCTCTTCTGTCGTACACTCCTCACGGTCCTGAATCTTCTCTCCATCAAATGTCCACGTCCTGGGACATAAGTGTCCAAGTCAGCGTGGGTTGTCCCAAAGTGTGAAATAAACAAGCAGTAGCTAAAGCAGACGAGCTAGTTAGCATCGTAATGCTACCTCCAGCAAAGTCCGTTTAGACGTCACTTCTGACACGAAGATTCTCTGGTCTTTCAAATTAGAAGTTTTTTCTCTGATTGTCTGTGAGCTCAGAGCTGCTACTCGCGTTTGTTTACAGTGGAGGCTTCCTCTTTCACCTGTTAATCAGAGATTTAACATTGCGCGTCTCTGATTGGTTGAATTAATGATATGTAGTGATGTTTTTTTTACCATATTAGAGCGCTATTGGTTAGATCACGAGGGCGCTCTTCCTCGCCGCTCCAAGCATAAAACTACACATTTATGATGCTGTTGCAGCACACGATTACATGCTCTTTCCCCTCCGCTCCCCCTCCCTCCAGTGTATAAAACACCTGTACAGAAGAAAGTCATGATTTTGCTAAACATAAAACTTTTTTTTTCTTTCTTTTTTGCAAAAATTTATAGGAGGGGCGGCGCCCCACCGCCCATAATGGACCAGCCGCCACTGCATCTAATTATAAAACATTTATTAATGGACTAACAGGTTGTTAGCATTACTGCGACAGTAAACCCCCACTTTGCTCCCTCAAAGGGTTTGTAAAATTAGAAAGGAGCTTTGAACACAACCAACTAAATTTATTTTGATTCCTTTCTTTGTCTATTATACATATAAAGCTACAAACTTTATATTAAAATGTTTTATATCAAAGCCAGATCTAGGTGAAAAACGTCCTAAAAAAAACTATAAGTATCAGACTTCAACATTGGGCTGTCACGATAATTACTATATCGACTTACCATTCGATATACTTTTGGACTCTATATTTATCGCCTATACATTAGGATTCTACCCAAATTTTTTCTTTGTAAAAATTAGATTTTTAACTGAAGAAACTTGAGTTACATTGTATTTCATGTTTATTGCAGCTTTTGTGGTATTTTAGGATATGATTATGCACTTTTAGAACAAGGTTTTACTGTAATTTTTATGCCTGAGAGATGACAGTATCTAGTATCGTTAGTGTCAATACATCGTTTATCGCGATACTTTCCTGCCTCAATATATCAAACTTAAAAATTGTTATCGTGACAGCCCTACTTCAACATAATAACATAGCATAAAAACAAAGAGGTTTGAACGATTCCTGGACCTACAAAACAAGACATTTATTCAACTGAGTTGTATGTACGTTTTTGGAAAAGCAATACATTTGTGCTTTGTCAGGCAGCCTTAGAAATCCAATAAAAAAAAACATGCTGTTCAAGCATGACCCATAATCAGACTTCTAAATTGAAACTGAATGAGAACATACAATGCATTTACCACATCCACATTAAGCGTAAATGGCTTATGAATAAAATGATGAGGCAAGATTTGATGATCAATTAAGAAACATCCATTCTATCTGCAGAGTCTATGCAAATGTAGCTTTAATAGAAAAGATAAGACTTTTAATATTCTCTTGAGCTCCACAGTCGTGATACCTGGCCACTTTCTAAAGTAAGGAGTGGGACAGAGTTTGACAGTGGTCCTGAAAAAAATCCTTTCTGTGTTGTCTCACTCTTGCTATGAAGTCCTCCTTTCTGTATCTCTCTAACCCTTTTCAACGTTTCAACAAAGCTCCATATTGTCGAGGCTGGCTAATGTTTTGGCCTATGGGTAATTCATCTCATTTTCCTGGAGAGCTGCGGTGCCAACCCAGTTTATGGCTAGTATTTATTATCAGCTGTCGTGCTGACAGAGCTGCAGACGTTCATGAGTGCGGTCATAGAAAATCTGCTGCTGAATTCAAATAAAATCCCCGCATTTATTGAACTTTATTGCATGAGTTACTAGTGAGCAGTTAACAGCATTTTGATTTGCTCTTCACAGATAAGAATGTTAGTATTTGAGGGGAGAATTGTCTCTTTGAGTCCAAATGGTTGCAGATTGGCAATTTGAGGACACCAGATCAAATGCACTTCCAGACCTTGTATTTGAGGTCTAGTAAATGAAATTCATATGGCACTTGACACTGTAGTTCTCCAAAAGGCAATTTGTCCCAAATTAACCTCATGTGAAATTCTCCCTGGCATGAGCACCTCTTCCTCCACCCCCCACTTAATCACATTAGAGCCGGTCTTAGCTCATTCTGTATAAAATGAATAATTTGTGTTGAGGAGAGGCGATCTTGCATGAGTTCAGCCCCAACAGTCAACAAAATGAGCTGATTGGCTCAATGTTGACAGCCTGGAGATCATAATGCAGATATACATTATGTATCATCTGTCCAAGATGTCAATGCTGAGAGATTTTTTTCTGTTTGCTGGATGGCAGAGGTGTGGATTTTTTCTCATTGGCTGGTGACATTGAAAAGTGATAGCTGATTGGGATAAAGCAAAATCCAAATAACATTTGAGCATTTATGGGCCTATTGTAATCAGTTCTGTTTATAATCAACTTTAATTTACCCTAACAATACATTTATTATTACTATAGCAATATGTCAACCTCCTCCAAAGTCATGTTTTGCCAATTTTAGATTTTTTTGTGCCTAATTATTATAACACTGTTGCTTCTTTAGTTCCCATTGGTTATGGTAAAGTAAATATGACTTTGACAATTATTCTTGGAGGCTAACAAATTATTCTTCTACACTGTATCATGTTTAATGTGCTATGCAATTAGTGGAATGTATTGTTTACAGCCTCCGCACAAAAAGCAGTTGCACTCGGTTAATAAGAAATTTGCAAGCATGTATAGCAATTACCAGCCAATCAGACACTCCATTCGTCATAGGGTTCTCTGCCATCCCACAAATAAAAAATTCAGAACCCGTTCGCTTAGCCATTTCCGTCATGCCCTATGATCAGACGGTACTTTAACATATAGAAATGTTAAACGCTCCTCGTCTGTACTGCTTTGTTGTCTTGCTTTACTGTTGATGTTGTCCTGTGCTGTCCCAGGACAGTTCCTGACAGTAACTTTGGGTCTCTGTCTCTGTATTCATAGTTCTAATGGCAAGTCTGTGTCATGGTCTGAATCAGGTCCAAGACACCCTCCGAAAGGGGGGAGTGTGTGGCACAGACTGTCTGTGCATGTGAGGAAACAGGAAGCCAATCAGACGGCGGTCATCAGGCCCCTAACTAACACCCCCGACCCCTACAGCTGTGACCCCCCCACCGGCCACCAGGGCACAGACACCCACCCCCCGGAGGACCCGCCCGGAGGAGCCCAAAAGCCACCCCTGTACAATGAGGACAACACCGAGGACGGCACACACCGGCCATTTTGGACCCCCGCTTGCTCGGGACATAAGCGAGATTCTCACTCGGGATGTCCCACAGCGGAGGGGACAGTGGACACCCATATCTCCCACGTGCCATCACTAAACGACCGCCCCACTCTTGAATCTGGCCATGAGCCTCTGAGCTTGACGCCCTCTCGGCTTGCCGTAGGGGGCGCCGCAGAGGAGAACCGGGACCTATTGCACAGCTACATTTACAAGGGACAGCCGCAGCAGGCGGAGGAGGATCCAGGGGAAGAGGATGGTTTACTGCAACACAAAGCTGCTCTGGAGGATTCTCTGGCCCTGTCGCCTCCCTCCCCGTTCAGAGACTCAGTGTGCTCAGGGGAGTCCTGCAGTGGCAGCCCCTCCAGCTCAATCTACACCGCTGACATACTACGGGACTTTGCACATAGCTCCTCGACACTGTGAGAGCGCAGACATACTGTACATGGTGAACACTTTAATTTAATTTATCTGCTTTTGCTTGTACTTTTGCTTTTAAAGGTAATGAAATACTAGGAAGAATTATTCGTTTTCTCAAGGGCTGATGGTAAGCATAGCCTTCTTGTACAAAGCTACTTGACTAGTGCCAAAATGTTTTTGTTTGTTTGTTTGTTTTAAAGAAGGGAATTGTGAAAGGGTATATTGTGGCGCCAACGTGCAGGAGGCCAGAAAAGATACTCTGAACTGGACTGTGCACTGTAAAACAAAATAAAAAAAAGCAAAAAAATAAATACACTGGCTAACCACATTTCATGCAAGTTGTGGTTGAATCAATTTTCGCTGCTCGACATTGACACATTTGTTTATGAGTGCAGTGAAATCCCTTGCCTTTTTATGACTTAAACTCACCTCAAGTTTATTATTGTCATGATAAAACCGAAGAGAGACAAGCCAAATGAAGATGATGCATTGTGTAAAAAGATTTATAAAGTTCCTTCCCTTGAAAAAAAACAGTTGAAACTGTGATATTTTACAAGCCTGGACAGCCACACTCTACACACATTTCCTATTCTGTTGAACGATGTGTAGTCTGGGAACCGACGTTATCTCTGCGAGCTCTGCGTCCAATCAGAGAACGAGACATCCATATCAAGACAAACCTGTCGGCTTTCCTGAGTATGACGACATGAAAAAGAACTAATAACAAGACTGAGAAATTGCGCCAACTTTTGCCAAATCAACCATTTAGGTCCGCGTTTCCCAATATTGGATATTTTTTGTTCTTTCTCAGTATTTTTTGTGATATGGATTTTGATTAGGTGGTAATTGATTCTTAAGACATTTGTAAACCATTTTACACAATGCACCAGCTAGCTCTAAATTAGCTCCAGTTGTTTTTTATACTTCCTGTCACAAATACTGAGACTTTGCTGAAGATGTGCGCTGTATTGAGATATTCATAATGTGCCAGTTAGAGTTGTTTATCAACTTAACCCTGCTACCACTTTTTTATAATGTAGCTGATTTAGGTTAAGGTCGATTGTAGATAAAAGCATTGCGTTTTTCACTCGTAACCCAGGGAGGTTAAACTTTTACGAGCTCTGGGACCTGGTAGGAAGAAAAGAAAGAAAAGGAAACTTTGACGTCCCTTGCCATGTTGATATTTCTCATGTTGAGTCATTGTAATGGAAGAACACAGTACTTTGTGTACACGTTTGTATAAGCCATCTCTTGTTTTTTCACACAGGTGGTATGTTTCTAATACTGATAAATGTTTATATATTTAGCAACATTTATACTACTGTCCTCTGATCGTGGAGAAGCTGTACGTGTGTTTGGTTTTGGATATGATTTTTACACTAACATGACTGTAAGCTCTTGAAGATATTCAGTTGTAAAGTTAGCCGATGATCAGTTGCTTTTTGTATAGAGATTTACTTGAACCATTGCATTATGAGCCTAAGTAGTTTACCTGAAGTTAAGTTGCTTAGTTCTTTCTCTTTAAGAATGATTTTCAGAATATCGGAATATGCAGTACTTAGTGCCATTGTATTGTATTTTCAAATGTTTAAGTCTCTTATAGCGTAAGTTTATTAATTTAAGTAAGTGGAGTGTAAAAGGGTTCCACCTGTTAAACACTGTCAGCAACTACAAATGAAATAGGCCTTTATGTTTTGACCAAGATGAACAATGTGTAAAATAAAACTATTTATATTAAGAAGAGTCTTCACTTCCTACAAAAGACATTCATATCGTTACAAGATTGTGCCAATTTGCAACTATATAGAACAGTTAAAAAACAGAAGAAGGTGAGTGCATCTGCAGGTCCAAAGGTATATGGCGCGGGTGCTCTTCGAAGATCAGGTATAAGACTATATAAAACAGAAGAGCAGGGATCTGAGGCACTCCGACTGCAATATAAAAGTCCTTTATTTAAATGGACATGAACATATATATATATATATATATATATATACATATATAGAACAGTTGTTTCCACTTTTTCTGAAGTCGTGTTATCCCATGAGGTTTTGGACGACCCGTGGTGTGTCCCAACACTTATGCACTTGAAACCAATAAAACAAAAAAAAAGCAAAACCTGTGAACGCAGCACATGTAAAAGAAACATTGAACTAAGTGCATTGACCTCTTCCCCACTTCTCCAGTTTGGCATTACCTAAATCTAAAAGGCTCTTGAAGACAAGTGTCAGAATAGTGACGAAAATTAGACGAAAACGAGGATGAAAAAGCAACAAAAGAGCGACGATAAGCGTGACAAAAAAGCAACCAAGAATAACAGTAAAGGGTTAAAAAGCAATGAAAAAGTGACCAAAAAATATGAGACGAAAAAGCAACATAAACACCACGTAAGAGCAACATAACTGTGACGGAAAATGCAACCAAAAAGCAATCCGATCCGTTTAAATCAGTTTTGTAGGTCTTAGCTTTCAAATGAGGCATTAAACTGGCCTATAGGCTGTGACCTTTTAGATTTGGGTAAAGCAGAACTGGAGGAAATGCACTTAGTTAAGGTGGGGGTTAAGAGGTCAATCCAAATGTGATTAAGCATGCCAGGTGAGAGCCGAATACTACAGTACACAATACAAACAATATACAAGTAAGTCAATGAAAGCGCTTACTTATTAATTGACTTTCATAACAAGAATGTTCCAGTTTTGTACCCATATAATCCCCATATGTTCTAAAGCACCATTATGAGGCACCTGATGTGGTTAATGTGACCGGTCTCTGTGCTGTGGGTATGAGCGCACGTGAACGCATTCGTTTTCACTGACATTTCCGGGTCTTATGACTTATCAGGTGGTTGGATAGGCGGTAGGAAGAGGGAGGGGAAGAGCAGAGGGTTGGCACTACACTAACTTGTTGCATGTTCTCCACACACAGTTTGGTATGACCAGTCCACGGCAGTAGAGCACGCCACAAGCGCAGGGGGACAACTATCCTGAAGGAAGCGTGTGTGAACGAGAACAGAAGCAAGCGTGCGTCTTGAAGAAAGTTTGTTTAAAAAGAAAAAGAAAAAGAAAAAAAAAAAAAAAACGACAACAACTAAAAACCGGGACGAGGCAGAGGCAGCGGAACCATGTCCGGGGGCTCTGTATCCGAGTGTAAGGAGTACTTATTTAAAGTGCTTGTCATCGGGGAGTTGGGCGTGGGCAAAACCAGCATCATTAAGCGCTACGTCCATCAGCTCTTCTCGCAGCACTACAGGGCCACCATCGGGGTCGACTTTGCGCTTAAAGTCATCAACTGGGACAGCAAGACGCTCGTGCGGTTACAACTGTGGGATATAGCAGGTAAGTCCACAAATCTGGACACGTTGCCACACTTTTGGTCGGTAACTTGGGACTTTCCTCCGTCCCTGGTGCCAAACGTGACAACAACAACAAAACACACCAGGTTCAGAATTCCCCCTCTGCAGAAAGAACCAGTTAATCACGTCTGTTTCCACTTCATGATCAGACTGCTCATAATGGTCACTGGAATGTAGGTCACATTGTTATAACTGACTAAACCCCGCCCCCAAACCGTGCAAATATCTCTCATTAGTGGTTCCTCTTTGGGATTAAACCAGATGCTTTTGCTCTGTCTCAGCAAACATCATAGCACTTAGAAATGTAGCTAAAAAGTGGCCCCGGTGAGGCCAATGTCGTTTATGTGCCAGTCGCAAGCGCAAACAAAATGGAAAAGCTGCTCTAGGCGCATTGAGTTGCCTTGTGTACGAAATGCGCGGTATAAATAAAGTTGCCTTGCCTCTCGGGAAGGGCATCTGGTACAAAACATGCCAAAAACCTCACTGGACACTAACACGTCTTGTATGATTTGCTGTAACAAAACAAAAACGATATTCTTAGAAGCCGTATATTCAACAGGTTGTCTACAAACATGTCTACATCCCCCACATCATATTTTAACTACAGATATATACATTTTACCCTCTCACGTGACTTTACCAGCACTTGTTGTTGCAGACTGCCCTGCCTTATGCATGTATTTAGAAGCATGTGATCCAAGAAGAGCTGTTCTAAACCAGCCTCTCTCTCTCTCACACCAGGCTGTACATTCCTGCAGCTTACGTAACCAAGTGTAAGGAAATCAGAGCATGGTCCCTATTCCCTTTGTTTGTTTTCTGCACATATTGATAATAATAGTAATGCAGGTTTGTGCGTATTGTGCCGGTTTATGTAAGTGAAGTAACACTTAATAGTAAGGTTTGCAGCCAAGTGGTTCAGATCCTGTACAGACAAAAACAGAATGGCTTTGTGTGTTGTCTCAATCAGGACTCTTGTTTACTTGAGTTGGTATAGCCTGTTGTCTATTAGAAAGATGACAAATGCCAATGCCATTTAAGTCATTGCTCATTTTTGCTCGTTGTCTTTGTGAAACGGTATGCTATGGTGATTCAGAAGTTTAGGAGGACTAACTTACTACCGTTCAGTGCATCTGTTCACATTATTTTGAAATATGAACATCAGGCTACACATCAGAGCAGATGGTGGAGCAGTGCTGCTTTGGCACCAGCAGCAGTGGTATGAATGGGGCGGTTACTTCATGTGTCAGCCTGCGGAGGGCGTGTCTGCTGTCACTCTTCAGTGGACAGTGTAGGCTGAAAATGTCTTTTTAATACGATGAGCAGGTGTCAGCCCCTAACTTTAACCTCTTGAGTGTCATTAGCAACCTCCTTGTTAATGCCCACTTCTCCTACCATCCTACTGAAGAAAATGTGAGTGTAGGCAATGATTAGCTGCTTCTTCTGCCACTTTCTGGCTGTTTTTGCAAAATGCGTCTGCCACCAGGCTGCCTCAGCGGTTGTGTGCCAGTCGCAGCCAGACATGTCTCCTTCTCTGGCTGCGACTGGTACAAGATGTTACCAGGGTAAATACCACACACACCAAGCTGGAGTACATTCTGTCAGATGTAAGCGGAGTCGGGCCCAGGGGCCAAATTCCGCCCTTGAGCCCACTGTACTGGTCTTCTGGCCCTCAAGCAGACCATGAGGGCCAGAAGACCAGACGTACAGTAAAGTAAAAACTTAAAACATTGTAATACTGAGAACCCCCAGATTTCCTCTATAAGTCTAGATAATGAAAAAAAAGTGTTAGTCATGTGGAAGCCTTTATTTAAGCTTGTTAGTTCCATTGAGATCTGATATCTTGCAATGATGCCATCTTTACCAATACAAACCCCACATTAGGAACAATATGCTGCAAATCGTCATCTGAGTGAAGATTACGCTGACTCTGCTTCATGTTATAAGCAAGCAGTCTTCCCAGGTTGCATTGTAAATAAAAACAAATTTGCCTACACCTGATATACTAGGTTATCAATATCACTGTTCCTCACGTGGATTACCTTTAACAAAGTAGAAAAGGAATAACTTAATGTCTAGTCAGTGCCCATAATGTTATGCTTCATTGATGTATTGTTTAATAACACATATTTAGTTGGACAATAGCTTCTCATTACTCATTCCATCACTGTGGCCAAGCCCAGGGACATTCCTGGTTTAAAATAAATAAAAGTACGTTGGTGTGAAGGAAAGCTGGAGGTGTGTTTGCCAAGTCATTAGGATGAGCTATTAAGCCGTATAATCATGCTGAAAAAGAGGCGGAATGAGCTTTTTAGTGACACCGCAGTGCCTCCAGTCCAGTGTGGCTTGTTGTCTTTTACTAACCTTTTATAGTGGGTTAGGGATGATTATAATCACACCGACGGAGGGACCTGACCGCCTCCTCTTTACCCTGAACGGCCTCTTTCTTCTGGATTTAGCCAAACCACTGGACAGGATAATTACATAGCGAGAAACATGCACCTTGTCTGGGCTGATGCTGACATGGATTTGAGCAGCACGCTAAACAACAAATGTACTGTAATGACAATATTACCAGCTGCATAATATGAAATACTAAAGCAAGTTCAGAATGGCTAATTGGCTATATATTCTTTTTGCAATTGTCAAATTGGACTCTTCAAACAAGGCCAAGTTTTAAAAGAACAAGTCATCAATGATATGTAGATAATAGGGCTGGGCGATATGGCCTAAAATCTATATCATGATATGAAAAAATAAATATCACGATAACGATATATTTGACGATATAATTAACAATGGACAAATTACTTCAAAATCCCAGCCTCACGCCTATTGGGAAGATTATCCATCCATCCATCCATCCATCCATCCATCCTCTTCCACTTGTCCGTTGCCGGGTCATGGGGCAACTGTTGGAGCTGCTCCAGCCCCTATGGCTCCTCCTGCAGGTGGTGGGTCCACAGAAGGACGGCCTCAAGGTTCTAACCGGGCCTGTTGGTCTCTCATAAGGGGCTTCTGAACCGCTCTTTGTCTGACCCGTCACCTAGGACCTGTTTGCCCTGGGACACCCTACCAGGGGCACGAAGCCCCCGACAACAGAGCTCCAGGATCATTCAGGTGCTCAAACCCCTCCACCACGTTAGGGTGAAGGTTCCAGGAGGGCATACTAATTTCCTCGCAAATATGATCTACTTACTTCATTTCATTTTACTTTTTAAGCACCTGTCCCCGTGTTCTACAGTCAGTGTTTATGCTGCTCTGATGGAGTGTAACATGAATTATATTGTGTCCACGACGATATAAAAATTTACAACGATATAAAAATTATATCGCGATAACGATATGCGATACGATATGGCCCACCCCTAGTAGATAATAAGTAATCAAATACATGACTAATAAATAGCAGCTATATTGTGAGCTGCACATTTAAGTCTGGAAAAGACTTCTTAAAAAAACGAATAGTGACATGATGAAGTATGAGCTCACTTAGTCACCTCTGCTGTGATAAGCTGCAGGCCATTGATTACTTCCAGGCAATTTAGCTGCTATCAGTGTTCTGGCCTGTGTACTCTCAAATGTGGTGCAAACAATGCCACAGCATCATCTGTCACACAAGGATTAGATATAAATAATGGAAAGCAATACAACCGTGAATTTGCGTTTATTCTGTTGTTTCGAAATTCCTCATCTATCATGTCATTGTAACGGGAAACTGTTCGAAGCAAAATGTTGGGGTAGTCTTAGTCTAAAAGCTGCAAATAATCCCTATGATATTCTTGGAATCTATGTGGCGCTTGAGGGCGGGGCTCAGTCTCCACGTCGCAAGTGAACAATCTCCAAATTGGGAGATGATTATTACTTTTTTTTTTTTTTTGTCTTGTCAAATATTGCCCGCCCCTAGCAGAACACCGTAAGAAGGCAAATGTGGTTTACATGTTTAACATCCAAGTATTGTAGGAGTTGGTGGCTACGCTTGAATTAATGTTCTAATTATGTAATTAAATATGAATGCATGTGTGATTTTACTATCAACATAGCCCTTTTTGTTTCATAAAAATCAAGATTGAATAAACAACTGACCATAATCAATGTATTTAGGAGTTGATAACATTTTCATAATTGGTAAATTGAATGAACTGCTATCTGGTGGTTATGTATGACTTTTTATTTGTTAGTTCTGCCTGTAGGTGCATTTGTATTGCTTTAAACAGCAGTATTAGTAAGTGTTTGTAATAAGTCTTGTATTACCTCCTTGCCATAAAGGTTACAGATTTTCTCTCAATTCTCACTTTTGTTTCTTGCCCTGGGCTGCTAAGCTGGTGTAAATTCTCACATGCTGCGGCCAGGAATTTGACTGTGCCAGTCATGTGCTGTAACACAGGCTTTTTGAAGCTTGTACCTTTTGATACTGGACTCTGTGTGATTTTTTTTTTTTTTTTTTTTCTAACTTGTTCTGGAAATCCTTATGCCTCCTGACCACGTAACCTTTCGTGTGGGCTGAGGCTATTGATAGTCGGACTCAATTTTTGAAATGTTTGTTGTAATTCAACTTTTGGTTTTGGTTTAGTTACTGATCTTGTTTAGCCTTTGCTTGTCAAGTCCTACTTTAGACCTGATTTGATTTATGTAGTTTGATCATTGGGATTTTGAACATAAGTCTTAAGTGGCACAGATCCCACTGGTGGTACATGGGACGCAAGTGGGTGGTACTGTACATCGATGGTTCTTTGTACTGTATGATTTAACCTTTTGGAGGTCCAAGTTGATTGCAAAGAAATGTACAGCAGTATTATTTCATTATCTTGTATCTTTTTTGAGATGGTGGTCTGTGCCTAAAGTTGGAGGAATATATAGTTCTATATGTACCCATTTATTTTCTTTTTTTTCTAATACGCCTCTTGAGGACAGGAACAGACTGCTGTTTCTACCCCTGTGTCTGGCTTGGACAGTTGCTATGGTTACCCACCCACGAGATCCAGCGATACGTTGGACCATAGATGAACCAGGGGCTGCTAGGGCGAGGGATAATGATGTGACTTTTTCTTCTTATCTCGTTCACCCACACAACAAACAAGAGATGGTAGCAATGGCGGCAACTAAACCTAACTAAACTTTTTGGACGGCAGGGTTCCTCATCTTGAATCTTCATGCGTTTCAGAACAGGTTTGTAGAGGTTTTGACCGTTTGGGCGCCAAAGTCACAAAAATGCAACCAGTGATTTTACTGAAAACAATGGGTTCACGTACAAATGTGTTTCTTCCTGAACTCCATCAGAGGTTTATCAATAGCTCTACCCACACAACACAATCCACTTTAGTGTCAGAGTAAGGACTGGTTAATTTTATAGATGTTATATATAGATGTCCAAAAATGTGTTTAATCTGGTGCCCAAAGGGTTAAAACTGCAGGGTTTTCTTTCTTTCTTTCATTCTTTCTATAATTGGACCACATCTTTGATTATTTGTTGTTTTCATGGACATTGTCTAACCATTGTAGTTGCAGAATTTGCTACATTTGAATGTTTGAACAACCATTCAAATTGCAAAAAATCAGTTTGGCTGTGATTAATTGTGCTACAATGCACTGATTTTTTTTATTTGGACTTTTTTTATTCCTGGTGGATGCAGTTCAGTCTTTGCCAATGTTGGTTTACAGTGCCAGTAATCTTTGCATAAATACAATTGTACGATTGTTTTTGCAACCTTTGTTACTGCCAGAGCTTATGTGACTTTGGCGCCCAAACGGTCAAAACCTCTACAAACCTTTTCTGAAACGCATGAAGATTCAAGATGAGGAACCCTGCCGTCCAGAAAGTTTAGTTAGGTTTAGTTGCCGCCATTGCTACCATCTCTTGTTTGTTGTGTGAGAAGACGATTGCCAAGGATTTGTCGATAGTGTGACTTGTGCTCAAAAGCAACAAATAATCTTTTATGGAGCAGTAATGTTTGCTCTGACACTATGGCTGTCTCACTATTATTGACACAGTTCTAAACCCTTGGGATTTCTCAATGAGTTCTTACTTTGATGGCCCATACAATACATGATTAAAAGAAGACTAATGGAGCTATACATTTGGGTTTCAGGCGACATCACAGCGTTCTAAAGGCCTGTAATATTTATACAGGTGGGGGGGCAAGTAAAACGATTTTGTTTTTGAGGAGCTTTTTTGTTGTTGCACAGAGCGATCATGGACCCAGTCACTGATATTAATTATCCTTTTTGCAATTCATACATTTTCTTTTTAGATACTACTTGTGAAAGTGTAATGCATTTAACAGGCACAACTGGCTCCTGCCCCCCACATGGCAGTGTGACATCAACACGTTCTAGAACCTGAAAACAACCAATACAGTAAAAGACAGCAGAAGAGGACTCTTAGAAACCTTTTCAAGATTGCTGGTTCATAGTTAAATATGAATTTCTTGATGGAAAGATTATGTACCCATGTGTAATGCTGCTTTGATAATTGGGATGGAGGTCTACATAGAAACAATTACTAATAGTCTTGAGCCAACCATACTTAATTGAAATTTAGCATTCTATTTTCTTTACTTGGTCTGCCAAAAATTCCAATAATTTCTGGTCTGCTCTATCTATTCTCCTTCAGTCTATGAATAAAACATACATGCCGTTTTGAGTTTTCATCAGTATCTCGTAATATTCCTGACCTGTCTCGTTGGATTAGTATTAGACATTCGAGACCGGCTCTAAATGTGATGTCCCATAGACTTCCTCCGTCTGTCTGTCTGTCTGTCTGTCTGCTAAATGCACAAGTTTACTCTTTCACTCTTCTGGCTCCTTTTCCCTCTGGGCTGTGTCTCCAGTGAATTCACCTGGGGTTATCTCTGCTAAATTTAGATTCTCAATTATGAGCAATTACTGTCAGGACTTGGGGGCCACATCCGACTGCAAAATCAGGGAATGTGGAGAAAGATGTACTCGAAAGTTGGCACAATATTCGGAGGTCCTGAATGCAATTACAGATTTCTGTAATTACATTTACTATAAATATTAGCTAATGAACGCTACAATTGAAAACCATAATTGGCATGATAGGACTGGAGCTGCTCTAAAACGAAAGTACAATCTCATTCCAAACATGACGTGTCACACTTTTGATGAGTCATGGAGCCGGTCATGTGCGATGTGTGCACACCGATCACCTGCCTGTCTCTGCAGGTTTAGACAAAGCCCCCAAAGTCTCAAACGCTAACCAAGGAGTTTGTTACCAGAATGACAAATAAAATATATACCAACTAATTGCTGAATCACATGGAGCTGAAATACATTTGTTTATAAAAAAAAAAAAATCCCAGGTGGACATAGTGCATTTCGTTGCAACCTTTAGTTAAATTTGCAAATTGCGATTTCATTCAGATTGGGAAATCCGCCAGCCTCAAGCCCTACACACATGACAGACGCATAGTGGTTGTGTCAGATGATGTGTTGAAATCTTTTTAATCTGACTGTGAATATAGTGCGTCATCATGAGTGATTCAACATGCCTATTTAAATCCTCTTTTTGGCTTCACTTCCTCATCCAGCACGCCTCAGTGCTCAAGATCTACCGATATGACATGATGGGTGACATATTTGTCTGGCATTTCTTTTACGGCATTCAGAGTTATGTTTGCAAAAGAGCGGCTGACTTATTATTATAATTTTTTTTTACGCAGTGCACAGGTCATTTTACATAACCTTGTCCCAAGCCAAAAGTCTAAACTTTAAACGCACGAGACCGAAGCCAACTCAGCAAATAGCACCTACACATTACTCTACTGCCTGATGAAGCTAAAAGGACAAACAAGTGAAAATTACACCCTCAGCTACATTTTGCGGGACTGGCATGACTGCATTCCCACATTGCATCACTGGATGTGCCACCTGCAAAAAGCGAGGGTGCAGAGCAGGTTTACTACTGACGACAAAAAGATCATATTCACACAAATGTCATTTTATTATTTGTTCTGTACTTAATTAATAGAGGGCTAAGGGGTAACGATATCTTTTTAAAAAAATTTTTTTGAAGGCATATCCTTGAATTTTGGTTGAAGAATATTTAGATCAGACAGCCCTTTTAGATATGCTACATACTGGTTTTAGGATCTGGCAACCCAAAATATGGGCTCATACTGCAATAAAAAATGTGTACGTACTAATATAAAATGTTTCGTAATTGTTACAGTTGCTATCAGTGACTCCATATCTGGGGGCATAGATAGGTTATTGTGCATGTAATATTAAATGAAATACCCTACCTATACAAATCTAGTAAAGGTGACCAATTTTTCCACTTTTCATACCTGCTTGGGGCGGCTTTATTGCAATGGTGCGTTTTTGTGAGAATCAAGAGGGTGACCGTTTTCATCCTGCCTGAGCACATATTGTCCTTGTGTCGCTTAGGGAAGCACTTATCTCCCATTTGCCCTTTCCAGTCGTAATGTGACTGTAGCGACTGGTTCACTGTGGCTGCTCCCCCTGAGTCCTGGAAAAATGAAGCCGCTGAAAGAGTGCTGGTATGTCATCTAGACCACAGAGTAGCATCTCATAAAATGTTTGACATACCATAATGCCAGATCAAGATCAAATCTCTAAAATATCATGTGTAAGCTAAATTATTATTCAAATATTTTTATTGCTTTTAAATGTAAGAACAATGAACACAAATGACAATAAAACAGCAGTCGGTGCTCACAAAAAAAGACAAAGACGGATGAAACAAAGTGGAAATGTCAAATAATTGAGCATAAGTGATATTGTTAGTAATGATGTGTGTAAACTATATGATCTGATGAGCCTGCCAGCCAGCTTCAAATTGTATGAGAATGACCATTTAATATGTGGAAATAACAATTTTTTTATAAACATTGACCCCCTTAATATTTCTAGGTCTGTACTCTGGCTTTCAAAAGATCACATTTTCTTGGAAAAATGGAACGGCACCCTGAATTTTGTCTCTCTACAGGTCAGGAGAGGTTTGGGAACATGACTAGAGTTTACTACAAAGAGGCTGTTGGCGCATTCGTGGTCTTCGACATCACCAGAGGCTCCACATTTGAAGCTGTGTCCAAATGGAAGCACGATTTGGACAGCAAGGTGAAACTGGCCAACGGGAATCCCATCCCATCTGTGCTGCTGGCCAACAAATGTGACCAGAAGAAGGAGAGCACCAACAACACGCCGCTAATGGACAATTTCTGCAAAGAGACCGGCTTTCTGGGCTGGTTTGAGACTTCCGCCAAGGTGAGCAATTTGCCATGAGACCGGTGTTGAAAGGCTATCCCGGAGCATGAAATAACGAGTTCAAGTTTAGCCTGCTTAGAGAATCTTGCGTCACAGGCTGTAATTCTTTAAGTTGAGTCACACGAGTAGTGAGTGAATGAAATCTTGTTTTGCTCTGTAAGATGACTGTCATTTAGTTACAATTTACATGCCTTCAAGTAGGCATTAAGAGAGTTTTAAGTTCATAAGACCAAATAAGATCAAAACAATTATCAACAGGTAATTATTGATAAAGACTCATGATCCACTTTTGGGTCTCAAATGACCTGTCGCGAGCCACTGCCATGGCTTTGGCTGGGTAAAGAGTTTTTGTTTTCTTTCTTGGAGGGCAGTCAGATGCAAGTGGTACTTGTCATATACTCCATGTTGATTTAACCTCTAGATTTTCGCTTTCCCTCAAAGTAACCAAACCGGTTCTTAGGTTTCTTACCTTGCTCAAGATTGTAAGTTTACAAATTTACAAAAATACCATGCGAGTTTGTAAAGAAACAAAACAAAAAGCATCCAATCCAAGTCTGCATTACTTACGGCATTCATTGCACCATAAATTGGTGTTATATGGTGCGATTAATATATATATATATATATATATATATATATATATATATATATATATATATATATATATATATATATATATATATATATATATATATATATATATATATATATATATATATATATATATATATATATATAATTATAGTTTATGGCCACATGTGCTATGCGTTACAAGGGAAATACAACCTTATACTGGGGCCTCTCCTCAATACTGTAAAGAGATTTTATTTTATTTTTGCAGTGTTTGCAAATGCAAACTCATGCACATGTTAAGGTCACATGTGGATAGGATGAAAGTTAACAGTGCTCCGTTTGAAGAGGACTGGGATTTATTTTCTATTTCTGTGACCATTTGCTGAATGTGTTTCCTCCTGGAACAACTGCATAATGACATTACATTAAACGTTATCCTCAAGTATGAAATGATTGTTTTACTCCCACTTCAACCTTGAGAAACCACTGCTATAGATCTTCTGGTAAATAGAAGTAGCATGTAATAGCAAATCTGGTACAAATCATCATTTCGTAAGACTAATGTTTTTTGCATGTTGTCCCTGTCAAATAAACTAAACTAAATTAGAAGTAAACTATAAAACTTTATACATTTTTGACTATAATGAACGATGATTTGGTCCCACTTTGAGAGGCACAATAATGATAATCCCTGTTTATGACATGCCACTTTACATGGAAATTATTTTGGCATTTTCCAACTCAGCTTTTATTTATTGGTAACCCCTCTCTCCCCCTCACAGGACAACGTCAACGTGGATGAAGCGGCCCGGTTCCTGGTGGAGAATATCTTGGCTAATGACAAAGGCTTGCCCTACGAGGAGAGCAACGGAGACCGGATTAAACTGGACCAGGAGACTGTGGCTGCTGAGAGCAAATCGGGCTGCTGTTGACATTCATTTTATTCACACTCGACCAGTGCCCCCCACCACAACACCCCCACCCCAGAGAACACGAGGAGCTGAAAACAATGTGCTTTCTGCTCCTTCACTCTCTGCGGTCTCCGTACTATAATCTCTTTTGAACTTCAACGATAGTAGGTCACAAGGCAGTGGTTTTGTCTCAAATCTCTGTAACTCCAAACAAAGTTATTAAGATTTGAACTACTTGGGTGCTAACTAAAGCCCTGCACTGGACTTACTACTTACAAACGTGGGTCATATAGCAACACAACAGGTGAAAACAATGTCTAAAATGGGACTTGTTTTTTTTTTTTGCTCTCGTCCCTTGTATTCAGCTAGCCTGCCTAACGCCAGACTGAAATAACAAGTGATATTTAGTCTGGGGACCACCAATTAGTTTTCTTGTAGGAGAGGTGTGGTTTAGGATTGTCCATAGCCGTTTATTGGGCTACGGATGTCTATCATATGCGTCTACACGTAGCCATAGTCAATCGTATCCGATGACGTGTGACGTATCCGCTGTAAACCTTCGAGCCAAACTATTTAGAACACGGTCTGAAGCTTGATCGAAAGATGGCGTCGCGTCTGCTGCTGTCATCTTGGATCCGTAAACAAACGTTTATTTTTTTATTCCGTAAACAAACTACAAGCTTCCGTATGTCGAATAGTGTGTCATCATCTTACTGTCCCCCCTCGTTCTGTGATTGGTCCCCAAATCCATGCGAAGATTTTGGCCATGGTCCCCAGGCTGCTATGAAGTTCGAAATGATTCGCGCGCACACAGCAGTCTGGCGTTAGCCGGGCTAGTATTCAGCTGTTTTCTGAACAAATCTCAATGGGAATTGCCGTTCAGCGTTATTTAAATGTTTCAGTGATGCTGAGTATTTTGTATAGAACTAAAATACCATATTTTTAAAGGGTGTATCATACATTTGGGTACCACTGTGCCAGGTTGTCATTGACTTGAACATACACAATAGGAAAGAATAGTGCTTTCTATACCAGTATGAAAATATGAGGACATCTGGTGTGTTTTTATATTTTGTTTTGTTCTTGCATTATGTAATGTAAAAAAAAATAAGAAGAAACGCACTGTGTTGTACATAAGGATTAGAATCTGTTTTTTGATTAGATATGAAGGATTTATTTCAAATTGGGTGAGACAGAGATTACAAATGAACATATAAAGCTACGTGTGGAAAGAAAATAAACGTTTTAGCATAATTTGTGTTTGTCTTGTTGCTCGACTTTGTCATTGAGTAATGGCTGTAAACATATTTTAAAAGTACAATGCGATTAGGTGGTTTAGTAGGCTTATACATTACTGTTGTGCTTTTTTTTTTTAGCATGAGTAATAAGCACAACTCTGCTGGTGTGTGAAATGGACGGTGCCATGTGACTCCACTCAAGGAACTGCAATAGTCATCAGACTCTGACTGCCTCATTGTTATGGAGCTGTGACATTTCAGTTTTATCAGTTACAAACTTTAATGAAAGTAATTATGGAGAGTAATCTTCATAGCTATTGTGTATGGTAGCTATTAGTTCTGCACATTCAGTTTGCATTCTTTAATCAATTCCTTTATCAAATGAGTATGAATTTAACTGTTCGAATGTTATTTGTTTGATCGGGGACAATGCACAAAATACATGAGTCTCAAAAAGAAGAGATGCCATGTGCTAGGTTATAGCAAAGAAAAAAGAGTACATTTCCTGGATGGGTTAATGTTATACATACAGTAATCACCAGCTTGACGTCATGGTACATTGCATTTTATTTAAGACCTTAAAGTCAAAAATAAAAAACAGGGAACAGTTGGATGATTGGATAATGTGTTTATGTGTCCTTTCTGTGGGTTTTCTTAGATTGTCTTGTGTCTTCTTTTAAGGACAATGATTGTTAATGATCATGTGTGTGTCTTTGAAATCTGAATAATAAATAGAGACAGTTTGTTGAAAAATCCCTCTGAAATAGCCTACCTATCAAACCCTGAACATATTAAGCACATGACTGGAAAACCTGGTACCTAAAGTGGAGACTTTGCCACCTTTGAGAAAATTACCCTGGAAGTTACCATTTAGATATCAATCAATGAGGAAGTGCTTGTGAAGATTAGGGAGGGTTTTTTTCCAGGTGGAATTCAACTTGTATAAGAGAGAGTAACAGTCTTATTAACACTTTTAAGAATCTTGAGAGCTTTGTGCAAAATGAGGCCTAGTCTATAGTCTGGACATGGACATTTCATGTAAATAAAACATAGGTTAAAATAGATTATAAAATGGTCATTTATACCACACGGAGCTACACGCGGTGGCTCTAGAGGCCCGCCCCCTTCGCTGCTTAGCAACGGGAAAACTTTCAGCAACAGAAGAGCGGATCACGCATTCTCCACATGAGCATCTATTCCTTTTTTCACTGTTGTAAGCGGGAAAAAAATGTCAAGAACAAAAGGGAAAAAAGAAACTTCGTCCAGTAAACTGTCTGTGACTGGGCAGGCTAAAATGTGAGTTAATATAACTATAAGTGTCATTTAAAGATGCTCTAGCTAGCGCTTCAGCAAGTAGCCACCGCTGGGTATGTTGTTTGTTGTGTTTAGTGGCGGGTCCGTTGCTGCATCCACGGAGAGCATTGGAAATGTGCCATGGAGGAGCAACTTTCCCATTTGGCCAGAGTGGAACGAATCAGAAATCAACTTGGAAAAATGGGACTTAACTAAAAGCGAGGTTGGGAAACCTACGAGAAGCTCAAATGCTAAAATGCATAGTGCCCCGGTAACCCAAATCAAAACTTACATGTTGTCTTTGTCATTCTGTTATCGCCTTTGTTATTGAGTGTATGTGTGTGTGTGTGTTTTTTTAATGGACATATTTAAAGTCGTTCTTTGAAAACCCTGATGGTAAAGTTCCCCTGCCTGCGGTTCTTAAAGTGCACTCATGGAAGAGACCCACTGAGTTCATTACCAAGGTAAATCAAAAGCATTGTACCATCTAATCCAGTTACAAAAGCCATTGTCAACAGGTCATTCCTGGCCTCTCTGAAATTATGTTCTGCATTTTCATAATGCATTTTTTCCTATATACGTATATGTTTTTTATTTATTTATATATATATATATATATATATATATATATATATATTTCTGCATTTTTTATCTGTTTCTAACATGCACAATGGCCTGAGGAGCTCTCGCTTTATTCTGACTTTTAATTTGCTGTTGATTAGTAAGAGTCTAGAAATGTCACCTGCCTACAGAATATTTGTGGTTTTGGGTCCCTTAATCCTATACTTAACAGTTATGCTTTCACTGACTACATATAATGTTTTCTTTTAGACTCCAACTGTGGTTGAAAATCACAGTACCTTTGACCTTCTCTCCTTCAATGACCATCTGATGTGCAGTGAGGTGGGCTTGTATTTATTAAGATCCCGCTGGCGTCTCGTCAACCACATTGATTAACACTTGTGTTGTATAATTCAGTTAGCTGAGTGAGTGTCACAGATAAATGACAGTGTGTAATTCAATGCTTTTTGAATGAATGGATGAGAAGTCTGATTGATGCAGTGACTGGATGGTAGTCGCACTCATAATGACACCTTTTCTGTTTTGAAGCTGATGAGATGGATCATCAGTGAGATTTACATACTTTGGACACACTGCATGAGTGTATGGCCAGATCAGAGCCCATGGAAGCCCTGGGAGCACATCTATTCACTCTGCAAGGTCACGAATGGTCATGTACCACTCTACAATAGCTATGGCAAATACGTGGTCAAACTCTACTGGATGGTAAGCCACTCTTCCTTCTCTTTCAACATACTTTTGGAGTTTAGACATTTCTATGCCGATTTAACTTGCCCAGTCATTATCAATGAGCTGTTTGGTCTTGTATCACAAACACACATGACAATGAGCTACTTCTGTTTGAGCTACAGTTTGTGTTATTATGTCCCAAGATTTTTGCTGATAAGGACCAATATCTTAAATATTTTCTATTAGTTAAACAGTATGGCATGTGCTGAATCTTAAGCTTGTGTGTACTGTTATATGGTGAGTGTGCCGTTGAATACCTTTATGAAAGCCTGGATAAATGAAGTGGTTTGAGACATGTTATACTGTCATTGAGTAGAAAACCTCCTCGATCCCCATAGATTACAATCAATGACACCAGGCAATTTTCTGACTTCAGAACAGAGACAGCAGAGGAGTAGTGAACAGACTGAGGGCAGGAGGGGGAAGGGATGAGAAATCCTTATCCAGTGAGAGCTCAAATCATACAGCCTCAGTCTGGCACTTCCACTGCTGCGCCCCAAAGAGCTAAGACTTCATGTGTATCCTGATGAATAGATAAGGCTTATCTCGAGTCAGCTGCTTTTTAGTGAACAAAGCTCAGACTGGATAGATGCATCTGTTGGTCTGTCAGGAGTAAAAACTATGTTTTGGTTCAGTTCCTAGTAAGGCAGCCCGCTTCATCGTAATTGGACCAATATCGCAATTTGAATGGTTGCAATTAGCAAATACAATATCCTCTGCAAACAACACATTAACCTGTCTTTGTTGGGGGGTCTTGTTATCTATCAATCCTGCAAGCCAATCATTTTTTTGTTTTCTTTTTAACCTTTACTAGCATGTTCTGAAATGCATTTACATGCATTTCGGCATGCATTAGTGCATTAGTTTCTCTTTTGAGATATTAATGCTCCTGGATTAAAAATGTCCACGGTGGACTGAACCTCGATTTTAAACACAGATGACAAATCTACACAAACAGAAATTAGATATTTTTCCCAAATCACGTTGCCCTCACACAATGCACTAATATGTCAAAAATGTTTATAGTTTTGGTCCTATTAAGGAACATTTCCAATAAACCAGGATTTTCATCTTGAAAATGTCACATGACAGAACTGTAATCAACCATCATCCTCATGCCAACTATAGCACGCTAACAGATGGTTGTTGAAATGGCACTAAGCACTAACCCCCAACCCCCTTTGTGCTTCTTGCCAATAAGCTTTGTCCTTTTGATCCTTTATTGTTTCTCCATCTTTTATTTCGATCTAAACCCCATCATATTGATCTTGTGATCTTCATCTATGCCTCCTTCTCCCAGAACATGTCCTTTGAGTTTTACCTGTCAAGCAAACAGCCCCAGCTCTCCAAATATAACGCTTTGACAACTTACTGGCTCACGAGAAATAGACACTTGAGCTTCCATAGCATGAGTGCATTTAGTTTGGTGGGTAAGCAACATCACACGAGATTATTCCCTGCTAGTACTGCAGTGTGTCATCGCTGTTAATTGACCACGGCAGACTGAGCATATGACCACTTGCATCACACAGGGCTTTAGTAGGCTCAAATATTTGGAGTTATCTAATGCAGAGACATGTATAAGGAATTTAATATTATTTCTATTAAGTCTGAAACGTATGATTCTTTAAAATAATTGGTTCTTTGCTGTTTTTAATGCATTATTGCATGGTAATCCATATGCAACATTTGTTCATCAGACTGTTTTGTAATAAAATAAAATGCTGAAAAGAAGATATCTGAATCTGATCCCAACATACGAGCACCAGGATTCAGCATGTCATTACTCTGTGATGACCTTCCAAAGAGAAAGAACCAAACAGTTGGGCATTATAACCAATTTTTTTATGCAATATTCATCAATGCTGCCCATTGTGGTGTTTGTGCTTCCTGTCATGTGATCTCCAGCTGATGAGAGCACAGCTGACTACAATTAACCCCATCAGCTGAGGATAAATCTAGTTACAAGTGCGGTTACATGTGCCACATTGATCTCACACCACTTTCTTGTACATGTTGTTGCTAAATCTAGTTATTCTGCAGAAGTCCCCATGCCCCTATTGCTTTAACCTCTTAACCCTCCCGCCTGAACCGAGCACATTTTCTCCAGGTCGGCTTTACCCAAATCTAGAGCTTCTTGGAAAAATTGTGTCAAAACAGTGACAAAAACGAGAAGACAACGAGGATGAAAAAGCACCAAAAACACAAATAAATTGTGATGAAAAAGCAACATAAGAAAGAGCACGAAACAGCGACAAAAAAGTGATGGAAAACGGACAAAATCACGACGGAAAAAAAAGCCAAAAAAGCTATGAACAAAAGCAACTAAAGACAAAAAAATCTATGAAAACATGACAAAAAAGCGTCAAAAATGTGATTATACAACGCGGTGGCATTGTGACAAAAAAGTCACAATCAGTTTTGTAGGTCTGTGGCGTTACTCTGGTCTATAGGCGGAGAAAATGCGCTCGGTTAAGGCGAGGGGTAAGAGGTTAAGCTGTGTTTGCAAAAATGTATAATCAGATGGAGGACCTCAGTGAATTTGCGCCTAATATTGCCATGACAATAATTTGCCGATATGTTGTGCAGCCTTGCTCGCATTGCTCCAGGGTATTTGGTGCCAAAATCTTGCAAATCAGTTGGAGACATTTGAACCATGCAAAGTTGTAAGATATTTCCATAAATTGTCTAAAAATCCAATATAAAAAGACACAAAAGCAACAAAAATGCCATTATCCCGTTTTTGATTTTTCACTGATTTCTTTTTCTTTCCCAGGGCTGTTGGAGGAAGGTAACGGTGGATGATTTAATGCCTTTTGATGAAAGCAACAAACTGCTGCTCCCTGCCTCCACATGTTCGTCAGAGCTGTGGCCAATGCTGCTATCCAAAGCCCTGATTAAACTGGCCAACACAAAGTAAGCACAAAAGAAATCACATGCAAACAAATCTAAAAATATTTCCACGGCGTACAGCATCGTCCATTCCTGAAACACTACCTTGTAATCTCCTCGACGACATGATCTGGTCATGTGTCTATTGCCTGAGCACCCCGCAGAGTCCACTTTGCTGACTTGCTTAAACCTGCGCCTGACCTGATGTCCACAAGGCTGTTGACAGACAGGGAGTGTGCCTGTCTGTGATGGGGCAACATGGCGTGTGTAAAGGTGGCTGTTCCTGGGGCTGAGACATTAATGTTTCATCCCCAGACAGGAGACAAAGGAGCCCCTCCTAATAAATCATTCAGTGGCCGTCGTCAAAATTCTTCACACAGAGCTAACTTTGCCCAGGTGTTTTGAATGTGTTTGCTGCTTTACAGTTTTTCTCCATTGGTTTGGCTCATTTCTTGAAACAGAAATTACATTCTCAAAACAACATGGACAAGTCTCCAAACCACTTGGCAATTGTTCACAACAGAATTTAATTTCTAATTAATTTCATCAAATTGCAAATGCCATGTCCATGTCTCAGTACATCTTGCAAATGCTTAAGTACATGTAGCCTACAATAAGCTCATCGGCGTCATTTCATTGTATAAGTCATCACATGCACAATAGTCTGTACAATTGTCAAAATTAGTCAAGAACACAATACCATGAATACCATATATGAATCCCTTGTAACATTTGATACATTTATTACAGCAATTAAACCTGATTTTATGGTGTTGTAGAATACATGTATTTTTGCCACCTCAGAGTATGTTGCAAACACAGCAAAACACAGACCTTTCTGTATCGTCTTCACCTAAAGTTTTATTGAGCAATGGATGATAGAAGTCTAATCTAAATTGGTGCAATTTATCTTGGGGGTGGCTGCCCCTGCTTCACTTTGTCACCACTCAATGCTGTATATGGGTGTGAAATGTGAATATAATTACATTCTTTGAACAATGTGAATACACTGGAGGGACTGTGAGAGCTAGAGCCAGTTTGGGCCAAGACAAACAAAAAAATCACTGTTTTAACAGGAAAAATCAGGTACCCCAACTTTAACAGTGAAACTAGAACTTGACTAAGGAAGCACTATAGGCTGCATATAATGTTCATTGTTTTTGTTTGTGTGTTATGTTACAGTATGTTATGCTGAATACATCTTCTTTTTACTCTGATGTATGGAAGTTACTTTATTTGTGTGAATGTTAATGGTTACACATTTCTTTGTTGTTTTTTTCAGTTTTATACACAATTGTATTCTGTTAGCTAGACCAAAAAAAATTACAGTAACCATTGACAATGACGAAGCATTTTGGGGGCACTGACTGTTTAAATGAGAAGGAAATTTAGTTTTCACACATGAGTGAACTGTTTTGGGAGCGGTATGAGCTTTTGCAGGTGAACCATGGTGTTGTGCCGAACCATCCACGTTATTTTGGCAAAAGCACCAAGCATGTTGAGAACGATATGATGAGAGATATGATGTTTTGCTGAGTGATCTATAGTGTTGTGCTGAACTTAAGACTGTTTTGCCAAATGATCTTAGAGTTATGAGAATGTAAATTCTGTTTCAAGAAATGAGCCAAACCAATGGAGAAAAACTGTAATACTGTCCTTCCATTTTTTGTATGGCATTAGGGTTCGCTGTAGTTCTATCGATTTTACTTCATGAGGTATCTCGACATGCGTACGTTTGTGAAGGATCTCATTTGTCCAGGAAGTATTCATCGTAGTGAAGACAAATGGTCGACTGGACTGGGTTGGTTGAGTTGAGGACGTTTTGCTTCTATACACCGAAGCTGAACGTTTTTCGACACCTATTCTAAAATATTTGACATATTGAACCATAAAACAGATGAATAATGTTAATGTATTCCTTTTCCTTTTATTTCATTTCTTTTGCATTTGTATCACTTGTTTGAGGTGAAACTCCCTTTAACTACAAAAGTGCAGAAATAAAATGTTTCAAGTTGTTCTAATTTATTCAATTTCCCCCCAATTCTCCATATTTTTTCTTTTTCTTTTTTTCTATTTAAAGGACCAACATCATCATAAAATGAATATAACGTTTTTATATTTCTTTTCGGCCCAACTCCTGTGTATAGAAGCGAAACATCCTCAACTCAACCAACCCAGTCCAGTCAACGATTTAGCTTCACTACGACTCGACAGTAAAGCGGTAAAGTTGGACATATCCCAGGGGGACCAATTAAAACCTCTGCAGCCGAACCAAAAAAAAAAAAAGCATGTGACCAGGCAGCACTGTTCTCAAGTTATTATGTTTGAAAGGCCTAATATTATTAACTTAATTTTCATCTGTGAAACTCTCCTGGACTTACTTTAATGCTAACAGAGCATGAATTCCTAAGGCAAAGTCCCAATGTGGTTTCAACATTGGAAAACAATTTTGTTATTTGTTTCTGTCAGTTGCCTAAGAAACAAGACAAACTACTCGAGCTCATTGTTTACAAGCACATGGTTACAACCCTACAATTTCATTCTCAATTAGTAGTGGGCTACATTTGTCAGGATTTTTTATTTGCAATGCAACACGCTGGTTATTAATTATTCTGTCTGAATCTTGCAGTGCCCTTACTGAAATGAGTGGAGAGGTGGGCGAGTTCACCTTCATCCCTGCACTCACCGGATGGGTCCCAGAAATGAATCCCATTAAGTAAGTCTGGCATACGCTGTTATAATGTATAGTGTATTTTCCAGACTATAAGTCACACATTTTTTCATAGTTTGACTGGGGGTGTGACTTTTACTTGTTTGTTATTTTCACACTGACAGCTGCTAAAGGCCGCTCTAGGATTGTGTACCAGTATCTGCTGCTCCTGTACCACTGAAGATTTAAAAAACGGTAATCATGCGGCTTATACTCCAGAGCGACTTTCTTCTTCATTATGCATTTTTTGGCTGGTGCGACTTATAGTCCGGAAAATACGGTCGTTCCTCCATTCGAAAACAACGCATTGCTTTTAACTTTGCCCAGGATTAGCTTTGTTTTTTGACACAATCTGCTCGATGCTCATATTATTCATATTTCCTTCTTCAGTTATACCACAGCTCTATTTCAAGGGGAGTCTGTCATTACCTTCTGCTGCTTGAGTCTACCTGCAAACATTGCAAGCGAGCGTAATGGAAACAGGTAGACAATAGGGTTTGACATGCTGCACGGCGCGGGGAAATCTCAGCTTGTCAGAGATGAATCACTAATGGGGCAGCAGTGTTTTGCCGTGGAGTCGGGAGTGTAATTCTGCGCAGCTCAGCAGGTTAGGCGCTGTTAGCTGGCAGCCTGAGGAATCTATCAACACATGCAGATTCCCCGCACATGTCTCTTTGTGTTACAGATTGATTCACGGACACTCTCACTTGTACCTCACACGATGACCAATGTGTAGGCAGATAGTTACAAAATAGCACTTTTAAATGGTTCAAACTGTTTGCTTTGCCCCCTCCTGGAACCACCACTTTAATGTGGTAGAGGGGTTTGAGCGCCCGAATGATCCTAGGATCTCCCAGGGCAAACAGGTCCTAGGTGACGGGTCAGACAAAGAGCGGTTCAGAAGCCCCTTATGAGAGACCAACAGGCCCGGTTAGAGTCGAGAGGCCGTCCTTCTGTGGACCCACCACCTGCAGGAGGAGCCATAGGGGCTGGTGCAATGTGATTTGGGCACCTCCAACGGCTGCCCCCACGACCCGGCAACGGAAAAGTGGAAGAAAATGGATGGATGCATGTTTGCTTTCCCAACTGTGGCTTTTACCCACAAGTTTCAATCTATAACATTCGAGCTCAACTCCACAATCTTCACCAAATACCCCCAGTCATTGTAACTTGGGCTGCAGATAAGCGGTATCTCCTCTCTCCCACTTACTATAGATCAACAGGCCTGGGGAAAGTGTGGGATTTTCTGCGAGACGCCATTCTCACATTCCGCTACCCAGATGAAAGTGCGGCGGAGTCTAGACCTCCGACGGCAGCCTCATCTGTGGGGAAGAGCTCCAGCCTGAGCAAAGCAAACAGCCAGAATCAGGAGTACGAGAAAAGGAAAGGTCAGTAGTACAAACTCCACAGACCATTATACACATACACACACGCGAGCAAACATAAACTCCAATTATGTGCGCCGCTTGCATGTTTAATTGGGTGCGTCAATTAAATCATGCCACTATTAGGCTATAATCACCCCTTTGCACAAAATGTCACTTGCGCGCTTTTTTAACTCAACATAGTGCTTCAAAATGCTTTTTGTACAGCCTTTACAGGAATTTATATAAACACCCTACAAACGTTTTAATGTATTTTATTTAGGCTAGTTATTTAGGCTACTTACATTTCTGTTGCAGCATTGCTCCCTAAAAGTTATCAAATGGGCTAATAAACCAATAAGAATTTGGATTTTAAATGCGTTAGAATCAGAATCAGAATCAGAATAGATTTTATTTGCCGTTGATTGAGAACAAGTTCACAAGCTAGGAATTTTTCTTGATGCGGACGTGCAACATAAAACATATAACACAGAATTTAGATAAAATTAAGCTATAAAACTTTAAACTATAAGGCTTTAAACTATAAGGCTTTAGGGGGCATGCATAAGGAATATTAATAAATAAGATACAAAATAAAAAGTAAAATATAGTAAGATGACAACAATAGACTTCGAACAACAGTGGGATTATATTTACAGAAAGGGTTAGGAATGAGTTGAACATTGAAAATTTGGGCACCTAACGATCTATCATTATTTGTAAATATTTTTGACAAAATCCTCAGGACCAAAATGTTGATTTTATCCAAATGTATTTTATTTATTTTTATCAGGCAATTTGTGTGTTTATTCATAAACACTGGGGTTTTCCCTCATATCCTACGCATTGGCCTTAACTAATTGAGGTGCAAATTTTTCTCCTAATTCTATTGTGAAAACAAACATATCACTCACTCAGTTAACCTCTTAATCTCCACCTGAACCGAGCACATTTTCTCCAGTTTGGCTTTACCCAAATCTAGAGCTTCTTGGAAAAATTGTGTCAAAACAGTGACAAAAACGAGAAGAAAACGAGGATGAAAAAGCACCAAAAACACAAATAAATTGTGATGAAAAAGCAACATAAGAAAGAGCATAATAAAAGCTTAATAAAAAAGCGGCAGCAAAAACTAGGATGAAAACGCAACTAAAAACGTGAAAAAAACTCGACAAAAAGGCGGGGGAAAAAAGCGATGAAAAAACTACAAAAAGGGACAAAAACGTGACCAAAACACGACAAAAAAAAGCTATGAAAAAGCAACAGAAACCTGAGTGTTTGTTCACTCATGACAAAAATGTGACACAAAAAACGTGCCAAAAACTCAACATACAAGCAACAAAAATGGCAATAAAAAAGCAACCAAAAAATGACAAAACAACAAAGTGATGAAAACAAAACGCATCAAAAATGGGACAAAAACGCGGCGACAACATGACAACAACGTTCCGATCACTTTTGTAGGTTTTAGCTTTCAAATGAGGCGTTACACTGTTCGAGGGGATTTTAGATTTGGGTAAAGCCAAACTGGAGAAAATGCGCTCCGTTCAGGCGAGGGTTAAGGGGTTTTCATTTGTGGTAACGAATGCCATACTTTTTGCCAGTTTTTGTTTCAGTTGCATAGGCTCATCAATTACAGAGATATTATCGACAAACCACATCAAAACATTTGCGTTTGGACGGCTAAAGGCAAATCCCGGAATAGACCCCGATTGAATTTTTCCAGTTCCCAACCCAATAGCGGATTTTGCCGTAAATCTATGGTCAACATTTAATCCCAAACGCCAATAGTGATTGTATACATTCCACACAAAGACCACTCAAATGTGAATACAGCAGTAGTAAATCTATATTTGCCCCTTCTATCCATAATTCATCTTGTGCGGAGCAGGGATGAATATTTTATTGCCAAACCTGAACTCGATTCAGTTTGCCTAATACACTTACCTTCTATATGTCACTACCAAGACTGACCAAACACTTTAGAACACCCCGTGTTCAATTACCTGTTCAATGGGCTCCAAATGTGGTCTGGATTTTTTTTAGCTCTTGCATTATGTGGCGCCCTGAGGTCTATTGCATTTATGGTGGAGAATAAATAAACCAGCAGGGGGAGCTGCGGTTAGGTGAATTAATTAATGTCCCCGCAGGGTAAAAGAGCCGTCCCGGTCATGTGTGTTTATCTGATGAGGTGTCCTTAAAAGTGGGCACAATGTTTTCTGAGGTCAACGCTGTGCTATTTCTACATGCCAAATAGAGAAACTTCTTTATTACTATTCTGTATTATTTGTCATTGCCATACGATTCCATTGCTACTGGGTTAACCTCTTCACTCAACCCCAGTATCTTGGGTGCAGTTCCTGCTTGTTTTCCTGTAATTAAAGTGCCAGAGATTAGCATAATGGGATGACATGCACACATAAAACCTAATGCTGTAGGGAGATGCACTGATGTTGTGTGGTTACGAGCGCACTCTACACATTCTTGCCCATTGTTTTTGCCAATGATTTTCCTATACCCAAATGCATAAATTAGAGCGCAGAGCAAGGAGCCCCTTTTCTGTTCAATTTTTAATGTGTAGCCTTTATATTTCCCAAGCAGCACATCTATCTCATCTCTGCACATTCCTTCAAATTGA
Organism: Proterorhinus semilunaris; assembly: GCA_021464625.1. Taxonomy (NCBI): domain Eukaryota; kingdom Metazoa; phylum Chordata; class Actinopteri; order Gobiiformes; family Gobiidae; genus Proterorhinus; species Proterorhinus semilunaris. Next base: position 15,770,416 of record CM038359.1, read on the forward strand.
TTTTCCATGTCTCCTGGCCTATGTGCTTCATATATGACACACCACAGGGGGAAGATCTCTTAGATAACCTTGATAGGGTCTTAGTTATACCTCTTAACAGTTTCTTCACGGCTAAACGTGCATTTTAGAATACATGCCTTGTGTGTGAGTGTATTTGTGCCCGTGAAAAGTAAAATAATAATGATGTTATTCAAATATACTGCACAATTCTACTTCATTCGTTTATTTTTTTTAGGTTACTTTATTTGTTTATTAGGGCAGTTAGTCTGCTCAAAAGGAGTGGGCCGAAGCAAAAGGCTTATAAGCGCCCACCCCCAAAATAAAAACAATAACATTTTCATTTAACAATCAAAGCAAGGAACGTAGTGCAAGGTAACAAATCATAAACAATCAGTGTTTTGAGCTCTCGGCAATGAAAAATATCCAAAACCTCTCAAGTCATAAGCTCGCACAGGAGTTATAACAAACCATTAGAGGTTAGGCGGTAATAATTTGTTGAATATTTTGTATAAGACTATTGATGTATTATATTTTACAAAATCATCAAATTTTAACAACTTTGACTGCATAAACAATTATTTTTATTTTTCATGTATAATGTATTATGAAAGCCCTACATAGTGTAATGCATTAAAAAGCATTAATACTTACTATACTCCGAGATCTTACTACTTCTCAGCTGTCATTACCATCCTCAATATAATTTTTATTTGAGTTTGAGTTTAATTATTATTATTTATTTATTTATTTATTTGAGTTATGTGTGAAGTATGATGTAGGCCCTGCATAGTGTGGTGCATTTAAAAGCCAGGGTGTAGAGCGGGCCAGTTGAAGAGGGCAATAAGCTCCCCACCAACAAACCCCCACCCATCTGCCCTAACAGCTGATTTTATAGATGATGTTCCTATGCTGAGTGGTGCATTAACAGACAAGGTTTTGAGCCCGTTGGAAGTGTCCCTCTCAACAGATCCATAACCTGCCAACCCTAATTCTCAATTTGTAATTTGCGCGATAGAATGACAACCGTTCCAAGCAGCAACACTCTTCCTTGATTATAGAGGAAAAAATACACATAATCGATCCCACTACTCCCCCTAGTGGCAACGCATTTCTTCCTCTCTATATATTTCAAAAGTCTTTTGTATTTGAACAGGTTGATGTTTGGACATCAATTCAATTGCATCTCCAGTTTATTCCACAATTGTTCACCATTAACTGTTGGACTAAAACTTTTAAAAGTTGTGCTATGTTTCTGAATCCTAAAGTTTAATTGGGGCGATGGTGGCACAGATGGTAGAGCGGTTCGTCTCATGATCGGTAGGTCGGGGGTTCGAATCCCGCCTCCTGAAGGTGCACATTGTCGTTGTGTCCTTGGGCAAGACACTTCACCCTCCTTGCCTCCAGTGTCTGCGTACACTGGTGTATGAATGGGTGAGTGGATCCTTGCTGTAAAGTGCTTTGAGTGCCTAATGAAGGTAGAAAAGCGCTATATAAGTTGAGACCATATAATTCGTCACGTAATTCATAACAACCAGTACGTTCTTGGAACCTTCTTTGTATTTGGCTTGGTAGCAATTTATACCTTGCATTGTATAACATCTGTACATTCAAATGAGATTTTGAGTTTGTATTGTACTTTGTTATTTCAGGGCTCCCAGACATTGTGGTGTGTGCTGGCTTTTACCCTTTCATGACACACAAACAGTCTTCAGAATTTGGACAGATGGTATGGCATGTGACAAATTACATTTTTCCTGATATACTGTATGTATTTTCCAAATACTTGTATAGTTTCATATCAATATAATATATTTTCAGTGGCAGTCAAATACTAAATCATATGACGTTCTTTTTTTTGGTAAAGATTCTACACTTTCATTTCTATGTAACTTTGAATGCAGGTAGTTTTTTTTTTAGCACACAATTTGAACGTCTTCAATATTAAGAGTGTACTCTAACTAACTGGTATATGAATACATCTTAAACCCACTGTTGCAGACTAAATGTTTAGACTACATGCATGTGATCTCGAGGCGTGTTCTGATCTATTTTGATGATTGTCCTCAACAGCTTTTCCATGGTTCATTATTAAAGCCCATGCTAGCTCCAGTGTCTGTTAACCCTGCTTTGAAAAACCTTATTGTATCTTGTTATATATGTTAAATTTAGGAGGAGACTACCTGCTGAAACATGGCACAATTCTAGTTTCAGCTCAAGCTTAGCCGCGTGTTTTCAAATCATAGTGCTATACAAAACAGAAAGCACTCTCATAGACTAAATCATATGTTTTTGTGGCTCTGCAGGCTAATTCCTCTGAGCTTCTGCGTCGGTATGGTCTGTCCTTAATGTACAGCCATACTGTGCTGTTGAGCAGAACTCGAGACTGTCCACTGGAACCACCTCCCAAACCTGCTCCTGTGCCCCGCTGGAAACTCATTCGCCCTCGCAAGGAGATTGTGATTTCAGATGAACCTCAAAGTGAGACAAACTCTCCTTATCCCTCATTAATACGTGTTTAAAATATACAGCGTGGTTTGACCAAAATTGAGTTTATGGACAGGTGAACTAAGCAACTGGACGAAACAAAAGAGGAAGCCAGGGGTGGATGATGTAGGTTGTGTTGCTGATAGTCATAAATAAATATGAGCGTGGAGGAAAGCTAATGATAGAGATGCGGCAGCTCCAGTAGTGAGGGCATACAATGTGGCAACCTTAAGTGAGAATAACAGTGGAATAGGAGGCTATTGCAAAACTGGAAGTTGCTGCTGGCTCCGGTAAATCTGGCATCTCCTGATCTCTGTGTGTAGAAAAACGGCACAAGAGCCAAGCTGTTCGGAAAAAAGTGTTGATTTCTTTTTCTGTAGAGCTTGCTGTGTCAAAACCACACCAATTCATTGAAGTCTGCAGTCTGTTTCTACACTTCCGCATCAAGAGCAGCCCTCTACCAGAAATGTAATCTCAAATTTTGCAAGTTTTGCAGTTTCTTTCTTTTCATCACTTGTATGTCATGTTACATTATGTAGAGATAACGCACCGCAGCATGTTAGATGATGTGTCTGCTTCTCTGTGGCAGGGAGAGAAGACAGGGGCAGAGTGCTCAAAGGAGGTGCTCCCATGAAGCCCCTCTGGTGTCCATTTCAGAAAGCGAAGAGGCTGGATACAGAGACGGGCCAAAGCTGCAGGCTAGTGGTTCAAACAAAACTGACGAGGCAGAGGTACATATGTTATGCGTCTTTATATGTTGAATATTGGAGCTCATTGTTTTTAATGTAACCAGTAAGATAGATCTTTAATAATAACAAATGAATCACTTAAATAAAGCAATAAAACAATGATTACTCCGCTTAACATTGCAGTCTGTTGTCTTTGCTCTCTCTGGTTGTGCAGTATATGTGCAGTCTAAGGCTTGTCACAGTAGTTCTGTGTGTCAGTGACAACACGGCTGCCATCCCCCAGCCTCAAAGTCACTGCTGTTGTCTCCCAGCCAGGCCACTGCTGACCAGGGGCACATCTGCCTTAAACAGAGAACCAGTGAGGGCAAGACTGACGAGGGGGTGGGGTTCGGGGTTCAGGGCAGCAGCAGCCTGCAGACACACAGACAAACTGTGTCTGACAAAATGAGTTGGATATTTATACATGGACACACAAACAGGGACAGAGATGAAACAACAGAATGTGTGATGTGGTCCTACTGAACTAGGCATATGGGTTTCACTCTGGGAGAGGTCATGTTCTGTGATGATGAAAAAAGCTTTGCAATTAGATGGTGAGCCATCAGTGTCTGTGTCTCCTGGGGCCTTCATTATTACACTTTTCTCCGAGCATGCAGAGAAAAAACCAGTTCATATTAATCGCCCTCTTGTGTAACTGTGACCAGTTATAAAGCGGTTAGGCGAGAGCAGGGTGGACACTCTAATTTGATGTGTCGTTTGATGTGTGTGCTTTTATAAATGTATGCCACACTGTGTATGCAGACGCTTGCACCGTACATGCTGGGTCACATGCAGAGGAGGCTTTGCGTCAACTCAGAAGGCTTTTTGCTATATTTTGCACTGCCCCTGTCAGTCCCATTTGGGTGAATGAACTCTTTTGCCAAAGCTCTAGGATAAAAGAAGGTAGTATCACATGATGTCCTTGATACCCCCAGCTCAACTTAAGTGTGACTTAAACCATTAGCTCTGTTTTAATCTCAGATATTACTGGAATGTGCTAATCACCAGAGTCCTGTCATGGTTTTGCTTTCTGCATATCAAAACTTGAAACCAAAGTGATCAAAGTATTTACACCCTAACATCATAGGAAAACGTGGACATTGACATAGCTGTGTGCTATGGTTATGGACTAATAGCATTATATGAACAGACAATCACTAAAATCCCCGGGGTTGTTAGAGGACACGGGCCCCCAATCACAGCCTTCTGTCTGTCTGGGTACTTATTCAAATACGTTATGACTCACTGCAAAATCTACATTGACTCATCAGTCTCAGCTGGAGATGTGCCGAACTATCATTTCATATTATCACCATGATTCTCCGTACATGGCCATCCTTTTTTGAGGAAAAAGTGTAGCATTACTTACCATCTGAGCTCTTAAAATTCTCCACACTCCAGTCTGAGTGTTTGCTCCAGAGATACTTAATAATGATTCATTAGCTACTTATATTTCTTTATTGTAGGCCCAAATGAGCATGAAATCAGAGCTGCTGAGTAATTTCCCCTCGGAGAGAAACTGCATGCTAAACAAGTTAATAGCTCCTCATTTGTCACTGCGGGCAAATGAAAGCTGGTGTGCCCTGTTGGTGGTTTTAGCAGGGGAGGAGCAAACCTTGTCACATTCACCGTGCTTGTTGTCCGGTGATGTTTTTGGCACAAACAGTACGGATTCACAGCTGGCCTCCGAATCACCAACAGGCAGAGGAGGACCCCTGTCTGTGTCACTACGCCAACACTCAACTCTTTTCTCTTCCTTCAGGTTACCGCGGAGGACAGGAAGAAATATACTGTTGACATGAATGGTAGGCGCCTCTTCGTTCCCTGTGTTTGTTCTTATTTTAATTAAAAACATTCAGAGCACAAAAAAAATCATTTCAAAGGTATACATCCGCATAGCAGAGTCGGCAGATGCTCAGTAATCCACTTAAAGTAAAAATGATAAATACATTTAAAGGCTACTATTGACTTTGAGGATGAACGCTCAATTCATGTAATTAAAAGAACAACCAATCACGCGTAACATGTGGTTGGTGGACTTAATTATGTGATTTGTTACGTTATGTGACAAATTGCGATGCCTTGTCATCTTAAAGGCTCATTAGTTATATTAAACAGTCATGAATTACACTCTCTTTATAAATCTACATTTAACAGCATGTTTTAATATGGAAAGTTAGAAGCAAAAATGTAATTTGTAAGAAAATGGTTCACCTTGTTTTTAGACCATGGGGGGGCCACCAATTTGCATTTCACACGTCCACCACCTGAACGCTCCTCTGTTCCATCACATGTTCTTGCCAAGACGCATTGAAGAAGACTGCACTGAAATGATTATGCCTTATTACTTTGCGTCCAATCCTCTGCCCCCGTTTAGTTGCTTAGTAACACCTGCAGCTCCAGCGAACGGGCCGACATTGCTCGGCAGACACTGGGCCCCCGCGGCTCCAACTTTCTGATCAGCCCTTTGAGTCAAGCTCGGGGGCAGAACTAACTGTCAGCGTGCCCATGGTGTGTCCGCGTGTGTGTGTGTGTGTGTGTGGTATTTGGGCAAAGGCTCGGTGAATGAATGTCTGCGGCCGGGCTCGGCGGTGCACCGAGATGGAGGGAGTCAGTGAGTGGGAGGAAGGATGTGCGTGTGCGTGTGCAAAAGACCTTGCCATTATGTGGGAGTTAGGCCAGTTCAACTTACTGTGTTTAAGATAATGATCCCAGTCTTGCAGAACATATGATGAGTCACAGGAGGAAAGGTACTCCGTTACTTTCCAGAGCGCAAACTAGAGATTTCTGCTTGAATATAAATGCACTAGATTGCTTCAGTTAAAAATTAGATGTGTGTTTGAATTACAATGAAGAGAAGGAGCATAATGCATTACCATTTTAGCATTTACAGCTTGGAGAACAGAGTTATTCGAGGTCTTTTAAACAAGTCTATGCAAATTGACTGGTGAGTTTGTTAATTGCTACTTTCGGCGTTCATCCTGGCCTGGATGCGTGATCATTGCTCATAAATCATCATTTGAAACGTCTCTCTTGTAAATGTACTCTTTAACCCCCGTTCAGATCGTGTCAAGTCTGCCAAGGAACTACCCCAAACCCCTCAGGAACCACCTGTCAAGCCAACCCTGAAGGAGACCTGGGTGGAGCTTAAAGACTTTCCACAGTGTTTCCAGTAGGAAAAACCTGCATGATGTGACAACTACTACAATACTAGGATAAAAGTCTTATATTACATTTGTCATTCCTCTTCCTTACAGGAATCTTATTGTGTTTCATAAGCCAGAAAACTACCCCCACAAATTCCAGAAATGCCATGTTAAGGTAAGCAAATATTAGAAAATAATAATCTTCTCATCGCACAATCTAACGCTTACTTCTCGTGGTTTATTTGTATTTTCAGAGCTCGGTGTTGCCCAAAGCATTTACTCAGTCTGAGTCCTGTGCTGTTGCAAGTTCAGAGGTACACATTTCTTCAAAACCCATAGACAGAATTAGCTAATAATAATGCTGTAATAATGGTAATTACATGGAATTCCCCCCGTATGGACTGTAAATTACCTGTAAACATAGTTAGTACTATGGTTAGAAGCAAAATGCATTATTTCTTATCCCTTGTTACTGTGCTGTTCACAGTCTGTTACCAAGTTGTTAGTGTGCTGTAAAGTAAAGTGGCCATCATTGTAATACAGAATCTAAATTTAAAAAAAGTGTGTGACACAGCCTCTTTCTGCTACCACTTAATTATTATAAGATGTTGTCTAACTCAAACTAAGAAACAAAATTCTGCTTTTTACTTTGAGCCACAACACCTAAATCAGTATGTAGTAAATATATTAATAACAACAGCGTGTCATAATAATTTGATCCTAATTTGGCCCATTCCAGCACACAGTGTATTACATCAGATGGCCACCCACTTTCTCTCTTTTACTATTTCCGTTTTCTGCCCTCCTAAAAATGTCCTGTGGGCCCTCCCCAGGCCTCTCTTCTATCAGTTGATCCATCACCCCTCCCGATGGATGGCTCCCTGCTCTTTCTCCCCTGCACTTGTTGGCTGTCTGCTTTCCCGCTGATAACCGAGGTCGCGGTGTTGTTTGACTCTTCTAGTGTCTGGAGGTGAGGGGCATTCACTACCTGTGTGTGGACAGTCTGCAAGCCTCCCAGATCTTCATCAGCTTCTCTGCTCTTCTTCTCTGGACGGACTCAGCAGAGAGCAGTAAGGCGTTTTCTCGCACTTAACGAAACATACAGTCGCAAGAACGATGTGATGAGGCTCAACAGTCCCACCCATCTCAGCTCCCACTCCAGTTCATGGGCGAGACTATTGACTGAACACCAAAGCTACTCAAGCTATCAAACTTTTTACCTATTTATATATGTCTAAGTTCCACCTCTAAAGAAAGAACTCATCTCCATGCCGCATTTTGACATTTTGTCTTTAAAATCTTGCAGTGAAAGAAACATCTTGCACACCTGCAGTTCTTGTGGTCCAGCCGTACTCATGGAGGAGTCTGCAGTGTCAGCTTCCTCTTCTCACTATCAAGACTGCCTGCGCCAAAGCAGCCAAGCTCAACTTACCCCCAGGGTGAGACAAAAATGTCATTTACTCTTTAATCATCGAGACTTTGTTCAATATTCTACAACACTTTTTTTTTCCTTCAGTTGTATTGTAATTTAACACAAACTCTGCCTTACCTTAAAATCGATGGTATGGGCGCCAAGTATCCCAGCTGATTTTCCTTCATTCATTTTATCCTAATTGGGCCTGTCAGTACAGCTGATCCACTTCTCATACAGTCGTGAGTAGTCGGGGTATGTGCCTACCTCAAATGCCCTGTCCTAGTGTCTATTATTGGCGGCTGCTTGGCCTAGAAGCAGAGGGCCTACTTTTTGGGGTCAGGTGCAGGTACGCAGCAGTGCAATTACCACTGAGCCGTAATCACACACTAAAGAGCTTCTCATGACACTTGCACGCCCCCCATCCGACACTCCCACTGAGGGAAGATGACCTGTTCAGCTTTTGCAACACCGGGTTATTTAAAGCATTTCCCACTGCCTGTGGTTATACATGTGTCTTCATTTTGGCAGATGTTTGAAGTTTATTGGATTCATATCCTGTTGGAATAGACAAGTCTTCCTTTTGCTCTTTTTTGCCAACAAAGCTTTTTGCCTATTATCAGCCCAGCTGCTCTCACTGCTCATCTATCTTGGCAGTGATAGCTAAATTATGTAAAGCTAATGAACCCAAGTAAAAGTAGAGTCCAGTTTTCTCGAGCGTGACTGGCCCCTCGGGAACTCACCCTGACACTGTGAAGACATTTTCTGTATGTTCAAGACAGTGCTATTCTGTTTGCAGCCCAAACTGGTTTCACATACACTATTAAGCCAGTCTAATAGCATCTGGAACTATTCAAAGGGCTCTTGTTTGTTGATATTTTTCCTCTACAGGCGCCATGTACTTTGTATTCACACATCAGCAGCACTTGGTTACAGCATACAGCTTTTCAGTGAGACGCCCTTCATTATTGGGGATGAAGATAACCTCATGCCACAAATTACCAAGGTGTGTTACACACTTCTTCTTAACATCTACAGTACTGTACAGTCACGCTAGATGAGTTAAATGTTCCCCATTAGTTATTACTGCAGCAATGACAATTTGACTCAAAGGCCCAGCTAACTGCAGGGGTAATACAAATATACAGTTAACAACTGTAGACATTCATATTGTTCTATTTTTTAAGGATGCCTAAGGCTCTGTGCTGCTGCATTTTCTCTTAATTTGTTAACCACAGTTTTATTAAACTGGATAAACATGAATCAAGTTTCTCCACTGTGCCCTAATCAGGACAGTCTTCATTTCACTACACTGGCCACATCCATCCTGACGGCCTTGTCCAAGGTGGTTGCATCCTTCAGTGATGCAGTGGAGGGTGCAGCTGCCAGGAGAGCCCTGCTACAGACCCACTGCCCTCAAAACATCAGCAACGCCATAAAGAAATGGGAACACTCCAAGGCACATCATTTTGTGTAGTATAGTGCTATAAAGTCATATGAATAAAGTGTATGTTTAATTTTGAACTGTTTTCATCCTGTAGGTGTTTAACTCTGTGGTCCACCATATGTTTTCTGAAGCTCTTGGCAGGAAGCTAACCGCAGATGAGAAACTGGCTCTCCTAGCTCTTACAATGGACCTATCAGTCTTCACCGATGAAAGACTTTCTCATAGTAAGGATTAGGGCTGAAACAACTAATCGATTAATCGATTATTGAAATAATAATCGATTAATCGTTTTCTGGTTCACACAAACTCAAATAGAGCGGAAATTACATGATGTAGTGTTTTTTGATGAAAACCTACTTTGTTTTTATATTTAGGGTCTGTAGTGTTTTGTACATTGTAAATGTTATAAATATTTGTCTGCGTCTCATCCAATCAGAAAGCAGAATAAGCGCTAAAAGCCTCCAACTAACATTTACTTTACGTTTACTCCATCAACATGTCCTTAAGCGGCGCCACTTTAGCGTTATGTGATAAAAAAAAAAAAAAGTAAATGTTCCTACACCATTCACAGCCAATTGATTAATCGTAAAAATAATCGATAGATTAATCGATTTCAAAATAATCGTCAGTTGCAGCCCTAGTAAAGATCTATGACAAACACTAATAGCTCATACAAGAAATAGCTATTCTGACAGCTCTTGGATTCTCATTCAGCGTGCCCAGAGAACTGGAAAGACAGGAATCCAACAGCAGAGGAGGAAAAGGCAGCGGCCATGATCCAGGCGGGAATCAGGGGACACTTAACCCGGAAGATTTTCAAAGCTGCAAAACCAGGTAAACGTTCTTTGATGAAACACGCGCACTAAATAACAGTGAGATGGTCAAAATCTTGACATTTACTGCGTGGTAACTTAAATAATTGAAAAGATACAGTGATCGTTCCAATTTAGCTCTAATATAGCCTTAGTTTAGTCATGATTCAGTCGCTGTTGTTTTCATTTATGACACCAGTTTGTGACCAGGCAGTAGACGGCTGTTTTCAAGAGAGAATATCACATGTGTTCCCCTATGGCCTATAACATTTATAAGAAAAGATGACACATACTTGCATAAGGTACAGTAACAGTTGTTAATGTACGTCATAAGATCCTTCCACTTCTTCTTTTAACACATGCCGGTAGATTATGCTTTGTCTGATTACATGGAGCAGTTGTCACTCACAGCGTTCAGGATTATTTTTGAACATGGAGACATCCCCCGCTCTAGTGGAACACCTGCCTCTGACGCTGGGACTACAGCCCGGTGGCATGTATTGAGCCTCTGAGCACGGGCGCAAATATGTATTGATGGGACTGCCACTCTCACTAATCCAGGCTGACAGACGAGGGCTGGCCACAGAGGGGAAACTCACATATATTCACACATTATCTCTGCATCAACACACAATTTTGCTCTGTGACGGGCAAGAATAAAAACGGAGGAATGTGACCGTGGAGGTTTGATAGAACCATAATCTTCCATTTCAACATGTTTCCCCACTATTTTAGTACCTTTGGCTTATTTCAACAGCAGCTCTAAAATGATAAGGCACGTGAGACATGGCGTAAGGGCTTAGATTGCAATTATGACATCATGTAAAATACTCTATTTAGAGATTTGTAAATGAATGTCAGTGTTTAGAATGCGATTTGAAGTTGCAAGAAAAGGGCTCTGTTGTCGGGGGCTTTGTGCCCCTGGTAGGGTCTCTCATGGCAAACAGGTCCTAGGTGACGAGTCAGACAAAGAGCGGTTCAGAAGCCCCTTATGAGAGACCAACAGGCCCGGTTAGAACCATGAGGCCGTCCTTCCATTGACCCACCACCTGCAGGAGGAGCCATAGGGGCTGGTGCAATGTGATTTGGGCAGCTCCAATAGCTGCCCCCACGACCCGGAAACGGACAAGTTGAAGAAAATGGATGGATGGATGAAATTGCCAATCTTACCACAATTGTAGAACAGAAAAAGCTTAACTCGATATTTCCCATTATTGCTTAGCCCTTACTTCAAGTCGAGTGCTGGTTCAAGGTATGGAATAACTTTCACAAAAGGTGCTAGACACATACAAATAATCATTTGTATAAAACACAGTAATTCTCCTTCTACGGGATTGCATTTTTTTCCTAGTTAATAATACGATTTGAGTATTCCAGACAATGGAACCCATCTGCAGACAAAACTCAATATATTCCGGGCAGTAACATTTGAGGGATCACATGATTGCCAGTCTGTCCTTTGCCCGGGCCGTTATCGAGATGACAGGGGGTCTTCGTCTCTCAAAAGCTGCAGCCCCTGTAATGGCTGTACCAATTGAGAAAAGTAGGCATTTAGAAAATCGAGCTGAGCACTTGAATTGGAGAAGTCGACGTCCATCATTCCCTTATTTCCACAAATGGGTTTCTCTCTGTGCTAACGTCTAAAGATTAGGGCCATCTAACACATAGGCTACCATCACCTGTCTGCTCTCGCTCATGACTCAGGGACAAAACAGCACTGGCTTTGGTTACATCTCTGCAGCTCAATATTAGAACGCAATTATTAGGCGACAACGCCATTACTGTGGTACATCAAGTTTTAAGTACACTACAATACAAAGCTTTTTTTGCAGAACGTGCAAGCAATGTACAGTTATATTTCCGGTGAAGGCCTAAAAAATGGGTACTAAAATGATGCGGCTTTCTATTTGTTTCAGGCACACCAGAGAACGCCCGCGCATCTCAGCTGCTGTCCGACATGTGGCCAAAGGTAGAAGCCAGTGCGGAGAAACTGGCTGCTTTCCTGCTGAGGTAAACTTATTTTCACTCAAAGTAAACACCCACATTGTATATAGTTGAGTGTGGCTTTAGCGCCGTGTCACGTGGTGGCCAGAGTCTTGATCCCCGTCTGCCTCGGTGGTGGTGGTGGTGGCGGTGGCCTGCGTTGCGCCGTGGTGGTGGCGCGGCGGGGAGCCTTTTTTCCACTGTGTGTGCCATCTTTTCCCAGTGGTACCATCTGCTGTTTACCCTCCCCTTCACTCCAACCGGTGTCTGCCCAATGACCGGCTGGAAATATGCGCTGCGTGTGCTTGCGTTTAGTACAGTGCATACCTTTACTCCTTGTATGCTTGCGACATAGAACACTTTTTGCCCTTTTTTTTTTTTTTTTTTTTATAGGAGCATCATTCAGAACTCTGGAGAGGACGCTAAACTTTATCCCCATCAAAATGACGAATGGGCTGGTGTAGCTTTTGCTGACTATTCGTCTCAAATTCAAGACACGAGTACTTCCTTCTTTGTATTCAGGTGAATTTCCCACATGCCTAAACAATCACACAATTCAATCCTACTAAATGCATGTTTCTGTTTATAGAGAGGTGTTCTTTGTTTCTAAAGAGATACTTCTGGTGCCGAAGGTCTTATCATCTCCCCCTAGCTGCGTGCTCCTTGTCATCAATAATGACACTGGAGAGGAGCTGGACACCGTTTTTAACCAAGTTGTCCCTCATGTCTATCAACCCAACAAGGTAATCATAAAAAATACATGCAGGTACTTGCATCCATCCATTTTGGAAACAGCAAATTATTAAAAATAATAAGAAATTGTGTGTGTTTCAGCTTGGCTATACCTTTTTAGCTGAGGCGGTTGTCTTGGAGTCCTCTGCAGCCAACACAACATGGAGAATGCGACTGATCGGTTCAAACGACTCTCTACCAAGACCAGCCAATGAGAAATCACTGAATAAGTTTGCACAAACCAACTATAGAGACTATTACATTCCAAACAGTCATAACATTATTTGCCGGTGAGAAAACTCTTATGGATAACTTATATATTCAGTCCTACCTTGCAGTATTCTTACAACCTTACTGAATATTGCAATTGATTTACAGCCACATTGTGCAAGTTACCACAGACACTCTGAGTACTATTCGGTTTGAGACTTCCAAGGCTGACGTCGTGATACGTCTCTCTATCCTCGACCATGAGAAAGAGGTTCTCAGCCGCACTGGGAGGGGTCGTGTGCTGATTCCTGTCTTCCTATTTTTAGCCAATGTCGGTAAGCGTTAATGTTGGTTGGTATTTTGGAAAACCCTGATTGATAAATGCCTATAGTGCACTCTTCTTTAAAGGGTTGTGGACACAAATGTTCGTTAGCAGGCTGCACAACTAATTGCAATGATATGAAAAGCGCAATTTCAATAGACACACTATCAATTCAATCAACATAATTTGCTAATCTAATCAGGATGTCTGTGTAAGCTCTCAGTCGTTGTCAGAGTTGTCCATCTTCAATGAAGGTACTTGAGTCATCTTCTGTACTCAGTAGTTGAAATCTCGAACGTTTCGCCTCTCATCCAAAAGGCTTCGTCAGCGGACTAAAGTCCCGCTCAGCCCGCAGCTTAGATAAAGACCACAGGGAGGAGTTGGGGTTGGCCCGGCTCCTCCCCTCTAATCACAGCTACTCTCAACTGTGGGTAAACACCTTTGAAGTAGAGCGTCTCTAACGATCTACTCACCCCAGGATCGGTCAGTCCTGTCCTATTCATAGATGATCACTGCCAATTACCTGTCCTGTTCAAGGCTGATCACTGCTAATTACCTGCCTATTGTTCTTTTGTTAGCTGAGGCAAGGCAACTTTATTTATACCGCGCATTTTGTACACAAGGCAACTCAATGCGCCTGAGGTGCCGTCTCCTTGGACTTGCAGTGCCCTGTCGGTTTTCCCTGAAAGAGAGTGGAGTAAAGTGAAGGGAGATTAAATCTGAGCCCACCATTCCGGTTCATGGAGGGATTTTCTTGCTTGACGAAAATATCTTATTTTACTACTCGTTCAAACCAACGTACTTTAACTACAATATTGACTACCCCGTCCTCAAAGGAGTGGTTGGAGGCTTTGAGGTGGAGGTGCACCGCCGACTGGGGGCCGCTTGTGCTTTCTCTTCTGTGTTGATAAAATCTCTTCTGTAGAACTTGTTTCGTTTCTCCAATATAATGTTCTTTGCATTCTTCTTCTTTGCATCGCATAGAATAAACCACATTGCTTTGTTTTGCGGCTTGGAGTTTTGTCTTTGAGATGAACACATTTTTGTCTCAGTGTGTTCACAGGTTTGTGGTTCAGTGGAATCCTGTGCTGCCTAAAGATTCTCTGAAGTTTCTCTGAGACCCCAGCTACATACGGCACTGCAACTCCCTTTCTTCTGGGCTCTGTAGTCTGTCTGTCTTGTTCTTTGGGCCTTCTTGCCCTTTGTGAAAGACCAGTTAGGTTAGCCACAGTTTGAGAGGGCTCTTTGGACATGTTGCTCCTCTTTGGTCTTTCCTTTTGCACTGGTAGGCACCTCTTTAGCTCCACGTCAGAGCGTCATGATGACCCCTAGTTTGTGCTGGAGTGGATGGTTTGAGTCAAACATCAAATACTGGTCAGTATGAGTTACCTTCCTGTAAACCTCTGTCTGAAGTTGTCTGTTTTCCCCTTTCCCCTTTACAATCTAAAAAGGCAAGTTGTTTCTCCTTAGCGTCCTCACGAGCATTGATGTGATCTGTAAAGGTGCCACTTCCTTCTCTTTAATTTTGATTCACGTGTCATCTACATATCCGAGCCAGTGAGGCATTCCTCTCCATGTCTTCCATGTAGAGGTCAGCCACTATGGGTGAAACTGGAAAGCCCATTACCCAGCCGTGGATCTGTCTGTAGAGGTTACCCCTGAACTGGAAATATGTGGTGCTATGACAGATATCCAGTAGTTGGCAAATGTGGTCAGGCGTGAGCTGGGTCCTTTCAGCTAGAGTGCTGTCCTCAGTCAGTCTCTTCCTCACCGCTGTGACTGGTACTGAGGTTGGGACAGATGTAAACAGTGCTGTCACATCATAAGACACCATGGTTTCATCTGTTTCCAGCTGCAGGTGATTTATCTTCTCCACAAACTCCTTGGTGTTTTCCACATGGTGTTCTGTGTTGCCAACCAAAGGGGATAAGATGAAGGTGAGGTGTTTCGCCAGATTATAGGGGATAGAGTTGATGCCACTCACAATGGGTCTGAGAGGAAAACCTTCCTTGTGTATTTTTGGCAATCTAATCATGATCACAATACTTCAGATTTGATCAGTTAAGTTATTACACAGTTGCCTTACTTTTCATGAAATGGAATTTCTTACCACAATAAAGGAAAAAGGCTGGAAAGGTATTTGTCTTATCCAAAAGTGTGAGTTTATTTAACACACGTGCGGAGAGCCGACACACACAGGCCGAGTGTACATCAGCTCTGGGGAGGCAGCTATGAGACTCCGTTATATAGACAAACACATGAAAGAGAGTCACAGCATGGGCATGGGAGTGGTACTGCTCAGATGTACATGCAGGCGCCCTATTGGCGCCTCAGATGATCATGCAAACATCACCTTTTGTGATGTTTAGAGAGCTAGTCATTTAGAGCAAGACACAGGAAGGCCTTTGTCTTAAGTGTGAAAGGAGCAATCAGCAGAGGCCTTTGTGGCCATTGTGATGTCTTTAGGTGTGATGCAGAAAGCCGGCACTTCAATAGAAACTCAGCATGTCGTCAGACGGTCTTCTGGGCATTGATTAAAGGGCCCAGCCGTCCATCAAACGGTAGGTTAGTTTGTGTATTTGCTGCGACTAGTATTAGTTAGTTGACTTCTGAAAAATTGTCACAACAGAAGTCAAGTCAAAACCCTGAACAACATACAATGTGACTTTTTAAAACCCACAGCGTGCAACTTTTCTCCCAATAAATTGAATAAAATACAAGCAATATTATTTCCAATATTTTTATTGAAAAATACCTGCAAAATGAACAAACAAATGTGCCTTTTCTGTGAGCGGCTTCTAAGACCTGACTGTAACTTAACTGGGAGAAGGCTGTATCTAGCTCGTCTCCATGGAGATGTTGACCAAAGGCAGCCAAATATGAGATAGGTTAGTTCTTTATCCAAATCCATTCTTTTATTACCCACAGGGATGATAGCTGGTCATTAGGAGCATGTTTTGATTTGCTGGCTACAGTGTAATCCAAAATATTACACAGTGTGCCTTTAACAATGCTCATTCAAAGATGTAATTTTTATCTTTTTAACCAACAAACCAATACATTTTTTCCATATGTGCATCATGTTTCACACATATGAACATAAATACATGGGATACATAATCATATTTTTATGCTCAAATGGAAGTGGGATGAAGTAGCACTTATTTGTTCCATTCCATTCTTATTTTATACCCAAAGAATCTTTCCTAGGAATCAGTTTATCAAGTATACACAACACATGCATAAAAGGCACTTTAGTAAGCAGCAGCGTTTTCCTAAAATGTATTATTTTTTTGCCATTTTCTCAGACAAGGGTGTCCCCAAACAAAGACAAGAAGAGGACACTGTGAAGCCCCTCTCCTCCGGCGCTGAGCCTCCTACAGAGACGGTATCATTGACAACTGTCTGTGTGCTTTTCCGTCGCCACTCACTCCCTTTTTCACCCACTTGTTTGCGCTTCATTTTCTCACTTTGTGCTTTTTTTCTTTTTTTTTGTAGCGCGCTTACACATGTGAAACTTGCCCGCGCCCCCGCAAGAAAGAGCGGCAGCGATGATTTTTTGTTAAGACTGTCTTTACTCATCAGAGTTTGCCAGAAAAAAAAACTTTGATTTGGACGTAACGTCTGAGTCACTGTGCTTTGCCGAGACCTTGTGATATCTATGTTTTAGACGCACCACTGTGCTGTACAGTCTGTGCTAGGGCTATGTAAAAAACAACAACAACAAGCGCGTTATTTGCAAGTGATCACTGAACAGAATGCACCCGATCCGTTCAACAAAAAAAGGTAGATACAACATGTTTTTTATAATTACAAATACAAGATTGCAGCAATATAGACGACTAAAGTTACTGTATAGCAGTTCACTAATTGTAATCTTATAGCAACTTATATAAACTGTGGGTGTTGCCTGTAACTCAAACTAGAAAGCCCACTGATACTGCTTAACATCGCTGAGCCTGTGATCGTAAAGAGGCAGGTCATGTCAGATCCCATAGATCAGTATAGTCCGGCATAAGCAGCTATTGATCATGAGCAACGACCCGGAGATTAAGGCACAATTTTGCACCACACGGAATACAAACAAGACGTACAGTATTGATGGAGGATTAATGAGTGTGGTTCTTATAGAGCTGTGCGTCCGCAACTCCCAACATACCAACCCAAAAGCATTGCGTTGTTCGAGAGCTACCAGTTGAAAACAAATCCTAAAGACTTTAACTTACACGTTTACTTATAGGATATTGACCCCATATTATATCAATTGCTTTATTTTACAGTCGTACTGAGTTACAAGAACAGAAATAATTGTATGTTTAAGAATCAGATTTAAGAAAATTAAGTGTTTTACACCTTAGAAAAAGTCTCAAGGGCTACTGGGCATGCCCCAAAGGGCACCACGTTGGTGACCCCTGGCATAGACAGTTATACCGTTCCATCTGAGCAGTGGATCACATCGTGTGCTTTGTTTATATCTTGTTTGCAGAGTCACAAATATGTGGTCCAAGCCGAGGTGTTGTACAAGACATGGGTTCTGGATGAATCTCAGTTGGCCTTTGCCAACACGCTCCAGGAGCAAGAGAAGAGTGACTTGAGAGGTATGCCACGTGTAGACAAGCACAATTCATCTTTAGCATGTCTCACGACTCCTTTTGTAAGCTTAATTAGGTGTGAAATTAGGTGTGAGAGAGTAATCAATTTACATAAGGTTCAGACGTCTCCGATATAATCAAACGTGTCTGATCATATTCACATTTGCTGGGATTGTGTTCAGCACGCCCTCTGTTGCAGTGTCAGGGGCCAATGCAGTCCTTGTTTAGAGTGTGTGCTGTGGGCAGCCGGGGCCCTGTTATCAGCAGCCTAATGAAAGCCAAATGAATTCAGCTGCTGTAGAAGATCACAGTGTGATTTCTTGTGCCCACTGGTCTTTGGCTGAAGCAATAATCCGATACTCCGCCACTGACTTCGCTTTTCTGCCTTTAATCAAGCTGCACAAATTGGTTCAATTGAAAAACGCTGTCTTTGAAATTTGCCAGTACGTTTTAAAGATTCTGGGGGGAGGGAAAGTTGATGAAAACGAGGTGCTACAGCCTTGACAGTTTGAGTGCCTGAGGAAAAAAAATAACAAGCTTTCACTGAAATCCCTTTTCCCTCCATCTTCTAACAATTGTAGCTTCCTTCATTAGCGTGACATTGTGATGAGAACACGTGTACCTGTGGGCCTTCCTACTGTAAACCTCGGTAAACATAATCTTATATACAGCTATGTGCAGACCGTTTTAAAGAGGAAAATATAACGCCGAGTTTATATTTCACACGAGGGTCCATTTGTGCACACGCAGACCAGTGTCCACACAATCCTCTGGTGGTTTTTCAATAAGCGCGTGAAAGTAGGTCAATAGGAAGTCAAATGAAGTTGGCTCTTGCCCCTTGGTGCCCTGGGAAATATCTCAGCAGGAAAGTGAATTAATTTCACCCAGTTTAACTCTGTCTCAGTGGTGAGGCTTTGCCCTTGATCATGCTCCCTACATGCTACATGGAGACCGCAGCAACCGCACACAGCGAGCTTTAAACCTCTTGACAACATGTTCCGCAAGCAGAATCAAAATACTATTCTCCCTTTTCCCAAATCTTTATACGTCCTTGATTCAGATACAACTATGCACCAGTGACGCATTTGGGGTAGAAAAATCATAATGTGTGACGGTTTGATTTGATTGATTTTAGCACTATTAACTTTATGTTTTCAGTCATGAGGAAAACAGACTATGATATTGAGATCCAAAATGGCCAGTGTGACGGCAATTAGGGAGAATGCACAAAGCTGTTGGGACTGAGGCGGTTGGCAGATGAATGATGGATTATTGAGCCTCTCCTTAGTCACAACACTGGAGCTTTAAAGTTGAAGCTCTTATTCCGCTCTGCAGTGCAACAGTGCCATCTAGCATAGAAGTGTGCATACAACACACATATAGTGGAGTGTTCATATCTCCATTTATTCCCATGTTGAAGTCAAATGAATGGATTATCTGCTTACTTTAGAAATACTGGAAAATATACATTTGATTTTCAAAATAATCTAAAAAAAATAAAAAGAAAAAAGATACTAAAAGAAATGCATATTTGTCTTTTAGTAAATCCACCGACTGGGCCCCCACCTGCTGAAAGCTCAAAATCTGCAACGCTTAAAGGTAAAGACGGAAAGATGAAAAAAAGAGGATCCAAGATACAGGAGCAGTCGGTAATTCCTAAATAATTGAAATCTGTGTGTAGATAATGTTAAATGTCTGAGAACAGTGGTTAACCGTGTCATTTTTGTGCATTTGATTTTATTGTGTGCTCTGATTGTGCTGCAGGCTGTAGACTCGACCAAGGCACAATGGCTCCTTTATGTGGTCACGGACAAAGCAGAGAGCATCAGTTTAAAGAAGGACACTGAGAGGAGAGATCAAATCAAAGTCCTGAAAAAGGCCTGGGAGACGGCCGAACCGGGACGCGCTGCAAAGGTGTGGCCAAAAGAATTTAAAAAAATGGTTACCCCAAAATGAATTCCCAAATTAAGAAAGTCAAGCTTTTACACAACATTATTTTTCCTTCAACTTGTTTTTAGGCTTTCAAGTCTCGCCTCAAGTTCCTAGAAAAGTTCAAGAAGCAGGAAAGTACAGAACATTCTGAAAACAAACCAGGTAAAGTAAGTGTAATTCTACTTTATTGTGATCATTAAATAGTATACATAATTAAATATATCTTTTGCAGCAGCTTTAAATCATTCTGATCAGACACAGTACGTTCCCATGGACTATACCCCCTTTATCAGGTACTTTCAAACTATTGTCTATGTTTTCTGCCTCAACACAAAGACATGAATCAGACTTTCACACAAACTATCATCCACAAACTAACAGCCATGAGGCTCTCATTTCAAGTTTCACGGCAAAGATTAGCCACAAGAGAAATCTATTCTGCGCCTCCTTTAGAGTGAGTGCATCACATGTTCACTGTGAAATTAACTGTGAGAGTGCCGTGGAAGAGGCGAGGCGGGCCAATGTTCATTAAACACCTGCACTCACGTCCACTTTGCCCCTGTACTCCCTCTGCTGAGAACACATTCTTGTTATATTATCGAGCAGCATTTGTTACCAGAGCCATTTTAAGTGGGGTGCCCGAAGGGGGGCAAGGGTCACTTAGTTATGCAAGGATAGGCCCATGTCTTCAAGGGCTGACTTCAAAACTGAAATCTTGAATTCTGGGTAAAGGTTTTGTAATTGTAACCTTGTATGATTTTGTGTTGTTTTGTGATTTTGTAATTATAATAATTATTATATAATATAATAATTGCAACAATAGTGATAATGTCTGTAATTGTAGTATTTTCATCCATCCATCCATCCATTTTCTTCCGCTTTATCCGGGGCCGGGTCGCGGGGGCAGCAGTCTCAGCAGAGATGCCCAGACTTCCCGATCCACGCACACCTCCTCCAGCTGTTCTGGGGGGACCCTGAGACGACACCAGGCCAGCTGGGAGACATAGTCCCACCAGCGTGTCCTGGGCCTTCCACGAGGCCTCCTCCCAATAGGACATGCCTGGAGCACCTCCCGAGGGAGGCGACCAGGAGGCATCCGGAACAAATGCCCTAGCCACCTCAGCTGGCTCCTTTCGACGTTATAATTGTAGTATTTTGTTTGAGTAAAATCAAATGTATTGAGGATTACATTTAAACAC
Organism: Proterorhinus semilunaris; assembly: GCA_021464625.1. Lineage (NCBI taxonomy): Eukaryota > Metazoa > Chordata > Actinopteri > Gobiiformes > Gobiidae > Proterorhinus > Proterorhinus semilunaris. Next base: position 15,791,414 of record CM038359.1, read on the forward strand.
TTTTCTTGAGCCACTACCTTATAATAACAGTTTACTTGAGTACAGAATTGCGTATTTCTTCCAGCTCGGAAGGCCATATCTACCAATCATACAGATACTATCAAGTGTCGCCATCATAACATGGAATCGTTATCATCTGGCTAAATTGACTTCTCAGATATCAATCTGGTGCGATGGAATTCAAATTGGTTGCAACAGTATCTCTGGTTGTTATCACATCCATTTTGATTAGACTGGCTGTGTATCATGAGATGTTCCATCTCTCAAAATATGCCCTATATCAGTGTCAGATTTACATCAGGTTTAATTTACAAATATTGCAATTCAGATACATTGCTTTATTTCTGTAAAACTATAGATGCTTTTGGTTTTGTTTCAAAGACATATGATGTATTTGGGAGTCCGGCCACCCGAAACTTGACAGAGCAAGATGCAAGATTTTGAAACAGACTTTTCAGCACCATTCAGAATTTGAACTAGTTTTCTATTTTTTGGGTGCTATTCATGACTGATCCTCAAGCACAGGATGTGATTTCTAAAGAGACGGATTTTCTTTGGCAAAGGTTCATACTGCCTTCTTAGTTCAAACTATTAAAGATGGTTCTTTTAATAATACAGAAGGTTTGTATACCAGCTATACTCGTTTCATCCCTCCCTGTGATCTTCCTCAGACGCGTCACCTGGTGGTCAAAGTCAGTCAGTAGGGAGAGCTTGTGCCCCCTTCTGACTCACGCCTTCTCTAGGATGGCATCCCAGCTGTGGGATAAGGTGTACGCTCCATCGTCCCAGTTCATAGAAGTTGATGCACGTTTCCTCTCGATGGCCTCTCTGAGCCAGCGGTGATATTGTTACTTTCAGCGCGGATAACCCTGGCATTGTCCCAGTTCATGTTGTGGTTCTCCCTCTTGCAATGATCCGATATGGCTGATTTGAGATTTTCTTGCAGTGCTTGTTCTTTTATCACTCTTGTTTGTCTATTGTCTGTCTCCTTTTCACATTCTTTTTGGCGTTCTTTCTTGCGTGTGCTGAATGGTCTCCCTGTCTCCCCCACATGTTCTATTGCATGATGGTATTTCTTAGACAAACGGGTAAACAACCCTTCTGTCTTACTAAAAGAACCATCTTTAATAGTTTAAATTTCTACCGCGCAACTATTGTGTACCAGTGGACCAGCGAGTCAGAGCTCTATGGGACTTTCCTTCTTGTTCTGTCACTTTTAGATTTAGACGATGAATCTAAAAGGACAGAATAGCACTGTATATGACGTTCTATGTATTTCATCAGACAGGAGAAGGAAGTCCCAACCTTGTACAGCGCCCAAATCGAAGAGCAGCAGAGGAGCGAGCGCTTTGAGAAGATTCAGTCCTATCGCTTGGTTCGAGAAAATGTCCTGGAGAAACGCAAAGAGCAAGAAATCAACAGAGAGAAGCTCAAGACAAATCAGGTGGACATGTATGAGAATATGCAGGTCAGTTTGTCTTATATTTAAGGTCCTGTATAATACAGTGTATCTGTGCGAGTTTAAACAGAACCATCTTAGCTAGATTGGTATGATCTATTATTGTTTAGACGCTCAATAGTGTCATTTTGTAGCTTACCTGACTTCTTCTCTTTTTATTTTATGTGCAGGCAAAATTGTGGGCGAGTCGTAGGAAGTGGCTGGATGTGCATAATGTGTGTCAGGCGGTGGACAAAGACGAACAGGAGAAACAAGCACCGGAGGCTGAGCCGAGTGCCACGCAGCAGCCAGTCAAACCTGCCCAGAACTCTGCCAAGAAGAAATGACGGACACCAGCTCTGACTCCGAAGCGTTTCTCCTTCTCAAGACCTCTTTATTAAGTGCGAGGAAAATCAATCACACTTCGGAGGCTTGTGCTTTTACAGGATCACACTGCACGGCTTCAGCTTTGGAAATGTACTTTTTAAAATATCACACAGTGGCTTAAAGTAATGACATGCCAAGTGTTTCTTTGGTAAATAATATTGGAACGCAGCCTTATGGCTTGTTATTCCTAGTTACCATGCCATTACTATGCTGTAAATAAAAGTATAACCTAAATTTGAACCAGGTTGTCAATATATAAAACCTTTGCTATTTTTAACACCCATAACACAAACGCATAATATTACGTCTTATTATTAAAACATATATTCATACCGTTCCAATGCAATACAATTTTAACGAACAAAGCCGCAGATGTTTAAAGCCTGTTGTATAACCACTGTCCATTGTTATCGTTGGAATGCCAATCCGTTTTAGCTGCAGAGAACAGCTCGGACTTTCTGAAGCCTGATTATGTTCCAGAGATCTTTTGTTTTCTTGAAGGTCACTGTATTGACGGTGCGACTGGAGGTGGCGCAGACACAGCCGAGCCCGAGCACTTGAGTGCCTCTGATTGATTGATATGTTCTCACTGCTAGAACAACAGAAAAGCTTATTCTTTCGAGACGGTTTGCGGGAAATAGAAATGGGTAAGCAGTTTTGTTTATGCACAAAATAAATCTATCTAAGAGATTTATGGTTAGAACAACCGCACAATACTTATTGTGTAAAATCCATTATAAAATCCATTATGTCTCTAAATGTTACCACTTGAAGTGCAGCTGCTTCTTGCAGTAGTGTGGTGAAACAAATAAAAAAGCAAGGGTGCCATCTAGTGGCTTCATTTATGAATACATCCTTCTCTCGGGCTTGTAGCAGTCGAGGTTGAATAATATGATGTTCTGCTGATAGTTATTCTTTTACATGTGTGATTTAGTGAAAAAAAAAAATCCTTGTGCTTGTACCAAATGCAAAAGAATTGTGCCTATTTAGCTAACAAACAATATACATTATCTCTTAATATTATAGATCAGCAACTACCGTTCAACCAAGTGTAGCCTAAGTTGTTCTTGTTTTAATTCACCTTCTATCTTAAATGTGCTAAACAGTTGTATGACATTATACATAGCTTTGTATACTTACAACTTGGGTAAACTGTGAAGAGCAGTGAGCTACCCTAGTGCAGCACCCGGGGAATCCTCTATAGATCATGAGTTCGGGGCATGGTCCAGAGAACCAGCTCCCATTTCCATCACAAAGGCCAGACTTCACTCCCCACTCGCATCACCTGTTACCCCTGTTCCTTCCATGGACCTATTCTTTCTTCCTACTTCTAACACGTCTACTTCAAATACAGAAATAGTTGCTAGGTGCGTATAGCTTTAACCACCTCCAGATATCACAAACAATCACTGTTATCATCTTCACCTGTCAGTGGTCACATTGTTATGCCTGAATTGTTCGTACGGTTTTCTCTCGCTGAAAACATGGTCTTTTTTTTGGTGATGTCAGACCTCATCTATTCCACCATTATTTCTCTTGCATGTGCCTTGACAAGAGTTAATCCCAAAAGCCTTGTTCCTGGCACAAAACATTCCCCATTTCTCACCTAAAAAAGACACTGTTTGTCTCCACTTCTCCTACAGCTGTGAACAGCACAGAGTTGAAGAGAGATCACCCTGCTCCCTAATTGTCAGTGGCGTGTGTGTATTAACGCAGGGAGTGCCTGTTAATTGGCAGCTGTTGGTTTGTGCTTTGACGCCAATTTGTTTTGAGGGATAGAAGAAACCAGCGTAACCTTGAAAATAGACATGCTGTTACTGTGTGTGTATGTGGATGAGCCTTATAGTTACATTTTTAAAAATATTCATACTCGGATTTTCAAGATAAGGTGTCTCTAGATCTGGGATACCTAAAGTGCGGCCCGGGGCCCAAATGTGGCCCTCAGATCAATCTTTTGTGGCCCTCAACCTTGGTGTTGATTTGGCACACTTTGCCAGAGATGGTACTTTTAACAAGTTTCATTATTCTACACAATTGTAATGTCAAAAACTAACATTTTGTTGTGGGAAAGAGCTTGTTTTAAGGTTCTAAGCATAAATAAAAGTGTGAGGCACAGGTTAAAACTGAAGCTGAATTGCACTGAAATGTTCACGGCATTGACCACAGATCTGTGTGATGGACGCTTAAATATGCGTCCATCAATGAAAAAGGTTTGGACTCCCCTGATCTAGAGACAGTACATAGTCAGCTATAATTCGATTCAATGAACAATACAGTTTTGTGAATGACCAAAGGACGTTCTGGTGTGTCCTGCCCAAAACCTTTTATGTAAACAGGAATTTCCATTTCACTTGGCCATGTTTGTGCTTGTGTACAAAAGAAACAAGCAGGCTGCCTTGTGGACATTTTTCTTTTATTTCCCAACATATTTCCCCAGCTGCTTTAAGTAAAAATGAAGAGCAACTGTGGTTTTGCCCTATGCATCATGGACATGCATGTAGACGAATTGTTGAAAGTCTACAGGATTACTAATGCAGCTAAATGCGCGGAGACCAGTGTAGAATGTATCCCATAAGACAATTTTAACCTTTTTTTTTTTTTTTTTTTTTAACTTTAAAACGTTTAACAGCTTTGCAGTTGGACATTTAACGCAAGAACCCATTTATCATTCTCATAAAATGCTGCAATAGACAAGGTCAGTACAGGGAGACTGGACAGAAAGTAAGTAGAAGAAATGCAAATCTCTGTGCTCTGCTCCTTTGGCTGTTATGTCTTCAGCACCACGGCCAGCTCCTCCTGCTCAGAGACGAAGCTGCAGCTCCAAAGTTTTATCCCGGAGAATCTGTATGTTAAAGTGTCTCTTAGTGGTCAAATGGGAACAAGTAGAGGAACAATTTGTTAAATGAAAATGGCCAGAGAACAATTTCTTTAAGCTGTTTCAATCACAGATGACATGTATCCTTTAATTGCCCTTTCTTTTAACAGTACAGGGTTGAATTTGAAAAAAACTAAAACCTGCTCGTATTGCTACTAATAAGTCTAATTCTTAGGTGCCAGTGCCACTACTATATTAGTATTATATTATATTATATATAATATTATATTATATATAATATAATATAATACTATATTATATTATATATAATATAGTATATATAGTATATAATATAGTATTATATTATATTATATATTATATTATATTAGTTTCTACTGAAGGGTGCCATTTTTTTCAACCATTACAAACTACTTGGTCATAAGGTGAAGATATAAGTATATGTGTGTCCTCATTGTCCTCTGCATTTGATCAATCCTTCAATGCTGCTGGGGCAACTCGTTGGCTACATGCAGTGCAGCACCTGAAGGGACATTTTACAAAAAAAACACTCAAACACACAAAACACGTGTTTACAAATTATAAAGTCAAGTCCTAACAGTTTTCATCCAGCCGGCTTCATCCAGTCTCATACCTTCCCCATCTAGCTGGGTCACGCATTTGTCCAGTAATGAGATAACACTCCCAGTGGGGCCAAACATCTCTGGAGGAGTGGCCTCTGTGCCTGCCACACTCACACTGTATAATACAAGCACCAAAGATCAGCCTGCCCTGGCTGGGCTAAGAATCGGCTTAAACTGCACAGAGCAAAAGGCCAAACCATAGTAAATGGGTATCTTTAAAAGAAAAAAAGGAAAAAAATGCTCTTGTGAGGATTTTGTGGAGAGGGGATTGGTGCATTGGCGTCACTGCGGTAATCCTAAATGCGCCGTAACGCTTTCTCTAGACAAACACGCGTAAGCAGGTACAGTATAAAGCCTGGACTCTGGACAGAATTGCTGACCTGGTTGCAGTGTCTTTCTCGTGCACTATTGCTCTCTGCATCCTGCCTCACCTTGCCCTCCTTCTCTTTGTGCGGCTGCCCTCGCTCTGCCGGAAAGCACTGCGCGCCATGGGACTGTGCGAAAAATCGAATGATGGGTGGAAAAATATATACAGGCTGCTCGTGAATTGTTGAAACGTTTGATAAAGGCACAGGCCCTTCGTGCTGTTTTCATTTCTAGATTGTGATCATGTTGCACTCTCAAAATTCTGGTATGTCCACCAGTTAACACAATAGGCTTCCCTGTGCAAAATAATTAATCAACAATAACTCTTAGTACTGTACTTACTGTACGGCTTTTTATTATTGGATTCAATTACGTACTTTTTGCAAGTGTGTGTAACTTATTTATTTTAGCTTGAGGGCTCGTAAGTTGTAGACAGGACACTAAGCAGTGGGATCTCATAACGCTGATGTCTCCATAGTGCCTTTCATACTGTATGTAGTATAACATTAGTCTAAGCCCTTATGGAAGTGTCTGTAACCTAATCCAATGTCTGAGTCAATTCTGGCAATTCATTACAGAATGAGCAGTTACGCATGTGGCGTGGTGGGGGCAGTTTCTTTCCTCTGCGGCTACTACTGCTATTGCTATCACTACTACATTAAAGGTGTACTATGCAACTTTTTATGGAAAAAAAAAAGTTTGACCTTTCAGTGACCCAGTGGATGCTTGGGTGGTTAACGTAGAGCCTTTACTTACCACTGTTCTGCCGGGGAACTGTAGGACGCTCCAGGAACAATTGTTAGGTTTTCACTGCTGATTGAACCGTATCCATTGGTTACATATGCATTCATTCCAAAAAACTGCTTATTGCTTGTTGAAATAACATATTGAATTGATATCTACCAACTACAGTTCTAAAATGAATGCTCAAATAACAATCCATTGAACAAATGAATAAAACACTGGGTAAAGGTACCAAAGTCCTTCATTATAGACCTTAGACTGTATGGATTAATTTGACCCATCCTTCAATGCCATGGGGCAAAGTGTCAGGAGCAGTAGGAAACCGCAATGCCATCTCCACATCAGTTGTTGCTCGGTTTAAGGTCAGGAGTACTTAGCTGAAGCCTTCTGGGCATGTGCTGGTTCATGGGAGGAATTCAGAGCCCCCCACTCACACACACGGTCGAGGAATCGAACCCAGAACCTTCTCGCTGTGAAGCAACTGTGCTAGGACGGGACAAACAAGGAGCTATCCGGGCGAGACTCACAATTAAGCCACACATGCCTTCTATTGTTCCGGCTAATGGACGTTTACTGGAGAATACAACAGATTAAGGAGGAGGTGGAGCTGACCAGTGCAGGACACCACGCTCTGAAACAGGAGGTGCTGCAACGTTTCAGAGGAGCAGAGGAGACTGAAGGCAGCCAGCCAGGTTTCCTCTGGGTGCTACGGTTTCCTCTACCTCCAAAAACATGCCGGTCAGTTGGCCCACAGTGGCGGCGCTTGTGCAATAACAAATAAAGCACTTACTAACCACTCAGCCACTGTGCTGCCGACTGGAGCCCGTTTGCCCTCAAGTTTAACAATGCTATCAACACTTTATCATCCTTCCAACACCACTTCATACTTTGAGACAATTGTCGCTGTTTGAAGGTCAGGCTGGATCAATATGTGCGAACAGGCTGTTCACACATACTGCGGGGCACATGGGGGCACGCTGATGTTGGTATAGACTCGCCGTCCCGCTCGGCATTCTGACTGTGGGGGGGGGCCGCTGGCATTCGATATGCACTCATCAAATATCAGGGTTTTGTTTGGCGTTGTTCGGTGTTCATACCTTTTGTATAAATATTCACCAGTCTGTACAACCCCGAAACTATTGATGACGCTCTCATATTGATGACACCCTACTCCTCACGCTGTCGTCATGAAACCCCCATTTGTCTTGGGGTCTTGAGCATTTTTCCTGATTGTGTTTGATAAAGTGAATAACAGTATTATGTGCGCTTGCGATGATGCACTTTTGTTTAGCACAGCAGCGGTTATGCATGACTTCAAAGCCCTGCCTCAGCCGATCTGTGCACCAAAGCTAATGTTTGAAAATCAAAAGCTGTAGGAGAAAGGGGAGCTCTTCTGCGCGCTTTTACGGAAACACCTTTGTGTCCGGCCCTTAAACAGAGGCACGGTTTGGCTTTTGTGATGGAGAGGACTGCAATAAATCAGTGACTAACGCTGCCAATCCAAGGTGTCAGCTTGCCAATAAAATTCAAGTCCGGTTTATTGGATTGTGCAACGGCCTATGCCAATCACGGGAGATACAGTGGGGAAAAAAGTATTTAGTCAAATACCAACAATTGTGCAAGTTCTCCCACTTGAAAAGATGAGAGAGGCCTGTAATGTTCATCATAGGTATACCTCAACTTTGAGAGACAAAATGAGAAAAAAAAAATCCAGAAAATCACATTATCTGATTTTTTATGAATTTATTTGCAAATTATGGTAGAAAATAAGTATTTGGTCAATAACAAAAGTTCATCTCAATACTTACTGTTATATACCCTTTGTTGGCAATGACAGAGGACAAACGTTTTCTGTAAGTCTCCTTACCTTATAAGGTTTTCACGCACTGTTGCTGGTATTTTGGCCCATTCCTCCATGCAGATCTCCTCTAGAGCAGTGATGTTTGGGGCAGGCGCTGGACTTTCAACTCCCTCCAAAGATTTTCTATGGGGTTGAGATCTGGAGACTGGCTAGGCCACTCCAGGACCTTGAAATGCTTTGGTGTGTTTGGGATCATTGTCATGCTCCACGTTTAATTTCCAATGCCCTTGCTGATGGAAGGAGGTTTTCACTCAAAATCTCACGATACATGGCCCCATTCATTCTTTCCTTTACACGGATCAGTCGTCCTGGTCCCTTTGCAGAAAAACGGCCCTAAAGCATGATGTTTCCACCCCCATGCTTCACAGTAGGTATGGTGTTATTTGGATGCAACTCAGCATTCTTTCTCCTCCAAACACAACGAGTTGAGTTTTTACCAAAAAGTTCCATTTTGGTTTCATCTGACCATATGACATTCTCCCAGTCCTCTTCTGGATCATCCAGGTGCTCTCTAGCAAACTTCAGACGGGCCGGGACATGTACTGGCTTAAGCAGGGGGACACGGCTGGCACTGCAGGAATTGAGTCCCTGGCATCGTAGTGTGTCACTGACGGTAGCCTTTGTTACTTTGGTCCCAGCTCTCTGCAGGTCAGTCACTAGGTCCCCCCGTGGGGTTCTGGGGTGTTTGCTCACCATTCTCGTGATCATTTTGACCCCACGGGGTGAGATCTTGCGTGGAGCCTCAGATCGAGGGAGATTCAGTGGTCTTTTATGTCTTCCATTTTCTAATAATTGCTTCCACAGTTGATTTCTTCACAGCAAGCTGCTTACAATTGCAGATTCAGTCCTCCCAGCCTGGTGCAGCTCTACAATTGTGTTTCTGGTGTCTTTCGACAGCTCTTTGGTCTTGACCATAGTGGAGTTTGGAGTGTGACTGTTTGAGGTTGTGGACAGGTGTCTTTTATACTGATAACAAGTTCAAACAGGGGCCATTAACACAGGTAACGAGTGGAGGACTTAGGAGCCTCTTAAAGAAGAAGTTACAGGTCTGTGAGAGCCAGAATACCAAATACTTATTTTCCACCATCATTTGCAAATGAATTCATTAAAAATCAGACAACGTGATTTTCTGGATTTTTTTTTCTTCTCATTTTGTCTCTCATAGTTCAGGTTTACCTATGATGAAAATTACAGGCCTCTCTCATCTTTTTAAGTGGGAGAACTTGCACAATTGTTGGCTGAAAAATACTTTTTTCCCCCCACTGTAATTGTGGGGGCTTAATTTACCATTGCACACTTTAAGGCCGCGAAACGGAGAGGTATCACATGACTCAGCAGGAATCCCCGAGAATCCTCTTTTCCTCAATATGGATTTCAAGGCACTCACAATGAGCTGTGCCAATAGTTCGCGCTTTCATTGTAACATATTGGAGTGTAATCTGTGTGGATATAGGAGGCATGCTCACGGCGAAAGTGCGGATTGATTAGCGACGGGGGCTAGCTCGACAAGAGACCCATTGACAACTGCCCTCCACCTTTAGCATCGATTATTGCTGACAGCTTTCTCTTTTACTTGTAAGCACAAACATGAAAAAAAATAAAAAATAAAAAACGCACTCACTTGGATGTTTAAAAATTGTGTTTCTGACTTTTCACCTCTCCTCTGTCATAGTATAGCGGAACATCTCCAACCCTGAAGAAGGCTGTTTTTGTTGGCCGCAACATCCACATTTACACCCAGCATTCAATGTTTGTAAGATTTTTAATTAACTAGCCTAATTATTTCAATAAAATGTAAATAAAGATGCTGGAAGACTGCCTTGTATGAAGGTTCAGTGGCTCTTGACGTAGCAACGTATCACCTGCAATGTTCTGCAATTTAAAGGAGACATCTTTTCTTTTTTGGCCTTTTGTGATCTTTTACAGGCATACATTACTTAACACTTTACACGGTGCAAGAGGCAATATTGACCTAAAACAACTTGACAACTAGATATTGGATATATGTTCAGACCTGTCACTATAGATGTCACCGAAACACACACGTCAAGGCTAAAAGGACAGAAATATCGCACAACCAGTCGCCATGAGTGTAAATCACGAAGAAAACATCATGGTGAACTAAACACTGCCCAGTTTCTGACAAAACGCTGACATTATTATGACATCAGTTTTGCAGCAATCGTGCCGTTTATAAGTCATGTAACGTTATTTTTATAGCATATTTTTTATTATGTGAAGTAGTTACTGGAGCTTCTAGCCTCAACGCACGCAGGATTCCTCAGACATTTGTGAATCGCACGTAAAATCACTCCATGTACTCGAAATACAAATGAATGTATGAATCAATTTTGTGTGTCACCTTTAACTATAAAACATAATATACTAATGCTCAGAAAGGAAAAACAATATTATGACCACTTTTAAACATAAATAGTTCCATATATCATCAGTCTTGTGCAGAGATTCGGTTGTCCCTTTATTGACTCCTTAAACAAGGCTTTGACTGACTGGCCACAGCTCATTGAGTGACATTGGAGCAAAGGACACAGTGGTATTTCTTTCACTCATCGCTTTCTTCCATCTCTGCATGAGTAGTTAAAGCAATCCTGGCTCTTGGCTGCGCTCCAGTAACAAAGTGGCAGGATCTCTCTGAGAATCCTCTTTCCATGAGGTCTGGTGTCGATGCAGAGGTAACATTGGCAATGCCCTTTCCATTATTAGAGCCATCCATCTGCTCCTCTGCATGTGCACCGCAGCGTGTGCTGGTGTGGTCAGCTCATTGGCCTGTCTGATCACTGGACGTGATACCAGCTGTGTCACCCACGGGAGCTGACGGTGCCTTATGTAGCTTTAAATATCCTCTGAAGCTAAACCCTAGGATATAACCTTATACCCTGGAGGTCTGTGTAAAAATGTCAGATTTCAGGATACATTTTCTGATCAATTCACTCACTGAACATGTTTGTCCTCATGTGGACAGACAGTGGGTTTTTACAATATCTTAATAATAATATTATCTGGATACCTTTCTTTTGTTTTTATTTTGGCCAAATATTGGAAGACTAATATTGGTCCATCTCTATAATAGATAAATTCCCAGATAATATGAGAGTTAGTTTCTTGACCAAGATAAAAATCACTCATTGGTAACCAGTATACAAGGTGGAAAAGGTGGACCAGTGGTTAGTAAGTAAGTGCTTTATTTGTCTTTGTACAACGGTACACTGAAATAGTGTTCAGGTGTTAGTCCTGAGCCGCATATGAGGGAGGGGAAACCGTGGCACCTGGAGGAAACCTGTCTGGCTGAACTCAATGCTCCTCTGATTATCTGAAACGGTGCACCGCCTCCTGGGTTTGTTCCTGTTTCAGAGCATGGTGTCCTGCACTGGTCAGCTTCACCTCCTCCTACCTCTGTTTTACTCTCCAGTGAACGTCCAGTAGCCACAACAAATAGTAGGGATAGAAGGCATGTGTGACTGTGAGTCTCGTCCGGATACCTCATTGTTTGTCCCTTCCTTGATTCCTGTTGCTCATCTTGTGACGCCTCCACTGTGCTGCGGCGGTGGGGGGCTGTTGGTGCCTCTTCAGTGTTTCAGAAGACACGTGTTGGTCTCAAATGTCTTTAGCTCATAAGCTAGCTGTTTGTTTACTTTTAAAAAGCTGCTTTCTTCAGGACCATTATGGACTCTTTGCAATAACAGTTTGCAGAAAAAGGCAAATAACACAGCTGTACTGAGAGTGAGGGAGGTTTCCTCTTCTTTTTAGCGCTTGTGCTTCACAGCAAGAGGTTCTGCAGTTCGATGCTTGGGGGGACAAGGCCTTTAGTTTATTGGTTTATCCCAGTCCAGTTTCCCTACCACTAAAAACATGTACAATAATGATGTGTGCATAATGAATGAATGCTGGTGTTCAGAGGGGCCGTTGGCGCAGATGTGTTCGTAGTTTGCCACCTCTGCGTGTGGTGTGGAGTGAATGAAGAACAAATCCCCTACACTGTGTGACCCGCTTTGGGTGACTTGTGTCATGTGACAAGCGCTATACAAACAAGCTTCCATTCCATAAGTGTCCTGCCTTAAATTCCCTTATGTATATTCACAAAGTACTGCAAGTCCCAATATTAAAACCAATACCATTCTGTACCATTCTGTACTTCCTGCTCTGCATCAGCCCATCAATATGTATGACTCGACTTTTGTAGCCGTAAGGTCTAGTGGCAGGGGGCTTAACGTACCTAAGCTTTGCAATACCTTTTCTGTGTGCCCACAGGGAGGCATAGCAGGGCGTTTGACATTGAACACATCTCCTCATTTAACCAGGCAAACACCAGGGCTCACTCACGGCCAGTGGCTCATTCACCTTATTACTACAGGGACCACTATGTTTGTGTAGACGTTTTGTATATTCTTTGGTAAATGCTTGTTTTTATTCATGTTTCCCTGTGCACTGTCAGAAATGTTGCTTGCATTTCCAATATGGATTTTCAAATTTTCTCTCAAATTGTTATAGTTTGTAATCATTGACATTGAGTAAAGCCTAAAATAGGAGGGATTTGATGAGGCACTTTGTCTAAACAAGACAGGACAGCAGTTTATCTAGCCACACGGCTCTTGTGTTTCCTCTGCTTAAAAAAAACTCCATAAGAACAGGTTTGACCCGGTTCACTTGTTCGGCATACACTTGTTGGATAAGGACAATGGGGTTGACTGCCGCGGGGAGACGGGGGGGTCAGAGGTCCCAAACTCAGGTGTTTGATTAAGTGGAGCTGTCACCCAGGACGGCCCTGTCTTTGCACCTCAGTGTGTCTGCACAACAGCCAGACGTCCCGTCGCATTTGACCCTGGACCGTAGTATTTCTTCAGATATTGTATGCGTCAGACAAAGCTGTGGGGTAAACAATGTACCTGGTTATGTGCAGTGGTAGGAGAAGATCGTTTTGTTAAAAACTTACTGAAATGAAATCGCTCTATGGAATATAATTTGCATTCTAGAGGGCAGTGGTTTGCATAATGAGGCGCTACTGGTTCTGCTGTATTCCATTATTCAAATTGAGCATAATATTTAGATTGGAGTTGTTTTGACTTGTTAAATTTTAGTTGGGCATTTGACCCAGATTATTTCACTTGTTCTGTGCTGTTTCTGACTTGATTCAGTACATTTTGTCTTTATTTCAGGCTGATTTCTCTGCCAATGGGGTAAGAATATTGCACCAGTCCCATTGACGTCAGAACCAGTGAGAAATGTCCTCAAACAAGCAAAGTAGACCTGGTCGGATCAGGAACAAAGGTCTAAATGAGTCAAACCCGATTAAAAAAAGATTTCCAATTCAAGTCATTTACTTTAGCTACATATTTTTACTTAAAGAGACTAGTCTTTTTTTTTTTCTACTCGAACCTGCAGTCTCGATGTTAAGCTCGTGCTTGACGATGGAGATAGTTGTTATTTCTTTTTGAGTTCAGGGCTCATTCTACGCATTGCTGGGGAATGTAGGGGTCGAAAATACATAATCTTTCACTTTTTTAAAATTCCGTGTAGTCCCTTTAACCAGTTACCTGCCATTCACTACCTGTGTTTTGCTCACACAGATCTTACACATACACTACACGGTCTTAGCTTTCAAATGAGGCATTGCACTGGGCTATAAGCTGTAAACAAAAACGCAACAAAACTTGCCAAAAAAGCAACAGAATAGCAACCAAAAAGCAAAGAAAACATGACAAAAAAAGCGTAAAAAAGTGACAAAAAACATATCACATTCACAACAGCGTGGAATAAGTAAGTGATCCCTTGTATTAAATATCTGGCTGACTCTTCTTTTGCAGCAATAACGGCTTCTCTGTAGTTGCAGATTAGACGCTCAAAACAATCAGAATGAATCTTGGACCATTCCTCTTTACAAAACTGCTGCAGTTCAGCGAGATTCAGGGGTGTACTCACTTACTTCTCCTTGTCCTGTAAATGTTTCCATGTTATGGCCAATAAAAATAAGATCAAATGTAAATGTTTGGGTGGTATTAGTTTAGGCAGACACTGTTTACTCATTCTTGTGATTTTAATACAGATCAGACCACATTTTTATGACCATTAGGCAGAAATGTGGATTTAAACGCTTTCTTACACAAGATATTAGCGGCACTGACACAAAAAAAAAACTCCCCATCCTATCGGACCGGGGTTCGGTTGTGCGCGGTGGATGCGTGTTTCGTGCCGATGAATATGCACACTGGTTTATGCTAACATCTGCGTAATGTATGCACATTTAAATGAGTGGGTAGGCATTTCATATCGCTCCCCAAACTGCACGACAACGATTCATTTGCCGCCGTGAAGAGCGACGTTTAGAAAAACCCCTTTCAACATAACGCGGTTGCTTTAATTATATATATACGAGGGGTACTTGAAACACTTTGGAGCTGCTTACAAATAACAAAAGAATCCTACAGTGGGGATATGGAACAAGCACTGGGTGTATCTACTTGCTCCTGACCTGGGATTATTGCAGTGGATTAGCCGAGGTGCTGCTGATGAGTAAGCCATCGATGCAAACTGGGAGCTGGTTCCTTTGCCCCACTTCGGCACGCTTGCTCTGATTAGTTTGAACATTTTATCATCCATAAAGACCTTCAAGAGTCAGTAGACAGCACACACACACACACACACACACACACAGGGCCGGATGAATGGACAGGCCGGCAACATAATGGCCTTAAATTAAATCACTGACCTCAAAGTGACCAAAGCTCCTCCTCTCACATCGGTCACTCCATATCTCCCTTGCAAACATCGACAAATAGGGACTTTTTATTTTTTCGGTTGTAATTGGAGGTCAATCTTTCAGCGGTTGATTATGTAAAACAGCGCTGCCACAGTTGTTGTCGGGCTCCCATTGAATTTACAAAGCGGCTTCCTGCTGCTCCTTCTTCTGCCCCCGGGCCCTATTGTTCCGGAGCGCCCCTGACGTATCCTCGTCAGCTGCGTCACATGCAAACATCGCCACAGTGAACGTACAAGGGCAGGCGAATGACACATGTGAGCGCACGTTTTGTCCTTTAATGGCGTGACCGTTTCATGCTCGAAAATAGCAACATGCCATTTAGGAACAAAATCCTTCTCTCCTTCATTTATCCACAATCTATTGGTAGTCTTTGTTAATTCAAGTTCAATAATGACAGCAAGCAATAGTAGGTGATGCAATATCCATTTCCTCACACCATATAGCAAACAAAATCCCTGAGTTCTTCAATGGACTGAGATGGACACATTGTTTGCTAACGCAGCCACAAAAAAAAACCCAAAAAAAAACCAACAACACTGGAGAAAAGAAAAGTCCTAAAAGTGACGCGAGGAAAACTATTCGTTTAGAGGGGTTTTGTAGGTCCTGGCTTTCAAATGAGGTACCACCCTGGCCAATTTAATGGAAAGTTATTGAATATCTATTTTATTTTTCATCAAACAATGTATTTCCCCCCTGTAATCGTGCAGCCCCAGCACTATTATCTTTATTGTTCCCTTTCCACCTTACCCAGCAGCTTCCACGGATATGCACATAGGCACACTGCAGCCCTCTCTGGTGGAGTCAAAGACGGTGGTATCAGGTGTTGATGTGGAAGAGCAGACAAACACAGCATTACTTCTGCCTGTGTGCCCCTCTCTCTCTCTCTCTCTCTCTCTCTCTCACCCCCCCATGTCCTCCCTACAGCCTGCGGGCACCTGTCGCGAGGGGAGTGTGTTAGCAAACAGACTCGAACAGGTGGCGGCGTCAGTGTCAGTCGAGCATGAGCGCTCTCAGCTGGGCGTGTGGGGCCCTGACCTCGGCCACAGATCGGCTGCAGGACTATGGGGCCTGGGACCTTACAGCTGCTCCTTAGATGCGCCCGAGACATCAGGGGGAGGGGTGTTGCACCATACATTTTGAAAAAAGTGAGTTGACAAAGTATTATTATAATTTTTTTAGATAAATGTGTGATTAGATTAAAGCATGTTTAATCTGGTAAGCCTGGGTCTAATAGCGCAGCGCACAGGGACACACCCACAGATCGCCAGATAAAGTTTGGTCAGGAAAAAAAAACATGTACGATTTAGCCAAGGTTTATAAGGTTGATGCGGCGGGAAATCCACCCAGAGAGGAGAACAGAAATTTGACCTGGTTTGACCTAAAACATGCACAATCGACTAATCCTTCACCTGCTCTTTTGGGTTCGGGTGACTTTATTTGTAACGCCCAATATGTTTTGCTGTTTTGAGGGTGACCAAGATCCTGGCACAGCCTGAAGAAACAGAGTTTCTGTGCCATTGTTCAACTAGTTTTACTGTTTAAATTCATTCTGTTTGATGCAATGTTTGCAAATCTTAAAAAATGAAATATGCATTTTCAGTTCATGGCATTAATGTTGCATGTGGGCATTAAAAAGGCATTAAAAAGCATTACATTTGACTTGTGGCATACAAAAGCATACAGGGCAAAGTTTGAGACATCATCTTAGCACTAATTAGATTGCCATTTGTTTTTATTGGTTTACATTACTTTTGGATAATCTGAAACTCAATGATACTGTCAATTTGCAATAAATATACTGTGAAACCTTTTTTTTTTAGGCCAGTACACCACTCGCCACCACCAGCATTGCACGGTATTTTCGTGTCGTTGGGCAAAACATGTTTCTCACCTTGCCAGTATGAATGTGGGTGTAGACATATTATCAGCATGTGAGTCATTGAATGCACCTCACACGACAGGAGTTCATCTCATAAGCTATGAGGCAATAGACATTAGAAATTGAATATTGGACCATTAACTTGGCTTTTCTAAATGGTCCACTGTAATGCTCTGAAACATTATAATGGATGAACCGGGTCTTTATTTGCAAGCGTGACAGTTGTGCAGCCGTTGGACCCTGCAGACGTTCTGCTACCACCATGTTTGTTCACGGGTATTCGATTAAAGTTGTCCCTCATCCATGAAAGTGTAAAAGTACAGTAAGTCTTTCCTTCATAGCTGATCAATTGTGCATCGAGCCCAATACTGCATACTCAGCTCTAACATGCTTCACCCTCTATTTGACCCTGCTATAGATCACGGGTGAAGTGTATACAAAGCAGATTGGTGGATGGGCTGTTATCAAAAAGCAATCCATTTCTAATCATGAGAACATCCACAAATTAACGCCGGCACATTAGGCACATTACATGACATGAGGAGTGCACACATTTCCACTACAGATGCAATTCGTCTTCCTGTATCTACAGCAACACGCCACATTGTATCACCACGAATTACTGTCAAACACGCAGTCACCTTTTCTGACATTAAACATGTTACAGTTGTCATCATTGCTTGAACTTTTCCTCGTCCGGCGCAGTCGGGCATTTTGATGTGTCGCTAGAAATAATTAAGCCGCTGTCAGAAAGGACAACGTGCAAGGTGACCCGCTAGGCTGTCAGATTCAGAGAGGTGGGGTGAAATAGGGTTTTTACCAAACTACAATATGTCCGTTGCCACTCAGTTCCCATGCACAGGAACTAATGCTGTCCAGAATCAGAGTGGTCCCATATAAATAACCATCCATCCATCCATCCATTTTCTTCCACTTGTCCGTGGCTGGGCAAATCACATTGCACCAGCCCCTCTGGCTCCTTCTGCAGGTGGTGGGTCCACAGAAGGACAGCCTGATGGTTCTAACCGGGCCTGTTGGTCTCTCATAAGGGGCTTCTGAACCGCTCTTTGTCTGACCCGTCACCTAGGACCTGTTTGCCCTGGAAGACCCTACCAGGGGCACGAAGTCCCCGACAACAGAGCCCCAAGGATCAAACCCCTCCACCCCGTTAAGGTGGCGGTTCCAGGAGGGGATATACAGTGCCTTGCAAAAGTACTAATAAACCTTGAACTTTTGCACATTTTGTCCTGTTTACAACCCTAAACGTAAAGATTTTATTTTTTACTGAAAGTTCACACACAAGTAACAGACAACTGTGAAGTGAAAGCAAAATGATACATGATTCTGTTATTTTACAAAAAATAGAAAAGTGAAAAGTGGGGCGTGCATAAGTATTCATACAGCATTTTCTGAGTGCATTAAATTGCCTTTATAAAATTCCTAATGACTGCAGAAAGTTCACACCTTGCCCTAACCATTAAATAGAGGCCACGTGTGCATAATCTACTCTCAGTATAATTCCAGCTGTTCTGTGAGGGCCTCAGAGCTATGGTCAGAGTGTATTGGTCACTAAACAACATCATGAAGGCCATGAGCTCACCAGAGAGGTCAGGGATAAAGCTGTGGAGAAGTTTAAAGCAGCGTTAAGTTATACAAAGATTTCCCAAGATTTGAACATCTCACGGAGCACTGTTCAATCCATCATTCTGAAATGGAAAGAGTATAGCACCACTGCGAACTTACCAAGACACGGCCGTCCACCTAAACTAACAGACCGAAAAAGGAGAGCACTGGAAGGAAATATAACCAAGTGCCCCAAGATAACTCTGGAGGAGCTGCGACGTACTGCCGCTGAGCCGGGGAATCTGTATATGGGACAACTATAAGTCGTACTCTACACAAATCGTGTTTGAGCCTTTCCTATCTCTCTGATCAAAGCTTATTAGTGATCGGACTCCCCTCGTTTATGGAACATTCTATTAAGCGTGAGATAAAATGTCAGTGTTCTGTGGTCTATACGCCTGCCGCTCGCTCTGAAGAGAGACCAGGTTGACTGTCCGAGCAGGTTTTCCTTTCTGTCTGCAAGATCTGTCAAAATAAAAAAAAAACATAAAAAGTATTATTTGAGGTAAGAGTCTTTTCTTTTCCGTCTAAATTGGGGAATTGTATGCACTGATTCATGATTAAGCCCATGTGAGTGGTAATGAGGTGTACTGGATATTTCTTATCGGTAACATAGGTGCCCTTAGGATAGGGAAAGTAGCATTTTGAGTGAGTCCGAGTCATATCCGGGCCGGCCATTCTTCTCAGTTATGTATGGCACAAACCTAACACTGCTCACCGTCCTGAGTGCACCATCCCCAGTGTCAAATATGGTGGGGGGAGCATCATGCTATGGGGCTGCTTTTCCTCAGCGGGGACTGGGAAGATTGTAAGAATAGTTGGGAAGATGGATGAAGCCAAATACAGGGACAATTTGGAGGAAAACCTGCTGGAGTCAGCAAGAGAATTGAGGCTGGGGCGGAGATTCACCTTCCAGCAGGACAATGACTCTAAACACAAAGCTAAATCTACAATGGAATGGTTTAAAAACACACATATTAATGTGTTAGAATGGCCCAGTCAAAGTCCTGACCTAAATCCTATTGAAAATCTGTGGAAAGACCTGAAAACTGCTGTTCACAAACGCTCTCCTTCTAATTTGACAGAGCTTGAGTTGTTTTTTAAAGAGGAATGGCTAAAATGTCAGTCTCTAGATGTGCAACCCTGTTATTGCAGCAAAAGGGGGTTCCATAAAGTATTAAGTCATGAATACTTATGCACGCCCCACTTTTCACTTTTCTATCCAAAAAAAAAAACACTCATGTATCATTTTGCTTTCACTACACAGTTGTCTGTTACTTGTGTGTGAACTTTCAGTAAACAATTCTAAATAAAATCTTTACGTTTAGGGTTGTAAACATGACAACATTTGCAAAAGTTCAAGGTGTATTAGTACTTTTGCAAGGCCCTGTATATAACCTACACTTTTGAATTAATTACCGCATCACTGTTGACGCCGCACCGATCCGTCTATCGATCTCACGCTCCGTCCGTCCCTAAAAAGGTCTAAAAGGCTTGTCTTATATATCTATAATCCGACCTTGGGTTTTCAAGAAGGGTACTACCAGGACCAGGACAAATCTAGTGTAGAGCAGGTCTATAAGAGGCAATGGGGTAGGTGAGGATAAGACCACATTTCTACCTGTAGTTATCCCAGTTGAATACTTTCATAAAGGTGCAAACTGCATGGGATAGTGTACGCCTGGGGCTTTTGAGCGAGCTTGTAGATTTCCCCCCGGCTTTTGACAAGGGCCTCTCTACACAAACACCTGAAATGCTGCATTGTCACTGAAGCAAGCTCCTGGGACATCAAATATGGCGCAGCACTTCACGCACGTCAATATAAACAAACCGTCTGCGGCTCAGAAGGGGGGAAACGAGTTAAAAGTCTGCGGGGTTGTCCGTGCTGAGCAATTCAGTAGAACCCTGTATACAGCAGCAGCAGCAGCGGCGCAGCGGTCGCGTTGTCGCCAGGTGCAGTGGAGCAAAACCAGCGCGGGGAGGGAGGGGGCGTTGTCGCTGGGGGCAAATGAAAGAAGGGTGAAGTGAGAGAGAGAGAGAGAGAAAGCGACGGATTTGTGTTGAAACCGTTTGCTCGGTCAGACATGCGCAAGAGGAGCGGCACAAGTGGCAGTAGCAGCGCTGCGCTTCGTTTCCGCTTTGGCTGAGCAGCAGCAGCAGCGGCGCACACTCAGCTCGAGCCCTGTGTCGGGGAGGGGAGGGACGCGGAGGACGAGAGGAGCGAACCGACACGCAGTGGGGCACACGCACGGACCCGGGAACCAGGAAAAACCAGAGAGGGGCCCAGCAAACACGCCACGCAAAGAGAGAGGGAAAAATCCGAAACGTCGCATGTAACGCAAGATCCGACTACTACACAGCATGGAGAAGGAACGCGCCCGGGAGAAAATGTGAGATTCCCCCCCCCCCCCCCCCCCCCAACACTCCAAAAAAAAAAAAAAAAAAAAAAAAAAAAAAACGGAGACAGAACTAGAGGTGTTTGAGTGAATCCCTGAAGCTGTAGAGATCTGCAAAATGAAAAAGTTCAACACAATCAGGAAGGTGCTGGACGGTCTGAAAGAGGCGTCCTCCTCCGCCCCGACTGTCCAAGTGGGACCACAGGAGAACCATCTGATCCCGGAGAGCATCCAGTCCGAGCATTTCCAGCTCTGCAAGGTGGGTCCCGGCGCTTCATTAACCACACACGCGCACACACACGCACACACCCACATGCAAAAAAATCACTCATCCCGTGTGAGGATACAGCAGGTGGAATTGACCTCCAAAACAGTCACTATGTTCCCACCTGAGCAGTTCCCTCTGCAGTCCATTCACTTTTTACCCTTTCACAAAAGCGCCACGTACAGATTCATTCTTCAAGTCTGCTCTATATGCTGCATAGCCTATAATCCCTTCTGCTGCTTTTCTTGTACAAAATTATACATGTATTTATTATTATTATTTTTTTCCATTTTGCACCATGCATGTGTCACTGGCCTGAAGTGTCAGATTGAAGGGGCTGGGCCAGAACTGATCCCCTTCTTGCATAATCTGCTACCCTTTAGATTAGCAAATCACTCTCCACTCAATCAATGCCTGTCTGGCACTGACTGTGTGCTCCAAAATGCATGGAGGCGGGCGCACATGTATCCGAACCCCCTAGCTTACAGTATTGATCCAGTGGGAAATAGTGGCACCTCGCTGGGGTACTTTTTAAAGGGGGAGCGGGGGGGGGAGGAAAGTCCCTCCTTCCTATACTGGCTAGCGTTGCTGCAATTTACATGCCTTTTTTATGCTCTAATAACATGGTAAATTGGGGTTGTCCCTGTGTGCCTCTTCATGTTAAGTGCCTATAAAGAAATGCCCCTTTGTTTTATTGCAACACCGTTTTATATTGCATACGGTTAAGCAAGTAAATGAAAGGTTGCTCAGAAGCATCCAAGACCAAGATTTCGATCTGGTTGCAAATGGCATATAAAGAACTCGAAATCGAAGTAAAGGAGTGGTCAAAACAAAAGAAAGGTATGCTGTAAAAGACGATGCTGCTTTGAATGATTGTATTTGGACTATTGGGTTCTTTTTGCTTTCCGAGTTGTAACTATATGCACGACATCAAAAGGTTTTTCTCTATTCAACTTGCACAATAATGCTAAAATATGTCACTGGCAATCATCTATTGTTGGGCCATGACAACAACTGGAGTTTGTGCTGGAAAAGTCTGAGTTACTTGGACATTGTTTTAAGCCTCTCACCGAAAACCACCTATGAGCAGAACCGCCTTGAACTTGCTTGTTTACCTCGACCCGAGGAGAGCGTGTGGTTGAAGAAAGCCGGTGTCTTTGCTTCTCCGGGTGCTTCTAACGTAAACCCGCCTTAGCCTTTTGCCACTAAGCAAACGGCGGGGTCCTTTTAGCCGACTGCGTCCACAAAGCCTGGTGTCACTTATGTCAACTGCATTGGAAAAAGAAAGGCGCCTTCCTCAACACCGGGCCCCGCTGCAAACGAAATGCTTGTTCTTTGCTCGTTTCCGTGTGTGTTGTTCCTTGACTTCATCGCCATCACGACTTCATGTGGGAGGAGAGAGAAAGGGAAAGTAGATGAAAAGGAGAGAAATAAGAGAGAAGACTCAAAATAGACCAATGATAAAAGGAGCCTAAAGACTAACGCCAAAAATCACCAAGCATTCTCTTCCTCTCCTTATTTCACATTCTGATTTTGTAACATTTTCGCACATTGATTCATGCCATTAGTTTACCGAAATCAGGTGTGTGACATCCTTTGACGAAAACAACGCCCCGCTGTGAAATGCAAATGCGAACCATGTTTTTCTTTATGGCCATCTCAGCTGTTTTAATGCCGTTTTCTTTCCCAGACTGTTCGACATGGCTTCCCCTACCAGCCCTCCGCTATGGCATTCGACCCGGTGCAGAAGATCCTGGCCATAGGAACGCAGAGGGGGGCTCTACGAATGTATCCTTTCATTTGCCGCGGTCTGTAATATTTACAAAGTTTTTCATGAAGCAGCTTGAGGTAAGAGCATCTTAAAATGACTGGGTGGACTGTATTTGGTTTGGTTGGACGTAATACTTTACTGCTGCATTGTATTTTAAGGCCGTGTCCGACAGTGCACGTTGAGAACCTTGCGCCTTCATACCAACTCGGTTTGCAAATAAAGGAATCTTGAAATTAGCACTTTAACAAAGAATGCTTGATAAGACAAATGACTTTAGTTTGCAGATGCTCTTTCTTTGTATGTGTAATCAGAACCGGAGTGATTGTGCTGTTGTTTACTTCTGCGATTGTTCCTGGATGTTTTGGTGAATGGTGGGGAAACTGCTGATGGCGTGGAATCAGGGTGTGCAGCAGTGTTTGTTTAAATGATAGATCTGTTCCAGTGCAATGGAAGCATTACTTTGTTCATGAACATTGCCTATCATAGAACTATTATCATTTATTCAATACATTCATGTTGCCTACCAAAAGCCATGACCACATCACGACTGCTCGTATCTTGTGTGCTAATTTAGACTGGTTTGAACTATTGCATTTTTTCATCATTTACATCAAACATTTTACTGTATGGCAAGCCAAAGCCTGAGGTAAGTTATTTTATTAAAATAGTTGACCTTCCAAGTACCAACATGTCTAGATCTAGACCAGATCCAGACCAAAATGTGACTAAATTATGTCTGCACTGGGAGTTTAGCCAAATCAGAAAAACACGCAATCATCTCTAATTAAAATGACGTCTAAAATTGCAGATGACCCTGAGTGCCAGGGTCAAGAAGCCCAAGCACCACCAGTGGTACAGGCACTGCAGTTTTAAGTGGTATAGACTTGAATCACCCTTTTACATTTGCATAAGCTGTTACATGACAGGGGCTCTTTCTTGGTGTCTGTTTAAATTGTTTCAGATTTGTTTTTCTGTACATGGCTATAGTACAACTTTCCTTGTTTCCTGAAAGACATTCTCCCGAAGCCGTTATCATAAGCTGCAAACCATGTGATTCGTATCAAAGCACATTTTGAGGCATGGCCCTGTGCAAAGCGAAATGCAGTTACCAACATATCAGAGTCTATCTTGCGTCTAATATAAGCGGCTGCGGTATGATGCTATAGTGCAGCATGGGGTGGTTTTCACAAACACGAGAGAACAGCTTGTGGGGGAATGGCACTGCAGGGAGTCGTATAGCCTCCAATATAGTGTGTGTGTGTGTGTGTGTGTGTGTGTGTGTGAGTGAGATTTTACCGGTTCTCCTTGTGTTTGCCTGCATGTCCCACCATCTCCCCCGGCTCGTTACTCTGTGATGAAGCCTTCTTCTTTGTGTCTACTCAACTATGACTCAGCTATGAGCACCTGGGCCAAGGCTGCGAACGTGACATCCACACTATGAAGTTACTGACAGTTCTGGAGTTTGATGTATGCATGGTTATGTATGGGACATGGATAGCGGTTCACAAGTGCTTGCAAAATAAAAATCTGTTTCTCCCCCTGTGGATTGGAAGAGATCCCGTTTTTGCGATTTCTTGCTTTTCCATGTAACGCAGCTCTACAAACACAAACAACTGCAGTTACCTCTTAAAGACAAAGCAGAGGGTGTGCAGGTTATGTCATGCGCAGCGACACCACGGCAGCAGAAGCCAAATGAGTGTCAAAGTTAAGTTCCGGAATTTGCTATCATTTGTCTGTTGCTTATTTGGTTTGCGCTGGGATTTCGAGAATGAAAACCCACTATAGAGCCTCTTGATCAAATCAAAACCACGACGTTAGCGCTAAGAAAATGGTGATGGATTATTTATTGTTTGGCCTAATCACACACTCCCAATGCAACAGTATAACTATGAGCAACCCCAAAGCTTTCACCCATATGCGCAAACCATTTCATGACACCACCGCCAGACTTGACGTTGGACAAAAGCCCATGTTTTTTTCCCTGCTTGAAGCAAGGCTTATGTGGCCTATACTGTGCTGGTTGCTCCATCTTTCGTGTGTGTTTCACTCGGAGATCTTACAGACTCTGTGATGTAAGATGAAAGGACCAATCAGTTTGTATTGTCTCCGGGGCTTTGTGCGAGGGGATCTTGAACGCTGGTCACTTTGAGTCTGATGGAAGAGGAGGAGTTTTTCTGCCGTTTGACTGATGTGGATCAGATGGAGCCTTATCGCAGTCAGAGCAAGGTGAAGTCAGACTCCATTCTTTCAGTCTCTGCCAGTGACACTGAGATGAAGATGTGCATTATGTGGTGTGTTGGTTTGGACTGCCGGAGTATATAACACTCGCATCTTAGTGCCTGAGATTAAGTTTGTCTAAATCCTGAGAGGAATATGCCTAGTGGGCATGAAGTCACATACGGCTCGATGTACAAAGCATTTGTGCGTAAAATGATTTGAAACCGACATGAATCATCAAAGTCCCTCCTAGTCTTCCGTTATCAATGAAAATGTTTTGTCGATGAATGAAGATGTTTGGCATGGTACGACCAGGTGTGATTCTTCTTCTATTCTGTAGCAGGAACCCTATAAAATAATCATAATGGCGTATAAGACTAGTGCATATATATATATATATCTTCCCCTTTTTCCAGTTTTCTTGTTGCTACCTCCGGCTTCCATTAGTTTCCCTCCTTATTCATTCGCCTGTCGCTTTTCTGATTATTTTATTTTTGTGCTTGTTTGTCCCGGGGCCTAGACATTCAACCAACACAAAGGTGACGATTGTCGGAGAAGGCTATAGATACAAGTGTTTTGAGTTATTATGAGTTACTGTATGTAAGAAGGTTTGGTAGAGCCTTTTATGCGTGAACTTTGAGACACCTGGCTTGTGTAGGTGCCATACTTTTACTATTGTGAGATAAGGTCATCGCTGTCAAGTCTTTCTATAGACTTTAAATTGATCTTGAAACGTCTCGGCCTTAGTCACGGCTTTGTTAGTGACAGACCTCAAGTCTCTCTTTTTTGTATCCCATGTCTTGGCCTCTTCTGCTAACCTACCGACAACAGGCGCTTCACCATTTATCCGCTGGCAGCAAGGCAAAAGATTGAAAATTACAGCAGCGCCGTTGAGTGTGTGTGGATATCTGTCACCCACATCCTCCTCTGAAGAGCAGCCAATCCCTGTAGCCAAAAAAGCCAATGAGTCGTCTGATCCCTTCAAAAGTGTCCCGCGTGTGCTCGCACCGCCACTGTGCAGCTGATGTCCCTTTGCCAGGGTCTGCAGAGGGGTGCAGACAGAGGAGCAGTCACAGGCTATAGCAGCAGGCTGGCTTCCCCTCCCTATTCCAGATCCGAGGGCCCAGAATAGCCGGGTTATTGATCTGTGTGTGCTAATGCTGTGGGACAGACGCAAACCACTGACAATTGTTTTCGGCAAATATCTCACTGGTGAAATGGGCTTTGTGGTGGACAGAAAACAGGTTTGCGATTCGGACACATTAGTGATTTAGTGAATAAGCAGCGCTATCTTATCTGTGATACTGTGAGGAGCGTTGCTGGCTGCAGCAATTGGTTGTAATAATAGAAATTGGTGCTGTTTGAGGCCATATCCACATGGGAATGGACTGGACAGAAATATCATTTAAATCCTTTTATTAATTGATATGCGAGCTCGCAAACAAATGCAATCTGTGTTTTGTTCCGAAGCCCAGATAGAAAGATTCGAACAATCTTGACCGTCTACCTTTTCCACTAAAGGGCTGGAATGCTGATATGTTATATGTTACATGCTTCCCTCACATTCAGGGCTGGTTAATTTGAGTGGTAGTACATACCGTATTTTCCCGACTACAAGTTGCACTTTTTTTTCATGGTTTGGCTCGGGGTGCGACTTGTATATCAAAACATATAATTTCACATGTTTGTTATTTTCACACTGACAGCCGCTAGAGGGCGCTCTAGGCTTGTGTACCAGTATCTGCTGAGACTGAACACAAATGCCCCCAAAAAGAAGGCAAGGCAAGTTTATTTGTAGAGCGCAATTCAAAGTGCTTCACAGTTGCATAAAATTACAAGAAAACAGATAAAATCAATCAATAAAACATCAACATGAAGTTAATCAATTACAGTAAAAGGCAAGAGTGCAGATAAAATACTTTCAGTTTTCATCTGCACGGGTAAAAAGAGCTATTTTCAGCCTAGATTTGAACATTGTCAGAGTTGAGGCCGGACTCACATCCTCATGAAGACTGTTCCAGATTTTAGCTGCATGAAACTGAAACGCAGCCTCACCGAGTTTATTATTGACTCTGGGAACCACCAGGAGACCCCTCCCTGAAGTTCTCAGGGCCCGAGATGGTTCATATGGCTCTAACATGTCAGAGATGTACTTTGGTGCTAACCGTGAAAAGACTTGTACACAAGCAGAGCTGTTTTAAATTCTATTCTCTGAGTGACAGGAAGCCAGTGCAGGGACCGGAGCACTGGACTAATATGGTCATATTTCCTGGTTCTTGTCAGGACTCGAGCAGCAGCGTTCTGGATGTTCTGCAGCTCTAACAGTTCGTTTAGAAAGGCCAGTGAGCAGGCGGTTACAGTCGTCTAACCTGCTGGAGACAAATGCATGGATTTATTTATTTTATTTATTTATTTGAACAGGGACAGTGTACAATATACATTAGCCTCAGAAAGGAGAGATGCATTGTACCAGGTTATAGCACTTGTGCTAATTTCCACCTGCAGTCCCTGGGCCTATTGTACATGTTTTTAGTGGTAGGGGAAACCGGAGTACCCGGAGTAAACCTACGCAGACACTGGGAGAACATGCAAACTCCACACAGAAAGGCCCCGTCCAGGTGGGAATCGAACCCGGGACCTTCTAGCTGTGAAGCACGAGCGCTAACCGCTGTGCTACCGTGCCGCCGAGATGAGTCTCTCCAAGTCTGGTTTTGACACTATTCCTCTGATCTTAGCAATGTTTTTCAGATGGTAAAAAGCTGCTGATGTTTTTGCTTTGATGTGGGTGGTTAAGCTCAGGTCTGAGTCCATGATTACTCCTAGATTTCTAACCTAATTTTTTTGTTTTAGACAGAGAGACTCAAGGTGACTGATAACACTTTGTGTCCGTGGGCCAAAAACAATTATCTCAGTTTTGTCTGAGTTTAGTTGGAGAAAGTTGTTTTGCATCCACAAACTGATCTGTTCGATGCAGTGACAGAGAGTATCTACAGGCCCATGTTCACCTGCCGTCAGTGACACGTAGATCTGAGTGTCAGTAGTTGTGGTACGACACGTTGCTGTTGATTAGCTGACCCAATGGAAGCATGTACAAGTTGAATAAGAGGGGTCCCAAGATTGACCCCTGGGGACTCCACAGGTCATAGAAATGTTTTCTGAGACACAGTCGCCAATTTCGACAAAGTACGTCCTGTCCTCGAGATAGGACCTGAAATTGATTTTGAAAAGAAAACCTCTTGGTTCCCTATTCCCACACAGCTAGTCCATTAATAATAAGATGCATTAGATATGTGTTTGTTGTTGCAGCCTGCAGCTGTGTGGAGCTCTCCTTCTCCTGAGACCTGCCTCTGTTACTGGTGGCGGCCGCGAGCCACTGCACCGCTACATCACCAGCTCACTGTGGGCGAGCAAAAACTCAAATCTATACATCAAATTGTCGCTGCACGCTCTGCCAGATTATCTCTTCCTCACCACATCCGAGGCTCGTATAGTCAGATGGGACGGTTCTCATCATTGCATCTTTGACTCGCTGTGACCTTGTGCTCAAACGCAATCCACTCGGCTGACGATTTGAACGTAGATTGTAGTATCAATGCTGGGGAGTTCTTAGTGGCAGTACGTAGTCAATGTTTCTCCTTTGGGGTGACGCGCTGCAAGCTGTGTTCATCTTTGTCAACAAATGTGGATCTGATTTCCAATTTATGCAACACATCCCAGTGGAGGAGTCTGTTCAAACAGCCATGGGAAATACACAACTGAGTGACAAGATTAGCAATATATACCAGCTGAGTAATTTTGAAGAAAATAATGAAACAATCCACTACAACTGCCACTACTATGACTTCACTGAAAAGCATCCTCCCATAGTCACTATTATCACGAATGTTCCTGCTTCTCTCCGTCTGCTACATTAATCTCTTAGGGCCAAATAATTGAATTTTAGTGAAGTTGTGATTTAGATCTGTGGTTAATCTCAATTGGGTGTGTGCCTTTTCAATCATCAGGTCTACTGGCTCCTTTTTTGGAGTGGAGTGTGGACTTTAGACAAACAAAATGGGAGCTATTTTATCTTAAATGGTAGTGTGTGGAAAGCATTCTTCTGTTGTTGAAGGTGAGGTTTCTTTTGAAAGTCTGTTTCATGAACCATAAAAGCCATATTTATTTCAAAAAAGCGAATGGCGAAGATAATTACGGTAAAAGATGTGCTCTTTAAACTTGGCGTCAGTCTGCAATAATGGTCCCAGCCTCATCGTGCTATTTAACTTTTTTATTCGTAAGAGATGAGATGCAAAACTGCGATGCAACCAAATGGACAAACATGTATTTCTTGCCTGAACAGCCCAGCCCTAAAGCGTCTTCCCAATCGGGTTCCTTCTATTAGTCACTACGCGTCTCTGTTTGCTAGTTGGCTTGAAGCTGTTATATTGTGTCTGCCAGATGGCGTTCTGAGCTTAAAAGTAGCGCGGCGTGCAGCAAGGTCACTGAGGAGTTGCAGAGATTTGACTCTCATGTCAATCCAATTTGGCTGAACTGAAATCGCGAGGAAATAGATTTTATTATTTCGGAGATTCGTTTTGAATTGCTGTTTTTTAAATTGAACAATTCACAGCTGATGATATATACCGTACAATATGTTTTAACGTTGCAACTTATTTTCAACATATTGTATGTTCCTATGACGCGCTACTTATTATGCGTTAAGACTAGGGCCGGGACTCGATTAAAAAAATTAATCGAATTAATTAATCAAAATTAATCGCATATAAATATTTGACCTGAGAACAGTGGGAGGGAAGTTTTTTTCATAAGGATTTTTAGTCTACCATTGAATAATGACTGAATACATAAGCAACAAAATATTGTTTATTTTTGTTCAACCAAGTCCAACAGACCTGTGCAATATAGCCATTAATTGTGCGTCTGCAGGAAAAAAGGAAACTGAAGTGTGGAAAGCAAAGTGTGATTAATTTCGATTAATATTTTTAATCGCACTAAACCTCATGCAATTAATTAATCGAAAGAAGTCCCGGCCCTAGTTAAGACTAATCTTATAATGGAAGATATACTCAAATTCCTAAAAACCATAACCCTCCTGATGTTTGTCCCGCTCTTAGAAGGCTTTGCAGTGAGTTTTCGGGCTTCAGCTGTCCCCACTCTCCTGACAGCGTGTCCAGCTTAATGTCCTTTAGCCCTGTCAGGCGCCGAAAGGGATCGGATTTGGGAATGATTAAAGTTGCCATGTTGGTTTCCCGCTCTAAATTACTCTAAATCTGACTTTGTCTGTCGCTCTCTCCACACATGCTTGCTTTTGCCATACTGTGTACGTCTGAAGCGAGTTTTACTCCTACCCCCTCACTAATAGAAAGTGTTCGAATAAATGCTGCCTTCCACTCTGGGCAAAAGTAAAAATAAATAAATAAAAAACGCTTAGATTTGTGCACACGGTAGTGATTCTCTCTGCTCTGACTCATCCCAATTTAAAAAGCCGAGCAATGCCGAGGTTCGCTAGAAAGCAATGTCATTGAGGGACAAGGAGTCTTAATGCCTCAGGCCAGGATAACTCGGAGCTGCTGTAAGGGAGGAATACTAATGTGTCTGATGTGACTTCCTGGTTTGGATGTTCGTTTTGTCATAAAGTATGCCAGAATGCTAAAAGCAATCAGATACCTTAAATAGTGATTGGGGAAATAAGCAACAAAAAATATTTTAGAACAACCACAGTATATTTTTTAAACATTGTGGTGAGGTTGGTCCTTGGTATTAGTTAGCTATACTGTATATTATTATGTACAAAGCCCAGTAGATTAATGCTCAACCACTGAGCCACTGCCTTCCCTCATTTTAATAAAATGTACCCCAGCACCATGAGACGCACCAACTCTGGACTATTTGACTGACCTAACTTTACTTGGGCCTGCATTACAGATTTTCTGAATAAATTGTAAATCGAAAGGAATGCATCTGAAAGAGCATCTAAGACACTAATGCTTAAAAGTAGGTATGATTTGCCATAGTGACATCATAATGGAAAAGCTTCATGGAGGAATTCGCTTTAATCAACAAAACATCATTTAAGAGCATCACTGCCTCTTTGTTTCACGCAGCAGAGGGATTATACACCATTGTGCGCCGCCTCATTGTACGGACGGAGGTGTGGGGAGTGTGATACCACGGCTCTCCGCCTGAGAGGTCAGCAACCTGCGCTGTAATTATTCCCAGCAGACGGCGTGCACGCTTGAGCGGCTCATTGTAAACAGCCAGTGTCATGTGGGCTGAGCAGAATAAATGGCTACAGGTTTTATAGGTTCTTCAGGAAAGTCGGCTAATGACAGTAGTGCTGCGCTGCATAAAGAACGTGCTACTGCAGATCGTGCTCTTGTGTGCGTTGCTCGGACGGAGGGTGTCGTAGTGTTTTGATGTGCTAATTGCTTGTTGTTAATTGAGGCACATTATGTAACCAAATCTCTTTTGAGGGAGCGATGACTCTGAGGAGGGCGGAGACGGTGCTGAAGTTGTCTAGACTTTAGTGAAGGTTGATAACATTGTATGCCCATTACCTAACAAAATATCATCACTCACTTATTTACCCTATGTAAAAGGTGATTTTTTTTTTCTTCTAGCCAACAACATTGTTCCCTTGTTATTCATCCATTATTGAATAATCATTTTCTCTTTTTATTGTCTTCCTACTTTCATTTGCTATAACTGCAATAAAACCTACAGAAACATCGAACAAACCTAATGAAGTTTGCTTTGGCAGGCTTTTCTCTCTCTCTCTGCAGCTTTGCCTTTAACCAATCGATATGGACACTAATTAGGGAGGGGTCCTGTCCAATCGACACCGTACGTGTTTATAGACACACCTCCGGCTCTTTCCACCTATGGAGTCAAGCTCTTAAAGCGACACCCATTGCGTGTGATTTATGACGAGCTTTATGAGCAAATTTCATTCTTTCTCGGCACTTCCTGTACATTCCCCTTGTAGCCTCGCACATCGATTTGCACTCGTATCCATCCTGGTGGTCAATATGCGGCTCTACTGTGAGTGTGCTGAAGTGTCTGACCACTGTGCGGCCCCATACTGCAACTTCTACACAGATACAGGAAGCCGATCTATGGGCTCTGGATCGGAGTGTACTAAATGTTTGCACTAGTAAGTAATGCTTAATTGATTTACAATTGCCGTTCATATATAACACACAGGCAGGTATTTGTATGACTTCTGACATAATATTATGCATGATTGAGGCTTTTAAACATTATTTTGGGTAAAGATGCACGGATCCACCTTCTTTGCTTCGGATACTGATACTCGGGGTTTGAGTATCTGCCGATATCCGATATTAACCGATACCAAGAGACTTTCTTAAAAGAGGCTCTCTCTGAGTGAAAAAGTTAATGTTCCTCTTTTCTCCATTTTAAGATCAATAAAGTCTTATCTTGTCATGGTGTTTACAGATCAATTATCAGTTATATCTATTCATAAACTAATGAGAAACATTTAAAAAGGATCACTGGACTTTTTTTATATCCTTGGCTTCATGACAGGCTTTTAGGTTGCATTAATATAAACAACTCCCATAAAGTGATCTGTTCATTACAAACATGTTAGATCAGTTGGTATTCTTGCATTTCATAAACTAAAATACAAACTCTTGACCACTCCAGCAGTGGTTATTTTTTATTGTTTTTAGGTATTTCTTTCTTAGTTTCTGACACAGCCTTGATTAGTTCTTGTTAGCGTTAGCATGTTGCAGCTACCTTTAGCGCGCTGTTGCTAGCTGCGGCATTTTGTTTGGTGATCAAAAATACATTTGCAAAGGTTAAAACTAACGATTGAATTCTCCAGGTTTTATCCCACAGACTACAGCATACCTATATTCACTTAGGTTTAGTTGGTGATAGTTTTTAAAGCGATGAGAACCATAACAGGGATCTGTTCCGTATCGGATATTTGGTCCAGATATCATATTTTTTCCAGTATCGACGTTATTTGATATCAGTATTGGTGCATTTGCGTCTTTGGTAACCTCAGCATTCACATTTCCCAATTTTAAATGTCTATATAAACACGTACAGTAATGTCCAAGACACAGGAGTTGGTCAGGTTTTCATCTGGAGCTCCCCCTGCGAGCAGTAGTGGGAATAACACTGTGACAAACAAGCTTTCAGTTTCTGCGAATCACATGGAGGAAAGTTTCCTGTCTCATCTATGACGCTATACTTTTTGAAGTATGTGCAGATTGAAGCATTTCTGCAGTTTTTAGTCAGCAGTGATCATCTCCTGTGTGTCATCACTGTGGCCCAAATGCAACACATCTTCATCTTGTGCAAAACCAGTGTCTCAGAAGACCGTCAATGTCAGGCCAGAAATGAAGGAGGACGGCAGCGAATAAAGCATTTTTCTTGTGTTTGAATACCATCGGTCTTCAATCATGCACGCTGTCCACCTCGATAAACATGTACCTAAAATAGCCTGTGGTAGGATGCACAAATCATGAGCGAGATGGAGTCTGTGAAAATCAAGAGTGATGCCATGTTGACCAGGCCGGGCAGGGACAGGTGTCGGTGCAGCCGGAGGAGTGGCCGAATAATGATGCAAAAACATAAACACGTGCAGGTCTCGATGAAATTTTGAAGAACTATGAAATAAAAAAGTATAAAATGTTGCTTCAAATGTAAAATGTATACATGTCTTCAGTGTAGACTTGAGTAGCAATGAACGTACCTCCTACTTTGGCATAGACTTTGCGTTCCCAAACTAAGTACATACCTTCCTATAGCGTCCTATCCACTGTGATATTTTTTTGCCTCATGTTTGACACCCGATCGTTATTTTCCTCGAGGAGTTGCTGAGGTAAGAAAGTGTAGCATTGGCTGTCAGGTCTCTGCACTCCCCGGCGTGCTTGTAAAGGCCCTGACTTTAGAAAGATTTTGTCATCTCAATTCTCCCTTCTGCCCTTCATGCGACCTCCAAGACTCCACGGGGGCTTCTCAAAAAAAGAAAACACAACATATCGGGCCGTTCCCTCTAACTCGCCTTTTGCACAATGTTCCTATAATGGTTTGGAGATGCAGAAAGCCTAAAATGCCTCCTGCTGATTCTCCCGAGCTCATTATTTTTGACTAGCTACTGCAAATAATAGCCTGTTTTTTCCCCCATGAGCCTTTGTGTGTCCCCCCCCCCTCGCTCGGTTTCCTATGTTTTCCGAGCATTTGTTTTGTAACCCTGACATAGCTCCGGCGCTTGAATCATGGCTTGCTGCAGCCTTAAATCAATTGTAAAATATCTTCTATATAATACAAAGTTGACACTGTAAGAAGGTAATAAGATAAAGGTTAATGCTTTATTGAATCCACACTTTTTGATGCAGTGTGGTGGAGTTGGCCAGTGCGACTTGATTGAATTTCTATGGACAAAGGCAAAACAAACAGGTGTGTGAATTGCTGCACACGCACACACCGATTTTCAGACTTGTTGCGGACAACACATCTTTTTTTTTTTTATACATACTGTAGTACAGCATTTTCTCAGTACTGACTTTTACCATTTACATGAAAACATACATTTACTTGCTCCATCTTTAACAGGTCCGCACAAAGTATATATATTTTTAAAATAATTTTAAGAATGGCTTGTGGGAATAATTAATTCTCCACCTGTTTGTTGCGTTCACTTTTTATAGTTAATCCAATCTTCCAATGACCTTTACCTTATCTTTCACTATTTACACTGCTCTGGCCTCCGCATGTTGCAAACGCAGCTGTGAAGGCCTACTAACTGATTTGGTGGCGTGAAGTAATCATTGGATTTGGTCTGTGGCCTGCAGTTAAAGGGGCTATACCTGTTTTTGTTTTTTTTATCCGGTCCATCCGTCCCCCTTGCGCTTGTGGCGTGCAAATATTGACAGCCACACTTCTGTCAAGTCTATCTCGGGGCAGTTGTAGCTTCAGAAGGAGGAACAGCCATTTTATTTTTTTTAGCATTTGGTATAAACTGCGTTGGCAGCCCTGCCCCCTGCTGGTCACTTTGATAATGTTACTCCCTTGTTACACTCCAGTAGGTTAACCTTTAATACGCCATTATACAGAACACCTGCAGCAGCCCCCTAAACCCTCCCCACCCACACTAACATGACTCAGGCTTCTGCACATGCCTGTCGACGCCCATCCCCCACTGCCCCGTCTCTGTGCTGCGCGGGCTTATTATTGAACTATTTCACGTCTATGTGCTACATGTGTCGCGGACGGTTAGGGGGCTGTTGTTGTGTGCGCAGATTGTGAGTTTGCAGATGTGCCAGGAGACTGGGCGCGATCTACTTTGTAAAACCTAGACTTCACCACACACAGCAAAAACCTCCTCAAAACTGTAGCGGATATGTCCTTGGTTTGTCATTCAGTGAACCACCAGGGTAGGGATTGCTGCAGCTATAGGAGACAGGAAGTAACAGAAAACAGACTGATCGAGTTGGATCTAGGTCCAGTGAATAAACACAACAAAAACGGCAGATTGGCTCTACTGTAGGAGTGTGCAGCACATTGGAGCCACATGCAGTGGTGCTCAATACATTTCAATATTAGGATGCAACATTGCATCATGAAGAACACTAGAACCAATAAATCCTGTAGATTTGTCAGAGGTGATTCAGAACCCCCCCCCCCCCCCCCCCCCCGTGCTTTCTGCTGAGTTTGTAAGAGTCGATGAGAAGACATAGGGAAAGGCAACATGCCGTGTCTGGCTCAGTCACCGTCATTGGCCCAGCACTGGCGTCGTGTGTTCCGTCTCTGCCAGGTCTGCGAGCCACTACCCTCGTATCCCACAATGCACCGCGGGGAGGACTGGGTGCATCGGCCCTTTCTGCTGATTCATAACGAGGACGGCGCGTGAAATAAAGCGCTCTGGTCGCAGTGACACGGCCTGTAATCCGTTTGATAAGCCAAAAGCCCAGTCATAGAGGAGAGTGGAGAGCAGGCGGGGCGAGAGGCCCAACTGCTGCGCCGCTATTCTCGCCATAATTCACGATTTTTGGCCCATTGCGATGACGCTCTTTCAGTCAATAATGCTGGTGCTCTTACATTAGATATGGCTCTTGTGGTTGCTGATCATTTCACTAAAGGCTCGTCACCACAATCATTGCGAGAAATCATCAGAACACGTACAGTATATTCTATGGCTGAACAAGTGCACATTTAAATAGGAGCCATAATATTTGAGAATTTGTAATTTGACTTGTAAAAGGCTGCTTTTGTTGTTTTTTTAGTGACGCAGCGAGAGGATATGAGGGCGGTGGTTTTACCTCCCTGTCCCATCAGACGGCCGTCACTAGTGATCAGCCACTGGGCCCGGTGCTCATTTTTAGAAGCTGTTGCTGCAGTGCCATGCATTTTTAATGGGTTCACCATTGTGGCATAGTGTGTTGGCATTCACACGTGTTCCTTAACTAGCATCAGGGAAGAGGTGAAGCTACGGCGGATTTGACAGTTTCCAGACAGGTTTTATCGAACTGTCCGAGTTATGTATTATGCAAAACACAATACTCAAGCCCCAGAACAACCCACACTGTTACGTTTTTAGTTTAAACTTGTTAACAGGAGAAAGTTACTGATAAAGTACTATTCACATTCCTCTAAATCAAGTCAAAATATAAACTAGTCGAGCTCTATAATCTGATCAAAGACTGGTTGCCAGACATTGAAGAACTTGTTATTGAAAATATAGTTTATTTCTCATCACTCATTATTGTAAATATACGACAAACCACAAGATAGAAGTTACAATTCTGCTCATGACCATTTTGTTTTGCTCACACTGTAGCTCAGGAGGTTAACATGGCGTCGGAGACCTCTTAATTCTGTCTACATGTTAAATGGATGGGCCAAACATTAATACTTCTTCGAGGCAGTATAAATCTTGGTTAATTGCCCACTCTCATTCCAAGAACGTATCTCAAGAGCCTCAGCCTGGATGAGCTCCTCTGCAATGGGACACACGCCACATTCTGCTGGAGATCATCAAAGCAAATAACTCGGCACTGGGGGCTAAAAGTCTCATCTAAACCCATATTAATAACATGATTCAACCACAGCACTCCAGCCTTATTTGCATGCAGCAATTGGAGATGGGCGGAGCTCCTATAGCTTTGACTGAAACTTTGGGTGATGAAACGATATAATGGAACTATATTAAGGAAAATACCTGCTTTTGATTTCGACACACCCTCGCATTCAAGGACATCTGCATCATCACTGATCAAGCCAAGAGTATCACACATTATGTCCCCAAAGTATCAAGTTTATGTGATATGGCTGCCAGCATGTATTTGTCTGGCACTTTAAGGGTAATGTTAAGTTATACTTTATTGATTCCCGCAGGGAATGTAGTAGTTAGTGGTAGTGGTAGTAGTGGTAGTGGTGGTAGTAGTAGTCGTAGTCTCAGTCTCTTTACTTGTGTAACAACAGCATGGTACGACACTATCCCATATGGAGTGCACTGGGATTACTGGTGCTCTGTGGAGTAGCCTTAGCCTTTCTTAACCTCTTATTGAATGCACTCTGCGCCTTTGTGTGCATGTCAGAAAATGCAATTTTCAGATATGCAAAGTGTTTTCCCCTATAGTAGTTTTGAGTCATTCTCACAGAGAGGCTGTCTTTTCCTCTCTTTTGAATCACCTTATCACCACTAATCCTTCACCTACACTTGAAGATGCTCGCTCCCACTCCTGTCTGTTTCCCTGACATCCCTTTGTGCCGGTTTTAATGCAGGCAGCAGAGGCACAACACTTTACAGTAAATCCGAAAGGGCTTGTCATCCGATATCATGCAAATATTGAAGGAAATGTATCGTATGACTATGGGACTAAATACTTTTTATATCCAAACATAATTTTAGCCGTGGCTGTCAGTTTGTTTTCATTGTAGCAGTGCTTGTTGAAGTCATATTAAGAAAGACATGTATTCCTATATCACAAACGTTCTGTCCAGATGGCTCTGGTGAGGAGAACCTAATGTGTACAAAAGCCCTCCACGTTTCCCACCCAGAGAGACTGCTTCTAGGGCTCTAGTCTAGTGAGCTGGAAGAAATGACGGTCTGACCATTTGATGATGCGTGTGCCATGAGCCTCTCTTCTTTGAGAGGGCCTTGTGTTTCTCTGCATGTTTAAGATGCATGTTAGATTGGGGATGTTATGTGAACATATCAGTGTTAAAGGGCTGACAGGATTTCCGACTGCAGCTACTTCATCACTGTAAACTTGATAATGCAGTAATCGTAGTATAGCAGCAGTACAGTTGTCGACTCGTTCGTTCAGGAGCTTTTTTAATAGCTCAGTATCATTTCATCATCGTTATTCCCTCTACTAGCTGGTCAGACCGTTATACAGTGCAACATTAAACACTGAAGGAGGCTTTCTGGCTTGTCTGTGCACCCTGCCTGTCCACATGTGTGAGAGAGGATGAGTCAGTGCGCTGCTGCTGGGGTGTAGCTGTGTGCGGGCTGGGGATACTTGGCCTTCTGTCTCGCATTAATCAAAGAGCAAAAGACAGCAGTCCGATTAATATTTTAGATGCCGTGTGACACTTTGGCACAGTGCCGCCTACAAAGCTGCTATTGGCAAAGTGACAGGCGAACAATGTAGAAAGTGTGTGTAATTAGTGCTATAGCAGACACAACAAAGTCCAGGCCAGAGGGGGTACACAGTCCATCGTCTCATTGTGTTTATGGAGAGCAACTCTGCTCTCTCTGTTGGCTATTTTGGTTTGTCTGACGGTCTAGATGTTTTGAACTAACCTCTTATTTATAACGTGCTGCATATGTATTGTGGTGCGATTGAACTACAAATCCACAAAGCACTTCTTTTGAACTTGAATTTTAATCCTTCCACATGATTTGTAAATATCTTCTGTACCATTTAAATTGCTAGATCTTTGTTGGATGGACAATCACTAATTTCTATCGATATTTGTTCCAATGCCCAGGCTTGAATACCCACCCATTTACTACACCAGATGAGCAAAACTCGACAAATGCCCATAAAATTTTTTACTTCTTGGCTTATAATGCTTGGGTTTTTTAATGGCTCCTGGTTGTGCATTACATTTTGCCACCAGAATGCCTGAAAACATTTCCATCACGTATTTCCAACAAGCTGCCATGAAAGCGGGGCGCTACAATCGCCGCGCCGAACCCTGGAGCATCTGAAAGATGGCACGGTATCAGACAGAGCTCTCTTAGTGTCACCACACAGCCCTAGTTTTTCGTTTAGCACACGCGCGCACGCACACACACACGCACGCACGCACGCACGCGCACACACACACACGCACACTCTCGTGCATACACACACACACGCACACGCACACACACACACGCTGTCGTGCATACACAAGTCCATAATCAGTCAGGTAGTACGCCGTGACTGGCGGTGCACTGACTCTTGCTGTGTTGGCACCTCTCTGGTAAGCGTCCTTGAAAGCAGGTCCGGGCTCTGCGTTTGCTGGCACGCTGCAGCAGTGTCTGAGGCCAAGATCCTGTGGTTGTACCTTTTTTGAAAAGATTTGTTTGATATGAAAGCCAGAGGTGTGTGGTTACTGTCTGGTAGGCGGGGTTTTAAAGTCAGAGTGGCCATTGATTGGTTCTTTGAAGCTTGTAAGTTTGAATGTCTCAACTTTTAGATCACCTACTTATTGCTCAACCTTCATTCCCCAGCAAATGACCATCCTCTTTACTTTCTTACAGCTTATATGTGTGATACAATGTGTATTTCTTATCAGTTAAGATTAAAAATATTCACGATTAACCTTCTCACATTAAGAGGAATAGTAGTGTAAGGCCTACTTGAGTGCTAACAATATTACTGTAGCTGTTGATGAATAGTTGTTGAGTCCAGATGTAGTATTCAATTTGAGTGTTATATTCAAAGCCCTTTGGCTGTGGCCATGCGCCATGCACGTGTAAATTTGGCTCCAATAAAACACTCTTCTCTTACCACTTTGAGAGTGTAATACATAAAGCTATCTAAATGCATATGCTGGCTCCTGCATCCATTATTCATAAGAGAAGAAAATCTAGTCTCACAGTATTTGGTGGTGCTTGTGTTTTTTTTCTTTCTGATTTGTACTTTGAGAGACCAACAGGCCCGTTTGGAACCGTTTGGAACCATGAGGCCGTCCTCCCGTGGACCCACCACCTGCAGGAGGAGCCATAGGGGCATGGTGCTATGTGACTTGGGCAGCTCCAACAGCTGCCCCCACGACCCGGCAACGGACAAGTGGGAGAAAATGGATGGATGGATGGATGGATTTGTACTTTAGTATAAAATCAGGTTGTAAAAATAACCTGATTATTAATTAATTTATTAATGCAATGCCCATTGCTTTAGATGATGATGATTATAATAAGATCAGCAGCTAGGTATCAACACAAGCTAATTTAACCTCAGGATGGACTGGTGAACAAAGCAGTTCCTCAATCGGACCCTGTTAAAGCATGGCACACAGTACCGACGCCCCTATAGTAACTAACGGATTCAGTGTTCTGAACATGGCCATAGTCGGAGGTGATGTTCTTCGCCAGCTGCAGTGTGTTGTTATGGTACTCATACTGTCCATCCAGGGGCTGTCCTACAATCTTTGAGCAGATTTGAATTAATTGTCTCAATCCACATTTCACAGTGACTGAGAGACAGCTGCACCACACAGTATTACAGCACTGCAGGAAGAACAGAAACACATGAAGAGAGGCTCTGAAAGACTATGCAGGTGATGAAGATGTGCCATCTTGTTTTCATCGGGGCCCATTTGAATATAACAAAGCTTGACAAGCTTCAGAGCGCCACTGCTAATGGGTCATTGCTAATTCACTTGTGGTGGATAACCACAGTACACATCTGTCCTGGGGCTGCCTGGCAGAAACATGGCTGCCGATCTGTGCCAATAGGCTCTACGGCCACATCCTGTCACTGACTCACACACTACGTTTGCGCCGGTGTCTTGCCCTAGGATACACTGATGGGTCCATCACTGGAGCCACTGTCTCGTGTAAAATATCAAAAATTTGTAGTGAAAGTGAGAAGGAAATATCCAGTTAATTCTTTGCTGAATTGCTGATGCCAAAACTTGGAAACAAATGGCCATTCTGGAGATGAATTGCAACTACAAGTGCATACTAGTTTACATAATAACGTGACTAGTGTTTATAATCATGACTTATTGCATGTATTAATTGCGCAGCCTTTTTGCAAACCATATCACAGGCTGAAATGCGTCATTTTGGGTTTTGTCTTTGAAGCTGTGTTTTTCTCCCTCCTCGTCCTCTTATTACATGTTACTGAAGCAACCCTCTATTGATTTGAATTTCGAGGATGAAAGCCCTAAAAGTATAAATCATTCATCAATATATGTATGATGCAAACAGTCCATTCACATTTGGGCTTGGCCCTTTTCTCAGTTTGTGTCCAGAGTATCCGATAACGAGCCCATGTAACAAGAAAACGCGATGTTTACATGGCAGAATTGATCCAATGTTGAGGGGAGTTTTG
The DNA here is from genome assembly GCA_021464625.1 of Proterorhinus semilunaris. Classification (NCBI taxonomy): domain Eukaryota; kingdom Metazoa; phylum Chordata; class Actinopteri; order Gobiiformes; family Gobiidae; genus Proterorhinus; species Proterorhinus semilunaris. Next base: position 15,833,127 of record CM038359.1, read on the forward strand.
CACATGGGCCCTGACTGCCATGGATACCCTGTTGTTTGGATGGTGCGTACAGATCGAAGTGTTTTCATAGTCAGTACGGTCAATGTGTCCAGTCGAGTGACAACAAAAGGTCCGTGGCATTTGGAGTAGATGCAGGCATTTTGCAAACTTTCCACTGCCGAGCGCTTTTGATTTCTTCTACTCGGATGCTCTTGGTAAGCCTGGTAAGATGTGTTATTTAACACAGTGTTAAATAAGTTGGATATGTTGTGGAGCAAGAGAACGTTGGTCGTCTACAAGCTGGAAAAATGAGCAAGGATTTGAGCAAATTAGACAAGTTGCCCATTTGTTAAAGTTAGACCAGTGGGTTAAAAAAAAAAATCTCCAAATAGGGTGTCGGAAAGAGTTAGTCGAGTGCTTTCTGAAAGGAGCAGTGGAGAACTGTTGACGGGTGATGTGCGGTTCAGACGAGCTCCTGTTGTTCATGCTGTACAAGGTTAACAGTCAGATCTCTACCACATGTTGAGAACCACTTCCTTTGATTCCTTGAAGCCACTCTACATATACAGTGAAACAGGGAACATAATAAACTTGTTAGCCGTGGCACCAACTTGTTTCTCGCTCCCACAAACCGTCCTGCACGTTATTATTTTTCAATAAAGTTCTTATAGTACAATGTCCTGTTCAGGCTTTTGTAACTACTTTAGCCTGGGCATCTTTTGCAGTAAAACTTGTTGTAAAATGGCAGCATTTTGGCAGAATTCCTGTGGTGTTCCGAAAATAAGAGAAGCCGTGCTAAAATGATGGCGATCGGCAAACGGGGAGGAGAATTTGGCCACAAACGCAATCAGAACAACTTTGGTGAAAATGTCTGGTTTCAAAGGGCTTCTTGGATTCCTCCTATATGTTTGCCAAAGTGTGGGCTGGCGTTTTGAGAGCAGAAGATGGAGACCGACTCGATGTGAAGGACATGGACAAATGTTTTCCGGGTTTGCGCTCAGTAAAAATGGTCCCTGCAAACTTTTGAATCGCAAGTGTTTTCACAAATGGCTGCTTTTACAATATACTCTCTGGGGGACAGAGACAAAGAGTTTGGTACAGGGCCTTTGCAATCCTAAATGTTCTCTCTGTATTGGACGTTTATCAGCTCTGATGTGCTATATAAATCCCCCGCCCTTGTCCTGTACAGCTGCCTCGTGTGTTCGACTTATGGTGTGATAGGAGACGACGCAAAAGGATGAAGCCAGTGAGAAATTGCCGGGGAAAAAAAACACGCTAAAGTTGATGGTACATTTAAAGTTCAGGCCCACAGGTGAACACTTGCCTCTCAGGGTGACGGATTTAACTAGCTGCCTCCCCCTTTCACTACATGATAGATGGTCCCTGTTTCGCCAACGTCATAGCACTTCAGAACATAGCAGCCCGTGGAGTGGAGAGAGGCTAGAGACCGCAATGAGAAAGGAGATTATCAGGCGCTAGATTCGATGTGTTGGGCTGGAGGCTCACTGCGGGGCTTCTGTTTCGACCAGGGTGCTTCGCTGTAATTGGACAAGTGGGGTTTAGCGGGCTAGCGCTTTAGCGGCAGCAGATGGAGGCTGTGTCCTTCCACTTTAGTAACTCTTACGTATTAAAGATGCACTGCTCAGTATGTGGCACGTGAAGGCTACTGGTGTTTTTATGCCCTATGGCTAATTGGAAACCCACGTACTGTACTCCACCTCAAAACCTAATTGTTAATGTTAATTGCATTGAGGAATACAGATCATCTCCACAACTGTGCCATGTTCAGTTGTCATTGACTTTATTTCCTGTTCCTGTTTATGCCAGATGGCCTTCCTGATCACCCCTTCCAGCCATCCAGGACATCGAGACTTGCAGATAGCTAATTACCGAATGGGTATGCTAGTTATGTGAAAAATATATTACGTGTTTACTTTGCCAAATGTTTCCCACTGCAAGAAGCGAGATGCGGTGCCCAAAACGCAGTACATCATCTTTAAGGCTTCGGACTTGATTGCTCTAATGCTATCTGATTCCTAGCGCTAAAATAATAGCCGTTTTCAAAATCAATTCCCAGAGCGCTACTCGGCCCACTTGTCATTTGCTGAGACGCCCTGTTGAGTGGTGCACATCGCCTGTTGGAACATAATCCCATAACTGGCTTTGCATTGCTATCACAAAGAGACGAGCCCGGAGTTCAGAATTCTGCTAAGCTGCTGACGGAAATACGGCTATTAGGCCGTTTTAGCGAGACCTGCTCCCTATAGATTGATCCTATAGAGGGGTTTGGCAGATCATCAGTGGGGAATATCTAATTTCTGTTCTTGTATCCTGCTTCAGTCATCTGTTTTCCTTTTTTAAGCGCCGCTCTCATTCTACGTCCCGTAGCCCGAGCTCTCCCCCGTGCGCAGTTGTAATATCCAAGCCCAGGGCCATACATGCTGAGCTGGCGTTTCCTCACACTATCTCATCCCTCCCCCCCCGCCGTCCTCTCTCTCAATCCCCGCAGAATTCCCAAACCTTAATTCCAGGCTGCAATTCCCATCATCCAAGGCGCTTTCCGCATCCCTGCCTCGGCGAGTAGTCCGGCGCCGTAGAGCTCAGTGGTGCTAAACTTGGATGATGTCTTGGGTTATTAACACCCTTGTACTGGGCAGGGACTGGCCATGCTCCAGCAAAGCACACTATGCCTAAGGAAGGGGAAGGAGGTGTGACGCTGTGTTTGTCCGCTTCATTTGCATAACGCCCAAGCTAATTTAAGCTAGCCTTATATCTCGACGGAACTGTCATTCCATTACAGCATTTGATCCATAAGCACCGTCTTAGGTCAACAGCAGATAAGGAAGTCATGCATTTTTCAGTAAGGCAACTGTCGATGCACGGGAGGCAGTTCAAGACAAATATTTATTGTTTTATTATTTAAAGTTTGGATATTATCATGCAGACAGAGTTTCCCTTCAGCGCATATAAAAGTGGGCACAGTGCCAGTTGGAGAGGCATGATGAATAACAATACTTGAGAGGCTGGCACCAAAACTTAATTTAGGAAAACACAATATAAATTTGATGCAGAGGGACTGATTGTTTATGCAGATTGATCTAAATGGAGGTGGTGGGTTCAATCATCATCTTTCTTTATGAGAGAAGTCTGCTTGTTCTCTCTGTATTGTGCCTTCTCTCTGGCTTTTCCCTTCCCCCCTAAAATATGCACATGCTCCGGCTAAAAGGTGCTGGTATAGGCTACAGCAACAAAAGCTAAAGATGACGAAGTTAATGTGTTAATAGTGGGAGCACATTGTGATATACTGTACACTTTGATGTATTCCTTGCATAAGAGAGTGGTTTAGTTATGCGATTTGTCAATATTTGGACATGATTCTTGGACCAAAGTTCCAATTAAGATCTTTAATTCTGATCACCAAAGTTTGTATTGCCAAGTTAAAGCCACACCGTGTAGAATTGTACCCAATAAATAATACAAGTATTTAGCCTGGCTAACGCCATACTGCTGTGTGCGCTTGAATCATTTTGAAGTCTGGGGACTATGGCCGAAATCTTCACATGGATTTGGGACCAATCACAGAACGAGGAGGGACGACAAACGGTAAAGCGCTATTCGAAATATGGAAGCTTGTAGTTTGTTTAGGAATTTAAAAAAAGAAGTGTATTTATGTATCCAACATGACAGGAGCAGATGCAACGGCATCTTTCGATCAAGCTTTAGACCGTGTTCTAAATAGTTTAGCTCGAAAGTTTAAAGTGGGTACGTTGTATGTCCTCTGATACGATTGGCTATGGCTACGTGCAGACACGTATGATGGACAATCGTAGTGCCCAATAAACGGCTATGGACAATCGCAAACCACACCTCACCTACGAGAAAATGAATTGGTGGTCCCCAGACTAAATATCACTTGTGATTTCAGTCTGGCGTTCTTCTCCAGCTCGTCTCCATGGAGATGTTGACTAAAGTCACTAGTTTTTGAGATTTAAACAAGTTATGTTCTGATTTGTGGCCATACCGCCTTTGCTATTCCCAATCCCGTCAGACCTTGGAAGCTAAGCAGGGAAGGGCCTGGTCGGTACTTGGATGGGAGACCGTTTGGTAACACCAGGAAGCCTGGCGAATGTAGTGTGAGAGTGAGTGGTTGGTGGTGGTCGGGGGGGCTGATGACTGGTTGCCTCGCTTCCGTGAGTCTACCCCAGGGCTTACCACCACCAAGTATGGAGTGAATGAATAGTGCAATGTAAAGCGTCTTTGAGTGTCCAGAAAAGTGCTATATAAAACCAATGCATTATTATTATTATCCAAAGCCATTCTTTGATGACCCACTGCAGAGATGGCATGTTCTGTGTGGTCTTTAAGAACATGTTTTGTACTGATGGCAACAGTATAGTCCAAAATGTTACGCAGTGTGCCTTTAAGGTAAGTGCTTTATTTTGTCATTGTACAACAAAATGAAGTTTAGATGTTAGTCCTGAGCCACTGCACCTGAGCGCGCCACTGTGAGCTAACCTGACCAACATGTTTTTTGGAGTTAGGAGAAACTGGAGCACCTGGAGGAAACATGGCTGCCTGCCTTCAGTCTCCTCTGAAACGGTGCAGCATGTCCTGTTTTTGTCCCCGTTTCAGAGTGTGGTGTCCCACGCCGGTCAGCTCCTCCTTCATCTTCCTCCTGTGCAGCTCCCTCCACTCCACAACAGGCTTTCACCATCTTCTGGGAAGCAGCAGTTAATCTATTTTATTCTCCAGTAAACGTCTATTAGCCAGAACAACAGAGTCTTGCCCGGATACCTGCTCTTGTCCCTTTTTTGTTTCCTGTAGTGCCTCTTCAGTGTTTCAGAAGAAGACATTTTTCTTGTGAGGCTAACTTTACTAATCGCATTGTGACAAAGCAGACTATTTATATTCTGAGTGTGTATGCTGGAAGTTGGTTAGGCGAGAGGCACAAGAGACCTAAAGACCATAGTGACACTTATGGATATAATGAAATAAGACATGGTTTGGTTAAAGAGAAGAGAATGATGAGGTCGCATTGAGCTACTGTAGCAATTAGATATTTTTAAACGCCTCATACTCCACATAAGTAATTGTTAAGAGAATTAATAACCTTTTATTCCTACCATTTTTCGGAATTAGGTGGAAGGGAACAGGTTAAATCCTTTGCCGCTCATTTGTTCATGCGACGTGCCCAACAGCAAACACTGAACTGTGCACCTCGGCAAACGGCCATTATCAAGAATGTCATCACCGTGAATCTCCGGGACAGGCACTATAATGGATATAGGGACTGCGCGGGGGGCTTTGCGGCGGTTTTCACTCCGCCGGCTCATCGTAGTTAAACTGTTTGCCTCCGTAATAAATCAAACGTGTCAAGGGGGAGCGCTTATACGACGCCTGCATTAAACAAATGAATCTCCCAATGCGTGTGACTTCTTCTTCGCGCATTATCTCGGTGTTATTGTGCGGCTCTGTATTTGCATGTGCAGATCTCTGTAGAGGATTGGGGATCTCGCCCGCCTGCCAGCCCCGTGTCATTGATGCATGTGCCTACACCTGAATGCCCGTGCAAAGGGAGGTGAGGGCGATCCAACAAACAAATTAGCACGGATAAGTCATTAGGGTCTGTTTAGTGTGACAATGTGGAAACCTCCAAAGCTCAGGGTACGAAGACCTGTAGTTTTTGCTTACCGTCTGTTTTAAGCAAGCGCGTTGTTTGGTGTTGCTCTCGGACGTTAATTAGTTTTGTGTGCAAACTAAACTAAGAAATGCACATATTTATCGGCATGCTATTTTGATGATGTTGTTTTTTGTTGAGTTTTTACTCATTATCTTTAACATTTTTGCCAAATTATTATGACTAACGCCGTTTAGCTTTTAGACTTCAATACGCTGACACACTATTATGGCATACTACATTTGTAACCAACTAACTAACTGCTTGTCCAGCAAAAATGAAAGTATCTTTTTGTAAATAGGCTTATTATATCGCTAACTATGTGTTGTAATATTAAATTATACACACTTTTGATGCACGCAGTTGTGTAGCGTTGCTTTCAGTGGGCCAGTAAACCCTGGCATGGGACTAAGGCAGTTGACCACTCTATATACCAGGTAACAGTGGTTCAGAGCTCATGGCTGTAGGTCGCCTGAAGGAATGGAGACGTCGCTCCCTCAGCGGCCCATGTGATGCAAACAGCCCTGGGCACTACTACAGACTGGTGACACAGAGAGAGACACTACAGGCAGGTGGGGCTAAGGCGAGGCTGCACACAAATGTTTATGGTGCAATGGGGCTTCCCTGTGAGGGACATTGCACTTTGGTTGCTGCAGTTAGTGTTTTAACTATAACTTTAGTCAAAAATTTAGTTTGGGAGCAACAGCTGAAATCTGAGCTCGGATCTCAGTTGTGTCTCGGCGGTGTCTTATCTCAAACTCCTCATGGTTAAAAGGTTTCGGTGTGTCTGTGATGGACGCTTTCAGTCGGCAATATGGTCTTTGTTTGGAAATGGTCTTAAAATGACAATCGGTTCAGATTCCTTATTTGCCGGTTGCTCACTCTGGAACGGTTTGGCCCGGATGAATTATACCTCTTCGACATAGTGAGAACAATGCAAAAAGACACAGTAATCCTAGCTTTGCGTTGCCTGTGCCATATGCTCTGCTGTCACTGCTGCCCAACGATGAATGAAAACCATGACAGGACATGACACAAAATCCAATCATAAGGATTTGCTACTAAGTCTCTATCATTTGTTCCTGTACTTCAGATCTCTCTTCCTGTGCCTCGGTCTAGTGCAGCTCTCTGTATTAGCCCAACCCCTCTCTCTCCCTCTCCCCCCCCCCTCTTTCTCTCACTCTCTCTCTCTCTGGCCCTGGCAGTCTGATGTACGGGCGTGCTTTGACGTCACCGCCTGCCTGACGTCACAGCAGTGGCTCGCAGAACACAGGCCCGTTCCCTCTGGCTCTTTCTCTCAGGGTTTTTTTTTAATCTTTTACTCGTCATCCTCCATTAATCAGCCGCTTTCCCACTCTCGGTCTTTCATCTGCAGTGTGTGTGAAATGTGACTGAGCGTTGGTGAAACTAACTGGAGTCATGATGCCACTTCACTCAACACAGAACAAACCTGAACAACACATGCTTAGAACTTACCTACTCGGTTATCATAACTGGATGGATAACGGTATGCATTATGTCTGTGTATTTGGCCATAGACCTTTCAATATATATGTATACTGTCTATCACCTGTTTGTTAGTACAATATCATGTGGGCAGCTCAGATAACATGGAGGTGCAGCAGTTTGTGCTCGTTTAGGATGGCAAGAAGAACCTGGGTTTGATTTCAGGGTTTGGGTGGAGCCTTTTCTATGTGGATTTAACAGGCTTTTTAAACCGCGAGTTAAAGAACTGTATGATTTTGTAAAATACAGTATATTCCGTTAAATGATTTGCCAATGCCAAAGTGATGCATATGAGCAACAGAACATGAGAAGTTTTTGTTTATACGGACTGGCTCACCTTCATCTCCAAAAAGTTGCGAGATGAAAGGGAAAATGTTGTCTCCGAGGGTAACCGTGAATTATCATCAACTTTGTCTTACAGAGGAACTGCAGAGAGTTTTTATGTGAGCTGACAGGACACGAGGATGACCCAGTTCTGCTGAGCCGCCGCGCTCTCGCCGTCTTCTCGTCTTGTTTAACGCTGCCTGCGGTCAGTATGTCCAGGCCCCTCATCCACCCCCTGCCTGGGAAAGGAGGGAAGGAATATAGAGGAAAGACTCACTTTTCAGCAACTTTGAGACATCTCCCACTGAGGATGTCCCATGCGCTAGAACTCAAAAAGTTACTTTCAGAGCATACGGAGTCACGGCGATTAATTTAGTTTGGTGATTGTTTTGGGTGTGCAGAATGTGGACAAAAGTGTCTTTCGTGATGAGCATAAAAAATAGTTTCACACTTGGGAGAATAGCTGTAACTTCTATGAAAGCTAATTTAGGAGAACTACGCTCCATTTAACAGAAATGTTGACTTGGGTTGTAGCATCATCTCTTATAGTGGTAAATGCTAGAAGTAGTTATTTAAATAGGAGTACTTTTAGATGGTATTTTAACAATAATATTGGGAATAGTTGTTAATTTCCACTAAATGCGCTGTGATAGCTGTTTATAGTAACATGGGGCGCGGCAGTATTGCCACTTTTGGCCCCAGCAGGAGCCACTTCTGCTCAATTGCAGTACTTTTTACTGTTTTACTTCTTCCTCCGATAAGAAGTTTCCTTTTCTGTAAATGCATTTAAACCTTGTCAGAAGCCGATGATTGGAAAACAACCCCGCCGAAATTGAAATGATGTTATTTCTTGTTGTGGCGTGAAATTGAGCCAATGACACAGCGCCGGGAGGAAATGTGAATTTGGGAAACACATATTTGAGAGCGCAGTAAACGGCTGCAACGGTGCCCCGCGGTTCGCCAAGACAAATGTAACACTTACACGCTCGGGATGTGCACTTAATAACATCAGATAGTGGGAATGGCAGAGTCGGGCTGAAATGACAGGAAATGTGACAGGGCGGAGATGCCTAATTCACTTGTAATCTGGTGTGGTCACTGTGGTCACGCAGACGCTGAAGCCAGAGCAAAGATAAATCGTCATCAGATAGTCTGATCTTGCTTCACGACTGCAGTAATGTTGGTGAAAGAGGGCTGTTGTTTTGCAAGCTATGAGTGTACTTTTCCACTGCGTAATATCTTTTTAGTTTTGGTTATTTTTATGCCGGCAATTGTGTATTTTAGTATTTCTACCTTTGCACTACAGAGGCAAGCGGCCAGTAAAAGAACAAACTGCCACAAAACAAGAAGATCTACGATTTAAAATGTCGTTCTCTGGACGGTTGCAGGACTTGCTCGGCCTCTTGAAGTTAATTTAGTTAGGAGCCTAAACAGTTCTGACTTGCAACACACTGCTCTGCTTCTGGGGAGGTCACACATGAGCGCAGAGTTAACAAGACGCGCAGAATAAATACATGGCAAATAAAATGGCACTATTGAATATCAAATTTGTTTATGCACATTTTTAATTTTTACTTTTTTTGGATAGTTGAAGGACATATAAAGAATACATTGCCGTTTTGAGCACCATTTATGCGTGTAATTATTGAAAAGTTTATCTTTTCAATGTGGGATTTGTTTTTCCCTTGGCTGTATTTTTAGCTGTATTGCTGACGCACTTTATATATTTTCTGTTGTTGAAACCCTTGCCAAAATAACATTACCGCCACTGTAAACTGAGAGGCAGATAACACCCACTCAAGGGAAAGTCAACAGGAGAGAAAAGGCATTTAGCATCACTTATGTATTTTAAAACGGCTGAGTTCTGCACACTGTCGCACTTTCTTGCCTCCCTCTGACACCTGCCGACAGCGCGTTGTAAAGCTTTGAGTAAAACTATGGCTATGCTGACTCAGGTGTCACACAGATAATGCTAATGACGGCTGCTGTGGTGTCTGTAGTCTGCCCGGAGGCCCGTCTTGGCTGGGGGATCCTGGAGAGCTGGCTGGATTTGCGGTGGTCGAGGGCATCAGTGGCTGGGCGCTGTTGTCCTTTTGAATTGCCTGTCCGGTCGGAGTAAAGTTGAGCCTAATCCACCTGAGGCTTACGCACAGAAGAGAGGCACATTGGAAACGCTGTGCAAGGATTCGTCCAAAAGAGACATGTGATCTTTGCAAACTGTATAGGAGGTGAGATCATAGACTGTAGACTAGCCAGTGGCATAGCAAGCAGGAATGTCAGTAGGGGGCCCTCTGGCGGCTGTTTTGCGTTCACACACTCACACGGGGCCCTTTCAGGGAGTATGCGACGGCCAATTGTCGTTGCACCTTGTCACTGCTACTAGTAGCAGTTTCTGTCAAATCTGGGAGGCCCCTGCTGGCCCCTACGCCTCTGAGAATAGCGATGGACTAAGATAGGGTGGCTTCCCCCATAGTGGTCAACGCAAGCTAACTGAAGCTTGTTCATGCTAGCAATTTGGTATTCAGTGAAAGGAAAAAAATGAGACGAATTGTGCGGTAGTTAAGGCAAACATGTAGAGGTTAGAATGACAACGACGCTACGCCGTTTTAGCACAGTCTGTGGGCAAGATGTAGGAAGAAGAATTTACCCAACTAAACTGAAACCCCAATAGTACTTGAACCTCTTATCCGAAACCTTCCTCAGTCAAACGGTTCAAATATTGACTATAGTCGAATGTCAAATATCGTCGACTTTACTGGGTTGGTTGTTGTTGACGTTTCACTTCCATCTTCTTGAAGTCAAAATGTAAGACTGGTTCAATGAAATATTTTTTTCTCGTGAAGATGGAATGCAATTCAACTCAACTAACCCAGTCCAGAGGGCAAAATGCTGGATGGATAAGGCAAAAGTGATCGAAATAGCAATGTAACAGAACGTTTTGGGATTTTTGCAGCTGCTTTTGTCCCCTTTTTTTGGTCAAGCCTGTTTTTTTTTGCTTTCATATCTCTAGCAGGATGCTATTCTTCTATTGGCCGCACAAGTAATAATCCAAAACTAAAAGATAGATGAATGAAACGTCCAAAACATTACAATACACTGTAAACGTTAAGTGCAGGCTTTGTTATTTTTGTCCTTGGCCTGTCCTGTTTAATTGCCAGTATAGGCTTCTTTATCGGCTGTCCCGGGCCACACCGCAGCATGGGAATGTTTACATACGCTGCCACTTAATGAGCGGGCCACTGCTGTCTGAATGGCTGAAGGGGCACTTTGTTACTGCGCCAGAGGAGAACCTGATTATCGGTGTTCGAATTAGACTTTGCCTTGGTCCTACTCTTTTCATTACCAACACGTGATTGTTTTTTTATTCTTAATTAACTCTTTGCTTTGTTTTTTGTGTTTTTTGTACAGCTTTTTTTCCACCCCACTTACTTCTATGTAGATGAAAGACACTCATTGCCATGCACTCATTTGGATGTCGCAGCATGACCCTTATTCTGTTGTAGCGGGAATGGCATTATGGGACAGCTCCATCCCTGCAGCACTGCTGATCATGAGCAATACGGCACCGTTAAGTGACCGCGCCCCCCCCATCCTCAAACAGAAGAGACACGGAGGGACAATGAATAGATATATTATCAGTGCGTGGACCATCCCTCTCTTGTGTCATTCTCACGTCATTGTTCTTAATATGGGGCATCTTTTATCAGCGTCATCAATCTCTCTTTAGTCATGTCCTTCGTCCGCATTATTCACCCATCTCTTTTTCAAGTGCCATATCTGCTCCAACCTTTTTTCGTGGAAAATGGTTACATTTCTATCTACTAGGATTTGGATGTCTGTTTTCTGCCTTAACATTGTCTGAGCTTTTTTGGGGGGGTTTTAAGGTTCTCGTGTTACTGAGAATCATTCCATTGTTTATGCAGACATATTTTAAATCTTTAGAAGTACGTGGTTGTAGTGTATACCAGTGATTAACTAAACCCAACCAAACAATTGAATGAGTTAAGTTGTACTCGAAATATCATTTGAAAAGATTAGCATTCAAGAACTCTTCTTTACATGGCTTCACCATTTGTATAGACGTACCATTCACACTAATGCTCCTTAAAAACCTTGGAGCCGCCATTGTACGTGCTTGAATAGCACTTTGACCTTGCCTGGCCCAACATTGAGTCATAACCTCCACCAGTATAGACCCAGGGCTTATAAATAGCCCATCGCCGATTTTATTTTAAGGTATGCGATCATAACAAGGTAGAGAGAGTATGGTTATAGTCGACAATGTAATAATCGCTGCGACTTGGCATGTGAGGTCAGGCTCCAGCTCTCCCTCCTCCAGGCAGATACCAATAAGAATAATTTAATGTCAGACCATAAAGATGTATGGTTATATGCTTTTGCTTAGATTGCTTTCCAATGTTGAGGTTTGATGAAGCAGTGTGTTTTCACTGCTTTCCATACCAGATAGTGTGTTTGGTTATATACAGTTGATATACATTGCTATGTCATAACTTAAAAGCACTAAACTAAATGGCGCAGACTGGTTGCCTCGCTTCCGTCAGTCTACCCCAGGGCAGCTGTGGCTACAACAGTAGCTTACCACCAGGGTTCGAAATTAACACCCGCCAACCCGCCAAATGCGGGTTAAAAATCATTTTGGCGGGTACCGATAAAAAACCTACCAGCCAGTTTGGCCGGTGATGCATGAGCTAGTGATGGGTCGGTCGCGAACGAGTCGGTACAAAGAGCCGGCTCTTTTAAGTGAAAGATGAGAGCCGAGCCTCACCCGCGAGCCGTTTTATTTATTTATTTATTTTTTGCATGTTGCATGTTTATCAAGCTCACCGTGCCCCGCTTTCTGCTACATTCAAGAAAAATAGAGAAAGGCAAAGAGTAAACGAGTAAAGAGAATGGGATCGGGGAGAGAGGGAGAAAGGAGAACTCTGCAGGCGCAGCCCGTTCGCGAGGAATGAACCTGCTATTTACACAAAATCAAGATCTCTATAAACTTAAACTACTCCATAAATGTAGTCAGCGCATCCATAGCTTTCAGTCACTTTATATTTGAGAGAGATCCGCTTAATATTTTCGGTTTTATGGTTAGAAAAAGTTACGCTGGGTTTGTGGAGTGAAAACAATGCGATGACGCGCGGAGCGGCGAAACGACGCGATGTCGGCCTTTTCCTCTCATGTGTGTGAGCGCATTACAAACGTACAGGAGTCCTGGCTTAAGTAATAACTTCAGTTATGTCTGGAGTCTGTAACTCTCTCTCAGCGCGAGGCTCCAGCAGCTCACGGAGGCGGAGCTGAGGCCGCAGAGGGACTGGGGAGAAGCTATGGGAGAAGCATTTTGACTGTAAATAAAAGAGTACATACATGAAACTAATGGCAGCTTTAAAAGTGTATGTTGCTATAATAAACAATGGCTCTACCACCTCAAAAAATTTACTTTGATTCCTGAAGACAACACAGACCACTATAAGCCAATATCACATTATTATAGCAACTAATAAAATTAATTCCTCTTTTCTTTTTAATTGCTTTCTTGATTATAGTTGTTTTGTGCAGGGAGCAGTAGAGAGGCTCATTTAACGAGCCATTAATCCAAATCTCTCCTAAATTTAAAGTGTATATATTAAAAAAACATAAAGAGCCATTTGGGGGCCAAAAGAGTCGGCTCTTTTTGGTGAGCCGATCCAAATGATCCGGTTCACCAAAAATAGCTGAAAATCCCATCACTAGCATGAGCCAATCATGCAAATCATGTCAGAGACGCTCTGGGTGGTTTGTCCCCTCTGTCCTACATTTCCCATGAACACTACACTACTGGTGACGTTTTAGATACCTATTATCACATTTTCATCCAGTGGCATTCATAATCTCTTATTTTCGCAACGTAAAAATTTGTCTAATGGAAATTCTGATTGGCTGGTAACTTCAGAAAGTTACCAGCCACTTTGGCTGGTGATCAAAAAAGTTAATTTCGAACCCTGCTTACCACCACCTGCGAGTATGGAGTGAATGAATAATGACAACAGTGTAGCGCTTTGAGAAACTTGGTAATACAGGCTTGTAAAGCGCAATACAAGTGTAAGGCATTATTATTATTTCTGTGTAAGTTCTCAGTCGTACAGGAGTTGTCCATCTTCAATGAAGGTACTTGATTCATCTTCTGTACTCAGTAGTTGAAGTCTTCTTGAAGTCATTATTATTATTAATGTTGTAGGACTGTCTTGGCTGACACGTCTCTGCAACATTGCGTGGCGGTCGGGGACAGTGCCCCTGGATTGGCAGACCGGGGTGGTGGTCCCTCTCTTTAAGAAGATGTGGGATCGGAGAGTGTGCTCCAATTACAGAGGGATCACACTCCTCAGCCTCCCTGGTAAGGTCTACTCCAGGGTGCTGGAGAGGAGGATCCAGCCGATAGTCGAACCTCGGATCCAGGAGGAACAATGCGGTTTTCGTCCTGGTCGTGGAACACTGGACCAGCTCTATACCCTTCATCGGGTGCTCGAAGGTTTGTGGGAGTTCGCCCAACCAGTCCACATGTGCTTTGTGGATCTGGAGAAAGTGTTCGACCATGGCCCTCGTGGTGCCCTGTGGGGGGTGCTCTGGGAGTATGGGGTCCGGGGCCCTCCACTAAGGGCTGTCCGTTCCCTGTATGATCGCAGCAGGAGCTTGGTTCGCATTGCCAGCAGTAAGTCAGACCTGTTCCCGGTGCGTGTTGGGCTCCGCCAGGGCTGCCCTTTGTCACCGGTTCTGTTCATTATATGGACAGAATTTCTAGGCGCAGCCAGGGGCCGGAGGGTGTCCGGTTTGGGAACCTCAGAATCTCATCTCTGCTGTTTGCAGACGATGTTGTTCTGTTGGCTTCATCAAATCAGGACCTTCAGCGCGCACTGGGGGGGTTGCAGCCGAGTGTGAAGCGGCCGGGATGAGGATCAGCACCTCCAAATCTGAGGCCATGGTTCTCCACCAGACAAAGGTGGTTTCCCCGCTTCAGGTCGGTAGGGAGTCCTTGCCTCAAGTGGAGGAGTTCAAGTATCTCGGGGTCATGTTCACGAGTGAGGGACGGATGGAGCGTGAGATCGATAGACGGATCGGTGCGGCGTCAGTAGTGATGCGGTCGCTGTATCGGACTGTTGTGGTGAAGAGGGAGTTCAGTCGAGGGACAAAGCTCTCAATTTACCGATCGATCTACGTTCCCACCCTCACCTATGGTCATGAGATTTGGGTAATGACCGAAAGGACAAGATCGTGAATACAAGCGGACAAAATGAGTTTCCTTCGCAGGGTGGCTGGGCACACCCTCTGAGATCGGGTGAGGAGCTCAGTTACCCGGGAGGAGCTCGGAGTCGAGTTGCTGCTCCTTCACGTCAAAAAGAGCCAGCTGAGGTGGCTAGGGCATCTGTTCCGGATGCCTCCTGGTCGCCTCCCTCGGGAGGTGCTCCAGGCATGTCCCACTGGGAGGAGGCCTCGTGGAAGGCCCAGGACACGCTGGTGGGGCTATGTCTCCGAGCTGGCCTGGTGTCGCCTCAGGGTCCCCCCAGAACAGCTGGAGGAGGTGTGCGTGGATGGGGAAGTCTGGGCATCTCTGCCGAGACTGCTGCCCCCGCGACCCGGCCCCGGATAAAGCGGAAGAAAATGGATGGATGGGTTTACACTTGTATGGCTACAATTGTCACTCGTATGTAGTGCAAGATAGTGTAGCGCTTTGAGAAACACCGGCTTGTACAGCTGCCCCTTGGGGTAGACTGACGGAAGTCACTCTGTGCCATCGGCCCCTCCGAGCACCACCAACCACTCACTCACTACATTCATTCTGACCTATTGTACATGTTTTTAGTGGTGGGTGAAACTGGAGTACCCGGAGGAAAACTACACTGACACAGGGAGGATAACTGGGACACATGTACAGCTAGAAGGTCCCGGGTTCGATTCCCACCTGGATGGGGCAATTCTGTGTTGAAACCGGGACCTTTTAGCTGTACCACCGTGCCTCCCAGTTTTATGAACTTGCAGGTTAGTTTTCTACTCTGCTTTCAGTATAAAGATATTAATTCATTAGCATAACAAGAACTGGCACCGAAGACAAAACGGTGCAAACGGGTGACACTTTGAAACCAATTTGCATGGTATATTTCCTGGTGTTTGAGCAATGTTTAGCCACAGAAATGTCTCAAGTAAATTGTTGATCAATATCAATTGATCATTGTAGGTTCATTTTCTTGATTGCTTGTGGTAAAAAATGGTTGACAAACAAGATTGTTCACGATATACAGGAGAGCTCGTGTCCTTGCAACACCTCTAAACCAGGCTGACTTATTTGTTGCAAAACGACTCTAATTTGCACGACTTGGCAAATAAATTGTGGATTTATAAAGTGCGTTTGAGGTCTCGCAACTGGAGCGGCACTCTCGCCACACTGCACAAATGCTTACAATCCCAGTGCTTCCTTTGCTGCAATGCCTAAACATAATGACAAACATATTCATATCAAACATGCACACAGTGTTTAATAAGGCATTATATGATGTAGTGTTGGTGTCTTCCTTGACTCGGCCCGTCTCAGATTCGGACGTCCCGGAGTGGAGTGTTACTGCCAGCACGAGAGCGGCGCGGCGGTCATCCAGCTGCAGTTTCTCATCAATGAGGTGGGTCCCACACACAAGTCCAACAGCAAACTCTGCACAAAACGCCGAGGGGGAGAGAGCGCTGGGCGTCAATGCGAGGCTCAAAATATCACAGTGGAGTAGAGCAGACACATTATGTTGGTCAGTAAAAGTGGAGAAAATATGTAAATTGGATGACGAAAGAACAAATACGCAGCCCTTTAATGTAACCAGTTATGCTCATTTTAGGCAATGAAAAGTTCAAAATGTTCAACTAAAAAGTCTATGTTTACCAAATGTAAATCGTATATGCTTTATTTATTACCTACACTAGCTTGTTGTTTTTTATTTTTTGACGAAACGCTGTAGAGACGCAGAACATACGTGGCTGGCAGCAGACTCTGCAGTCGTCATAGGGACTTGATGCTTATCCATGTGTGTGGCTGTCTGTTTATGCCTATATGACTCAGCGGCTGCACAGACCCTCCGGGGGGGCTGGGGATGCTTTTAGAGCCTCCTACACACTGCCACAATATGCACATATATGTCCTCCTTCTGAATCATCGCCACGGTTACCTGGGAGAGGGCTGCTCAATTTGAACACTTTCCAGGGAAGGATGTCTGACTGTAGATAACAAGAAATATGCAATAGGGTTATTTATTGATCTGAGTATAGAGTTTGATACAATAAACTATGGTATATTAATTAATAAACTAGAACATTATGGAATTAGGGGGGTAGCTCTACAGTGGGTTACCAGATATTTAAAAAATGGAAAACAATGTGTGAAAATCGATGATTATCAGTCGAGTTGTCGACAAATTGTGTGTGGTTTACCTCAAGGTTCCATTCTGGGCCCAAAATTGTTTAATATGTATATTAACAACATTTGTAAAACGTCTCAAGTACTTAAATTGATCTTGTTTGCAGACGATACAAATATTTTTGCATCAGGAGATGACTTGCAGCAACTGTGTCGGATTGTTAACTTGGAACTCAAGAGTGTCAATAAGTGGTTCAAACAAAATAAATTATCTCTAAATCTGAGTAAAAGCAAAATGATGATATTTGGCAACAGTAATTCCACTGCTCAGGAAGCAATTCAGATAGAGGGTGTTGTTATCGAGCAAGTGCATGAAATCAAATTCCTTGGTGTTATTATAGACAATAGAATTACTTGGAAATCTCATATTAAATGTATATCTACGAACATTTCAAGAAGCATTTCAGTAAAAGCAAAAGCAAAGCACATTTTAAACATCAAAGCTCTACATATCTTATACTGTTCTCTGATTTTGCCCTATTTTTATTATTGTACTGTGGTTTGGGGTAGTGCTTATAAAAACACAGTTAAACCAATAGTATTGTTGCAAAAAAGAGCTATCCGAGTAATTCATAAAGTTGGTTTCTTGAACCACACAAACTCATTATTTTTAAAATGAAAAATCATGTTTTGTGACATTGGTGAGTTCCAAACAGTACAGATGTTATACAAAGCAAGGTATAAATTGTTACCAAGCCAAATACAAAGAAGGTTCCAAGAACGTACTAGATGTTATGAATTACGTGAAGAATTAAACTTTAGGATTCAGAAACATAGCACAACTTTGAAAAGTTTTAGTCCAACAGTTAATGGTGTACAATTGTGGAATAAACTGGAGATGAAACAATGTCCAAACATCAACCTGTTCAAATATAAATGCAAAAAAAAGACTAAAAACAAAAGAAAAAAAAGTCACTTATCTATATGTTTTTATATAAATGAAGGTACGGCGTACGAGTGTAAAACTTGGTTTGTCTGGCGTTGTAGGGGGCGCTGGTGAGCGCTTTGGCGGACGACACCGTACACTTATGGAACCTGAGGCAGAAGAGACCGGCCGTCCTGCATTCACTCAAGTTCAACAGAGAGAGGTAAGGCTCCTTTTGTAAAAGATAAGAGTGTGTTTCAAAGGGACTAGATGCAAGTTGGTCAATTTTATGCTCCCTACTGCCCCCTTAGGTCTAATGTGTAACTGCAGCTTCAATATTAAGCACGTGCATGACGGCAATTCGGACCCGAATTAACACCTTTTTGAGTGACAGTGCAGGATTTTAGAGGCAGTTGTGGTGAATAGGTCTGGGCTCATTCTACACATTAGGACATTGTTGGAACATATAGGGGGAGGAAAATACTTAATTTAAACATTTTTAAACTCCATATAGTCCCTTTTTAAAGCTCCTGTGCTCAACTTGTCTCATTTTCAAACGGCGACCGAGGCAGGAAGATGAATTTAAAGAGTTAGCCACCGCCCCAACTCGTTTCTAGCTCTCACAAACCTTAACAGTGCCATTCATTACGAAGCACTCTCAATACAGACATCAGTAGGAATAAGTTAAAAAGCGAGTGCACATTAATAAGGTCCATTGTACAGTCTTATGGCGGTGGGACAAACGACATCCTGAACACCTCTCATTATTGCTGCGCATGGAGAAGAATCGGTCACAGCGGCGGCGTCTGAGCGACCACAGTGTCGTGCATGGGGTGCCCACTGTTATTTAGGATGGTTATTATTGTCACAAGCACACAGACTACAGCCATCAGCATCACAGTCTGACAAAAAAGGTACACCGTGTCATTGCAAACAGATTAGAATGTTTAACCGTACAAACGACACCATTGCACGGACTGGTCTTGATCTTGTAAAATCCTTTAAATTGTCGCTTTTACTGAGGGTGACATTAACTGTACTGTACTGCATCTGATACACTTGATCCACTCTGCCCATGTGAATGTGTTACTGTGATTGTGTGTAGGTGGTTATAATGGCTAGAGGTGCATAAAGGAAGCCTCATCCCTAAGTTGGCCCTATGTATCCTCTTCAATAAGTGCTTTATAAGATGAAGAATTACTGTCATTGCCACTACTGTCATGTCACTGATGTTAAACTTCAAACACAAAACGACCTTCAGTTGCTACAGGCTTGCAATGAGTAAATACAGTTTTATTGATTTGAGGTCACTCAAGACTTCAGTTGAATGTTCTCAAAATATGTTTTTACCTTTACTAGTATGATAATGGGAATTACTACTTCTTTCTTATTCATATTTTGGCTAATCGACTCTTGATTTGGGGTGCATAATATGAGAATAGTGATAATAAATATATATATATATAATATTCCTATTTTACTAAGCCATTTTGACTTCCGATAAAATTTGAACAAAATTTTAAGCAATTTCACAATTTAGGAGAATATCCATCCATCCATTTTCTTTCGCTTGGTCCGGGTCACGGAGGCAGCAGTCTGAGCAGAGATGCCCAGAATATCATATCCACGCACCTCCCTGTGTTCCCCTCCTCTCAATGGCACATGCCCGGAACACCTCCCGAGGCATCCGAAACAGATGCCCGAGCCGTGAAGGTGCAGCAGCTCCGCTCCGAGCTCCTCCCGGTTGACTGAGCTCCTCACCTAATCTCGAAAGTTGTGCCCAGCGACCCTGCGAAGGAAACCTTATTGCGGGCCGCTTGTATCTGCGATCTTATCCTTTCGGTCATTACCCAGATCTCATGACCATAGATGAGGGTAGCAACGCTTTTTGACCTAATGTAAAGTCTATCCAGACTAAAAGAGGTGTTGAACTGTGAGATCTGCTGGTGTCTCTCCTCTGTGAGTTCAACATTTGGGTCAGTCTGAGTGAGTGTTCAGTGGGACGCAGGTGCAAACTCTAAACACGGCAGCAGGTTAGAGCTCTCCAAAGCCCTACACTGCTGCACTCATTCACAAAATCATTCATGCTCATAAACTCTATGTAATGACCAGTATTATAATTGATAAACGAAATAAAAATAAGTCTATTGTAACTCTCAAAATTCTCAATCTCCCGTATCTGGCTCAAACTGTCTTGTTAAAAAGAAAGTACTTTACAAATACAGCATATACAGTAAAGAAAACATGTTGTAGACAAAAACTAAATGCTGTAACAGGGAGAACATCTACTGCTCAAACATGATCTCAAATGAGTTATGTGGGACTATCTTTCCTAGCCATGTTATAGTCTCTTTGTCCCTCCCATAAATTGGTTTTCTATAATGGAGTTTTTGTTAATTGGTGTCAAGGAAATTTCCGGTACAAGTAATGCTGTTCGCCCCCCTTTGATCCCCGTGACACCCGTGCACTCTGAAATCGTTCATTTCCAAATACCTGTTGACTTTTTACATTAGCCGTGCAATTTTCTGTCAAGGGCAGCCCCACTGAAAATGGAGACAAACAAAACTATCTTTTGAAAAAGGAAAATGCCTTGGTCCATTTAAGCAGTGGGGATGATTTTATAACTGCAGAGAGTGTTCTTTGAAATGTTCCTTTGAAATTTGGTGGACTTTGGAGACATGTGGAAATAAAAGTTTAGGCCAGAGCTATACAACGCGCCACCATTTTATTGTTTGTTATGTGATGCGTTTACCCATCTCTCAAGAAGCCACAATAACGCCAAGTGCATTTCCCATTGATGTTTACACATTTTTTTACATATTCGATTTTTATGGTTCTTTTATGGTTCCATTTTTATTGAAGACTTATTTATCCATAATCCTCCCTGCCCACGTCTGCAGATGTTGTCTCTGACTTAAGTGTGGACTCACCTCACCTTAAGGAAGTCATTGCCAACTGTCTGCCCCAATCACAGCGGCAGCCACGACCCATCAGAGCCAATCATATCATAGCAATGCGCTCTGTCACGGTCCCAATCGCTGAACGGGTTAACCGTCATGTTGGGTGATGCAGGACGGTCCTGACGTGATGGACAGGTGGCCCGCAGCGGCCTCTGGGGCGCCTTGTGTTCCCAGCGAAATGTTTGACCACCTTTGACATTTAAACAAGCGTTGCTATCTGATGCGTCGCGCTACTACCAAACCCTGAGACACGGACACACGGCAAAGTCACTCAAGACATGGGGAAGAACAAACGCTGCGAGGGGAAGGAGTTCAAGTTTGCTCAAGTTATTAAGGGATGGGCTGGCACGAAACTGAAAATGAGTGAAGCAGGGACAAGCAAGTACATTTGGCCTCTATTGTACATCAGCTGCCTCCAACTATGCAGATAATTGCAAGTATATTCTTTTAGAAATAATTAAATAATAATACTAAAATGGCATTTATAATAATAGTAGGGTACTTAAATACCCTATTTTATTATCTAAGCACTTTTCCATTATTTGACATTTATTTCAAAAGGAAATCTAAACTGGGATTCATTTGACACTATTCCTATCCTTCAGGATACACTTCTTGGCAGCCGTTTCTGCTATTAACACAACATGTTTATTATTTAAATTTGCCTTCAGTAAAGGTACATCCCCCAGTAACCAAATCCTAGGATCGGCGTCCGGAGCCGGTCTACAAACCTGAGGGATTACTGCGATAATGTGAGTTCAGTATGGCTTCAAACGGGTACAACTCCATAATATGTGCTCAAGAGTTCCAACGGAGATGGTGTATCTTTGACATTGATCAGAGATGTCAGTTCCTCATTTACTTAAACCTATGTGGCTTATGGTCCATTGTAAAAATTCACTTGAATTTGTCTGCGTTTTGTAGACACCAATTTTGTTTGTGCCAATTTCAATAATCTGTTCTTGGAAACTTATTTTCCACCTGGCCTGGACGGGAGTTGAACCCATGAGTTCTAAGTGCCATTGGACCCAAGTTCTATAGCTACTGTTTTTGTCAGATAAAAAATATAAAAAGATATTGAAGAGTATTGACACTTTTCAGTATCAATATTTAACTTGAAAACAACATTTTCATCTTTTCTGGAAACCGTAACTGATTTATTCTGTGTGAATCATGTTAAGTTGTGAGAAGTCCGTCTGAGCCCTCGTCATACATCAGTCTCGCTACCATTTCGCCCAAGGACTTTTTCTCATCTCCACTCTTAATGTGTGACGGCAAAATTAAATCTCCTAGTTCTGTATCATTATATAAACCATTCTTTCTACGTAGCGTCTTATTTAAATGTATTCCCCTCGACATATCAAACATGGGAAAGGACAATAGCTGACATGACTTTGCGAGGCTATTACACAGTGTCAGCCTGCGTTGGCCCCGTGACACACTGGCCGTTTCTCTGTGAAATTTTCCTATTGAAAGGCTGTTAGCAATTTTAACTCCCAGGAAATGATGGAATTTTATGCAATTTTCAGGAAAAGGGTCGGTAGAAAGGTTATACTTGAGATTTCTCTTTTCTATTACTGGAGCCTTTGCCATTTAATAGAATGCCACCAGTTTGAGTTCACATCTTTAAAAAAATATTATTCTGTCACTGAAATGACAAGGTTTTTAGATTCATTTCTTACATTTTTACATCTATTTTTCAATAATTTATTTAGTCTGCAGGTTTTATTAAATAGGACAGTTGAGGATGAAAGGGGATAAAGAGTGGGCAGAGAAACATTAAGCAAACGGTTGAGGACTTGATCTCATGATGCTGAGGAAGGCTTTGGCCTGAACGCTATAGGTTATACTGGAAGCAATGCAGGATCGGGTCTATAAATGCATTGATAATCTATTGTCTCGCGATGCACCGATACAGATTTTTTGCTTCCAACTTTCTTAAAGGAACAGGCCACCGTTTTTCCATACGGAGATATGTTCTTACCTGAGCTTAGACGAGTTCATGCGTACCTGTCTGGTCTTTTTGCATGACTGAGCGCACTTACAAAGACCAAAGACGTTAACATTTTAGCGTCTCCCCCCGCTCCTCTATGGGGCCAAACGGGGGTGAAGCGACCAAAGTTCTTCGAAGTGCTCCTATTACGACTTACAATATAGTACCCCTTTTTATCCGCTTAGAAAATCAACATGTTTAATTTTGTGTGACTATACTTGGCTTATGTAACTACTTGCGTAACGGTATTTAAATGGGGAAGAGCTTGATCACTTCTAACTTCACCCCCGTTTGGCCCCATAGAGGAGAGGAGGAGAGGCTAAATGCTAACAACATCTTTGGTCTTTTTGCGTGACTGAGCGCACGCACAAAGACCAGACAGGTACGCAGAATCTCGTCTAAGCTCAGGTAAGAACATATCTTCGTATGGAAAAACAGTGGCCTGTTCCTTTTAAAAAGTAGTTACTGTGATGAAAGAGTTGGTCCTCGTTTCTCCATTCGATTTCTCCATAATTTATTTTAGACCACAAGATGTGGTCAATTTATAGGCTACCTATTAATAAACTGTAACAGAAAAACATTATACAAGAATAACTGGAAAATCAGCCACTCTTTTATTGGGCTACTTTAAGTGATCTTATCGTAGTTTCTGTCCCATCCTTGATTAGTTGACATTAGCATTAGCATGTTGCCGCTAGCTTTAGCATACTATTGCTAGCCACGGCATTTCGCGCGTCAATCACTAATGCGTTTGAGGAGCTTAAAACTTCCAAATGAGGTACGACATGTCAATATTCACTTGTTAATACAAGTGAATAGTTGATGAAAGTATCGGATTGGTGCATCCCTACTTTTTTTTTTTTTCTTTTTTACTGTTGCCATGCCATTGATGTCAATATTTTGGCAAGAGATTGGCGTATGCATCTTTTCAATTGCAGGCATCCTTTTGCATGCGTTTGACCACGGCTCTAACATCCCCATTCTCCCGTTTGTTTTGCTACCCCCTGACTCTTGTGCTTTAAGCTCGACTTGTCAGGTTGCAGAGGACAAGGCAGCCATTTCCTCTGTCAACCAAAGGACAGCCAACCAACCAGAACTGCCACAACACGACACTCCGCTAACAGGCCCGAGTCAAGAGAAACAACCTCCTGTCACACCCACAAATAGATGCCTTCTATTTAGGCACCACTAAAACGGCTCTTAATACATCTGCCGCACAGATAATGGCTTCTCTTCGCCCCTCGTGGTAAATTACATGAAGCGTTATGCATTTGAGGATGTTAATTGTTAATGCGCGCTAGTTCTTCTTAGAATACTGGCATGTTTTAACTGGTCACAAAAGCTTTGACAAATTGGATTCATCCACCCACTCGGCTGAACCAGAGGCGGGACTAACGAGGCTAAAACAGGGCTAAAACAGGGCTATAGAAGGACAAGGACAGACCAGGGGCTTCTTCTTAAAACGGCTGAGTTTCTCTTTAGTGCGTTCAGAGGTACACACTTCACTTTAGTTTACGAATGACATGATGGTCATACCTAAAAGTGTGAAACATTGCAATTGTGGTAATCATGGAACGAGAATGTACACCTTTCCTTCAGAGTCTTTTCAAGGTAAGATGATTTGTCACACCAACCCAGTATAAAAACACTGACCATAATGAAATAGAAACAGGGTTGCAAAATGCTCTTTCATTCTATTACCATGTTATTACTGTGCTGTAAAGTAATCTGCGACCCAATGGAAATAAGCTTTGGCTACTGACTCAATTGGAACAAATTCTGAAGCTTGCATTCTTTTGTATCTCGTAATTTAAATCACCCTTCTGATTTCTGTTTTTCTTTCCCCGTACCCTCACCTGCCCACTACTCCCCGACGACAATCCAAGTCGAGAGCTAACAATCTGTGTTGCAAAAAACGTCGACGACAAACCCCCGGAGTTCCTGCGTCCATTCAGATCCAATCATAAGCACCGAGGATAGACGAGGAGAGAGATGGAGAGAGGCGAGAGGAGGAGAGGAGACAGACTGGGCCCCAGCCAGTGCAGTGACTCAGTGTGTGTGGGCTGCTCTGCTGTGGAGAGTGGGTAGGAGGGCACAAGCAGCAAATCCTGCACAGTCATCCTGGCGTAGGAAGCTCTCGTCACCTCGCGGCCTCCATAGGGAAACACGGAGCTGGAGGGGCCATCGTCAAAGCAGCGCCGCGTGATAGGAGATAATAAGGTGGGGGCGCACAGGGTCAGAGTCAGAGACACCAAAAACTTAGGCCGGCATGTTGACTTTTGCTTGTTAAGAAAGTTGGGGATTATTTTTGTGTGGTTGTTTTGACAAGGCTAGTATCACATAATATGACATTTATATTGTGCGTAAGTTTTGAATTCGGTCGGTCCCTCCTAAGGCCATGATAGCAGACTATCTGCTCCCTTGTGTCTAGTGATGTGAATTATCATTTGTCCATTTGCAATACAGTGTAAATGAACACAACATAATTTAACTGAGGAAGCTTATCCCCCCCGGTCCTACATCATATCACTTTGTTTGTGTGTTACTTTGCAATAATAGCTTGCCACCTTTGCTATACAGCCTATCATTTCAGAAGTTTGATATTCACAATTTAGAACTTTTGTGTTGGTGTGCTTGTTTCACACATATCCTTCAACCCTAGTGTGAGGACTTTTTCCATAACCTCTTTCATACGGTCCCAATCACGCATATTACATTTGTACATGCTGGTAAGATGCCATCAAATCTCTGTATTGTTTTCTCTCACTCACGCACTCCTGAGCCTATTAAAGTATATCTTGTTTTAAGTTCCTTCTTCAGCCTGGAACAAGGATTCTTTACTTGTAATTTGTAACTGGTAGCTAGAGAATTTAGCAGAAACATTCACTTGCTTTAGTGCAGTTCCATCATTTTATACTGTATGTGTAATTTCATTATCATTCATCCCAGGCAGTCATTGGAGCATGTTGAACCATTTTAGTGATAGAATCTTAAAATGGTTCTCTTTCGGGTATTTGGTGTTTTTCATTAAATGATTCTCTACTTTCACGTAGCTCATCTGCATAGAGTTTGCTTAAAGATATTTGGCCTAGACTACCTAACCGCAGTGCAATCCAGCATTAAATCCCTCTAGATTTCACCCCGGGCCTTGCTCTGCTTAACCTTCTAACTGTGCAAATACATGTATTAAAAAGGCATGAAGGTGACTTGAGCCCTACAATGTTTTAATTACAAAAAGGGCACATCATTATTGTAAATCTGTGTGTTTGAAGCAGTGTAGCTCTGTGTAAGATTAAATCTTCCATAATTGAGACTCTGTGAGCCAGAGGGCTTGCTCTTCAGATAAAAAAAAAAGTGTGTTTAATCCAATGTGAAGCCTCGTCAAATTGATACTCCATGTCATCAGCCTGTGTGTGATTAGTTTTTGTACTGTTTGACCCATGATGGATAACTCTGCTACATGCATGGAAAAGTAGCAGTCCTTAATTAACTTCTTTGTTGTTTGAAAACGAGTACATCTCAAAAGTTAACCTCTAATACATATGAACATGTGTAATTAAAAATGTTTGATAAAGAATTATAAATATTTGCAATTAAGATGCATTTAAAAAGACAGCATTTTAACATAAGCTTACAGAAATTCATGATAGGGCAGAGTTTAGTGTTGAGCAGTAATCTGAGTCTGGTAGCAGAAATATCATGGTCTGTGTCTGTATGTACGAGGCAATGTGACTCTGCATAAGGTCTTTAAAGGAACAGGCCACCGCTTTTCCATACTAAGATATCTTCTTACCTGTGCATAGACGAGTAGATACGTCCCTGTCTGGTCTTTGTGCGTGCGCTCAGTCACGCAAAATACCAAAGATGTTGTTAGCATTTGGCCTCTCCCAGCATATTCCTATAGCTCCAAATGGGGGTGAAGTTGGAACCTACCACGCTCTTCCACAGGAGTGCACAAAGACTTGTCTAAGCTCAGGTAAAAACATACCTCATGATAGAAAAATGGTGGCCTATTCCTTTTTAACAAATGGCTTGCATCAGTATCATTTGTACTAATGACTTGCGATGGAAATTAAGAATTCGCAATTTTTTTAGTATAATATATAACTATTGTCCATTACCTTATAGGAGCATTACATGTTTACAATTATTTATAACAGAAAACTTAAGGTTACTCACGTAACCCCGGTTCTTTGATAACAGAGTGAGGTGTTTCACTATGGGAATCGCCTCGGGCGTGACCATCCACGGAAGCTCCAATGGCACCACGTCTGTCCATGACAGACAGGATGACTGAACTTTGGGCTTCTTCTAGGTACAGCCAGCCTCCTCCTTCAGTAAACATTCTAAAGCGATTTCTGACCGCCTTGCAAGGAGGGCAATGAAGGTGAAACACCTCACTCTGTTATCAAAGAACCGGGGTAACCTTAAGTTCTTTTTCTAACTTCGTTCGGTGTTTCACTATGGGAGATATGGCCTAATCCCGGATTGCAAATAAAGCTCCTGAAGCAGCAGGTCACAATTGTGCCAAACGGTGACCTCAAAGGGAGCCAGCAACCCTCGGCTGCAAGACTGCCTGGGCCAAAGAGGGACCAGAGACGTCCAGTCTGTAAATCCGCACAAAAGTGTGTGGTGACGCCCAGCTTGCTGCGGCATATATACCTTGAACAGAGATACCTCTGAGCAGGGCCCATGAGGTAGCCACACCCCTTGTGGAGTGAGCCCTCAACCCATGTGGAGGTTGAGGCCCAGTGAGAGTCTCTGACTGGACACAGGCTTCCCTTTATGGGGAATGGCCCAGGACACAAACAACTGATTTGTGTCCTGGGCCTGTAATTCATTTTTATGTCATTTTAATGATTGATTTGATCTGTTTTCTTGTAACTTTATGCAACTGTGAAAGCACTTTGAATTGCCTTGTGTATAAATTATGCTCTACAAATAAACTTGCCTTGCCTGGTTAGCCTTGCGGAAGCCAGCTGTCCTGGCCACATACACATGTAGTGCCCGAACTGGACACAAAGTATTAAGCCGCCGCTCCTCTGCAGAGGTAAAATGCGGAGGATGAAAAGCTTCAAGCTCGACTGTGGAGCAGCTAAATGCAGAGTCCAATACCTTCGGTACAAAGGCCGGGTTAGGACGTAAGCGGACTCTAGAAAGCCCAGGGGCAAACTGTAGACATGCAGGACTAATAGATGAGGCCTGCAGTTCGCTCACACGCTTTGCTGAGGTCAAAACCAGAAGCAACACCGTCTTGAAAGCAACATACTTCAAGTCAACAGCCTCCAAGGGCTCAAAAGGGTGCTGGCAAAGTGCATCTTGCACAACCACCAGATCCCAAGGGGGTACCAGGGGTTTAACCACTGGAAGTTTGCAGCGTGCTCCTTTCATGAAACAACATATCAGAGGGTGTTGACCGACTGATTTGTCCCTAAAACCAACATGGCCGAAATTGCGGCCAAATAGACCTCGACAGTCAAACGCTCTACGCTTCTCGACTAACTCTTGCAAAAAACACAAGACGTCAGCCACGGACCATTGAAAAGGAATGGTCTGCCTAGCCGCACACCACTCCTCAAATATGCGCGAGTGGAAGTGGCCCTGACACACTGAATAGTATCAATAACATGTGCAGGGAGACCAGCAGCATTTAAGTTCCACCTTTCACGGGCCAAGCCCAGAGAGCTACTCGGTCTGGGTGAGGATGGTAAATCTCTCCGCCCGCCTGAGATAGGAGGTGCCTCCTCACAGGGAGGTGCCAAGGCTGTCCCCGAAGGAGCTGCATTATTTCCGCCATCCAGGGTTTGGACGGCCACGGAGCAATCAAGATGAGTGAAAACCCCTGCTCCCTCACCCGAGCCAGGGTGGGTGAGATTAAACTGATCGGTGGAAAAGCATAGAGCAGAACGTCCGGCCATGGGTGGGCTAGAGCGTCCATCCCGAGAGGTGCGTCCACGTCCCTCAAGGAGAAGTACAACGGACACTTTGCGTTTTCCTGCGAGGTGAATAGATCTACGGCGGCCTGGCCAGACATCTGCCAGAGCTGCTCCACCACTTGAGGAGAGGACGGCTGGCAAAACTGCACAGGGCCTCTGAACTGGGGCTGGGGTCTAAGGACACTCTCCGTCTTTTGCATGGAGGGGCGCCGAGAGAAGACATAGCTGTTAGGTTGTGCGCTTCTTCTTGCCCTCCCCGGGGTATGAGGAGCGGTTTTAAGCCACTGCCGCTGCAAAAGAGTGCTTGCCCCATGGTTTGGGATTTCCTGACCGCTGCTGTTCGTTCTGCTGTCCAGCCGGTTTTTGTTGCTTGGGGCCAGCTCTGTAGCCCTTGGCACCGGCCGCTGCAGTGACACCTGGTCGCTGAGTTTGTGCAGGACGAGAAGGCTGCTTGCGGGGCAGGCACAGGTTGAAGGCTTCGCCCTCCTGCTTACGGAGGGTGCTTGTCTCCTTCATTTTGTTCAGGCCTGGCCCAAACAGACCCTTGGTGGGGTCATAGGTTGTGTCCATGACGTCAGCCTTCTGTGTGTCGGTCAGTCCTGAGTGGTTTAGCTATAGACCTCGCTCACCCGCCACAGCCAGTCCCATCACGTGGCCGCAGCCCTGGACTGCCCCTCGAGTTGAGCGCAAAAGGAAGTCATTCAACACACAGATTTCATCCCAGTGGACCAGGTTGGGTGCCCCCGAGTCCAACTGCTGGCCCATTTCCTCAAGTATTTCCCCCTGGTAAGCGGAGAGCAGAGAGACTGTATTCAGTACGCACACCGACTGAGCGGCGTATTTGTACGTCCACTGGAAGATGGAGGATGTGACCCTCTCCATCTTGTTGGGCAGGGAGATATTAGTTGAGGCTGAGACGGCACGGCGATTGGGATGTAGGTGATATGCCAATGAAGGCTCCACCGCTGGGGGTTCGGCCAACCCCAGCTCCTTCATCCCATGTACTTCCAGCTTTGAGTTGCCCTGGACTGGGAGCCTGCTCTTAAGTGGGCTGGACCAAAACCGGCTCATCTCCTTCATGCATGCAGATACAGCAGGAAGGAGCTGCTTTGGAGGTGCTTGGACCGGTGGGAGCTGCTATCCATCATAGAGGTCCCTTACCCCTCCTTCTGCGTCTACAGCCGCGGGCCAGGGTGTATTGAGCCTGGTGGCGGCACGTTTGCACACGTTGTACAAATTGCTGTCCAGAGGGGACGTTATTTCTGACGCACTCGGGGGTCTGGACTGGACCAGTGGAAATGTGGAGTCATCCTGTCTGTCATGGACAGACGTTGTGCCATTGGAGCTTCCGTGGATGGTCACGCCCATAGTGAAACACCGAACAAAATTAGAAAAAGAACTGTATTTCACTTTTTACTATGGGCCCCTTGAGTTGTGAGTTTTCGGCTACAGCTCAAAATTTCCATAAAAACCTTCATGGTGTCCTTTTTCACCACTATGACTACTATCTTACGACGGGCACAGTCACTGCGGATAAGTGCTACTTTGGAGTCCATCTTGAAGTCAAAATTCCCTTTAATGAAAGTTCTCAGAGAGAAAATCATGCAGCTGATTGTAAGCTTCAGAGAACTGGCCTGGGACAGATCACTCCATTTGCAACCTGCTTCTGATGGGACTATCAAAAAAATTGCTTTAATAATACTAACTTGGACTACTCCAGCATTCATTTGAGTGGCAGCCGTTCTGTCTTCCTTTGGAGAGCGAGCAACTGCCACCGTGCGTCGTGACTATTTGAAAACTGAAGATTTCACCAAGCATGAAGTGTGAACCCGGTGCCACATAAACAATGCATATATTGTCAAAAACACATCCCACGTTGGAGAAGGAAAGC
The DNA here is from genome assembly GCA_021464625.1 of Proterorhinus semilunaris. Taxonomy (NCBI): domain Eukaryota; kingdom Metazoa; phylum Chordata; class Actinopteri; order Gobiiformes; family Gobiidae; genus Proterorhinus; species Proterorhinus semilunaris. The sequence continues at coordinate 15,863,694 of CM038359.1, forward strand.
GGACACACACTTTTCAAACTGAAAGACAATCCGTATAATAATGTGACAATGCATTCATTGTTCACTGTTATGTTATGTATATCTGCTGTAATTAGACCAATGTAAATAAATCTGACACCTGCAGCTGAAAAGTAAGCTCTATATTTGGTGAATATAATAATAGAATAGAATATACCTTTTGTAATATACCCTTTGACGGTAGCACTATTTTCTAATGAAGGAGCATGTTCATAATTAAAATGCTGCATTTCTAATTAACCCTCTTGTAGCGCACTTAATCAGCCATCTTGTGTGGAGAGTGGTTAAACATGCTTCATACATCATAGAACGTAATTACTCAGAATATCAAGCACGGCAGGCCCACATAGGAACACGCAGTACACTTCTCTTCTATAGAGGCTGTTTTGATATAAGCAGCCCCGAAGCAAACACATCAACACAAATGTAGCCCAGTCCACACAGACGAGACACAGCTGGACAGTAAACGCATCAGACACATGCCCAGTGGATCAGAGGACGCCACTGGTGTCACAAAACACTGTGTTACAGCTGCTGAGTCGCAATGCCTTAATGACAAAGTGCCTAAATGATGGTAAATGTATAACTTTAACTGCCCTGCTTTGTTTTGGTAAGGTCACTGCTGGCGTGTAGGATATTTCCAATTTAAAGGAAACATTTGCAAAACATACCCTTGAAGTCATACCCTCGTCAAGTAATCCTGTTTACTTTCCCTCTTCTGTTCAGTTTGTGTTTACGGACGGAGACTTATTTGTTTTTCGCAGTTTTTACATGACACAAGTCACCCAAAGTGCCTCACACAAGGGAAAAGACATTTTTCATTCCCACTAAACTTTTGTGGCGGTCAGCTAGAACGATCATTGGACCCATTCATACTGTGTTTATGTGCGGTCTATAAGTTGGCACGGCGTTGTGTTTTCCTTTTATAAGACAGACAATTCTGCAGAGAATGCTAAACCAAACAAGGAGATGCAAACCAGTGTCTTTTCCATACACGGTGATTACGTTTACATTAAAGAGCGTTGAATATCAATGAAGTCACAATATTGCATTTATATGTGCACTTGTAACTTTCACTATTATTTCGGTTTTACTGAAAAGGGCATGAACAGAGCCTTTTAGAAAGCGAAAAGGGCCATTGATAACCTTTTTGCTTTTAAGGTTTGCATTTGGTTTTATGGTGAAGGTTGATGGACTGCAACCTACTTCACTATCAGAAAGATGGTTAGGGGTTTGATCCTAATGCATTATGACTTTCACTGAGTTAGTACAGTATGACTGGGACTGGGTACACATTTGCATGACAGACTGTTTTTGTAGTAGCAATAAAACGGTATGAGAGAACTGTTGGTCCTGTGTTTCTCTAAGATATGGCAAAAAAAAAAAAAGAGGCCAATTTTGTTATAAACTAATCACTTTGTTTTATTTTCTAACATAAGTTATCATTCACAATTGGCAACCGTTCCAGGCCTATTTGCAAGCTTATAGTTTTGTGGTTTCTTTATAGTGGTGGCCCATACAAGGTAGGGTTGACATCGCCAGCCTTTGCTTCGTCACAAACACGGCCATTATTAAAACCCCTTTAGTCAAGAAAGTGATCATTTACAAAGCAACTGCATCCAGACCAGACTCGCCATTGTGCGCCTACAATACTCCTCCAGTGCCGTCGTGTTGCTCAGTGTTTTGGCCCATGTTGGGATGAGATTCATGTTGAGCTCTGTGACATTTCTGCTGTAAAATGTGAATAATTCATGTGTTAAAGAGGAGCACTGGGGCAGAAGGAAACGGTATACGTCTGTAAGGGTTGTCGTTGTGTTCCCCGAAGCAACACCGTCCTCAGACTCACTGAGGAGAGCAGTAACATGCTTTCGAGGTGTGAACATGCGCGGAAGGGGTACAAAATGCAGTCAAAAGCACTATGTAGGATATACATATGGAGAGTGAAGAGAAGCCATTTCTCATTTGTGCTCAAGGTGCTTGGCATTGGATTGTAGTGGGCTGCACAATATACACCGCCACATTATTGTTATTGCCATATTAGGTGTCCAAAATCTGTACCCAAGAAGCCACACTGTATCGGATAAGCATCAGCATCTGCGAATGTTCACCTAAAAACAAATGTGAGTTTGATAGCTTACACAATAGTTCTTCATTTTTGTCAATGTTTTTGCAATGTAGCTTTCACACACAATAAATATCTGCTTATCCGCTGATGGTTTATGACTCTGTGAAATCATGGTTACTAACAATCTTTAAAAAAAAAAGAAAATTAACCCCCCCCCCTCTCACAGAAGTACACCGTAAGCCCAACTCCGAGCCCACGGAACCGAGAGACCTTGAAATATATTAGCCCATCAAATTACCAAGGTTATTCATTCTTATTCCTTCGAAAAGGAACCAAGCAGGGATGAAAAAAAAAGAAGAGGTTTCTAAGGTTGGGAAGATTAATTCAGACCCGTGGTTAAGGGGGAGGGCTTTATAACCTCTCATTAGGGCTGATGGATGGATAAAAGATGGAGATGGAGAGGAAAAGATGAAACTGGGAGAAATATGGGGCAGCCATTTTGCCCTCGACGGGTCCTGAAGGTCTGGATCGAAAAGGCCTTGATCAGACAAGTCAAAGTCTGGTGGTTTGCTCTCTCTGCACACACGGCTTCAACCTGATGGGCCGGTAAATGCTGCTATCGCTGTGCTGCATTATTCAGCTCTCATTAGAACTGGACATGGAAGTGATTTTCTGAAGAACCGCTTCAAGCTGTCTGCTTTTTGATTATTGTGCATTTCTACCACAAAGGATGCGCCCTTTTTAGAGGAAATGTGGGTTTCCAAGTAGAATGTAATTGAAATGCTGTATCATGCAGGGTGCTCTAATTGACGTTCGGGAAGAACAGCTAAATATTACATCATCAGAATTGTTAACTTGCTGGTCAGGTGCTCTGACTTCATGAAAACGTGATGCGATATTGATGATATTGTAAGTAAAATGGAGACCTCACTGAGATGTCAACTGGGCTTGAGTTTTTAAGTTTTTGCTGCAACTCTCTGCTAAAATGCATTATTTGGTGCACCTCAGTCATCAAAAGGCTGAATTCATAACATTTGAGCCAGATTTCAGATGGAGGGCAGCAGCCTGCATACCTGCATGAATTGGGCTATTCAGAGAATTTGAAAGCAGAAAGCGATCATCAGGTCCACTAATTTGTCATATTAACTTGTAGCTAAATATAGTCCCTTCAACTGACAATTATGCCTTTGTGATTAAATTATTGTTTTAACACTATGATGAAAATCCCATGTGTTCAATCCATAAAGCAGGTCAAAACAAAAACCTTTGGACAATTGAAAGGCAAAATCTACCACAGATTTTCGAGCTTGTCCTTGATCTTCTCTGACATAATGTTCTATTGACTTTGATTTGATTTGACGCTCATGATTTGTGGCTGACCTTGTTAATCTTTGTCTCCCCAGAATCACCTTCTGCCACCTGCCCTTCCAAAGCAAATGGTTGTACATCGGCACCGAACGCGGGAACGTCCACATCGTCAACGTGGAGTCCTTCACGCTCTCAGGCTATGTCATCATGTGGAACAAAGCCATCGAGCTGTGAGTCGCCTCACGACACGTTACACTTGTGACTTCAGTGACAGCACTTGATCGCCCATTGGCATGTTATCACCCAGAAAACACACTTCATAAAGTAACCTTTGTAGACAATTTCACTACATACAGTACATAACATCAGCTTCGGCATCTCGTGATCACTATGACATTAAACGGCACCTCAGCATAAATATTCTGAGACCATTACATGACCTCAACAAAATTGCGTGGTCAGTACAACCCAGTTGACCTCTGAAAACACTGTAGTATGCTGCTTTTGGGCATACTGGTCTGAATTATTGATGCGGGAATTGATCTTTGAACACCGTCGGAATCCTGCTTTTCTTTTTAAATGAGACAGTCCACACACTCTCTAAGCTCCCTAAAAGGTTAATGCAGCTTTAAATCCTCTTCCGCATCTGCAACAAGCTGTAAGAAAATTAATACATTTCTGGTATAACCGTCTTAGAAAATCATCAAAAAGCACACATCTTTGTGTTGGATTTCTTATGTCAAAAAAGCTCTCACTGCAGATGTTGAAAATGAAATCTTGCCAAATGAAATAAAAATTGTTGCTAGTTAGTTGGTGTTGGAGATGAAGAGAGGGTGGTACAGTAGATCATCTAAATCAGTGGTTCCCAACCTTTATTGTCTTGCGTACCCCTTGGACCTTTCAGTGGTCGTCCGTGTACCCCCTACCTCAAGGGTGTTAGTTTATTTAGAAAGTAATTACTTAAAAGTGGTACGTGTAAGAAAAAAGGACAATGTTGCAGTCAAAATAAACCTAATATTCTCCCAAAGCAACACATTTTACTGAAAAATATAGGTTTTCCTATACATTTGTTTGATATTTCCCCCTTTTTTCAGTCTGACATAGTTCCAAGTACCCCCTGCTAGGTAGGGGGTAGTAACCAGCTAACTTAACGAGTTACCTTTTAAAAGTAACGTTACCCAACACTGGTGATCGCTGGGTTGACAACAGCTAAAAACATTTGATGGCGGCCATTCGTTGATGGCTGATACTGATGCTTACGGCTATAGGAAAAATGCATTGAGCCGGCCAACGAACTCTGAAAGGTTTCCTGGACAAGCCGCCTTGCTGACTGTCCACTGTTGGGATTAAAACGCCATTTCTCCTTTTAATTTCTTTGCTCTGGGCTTTTTGTTGTTATTTTGCTTTGTTTTGAAGTTTTGGACATGTTCTGACTGTATACCCATCTCTGCACTTCTTCAGCAGTGATTTATAACGTTTTTTTGGGGAGCCACTGGCACCATCCTCCTGTAAGTGCAAATTGACAGCACATTGTCACCCTTCTCTGCTTTATCGTTTTTTCTGATTTTAGCAGTGGGTGCTGTAAGTAATTGACAAATCTCGAAAAGTAAAAGTAATTGTTGGGTTACATCCATGTGCTGTTTATGTAAGTGGTTAAACTTGTCATGAGGCTCATTAGTCAGTGTATCATTCTGACTGTGCTATTCCAGACGGCAGGTAGAGAGTGAGGGCGGTCTGTCTCTTTGCTCTCTTAATGGATCCGTCACGTTGACAGCCTTCGTTTCGGGTCCCGCCGTAGAGACTTGAATTATTTACTGGAGCGTTTTGCTTCTACTCCTATCGTCTTGTGCCCCGTGTGCGTGCGTGCGTGTGTGTTTGTGTGTGTCGGACAGCGGTGTGTGGGGGGGGGGTGAATCTTCAAGGATCATATTAGTAGCACTTGTCTACCTCAACTTCACACTGTGTTTGTGTGATCAATACACATTTTTATGTAATGCCATGCAATACACTGCCATACACTGGTTTCTCTGGGTCAATCCAAATCCCACCTTTTAAATGACCGCTGTGGTCTCGTCTTAAAGCCGCATGGATCGATGTCTGGATTAATTGCTGCAAATGTTGTATTTGCATATGTGTCTTTGATGGCCATCAGAGAGGTGCAAGGTGATTGTCTTGCCTGGGTCTTTGTAGCTTCGTGCCAGCTGTGGGGCGGACTCTCGCGCTCTCAGAAAACAAAAGCATCTGTACCTCCGCTATTGTGTCTGTCTGATCCTGTAATTAGCCCAGAATAGCCCTTGATCTGAGGACTAACACTGCAGTCAGCAATGAAAAAGATCGGAAGGAAGATTAGGAAATCCACACTTTCTGGTCAGCAGCGAGGGATTCGAAGGCTATGGGCAGCCAAAAAATGTCCCTAGACATGAATGGTTTCCTATGAGAAATTGGTAAAAAGTAATTTTCTTTTTTCATATTCAGTTTTGGTTCTTGTAAAAACATTCATTTTCTTGTGTGTGTGTGTGTGTGTGTTTTTCTTTTTTTTTTTTAAAGCCATTCGACAAAACATTTTACCCAATAAATACAATTACACAGCATTTATTCCATTGCTGGTGTTTGTTTGTAAAATTGCTCAACAAGCATGCATCTTTACTCTGGGCGGGCTGTCTGTTCCTTTTGACCCAACTTGTAAATTTGCGGTGAGCTTGATGTCTCCACAGAGATGCTTTGCTTTGACTATAAAAGTAGTTAATTCGGTCCCTAAACCCTAAAAACAAACTAAAACATTCCCTAATGAAGACCGTATAGCAGCGGCGTCGGAAGTGTTTGGAAGGTGGGGACACATTTCAAAAATGGCGGGGGGGGGGCTTTCCGACCGACATGCGAGACTCAATCAGCTCAGCAGCGCCTCCTCCTCGCAGCTGGATGTACATACAGGGCGGATAAACAAACACCTGTGGAGCCGCTGTTCTCCTGTCCAGCCCTGGCTTCATGACGCTTTGTGAAAAAACTCAGTGAATTAAGCTCTTATGAGACGGCGCTCGTGTTTGCATCCACATTCAGCTTCAGCCACACCCGTTAACTCCTGCCATCGCAAAGAAACATCTCAACGCTTGTATCTTCACATTTCCCACAAACGCAGATAAATTTGAGTCAACGGGTAAAGGAAGCAAACATTTATCCGTCAAATGAATAATTCAGATATTATTTGGTTAAGTTAGAGTCCAGACAGTGAGGTTTAACGGGCGTATTGACCGGTTGAACACTCGTGCTAGCCCGGTGCAGTTTCCCCAAACTCGCGCTACGTCAGTTTCATCACTCGCTTCACAAACACATCCAAAACTGATGTTCCTCACCTTAAAGTTACTGGTCAGGCCCTTTGTACCGATGAAGACACGCTGTCCACCTGCCGAGGACCGTGAAAAGTCCTGCTCTTCCATGTGATGATCCGTGAGAAACTCTGAAAACACGATGCACGAGTGTCCTTGTGCTTTGGTTTGGTCAAATCTGTCCGTCCAACGATAATCCTCCAGTATTCTTACTTTAGCCATTTTTCAGCGGTTTACAGAGACGTGTTTACATTTCAGCCGCTCTGAGGTAAAACATAAACGCGGCTACGCAAAGCGGAGCGACGCGATACTGGCGCGGATAATGCCAATAAATATATTGTTTATTGTTTATTATGGAAAATAAGGCGCGGATCATATTTAATTGTTTGGCCTCGGGGAGCCTATTGAAAATGTCCAGTCTAAACTAGTAAATGTAAAGTCAATGAAAATTCACGTTGTGAAAGTGGGGGGGACCAAACAACCACTTTTCAAAAGTGGGGGGGACACGTCCCCCTCACAATGAATGGTTCCGACGCCCGTGCCGTGGAGATTGAATCGTGCTGGTGCATCTTTCAATAAAGGATGATTACTGTAGTTGGTGGACGTCATACCTGTTTTTCTACACATTAACCTCCACATTAACTGAGCGCATTTTCTCCAGTGTTTTAGTTGCTTGTTGTGTTATTGTCGCCTTTCCAGCGCCTTCTTGACGCTCCCCTGACTTTCCGATCCTGAGACGACCCGCTCTAACATCTGCGCCACTGTCGCCTCATATACAGCTGCGTAATACTGCAGCTAGTTTGCGGTGTTGACATACAATATTATTCCGGTTCATACAAATCAGTGCAAGTCTAAATCTTCGGTTAAAATAATGTGAGGTTGAACACATTTACAACATGACCGCTACAAAAATGTTATTCAAATGCTCTTACAAAAAGGCCAGCTAATGTTTGTTGTGCCTTCTCCGTTGGTAATCATGTCAAACATACTTTCCTCAAAGTAATTGCAAAAAAAGAATAATAATAACTTGATTGGACATATGTTAAAATAATTGCTAAAGGCTATTCTCTGTGGAGTATTCCTCACCACTCTCCCACAGTGCTATGCTTTATTAGCTGCTTGTTTATTGCTCTCATTTGTTTAACAAGGCTATGCAGAGGTCACTTTCTCCTGGGCCCTTGCTATTCGGAGATACATTGGTGGCCCCGCAGGCGAGCCCTAACCCGGAACTCTGTGCACTTCCATGAATCACACCTCCACTCCCCACGCCGCTCCAGTGGAAAGACTAATGGACAAACGCGTATGCGCTCCCCCATTACATAAGCAGCCGTGGCGTTATAGTTGAAGCTTAAAGGCCGCATGTGGAAGTGTTGCTTCACATGATGCTTCATTCATTTGCATGTGTGGCTTTAGGTCAGAACATGTCTTAATGCATTCACTTTACTACTTTAAAACATGTTTGAGTATTGTAGAAGTATTGGATTAGCAAGTGTTGTAATGCCATGGAGACAAAATATTGTGTTTTTCAATGTTTACGATTCAAGCAGCAAATTACAAGTAAAGTTTCAGTTTTAATTGAAGATGTGATTCAGATCTCTTGCTGTCCACTCATTATACTCTATAAACAAACAAATGACAAAATTAAAAAAAGCATGAGTAATTGCTGAGTCGTACAGTTGAAAAAGGAAGAGAAGGAAAAACGGGGGAGGGGGCTCGCAATCATTCTTCACACTGTAGGATTAGCAATTTGTATTCATTTGCATAAATACTCTTTTTTGCCGCATAAATGATTGGATGCAACGCGTTTTACTGATTAATGTAAGCTGCGCTAACGTAATCTTCAGTACAATTACAATGTGGCCTAGGCTTCTGTCAGTGTGCTTAAGCCAAGTCTCTGGGAGCACGCGGAGCAGAGCAGTGGGCTGAGATGAGTGGTAGATGTTAACAGCTTACAGTGACACATCGCTGAAGACAGTGGTGGGCCCTGGGCCGCTCCTGTTCCAGGCCTCGGTGGTTTTCAGCCCACTCAAAAGCCCGCAGCTATTAAAAACACTGGTGTGAATATTTTATGCTGGTTTGGCTCAGTATGCCCTGGTCTTCAAGTTTGTTTGCTTTTGCCACTTTCCAAGCTTGGTTTCTGGAGATATCGCCTCATAGTGTGTTCTGAAAATGTACTCAAAGTATTGTTTTTATTTGTTTATTTGTTTATTTGTTTATTTGAGCAGTACACATAGTGCTCAAAAGGAGTGGGCTGAAGCAAAAGCTTATGATTGCCCACCCCCAAGTGCAATAAAATAAATAAAAAAAGAACATTTCAAGCAGCTACATTCATACAGACCAACTTACAAACTTACCAAAAAAAATAATAATATATGAACTGTTTATACAATTAATTGAAGCAACGCACAGCTACAACAACAATCCCGTTTCATGTACGATGTCTAGAACAAAGCAGTCAAAAAAAAAAAAAAAAAATGTGATCCTTAATATATTTCTTCCAGATTTTTACCCTTGATAACCGAGAGTTACTTTTATGTTATGAAGGTACATTAATAGATATTATAATCTGAGATCTTGATACTTTCCAGTTGTCATTACCATTCTCAGTATAATTTTAATTTGGGTGTAATTTCCATAATCATTATTATTATATATTTATTTAATTGAGTTATATGTGAAGTATGCTGCAAGCCCTGCATAGTGTGGTGCATTAAAACGCCAAAGTGTAGAGCGGGCCAGATGAAGAGGGCAGTAACTCCCAATCAACAAACCCCCACATGGCTGCCCTAACAGCTGATTTTGTAGAATATGTTCCTATGCTGAGTGGTGCATTAAAAGACAAGGTTTAGAGCCCGTTGGGAGGATTCCTCTCAACAGATCCATAACCTGCCAACCCTAATTCTCCGTTTGTGAATTTGAGCAATAGAATGACAACCGTTCCAAGCAGCAACACTCTTCCAGATTATAGAGGAACAATACACATAATCCATCCTACTGCTCCCCCTAGTGGCAACACATTTCTTCTTGTCTGTATATTTCAAAAGTCTTTTGTTTGTATTTAAATTTGAACAGGTTGATGTTTGGACATCGTTTCAAATCCATCTCCAGTTTATTCCACAATTGTACACCATTAACTGTTGGACTAAAACTTTTCAAAGTTGTGCTATGTTTCTGAATCCTAAAGTTTAATTCATCACGTAATTCATAACGACCAGTACGTTCTTGGAACCTTCTTTGTAATTGGTTTGGTAACAATTTATACCTTGCTTTGAATAACATTTGAACAGTTTGGAACTCAACAATGTCACAAAACTTCATGATCTTTGATTTTAAAAATAATGAGTTTGTGTGGTCCAAAAACCCAACTTTATGAATTACTCGGATAGCTCTTTTTTGCAACAATATTATTGGTTTAACTGTGTTTTTGTAAGTACTACCCCAAACCACAGTACAATAATATAAGTAGGGCAAAATCAGAGAACAGTATAAGGTATGTAGAGCTTTGATGTTTAAAATGTGCTTTGCTTTTGCAATTACTGAAATGCTTCTAGAAATTTTCGTAGATATATATTTAATATGAGATTTCCAAGTAATTCTGTCATCAATAATCACACCAAGGAATTTGATTTCATGCACTTGCTCGTACATTGTCATGTACTAAACATTGTTACTTAAAGAAGGGGTACCTGACATTATCTTGTTGAAGAGTAATTACATTTTTGGCCACCTAAGAGTAAGAGCAAAAACATACATGGTCGCCTTGTTTTCCCCTAAATGTTCATTGAGTGATGTTAGACTGAAGTTGAGTCTAAATTAGTGCAGTTTATTTTGGGGTTGTTCCCCCTCTGCTTCACTTTACCACCGCTCAAAGCTGTACTTGCATATAATTAACGTGCTCGAACAATTCAGATGTGCAGGAGGGATTGTCAGAGCTAGAAACGAGTTTGGACCAAAACTAAATATTTCAGTTTGAACAAGAACAAATCAGGTAAGCCCTTAACGGCCGTTTCCCCTGATCAGGGGGTTAGGGTTAGTTAACCCTAATCAGGATTTCATTAGGGTTAAGAAACGCAAATGTAATGTAAGTTGTGTTTCACTCACACAGATCTCACACATATTTTTAGAAACTAGAAGGTCTTGGCTTTCAAATTAGGTATCACACTGGCACATAGACTGTAAGCTCTCCAGTCAATACACTTTGAGACTTGGATGTGGAACCCTAATCCTTAACCCTAACCCGAGGGGGGCAGTTTAGTGGTTAAATAAAGAACCACAACAACAAAACAAACATAAAAGTTATGGTAATATTGCAGTAAAGGCTGTTAAACCTGGATGCCAAGGAATAGGAAATGTCCAAACGCAGCACCAGAGTAAAGTAAAGTAATAGAAATGGATGTCTTCAGAATCTTCTGGACAGACAGAGGACTTTGTCATTCTCTATTATTCAGAGGCCCAAAATTCCCCAGGAATCATTGCCGAACAACTGCAAAAGTTGGTCATATCAGGGTGTCTCCAAAGCTATTGCACAGTTACAATAAGAGCACTAATGCATAGGGGGTTGCAGAGTGTTTTCAGACCACTTGTGATTATTTTTTATTCCAGTAATGAAATGATATACATTTCTGTTCAGCTGGTAAAAACGTAATAGTAATCACCCTAATGATATAGTTACACTGAACTCTACTCCTACCTTCTGTAGTGCACTATAACAGCCTAAATAAACCGCTTCCTGGCCTCCCTCTGAGTTTCTGACATCATCAAGTTGCAGATTGTGAATGTGACCTTACATGTGGAGGTGAAGTCGGGTCTCAATTGATTCGCGCCCCCGCTGCAGGAGGAGCCATCTTGTTACTACTGTTGCCATAGCGACTGCCTCGGTGGCTTTTGCTGGCTCAGAGGATGTAACACCAGATGTTCAGGCTTTTCACTCCCGCCTTTACGTGCCGCTGAGTGCCCGGCGTGTGTGCACAGCGTCTCTGGTCCCACATAGTGTTTCAATCAGACACTGGTTTGGTTTTGTGTCGATAGATGTACTTTTATGACTGATGCCATAAACACATCTCAAATTCGTCATTTCTCTTCAGTGAGCACTGACAAAGAGCCAATCAGTGACACGGCCTAATTTATTCCTTTATACTGAGACCGGGTAAAGTGATCGTTATTTTTCCCGCCCGTGACAGTCATACCCCATGTCTCCTGTGCTTGCAAATAGCGCCGTTGACAGCCGCAGACGGGCATGGATGTGTGCTTACAGGAGCGTGTTGACACAGTTAAGCAGCCGATGTTTGTGCGTTGTTGATGCCTGTTGTTTTTTTTTATGGGGACCGCTGTTAGTGCCGTGCCGATCCTTCCTCTTGTTGCCATGGAGATTCTTTTATCTCCAAACCTGACTGTGCATTTGTGAATAATAATTGTATGATTGATTTTTTGCCGCGTGGAAAGCAGTGGGCGCGGAAGCAAAGTAACGTTCTGGGGGAATTTTTAACTATACTTGTATGTTAAGGGGTTTTGTTGTTTTTGTTGGGCAGCAAGAAAATAATGAACCTAAATGTACCTATTATCTGGGTAACACATCTGTACTCGATGACTGAAAAAATATGTGTTCGCCAGGCTACACAAAGTGAAAACGTCGTCTAATGCAGTTACTTTTACTTGCTGTAAATCACTATCTATTCTGCAAAACAATACTATGTCGGCACTTGGGAAATTCGAGTTTGTGTTTTGCATCTTGGAGCCTAATTTGCTGTAACAGATGTGATGTGTTTGAGGGCGTCGTAATTGTTCGGCATGTGAGCGCGAGACAGTGGAGAAGACGGCTTTGATAAATCAACATCTCCAGCTGCATCGGGGCTTAGGTAATTCGGCTGCGACGCTAACGGGCTAAATATAGAGACGCCTGAGTGACTGGCGGCCTGCCCACTGACTGCTACCGCCCCTAAACACACACACTCGAAACGGAGACTGGCCCCGTGGTGTCATGATACTCGGTGAATGGCTACATGTCATCATTGTTTAGTTTTACCGGCAATGCACGGGGTTTGCCAGGGTGAGCTGCAAAATATATGCCAGGATTCATCCCGAAGGCACTCACTGGGGTTAAAGGTAGAACATGAAGCATGCACTTGTTCTGGACTACGATCACAACTCAAGTCTTGATTTACGTACGGCGTTCAGTCACTCGGGAGGCCTGCACTAGCACGTCTGTGGACCGGTGTGGGATTCATATGAGTCGGCACCACTGGTGGTTTGAACCAATCACGTGGCAGTGTTGTGAGTGGGCGGATTTTACATTTGTCGGCGCATTACATCACTTATTTTCTCCATATCTTGAGTTGACCTGCCGAGCCTTGTTTGTGGTTGTAGCCTTTTAGAACATGCAAACTCGACTCACCTTGGCACCCACCTTCAAAAACATCATCATTTTGGTGCATTGGGCAGCGGCACTATTCCTCACTGTGACCCTCTCTGTGTCCTCTTATGTCACTTTAAAAAAAAAGCAAGATGCGCTACAGCTCACTCCCCTCTGCCTGTTTTCACATTAGTTACATCTGCCTGCTCTCCTCCTCGTGGGGCATCCCTGTCCTTGCTCTGGCGTGGGGGTTATGCTTCTGCCTCGACACTCCCGTGTTTTTTTTTAGTTTCTCCACTGTGACCTTCCTTTTGCCTTCCTTGGCTCGGATCGGCGTCTCTTCCTGGCCAAGCAGGTCATATAAGGTAACGCTCCCTTGTAGGTAGAGTCCAACCGATATAGGTTATTGGGGGCGATACGATGACGATATGTACGGGATTGGCGACTTCGTTGACTCATTCACATATCAAAGGAATTGTTTAAAAGCTTTTAAACGAGGAGTACCATGATCATGTTTGATATCAGCCATATTGAGATATTTTTTATTACAGATATGCAATAGATACAGACGGCATCTCTGGAATCGCCCATAATCATATTTGAAGCAGTTGATAGGGAAAACGAAGAGGAGAAAAATATAAACTTTCAATAATTACTCCAAAACTACTTTAAGAAATGCTGAATTATGAGTAAAGTTTTCTACTCTATAAAGATACAAAGACATGGAGAGGAGCAAAGTAATTCAATAGCCCAACAATGCATAAATAATAGTAAAACGAAGCTTCATCAGGCTTGCTAACACTCACTCACTGCCGTTTTTTTACTTCTGCTGAACAATCTGCTGTGGAAAAAAACATCCATATGGACACGATTTAGACTTTACTTTATTTGTGTGTGATAAATGAAGCTTCAGCGCAAAATAAAACCTGGAAGCCGTACCTGCAGCCTTCATTCATTGCCTTATCAACGGCAGCCTTTACCAATCATCCAAACACAGCCGCAGCTCAAGCGACACCTTCGCGTCAGTCAATCATCGCAGCTGCGTATTCCTCGCTGGTCAATCACCCGTTTCCCAGCCGTGCTGCGACCCTCTTCCGCCTGGCCTCTCCTCGGCTCCGCACGTCGTCAACAGCCCGGCCCGGGTCTCATCCTGCCACCACCAGTGTCCGGGCTCTGGGGGAAGAGTCTGGCAATCATCCATCAACGCCATGTATTCTATATCATTGTTGCAATCTTCCGCCGGGGTCTGACTCTGAGCCCAAATCCTAATTCACGTTCAATAAAACCTTTCTAACGCATTCTGTCTCTGAGTCTTTACAGATTGAAATGCATTTATATTCCACCAGAAAACGGCTAAAAAGAGGGAAAAATAATTGTGTTTCCCAAAACGTACTTCCTTCCCCCCTATAGACGCGATGCCGTCTGTATCTGTATGCCTCTGAGTGCTTTTATTGGCCGATAATATCGCCGGCTGATAAAGCAGTGAGGCCATACTTAAGCTGAGGACACTAGATATGATGCTTTCTAGAGGGCAAAGTTGGCATTGGAGGATGGGGACAGCAGCTCAACATTTTGTGACATGCAAATAGAGACAAACGCACACTTGCATGCCTATAGCCAGTGGGGACTTCTTGGACTGACAAAACCATCCATCACACCCCTGCGCTGGTCTAAACTGCCTTTTAGAGTCTTGACATGATTGGCAGTGCTGTCCTCACAAGCAGTGTTAATTTTGACAACATATTTTAATTTAGTTTTAGTCTTAGTCTTTTGATGAAAATGTAATTGAATTTTAGTCGAGTTTTAGTCAAAAAAAATCTTCAATTTTAGTCGAGATTTAGTCGACTAAAATTGCAAGTCAATTTAGTCGACTAAATTTAAGACACATTTAGTCGACTTTGTATTAATAATATTCATTATAATCATATTTAATCGAGGTCCTCTGCTTCATGGAGCTGCTCCCTCATGAACAAAGCTCAGAGCTGTTCCTTTGGCAGTGAATTTACATCATATGAGGCTCTTTCAGACGGTCAATAGAAAATTGAATGATTTTAGTCTCTCCTTTTCATTTTTATTTAGTCTCATTTTAGTCGACTAAAATATCTGGACATTTTAGTCATAGTTTTAGTCGCATGAAAAAGTTTTTATTTAGTTTTAGTCCAATTTTAGTCGTCAGAAAAATCACTTTGACTAAAATTAAGACTAAATATTTTAGTCGACGAAATTAACACTGCTCACAAGAAACTAGCGGTGGTTCAAAGGCACCAGTCTCCTGCTTTGACCCTCCATAAACTCTATATACCTCACAAAGTAATGTATTTGTCCTTAGTCTGAGTCGATCATGCATTAAAACGGTCTCTTCTCTCTCTCCAGGTCGTCCAAGGCTCACCCAGGACCAGTCGTCCATATCAGTGACAACCCAATGGACGAAGGAAAGGTACAATGAAGTCTTTGTGCTGCTAAAATACACACAGAAGATAAACTGTCAAAGTGAAGGCCATTTAAGGATATGCTAAAAACTTAAGGTTACTCACGTAACCCCGGTTCTTTGATAACAGAGTGAGGTGTTTCACTATGGGAATCGCCTCGGGCGTGACCATCCACGGAAGCTCCAATGGCACCACGTCTGTCCATGACAGACAGGTTGACTGTACCTTGGGCTACGCCCCCTCTTCTAGGTACAGCCAGCCTCCTCCTTCAGTAAACATTCTAAAGCGATTTCTGACCGCCTTGCAAGGAGGGCAATGAAGGTGAAACACCTCACTCTGTTATCAAAGAACCGGGGTTACGTGAGTAACCTTAAGTTCTTTTTCTAACTTCGTTCGGTGTTTCACTATGGGAGATATGGCCTACTCCCGGATTGCAAATAAAGCTCCCGAAGCAGCAGGACACAATTGTGACAAACGGTGACCTTAAAGGGAGCCAGCAACCCTTGGCTGCAAGACTGCCTGGGCCAAGGAGGGACCAGAGACGTCCAGTCTGTAAAACCGCACAAAAGTGTGTGGTGACGCCCAGCTTGCTGCGGCGCATATATCTTGAACAGAGATACCTCTGAGCAGGGCCCAAGAGGTAGCCACACCCCTAGTGGAGTGAGCCCTCAACCCATGTGGAGGTTGTAGGCCTCTGCAGGTATAAGCCAATGAAATGGCTTCAACAATCCAGTGAGAAAGTCTCTGACTGGACACAGGCTTCCCTTTATGGGGAATGGCCCAGGACACAAACAACTGGTTAGCCTTGCGGAAACCAGCTGTCCTGGCCACATACACATGTAGTAGAGCCCTGCACGGGCCTGATTTCTGGGCCCGAGCCCGGCCCGGGCCCGTGAGGTTCGGGCCCGAGCCCGGCCCGGCCCGACAGACTTTCAGAATTATCAGGCCCGAGCCCGGCCCGCGGCCCGGCTCTTCCCTCTGTCTCACTCTCTCTCTCTCTTGCTCCCTTTCCAATATTTTCCAAATGCGTGATTAAACAGCGCTGCAACAGTTGACCTGTATTGTATGAATAAATAAACACTTCTATCTAAACGTAACATAAAGCACAGTGTTTATTTTTTATTGTTGGGAGGAACACGCATGCATTTGTTTCCCGCGAACACATACCGTCGATAGAACCGCTCCGTCCTCTCTCTCCATACCGCTTTGCAGAGGTTTGCCCACGCGGGGAAACCCCCCACGCCACAGCCCACATGGACGGCAGGTACATGTTTGTGGCAAGAGGTGGCGGGTCAAGACCATGGATGTATTATAATTCACGACGGGGCGAGAGGACATCGATAGAAGCACATCCGCACGCGAACCGCCCGGTCCTCTCTCTCAATACGACCGCTTTGCTGTACGCACGGCGAGGAAAACTCCCACGCCACGGTCCACGGGGAAGGCAGGTACATGTTTGTGTTGAGTTGGCGGGTCAAGAGAGCAGGTGGGCAGGGAGAGAGGAGAGCGGGTGCTGCATTTAATGTCGCCATTTAAGTTGGTTAAAAATTGGCAGCACAACGCAGGGGGGAAAAAACCAAGCCCGAGCCCGGCCCGTGTCCGACGCAATGATGCGGTAATGGGCCCGAAGCCCGGCCCGCGGGCCTTCGGGCCGTCGGGCCCCTCGGGCCTCGGGCTCAAATGCAGGGCTCTAACATGTAGTGCACGAACCGGGCACAAAGTATTAAGCCGCCGCTCCTCTGCAGAGGAAAAAGGCGGAGGATGAAAAGCTTCAAGCTCGACTGTGGAGCAGCTAAAAGCAGAGTCCAATACCTTCGGTACAAAGGCCGGGTTAGGACGCAAGCGGACTCTAGAAAGCCCAGGGGCAAACTGTAGACATGCAGGACTAATAGATAAGGCCTGCAGTTCGCTCACACGCTTTGCTGAGGTCAAAGCCAGAAGCAACACCGTCTTGAAAGCAACATACTTCAAGTCAACAGCCTCCAAGGGCTCAAAAGGGTGCTGGCAAAGTGCGTCTAGCACAACCACCAGATCCCAAAGGGGTATCAGGGGTTTAACCACTGGAAGTTTGCGGCGTGCTCCTTTCATAAAACGACATATCAGAGGGTGTTGACCGACTGATTTGTCCCCAAAGCCAACATGACAGGCCGAAATTGCGGCCAAATAGACCTTGACAGTCGAAAACGCTCTACGCTTCTCGACTAACTCTTGCAAAAAACACAAGACGTCAGCCACAGAGCATTGAAAAGGAATGGTCTGCCTAGCCGCACACCACTCCTCAAATATGCGCCACTTACAGTCATACAAAGACCGAGTGGAAGTGGCCCTGGCACACTGAATAGTATCAATAACATGTGCAGGGAGACCGGCAGCATTTAAGTTCCACCTTTCACGGGCCAAGCCCAGAGAGCTACTCGGTCTGGGTGAGGATGGTAAATCTCTCCGCCCGCCTGAGATAGGAGGTCCCTCCTCACAGGAAGGGGCCAAGGCTGTCCCCGAAGGAGCTGCATTATTTCCGCCATCCAGGGTTTGGACGTCCACCGCGGGGCAATTAAGATGAGTGAAAACCCCTGCTCCCTCACCCGAGCCAGGGTGGGTGAGATTAAACTGATCGGTGGAAAAGCATAGAGCAGAACGTCCGGCCATGGGTGGGCTAGAGCGTCCATCCCCAGGGGCGCGTCCACGTCCGTCAGGGAGAAAAACAGCGGACACTTTGCGTTTTCCTGCGAGGCGAATAGATCTACGGCGGCCTGGCCGTACATCTGCCAGAGCTGCTCCACCACTTGAGGGTGGAGAACCCACTCGCCGTACAGGGGATTTCCCCGCGACAGCAAGTCCGCCCCTCTGTTCAGGGCACCTGGCAGGTGCGTTGCCCGGAGAGACAGCAGCCTGGTGCTGCTCCACAGAATCAATTTCTGTGCCAGCCTGTGTAGCTGCAGAGAGCGTGTTCCGCCCTGGCGGTTGATGTACGCGACAACCGTTGCATTGTCCGTTTTTACAAGGACATGCTGGCCCTGAATATACTGTAGGAAGTGTTTCAGAGCAAGGAAAACAGCCCAAAGCTCCAACATGTTGATGTGTAACAGAGCCATATGCGGGCCCCATGTCCCGTTCACCGTCCTGCCGGACAGGGTGGCTCCCCATCCTGACAGGGAGGCATCCGTTGTCAGGGTAACTCTTGCGGACACCGTGCCCAGCGGGACTCCCGCAGTCAGAGCGTGCGTGTCCCGCCACGGGCGAAGCGCCATGACGCAGCGCTCGTCCACTTTCACCCTGCGATATAGGTGTCGGCGGGGGCACAGACGTAACGCTGCGACCCAACGCTGAAAGTCTCTCATCATTAAGAGGCCCAAATGAACGACAGATATTACTGACGCCATGAGACCAGCTAGGCGGAGGCATGTCCTGAACGAGACCCGTGCGCCCTGGCGAAACAGTGAGAGACACTGGCTGAGAGAGCTTAGTCTCTGAGCCGTAAGAGTCACTCTGAATGAGAGGGAGTTTATGCTCAAACCCAGATACTCTGTATTCTGCGCGGGTTCTAACCGACTCTTGGTGCGGTTTATTCTGAACCCCAGAGCAGTGAGATGACAGACGACCGTGCGCGTGTCCGTGAGTGCGCGCTCGCGGGAATCGCAGGAGATCATATAATCGTCTATGTACGAAAAAATTCTGATCCCGCTGCTCCGAAGAGGAGCCAGTGTGGACTCCACACATTTGCTGAACACTCTCGGAGCCAATGACAGCCCGAACGGAATTACTTGATATTCGTAAGCTGTCCCTCCGTGCGCAAACCGCAGGTACTTCCTGTGCGCGGGGTGTATTGGGATGTGAAAATACGCATCCGACAGATCGATTGTGGTAAACCAATCCTCTCTGCGTATCGAGCGGCAGAGAACCTTGTGTGTGAGCATTCTGAACGTAAATCTCCGTAAGTGTATGTTTTAATACACGGAGATCGAGAATGGGACGTAAGGCTGAGGACCCCTTCTTCGGGACGAGGAAATAGCGGGAGTAAAACCCCTGTTGACACTCGCTGTGTGGAACAGCTCGTATTGCTTGTTTGCTCAATAGAGATGTGATCTCGTCCGCTAGGACATGAGCTGCATCTCCTTTCGCCACTGAAGGCAGCACCCCGTTGAAAGTGGGCGGTTTCATTGCAAACTGAAGCCTGTATCCTCGACGTATAGTGGAGAGAATCCATGGATGAACTGCGCATGCGCGCCACTGCTCCAGCTGGGCAGTGAGCGGCCCCATGAAAATGCTCGGTGACGTCACTCCCTTTACAGGAGTCTCGACGTCTGCCAAAGAAGGAGCGTGAGCTCCCTCTTGCGGCGTAAGCCGGAGAGTTTTCAAATTTAATTGAATTTTTATTTTTTGAACCAAACTCGCCCTTAGCCCATGGCGTGGATGCGAGTGTGCAAGTTTTATTTTTGAAAAATGTGTTTTGTGATTTAAACATTGCCCCTGACTCACCTCCTGCAATATATGCGGGGTGAGTGGACAGGAGAGGACGTCTGGCAAACTGCGCAGAGCCTCTGAACTGGGGCTGGGGTCCAAGGACACTCTCCGTATTTTGCATGGGGGGGCGCCGAGAGAAGACAAAACTGTTAGGTCGTGCGCTTCTTTTTGCCCTCCCCGGGGTGTGAGGAGCGGTTTTTAGCCGCTGCCGCTGCAAAAGAGTGCTTGCCCCATGGTTTGGGATTTCCTGACCGCTGCTGTTCGTTCTGCTGTCCAGCCGGTTTTTGTTGCTTGGGGCCAGCTCTGTAGCCCTTGGCACCGGCCGCTGCAGTGACACCTGGTCGCTGAGTTTGTGCAGGACGAGAAGGCTGCTTGCGGGGCAGGCACAGGTTGAAGGCTTCGCCCTCCTGCTTACGGAGGGTGCTTGTCTCCTTCATTTTGTCCAGTGCTGGCCCAAACAGACCCTTGGTGGGGTCATAGGTCGCGTCCATGACGTCAGCCTTCTGTGTGTCGGTCAGTCCTGAGTGGTTTAGCCATAGACCTCGCTCACCCGCCACAGCCAGTCCCATCACGTGGCCGCAGCCCTGGACTGCCCCCCGAGTTGAGCGCAAAAGGAAGTCATTCACCACACAGATTTCATCCCAGAGGACCAGGTTGGGTGCCCCCGAGTCCAACTGTTGGCCCATTTCCTCAAGTAATTCCCCCTGGTAAGCGGACAGCAGAGACACTGTATTCAGTACGCACACCGACTGAGCGGCGTATTTGTACGTCCGCTGGAAGATGGAGGATGTGACCCTCTCCATCTTGTTGGGCAGGGAGATATTAGTTGAGGCTGAGACGGCACGGCGATTGGGATGTAGGTGATATGCCAATGAAGGCTCCACCGCTGGGGGTTCGGCCAACCCCAGCTCCTTCATCCCATGTACTTCCAGCTTAGAGTAGCCCTGGACTGGGAGCCTGCTCTTAAGTGGGCTGGACCAAAACCGGCTCATCTCCTTCATGCATGCAGATACAGCAGGAAGGAGCTGCTTTGTAGGTGCTTGGACCGGTGGGAGCCGTTTGCCATCATAGAGGTCCCTTACCCCTCCCTCTGCGTCTACAGCCGCGGGCCAGGGTATGTTGAGCCTGGTTGCAGCGCGTTTGCACACGTCGTACAAATTGCTGTCCAGAGGGGACGTTGTTTCTGACGCACTCGGGGGTCTGGACTGGACCAGTGGAAATGTGGAGTCCTCCTCCACATCCTCCATATCCACAGCCTCGAGGAGGTCAGAGGCAGCATCGCACTCTGCGTCCTCACTGCCTGCATCCATGTCGAGGAGGTCCTCGAACAGTGGCGGCATTTCGTCTGATACATCCAGCGCGCTGCCCCAGGTAGTGGCAGCTCGCTGGTGGGTATCGGCTGTGGGCTTAGCGGCGGCCTGTGTCAGGCACGGGTCCTGAGAATTAGCCACCGCTACTCTGAGTCTCCTTTCTAATATTTTCTCCGGCATTGATGTGCAGTGATGGCAAAAGTCACGGTCCGCCAGCGCTGTCTGAGCGTGTTTAGCGCCCATACAAGCGATGCACATCGGGTGAGGGTCCCTCCCTGAAATAGTAGCCCCGCACGACGCGGGGCAAGGGCGGGATGAAACCTCCTTTGGCTTCGGGTCCGACCCTTTGGCGGGGGTAGGAGCCGAGGACATAATGCCTAAGACCGGGAAAAAAGACCAGAAATAAGGGCAGTGCTAGTCGTGCCGCGAAGCAAACACGACTGGAGAAGCCGAGACACTGGTTGAAAACCGTAACCGGGTCCGGGGAGCCTGCTCGCCGTAACGCGTTAGCAGAACACCGCAGTATTGAATCAGTCAACAAATTAATGTCAACCGATCAAAAGGGCGGGCAACAGGTAAATGTCACCCGCAAAAAGCTGCCTTGACGGTAGCAGAATGGAAGAGCTAAGTCAGTCGACAAATAAATGCTAACCAACCTGGCTTATTATAAGCTATACGGTTAACGGTGCGTAGTAAACTAATACAAGCAGCCTATAATACAGCTCGCCTCTACGCGGTCGCTGCACGAATAACCGTGTAATAGCAGTATCAAGTCCGTGAGAACTTACTCAGCGTATCCGAGCCAAAGCCGACAACTGCGCTCGTCAACGATGTCCTTTACGGCTCGTCTATGAACTGTTAAACAGAAGCTAGCTTGCTTGGCAAGAAAAGCGCTGAGGGAGCTATAAAGATGTGGCTTCCACGCGGGAAGAAAGCGAGAATGTTTACTGAAGGAGGAGGCTGGCTGTACCTAGAAGAGGGGGCGTAGCCCAAGGTACAGTCAACCTGTCTGTCATGGACAGACGTGGTGCCATTGGAGCTTCCGTGGATGGTCACGCCCGAGGCGATTCCCATAGTGAAACACCGAACGAAGTTAGAAAAAGAACTTTATTATAGTCCTAATAACTTGACGTGTAGTAATCAAGTACATACAAATAATGAACATTTAATATAATATTTATTGCATATTTGCTCAATGTATTTTTTATATTTTTTAAACCACCCAGAATGCCAAGTGTTTTGTTTCACCTCTCTTGTGAACCGTAGTAGGTGGTTCACTTCCTGATCCGCGGTATTCTCCTCGCACCTGCCTGCCCCGATCACGCTGGGGATGAATGTCAAATGTATTAGCATTTTTTCCGCGCGCCATGAGGTCTATTCTTCCTGCTCCGTGTCATGTGTGAGCCAATCCTATCTGACTGCCTTGCCTGTCGCTCTCTCCGTGCAGCTCATAATTGGATTCGAGTCGGGGATTGTGGCCCTGTGGGATCTGAAATCAAAGAAGGCGGAAAATCGCTACACGTATGATGAGGTAGGCAAAGGTCCCATGATCCCTTTCTTCACGACAGTATCGGTTATCTGGCTTGTTTGTGTTTGCGATGAATGCGAGAAGGTTCTCCAGTTTTCAAGCTGCAGTTGTGGTACGTACTTCCGCCTCTGAGAATGAACATCAAAGTGACTGGTGATAAGAGATCAACTTTAGCCTTGTTTTTGTTAAAGAGATAGTTTAAAAATAATAACCAAGTCTCAATAGTAATAAATATTGCAAATCTGTAGCTGTGGGGCTGAGTATAGAAGATGTGGCTTCCATTCTGTGGCTATGGCCTCTCTGACTACCACCATATACAAACACATGCAAAACCTCTGACCATCAAATAGGCGTAAATGTCTTTCCCCAAAACACCAGAGCATATTGACTAAAGGTTACTCTCTTGTTAGTGGGCAGCGTATTTTAACCTTAAAGCAGTGCTAAGTAACGTGTTTACCTTAATAAATCCTTTCCTTAGTCCCTCTGGGGGTAATACAAGTTTTAATGGAATGATTGTAGGGTCTTTCATATCCCCCTGGTGTCTCTGGCCAGAAAAACATGCTTGCAACTTGACTGCCACCGGGTCGGAGCAACCAATACACACTAATAGAACCACGAGGAAGAAGCTAACAGGCTAACGGGCAAAGCTAACTGCGGGCTAGCGCCACTTTAAACAGTATTTACAGCCAAGTTTGAGTGAAAAAAATGATTTCCATTGTATAACTGGATGTACAACATCCCTCTCTCCCTTTGCCTTTTTTTGTCAGCGTAGTATTTACTCTCCAAGACATTTAATAAGTTAGAACATCGTAACTTGCTACACCTCCTGCAGTTGAGCTTATGGCCTCTAGGGGCAAGAGTTACTTAGTACTGCTTAAAGGTCATACTGTGTAACATTTTACCCAATCAAATACAAGCTTTAGTTAAATCTCAGGTATCTCTTCTCGAGAAGCAAATACCCAATAAAAAAAAAAACTGTCTTTTTACAGTGTGCTTGCCTCTTCTCATAATTACTTTGCTGGCAGCGGGACATCACCTCCATGGGATTGTCGTTGCTTTGACCACAGGCAGCTATGTTGACATGCATTAGCTTCTTTTCTCCTTAGTTTCGATAACCCACTGCGTTGGTACCTGAGGATGAGGAGGCTCTTGTGACTTGGCAGTATAAGGCATAACCTGGAATATTCCGGAGTGTCGCTTTAAGTGATTGAAAAGTGCAATCCAGCCACTGTCACTCATGCAGCTGGAAGTTGTTTGCGTGCCCTGCCCGTCTGCCTCAACTTCACATTAACTTGGCATCGAGCAGGCCTCATCTCAAAATGAATTGGTCTCAAATTCCACAGAGCACCATTATAAGAGCCCAGTGCTTCTGTGAAAATATAAACAGATATAGCTCTGTCTGGCTAGCCTCACGCACCCGCGCATTAAGTCGTTAGCGCGAGCGGGCACGTTTTGCTGACTTACTGTGGTTCTGCAGAGGGCAAATTCATTTTGATAAAGGACCAGATGTTTTAAAGCAATGAGTCATGAGCTTCTATTGGCTCCTTTCAGTGGCAGGGGTGTATGTCCATAAATAAAACATGGAAAAGCAATAAAAACGAGACAGTGTCGGAGCAGCTCATGTCCCCTTCAGGCTCAGTGCACATCTTTGTGTGTGGGGCATGTAAGGCGGTTACATCATTTTCAAGTCATTTGTTCAAAACATGCGAGGTCAAAAGACGTATCCCCAGTTAGTTAAGGCCATTGCTTCGTACTATGGACTTCTGAGTCGACTCGCCTTACCCCACCTTCTTCAATTGCTTTGGTGAGATTTGTGGATTCTGAAGTGTCCCAGCTGAATGAATGTAAGAATGCATCAATGGCTATGTCAATACTGTTGTCAGTTCATTGGGCAAGATATTTCCCCCACCTCAAGTCCGAATACGGCGTGTTAGAGGGGTAGTTGGCGCAGTTTGGAATTCACATCCTATCCTTGCAGCTGTGGCTTAACATCATACTTACATCAGAGTTTTCAAAAGTCACTAGTGTAAACAATTATTTAGCAGCTTTGAGCATATTGAATAACACCATATAGTGCGAGTAACTGACCATAAGCCCCTCGACTGACTCCATCAACTAATATTGTGGATGAATGAATGTGACTTTTGGTAGCAATGTTGTATCGCTATCTGCAGTTACACTTTTAACCTTCCCCTGAAAAAAAATATGATTGTATTCAGGAATAAATTATTAAGAATCAGTGCGCTCCTGCTCCATTAACTGAAGAAGGATGCATCAGGTTGATAAATTGTTGTGTGGTCGCAGGAAGAAGATGAAAACATAAACAATACATTCCATTTGAACCACAAACAAACTAAAATTGTTCTACAAATCATTTAACCTAATAGTATCTTTACTTTCCACTGTAATCACTTTTGCATTATGCATGTCATCATATCCAGCAGCCATATTGGATCTAGCCCCATCCCTGCGCATGATTTATGCCGGTTTATCGCTGGCCTGGGATGTTCAGCGCTCCTCTGACATTTATTGCCGTGTCTGTAATGCTCAATCTATTTAGTCCCTCTCCCACAATGCCCGCATTTACTGGCAATGTCATGACCTGCTGGATCCCATTCATAAAACTATATTTGAATAGATAGGGGTACACCCTCATATACTCATGTACACACACGCACGCACATGCAGTTTCAATAGTTCCATGTAAAGCCTTGGCCTGTCTCAGATAATGGCGTTCCTCCTGCGTCGGGGCTAAACTCATTGGTAGTGGCAAGACTGCCAAGACACAAGGTTGTGTCTTGGCAAGACACAAGGTTGGATTTGGTATGTATGTATACGGCTCGGTTCACTCCCGCTGCGAGATAAGCCAATATCTTTGTGCTGCACTCCTTGTATTACAGTGTTGGATTGGATCACCCATGGGAGCTCATCTTGTCTCTCCAAGCTCCGGCGGTCCCATCTCTCTGGGGTGAGATAGTGTTGGCGAGCGAGTGTAAGGAGAATGGCTACAGCCCTCTTCTCGCTGTTCACTGACAATGCATAAAGGAATTTTTGGTACAATAGAGTTTTTGACCCGGGGGTTTGCCGCAGGCTAAACTCCAAGTTAGGTGGATTAGGCCATGCCACGTATGTGGAACTGCTCAGTGTGACTAATCCAGTATTTCCTATACATTCGAGACTTTATCTAGTACAATGTTGTAGGGGTTTAAAAGATTTGTTTGTTACATTTACACAATTGTTATTTTTTAAATAATAGACAGGCACATCTATTGGTAGAGCACAGTTTGTACCCACTAAGCAGACAACTAAAAACAATAAAACCTAAATTGGTAAATGCAAAGAGTTGTCATACGCACAGCTAAACATATCTACTTTCCGTCTAATTTCAACAATGTCAGAGTAGAAGCCTCACATCTTTAGGAAGACTGTGCCTAATTTTAGCAGCATGAAACTGAAACGCAGCGTATGTACCACAGGTTTAGTTCTAAATGTAGGAAACCATAGTTGACCACTCCGTAGAGCCCGAGATAGTTCATATGGCTCTAACATTTGCTGCTTGGCCATGAAAAGTCACAAGCAGAATGATTTTAAAATCTATTCTCTGACCGACAGGAAGCCAGTGCAGAGCACTGGACTAATATAGTCGTATTTCCTGGTTCTGGTCAGGTCTGGTCATTCTGGATACTGCAGCTGTCGTTTAGAGAGGCCAGTGGTCAGGTTGTTACAATATATATTATACTGTACATACTTAAATCATCACTTTACTACCATTTCAGATGTTTAACCAGATTCCAGAATTTGCAGTTGAATCAAGGGCAATTACTGACAGTGTCAGTGAACTGAACATCAGCAAGTGCTTACAGTATATAGGAGCATTTTAAGAATTTTCAAAAAGCATGTCAAAACAGAAGTGAAACAGAATAATGAACATGTGCAAAGGTTGTGGATTTCTTATCCTCAGGCCTGTGGCCTTACAGATAGTGACAATAACTCAGTAAATATACATGGAAATTATTCGTTGCAGTGCATGTGACCTAGTGTTGGGTGGAGAACTTGATAGCTGTAAAAAAAAAAAAAAAAAAAAACTCCCTTTCTGAACTATATGCTCCCTGCTGGGTGCTTTCATTCAGCAGTTTGCCTAGAAGCTTGCTGTGGAATATCAAACGAAAGGGAACTAGACCGACTTGGCTTTATACCAGCTTCCCAAAAATTCAGCAACAGATTCAAACAGAGGAATGAATAGGCGCCATGTTTTAGGAATAATTTTAGCTTTAACACAGTCTTAAACCCCATTTATCTAACCTTTAACTTTATTGTAGAGCTAAACTATGTGTGCAGCAGTTTGGGAATAAATTGACTGTAAATTATAAACTTTTGGGCCATATCATGCAAAATCAACGTTTCCAGGTTTTAACCATGTTACTGTGTTGTTCCCTAATCAAAGACACACTTGGAGCAAGTCACATAATGCTGCGTTGATCCTGCATCAATCACTGCTGCCTGTATAGGCATTTCAAGCCAAATTCTTTTCCATAAACATAGACATTATTTAAAATGATTCAACTTTAAGTGTCAATGCTGGGATTCCCAAAATAATGTTTGTAAACTGCATGAAATGTCCACTTTAATCGGTTGCAAACCTAGAACAACAGGCTGATGTGCTGGCTGTTGCGGTGACTGTAAACCCGGCTACGCAGTATAAAGGTTTGCAGAAGGGTATGTGACAGCTAAAGATGAATTCAGGCTCTATATTGCTGTTTGAGAAAAAGGGAAACAGGTACAACAATCCACATGCGATTCTCCCAAGCTTTTTACACGCATACTTGTCAACATAACATTCAGCCCAAAAGAGAAATCACTGTGACTTCTGTGACAGCTATTGTTACATATAGGCTCTTGCGAACTGCACTAGAGTCAGCAGATTGTGGGAGTATAACCTCACGGCAAAGTTTACACCAAAGTTTTGTTTTTACTAGCTATTGAAAGAGCTGAGAGAACTCCTTTCAGAGCACATCTTGTCTATTCTTAGCCACGCATCAGCACTATAGGTTTCTAGTGTGGCCAAAGAGCATCCATCAGCCTGACCATGAGCATTTGGCTGGGCCGGACTTCACGCCTCGGCCCTGAGATCTGATTGATGGGGCAGGTCAGAGCCAGAATCTCTATTTAGGCTTCTCCTGTTCACAGCCAGCACCGGTGCGGTTTCTCCCCCAGTGATATTTGCTTGCTCATTGAAATGAGATAGATTTATAATTGTCTTGTCATTTCACTGCGGCGGCCTATTATTCAAGCAGCTACAGTTTTTCTAATATAGATAACTTTATGCACAATCTTGTCTCATGCTTGATATATTAATGTTATGCTAATTAACATACAACTTCCACCCATTCTTTGCTTTTGTTTTCCTCCTCCTCTGGGGTTGCAACTACAAAAATGATCTGGCTTCAGGCATGTAGTGATGAATTTAGTGCCTGATGCCCCGCCTAGTAATTAAAGGCATTCATTTGTCGGATCTTAAGACAAAGCTACTCTGGCTTTTGATCCTCTGCACCTTAACTAACTTATCAAAAGTATTTTATTCTACACCCTAGCTCAGCGTAGGCCAGCCGAAACAAATGTGGAATTCACTGATAATCATTTTGATAACACATTAAAGAAGTAGCAACCTCCCTCTCTTGGTACAGCTGTGTTTTTTGCCGTGTTTTGGGGGGTTCCGTGGATTGTTTTTACTCCAGAAAGTCCATAATGGTCCTGAAGAAAGCGGCGTTTTTAAAGTAAACAAACGGCTAGCTTACTAGCTAAAGACATTTGAGACCCACAAATGTCTTCTTCTGAAACACTGAAGAGGGACAAAGAGCCCCCCACACCTGCAGCACAGTGGAGGCATCACAAGAGGAGGTACAGGAAACAAAAAAGGGACAAACGAGGAGGTATCCGGCAAGACTCCCAGCTAAGCCACACAGACCTTCTCTCCCTACTAGTGTTCTGGCTAATGGACATTCTCTGGAGATTAAAACGAATGAACTGCTTAGCTAGCATAATAATAATAATAATAATAATAATAATAATAATAATAATAATAATAATAATAATAATAATAATAATAATAATAATAATAATAATAATAATAATAATACATCAGTTTTATATAGCGCTTTTTTGGACACTCAAAGACGCTTTACATTGCACTATTCATTTACTCCATACTCTGTGGTGGTAAGCTACTATTGTAGCCACAGCTGCCCTGGGGTAGACTGACGGAAGCGATGCAACCAGTCTGTGCCATCGGCCCCTCCGACCACCACCAACCACTCACTCACTCATTACAAACGCTAGGCGTCCTGGTGTTACCAAACTGTCTCCCATCAAAGTACCGACCAGGCCCTTCCCTGCTTGGCTTCCAAGGTTTGACAGGATTGGGCCTAGCAAAGGCGGTATGGCCACAGATGATGGTGAAAGACTGGAGTGGAGGGAGCTGCGCAGGAGGAAGAGGAAGGAGTTGACCAGTACAGGACACCACGCTCTGATACGGGGACAAACCCAGGAGGCATTGCACCATTTCAGTGGATCAGAGGAGATTGAAGGCAGCCAGCCAGGTTTCCTCAGGGTGCTACGGTTTCCCCAAACTTCAACATCATGCTGGTCAGGTTGGCCCACAGTGGCGGCGCGGCTCAGTCGCAGCGGCTCAGGACAAACACCTGAACAATATTTCGTTGTATGCTTGTACAATGACAAATAAAGCTCTTATTTATTTTGTGATATATTGCTCATGGGTAAAACAATGTGGATTAGTTGGTAAATTAGTAATTGTGTTTTTTTTTAATAGTCCTTTACAATAAAATGCAAAAAAAGCATAAACATGTATGCAACAATGTGATTTGATCAAGAATACGCTCCTATGTAGTAGGCCCCCCAAAAGTCCACTAAAATAAACTTGTGTCAAGTCAACCACTACAATAATCACCATAGTTCCGGTTCTTATGAATCATTCAGTTGTGAGTTGGGAGGAGAAAACTGTAGCTTGGGGTAATTGCGAGGAAACTTTTAAGCATCAATAACTTGATCCACGCTTAGCTGGGTCAAGCATGGGTTTTCATTAGTTGCAATCAGTCAGTGTGTTTATAAGTAGGCTACAATTATATTCAGACTATGCTTAAAGTTTCTCACAGCAATACATGAACTGCTCCCGTTAACAGCATCCTCTCTTTATTTCTTTCTTTCTTTCTTTTTTTAGACAGGATGGTCTATTGGCATACCATTCTGCTATTTTGCCCATCCATGTCAACGATGAATGTCTGCATTAGGAAGCGTGTGGTTTGCCCTCAGACCTGTCGAGAACCAGCTCTGCTCGGGGCGAATCGCTTGGCAAGTGCGCTGTAATATCCATTAGCTTTGTCCATTCTTCTTTGTATGGTGGCCAGTCTCTTATGGGGCTGATCCATCAGGATAAACGGGAAATTACACGTCAGAAAACTCACGTCATGGCTCATTATGCGCGGATGGGTCATTCCACATACATTAGCGTTACATTATATACACGGCTTATCAAGTGAAGGTTAAACAGAAGTCATCTGGGTATTGTCAGTAGAGCCTCCTTAAAGAAACCACATTGAGAATCTTCAAAGACCCTTTAGGGTGGTAGTTCTCAACCTTTTGGAGCCACGACCCCCATTAGAACAATTAATGGGGTTCGTGAACCCCGCCCGCCGCTGTTGGGTCACACCGTGGGATACGGGGATAATAATAGAAATTCCCTAGTTTGAGAACATCGCAATACTGTTTGAGACTGGGATATCTAAATTAGTACATAGAAAAATGATAGATAATGTTTTCATAGATTCACATCATGTCTCCTGTTTTCACACTATCTGATTCATGTGATTATGTGTGCATAATTTTTAACAAGGCTTGACTCTGTGTACCCATTCCCCATGGACCAATCTGTGAACACTGACCTAATGTAATATATTAGTCTTTTTAATTGCTATTGTGTGAAATGATGATCATCATGTGTTTCAATTCTCCTTTTCCAATTAGACTGACTGCATCATTATCCCATTACCCCTAGTGGGATCGTTAGTGTGAATAGTGAACATATTGTATTTTTCGTGAGGACAATTTTGATTACGAGATTCAAATTTGTCACCAGGCAATCCCCATTTTGTGCTTCCCAGCCTCATTTTTAACAACCCAAAACATAATAAAATGCTGCTCAGTGATGTAGGAGTTTGGTCTCTATGCACATGGAACATTTCCTGTCCCAGTGCTGAAGATTTGAGTCCTTTGATAGTTTGCTGCTCTTCCTCCTTTTTCACACAATAGATTTTCTTTGGTGAAGGGCATAGGAGAAGACTGAGAAGCCGTGATTAGTTTATATCTGGTATGTGTGTAATGGCGTGATGTTTTGCCCTCCAAAAGCCCCATTGGAAACAGAAACTTCATTATGCCTGCTTTCTACTGAAAAATAGCATCACACAACAACATGCTGACAGTGGCACTCGCCGACCCCTTAAAACAAAGAAGATGATGCATTTATTCTGTGCTGTAGGTTTGTGCCTTATTACGCGGTGAGAAAAGTCAGCACATTGTGCGATGGTGATACATTGCAGGTGTGTTGCATGTGATTAATGATGACGATGAAAACATTCAGGCAGATACGGTTGGACATGTACGCTAGGGAGGGAGCAGGGGTGATGTAAACCTGAAATGTGGTCTCTCAATTTGTAGAGATCAGTGTATCATGATTCAGCTCATCTCCTTAAAGGCCCTATACCAGATTATTTTTTTTTAAACAATGAAAGAGGAAGCCACTTATACACATGTCAAAACCAAGGCCCACTGGCCACATGTGGCCTACGCGATGATTTAATCTGGCCCCTGTACAGCATGAATTATGTCACAAAAGTATGTCACAAAAAAAAGGATTGAAAACAACATTTTTCTCTAGCCCATTCCTGAGTTATTTTTAAAGAAATAACCAGAATGCTCCTTCCAGCCACTACGGGGCGGCTTAAATTTAAAAAAGGAAAGAATTCACACGTTTCCCGCAGGGGGCACTGACATAATAAGAGATCAGGATGTAAACGGCACATTATAGCCATGTGGTAAGGTCAGTCTGCCCCAGGGCGGCTGTGGCTACCATAGTAACTTACCACCATCGAGTGTGGAGTGAATGAATAATGACTTTATGAAGCACTTTGAGAAACGTGTGACACAGGCTGATAAAACGTGTAAGCCATTGTTATTTATTATGCCACAGTCCTTTACAATATATGCGGCCCACAACCCGCCTTGGGGGCTGAATTTCGGCCCACAACCCAAAACGAGTTCGACACCCCTTCACTAATAAACAAACATTTGAGTTAGTTACTTTCCCAACATATCTGAATTCTTAACAGGGCCGTCAAGTGTACATTGTTACATTTTTGCCACTGAAGATGTTAAATGTGCATTGTTGCCATACTTTGACTAGTTCCTTAAACTCTTGAAAATAGAGCAAGTTAACAGGTCAATAATAACAGTGCCTTGAAATGCATCTAATGTATCCAACTATAAATGGCCCCCAAGTACAAGTCCCGCTAAAGCAACATATTCTTTAAAATGTACCCCGGTACAGCGATTGTCATCATATTTACTCAATGTCAAAACCATCCGTTGGCTTTAATCATGAGCCTTGAAAAGGGCAGCAATGAGCAAGGTTGCCCTTTTCCTGGCATTCTGGGTCATAATATGTTTGTGTTCTCAATGATTGCTTGTCAGTTGATAAATCGCCGCGAGTCGAGGTGAAGCGCCGCAGACCTGCAGCAGAACGGAGTGAATGAGAGGAATGAATGATGATTCAACATGTGATACAGGCATGTCAGGCACAAAGCAGTCTTTTCCACTATTCTACATTAATGAATACCTCAAGAGGTCCAGCCGCACCATCAGTGACCAGGTTTAAAGGTAATTATACAGTATGCAAGTAAGCAAAAGACAGGGGAAAATGTCAAAGATGGAACTGAATAGAGGCAGATTATTTTCTGTGAAAGCGACACAAAATGGTCCACCAGAGCCAGTTTTATATCACCCACATTTGTGCCATGGGGGATTGTCCAGTCAAAGGCCAGACTTTGTTATGCCATCTGCTCATCCCTGTCATGGATGTTTAACCTCACGTACGGGCGTGTTGACATGTGTCTTCCCGTTAGCGTGGGGGAGTGGATGGTGGCACATGACTGTACGGTCCGGATGCTGACCCGCTGACTCCGCCTCCTGCTTCCTGTCTGTCGTTTCCTAGGCGATCCACTCTGTCGCTTGGCACCACGAGGGCAAACAGTTCATCTGCAGTCACTCAGACGGGACCCTGACCATATGGAACATGAGGGGCCAGGGCAAGCCCATACAGACAATCACACCGCATGGTAAGAGAACACTTACAGTCAAACGGTCATTTAAGACCATCCTGTAAGATCTACCTACTGCAGGGGTCCCCAACTGTGAGCTACTTTGATGAAATAAACGGCAATGAGCTCCTTGTACTTTGAAAATAGTATGGGACTAAGCTCGTCTGTTAGAAGCTTTTTAAAGAACCCTGACCTACAGAGAAAAGGTTGGGTGTACTTTCTGGAATTATACCATATCTTTATGTTATATCTATGGGCAAATCACAATTATTGAAAGAAACAGCCAAAAGGAAGATCCACAAATATTGAACGTGCTTGTTTATGTTTGGAAACTGATATAATATTACTGTGAAAGAAAATTCTTTGAACTGATCACACCACCTCCACATACTACTCATACTATCATGAGAAATGTATTCCCCTTCATTTTGTTAATACTTAAATTTTTACTAATTTTCACTGCTGGTAATATACATCAAATATGTTTTGTATCTGTATATATATATATTTATTTATTTATTCCTAAACATGGAGAAGTGGGCTAAGAAATTAAATGTAGTTCCCATGGAGGTAACGGTATTTGTGGGGAAAAAAAGTAAAATGACTTAGAAAACATTGATAACAATGATGAATATACAGTAGTTTATCTTAGAAGCCTCTGGCTTTTGCTGTGGGACAAATAAGTACAGGAATCTGTCACTACAAACTTCAATAGAAGATGAGATGGTGATTATCTTTTTGGCTTACGGCATCATTCTTTCATAAAGAGCTTTGCTGTTTACAATTTGAAAGCAGGTCTAGTGGGAAATAAGAGAAATATGTTTTTTTCTTTCCTGGTTGTACAGAAGGGAGTTGCAGGTAAAAAAGAAAATGTGTTTTAAGCTCAGGTGTATTCTACAAATCAATGTTTTATCCTGGTTTACTTTTCCATAAACATAATACATCATAAATCCACTGCCGTCTTTCCCACAAATAGCCACCACTGAGACTCTCCTGTGACATGTGACCTTGCTCTCACTTCAAAGCACCCCCCCACCATCCACTCACTCATCCAAACTACCCCCTCACTGTTCCCTCATTTCAGTCGTTGGATTATTGTCAACTCAATTATGTCTGTGTTTGCTCTCCTCTGCGTCTGCCGTGGCATACATTAGCTTTGCCACTCTATTTACTTAATTCACAGGAGCCGAGCCTGTTATTTTTGAAGATGTATTTTTATGTAATCTCTTGTCCCCAGCACACACCTTTTCACCCACGCAGCACTTTGAATGTCCGCTTGGATGAAAGACCGGGGAATGACTGTCCAGCCAATTGGCAGCAAGAGCAGGAACGCACGAGAAACAAGGCCTTGTAACAGAAGACTGTAACTGGTTTTACTGTCTTGTTCTTGCGGGGGTTTTGCGGGGAGGATTTCGCCACACTGGGTTTTTTAATTAGTTGTTTCTCTCGTTGCTGTATGCATAATTAGTTTGTGTTTAATGAACAATTATGTAAATTCTTTTGACAGGTTTATCTTAAGCCTTATGAGTCCCTTTTTAATTGCCTTTTCGATATTTGTCTTTTAGATGTAGTTGTTAAAGTTCCCGCTGAGACGTCTTGTTAAGTTTGCTCTTGTGTCTCCTACAGTATTCAAGTACTTAAGTCATCGGAGACCTAAGGTTTTGCAATCGGACATGAATTAATAGATGGAGCAACACAAAGGTTGAGACGAGGGCAACAAAAGATAATTTGGCGATATTTATGTTAAACAGCCCTGGGACCGTTTTGCTCCTGCAGTAATTAATTGGCAAACCAGCATTAATTACTGTGGTATCTTTAACAAGTCACCAAACGATTTGCCAATCCCCTTTCCCAACCAGGGATGAGTGGCTGCCAGCCATATCAAAGAGGTATTTCATTGTTGGCACTCTCCAATTGAGTCTTGGACTAGAGCCCTGCATTTGAGCCCGAGGCCCGAGGGGCCCGACGGCCCGAAGGCCCGCGGGCCGGGCTTCGGGCCCATTACCGCATCATTGCGTCGGACACGGGCCGGGCTCGGGCTTGGTTTTTTCCCCCCTGCGTTGTGCTGCCAATTTTTAACCAACTTAAATGGCGACATTAAATGCAGCACCCGCTCTCCTCTCTCCCTGCCCACCTGCTCTCTTGACCCGCCAACTCAACACAAACATGTACCTGCCTTCCCCGTGGACCGTGGCGTGGGAGTTTTCCTCGCCGTGCGTACAGCAAAGCGGTCGTATTGAGAGAGAGGACCGGGCGGTTCGCGTGCGGATGTGCTTCTATCGATGTCCTCTCGCCCCGTCGTGAATTATAATACATCCATGGTCTTGACCCGCCACCTCTTGCCACAAACATGTACCTGCCGTCCATGTGGGCTGTGGCGTGGGGGGTTTCCCCGCGTGGGCAAACCTCTGCAAAGCGGTATGGAGAGAGAGGACGGAGCGGTTCTATCGACGGTATGTGTTCGCGGGAAACAAATGCATGCGTGTTCCTCCCAACAATAAAAAATAAACACTGTGCTTTATGTTACGTTTAGATAGAAGTGTTTATTTATTCATACAATACAGGTCAACTGTTGCAGCGCTGTTTAATCACGCATTTGGAAAATATTGGAAAGGGAGCAAGAGAGAGAGAGAGTGAGACAGAGGGAAGAGCCGGGCCGCGGGCCGGGCTCGGGCCTGATAATTCTGAAAGTCTGTCGGGCCGGGCCGGGCTCGGGCCCGAACCTCACGGGCCCGGGCCGGGCTCGGGCCCAGAAATCAGGCCCGTGCAGGGCTCTATCTTGGACATCAGAGCTGGTGAAGAGGAGTATAGTACAAGAGTTCTGAAGCTCGCAGGCTGCGATTGGCCGACATCGACCAATGACAAGGGTGTGAAAGAGAATGAAAATAGAGTCTTTATGCTTTAGCTTTATGATATTAGCTGACATTTGCACTAAGCTAGCATTATGCCCATTACAGACTGTGCCCTAACTGTAGTTCATTTTCAGCCATATATTGTTGCACAGGTAAGCTCACAGCTGACTGATGTGCACGTTTCATTCACACAGTGCGCCTGGAAAGATGGCCTCTCTAAATCATCCTTGATCCTTACACCTCGTTTGCATGGCCCTGTCCAACATTTGTCTTCTTTCTCCTCCTGATGAATAGCCTGCCGGTATTATTCAGTGTGTACTGTTCAGCGCCGCATCTCTTACCATGGTACTGGTACTGAGGAGGGGCACATGCGGGGGGGATGGGGGTGATGGGGGTAAAAGATAAAGAGAAGTGGTGACAAAGAGCAATGAGGCTGAGTGCCAAACTAATGGGACCTGTGTTTGGTGTGTTACAGGAAAACAGCCCAAGGACGGGAAGAAGACAGAGCCTTGTAAACCCATTCTCAAAGTGGAATACAAAACCACCAGGAATGGGTATGTTTCATACACTATGTTAGATCGTTGTCTTGGGCAGGGGGACCCCTTTTGGTATGCTTAGTAGTAAGCGCAACGTAGGTAAGTATAAGAACTGGTAGTAGAGAGTTTTAATGTTGACCTTTGTTTTGCAAAATTGACCATTAGCAAAACCCTGCCTCAAAACGGTCATTGTCCAATCAAACCTTATGGACACGATTGTTAACAGACATACCCCAAATATCCTCCCATAGAAACATTAAAACTAATGTTTCTCCACTTTCAAAGTCGATAAACTAGCTGAAAAACACCACCTGCTAACTTTTGACCAAGCTAATACTCTTACCATGTGTTTTGTCATTTGCCAAGAGTTTCATGAGCTGTTGCTGCTGGACATTGTCACAAAAAAGCTGTTTCTGCCGCTGGTATATCTAGCACATTACTTTTGAAGTGCTACATGAAAAATTAAGTTGCTTTTAACAGAGCCTTGATATTACAGCAGCGGGTGGTTTTGTTTTGCCTCTGCACTGTGATGGCATACAGGACATCGCGGGGGAGACAGAGCCACGTCAGTCAACACTTGGCTCTTGTAGTAGCCAGCTAGACATAAGAAGAGAACTTGCCCGGTGGTGCAAGAGCATGACCAGTCCATACGATTGTGCTTGTTGCATTTGAGGTAGCTCCAGTGATTTTTTTTTGATTTTTTTCAGATTTAAGTAACAAATGGTGCTTTTGCCTCAATTGATGTAGTGTCCCCTTTGTTGTATATTTTGAATAATATTTGCACATTGCAACCCATTTTGCTTCAATCTGGAGGATATTGCACCAAAAAGTGTTACTAACGCGCACTTCTCCCCATGATGACAAACTGTCTTGCTGGAGCTAGCTTGCATTTCTTAAGGAGGTGGAGCTTTTGCGACAGGTCAATTGGAATATGAATCCACAAATTATATCTTTACCAATAGGAATGGTGATTTTTTTTTTATGTCATTAAATATGCACTGTCAGTTATCATAAGTGCCCATGAATTGACCTATTATAATCGGAGGAAGGTGGAAAAGGCAAACATATTTACAGAAAATTAAAAGAAAATGTCAATGCCAATAATTCTGGTGATATAAACAAAACATAAAGTACATCTGTTTTGTCATGCCAATCTTTCGTCATTTAGATTTTCTCACAGTGGAATGGGCAGCTATTTTTTTAATCACACAAGTAACAGATACTTTTTTATACAGTACTTTTTACTTCTACTTATAATGTTATAATGAAGATACAAATCTTGAGTGCTTGAGTACTGTCTGCCTCGGTTTCTAATAATTATGTAATAATGCTGTGGTATCGTTGTGCTTTCGCAGGGAGCCCTTTATAATCCTGTCTGGAGGTCTGTCCTTTGACACAGTGGGGCGTCTGCCCTGTCTGACTGTGATGCACGGGAAAAGCACTGCTGTGTTAGAGATGGACTACCCCATAGTAGACTTCCTCACGCTGTGTGAGACCCCATACCCCAATGGTACGTACAAGTCAGGTCTGCATTCATTGAAAAGACCACGGCGGCACAGCATTGCTTGAATATCTTCCATCCATCCATCCATCCATCCATCCATCTTCTTCCACTTGTCCGTAGCCGGGTCGTGGGGGCAGCTGTTGGAGCTGCCCAAATCACATAGCACCAGCCCCTATGGCTCCACCTGCAGGTGGTAAAAAAATTAACATATACTATTAGTTAAAACAATGTAGTTTCTCTATCTACCATTCTTTACATGACTATTGGTAAAAGAAATGGAAATTACTAATAAAAAATTATTCTTAAAATTACTAAGTGTATGTCGCTTGCTTGAATTTATAATCACTTCAAATTAAAATGGCATCAAAACAACTGTTAAGACGAGGCAATGACGTAAAGGGAAAGAGAAAATTGTTAAACAACCAACACCGTCCTGGTACAACTTATTTGAGATGTGTGGCAGCCCCCCTCCTTTACCTTGTCGAACAGTAAATTTGGTTTCTATCTTTGTTTGCAAACATTTTAATTGCACGCCCAAACCTTTTCTGATTTTAATTATGTTGCATTCAAGCGCCGGTGTTGGTCTCTTTATAAATATGAAATGTCTCCGGGGGGTGGATTGTATTGCCGTTTCATTATTCAAAACACTGAATATTACATTTTCATATCTTCACACAACAATGGGCTGCATCCAAAATTAAACATCCTTTATCTCTGCGGATTTGCTGAGTAAACCACTATAACCAGTGAATGGACCTGGATGCTAAATTATGGCCTAGATTGTGGTTGCATGTAATCCGCTGTGTCAGTCCTAGTGGAGTGTTATCTCTGCTTCAGACGGGATTAGCGAGTTATGCAACAATATGCCTTCATTGTGTCGCAGCCAACCTGATGTCACCACCCACTGATTCCATCTGATAATGGACATTACAGCCCCCTGGATTACACAATGCATGCTCCTATCGGGAGGCTGTTATTGGGCGTCCATAGACTGATGTTAGCTCGTGTATAATATCAATAGGTCAATGAAACTTACCCACCCTTGTTGTTCTGTCTGCAACAACACACACATAAACCATATTTACACATCTTATCATTCTACACGCCTTTTTACTTCTGCAGCCTCTAAACCCGGCAGTTCCTCATCCCACCTCCTGACTGTCAACTGTCAACAGTGAGACCCAGTTGTGCAACAGTCAACAATATGAGTCAGATGAAGCTATAGTGCAATGGAGCTAACGGGAGTGGGCCAGTCAGATGTTTGGTGACACAGTCTGTCTCTGCAGAATTGTGGAGCTGCCGTCCGACACTTTGCATGTCTGCCTTAGGACGAAGGACGTTGGACCTCAGCGCACAGTCCAGTCCATGAGTTGAGCTGAACCAATTGATTGATTACATATTTTATGAAATGGCTTTTCTTTTTTCATTCGATATGGAACCATGAAATGGTTCCTCGCTGTTTTGTCAGGAATTAGTATAGAAGTTGAAATGCATAAAGAAATGTGGGCATGTATCCTTGGCAACACTTGATAATATCTGCACCTTATTTAGTCTTAAAAAATGATGTGTTGACACTTAATGTATCATGAACACTTCATTAGTTAAGTGTGACTAACACCTAACAACTATTTAACTACTACAGTTAATGCCTAACTCATAATGAATACTTCTTCACGTATTTCACTTATTCATTGTTAAGTAGTTATTAAGTGTTAGTCACACTTAAAGTGATAGTCTGTAAGATTGCAAAGTTAGGAGAGAGTGAAATTTTAAAGTAAACCAGCACATTTCTCCCCCTAACCTCCTGATTATACCAGAAAGCCACGCCTAGTTTGCACAAGTAAATGATCAAGCTCCGCCCCCTCCCTCCTGACTTGACCGGCCTGTAAACATTTAAACTTACAGACTATCACTTTAACTAATGAATTGTTCATGATGAATTAAGTGTTAACTCATCATTTAGTGAGGCTGAACCGTATCCTTTTGCATCGACTGATTCTACGATGCAGTGGCAACCACTGTGCAACAAATTAATCTTCTTCTCATCTTGAGCTAAGTGTATGATCAAGTTCGTGGTCAGTAGGTACTAAATAATTTGATTTATGTTTTTTCATTATTACTTAATTTATAGAAAGGTTGATCTATAAAAATGTAGAGATTTGTAGGCATGAATATTCTAACCTTGGATAATCGTCATTTTTTATGTATTTGGAACAGAAGAAAAAAAACACCTCTAAATCCTCTGACTAATTCATATGATGGAAACATCTGGGTTGACACCTAAAGATGCACATTTTTTGTATTACCATGTATTATAAAACTACTAAACCTCAATTACTTTATTTGCAATATGTTTTCCTTTTATCCATCTTTGTATAGATTCTATTAGTTGTAGATAAACCAAAGATGCAATTTTTTCCCCAAATAAATGGTTTAATCAAAGCATTGCCCTGCAGTTATAAATCATGTGAAGGATAAATGAAAGCATTTGCCCCCCTCGTGCTCTCTTCTCGAGGGCACTGATATGATAATGGCATTCCCCATATA
Source organism: Proterorhinus semilunaris (assembly GCA_021464625.1). Lineage (NCBI taxonomy): Eukaryota > Metazoa > Chordata > Actinopteri > Gobiiformes > Gobiidae > Proterorhinus > Proterorhinus semilunaris. Next base: position 15,904,309 of record CM038359.1, read on the forward strand.
AAACATGTGGAGTCCCTCCCCTGTGGTGTGTAGATTTCAAAAGGTTTCCCTCCTAAGTAATTACCATGTTCAGTACAGTGAGTGCGTCGTGTTGAATGACTTGCTGTGTCGTGTGTTTCTCTGCAGATTTTCAGGAACCGTACGCGGTGGTGGTTCTCTTAGAAAAGGATTTAGTGGTCATCGACCTAGCACAAAACGGGTAAGTGTGACCTTTGACTGAAGTATTTCTCTTACACTTTGCTGCACATGGGTATTGTCCTTGCACTGACCATTTTAATGTACAATTTCAATGGGCTTCTCTACCCAAATAGCTCCCGATAAGCTTTCTTCCTTTCTACATAAACCAGATTAGTCTGAATTTTGTTGCGTTTATTTTTTTGTTCTAGACACGCAAACATTTGAGCAAATATTGTAATTTTATTGAGAGAAAACTAAACTAATTTTCTTTAATTGTGTTAAAATATCATCTTGGCCAGGGTGTGCTCCGCCTAATTTCCATTCTTACTAAATTATCCTCAAAGTAGAAGTTGCTCTCTGTCATTTTCATTAAGTCAATGTTGTTTACGGAGGAACAAAGGTTGTCTTTTTTACAAACTTTTTATATTTTTTTCTGACCAGTGTAAAACATACAAATCGAAAAGAATGTGATTATAGTTTCAGACCGCAACCGTAATAATAGAAACGTAAAGAGGTCGGAAAACGTTCTGAACCCATTACGTTTTATCTTGTGTCAGCTTTCCACATCAGGGCTGTATCCAGTATGACCTTGTTGTCACTTATTTGTTGCAGTTACCCCATATTTGAAAACCCCTACCCCCTGACTATACATGAGTCTCCTGTGACGTGCTGCGAGTATTTTGCCGACTGCCCTGTGGATCTCATACCTGCACTTTACTCTGCTGGGTCGCGGCAGAAACGACAGGGCTACAGCAAACGGGTACAGTACAGTACATTGTGGTCATGTGTTATGGGAGTGTATAATGTATTAATGTTTAGGCATAATGATGTTAATGAGATAGACATTTCAAAATAAACTTTCAGTTTTACTTGATGATTACAAAGCTATGACAAAATGGGGAAGTGGCCATATAAGCTCTTATAACATATTAGTTTAACTGAATGCGGACACGTCCATTTTTCCTTTTTTGTCCCAAACCTTGACATTAAGGTCATGCGAATTTAACATTTCACAACATCATATCATTGTTCTAGAAGGGGATTTTGCCCATATTAGCATTTAGCCGCTGTTAGCACAACTTTAGCTTGTGTTAGCATAACAGGGTAGCGCGCTTGTGCCTCACAGCTAGAAGATCCCGGGTTCAATTCCCACCTGGCCTTTCTGTGTGGAGTTTGCATGTTCTTCCCGTGCCTGCGTAGGTTTCCTCCGGTTTCCCCTACTATTAAAAACATGTACAATAGGCCGGGGTGAATGAGAGTGTGTTTGAGAGTTAGCCCCGGTGTGGCGTGTTTACATGCACGAAACCCATGTATGTTCATCAACATGCACTGTCCCGACCAAATAATTAATAAATAAAAAATAACATTTGGCTGTTGCTTAGCTTGATAGTTCATTTTTTTAGCTGCTTATTTCCTGTAGTATTTGCCTTCTGAATGCACCTCTGAATGATTCCATAACCTCCACCAGAAGGCAGCATTTATCGACATTTGTCGACTTTTAATGATGCTCTGTACAGCGTGCCCATCTGTGGGGGTTCCGCCCACAACAACTGCGGTTGTGCTGTGTATTGGAAACACACGCGTGTTCTGGGTAGAGTTGACGTGACAAAGGGAGTACATAGATCGTTGCGTGAGTGGTAGAGCCGGGTTCAGTGGAAAGGCGACTTAAATTCCCCCCGGAGGAACCCCAGTGGAATATCTGGACACATTCCTGTTTAAATGTGATCACAATTCAATTCAAATCCAATGCAAAGCCGTCAATTAAGTTGCAGATGTCTGTCACTTCACAGACAAAAATCCACTGTGAACTCTTAAAACAACAAACAAACGTACTTGGGAAGCCTTTGAACACCCTTCTCCTCCTGATTAACGTTGCACGACCGCATAATGCTCTCCCAAAGGTAACATTTCCCTTGTGTCTTTTTGGGCACCATCATAAAAGCAGCAAATGTCTGAATTACAAATGTAAATGTCCCTTGAGACTGCCTCCAACCATAAAACTCGCCAGATAAAGGACACTTTTTACATGACTTTGCCTCGCGCGGGAATGTTTTCATTTCCAACAATGCGCCTGAGCGTCTTTCCCCTCGTCGCACGCTGCTCCACTCTGGCTTTATTCCCGTTTGTCATATCTGGCAACCCACAACACGGGACCCCCTGCTTCCCCTAGCTATTATGCATGCCTCTGCTCTCTCCCTGTTGCCTTGTTCTTACATTCTGTCGGAAATGTCACCATGTACTGACCCAAACTGCCTGCCCGGGAACACACATTTATTTATTATGTTCTTTCACTTTTTTTTTCTTTTTTTTTGTATGCGTGTGCGTTGAGCGAAAGCCAGGGAGAGCTGCGGGAGGGCCATTCTCACATAAAGATCACTGAGTCATCCTCCTGACCTTTGTATGTGTCGACGTGCTCGCTGCTGAGCCTCCCGCTAACTCACAAACACATGCTAATGCTCACCGAGGTGCATCGTGGGTAATGGCCCGGTGCCGAGGCTGCCACGTGTGCGCCGACATCATAAATGTGTATATCTTATTATGCTTTATTCTGTTTTATCCACAATATTTTCTATGTGTGCAGTAAGAGGTCTTTGTTCTGACTTTGAAGGAATAAAACGTGTAGAGTTAGTGGAAAGTATTTCCTTTTTTTTTCCACGTCTTTTTGATCTGTCCAAACTGTCCTGTCTCCGTCTGGCCTTAACACGGATTCTTCTTGACCTTTCCTCAGTACCCTCTTCTCTCATACCAATCCTTGTCCATGTCCTCTTTCCCCACATCATATTACTTTTCTTTGATCTTCCTATAGACCGTATACCTGGCAGCGCTGAACTCGGCCCCGTTTTACTGATAGATTCACTAATCCTCCTCCGCACATGTCCAAACCATTTCCATCTGCTCTGATTTCCACTAGCTCCTACATCCGCACACTGAATGAAATGTAACAGGTGTTCCTCTTAATTCCTTTGTTTCCTTGTCACTCCCAAATGTAGACTCTGGGAATATCCAGCTCTGTCTACACCATGCCAACATCCATTTTACTGTTTGTATATTTTTAAAATACCAAGCTAACGCTGCAAGATTAACCACAATGAAATAGAAATAGTTAGATTCAGGAAACACGCACGTTTCAACCAGCTTTTAGTTTTTCGGCTCACTTCCTGTAGTAGTCTTTACCCTTCCAGCGTAGGGTAAAGACTACTTCCTGTCCACATTTTAACGTAAATTTGAATTAAATTGAGATTTAAAAGACTGATGAAAACTTGAATAAAAGCCAAGCTGGGTGTGTTTTATTCAATTATTTTAAATAGTGGCGCCATTTTGTCATTATCAAATTAACATTAGCCTTTTTTAAATGGCCACCTCAGTTTAAATGTATATTTCAAGAATCGTTGTGCCTATATCCATCATTTCCTACCAATAACTGTTATCCCAGGTCTGTTTTGGTTCCCAGCATTGACTCCACAGCATCTCCCATTCATTCCTGGCCTCTAACGTTTCTCTCTCTATCCAGGAATGGCCCATTAGCGGTGGAAACTGGGGTCAAGGCACACAAAGCTACCCCGAGATCATCATTACCGGGTAAGGCCGGCGCTCATTTCATTTTCTTCATAATTAGCGAGCCTCTCCTTCGCGCTCTGACCTTAAGACCCCCTCCACCTTGAAGCCTCTCCTGAAATATTAACTGCAGTGGATCTCTTAATGCATATTAAACGCGAGCACTTTCGCTTTTCATGTTTATTATACCGTGGTTAGTTGTCAAGGGGGGGGGGGGGGGGGGGGGGGGGGGGGCGTTTAGAAACAGGACACACATGCTGTAGATTTGACATTGAGGTATAGCTTTGGCAGCATGAGGCTCTCTCTCCTCTCCGCTGCTCCGCTGCATTACCATTCAATGCGAGCATCGCCTCCTCCTGCTACGAGTGTGCCCCAGCCTGCAAAATATAGCTTCCCCCCAACAGCTGAATTGGCAACGTAAACACTTCAGAGAAAGAGAGAGGGGGTAAACAGTATTTTATTTTGGCAAAGTTTACAGCCATTTCCTGAAGCGATTGGATGTTCAAAGTCCGACCGTGTCAGTTTTGTCCAAAGCCGCTTTGAGCTCGCGCTGTAGTCGCTCAGCGCCACGACGCCTCTTTCCATCGCCGAGGAATAACATCCTGTCCGCCTGACCGTTCCTCCTCATGCGCGGCGTCTCCTGTCGCCGGCGTCTCCTCCCCGGACCTGGTTTTGATAGATTCGCGCCACTGCAGGCTGGGAACTAACCGCATGAGCCGTAATTTTAGAGACGCTCTGAGCCAATTCCCGAACCAGCACAGTCTGGCCCCTGTTGACATTTCTCATATTTTGAGAGCGAGGAAAGCGCTGGTGGTTTTATCGTTGCACATATTGTGTCCTCCACCCACATCATCTTGATCATCTCGGTGCACTAAAATATGAAACTATTAATGAGTTGCTGCCTTCCTTTTTGATTTTTTTTTTTTGGGGGGGGGGGGGGGGAAGCCTTTTGGTATTTCAGAATGATTTCTTAAAAGGTGAATTAGTGAGTGACTGGTGTGTAAGAGATCAATACTCAACTCGAAGGTCAATTGGAACAAAATGTTGGGATAAATGTAAATAAAAGTGAGACAGTGTATGGGAGGGGTACTTTTATTTTTCAGGTTTTTCCACAGTCGGACTAATAATTTCAGTACTTGACTTTGAGGTTTATCGATGTGGTCAAATTTAGTCAAAACCATTCCAACAATACACAAGTGCCCATGACCTTGATTATCCCCTTCATGAATAAATGTAATGGCCTACATTTATCTTGTTCTCTACAGTATCTATCGATCTATCTTGCTCTGGAAATATTCCTCTTTCTTTTCTCTCAGACATGCTGATGGAACTGTGAAGTTTTGGGATGCCTCTGCAAGTAAGTTTGCTCTGTTTATGCCTTTTTCAAATCAAATATTGGACTTGTGTTTCTTCTGTGTGTCTTTCCCAAAAGAAACAGAAGGTTTTCGTAGGAGTCTCGCAGCTTCCTCAATAATTCACGTCTTTACAAAGTCACGGCGCTCATTCACGTAGCGCAAAGCGGAAATGCTGAGATGTTGTTTTTTTTGGAAAGTGATGGCTATTTTTGCCGCCAATGAAGACGCCATTTCTAAGATGGCTTTTTCTTTATTTTTGCAGTAATGCTCCAGGTGCTTTACAAGCTCAAAACAGCCAAGGTGTTTGACAGGAACAGGTCAAAGGAGGAGAAGGGCAGCGCAGAGGTGTCAGACGAAGACCCCTTTGCCATCCAGATCCTGGCCTGGTGTCCCGAGAGCCGCATGCTGTGTGTGGCCGGAGTGTCCGCCAACCTCCTCATCTACCGCTTCAGCAAACTGGAGGTCACCACTGAGGTCGTCCAGGTACGATGGACTCGGGCAGAGGGGAGGGGGGGGGATATATATTCTTTCCACTTACCGTGAACTCTCAAAACTCTTGCTTCTCATTCATGAGAAAATGTTGCTTCACTCTGTTTGGGGATTGCAGGTGCAGAAGTATCAGGGGGAAGAAATTGAGTTTGCAGTCATGTCCTAAAGGCAAGACACTTCTCTCTAGTCCAGGCACAGTATGGGGCTAGTTTCCTCATGAGCAAGTTGCCTTACCATGAGCATGACACGGCATAAATCTTAGGGAGGCACCAATCTCATAGTGGTAATTGTTGTCGTAGTAGCTTCATACAATTAACCATTCAGTTTGTTATAATCGAGGAGGCGGGAAAATGTGTCAATTTTGCCATAGTTTAGTCAAGTACTTTTGAAGCTTACGGCTTATACACTCATGATGTGCTGTATGTCTGAGTGCATGAGCAAGTCCATAAATGATGTTTCATGCCAGACTATTGTGCCACGAACTCGGTGACCGCTGTAGCGCTACTTCTTCCCACTTATTGTATACACGGACGCACTCGGAGATCTGCCGAGTCAGTGCCAGTATGGTTGTCATGCCAACAGACGGAGCAGTGAACAGTCTCAATCGCGCGGTAAGAGGTATAGAGCTGCAAAGTGGAGCTTTCGTTCAAATGGCATAAAAGGCTTTAGTCTGTGGACCTCTCGATTATGTGGATTCTAAAGCATGTTATGCAAACTGATAATGAGCAAGTTCCTCTGTATTTTTCTGTCTGAATCCTGGCATCTCCGGCTGTGGTGCTGTGTTGTTGCTCTGGAGTCTTCACAGAGCTCCCCTGTCAATCAAAGCACGTGGGCGATTTGTGATGTTTTTTTCCTTAAAGATCCATGGAGGAAATGTGTGTTTTTAAACTCGTGCCCTTGATGTTGCCCTTCACTGTTGGGTTTTAAAAAGCTCTCGCTACAAAGCAGAGGGTTTTTCACACAGGGCGCGGGTACGTGACAAACTACTTCAGCTTTGGAAAGCTGTAGATTTGTTCAGTTCATTCATCCTTTTAGAGGTGAGAATATTTTTCTGTTATTTCCAAAATGTACCCAAAGGCAAAACATATTCAAATCAATTATTGAAGCGTAATGCTGATGTATTTACAATTACAAAAACATCTTGCATAAAGGCAAAAATCATTTAAAGATGGGGCTTTATGCTTTTTGCAGGTATTTGGTGATGTCAAACACATCTTTAACACTGTCTTACACTTTGTTGGTTAGAAAATGCAATATTGATTGTAAACAGCAAAATATCCAGTAGTTTCACTCAAGCGAGCTACCATAAGCCCCTCCCAGGTTGAGGGCTGATTGTGCCTTTTAAAATGTAGCTCAGAAACATTTTACCTCCATTATTTTAAAGCTCTCTTAGGTACTGGAAGCGCATCAGTATTACATTTTACACACTCATTAAAAACTACAAGACATGCAGACAGTCCAGGCCTGTAAGGTGGGCAATGTGCCAAAAAAAATCCTATCATGGAAACTTTGATTCTGTTATGATTCATGCTCATGTTAGTAGCTATATTGTCTTGTGGGCATACAATCAGGTCCATAAATATTGGGACATCGATTCAGTTCTTATCTTTTTGGCTCTATAAACCACCACAATCGAATTCCAATGAAACAACAAAGATGTGCTTAAACTGCAGACTTTCAGCTTTAATTTGAGAGTATTGACATCCATATCAGATAAACAGTGTAGGAATTACATTTTTTAAGGGTTTTTTAAGCGGTTCTACGGCCAGGTGTCAGCTCTTCCCTCAATATCCCATTCATAAGAAACAGATGAGACGTCCAGAGTTCATTTCAAGTGTGATATTTGCACTTTGGATACTGTTGCTGTTAATTCTCAATATGAATTGAAGAGTTATCACTTTCAGTGAAGCAATCCATTATTAGGCTGAAAATTAAAAATAAACCCATTAGAAAGATAGCAAACATATCAGGCGTGGCTAAATCAACAGTTTGCAGGTTCAAATCCCAGCTCCCGCAAATGTACTCTGTCGTTGGGCAAGACCTACTTGCCTCCAGTGTCTGCATACATTGGTGTATGAATGAGAGGTAAAGGTAGCTTCATAAGTTGGGTCCATTTAACATTTAAAGAACACAGCGGTGAGCTGAACAACACAGAAAGACCCAGAAGACCACAGATGACAAATGTGTGGTGGATGACCGAAGAATTATTTCCCTGGTGAAGAAAAAAAAACCTTTACAACAATAGGTCAGATCAAAAACACTCTCCAGGACGTGGGTGTATGTGTTTCAAAGTCAACAATCGAGAAGAATTCACCAGAGAGAATACAGACGATTAACCACAAGGTGTAAACCACTGGTGAGCCTCAAAAACAGGTGGCTTATTAGAGTTTGCCACAAAAAAAGCCTTTACAGTTCTGAAACAACATCCTAGGACAGATGAGAAAAAGATCAACTTGTACCAGAGTGATTTGAAGAGAAAAGTATGGAGAAAGAAAGGATCTGCTCATGATCCAAAACATACCACCTCACCAGTGAAACATGGTGGTGCAGCATCATGGCATGGGCTTGTATGGCTGCCAATGGAACTGGTTCCCTTGAATTTATTAATGATGTGACTGACTGTTGACAAAAGCAGCGGCAATATTATGTGCTCACAGTGCAGATGGACAATGACCTGATGTATACTGCCAAAGCCACCAAAGAGGTTTTTAAGGCAAAGAAGTGAAATGTTATCCAATGGCCAAGTCAATCACCTGACATGAATCCAATTGAGCATGCATTTCACTTTCTGAAGACCAAACTGAAGGGAAAATGCCCCAAGAACAAGCAGGAACTGAAGGCATTTACACTATAGGCCTGGCAGAGCATCACCAGAGATGAAACCCAGCATCTTGGTGACGTTTGCGCAAAGGATTTGCAACCAAATATTAAAAAGGAAAAAGTTTGATTTATAATTGTTACTTTGTCCCATTACTTTTGGTCCCTTTATAAAGTGGAAGGCTCACATAAAAAATGTTACTTTATTTGTTTATTTGGAGAGGACTGTGCACATTAATGAACACTCAGTACAGTTACTTTGTGTAAATGTGCCAGATTTAGCCATGGGCTACTTTCCATCCGTAGTCCTCGTACATTTAAGACAACAAATGTTTAAAACAAACAAACAAACAAACATGGACATATAGCATTTACAATATTTACAGCACATTATAAAACGTTTCCCAATCTATAACAGTAAATCTTACAAGTGATCACAAGATTGATTAGCTTTTAACCACAGTTTAAGCTATTTTTTTAAATACTGTAAAGGTGGAGGACTCTCGAATAGTCATTGGAAGACTATTCCAGCTTGTGCACCCTTTCACAGATAAGGTGTTTTGTCCAGTAGCCGTTCGTCTGAATGGAACCTCACAGTCATCTCTAGTGGCTGATCTGGTTCTAAGATTACCGTCTTTTCTTTTAATGAATTCCTCCAAAGGGGGAGGGGCGAGACCATGGAGGGATTTGTAGATGAGACAAGCGTGTTTAAAAGTTCTGAAATTTTCAAAACTCAAAAAAAAATTCTCTAGAATTGGACAATGAGTAGGGTTTTTTGGCAAAAACCTTGATGGCTCTTTGTACAGCTGTTCAACAGGTTTTAGTGCAGTGATGTCAGAAAATGACGATACAGTAAAACAGTATTCTATGTGCGTGAAAATCATACAATGAAGATATGATTTAGCAGCAGTGGTGGAGATAAAAGGCCTGATTTGTTTAAAGTTATGGGGATTGAATTTTACAGTGGGCTGAAAAAGTATCTGACAAAATATCTTGATAAACTGAATAATTTGTTCTATTGATGATGGCATGATGTCCAGGCCCTGAGGCAACAAAACAGCCCACACCATGATTCTCCCTGCCCCATACTTCACAGTGAGGATAGGGTTTTTGATGTTGATGGGCTGTTCCATTTGTCCTCCACACATGATGTTGTGTGTTCCTCCCAAACCAAACTAAAAAGCATATTTATCCAGTAGTGCAGTGGAGCATCCAAGAGCTCTTTCGCAAACCAAAGTTGAATAGTTTAGGACAAATGGAACAGCACATCAACATCAAAACCCTGTCCTCACTGGTGTGGGCTGTTTTGTTGCCTCAGGACCTGGACAACGTGCTATCATCAATAGAAAAAATAGTTCGCAAGTTTATCAAGATATTTTGCAGAAAAACCTGAGACATCCACAACATGCACGGAATAAATAAGCGAACCCCTGTATAGCTGGCTGACTCTTCTTTTGCAGCAGTAACCGCTTTTCTGTAGATTAGACGCTCACAATGATCAGGATGAATCTTGGACCAATCCTCTTTACAAAACTGCTGAAGATTTCTGGGTTCACTTATTTTTTCCAACACTCTCCTGTGAATGTTTACATGTTATTGCCAATAACATCATAAAATGTAAATGTTTGGGTGGTATAAGTTCAGGCAGACACTGTTTAATCATTCCTGTGATTTTGATGACAATCAGACCACATTTAGTGACCAATTTAGGCAGAAATGTGAGAAATTCCAAAAGCTTCAGATACTTTTTCAGGCCACTGTACAGTGTTTATAACCTTTTTATTATGTTTCTTGAAGGAGAAATTTGTGTGCAGTATGACTCCAAGGTACTTAAACTGATTCTGATCCAGTTCAAGCACCTCACCAGCTATAGAGACTGAAAGATTGTTCTGCTTTGTTGGTCTTTTGGTGAATGTCATACACGTTGTTTTTTTAGTATTGAGGACTAGAGTCTAGACAGTTATCTCTGAGCCAGAACTGGACCTTTAAGGCATTTGTAAGCTTGGATGAAATATTGTCAGTTGTTGGACCATGAGTAAAAATGGCTGCGTCATCCGCATACATTTGAACATTAAGGTCAGGACATATCTAACCGTCGTAATTCCTTCACCGTTCATTTATTGTATTTATTTATTTAAGCAGCAAACCCTCTGCTCATCTGATTTGGATGTAAATACCCCCAAAATGAAAGCTGAAAGTTTGCAGTTTAAGCACATCGTGTTTCTTTTCAAATCTTTTGTGGTGGTTTACAGAGCAAAAAAGATGAGAACTGAGTCGATGTCCCACTATTTATGGACCTGACTGTAACTAAGACTTTCACTGCTTCTCAAAGTTCACACTTCCCTGCGGTTGGTTAAACTGGCGTATCGCTCGCTCAGAGTATGACGAGAGCGCCCAATAGAAGGAGCGCGTGGGGAAAAGTGTCTGTGTTTAAGCGTAGAGCTGCATGAAACAGAGAAGCACTGAAACGCGATTTGACGATCTCTCCAAATGAGCCGATTGTCAAAGGGATGAGATTGCAGTTTGATTTTTATTGTCATATCGCACAGATCCTGCAAGCAAGGAGAGTGAAGTGCTTTGAGGGCACAGCAGAAGCAGGGGACCAGACGATGATATCCACTTTGATCTCAGTAATCCCGAACCACATTGTTGTAAAGATAGACTAATTTTCTTACGAGACGAGAGAGTGTTTTTTTTTTTTTAATACAAGATGCCTGGCCCGCGTCAGAAGCACTTTCCTTTTGTGTGTATGTGACCAGGATGTGGATCAGTGCTGGAAGATTCAGTGGAAGTGCGCAGTAATTAGCGGAACAGAGTCCTCTCTCACAAGGTCGACCACCTCCGTAACCCCACCAAAACGACGCAGCCGAAGAAGAGGCTGCCTTTCCAGGTGTCATGGGGGCTAATGAGAGCGGCATAATGCAAAACAGATGAGAGAGTGGGAGTTTAGGAGGGGTGTGCGTGGTCGTGCGAAGGCAGCAGGTTGCAGAGAGAAGTAGCCTGAAGGTGAACTTGGAAGAAATGCAATATTTCAGCTCTTGAGGACCTCTCTTGCACTCAATCTGCCTACACACATACAACGCCATCAGAAGCTTCTCCATCATCAGAGTAATGCATTTATGATCAAATCAAATCAAATCAAATCAAACTTTATTTATAGAGCGCTTTTCATACAAAATGTAACACAAAGTGCTTTACAGTGCTTAAAAATCATTAAAAATAATAAAAATCGTCCCCACCAGTAAATATACATAAATAACTACAACCCCACCACCCACCACCCGCACACACAGACACACAGACGTACAGACAGCCCAGCAGTTAAAAGTCTTAAATAAAAATGGACATAGAGTTGAGTACGTAAGGCTGGGTACAGATGGACCGAAAGAGGAAACATCATCCAAGGAGCCGTCTGCACCAGGAGCAGCCCATCGGCCACAGCCACAGAGCGCCAACCCAGGGGGCCCGGAGTAGGTGTAGGAGAGACGTCCTACCTCCATCCAGGCACCCCCAGGAGAGCGCCCGCACGGCCACAGCCAACCAGCACTCCCGGGGCAGAGGGCTCCCTCAGAGGAACCACTAGGAGAACATAAAAAATAAATGAATAAAATAAATAAAAATAAATAAATAAATATTTAATAAGAGATACATTAAAAACAGCTAAAACTGTGCGTGAAATAGCACAGGATAAAAGAGGGAAAATAAAGAAATAATAGAACTAAAACCGGTAAATAAGGTTAATATAAGTAAATATTAATTAAAAGCTAAACTAAAAAGGTGGGTCTTGAGCCTGCTCTTAAAAACATGAACGTTCTCTGCGGTCCTGAGCTCCTCTGGCAGGTCGTTCCAGAGGCGAGGGCCATAGTATTGGAAAGACGCCTCGCCGTGAGTCTTTCTGTTGACTTTAGGAATAACTAGGAGACCCCTGCCAGAGGAGCGAAGGGACCGCGAAGGCTCATATGGTAAAATCAATTCTGAAAGATAAGAAGGACCAAGACCATTAAGACATTTAAAAACCATTAAAAGAACTTTAAAATGGATCCTGAAACACACGGGGAGCCAATGCAGTGACTCTAAAACCGGTGTAATGTGGTCCCGCCTCCTGGTCTTCGTCAGGACACGAGCTGCTGAATTTTGTAAAAGTTGTAAACCTGAGATACTCTTTTTGGGAAGACCAGAAAGCAGGGCATTACAGTAGTCGATACGACTGGTGATAAAAGCATGCATTAGCGTCTCCGTGTTGGCCCGAGAGAGAATGGGGCGGACTCTGGCTATGTTCTTTAGATGGTAAAAACCTATCTTTGTGATATTCTTAATGTGTGGAATTAAAGTCAGCTCAGAGTCAAAAATCACACCCAGGTTCTTCACCTGTGAGGAAGGATTAAAAGACAATGACTGTAGTTTGGGTAAAAGTTTCTCTCTCTGGGCCTGAGGACCGATGACTAAAACTTCAGTTTTGTCCTGGTTAAGCTGGAGAAAGTTTTCTGCCATCCAGGATTTGATATCTAAAATGCAGTTAAAAAGTGCATCCATTGGCCTGGTGTCCTCAGGAGACATGGAGATGTACAACTGTGTATCGTCAGCGTAACTATGAAAGTTGACTCCATGTCTCCTGATGACATCACCAAGAGGGAGCATATACAGGTTAAAAAGCACTGGGCCTAAAATCGAACCTTGAGGCACACCACATGTAATATTATGGACCTTGGAGGAGCAGGTATCCACACTTACCATGAATGTCCTGTCTGTGAGGTAGGATGTAAACCATTTGTGGACAGCACCAGAGAGGCCGATGTGTTTTAAACGAGTTAAAAGAATAGTATGGTCGACTGTATCAAAGGCAGCGCTCAGATCCAGTAGAACCAACACTGTCAACCTTTTGGAATCATAATTTAATCTAAAATCGTTTAAAATCTTTAAAAGGGCTGTCTCGGTGCTGTGGTTTACCCTAAAGCCAGACTGAAATTTCTCAAGGACGTCATGTGCATTTATAAAGTCGCTAAGTTGGGTAAAAACAAGTTTTTCTAAGATTTTGCTTAAAAATGGTAAGTTGGATACCGGTCTAAAGTTGTTAAAATCATTACGGTCCAAATTGCTCTTCTTCAGCAGAGGCCTCACCACCGCCCCCTTAAAGGCAGCAGGGAAGACCCCCGTCTGAAGGGAGCAATTCATCATGTGTAAAAGCTCGTCTCTAAGAGATCCATAGAAAGTTTTAAAAAACGGGGTTGGGACCGGGTCTAAAGGACATGTGGTGGGCCTCACTGAGGAGAAAACTTTATCAAGCATCTCAGCATTAACCTGGACAAAACTGTGCAGTGTTTCCTCTGGAACAAGTAGACAACCAGATGTATTTAAAACCGTGTTACTTTGAGTAGATAAAATATTACATCTGATAGTGTCTATCTTTCCCCTGAAGTGGTCTGCAAACGCCTCGCAAAGGGAGTCACTTGGAGTAAAATTGGTCTTGTTAAAATCAGGATTGATTAGATGTTCTATTGTAGAGAAGAGTACCTTGGGATTGTTTTTATTATTGTTGATAATTTTTGAGAAGTAGTTGTTTCTTGTGTTTCTTACTGTGTTATTGTAGGTTGATTGTTGTTCACGGAAGATTTGGTAGTTTATGGTAATTTTGTTTTTTCTCCATTTTCTCTCTGCCACCCTGCATTGTCTTTTGAGTTGTTTAATTTCCTCATTCCTCCATGGAGTAATTGGTTTTGTAGGGAGTTTCTTGGATTTTAAAGGAGCGATAGAATCAAGCGCTGACTTGAGTTTGCTATTAAAATTTTCAAAAATAAAATCACAGGGGGCAGGTAGAACAATAGGAGAATATTTCTCTAAAACATCAATAAAATTTGCAGCCACTTCAGGGGTGAGATGACGTTTCCTCACAGCTCTTACCGAGGTCTCCCGCTGGGTAAAACTGGTGATATTAAAAAACACACAGTAATGGTCAGAAACAGCCAAGTCTAAAGTATCCGACCTTTTTAAAATTATTTCTAATAATCACTCAACACTTTGACAATAACATCATATAAGTGCGTTAAGACGAGGCGCTTTGTCAGATCACTTTCTCTGATTGACCGGTTATGTAATACTTTTGGACAAATCCGCAAAAGCTTGACGCTGACTAGAATGACTGTAGGGAAGTGCCATTAACACTTTTATAAGGTGGAAGATGCAAGTTGGCAGATTGATGTCTGTAGCTGACATTACAAGCTGATACATTCTCATTAGGCGCTGGTTATGCACCATTTTAGAACAAATGGACTATCTACTAGCAAGAAATCAATGCAGTTACTAAACATTTTATTAGTCTTGTTTTGATGTCAATACAGTTTCTAACAAGCCTTTGTTTTAAGAGTTGTTATGTAAAGGCATCTGACTCTTTGAAACATTCATGAGGGCCATTCATCTTCATACATACCTTTACATCAGCGGTCTCAAATGTGTAGCTTGTGAATTATCAGTGACTCAAAGTAATTACCCGCACGTTTTCTACATTTAGTCAAATGGAATCTGACTAATGTCTTGGTGAAACAATCATTGAATAGAATCTTAAAGCAAGTACAGTGCCTTGCGAAAGTACTAATACACCTTGAACTTTTGCACATTTTGTCATGTTTACAACCATAAACATAAAGATTGTATTTTGAATTTTTTGCTGAAAGTTCACACACAAGTAACAGACAACTGTGAAGTGGAAGCAAAATGATACATGATTCTGTTATTTTTTGCATTAAATTGCCTTTATAACATTCCTAATGACTGCAGAATGTTCACACTTAGAGGCCATCTGTGTGTAATCTACTCTCAGTATAATTACAGCTGTTCTGTGAGGGCCTCAGAGCTATGGTCAGAGTGTATTGGTCACTAAACAACATCATGAAGGTCAAGGAGCTCACCAGAGAGGTCAGGGATAAAGCTGTGGAGAGGTTTAAAGCAGCGTTAAGTTATACAAAGATTTCCCAAGATTTGAACATCTCACGGAGTACTGTTCAATCCATCATTCGGAAATGGAAAGAGTATAGCACCACTGCGAACTTACCAAGACACGGCCGTCCACCTAAACTAACAGACCGAACAAGGAGAGCACTGGTTAGAAATGTAACCAAGAGCCCCAAGATAACTCTGGAGGAGCTGCGACGTACTGCCACTGAGCCGGGGAATCTGTATATGGGACAACTATAAGTCGTACTCTACACAAATCTGGCCTTCATGGACGAGTGGCAAGAAGAAAGCCATTATTGAAAGGAGGCCATAAGAAATCCCGTTTGAAGTTTGCTAGAAGTCATATGGAGGACACAGCTACCATGTGGAAGAAGGTGCTTTGGTCAGATGAGACAAAGATTTAACTTTTTGGCCCAAATGCAAAACGTTTTGTATGGAGCAAACCTAACACTGCTCATCGTCCTGACTGCACCATCCCCAGTGGTGGGGGAGCATCATGCTATGGGGCTGCTTTTCCTCGGAGGGGACTGGGAAGATTGTAAGAATAGTTGGGAAGATGGATGGAGCCAAATACAGGGACATTTTGGAGGAAAACCTGCTGGAGTCAGTAAGAGAATTGAGGCTGGGGCGGAGATTCACCTTCCAGCAGGACAATGACCCTAAACACAAAGCTAAATCTACAATAGAATGGTTTAAAAACAAACATATTAATGTGTTAGATTGGCCCAGTCAAAGTCCTAAATCCTGGAAATCTGTGGAAAGACCTGAAAACTGCTGTTCACAAACGCTCTCCTTCTAATTTGACAGAGCTTGAGTTGTTTTGTAAAGAGGAATGGGCTAAAATGTCAGTCTCTAGATGTGCAAACCTTGTAGTCATACCCTAAAAGATTTGCTGCTGGTATTGCAGAAAAAGGGGTTCCACAAAGTATTATTTCATGCTGTGTATGAATACTAATGCAGCCCGACTTTTCGGTTTTCTATTTTTTGAAAAATAACAGAATCATGTATCATTTTGCTTTCACTTCAGTTGTTTGTTACTTGTGTGTGAACTTTCAGTAAATAAAATCAAAATAAAATCTTTATGTTTAGGGCTGGAAACATAACAAAAAGTGTAAATGTTCAAGGTGTATTAGTACTTTTGCAAAGGCACTGTACATCTTGTAAAATATTCAGAGGAAATTGAATTCACGTTCCTTTTTTTCCCCTCTGTGTTGAGATATGACTACGAACTGTTTAAGGTGTACATACATCTCAAAGTTACTCAAGTATCCTCAAAACTGTTGTGTAAACGTATAGCTCACGGGAGGGAAAGACCTGGAGACCCACGCTCCACATTTGCAATGTCACTATTGTCCCTGTAGTTGCTGGAGGTCCGAATGCAGTGTGAGCTGAACGACAGTGACTCCCCAGATGGAGGCGGTGAGCAGACGTCGGGACATCCCACGCCCAGAGCCTCCCCCCAAACCAGCGGCCCACCCTCACATCCCTCGACCAGCAGCAACAACTCTGACAGTGGAAACATCCCCTGCCTAAAGTACGGCCCGCACACACACACACCTTACAGAGCTGGTTTTGCTTACAATGGTCTGTTGTCACCGTATTGGAAGCCTAGCTATGATTGAATAAAAAACCAGCACAATGTAATGGTGAGGTCAGTCACTTTATATACGCAAGTATTCATACACTGACATGTTATTTTAGTGCGCCGAATTATTCATTTGTGTGTTTTCTGTTGTTTGATTTGCTAATCACTAAGATAAACTAAGAGAAAGATTAGGATCGATCATTGCTGTCTCTAAGGTCGTATTCTAAACATCGTTAGCCCTGTAGATCTGACCTTTACAAACATCATTATTCTTGTATACACAGTGGTATATTTAGTAGTGTTTCATGTTTCAGTCCTCTCTCGAATGTTAAGGCTCCCAGACAGTTTAAAACATACTGTATATTGCAAATCTAATTACAATCACAATACACTTTATGATAGTTATTGTGATTGCAATTAGATTTGCAATATATTGTATGTTTTAACTCTTTTGCCCTTGGACACCTACTAGCTACCACTACCCATAGAGCAAAATTTCATTAAAAAATCTGTCTTCAGTATAGAACGCTGTGCCTAGAGATACACACACACGAACTAACTCCTACAGGCGCCAACAGCACTTTGCACTCTCGAAAGGGCGTAGATTTTGCCTCGAGCGCACTTGTCTAAACTTGAAGCGTTCTCAGCCTCAGCCGTCCCGCCGTTCCCTGGGCCCTTGACACGCCACTCTGTCAGATTCGCAGCTGTGCCTCTTGGCTTAGATTTTTTTTTTTGTGCGTCTTCGTTCGTGCCTTTCATTCACCTCCTCTCCCCTCTCGTCCAGGGTCCGAAATGCCCCTCTGAAACAGTCTCCGGGATATCAGGTGGACTTGGTGGTCCAGTTGGTCTGGGTGAGTGGGGAGCCCCCTCAGCAGATCACGAGCCTGGCCCTCAATTCTTCCTACGGCCTGTAAGTGGACTGATATATTGGTCGATTTGTAAATGAAATCAAGTAAGTCACTGCAATATGTCGCGTCTTTGCATTTGTAGACGAGGATATTACTGTAATCTTGTCATCTGTAGCTTAGCATTGGCCATTTTCCGGAGTCCTGGCAGTGAAATGACGTGTGTGGTTCAAAAATGGTTGCAAACGTTTTCTAAAGGCATTGATTGAATGTTGAATTCATTGCTAGACCACAGGAAGTGTAGAGATGAGAAGCAAAGCGTCTTCTTTGTGCTCATCCCAAGCCTGGATAAATGGGGCCGGTGATGTCACTAAAATCACAGCTAACTTGGATTTTTGTTGTGGCAAGCTTGGACCAGAAAGTCAAAATGGAGAATAATGTGTTCCTGAATTTGTTAATTTGTTTTGTTAACTGTGATTTATTTATTCTTATTACAATTTAATACTGAAATTCAATAAAAATTAAAGCTATTATTGCTACCGTGATGTCATACCCTGATTGTGAACCTAATAACTGTTACAGCACAGAAGTTATTGCTAACACAGTAAGTTAGCATTTTCCAACTATAAAACCTTTGATGGGTCCCGCTAGTATGCTTCGAATGTCATAACTAGTTCTTCTTGTCTCTTTGACTCTGTAACCCCCTCTCCTCTCCCCCCAGTGTGGTGTTTGGTAACAGTAACGGCCTGGCGGTGGTGGACTACATCCAGAAGACTGTGGTGTTAAACTTGGGGACTGTGGAGCTTTACGGCTGTAATGATCCTTACCAGAGACAGCCGCGCTCGCCGCGGAAGTCACGGCAGCCCTCTGGAGGTATTCTTAGAGCTGTCACTGCCTCCACCAACTCATGGTTCATATTAGCTGCTCCTGTATCCAGTATTATCTAAGGTGACTTGCTCCATCGCCTGTAAACATGGCAGTAGTGCTATTGATTGGGAGCTGGGAGTTGTCCTTTTTAACTATTCGAAGTTATTGTCCATTAAGAGCACTTTGCATTAGAGCAAGGCACTTTTCACTTACCTTTTCATTATGTGATAATGTAGTGTTTTCATTAATATTTGATTGAACATATACAATAGTTGGTTGGTTCAGTGTGATGTCTGGGACCTGTCTTTGGGGACTTTGCATCTTCTACCCGTTTCCCCCACATGTTCAATAGGGTCCTCACTGGGCCCAGGACCTCTTTGTAAAATTGATTCTCAATCCCAGTGGGACTGATTTCAACAAAAATATCATAATTTTCTGTAAATTGACCAGAAATTACGTTTTGCACTGCAGTGTTATGGTTGTGTTCAAATACAGTGTAAAACCTACAGTTTGAGATCAAATCGCACAAAATGATGTTCTCAACTTTCTAGTGTCTTGTTGTATACCGTGACTTGTACTGTTTATGGATACACTGCCACCTAGTGTCCCAAAGCATCAGTGCAGTTTTAAAAGCAGATACTGCAGTGTGCGACCATGTGGCGTTCACACAAAGGAAACATTAGAACGATGAAATCTAGTTAATGCCATTTCACAACAGTGAGACAGATAGACCATTCGTGACATCCCCTCATAATGAGATGTTAAAAGCACAGGGGCACGTAGGCAGTAATATAGTATGTGATGTCAGTGGGCTGGCACTGTTGGGGCTTGGAGCTGTAATAACCCGCTCAGCTGTGCCACTTTGCCAACAGAGGCTGCTGCTGTCAGCCTGGCTGTGTGCCCCAGTGTCAATGTCACAACACACACACGCTCAAAACCAATTCAAAACATGCACCTAGGAAATGATACGTCAGTGAGCAAAGTATAGGGATGCACGATCGCAAAATCATTGTTGTATCGATTAGCAATTTCAGGAGAAGCAAAATCTATATTGCTAGAACCCAAAAAAATATTGCAGTAATACTGATAATTTAAAAAAAAGTCACCAATGTGGAAATGTTAGTCTTTAAGTTCGATTTTCACTGTTTGCTTGTAAAATAATACATTACTTTTATCTTTAATTCAATTAGAACTTAGAGAGTCATGAAACCATATTAAACATTGCAATATAATCAATATTACAAGATAGACTCTGGAGTGGGGTCTTGATCTGAGCCAGGTCCATCTGACTAAAGGACAGCTTCATTCATCAGGAAGTTGAACTCTCCATACAATTACCAATATGTAAAGTGTACTGCACTTTGGTTTATTGTATGCCTTTTTTTTCTGAAGGTCTTTGTGACATCAATGAGGGTTCAGCCACATCCGAGGACCGTTGTAAATCGCCCACTTCAGGTAATGTACTCAAATGGAAGCGTTCTTTAGAATAGATGTTAGACCATTGTGAGACATGCAGTCCAACATTAAGACAACTGATAGATTCTGGAGGTCTGCATAATTAATCACAATCAAATCAAAATTGCGAAGAATGCAGTTACGTAAGCGGTACAATATTCTTTGCCAAAACAACAGAAATCCGTCCATACTGTCTCTATGGGGTCTCAAAAATAAAACCTATTCTTTCCAGAGAATGCATGAATGTGGTCAGGTTAACGGTCCATATCAAAATGATACGGGCTATGTTAACATCCCAAAGCAAGACGTTTTTCTATAAAAGTCAGCCAAAAAGCAAACGCCCATCTTTAGCAGCTGTTCGAGTGTACGAAGTGTGTCTCAACCTCCGAACATTGAGCCACTAGACAGTCCTGACGCAGCGTGTCTCTGCATTATTCATAAGACACATGGATAAGGTGGCTTCTACTGCACTTAACAGGTAATTTTAACCGCTTTACCTGCTAAGTGCATTCCATTCATTGTCCTCTATATAAAAGAGGTTTAGCTGATTTGAAGAATAAAGACATTTTAATGTAACGTGAATACATCATGAATTAGCGTGATTTTAGTCATGTACCCTTATTATAAAGTGTTACATTGTGTTCTGTATTAGAATAACATACAGTAGATTTAATAAAGGGTACTGATACTTACTGAACCCACTGAACACTGAACTGAGTTAGATCCATCACTGTGGTGGATAATAGTCAGGGTAAAGGGTGTTTTGAACCACACATTGACTCTACTTTACCTTTCACTCCAAAAGTGTTGACGTCAAACAGCAATCTACAGCAATTCTACAATGGAGGTGGTGGTAGAGGAGGTAAGATTAGCCAAGACTCCAGTCCAGACTGAAGTGGTCCAGATTGTGCCCCTCTTCCCTTTGTCTGTAGAAATACTGTCTGTCCTCTATGTCATAGACTGTAGGAGGAAACACAGGGAACACTACAAACCCACACTCCAGAAGGGTTTTGGCACTTCTAAATGGAAGAGTCTATTCTCTGGCTAACTGGTTACTGTGTTACTAACCAGTCTGCTTAGGCATGTACATTTACAGAAACTATATTAGAAAATAGTTTTATGTATACATGTACGTATTTTACACAGGCAACTGAATTATTGTTATTTCTGACTTTATGGAAATGTAATCTATTCTGGAAGTGGGGTTTGTTGCAGTCCGCATCCTCCTCGCTGGGTTGGCCTCTGTTCGTTTAGAGCTGCACAGCTCAAAGATGAGGCTCACCCAGGAGACAGTTGGGACTCTGGACAATAATATTAAGCTTATTAAGAAGGTTTTTCGCAGATTGTGCATGCTACATGTAAGTAGCACGACTGTATGACTGTAAATGTCCCCCGTGTCTTACCTGACCCAACCCTACCCAGTATGATCTTCATAAAGACAGTGTTTTTGGTAAGGTACTGTAGGCCATTAAATATGAATTCCAAACCTAGATACAAACTAACCATTATTAATCGGTATATGCACACACAGTTGTTTTTTTCCTCCACAAATGGTTTGACCTAAAAACAGGTAAGCTGTTCGGGATTATTTCTTCTACCATTGTAATATTACACTATATTTTTGCAGCTCTAGAAGAGTCAAATAGACTTGTACTACATGATGGACACAAATTTAAGAAGCCAGTGTTTCTAGAACAGTAGCTCAGTTTCTGAGTATAGTATCTGTAAGACGCTAAACTAATGGGTGCATTGTGCCTTATATGAAGATATGGATATGGCATGGGGAAGTGGAGGGTGTTCATGATTGGTTTACGATCTTAACTAAAGCAGCTCCTCTGTCCACTTGGACTCTCTTCTACTCTCTCCCTCCATCGACTGTTGAGTCTTTCCTTTGTACCTGGTGCATGCTGGTGCATGGGGTCGCTGTTGTGCCTTAGACCTCTCTCTGGACACTGTCTGGAGGTGGTCTGTATTGTCTAGTCATGCATGCCTCTGTGGTCTGAGACGTTGTCTCTATACAGTGGTCTTCTGTTTGAAGCATCCTTTTTTAAAGTATATTTTATAAGCCATTCTTCCTCAGTCTTTTTTTTTTTTATAAATCGGCCCGCACACATTTATTCCTGTGCTAGCAAGCAAGCTAGCTTTGCATGGCACCATGTAAAAGCTTAGATGTGAGTTTGTAAAGAGGGATGTTCTCTTTTTTCCAGCAAGGATGTCACGGAAATTAAGCTTGCCTACTGAGCTAAAGCCAGACTTGGGTAAGCCTTGACTTCGTGTCTCTAAAACTGATGTATCCAGTATTTTATTTAATCATCAACTGGACTCCACCTCATTCCATTGGTCCAGTCTTATCTGGTTCTTAGCCTCAAATTCGGCAAGCAAGGCATATCTTAAGTTTGCATGAAAACACCAGTAGCACTGATCTATACCAATATTAAAATAATCATTTGAATTTGTTCTTGTTGTGAAGACTGGCCCACCTTTGTGTTTAGTGGGTGCTACGCAGAGGTCAGTGGTGCTATAGCTAAGCACTCCATCTCACTGTAAAGCTTTTGCTAAAGCTTCCACTTTTCTACTCTCTGTTTCACATCTGTTTCTCTGGCTATTGTTCATCAGTATCTTCACATGGGCTGTAGTGTTTACCTCAGTACCTTTTATAGACCAAATGCAAGTTCAGGTTTTAGCATGAGGCACATTTGCCATGTCAGGATTTCGATATTGCTCATTTCAGACAGCTGTTTATGAACACACTACTGCCATTGCCATTGCTGCTGTTCGTTCTTCTAAGGTTTCGGGTTGCGATGCTGTTGTTGGAAACATATTAGTCTCCTTGTTGATAAAAATGTCTTTGCTGTATAAACTCCTGCATAATCTTACTGATGTAAAGCATGTATCGTACACACTATGCAAACTCCACTCACTACTGACTCCTGACAATAAATGATGTGTGAATTTAAGAGTTAATCTAAACCGTTGAGCTGTGTATTTGATCGGCCCTTTTTTATGTGGCGTCCCCCGTGAGTCTTGCGTGTCCGTAGGCAGTGCATTGTGGGTGGGTGCTTTACCTGTCTGTCTTCTCTCCACTGTCCTCCTGTCCGTGTACCCGCCGCGGGGTTCCAACCCTTTAGACCGAGACAACTCCTTCAGCCGCTCCCGCTCCTCCAGCGTCACCAGCATCGACAAGGAGGCGAAAGAAGCCATCTCCTCCTTCCACTTCAGTGAGACCTACGCTCGCAAAGGCGACAGCGTCCTCACCCCATGTCTGTACGTGGGCACCTCTCTGGGCACAGTGCTGTGTTTAGCTATCACAATGCCACCTGCTGGAGAGCAACGGCAGCTGCAGCCTGTTGTCGTTTCCCCTGCAGGTGCGTAGTGGCAAATCACATGTTACATTTTGTGCTCACTGTATGAAAGTGGATCATCTTGCATGCAGATTTTTACAGAGAATAATAATAAATAATGATAATGCATCGGTTTTATATAGCGCTTTTCTGGACACTCAAAGACGCATTACATTATTCATTCACTCCATACTTGGTGATAGTAAGCTACTATTGTAGCCACAGCTGCCCTGGGGTAGACTGACAGAAGCGAGGCAACCAGTCTGCGCCATCGGCCCCTCCGACCACCACCAACCACTCAGTCACTCACTACATTCACTAGGCTTCCTGGTGTTACTAAACGGTCTCCCATCCAATTACCGACCAGGCCCTTCCCTGCTTAGCTTCCAATTTAAGCAAGGTATGTTTATTTGTTGAGAATATTTCATACACCAATGATTGCGAAGTGATCACAGCACAGGAACTTATTAAAATGAACCTCTTAACCCCCACATGAACCGAGCGCATTTTCTCCAGGTTGTCATTACCCAAATCTAAAAGCAAAAAAGGGCCAAAAGAGTGCCAAAAACGTGCCGGAAAAGGAACAATAACACACGACTAAGGAGTGATGAAAGAGCAACCAAAAATCAGATGAAAAAGGCAATTAAAAAGGACGAGAACACAACAAAAACACTTGTTGTTGTACAAAAACGCGGCAAAAGAGCGACGACAAACGTGCTGGAAAAGCGACAATAACACAACAAAGAAAGCAACAAAAACACACGACTAAAGAGTGATGAATGAGCAACAACAAAAAAATCAACAATACGGCCACGAAAGAGCAACAAAAATGTATAAAAATGCGATGAAAAAGTGACCAAAAGAAATTACAAAAACACGACCAAAAACGCTTAAAAATGCAACAAAAAGGTTAGGATCAGTTTGAAAGTCTTGGCTTTCAAATGAGGCGTGACACTGGCCTATAGGCTGCAAGCTTGTCGAGAAGCTTTTAGATTTGGCTTAAGTTGAACTGGAGAAAATGGGCTCGGGTAAAGCTCAGAGGTTAATCTACATAAAATGACACTTCCATATTTGTTAGGCCTAGCATTTTGTGACATGGGATCGTTTTTCCAAACTTCGAGAGGATTGAATCCCGAATTGGTGTGGTGCAGTCGTTGAAGAGCATACAGATGGGTTATTGACTGTTTCCCGATTTGAGTGCCATTTTGATCACTTGACCTCTCAATTGCCATGACAACAGTCCTCATACTTCGTTCCTTGGATCCCCTCCACTGCCCGTGTGTCCTCAGGCATGTTGGTCCGTCTCAAAGGCAGCGTTATGCGGATGTCGTTCCTGGACTCGACCGGCTCCCACGCGCCCCCCGCCTACGAGTCCTGGTACGAGCCCAACGTCACCACGGACGGAGAGGAGCGCGTCCGCAAGCGCCGCCCCGTCTCCGTGTCCCCCTCCACGTCCCAGGACCTCAGCGAGAACCAGTACTCCGTGGTGTGCTCCGAGAAGCAGGCCAAAGTGGTGTCTTTGCCCTCCCAGACGTGCATCTACAAACACAGCATTACCGAGGCCTCGTTCGTCCTCCGAGCCGACGTGGTGCAGATGAGCCAAGGGGCCTGCTTGGCCTGCTTCTGTGCCAACGGACACATCATGACACTCAGGTAAAATGTTCCACGGGGTAATGGGGGTCACTTACATTTGGATCTTTTCTTAATATCAATCTTTAAATGTCCTGTTTGTGTATGGCCTCGATTATGGTGCATTAGTTCCCATTTCTACCTTTGTGACCTTTAAACAACTGAAAAGTGAAAGAACAATTGTTATGGAAGTGTGCTAAACAAATCCCATATTTTACTCCCTTCACCTGCCAGAATATTAACAGTTTGAGTGTTTACCAATTGCAGCCAGATGTCAAACCGTTTGCTTTCCAAACAAAACATTTTGACTGCATAAATTAAGAAGTCATAATTATTATCTTGAGTTGGATGTACTCGAGGGCCAGAATTATTTGTGCAATTTGGCAGAAAGTTAAATGTTTTATTTTTTTTCCAAACAGATGGTCTGTATTAAATTAGATTTGGAAAAAGGTGCGCTTTGCTTTCCAAAAAAAACAACTCCTCCCTATAACGGCTTTCAAGCTGTCTGTACTCAATGATGGGAACAAATGAGTAAATTATATTTCTAAAATGGTGGATGGCATCATGACTGAGGTCGGATAGGTTCATCTTCTTATGTTTTCTTTGCTGTTTATTTACAATATTTTGTAGTGCCCAGACTTCAAAGTGGACCCGTCTTTGACTCCCATTCGGCCTCGTCTTTAAAGCACTTTTTGTAGTGTCCGATGTTGATCTTCACTCAGGGAGAGGGAGTTAGGAGCGAGGGGCTGTATCAGTGTGTCGCTCTTCTCATTAATCTTCCCTGGAGCAGAGAGACACAGACAGAGCAGACCTCCATACGGATGTGCATCAGAGCAGGAGCAGCCAGCTGTCCAAGGAAAAGGGAATGGGTTTGCAAGTGCCCTGAACATTGTCCGTCAGTGTTGCCGATTACAGATGAAGTCTTTCAAGGACTCAAAATAAAACTCTTCGTCATGAGAGGAAATACAAATGTTATTTTGGGTTGCATTTGTTGTTTGAATCATCAAGATTGCCCCAGTTGTGCAGGGGTTATTCTGCTTATTGCCCGTGGATGCTGCATCAACCACACTTTATACACGTAAGCAAGAATAAATGAAGGTAGTTACAATGAAACTGCATCAACCGTTTTCCGGTACTGTCCGTCTTCTCTTCGAAAAGTTATATAAATTTCCCCTGCCCTGGTAACCATTTTGCAAACATTTGATCTAGAGGTCTGCGTGGTTCCGATTTTTCAGTCCCGTGCCCGCCCGCACCCGCAAAGAATTGTAATTTTCATTCCCGCACCCGCCCGCATCTCCGATGTTTTGCCCCGCAAGATGGGGACGCTTGCACTGCAGGAGTCCTGACCTGCGGGCTCCACAGAGCGAGACAAAAGTGCTCTCTCCTTCCGAAAATCATTCTCCAGCTGAAGGCCAAACTGGTTAGGATGAAGGGACCAAAATAATATAGGTCTACCCTTCATGACAGCGCTCCAGAAACAGAGCAGTGCATCACCAACAATCCAAAGTGCGCATTCACTCCAAAGAGGAGAGAACAGGTGTGGCCTCTTTACCAGCAGGCTGACCCAGAATTGAATTCCACAACAAGTTTAGGCTGCTTACAATGTTTTTATTCATGCCAAATAATAAATAATAATAAACTATTCAGCACATATTATGTATGATAGGGTAATGATTAATGTATGCCTAACACTCCTTATTTGATAAATGTTATATATTTTATTACCATGAAAAGAGAATGAAGAAATTAAATGAAAATGAAAACATTTTTTAGTTTTCGCGGGATAGCAGTTCCGCCCCGCTCCCGCGCCCGGAATGAGCTTTTAAAATGGGCTCTAATTTGACCATTCAAAAGACCCATGCATAACTCGTGTATCCTTCCCCAGTTTACCGGGCCTAAGACCACTCATGGATGTAAACTACCTGCCTTTGACTGACATGCGGATAGC
The DNA here is from genome assembly GCA_021464625.1 of Proterorhinus semilunaris. Lineage (NCBI taxonomy): Eukaryota > Metazoa > Chordata > Actinopteri > Gobiiformes > Gobiidae > Proterorhinus > Proterorhinus semilunaris. The sequence goes on from CM038359.1 coordinate 15,931,320, forward strand.
TCGGACTTTCTGCTTCACAAACCTGGGCCAGGCCATGTACATGTGCTCCCCGACCGAGATCCAGAGAATTACCTACAGTCAGGAAGTCTGCGAAAACCTGCAGGTTAGTTCGACACAAACTTAAACTCATAACATTTCTGTTTACTGATCATGCTCACAGTGTACGGTGACTTTCAGGAGATGCTTGGTGAGCTGTTCACCCCAGTGGAGACACCCGAGGCTCCAAACAGAGGCTTCTTCAAAGGCCTTTTCGGAGGAGGAGCACAGTCGCTGGACAGAGAAGAGCTGTGTACGTTTTTATTTTTTTACTTCTATTATGTTTATTATTATGCACCCCCGTACATAATGTTCCTGCCTTTTGTCTCTGTCCCGTAGTCGGTGAGGTGGCTGCTGGCAAGGCGTCCCGCAGTCTGGCCCAGCACATTCCCGGCCCAGGAGGCATCGAGGGCATGAAGGGCGCTGCCTCTGGGATCGTGGGGGAGCTGGCCCGAGCCCGGATAGCTCTGGATGAGAGGGGACAGAAATTGGGGGAGCTGGAGGACCGGACAGCCGGTATGATGGCCAGCGCAGATAACTTTTCAAAACATGCCCATGAGGTACAATTCGTTGCTGATGTTTGGTAGATTGTGGCCCGTGGATCATCAGTGTGACCGTTCTAACGACTCATCTCTATTTGCAGATGATGCTGAAGTGCAAAGACAAGAAGTGGTACCAGTTCTGATGCGGCTCAGCGGGCTCTCACCTTACATTGGCCCATTTCGTCTCTCCTTCCATTCATCCCTCCAGGCCTTCTCCACTCAGACTTTTTGGGATATTTTTCCCTAGCACAATGACGAACACTGTCTATACCTCAGTCTTCAGGACACTGGAACTGAGGGGCACACAGCGGGAGAAGGACGCGCTCAGAGAGGGACAAACAGTGCCAGTTTATTTTTTATTTTTAATGCGTTCCGTCTCTCGTTTCCCTCATCTCTAAATCCTCTGGTTGCTTCTGGAGATTCTTCATTCTCATTTGCCAAAACTGTACCCTTTACTGTTGTCTCCACTTCACACCAAGCCTTTTGTGGCCAGTATTCAAATGACAAACACAGCTTAAGAGACTATGAATATAAGTGACTTACTGAAAAAATGTAAACAATAAAAAAAAAAAAGCTATTCTGAATACATCAGTAATATATATTAATGAATTGAATAAATGTGCAATGCTGTATCCACTTCCGAGTGACATGTTCAAATAAGGACAGAGCTGAAGGCCAAAGGACACAGTGCAAGACGCCACAGGAAGTGCTGCCGCCATCTCACTGCAGACTCTCCTCTCTATTGATAGGTTTCATATTGTTACCAACAGTGTGTGTGTGTATATGTGTGTGTTTATTTATACGTTCTCCTGCCATTCCTCAATTTGTTGACTGTTTGTTTTTTGCTCTGGTCTGTATTATTGGAAAATCTCTTATTTTTATATTGTGATAGTAGATACAAATTGATTTGTTGAGCGAGAAAAAAGCATTTTGTGGATATTTATAATGGCTGAAGTAAATGTATCCTTTTGAAAAGGGCTGGAAACACGAGGCGGGGAAGAGTATTTAGACATACATGATTCAGTGACGTGGCATTACTTGATAGACATTTTATCTATGAACTTCTCCTAAACGTAAGTTCCCATCACCAACATATGAAGTAACTGTCCCTCCGCTGTCATCTGCTTCCAGTTCATCTTTTTCTAAGTGTTACTTTACAAATGCTGACGATGTTCGACACAGAGTCGGATTTGTTGTAGATTGTGTTCACACAGTAGAAGGCCTAAATACGTATGTGTACTCATATATGCAGGTTAATACTGACACATATGTACTCCTTTAAAACCTCTGTTTAAAACATATTTTTCTGAAAATTGTTTTGTATGGAAACTTTATTAAGTCTGTTATTTATTTTCTAAGGTGCAGAACATGGTGTCAGAAGTGTTCGGCTTATACTGTATTTCCATTTGCTGAAACCCTCCAATGTGTCCTTCTCTCTGTCTACCAGGCTTTTAACCTTTATTTGTATATAAGTAAATAGTTTGACAATCTAAGACTAACTGGAAAGTACATATAGTGGTTGCTGATGCAACGCCAGAGGAGAGAGGCCATATTTTTTCTGACGCCAAAGAGTTGCTTTATCTTTTCATTGCATTATCATTTTTGTTGTGCATCTGTAAGTGTTGAGCATATGTCTGTCTGTGGCACAGCCTCCATCTATAGAGCCAAGATCCAGGCTTAAATCAGGTCAGCATTTAGAAATATTCACTCTAAAAACAATTCATCTATCATTTTGTTGCAACATAATTATGTTTCAGTAACGTATTACTCCACTTAAGTTCCTATTTATGTTTTTATGTCTGAAAGTAGTTATTTTGGTTAACAAAACATTGTTATCACCTTGAATGCTCCCATTACCACTAATGCTTACACCACAGCAGCATTAGAAGATGACCTTCGTACTATATTATTTCTACATCGTTTATTTAATCGTTTCAGGTTGTAATATGTTGCATCGTCTGTTCATTATTTATCTTTGTGTGTATGTGGACTGCCTCTTTCTGTCGATGTAAAATCACGCTGTCAGGGAAAGTAGCGACATTTGGCTAAAAGCTCGTCCCTGAAAACTCCTCCCTAAATGTTTTGCTCATTTGTTGTCCACACACACACCTTACTCTGTATGCAGTATTCGCACCTGATTGAACCACTAGAGGGAGTCTGTCTATCTATCTACCATGGTCCATCTTCTGTCCTGGAGTCAACAGTTACCAGTGGGTCGCAGTATTTTTCTCATTGTAGCCAATTTTCTTGTACAGTTTTATGCAACTTTCACATGGATGTTTATGACTTTATCTGCTGCCACAAAGATTTAGACACTCTGTAGATAATTACTGTGCAATGGAAAATAAAAGTTGAACATGTAATTAAGTCTGTTTGCATTAAGTGTGGCCAAGTTAACCAACACTATAGTTACCAAATAAAAAATACGTGCAAGAAACAGCAAGTCATTTGCACATTTTGGTATGTTAACATAATTGTGGTTACACTTGGGGTGCGTTGATCAAGGCTGTAGTTTGTTCCGTGTACACTAGGTGGCAGCAGACACGCGTGCCATCGCAAAACCTCTAAATCAGTACCTTCTCTTAAAACATTACGTTTTGATCTTTCAGTAAGCCATATGAATGAGTCATGGTCTGAGTTCATTCTCTTTTGTATTTGTGAGATCATTACTCTTACAACGGCTTTGAGAACTGTGCTCGAATACATAGTAAATAGCAAATTCATATAATGACATTTCTATTCAATTTATTTCCAGAGTTTAAATGCCGTGCATTTCGCTTTGATCCTGGGTCGTGTGCGCGGGCAGAGCTGGTGCACAATTTGTTTACACCTGCGCAATGACGCTTCTCCTTTAAGAGCGCAATCAAACCATTGGTGGCGGTCCAATTCAGATGATCTTTACAAGTTTAGACTAAAAGTTTACTAAGACGGTACCAAAGCAGAGGACAACGCACTAAGAACTTCCCTTCATGTGTGGAGCTCCGTGAGACATGAAGACGGGATGGTGAGTGAGCCGCCTAAGGCAAAAGTCATGTTCTGTATAAAGGCTTCTTTCACGATCGATCTGAATGCTGCTTGAAATGCCGAATCGGTCAAAAAATGGTGACGTCTCATTCGGCCCACAGGAGCGCGCCATTGTGGCGGTTGAGTGATTATTTAGCTATATACCGCTAAACAGAAGAGGTTGCAGTACGAAAATAATGCAGTTGTTGCGTGAAAAAGTTGCTGTAGCAATTCGGACAAATTCGGAGGGCAGGTTGGGCAAATTAGCAAAGGACGCCACTCAGCCGTGGGGTTATTATAATAGATCCATGCGTGGGGCTGAATGATTTCTTTCTCCCCGTGAAGCAAACCAATCAACACGAGGATTGACGGGTGTCATGACACGCAGCCGAAATGGCGCCCTCCAGCGGACTCGTTGGCCACGTGTTTTCTATTGACCGTCTTAATTTAGATTTTTTTTTTTTTTTTTACTTAATTATTATTCCTTTAATTTTTTTGCCAAAACATCGAAATAAAATTATGTCCATGTCCCTAAGTTGAAATGTGCAGAAACCGACCTTTTCACATTGTAAACAGACTCATTAATATGCATATTTTATTGTACCAAACTCAAAAATGTCACGGCCACGTGTTTATGATTAACCCCAGTCTAAAATAAGTTGATGTGTAGAGTTTGTGTTGGCTATAAGATGTCTTTCACAATTTGAAAACATCATACAGTATTATTTACAAATGGAGAACATTTTAGGGTTGGCCTAAAAAACAACTCGACTTGACCCAAATAGACTGTTAACAGCTACCTACTGTAGGCCTAGTGGTAACTGTGTACTCTTACCATTAGGCCTATATAGTAGTCCCAGAGACAGAGGTCTGGCTGTCCAAACCAGGTCCAAATCATACACATCATCAAAGTGTGCATGATGCATAGAGGTTTTTTTTTTATATGCCCAGAGGTCTTTAATTAGAGGGAATATTTACTTGACCTTTGGTACAGAGTGGCATCCTTTAATCAGATCACTGTAACAAATCAACTGCACCTGAAAATGGGAAATAATGTCAGAAAAAGTTTAAGTGACGGTTCTGGGCTGATGGTGTTTTTTGCAGGTGTTCTCCGCCCAATTTGCTCGTGTGCCTTATTGAAGTCAAACGATGATATTCTCATGCCAAGCAATTTTCTTTCGTTGTTGCTGCCACTCATCTTCATTTTGTTGGAGGAGATGTAGCTGCTCTGTTTACACCACTCTCTCTCTCTCTCTCTCTCTCTCTCTCTCTCTCTCTCTCTCTCTCTCCCCCCCCCCCCCCTCTGAGAAGCAGGTGGGGGAGGGGCGCTCATGGGGCTCTTTCAGGGAGAATGCGACGGACATGTGACCAGTCACTAGAATCAGGGACACAAGTCGGTTCTAGGGATTTTTGAGATTTTCACAGATTGTTAAAGTGTAGTCAAGATTTCCAATGATGTGTAACACATGGCAATCTGATCATATTTGGAGGCGAGTGAACAATTCCCAAAAGGCCAAAGGGGATTAAAGTTTTGGGCCATTCTCATCTCTCTGCTGTTGGGAGTGACAATAGGGCTCATTTACATCTCATTTGGATAAGCCATTACATTGACATTTTAGTCAATTTCACATTATGTATTTATACATAAATAAGGCATATGTGTAAAGTAATTAAATATATATATATATATATATATATATATATATATATATATATATATATATCTTATGTGCAAACTGAAATAATACAAAATAGGTCACATATACATTTTAAAAAACTGAAACTGTTTCTGAAGTTCCCATACAAAGATTTGTCTGCAGTGCCCCCTTAATAAAACAATGTCAAAATGAAATGCATTTGGCCTCAATAACCTGTTCATGACACACGACTTTAAATTCATCTATTGCTGATTGTTATGAGAAAATGGTATGACCAAAGTTGTTTCAACACTTCTGCTCAGAAACCCAGTAAAAACTGTGATGAAATGGGTCATAGAGCCATGTTTATTTACTTCCACACAATCAGCTGTTGATCAGCTGAAGCGCGGCTCGGTGTGCGCGGAGGAGGGGCCGCTGAAGGCGGAGGCTCGCGGTGATTCACGTGGTCAAACCGAAACGGATTGTGGGAAATATAGCTGGCGGAGTACGCACAAGCCTCCTGTGATGCATGCCCGGTAAAACGGGCGGAGCAAGTTCTCATCCGAGGATTTACAGCGAACTTGCTGAGAAGCGGACTTCGAATTGGAACAGGACTTGGTCTGTTTTCACGAGTCCACGAGCACACAGGTCCACACAAGTACAGATTGAGAAACTGCCCTTGTCAATGCTGCTGCAGTGACTTTATTCTCTTGGTCGTTTCTGTCAAATCTGTTGGCCCTCTGGGGGCCCTTGCTGGCTTGGGGGCCCCAGGCAGCTGCCTGCCTTGCCTTATGGAAAACTACGCCTCTGTTTAGAATTGCCTATTTCAATTCTACTCTACCACAGTCCACAATAAACAGGAGTGCTGCTGACTGTGATGAGTCCTCTCCTTTTGTAGCCACAATCCTATAGACACACAACAGGGTTGCGTGTCTTGTCAAATAGCTGTGATGTGCTGCTTTTTTAAAAGATTTAAGGTTAATTCGACCTCGACAGAGGAGTGAAACAACTGGAGTGGAGACTAGGCTCAAATCTCTGTTGTTTTGTCCAATATGACTGTTGCTATGTAGAAAAGGTCACAGGGGAGAGGTGCATAGTACATTACTGACAGTGTTGCTTACACAGATGCATTCACACACTGGGGACTGTTGCTGTGGTGACAGACAATATGGATGACCTGGTCCTTATCCATGTTGGTTTATCAGTTCGTCATATAAAGAGAGCAAGACCTATGTGTTCAATGTTTCAAAAAAATATAATAATAGCATCAGTATTTACATTTTCGTGACTGGTAACATTTGACGTGTATACCTTAGGTACGCTATTTATCGAATATAGAAAAGGAACATTTTAGAATAGGTAAAAATAATTATCATTCACTGGCTGCATGTAGAAAAGAGGGCATTTTTAAAGTGAAGAGCAAACAGTGCATATGTTTTTGTCTAAGTAGTCCCAATAGTTCACTCCTAACTGTCACATAACGGATTGATAAATTAAAGGGATAATTTGCCCCAATCTGTTAAGTCGCTTAACATCTGTGCCCCTGAACGGTTTGCAAAACAAATGAAAGGCTGGTTCTGTGTGTGTCTCACAAACCAACTGTTTTGTGATGGTCCTCGATAGGCTCACATTCAATATTCCACTGCCTTTCTATCCAGTGCATGAGATTAAGAAAAAAAAAAGACTAGAAGAATTTAGAGTTTATGGTAAATTTAGGCCCCTATGAGAGACCAACAGGCCCGTTTGGAACTATGAGGCCGTCCTTCCGTGGACCCACCACCTGCAGGAGGAGCCATAGGGGACTGGTGCACTGTGACTTGGGCAGCTCCGGCGGCTGCCCCCACGACCCGGCAACGGACAAGTGGGAGAAAATGGATGGATGGATGGTAAATATAGGTATTGGGGTATTTTTGGTCATGGTTATCATACCGTGCAGATCTTCCGTTTCACAAGTTACAGGTTTCATACCCTGTTTAAAAAAATCAAAGCAGTGTAATGAAAAATGAACACTGTATTATTAGTCATATTATTTAGCTATTTGGTAAAGTGTGGCTTGTCTCCTCTCCTCATGATCTGTATGCAAGTCCGGCCACGTTTAGCATAAAATGAATGAAACTTTAATGACTGGGTTGAAAGCTGCCCACACCGCTGAGGATTGCACCAGATAGATTGACTGACTGTGAGAGTTAGCTCCATCATAAGCTCATCTAAAGTTTTGAATCATATGCAATTAATTTTATACCTCTCACACTATTTAATTACTACCGTGGCTGTGTTATGATTCAATATGGATCACTTTTTAGTGGATCACAGCCTGTATGAAGCACATAGTTTGAAATCCTTCATGTCAAAGCAGAAAGTCTCTCTATCGCTGCCTCAATAGCCCAGCTGCTACCACTTCTCTGTGTCCTGGTTACCATAAGGAAACCAAACAGTGTGTGTGCCATAATGTATATTTGATCACACTGGAGGATCTCATTTTGGAATGACAATGCATTAATTATTAACAGTCTCAGTATGGTGTCTGTTTTTGTCTCCTTTGTACCTGTGTAGCAACCAGGGACTTCCTCGCCGCAGTTTGCACATGACGGCACACTCGGTTTTGTTTCTATAGGGTGATGATGTCACCCACACTGTCGTACGCTTGGATGGGTTTCTGCGTCTAAAATGGATGTGTACCTGCAAAGAATGGAGGTGTAAAAGTATCATTCAGTATCATCAGTTTTCATGGTAATGGTAACTTGGCATAGTGTTCATGATTTCTATATTGTAGAAAAGGGTGAAACACTTTAAAGGGGCATTATGCAACTTTTTATGTGGAAAAGAAGTTGATATGTGTGTGTATTTTGACCTTGAAGCGACCTAGTGGCTGTATGAGTGGTCAGCATTACGCCTTTACTTTCGATCACAGTGGACGCTCCAGGATCTATTGTTTGGAAGGTTTTCACTGCTGACGGACCATCTCACCAGAAAACCAACAAAACAATTGATCCTGGAGCGTTGTAGAGACCATCGTGATCAAAAGTAAAGGCGTAATGCTGACCACTCATACAGCCACTGGGTTACTACAAGGCCAAATACACACAAATATTTTTTTTTTTTTTCCACATATAAAGTTGCATAATGCAGTTCAATGATTTGCCACATAAATGAGTTGCATGATGGCTAAACAGACAAATGTTACTTTATGAAAGTATTCCTTGCTTCTTAACCAAGAGAATACTAGCGGCCCATATTGAAATCATTGCTTGTATAGCTTTCCCTCCTGGAACCGCCGCCTTAACGTGGTGGTGGGGTTTGAGCGCTCGAATGATCCTGGGAGCTCTGTTTGTCGGGGTCGTCGTGCCCCTGGTAGGGTCTCCCATGGCAAACAGGTCGGACTCACACCAAGCGGAAATAAACGCTTTCCGTCAGCTTGCTCTACTTCCTTGGCCAGCCCCCCTTGTGCAGGAGCACGTGGAGGTGGGGTTGGAGAGTGCATGAGCCAATTACGCACAGGCTTTCAGATCATGTTCTGTGGTTGGTGGTCGCCGCTGGAAATGGCTCTGTATTTGCTACGCTTCATACGCGCGGACGGCTTTGCTTACATTTGGAAGCGCTTCAAAGCACATCTACATAGGGTTAACATGGAAGTTGGTGGTGTGGTTGCGTTTGGTCTGCACGCACCTTAAGATTTGTTAGGTGATGGATGGATTTGCAAATTTACCACGACATGTCTGAGAAAATCATCATTGAATAGCAGACTTTTATTTATTCCACCCATAGCGCAGGAGCGTCATTCACAGGATATAAACTCGTGTAAAGATCATTTTTATTTTCAGAGCTTAAATATCAAACACTCCAAACCAATATTTGCCCAATATCCCAGAGACGTCCAAATCCACAAGTGCCGCAGTGGAGGGCTCCTGTGGGAGTAGTTGTCATGATCCCTATCTTCTCCACCTTGATCCCTTGTTTGAGGAGCGGACAGGTTATCATCTCTCTGCCAATTTTCTCAACAGCCTCCCCTATCCACATGAGAAATACCCCTCCAAAAGGGGCACCAGATCAGTGGCAATGACTTAGCCAGACTGTGCTGTAAATGTTGACTGTGGTTTATTTTTCAAGAAATGTACATGAAGTAAATCAGCAAACCGTTCATTGTCTTAATTTTCCTGCCCAAGGACATGCTCTCCAAATTTGGACTGGGCGAGCGGTGGTTTGTGAGGTCAGTGGGACTTGTAATTAGTGCAGCGTTTGCTTTTCCCGCGGAGGACGAGTGTAAGCAGTAACTCAAGAGCGCAACGCAGAGTCCTGGGCTGTTATGTGGAGACACGCTTGGCTTCCTCTAGGTGTGGTCTGCTGCCACTGACAAGATGAGTTATATTTACTTTGTACACAGCAATTTATGGGACAGGGATTTAAAGGTGGTGATTTACATGTATCTCCTTCCTAGGAGGAAAATGCTGACTGGACTTTCAGATATTGTATTTGAATTTTGAAGGAACTTTTCAAGGTCCAAGGGTGTTGGCAGGTCCACTATAGTGTTAAAGGGTAGGACCACTGAAGTAAAACCAACGTATGGTAGTAAAACAATAACAATTCTCTTGGGAAAAAAAATAAGGCAACTGCTCCAATATTGCACTTAACCTAGCTCATAACAACTCAAAACAACAAATCATTTAACCATTGTTACTATAATATTGCTTTGGAGCAGCTGTTACCCTGGATTTTAAAACCAAATCGCCCGGCCTGCGCTACATGACGCTCTTAATATGTCATTGGACAGCCTTTAGGATTAGCATTCTCTGTGTCAAAAGATCCAGTGCTGCATTCTTTTTTACAAAACAAAAAACTTGTATTGATGATGGGAGAGTGTGACCACTGCGTAAAGCCTTCTCCAGCACATCCCAAAGATTCTCAATGGGGTTAACATCTGGACTCTGTGGTGGCCTTATACTCCCAGACCACTCTTTAAAATGTGTGAGCTCCATGCTTCTGTCCACAAGCACCGACGCACCATTTGTTTGCACACGAGATACCAGCCTCGTCTGGACCAACACTGTTGGCGGAAGATCGGGCTCCACCTGTGTTAATTTAGCAAGATAATAATGGCGTCTTGACGAGTAAACAGGCAGGAACTCGTTTTGAGGGGTTTGGCTGATTTTTTTCTTTTACTGCAGGGAGTCCATAATGGTCCTGAAGAAAGCAGCTTTTTAAAAGTAAACAAACGGCTCACTTTTAAGCTAACGACATTTTAGACCTACACATTTCTTCTTCTGAAACACTGAAGAGGCACCAGGAGCCCTCCACACACCTGCAGCACCGTGGAGGCGTCACTACAGGAATTAAAAAAGGGACAAATGAGAAGATGGTGAAAGACTTGTGGTGCGGAGGGAGCTGCACAGCAGGAAGAGGAAGGAGGAGGTGGAGGAGTTTGACCAGCGCGAGACACCACACTCTGAAACAGGGACAAACCCAGGAGAGAGTGCACCGTTTCAGAGAATCGCTGAAGGCAGCCAGCCAGGTTACCTCTTCGTACTGTGGTTTCCGCTGTCTCCAAAAAACATGCTGGACAGGGTGGCCCACAATGTCGGCCCACTCAGTCGCTGCGGCTCAGGACTAACCCAACACCTGAACGCAATTTTGTTGTACAGTTGTACAATGACAAATAAAGCACTTACTTAAAACATTGGTTTGGTTTTGTTAAGCTTTACTCTCAACTAAATAACAAGAGGGAAAGTATGTAGTCACTTTCCACTATAATAACCAAGAGCCACTGCATAAAGACAGTACACTATAATGTGAGAATGTCTGGTGCATTCATTACGGTGGCAGTGTGAAGCCTGAAAGCTTTTTGAGATGCTCTTTATGGAGGAGTGACCTTCTGTTTGTATTGCACAGAGCAGGGGGAGTTAACTGCAGCCATTTACTGACGGTCCGGACACAGCCGAGTGAGTAATGCACAAAGGTGAACCATGTGGGAGGAAGTAACAGTGGACAGTGTTTTAAAACGCAAACCGTGATGAAACGACTGTGTAACATGTGGGAGAACAAAATGTTTATGAGATGGCGCATCCCAAAGTTTCCTTATTTCTCATTTGGCTACTCCCTTTTGTGTGAGGGCTCGCAGCAGCACACAGTGGCATGGTGATGTTGTCTAATTTTGTCAGATGCCATTCCTTTCCCAAGAAGTCACAAATTGGTGAATGGGAGTTTCAACTGTGAAAACTGGGCTTGAAGCAAGGACCATGCCATTCCCAGAGAAATCACGTACAAGTGTTCATCTGTGATCATGAATTATATATTACAAGTAAAAAGCACTTGAACAGAGCACTGGTACACATTAATTAAAAAATAATACACATCTCCAATAACCAATTAGAGCTGTGAATAGTGAATCAACATATGTTTCTTTTTTTCATGTTGGTAAACTGATTAAGGGCTTTTAACATAACTGACACAATATATGAGCTTAATTACATTGTGCACTGAGATAATAACGTTACATTTCTCTAAGTAAGCATGTAATATCGAGTGCAGTATTTTGCAGCTGTTATTCGAAACAGACGGGTGACCCTGATCCGCAGCCCTAAACATGTTTGCACACAGTGGGACACAGTGGGACACAGTGGGACACAGAGCTCGCTCCATCTGACTGCAGGGTCCAATTAACATGTCTGCCCACTGAACTGCCCTCTGCCGCCCAACAGCAGTTACAATCTGTGTGGCGAAACAAACTCAGCAGCCCGGTCAAGTGTGCGGGGAAACATTTGCAATTAAATAGCTGAAAATTGACTGAACATCTCGTAAGGGCTTTTTTTTTGCGCTCCTTTTGACTCTTCCTATTCGTTGACTTGCTCTATTCACCTCATGAAGATGCTGCATTCTTCAGACAGATATTGTATGCTAGGTCTCAGATCCATCCTTGTCTTTTGTCTTTTAGCGAAGGATGGTGCCCTCGTCGGAATTTGCACACATCCCGACGCTTCATTTGGGAATTTTCAAATCCAGTGCCTGAGGTTGTCATGGTAACTGTGTGATTGGGGAAAAGCGGACTTGAATGGTGACTGTCAGTGTTGGGAGAAAAAAAGGGGGAAAAAAAGAACAACTCCTCCACTCTGATACATTTTTTTTTTCTTTACCCACGAGACTTTGCGTTAAATGTGGGTCAATCATAAGCTCCTATTAAGTCTTCATCCTGCTGAGGCACATTCATTTGCATTCGCCTTGTACTTGTCAGTATTCCATTATTAAGAGCGGTGCTTGGAGCTGGTTTCTGTGATGACTGTAGCAGGGGAGCGATGGGGTGGTAAATAAACTGATGTTCACTACCACTAATGTAGGGAGATGTATGTTCTTAACATAGACGGCAAACAAATGGGTAAATACAGTAATGAATAAACAATGCAACTCCACCGAAATCATATATTTGCGTGTGCCATCGACGCATAAGTAGCTCATTGCCATTTTTGTTACGTAAAAGTGGCTTACCGAGTAAAAAAAGGTTGGGGACCCATTCTGTAGACAATGCATCTACATAATCAACAAAGAAACACACTGTAACTTGTCAGTAACGCTGAAAGAACCAAGAACATATATTAAAAAATCCCACAGTGTTTCTCTGTGGTGAAGTGGGAGATTGCGAGAGGTTGAGGAGGCTGCTTGTTCTGCTGCTACACCCGTTTGGCTTCATTGAGAGAGTGAGCATGCTCTTGGCTGACTGCGTAAATCTGATAGGAATAGTTTCAACTTTAGTCTCTGAAGTGTCTCTATTTGTTTGCTGGTTAAGTAACACTGATATGCCACGGTTCAGCGCAAAAATGATGCCATTGTTCGGTTGTCATGGCGATCCACTGGCCGTCACTGCGGGCCACTTTTCTTCTTGTCATCCAAAAGCTATTTCTGTCCCATCAGCGACACTAACCGCGCTCTGAGCACCCCTCCATTTTACACAGGACAAAGCGGCCCGCACTACAAAGGACCCAGCTGGGGAGGGGGGCAGGTAATGTAATCGCTTTGCCAGGGCACACATCCAGAGAGTTAGATACACAAATCCCCCAAAAGCTGCGCCGCGTTCTGTAATAAATAGCTATCTGTTACTCTAAACTGGCTCCCTAGAGAGACTGCTGTTATGAATGAGAGGGTTTTGAGTGTGAGACGGTGTCTCAGCATGAGCTTTGACGACTTCCTCCCTCGTGGATGTCTAATGCTGCTGCCTCTGGAGGAGGAGAGGCTGTCTGCTTAGCTCAGCACAAATGCAGACAGAAAGCACCACTGCTATTTATGGAGGAAAGACGGATTGGGTTTCAGGGTTCAAAAAGGGCTAAATCTACAGCTGAACTCTCCATTGTTTAGACATAAAGTCACCACACTGACCTTGTGTGTTTAAAATATGGCATGTAGAATGTACATAATAGCATTAAATACGTATTAAGGGAATAGAAGTGAAATTCCTGCAAAGGCAATAGTCACGTCAAGGTGCATTTCAAAGATGTACGACTTTGAGAATTCCTTTAAGCTTTTTCTCATTGAATCATTTGAATGCGTTATTATGAGATTCAAGATGGTAAAAGGTGGTTACTCATTAATACTGATGGAAGAATTTCCAGTGACTCACAAACTTTTTCTCCTTAAAAAGGGACTATACGGAGTGCACTAGCTTAATATAGAAGCTGCAGTTACACATACGACCTGAGGTGGCAGTAGTGAGTATAAAATGACCAACCTGCATCTTGTCCCTTTAAGTGAATTGTCTTCAATCACCCTGAAAGTATTAGATATGTGAACAAGCATGTATAACACAAACAGACAGCCGTTTTTTTTAGCCTAAACCTTTCCCTTCTTCTGCTGCCTGATTGTTTTATTTTACGGATCTTTCTATATTTTTGATTGAAGAGTCAACTCATTGTGTGACACACACTTGCTGTTAATATCTAAACACATGAACAGCCTTATGTGGCTTGCAATAACAGAAGTGCCGGCAGCATGTTGTTCCTTGATAACAGTGTATGGTGTGATGGAGATTTTTTTTTGTTATGGCAGATTTGAAACACAAATGTTCCAACAGCTGTTCCTGCTGACAATACATACAGAATGATCCTATTATGCACAAATCTGATTCGCTGTGACATTATGTTTGTTTAGATGCATGGCAAAGATGTCCATAACATACATATAGACATCTTCGCTTTAATATTTCTTGTAGTAAAACTTGGATACATGTCTCCAAAATATTTCAGGACCAAGCTATCGTGAATGCTGCCAGCAGAGGGCAGACTAGGATCTGCTGCACAAAAGTGAAAAAATAAACTGTTGAAACATAAGCTAAAACTAACAAGCAAACACTCCAGCCGTGATTTTGATAACGAAACAACATTGTAACACATGGTTAAGCTAGGCCCATTTTAAGTCCAATGCCTGGAGCAATGTACATAAAGCAGCATTGTGGATAGAACAGCAAAAGATGCACAGATTTGTATTTGAGACGGAAAGTGTCAGGAAAGAGCTCATTATCCGGAATGATTAGATGATGTTAGATGGTTAAAAGGCAAAGTCAGAGACGCCAGACTAAGACGTATAATACAAAGTTTGATCTACATGGTCATTGATGCTCATGTCGTAATTATCACTTGTAAACTCAAAGATGATCGAAGAGTGGTCCGGCTTCAGATATGAGTTTATTTGGTAGGGACAGTGCCTGTTAATGAAAAAGCCACACCAGATTGTATCCATGGACTAATTTCCATCCGTCGTCCCCCATGCGCACGCTCAAACACTGTCAAGCTTTTTAAGAGTTCAGTGTTGGTCCAGCTTGATGGACCTGGAGAGGACGCGGGGCCAACTCAGCTTTTTCGATGAATTTACTTTATAGTCAGCAGGTTGAAAACCTTAAAGGAAAAGGTAGAGAATAGAAAAAGAAATAAGATACTATGAGAGGACGTAAACTCTAGTAAAACATCTAATGGTCTCTAAAGTTCCACCCTTTGTGATAGTTTGTGCTTACGTTTTAAAGTAACTGTTTTTAAGGTTTTTCCCATCACAGTTTTAAAGTTTTAATCCACCATATTTTAAATCACAATTTACGAAGGGTTTTAACGTATGATATCCACGTTCTCAACATACAACATGTTAGTGGTTTAAAACATTTTTGGTTGTACCTTTTCACTATTTATTTATTCTTATACTGAATCAAAATATACAATTGATTTAGAACATAATCATAATGTTTTAGCTTTTACATGAATATCTAGATTTGTTCTGCCACTTTTGACCAGGTGACCTGTGCTTAAACTTAAAAAAAGCCTACATTTCAGCCTATACAGCCATTTTTAGTGTTAGGCCCAATTACTGTTTGGCTGTGAAAGGAAAACTAGGTTAGAACTCATAAACATAGCAGCCTCTAACAATTGTAAGGGATCATGTTCCTAATGTGAATCTGAACCTAAACATTCATTAAGTATGTAGAAGAACAATGTCTCTGTGCTCTGCCATCTGATTGCATTGACTGGGTGTGTGCAGTGACACCTGTATGGGGTCTAGCCATTAGTGCTGTGTGAGCGTTTCTGTCTCCATCTAGTGTGATTGGAAGGGAATGCATCTAATATACACTAGGTAAAGAGGGAAGGACAGGTGAGAAAGAAAGAGGAAATAAGAATTATTCATCCTGGCCTATTGTACATGTTTTTGGTGGTGGGGGAATCCGGCGTACCCAGAGGAAACAGGCAAACTCCACACAGAAAGGCCCCGTCCAGGTGGGAATTGAACCCAGGACCTTCTTGCTGTGAAGCATGAGCGCTAACCGCTGTGACACCGTGCCGCAGCTTTAACCTGTTATTGGTCACAGCCTTCAGTACAATATGGTGCATGTTTTGAATTACATTTGGTGTTTAGGAATGTTTGTTAGGGGTATGGGTTAGAACACCAGTTAATGCTCTTTCACAAGGTTGTTGTCCTTTGTCAGAAGAAATGTGTCTATTCATATATGACATGACACATTCGATCAGAGACTTTTGATGAGTACGAACTGACATCAGGAGGGGGGGGGGGGGGGGATTTTCAAGGTTGATTATGCCTCTTAGCACCGATGTTAAGATTGATTTTTATGTCAGTCGGAGGCAACAGTATTTGACATTTCCCTTTCAATGTCAACACATTCAAATTCAAGAGCAACAATGTTTAATTCATTACTCTACAGTCTAGTTCGTGCTGTGGCAGATCTGAAATCAAGCAAGGTAACTTTAAAACAAATTAGTCTGGGGCCACAAGTCTATAAAAATGACATAAAAAGCATTAACATATTTTCTCTCCAAAATCGGATCACGCTAATGCTTACTTTTTTATTGTGTGGAAGATTTGGAATCAAACTCTCATGGTTAGCTCTAGAAAGTGCGCCATCTGAAATATTAGGTGCGGTTTGTCAAGCTTCCCGTTGGATAATTTCTTGTCATCAAACACTTCACCCAAAAAGCTTCTCTCCTTCGTGCCTTTATTCTTCATCTGTCACGCCGCTTGCTTCATTAGCCTGCTATGCTAGCTGATCCGCTCCCAGCCTGCCATTGTAGCTATGAATGGTTATCCATCATCCTGGGCTAGAAGAAGACACCCTACTTGTGTCACCCTTACGCCCGGATCGCTATGCCTGCCTGTTTTAGTGTCTTATCAGCACTTCCCTGGTGTCTACAACCGATGGAGAGAATCAATTACCGAAGACACGCATGAGTTCTCACCCACTGAGAGAGAGCCGTGTATTAACAAGCATTTAGAGACACTGGGACGTCCACCAATCAGGATATAGCTGTGCTGGCTCTTCCCATGACCAGTTCATGGTCTTTGCAGCCCTCAGGAGGGAACGTCAGCAAGGTTTCAATATTGCTGGATAATAGAACTTTAAAAAAATAAAATTTTAACCGTGTTATGACGTAATCCCTTCATATATATCCAATTTGCAACATTAACCGTTTCAAATGATAAATCAAGTGCATCATGCTATAAAATGGCATGTGCTATTTTTTGGGTATACTTGCTATTAAGCACCTGGCTTATTAAATCAGGTCCAATGTGCTAGCATGCCGTTAACCGAAAGTGTTCGCCTGTTTTTTTTTTTCAGTTTTGTAATGTGTCATTCCCACTACAGCCTGCAGAGGGCGCTCCAAGCCAATTCATAATCATGATTAGCCCAGCCTCGCAAACCTTACTGTCAACTCATTTCTAGCTCTCATAAACCCTTCTGCACATCACAATACTTCCCTTGCAAAAGCCAAGTTTTCCAACCTTCAGACCGCAAAGTTGGGTCACAGCAACCCAACAGATCCCAGCGCATACATTTTCCCAGTTTTCCAAATGATTAGAATAGTCTGTAAGTCGCACAAATATAAATTTCCATCCTCAGTCTCGTTGTCCTCCCTGACGCAGCCCGTCGCTCACTGTGGATCCCAATGAGCAGTTTTCAGATAAAGGATGGCAGACGCACAGGCAGACTGACTGCATGCTAATCTGTCTCTCAAGAAAGTTGTGACAGAATTATCTCTGGTTTCCATGTGACGGTTTAAGCAAATGTTTATTTGACAAGAATGGAACGTACTAGACAATACAGAGCTGGTCAGTGTGTTCGGGAGTCTTTCGTTGGAGCCCTGTCAACTCTGGTGTTGTTGAAGAAAAAGATGGAGGACTGTCATTCTGATTGTTGGTGGACTGGGCAGGGCAAAGGAGGGCGTGGCTGTGTTTATTATTTATATACAATCGCATGTGTTGTTTTTTTTCCGGGCCTGCCTGACATTTCACCGTCCTCTCTTGTGTCCCAGGCGCATTTGATTCTGCTTTAGTTTCCACCGCGCTCATGCTAATAAGAGCAATTAGTTAACAGCGCACGTCTTAATTTATGCGACTGGGGCCCGTTTTGAAATGCAGTACAATGACAGTGATCGTCAATTAGGGCCTCGATACCAGGGACTGCGCAATGCCACAGATGGATAGCACATCTTCTCCGCCACCGCCACCCCTTCCGCTAATTCATCGCTCGATTTGCATGATCCATTTAGGAAGCAGTTATTAGGGTGGGAAATGGCTGTTGTCACTGATGAGGAGGCAGTGGGGATACACAGACTATTTATACCTGCTTGAATTTGCGCAGATGGATTCTCAGTGTGATCTGCCAATGATTTCAATAATTAAGCGAAATAGGCGGATAGGCTGTTCGCGTCTTGCCTGTTTTGTAATAACCGCTTGTGGCTTTCTCGAGTGTAATCCCTAAGTCTGCGCCTCCGAGTAATTGTTAATTATAAGTCTGCTCATTATGTTGCGGTACTATCTTGTTGCTAATGAGGTGCGTGTAAAATGTAACGGAAAGTAGGGCACACTGTTCAATAGCGGGAAAACAGAAGATTACCAAGAGGTCATCGCCAGGTTAACCAAGCCTAAGAGCAGTGTTGACAAAAGGTAGTTTTCAATGTTCTTACAGTGTCTGATTATTGTAAATACGACTATTTCAATGTGCAGACCCCTTGTGGCCTTTGTCCGTCCAATTCAGCTGAAATCAGGTCATTTCTAAATCATGCCAACAGACAAATTGTTCTAAAAATATGTATCTACTTATCGAATACTTAATAAACGATTGGACCAGGAAGTAATCTATTTACTTCTCTGCATTAAACTCAAACCTAATATTATAGCTTCAGTCAGAACACCGTTTATTACCCATTGTAATATAGCAAATGTCTATTCCAATGTCATTTTATATTGCAAATGGTAAATAAATTAAACTGAATTCCACAGAGCTACATGCAATAACATAAACCACTCTTGTATAGATGGATGGATGGATGGCAAGGCAAGTTTATTTGTATGGCACATTTCATGTACATGACCACTCAATGTGCTTCACAGCAACACCAGACACCCAAACACTATAAAAAATGCAATAAAAAGCATTAAAAACACAATAAAATTACATAAAAAATATATTAAATATATTAAAATGCGTTAGAATACAATCAATTGCCATAGGCAGCAGTAAAAAGGTGTCTTTTCAGCCTGGACTTAAACATAGTCATGGTTGAGGCCTGTCTCACATCCTCACTGAGGCTGTGTGTTCAGTGTGTTCCACACTGAAACCTAAACGCAGCCTCACCGTGTTTAGTGGTGACTCTGGGAACCAACAGAAGACCCCTTCCCGAAGATCTCAGGGCCCGAGGTGGTTCATACAGCTGTAACATGTCAGAGATGTACTTTTTTGGTGACCGACCATGAAGGGACTTATACACAAGCAGAGCTGTTTTAAATTCTATTCTCTGAGGGACAGGCGGCCAGTGTAGAGACCGGATATGGCGGATTTTCCTGGTTCTGGTCGGGACTTGAGCTGAGGATAGATGGATGGATAGATAGATAGATAGATAGATAGATGGTCTCATAATCTCAATTTTCCCTTTATGTTCTTAATTAATTATTCATTTGAACATTTCCTTCACGGTGCATGTGGAGCAGTAGCTGAATGATTTAGCATTCGCCAAACGTTGCCATGTCAAGTGTGTCATGCTCTAGTGCCTGTCCCACAATCGCACACCTCTCTTCCATCACAGCTCATGTGTGAAAAGCAGCGCTGAGTTTCGCACATCAGAGGCTATATTTGACCATGAGAACACACTGTGTACAGTTACATAAGCAGTGATAAAACATCCTCTTCAGCTGCTCTTTTTACAAGTCATTATTTTTACAAAGTCGCGGAGAATTCCTTGAAATGATCAAGGTAATACTGTGGAGCAGTAACAGAATCTTATGGGTCTTCATAAAGGCGTGCACTTGAATCCCATCAAGAAAGATTGAGACAGCTGATTGCGATCAAACCCAGAAACAAATCCCTCTGCCAACCTGTAACACCTCCTTTTTGATTTTATAGGACTTTTGACACCATACTCTTGATTTTTAACAAGGGGGTATTTAGCTTTTTGTAGGTAAATGGTCTCTCAAACACATCTTTATCACTGTCTTACACTTTGTTGTTTAGAAAAAGAAATATTGGTTAGGTTTGTTATTGGATCCAAAATATGATATGGCTAAAATCTACATTTTGCATTATATAGGATCTATATCTATCTGGATGCTATACTTGCTGAACAAAGACCTATAGTTGCACACCAGGTTTCTGAAATATCAAAAATCTAACCCCAATTACCAGGAGGACAGGGACACCTTGCACTGTCTCATGAGCTTTGGAGTTGGTGGAAGTGCTGAGCGTAGGTTGAGCTCGTAGGTTGAGTGTCCGGCCACAGATGCATTGCCACCAACATCTCTCCAGTCAGCATTTAGCCTTGAGGAGTAGCACCTTTCTGACCCGCGACTCAAGGACAAGGGGAAGACCGATGACGGGCAGAACAAGTGAGATAAAGAGATCAAGCCCATGAGGGAAAGCGGAGAGGCGTCGGAGCGTATTGCACATGGGGATGGATTAGGAGAGAGAAAAGAAGTCCATGGCTATCATTTTGAGAAGAATGCATTTTAGTGGGGTTCATGTGCAGGGGTCTCGAAAAGCTTTTTGCGAGCGATTTGTCAAATATAGCCGTATGTTTTAAGTGAGACGGGGTGGCGAAATGGCACCACTGCTCGTGAGACAAAAGAAGACTGTATTGGGTTCTCTTAGTTGAAATTGTTTTGAAAATGAAGTGAATTCCTTTGTACATACACAGCTATTTCTTGCTCTGCAGACAGCTACATGCTATAAATACACTCTGATTAGTGCTGCTGCATGTTTCTCATACTCCAGTAACAAGATTTTTTGTGGCGCAGTGTGAGTTTCTTTCCACGCCACGCATGATTGGATCTGCATTTAATTCAAGCTAAAAGCAGCCTCAGCATGCCCCGGGTGGGTAAGTATTTAGATGGTCCTTGGTACAAGCGCTCCCATTCAGACGGTACATCACAGACAAAGGGACAAATGAGCACACCCCATCTACATGCAATTTTCCACAGTGTGAGTGTCAGAAACCTGCCCCGCACCTGTGCCCTGATCCAAATGTCTGAATCTGTATCAGCGTGACTGTGCAGGCCTTCGCACAACTCCTCGCCCTCAAGGGAGTTGACCTGAAGCACTTGTCTTGAAGGAAAGGGGAAAAAGCAGCGGAAGAATGGGAAAACAAATACATTTATTCCTTCCAAGTCATCACGTAATTCGATGAATGTGGTCCATTGTTTATAAATTCAATTTAGGGCAGAGTTGTTTCGAAGAACAACCAAACAATAGAGCTGACTAATGATGCAGCGGACCGGCCCCTGACAAAACCGAACACTTTCAAATGCAATTCAATTGAAATTTCCCCGTAATGGGTCACACACCAGCGGCTGGACTTTTCTCAAACTGTGGTCTAGTTTCCCCTGTGTAGCTAATCATATCAAACGAACATTAACTTAATTTATTCAAAACCAGGCCAGTCTCTATAAACCCAGAGGCTACAGCAAATGCCAGAGACAGTCGAGGTCAAATGAGCAGCAATGGTTTTGACGCTGCAGCCTCTTTCCTGCTAACAACATCAACAACGCCTCAAACTATAACAATAAGAGCCTCTGCCTGCTTTATATTGAACTACTGGACTATAACAGCATTGATTTTCCTCATTTCCCTGCTCTGAATAGAGTCAATCCATTGTTTAGGATGTGCTTCTCCTGGTTGTGTATTTTTTTTTCCTTCTGCAATTACCGTGTCTATCCCTTTTTGTTTCCTGACTTTAATTTTCTATTCATTTCAATCTGGTTTCGGTCTGGTGCTTCAGTACTGGTCTTATTAAAGCATCAAGTGTACCACGGAATTTTAACTAGGAAAAATCGGACCACTTTTCGGGTGGAACTACACTTTAGACGGTAACATTGGTCCATAAAGGTATCAAAGTGCAAAGGTCAGGGAGAGAGTGGTGGATAAAGCTGTCCTTCATCAGCTATTTTCAGGCATTATATTACATAAACACTTCAAAATGCTCTGTAAGATAGTCACTATTAGCACATCCTAAATCCATTCTGTTGAGAGTAAATTATAGCTGGCTGTTAACTTTCGCTGACTTAAGAATGAGTCAGATTTACTGCCCCGCTATTTTCCAATAGGACCGCGTGTTTCCTGCGCCTCTCAGGACTTACCGGGTCATTCTATGGCTTACCCTTATTAAAGCGGACCATAAATAAGCTATGCATAAACATACTTGAGCGAGACCGCACACTTTGTCATTTATAGAGATTTTTGACGCAGCAGCTGCACCTCTGTTTAGAAAGCATGACATTGCATTTAACTGAACTGCCAAACGCAGAACGCTTTGGTCGACTTCAGTTTCTCTGCCTAATAAGGAAAGAGTTTGTGTGTTTGATTTATTGTGACAGGCCGATTGTGATAAATAATACTGGCTCTGACGTTGTGGTTCTGGTGGTTCTTTGAAGAGTTGCGTCCTCAGCTGAACTGGGCCCTGTGGTTTTGTGATGTCATGGTTAGAGATGCAAAGTATAAAGCAGTAGTTGGTTCTCAACTGGTGTGACTTTGGGATCCTTCAACCTGTCATGATAAACCGGGAGCCGCTGGACATATTAATATCACGTTACTGAACATGTTGCATTTCGACTTCTGCATTGACTACGAGCTTGACTATCAAGACGAGAACAACCAGTACTTTTCAGTGAAGGCGCCTACAACCTGCTGAAACGGGACCTACGATCGACTTTTGCGTCCTGACCCACAAGTTGAGAACTACTGCCCTAATATTTCTCATCTTCCAACCTGTAAAATACCTCCATGGATTGGAACTTATCAAAGAATATTTTGTTCGCTATCAGTAGTCACTTTTTTTAATTGCAGTGGTTTATTAATTGTTTTCAAATGGATTTGTCTACAAAGTGATGTTTTTAATGGACTTCTAATTGAAAATCCATTAAATCAGGTTCAAAGACTAGGAAAAGCTTTGTTTACGCAGGTGGCTGCTGCACTGGATTGAAATAGAGGTTTCAAAGAATTGAAAGTTAAAAAAGGAAGCTTTGTGGAAGCGCGCGAGGGAGAACTACTATTTTCCATTTCCTTTTTTAATCTTCCCATGTTTACTCAGAAATACTGTGATTTTCTTCAAAGCGTGCGTCCCCCATGCTTATGATTTATGTTAATGTTTTTGTGCTGTAGAACACTGGGCTCCGTGCAGCTGTACAAGTGTGTGACGAGTGTGTGACATTAGCTTGTTTTGCATGGCCATAAAGATGTTTGGGGGTCAGGGCTCTGGGTTTGGCCTGAGCGCTCACATCCTCCAAACATTACTCAGATAACCCCTTCCTCTGACCTCTTGTCTTGTCCAAAGCTTTTAGTGTCGTTTCCCCACAAACGCGTCCCTGCTGCAGATCACTGGTATGCACTAGCTATGGGCCGGGGCAGATGTGAAAGTTGAAAAGTTCAGCTAATGTATCTGTGGTGAAGCCAGCTATTATTTTAGGAGTTGCACAAAAGATGATCGTCATAGAGAAGGTAGTTGTGTATTGAAACAGACACCTGCAGCTGCATTTTCCATTCATTTCAATCTACTGTATATAGGCTGTGCATAGGCCCTACAGTCTGTAACATCTGTGGTGGCAACGTGCTATTATATTGCCCTAGGTTTTTCGGCTTGTGTAACATATACTGTAGTCCTTCTTGACAGTTAGACCTCAGATTTGTTTAAGTGTATGATAAGGCACAGCTCTCCATTGTCTTCTCTTTTTATCTCACAGCTGTCTGTTTTCCACTGTTAATATTAAATGATTTGCATTGGGCCATGTGGGCTGAGATATATGCTCTGAATTTTGACTAGCACATTTTTTTTTTTTTTAATGCCTACATTATTAATTGTGGCCTGCTCCAAACTCCACATTAGCATATGTACATATTTCTTTGCCAAATACCAAATGAAAACAAGATGACTGTTTGACAGCGCTATTGTCTATTCCACATACTGAAATATGAATCCTTGTTTTACTGTGGCGGAAATGGGATGTCTCTGCTCCCAATTAACCTCCACTCTGTGTGACTGAGCGGTTGCCTGCTGTCCCTCAGTGCACTTTCTAAACCGTGGCTGCTTTTGTTATCCGTTCTGAAACAATGTGTGGTCTTAGTAAAAACTTGTTATTTGGCAGCAAAATAAACACATCCAGATCAGTTAGTTCAGCAAAAAAAAAAAAAAGGTCCTTGTTTCCACTGGCTGCATTTCAGACGCTGACTTTGGGGCCACTGTTTGTAGGTAGTTAGACTAATAGCGCTCTGTAGCTTTGGCATCATCTCCTTCCTCATTATTTAGCCAACGTGTTCCCGACTGAGGTTTCTCTCTTTGTCTGTCTGTCCGTTTGCTTGTTCCAACAGGAATTCCCAGACTTCCACACAAAGCTACAAGTTTAATTTGTCGCCACCAATTAAGCCAGTGAATATTTGCTGCAATCGCTTGCAGTCCCTAAGGTACCTTACATAAACACTTGCAACTTTTAGCTGAATACAAATAAGTCTCTTTAAAAGCAAAGGGCCCTACGCAGTTGTGTTTGCAGCATTGTCGAGACAGATTCAGGTTAAAGCTAGATTTCAGGTTATCGCTAAGATTAGAGCCAAAATGGCCACAAACGTGTCTTTAATGGGCAGAGCGAGACATATTATGTACAGTTCTCTTATACTACCTTACCTGACCTACTGCGTGGAAATCTGGGGGAACACGAATAAAAGCAATACAGATGTTTTATTTAAATTACAAAAGAAGGCCTTAAGAATTATCCACAAAGTTGGATACAGGGAGAACACCAACCCATTATTTGTACAGTCGCAGATTCTCAAATTCACAGAATTGGTGCAATTAAAAACTGCCCTTGTTATTTTCAAAGCCAGAAACGGTTTACTCCCTGCAAACATTGAAATAATGTTTTCGGACCGTGATGGGGGTTACAACCTAAGAAGGAAAATGAATTTTAAGAACAAATATTCCCGCACAACACAAAAAAGTATGTCTATTACACGAAATGGAGTTGACCTCTGGAACACATTAAACGAGGATTTAAAACTGTAGTATAATTTAAAATAATGTACAGAAAGCAAATACTGGGAAAGTATGCAGTAAATTAATCATCCATTCCTGAAGCATGAAATGTTTTCTTTTGTATTTTGATCCGATTATGAGAAGTTTGTAATGAATCCTGTATACATCCGTTGCTCAAATAAATAAATAAAAAAAAATAAAAAATAAAAAATATTGGCTCGCATTTATCCAGGAACTGTCCATCGTAGTAGAGATTCAATCTCATCGACTGGGTTGAACAAGTTTAGGTTTCACTTCCATCTTCAGTTGCTGACCGTCTTGACCCCTCCTCTCAGGATTTAAGATAGAAGAATGAGGTTTATTAAGTTAGTATTAGGGTTATGGTTATGATTAGAGTTTGCGATTGTAACATACTATGCTAACAGTAACACTTTTTTTTTTTTTTTTTAAATCACTTTTGATCCATGAATGTACAGCATTCATAGGTCAGAAGTTGGGGTGAGTGTTGCAGTCTGTCTGCGTTTATTTAGCCGTGGCTTGGACTGTCGCCCCTGATGCAGTCTTCTGGTTTACAGCGGAGACGGTACAGTTGCACGAGGTACACGGCCGTCCTGTCTCTCTCATAAATGATGCATGCGGCTGATTGCACGCCGTGTCTCTAACCCCTGTATGCATGCACGCACCGTTGTCTCCCACCATTCGTCGTCCCCTGAGTGCTGGTTTATTTACTCGCGGGTCCAAATGTAACATGGCGACCGTAACTGGCATTTTATTAAGTGAGCCCCGATGGGTTCTCGTGCACACCACTGAGCAGTCATCAGCCCACTGCGGCTCCTCCTGACTCGCCTTATTACATCAGACAGACACAGGCCCAGGGTAAGGTTATACAGCACAGCATTTAATGAACATTATCTTCTTTGTTCATGCTTTAGTTTATCTACTGCAGACGTAGAACTAAACCCTTGTAAACTTAGTTTGTTTTTACATGCCTATTTACAGAGTTCAAGTTCATCACGTTGTAGTTGTGTTGTAGGAGCTTTCAAACCTCATATATACAGTATATAGGTGTTTTGTGCGTGGCATGTCCTTGTCCTGAAGTCTGCATCACTCAGCACTCTGCTATCTCCCCTGTATACAGCCACCGTCTGCTCCTGTGTTTATGATGACATCCTGGAATGCATAGGGGCTGCTGAACTCAACTAAGGGCAAACTTAGGCCGCGCCTGTCACAGCTCTTTCAAAAATATATACTGTAGTTTTTGGCTTCCAAATAGCACAGATTTGACATTTGCTCCTCTGCATCTAAAGGAAGAAACTATTGCTTAAAACATGGCTTTGTTTGCCCACAGCAGCCCACAAATGACACACAGAGCAGTGCTGTAAAGAAGAAGTGCGCTGCTGACATAATTTTGGAATATAAAACTTGGACTTGGATGGAACCGCCCATAAACTTTTATGGGCCTTAGTATATGTTTTGTGTCCATGACTCCATGTATTTAGTTCTTGCGTCTTTGTGTGCTGGCAGCTCTGAGTAATGATCTGTTTTAAGTCTTAATTTAGACCTGTGTTTATTGTGACTATTTATTTTCCAGAAACACAAATATTTGAAATGCACTTAGTGCGACATTTCCAGTTTTTCTCAAATTCAAGATCAAACTTGTTGTTTTTCATATTGCCTCAGACTGTATGTTATGTATCAAGAAGTTTAAGTTCTGCTTTTACTCTGTGCCTCAACCAGTGCCTTGGATAATACCCAGCTGAAGATTTAGCCAATCGCATGTTGGCTAAACGTTTTGGGTTGCTGAGAGAAGGAAACCCGCCCAGACTTGGGTGAAATGCAAACTCCACAAGATGTTGAGTACCAAGCAATGGGCAAGGAACGTGCTTCTCTATGGTCCTCATGGCTGGGGGGCGACATTGCTGTAGTACCACCCCCCTGGTGGCCAGGGGGGACTCCAAAATACACTTGGTAAACCCCGTTCTTATGAGCACTTTAACCTTCCCGAGCACTGCTTAAAAGCCTGGCTCCAAAGAGTTGTATTTTTTCTCAAAATTGCTTTGACCGTCAGAACTAAAAAGCCTTTTCAGCACTGTAGAGGCTCATAGCCGGTCCACCCTTGAGCATTACAATGAGTGGGGCTGAATAGTTAATCATCGATCTCTTCTTGTATACTATATCTGTGGTACCAAGCTCCACATTTTTTTCTTGATTTCTGTTTCTACCTTGCAAGAAGATTACTTTATCTGTTGTAAATGTTAGCTTTATGCCTTGTTCAAAAATGATAAAAATATTGTCACACATCCCAAAGAAAGACCACATGGCAGCCACTGACTTGTCTTTAAGTCATGCGCTCCCACCTTTTTCTGTCTCGTTTAGTGAAATGATTTAGCCATCCGCTCTGTTACGTGTGGAGTATGGCAGATGAGCCTGTGTGCGCGACAACAGCTGTAACTCAGTGATAAGAGCGCACTATACCCAAAGGCTTCAGGCTTTTCATTTTCAGTGTTACGGACCGGCTCTCTGCCCCTGTCTACTACTCAGAGTACTTTATAGTCTCCGTAAAGACCACTGACAATATCTGCAGAGGTTTATCGTATAGGACATCGGGACAAGAGACAGGCAATGCAGAGGAAGGAGAAGAAGGATATTTCCTGGCAAAAGTGTCCTCTGTGCAAGACCATCCTCAATTTCCAGGGCTGTGACAGTGATCTATGTGTCCGGGTGGGCAATATACTTTTTTTTTTTTTACCTCCCCCTGTCTTTTAATCTCTGATAGACCACAGAGATAGAAAACCCCTCGGTTGAGGGAGTGATAAGAAGACCCCACTCATGTGCTTTATCAAGGACGTTCTGCAGCAGCCTCGGTATATCATCGGATCAGGCTGTTGCACTGGCCTGGATTCAAACGGGAAGTATGAAAGCAGCTGTGGACTGTGAATGGCTTGTCTGAAGCTAATGTGTAATAATATATAACCTGGAATGTTCCGCAGAGTGGCTTTAAACATAGTTAATCAAATCTATATGAAAGCATGTGAGGACGAACAGAGAATGCATTCTTTTAGATTTATTGTCCAGATTACTTATATCTTTTCAAATATTTATTGTTTGTCCAATTTCACATTTATTTGCACAACATTTGTATTCTAAGTTTATTTCCATGACAACCAAATGTGACTCTTTCCCTCCTCCAGAGATAATTGTGCTGAATCCATTTGAATCGCATAACTGGTTTATTTTTATCTCCTAACCTTTCTGCGGCAATGCGACTGATATAAACGTGACTTTGATGTGTCTTTGAGGATATTCTTATGCAGATGAAACACCTGCGGCGTGTGGGCTGATCAAAACTGTCAGATTGTTTGAAAACTAAGAGAAAACAAGATGAGGGGGTGCGTTTTAATGCTTTGGCAATTTTTAGCAAAGTACAGATGATCATGTGTGTTAATGCTGCAAATATAACACAGTACAAGAAAAGTATTCCAATAAGAAGGTGATGTACGGCTTAAAAAAGTCAGTTTAAAGTTTCTTATGCCACGAGGGTAAATTGTCCTCCTTCTTTGACCCATCCTTCGGTGGCATCGTATGGTCATGATATGAAAAGTGGAAACATACTGTAAATTAAGAATGGACTAAGTAAGGCTGGCCTGAAGCCCGTTCATGCTAGCAATTTAGTAGGGTTTGTGAGCCAAAAACAAAAAAATGTGAAAGGGAAAAAAATAAGATGGTGTTGTGATTGTTAAGACGACAAACATGTGGAGGTGAGAATGACAAGCCTGTGTTCAATAATGACATGAAGAGGGGACACAAAATAGGGCTGAACGATTAATTGCATTTGCAATTTTATCGCGATATTACACAACGCGATTTCGTAATCGCAGGGCACGCGATTTGGGAAGTAAATAGAGCAACGAGATATGGCAGCAAAGTCCGCTCCGTCGCGTGCTTTTGTTTACGTCTCAGTCTAGTTAAGGTGCGCGGTAGATTGTGGATGTACAGTGAAAATATCAGCTTTTATCATGCAGCCACCGCGAAGGAATATTGCTTTTCTCCGTTAGCATTGCGTTAGCCGCAGCGCTAATCACGCCATTCCGTCGCCGCTACTACACGCTCTGGTGATCACAGAAACTCCCTCACCTCCGGATTCTACGCCTCTGCCTCCACAGACATATATGGGTGAGTCTGTGCTGATTGTAAAAAGTAAAGAGTCGTTTGTGGCTCAGTTTAGGGGGCTTATGTTTGGGAATGTTGTGGATAAAGAACTTATCTCAAAAGCATAATGACGTTTCATGACCATTAAGTATCCGCGGAGGCGATGTGCCTTTATTTACCTTTGCGTCTACCGCATATCCGCTCCGTAGGTCGTACAGACGCAAGATATAAACACTAAACTGCAGTATGAAAAGGGTTGGTAACTAGGATCCGAGGCAGGAGTCCGTGTCATGTCTTATTTTGCTGAGGAAATGTGCTGTTTAAGCTGAAATGTCACTAAATGGCTGCGAGTCAAAGATACGCGTCTGTGTCTGGCACCTCATGTCCCGTCTCCTTGTGTCAGTGTTCTTTTCTTTCTTCATATTGTCCAAAGTTACGTCCCAAAACCAAAATGCTGCTCTTAATTCCACTGTGTTTTGGCGTGTGCTCCATCTGGCCTCTCCGTGTCCTTCAATAACGCGCATCTGAAGCAACTCAGACAGGGATTTGATTGGCCGAAATAATAAAGTACTATTTAATAAATTAAATAGCTTATTTTGTATTAATTGGGAGTTTGATTTCCTAAAACTTTTCCAACTAGTTAAAGCAGACGTTTGTTCTTACTTTCCTGCACTTTAGTCTGGGTGATGTTACTGACTGGATCAGTGAGTTATTTTTTTTTCATATCTATATAATTTAGCATTTATTTATAGACTGTACTGTTAAGTTCAGACAGTTTAAGAAGTGCAGTCCACACACATTTTGAATAGGTCAAGCAACAATTTTGTTGCAATTTTCACTTCAAATATTGTTTATTATGAAACAGGCTGATTTATTGCTTGTGTTAGGTGAAAAATACATGAGAAGAGGACCTTGCAACAATAATCGCATATTTAATCGCAATCGCAATATTGAAGAAAAAAAATCGCAATTAGATTATTTCTCAAAATCGTTCAGCCCTAACACAAAACTATAAAATAGAAAGTCCATTAGAGCAAGGTACTTCCGGAAACCCCCCCCCCCCCGTTTCCCCACGGCTTCAGCAAGAAGGACGCCATAATTAGTCTATTCTTGATTTACAGTCCCTGGGTGTATGAAGTGTCTTTCCAAAGGCCACAACAACAGAGGGCACAAGTTGGAGCTGGGATCAAAATGCCAAGGCTCGTGTTTATGGGCGAACACACCGAGCCACTGTTGTCCCAATATTGCCCACCAAATTATCTGACATGTCTGGAAGCAAATATGTCTCTGAGTAAAAACCTGACCAGCAGATTAGACCATCTGGCCTGTCAGCCTAACATACAATTGGAATAGATCATCCATTTCCTAACCAGGTATTCAACTGGTAGCCCCTTGCCAATTGCTGTTCATTTCCGACCACATACCGCCAGTATGTCAGTGTCAGTTTGCACTCTACCCAATGCATTTCTCCCACAAAGTCCCATATTAATGATAAACCAAGTGTCCATGTGGATGAACCTCCCACTCGACACATTATGAGGCTGTATTTTGCATCGCGCTGTCTCGCCTAATACACCCCCGCACACGTTCCGCACTATATCTCAAGCTTCCTGTCTCCAACTCGCGTCTTAATGTTTCTGCAATTACTGCCAATTACCGCTTTCTCCGGCGCGGCGAGTTCCGAAAAGATTAACGCTCAAATACCAAAGTCGTCAGTCTGTTTATCGAGCGCAGCATCCTCTCTGTCCCCGTATTGATTTTCAAAAGACGATGTTGCTGATCCATGAAGGCAACACGGTGGCATATATTAGAGCCATTTGAGCCAATTAGACTGATGTATGCCCTGGCACCCGGCTGCGGCGTCGGCTGGTTGGCGACACACTCGGGTGGAGAGACGAGAGACGCCATTTTTCAGAGTAATTAGAAAAACATCACGGCTTTGACGGGATGGGAGGGGGGGGAACTGAGTGAGTGCGTAACCCTCAGTGGAACCAGTCAACAGAGTCTAGTGAGGCCTGATTTATGATAGAAATTGACTTACTTTGATACATTGTGCCATTCGTCTTCATTTAAAAGTGATAGATGTCTTATTTAAAAGTCAAATTACAGATTACATACTCGGCTAACAGGAGGGAGCATAAAGTGATTCTGGAAGTTCATAAACACCTGTCTTGGGTATGAAAAATAGATCCACCATAATCATTTACGCTATTTCCCATGAGGTGTTTTGGATGACTGGGGTTTTCCCCAGTGCCTTGACGGGTTATACAGCGGGAGATTCATCTTGTTGAAAATTCAGCTGGAGGATATGGCTTGACCCTTCTTTGGCCCAAGGAGCAAACCAATCCCCTTGCAAGATCATCAATAGCTCTGGTAAACTTCTTTAATTTACACTACTGTCGACGGCGGAACTCACAAAATCCAAAACCAGTCAACTTGGATGGACAAATGTAATTGCTCTCTGTGATCCCTGGTTTAGTATTTTTACACAATACTCATTTACATTTGCAATCATAAAGCATACAGTTCCATTTTCTACCTTAAAGCCTGAAGGTGGCGCTCTTGTTCGGTCCCCCTCCCGTGAAGGTTGGCTCCAGCAGCAGCACACTCCAAGAAGCTTAAGCTGTGCAGTCAGGCTTAGGAGCCCTATATGCGACAGCGGGGCCTCACACTGTATGTGCTCACACACATTCTATTTTTCTCCTCAGCGCTCCTATGAACATGATCATTGGTGCTCCTTAAATCCTCCCCTACAGAGTCACACCCAGATAAGCAGCAAGCTGGTGTGTGTAAGCCCAAGTCTGTGTGTGTGAATACTGTACAGGGCTGAGCGACATATGTGCCAGCTGACTACCTGTCCCCACTCCACCCACTTCAGAGCCTGTAAATGCAAATGCTACGCGACAACAAGACAAGCACCCACCGTCTCTTTCATTGGATCAAAGCAAACATTTTACACGCCACATGACTGTGAAGGAGTCGGTGCTCGTAATTGTTTCCTTTTGTAAACAAACTAGTGCACTGTTGACTAATGAAAGGTGAAATGATGTATTGTTTACGGTTATTGGATGGTTTACTATGTTGCCAGTGGACAATGTATATTAGTGGAGCATCTGGAAAAGCCCTGTTCGAATGTGGTGTCCCTGACTTGTGTGTGTGTGTGAAAAAATAACGGTGATATTGCAGATGATTTTGTGTTGTTGTTTTGGAGGCTGTCTGACCCCGTGATCCTACGAAAATAAAACGGAATTCGTACATTTTCTGGGCCCAGTTGGAAATTACTACCTCCAAATCAGTTGCTGTGAAAAAGTGAACTTGCTAAGGCTTACAATCTGTGTGCAGCAGGTGCAGGCAGACGGAGGTCTGTGTTTTCTCTGAAGACAAATTAAATCAAGACAATGTCCTCTGATTCATTAGTGACTGTGCGTCTTTATCTGGTTTCCATCTTTTCCTGCTCCGGTGTCGGCAAATGGCCTGACTTTACAACACAATGGAACTGAGTCATTCTAATAAGCAGCGTTACAATCTGTCTAACTAGGAGTGGAGTGGAACTTTGGAACGATCATTGCTAGCTGAGTATATCTCCAGCTACTACTATACCAAAGAAAGTATGTTTTGGTTATGTTTTTATGGTATACTGTTCTTGTAAAGAGGTTTTCACCTTTACCTGGCAAGAGCCAGATTGATATTACACAGCCAATAATCGTTCGGGGAGAGGGTCGCACGTTTGGAGCCGCATTAGCAGCTGATTGGATCAACACCTCAAATCAGTGTGTTTGTTTTATGTGTTGCAGCATACCTCGTGTTGTTGTCATCGCCTCGTTGTTAATTTGTGCTTTTTTGCCAGAACCGATTTTGGTTCTGTCCGAACAGTGAAGGTGGGTGCGGTTCAAGATGGATTCTCGTATGTTTGTAAACTTACAAATACTGCGAGAATTCACCCATCTTTACTTCAAAAAGCTGCTCTCAGCTAACCTTTATTTTATATTATTATCTGCTTGTTTTCCTGACATAGGCCATGTCTCATCGGATACTTCCATTGATGTTTTGGTCTCAACATGGGGACAGAGAAGACTACTGTACACAGAGGATAAGTTGTTGATCTAAGGGCTTCTTCTTTCAATGAACAATGCTTTTAATGCAACTGATGCCATTTGTGGCTGGGTGTCATAGGGATTAGTAGAGTTTTATACAAATTCCAAGTGGACTTTACCTATTCAACTATTATCATTCCATGGTTTGACCTTGAATTGGGTATTCTGTCACTAGCCTTGTTTAAGTCATTTCTCACATTTTGCGGTTTCCCTTAAAAGTGAACTGGAGAGGAGGATATTAAACATTGGTAATTGAAGCCCCCTCTGGGACTAAATGAGCGTTAATCTGACAGCGAAGTGTGTGCCATTTAGCACCAGGGGTTTAGGCTTTGGGATGACACAGTTAGCATCATGCCATCACAACTTCTGTCACGAAGTCATACGAAATATACACTCCGCTGCAGTTAGCCATGATGTCGGTTTTGAGTAGAGAGAGTTCTGGGATATTCTGTGTAAAGTATAGTTACTTGCACTAATGTAGTTTTAGTTACATCTGCTTGAATTCACTCTTGATCTCCTATAGTTTAGATGCACAGCTCACTCACACATAATGCTTTATTTATTTCTCAGTTAGTCCCCTATGCTCTTGTTTTGTATGCACAGCCATATGTTAGACTCTTCGACTCGCATCGTATTTGACAGATAAGACCAGAATTCATTGTATTTTCCTGTTTTTGTGTCAGGCTGCAAAGATATTGGAAAAAGGACGGATCTAAAGATAGTGGGGCAACGGTGAATTGAACAAGATAATGCCTGGAGTTTTCACACAAAGTTTACTTTCCTTTGCCTGTACATCATAAAGTTCAAACTGAGGTTAGACGGTTGTACCTATAATATATCAGCAACATAGGGATGTGAATGTTATCAGACTGGTATTGCATTGACTTCTATCACTATAGGACATTGGGGGATTTTAGCTTGAACAATTCACCATAATATGCCTCATGGTAAGTTTGGAGGATATGGAGACTCCGATCAGCCTGGGATTTAAACCTGTATTTTATTTATCTATTTATTTGAAAGGGACACGTAGGTTTGTATGTACAGTATGTAGAATTCATTAACATTTATAGCCAAGACTGATTTTCATTGTTCCTCATTAGAATAGCTTTTACAAATAACAAAACAATTAAACATCCAATCTGATTTTGACATGCACCACCGCACTTACAGTAATCCTCACTATGTTAAATCATGTCCCTATGTCATATGTTAAAGTTGTCCCTTTAGAAACAACAGGTGCGAATCAGCGAAGATGACCTAAATCACTTGCAGAGCTTTCATTGTTGCCATCTGTTACACTCATTCCTATTTCCTACTCATTGAAAGTTAATGCCATTTATAATTTAATGAAGTGTTGAAAAGTGCATTGACACAAAATATAACAAAATGCCTCCAAACGCAAGTATTGAAAGTATTGTGATACTTTATAAAGTATTCCAGCACAAAGTATTGCGATCTGATCTAATCCAATATTTTGTCCCAGCCCTACCAAATAGCCGACCTGCAAAAAGCATAACAACCCATTACCCCATAACATATATTTTGGGGGGTTTGAACTATAGGTCAAAATACTCCTTCCTAGTATATGTGATATATAAACTGTAATGATTACTTAACATCCTCAATGCTTTGCTGTATAATCTTCCGACATCCCTGCGCTTATGCTGCAGTAGTGTTGGAGGTGCTGACCTGTTGGGAGATTAGCAGTTTTTAGACGGCTCTGCTGCAGATTGGGATTGACTCTGGACTCGGGGCCATCCTCTCATTGGTAATTGGTTCACCCTGTAATCCAGCTGGCGGTCAGTAATAACGCTCTCACAGGCTGCCGCACAGTGCTGCTGTGGAACTGTGTGGATTCATTAACGACAGATCAGCACTGGTACATTAGTGTGAGAGAGAGAGGCTGTGGGTTTACTGGCCATTTAGGTCAACAAAGAATGACTGTAAAATATGTTATGCAAAAACCTATTAGAAGATGTTGGTATTTATCCTGTGCAAAGACTGAATTCTTTTTCAGAAAGAAGCACATCATGGTAAGCCAAACAGTAAGTATGAAATAATCCACTTCCATTTCAATTAGATATTTTATCATATTTGATTTGATCTCAGCATTACCCCAGGTCTGGGGTTCTAAACCCTTCATACTAAAACTGCATATTTACTCTTGTCAACTAGAGTAAACTGACACATTTAGA
Organism: Proterorhinus semilunaris; assembly: GCA_021464625.1. Lineage (NCBI taxonomy): Eukaryota > Metazoa > Chordata > Actinopteri > Gobiiformes > Gobiidae > Proterorhinus > Proterorhinus semilunaris. Next base: position 15,966,958 of record CM038359.1, read on the forward strand.
AGCGTATCTGCCAGATGAGGCCACAGCTGCCCATTACGGAACCTCTCTCTGTAAATTGTCCTATGCAAAATCCATCCCGTGAGCCTTTGCAGCTACAGTCTTCATAAATATACAACAGATTCAAAGTGCTAACATACTACCAACTGCAACTACCACTACTCAAAGAGAACTAAGATAAGAATGTGTCTCTATCACTTGTTCACACACAAAGGCCTGTCTAGTACGGTGCTGCGTAGCTATCCCAATGTAAACAAGAGAGTAGTAGAAATCCTGTGGATGAAAGCTGATAGTTCCCAACATATGGCCCCTCATGTTGTGTGAGTGTATTGCTGCTGGTTTGAACGGCGGGCCCTGCAGACGGTGGATGTTGATACAATTAGCCGGTGTACGTAGTAATTAAGATGAGAGAGGCGCGGGTTTATCTTCATTCAGATTACCTGTCCAGAGTGATTCCTCTCAGCGGGTGCTTTAGCTCCAAGTTGGTCAATGCTTCACCCATGTTATCTCATCAAGCTCATCACTTTTTTTTGGTACTTGCTGCAACTTAAATGAAAAGGCATCTATCTATTCCTTGCACATGCCAAACGACACGTGTATTAGGGGTTCAAGAAGCTTTTGTTTGCTTGTCCCGTTGGCTCAAAGGTTTGGTTCAAACAAACACACTGTAAACTTGTTTGTGTTTGTGCCGATCAATAGAAGAAGCATACGCATTCCCAGTGGGGGTCCAGCTCTAAAATCTGGGATGTTGGGGTTTAGCATCTCTGCGTCCATTCCATTACAGTATTGATTGGGAAATAATTGCCCATTCCCTGCGCATTTTCCTTGTTTGCTAACCTCTATTTGTCATGCTCTGGTGCGTGCCGGCTTTATCGCTCTCTCACTCATCAAGCAGCGCACTCAGCTACAGCCATTACCTGAGCAGTAATCTTGGCTTTATGCTTTCTCCACAACATTCTCACTTTCGCTGTTTTCCATTGTCTGAATGGATGCCTTGTGCTGTGCAGGATTCAAACAGGGAGTGTTGTGTTTTGCAGATTGCTGGTAAGTGTTGCAATGGCAGTGCATTGAAAGAGAAGTGTGTTGATATGGTAAATGTGGTTTCTCTCTGGCCCCCAAAGACAGGAGCAGGATCCTTCTTGTGTCTACATCACAGCACGTCAATCATCCTGTAATATTATTATGTTACTCTCTGGTTGCTATTTCTTTTTGCTGTTCTGGAAAGCTCCTTCTGAGACAAGACATTTTGGACAGCCAAGTTCAATGGTTTACCAATTTTGTGGAATGGCTTTTTCTTCTTCAAAATCATCCCCACATGCCTAATAACGCTTTTCCTTGTAGGCTAAGTGGAGCGTGACAGCCTAAGGACAGAGATTAAGTACAGTGGGCAATCGTGGTGAAGGAACCCCATTCTTTTCTATAGTGGGCATGTTTTTCTATTAATAACAGGGCGGGACAGCTGAGGAATGTGTTAAAGCAAGCAAAACCGTTCTACCGCTACTTTGGCCGAATCGGATTTCTCCTAATTTGGACGTATTTTTTGCAAACTGCGGGTTGAGGATATTGCTATGTTTTGCAGAAAAAGACAAGACAACAAGCAGCTCCCCATTTATTTACTGTCATCGGGGATGTCAGGGCATGATTTGGAGACCTAACCAGGAGCCAGTGTGCTGACTCAAGCAGACACAGCGGTGCATTCGCCGCCAGGGTCCTGTCAATAGCCAGACCACAAGTGAAAATGAGTCTTTGGGTTTTCAAATAGCAGTAGGAAACGGCAGGGGAAGAATCGGACACTCTCCATGCTGCAGGAATAAGATGTTTTGGAAACCTGTGTTCATGTAACACACATTTTTGAACAAAGGGGGGATTGTGCACAAGCCACGGGTCTCTGTGGGACCATAATTGAAATCGAGACAGAGATGCAGTAGCTTCTTCAAATGTTCACCTTAGCTTTTTCTTTGATTCAAGGTCCTCAAAGACACTGTGACAAACAGATGTTCATGACCAAATTGACTAGGCATGTCCATCTCGTCCTGTCTCTGTTCCAAGAGTAATTCCCAGTTTTTCCAGCGCAATGTCCAGCCATCTTGTTTTAGGTCTTCCTCTGCCTCTCTTTCCCTCAATGGCCCCTTGCATGATGACTTTTCTCTAGACTGTTGTCTGCTCTGATCACATGTCCAAAGAAAGACAGTGTGTTCCTCTCTATTATGTTCATCAGAGATGTTTTGCTTGTATTTCATTCAGGACCTAATGATTTGTTTTCTGTGTTGTCCATGGAACTCGTAAATGACTCAATAAATAATTCAAAAGCATCAATTCTCTTTCTGTCTGCCTTTTTCATAGTCCAGCTCTGACTTGCATAGGTCGCCACTGGGATGACCATTGTTTGGACTAACCTGATTTGGACTGATGTCGATACATTTTTATCTTTAAATATGTCGGTATTGCAGCTTGCATCCGGAAAGATCATACTGCAGACTAGAGAAAATTAAAGTTCCCAACAATTCTCTTCTCCCAATTTAATCCTTGATGTCATCCATTGTAATCATCCTTGTTTTCAAGCTTCAAGCCTGCTGCTTCACTTTCAGTCTGATTTATCAGACTTAAGATTCCAACCTCCAATTTTATTACATTTAGTTTAGTTTATTTGTTTATTTGAGCAGCAAACACTCTGCTCACAAGGAGTGGGCCGAAGCAAGAGCTTATAAGCGCCCACCCCCAAAATCAATACAATTAAAATCATCCTTTCACAAGAACATAGTGGAACAACAAAGGAACAAAATGGCCACAAGGAAACAACAGCAAAACAAAATAATAATTTAGACTATCAAGATTGGAATTTCTCATTATATTTTCGCTGTATTAAACAAATGGGGGGAAAGGACACAACCTTGCCTCACACCTTTGCCTATACCGAACCACTCTGTGTTTCCAAATTCTGTTCTGACTGTGGCCTCCGGTCTAGTGTAAAGATTCTTCACAACCACAATTACTGTAGATGTTTTGGTAACGCCCAAGTATATCATGCATTTCCACAACTTCACATAATCAACAACACGCCTTCTCCATAATCCATCTGATGTTAGTAAAATTAAAAAGAATCTATCATAGAAGATAAACCCCAGCTTTAATGGAGAGATATGGAGTTTGAAGTGGAAGTATAGGGAATTTGAACGTTCTGTGGATATGATGAGATGAATACAATAATTACACTAAGTAATATAATTGTAAGATAAACACAACCATGCTTTTACTACCATCCAACCTCTTTGTTTTGCTGTTTAGCTTGACCTTGCTAATCTCTTCAGTGCAGCAGACCAGTGTGTGCATGTCTTACCTGGTAATCACATTCACCTAATTCTCCTTAGCCAGCCCTCTCTACTGTGTCCCCTCTATCGCCTTAACCTCTTGTGGCTCACTTTAATCACTGCCTCTCTAGCATGGCGGCCTTTGCCCGCACTCGCTGATCTCAGGCCTAACGCGCAGGTCTCCGTGCTTCCACTCCACTGGCCATTCATCACCTCGACACAGGCTAATACCCAGGGCCACTGCTGTGTCTGCTGTACTGGGAAGACCATACACACAGGCCGTCCAGCTCTCTGTTCCTCAGCAGATTTGTTATGATCAATAAGCCATTATTAGTGTTAATGTACTTATCAGGGGGGCCTCAAGGTCGAGCAAAGCATGGGGGACCAAATGAATACAAATGGTGCGGGAGTGTTGCAAAGATATATATGTTTTTATTTTTATTTTTTTGAAGGATCTGTCAATGCGGGGCAAAGCAGGTGACGTGTTCTGCCCATGGACTGGAGCAGCGTAGAGCGTGGATACCATACCACCAATACCATAATGTCACCTTTTACAGTTGCGAAATGACTGTATTTCACAACATAGCCTTTTTACATTGCATTTGACAAGTGAAGAAAAGCTGTCCGGGGGTTAAAACACCACCCTTGTCAAGTGTGTCTGCTTGAACCAAGGCCACATATAACCGTCTGCTGTCACTCCGGCCTGGCCCCCCTCGCCCTCCCCTTTGTGCTCCTCAGGAATAGCTAAAGCCGCTGCCCTGGCTGTCTGTATAGATCGTGAATTTCAGCTCTGCCTTGTCGGAGTCATTGGTATGCTGAGTGCGGGCCCACGAGCAGCGGATGTGCAGGGCAGAATCGACATGTACAGGTTTATTGAAATACTCCCCTCATTCTCCCAGTAATTGCTCTCCACTCTTAGCCTCTACATTCACGCTGTTTCCCCTCTTTTTCTCTCGGCTTCGCTTCTCTGCACTGTGTCTTTCAGTCTGATCGCGTGTCCGCTCCCTCGCCCGACTCCATCCTCTCTGGCTGTACCACATTTTTTTCCGCTTTGTCTCGCGTAGCTTCCTTTTTGCTTTTTCATCTTCATTATCATTCTGAACAGACACAGTCCACTGTCCCTCCATGTCACCTGTAAGATTGGAAGGAAGCATAGTTGAGGTTCTGGTACAGATAATTTACACCGCAATGTCATGTCACTGCTGTCAGTTACTTTCACAATAACTCACTGTACATATTGGTACATATAAGGTCTTAGTTTGATGACAACTTTCTGGACGCCAAATCATAGCAATAATGATTTAGAAAAAAAATAGGCACCTGGACAAATTTGATATGTTGACGTTATATGATTGTCATTGAACGTTGTAAATTAAGAATAAAGATGTGAAACTTTTTGTTGTCTCCCTGGAAAACTCGTGAACTTTCTTGCATTATTTTACAATATTGCTACAATCCATCTGCTGCATGCTTTTGCTGTTCTTTTACGCTATCTGTCCTCGCTTCTCCACTCCGTGTCTCTCAATCTCTTGTTCCTTGTCATTCCTCTGTCTGTCTCCACACGGATCCTGTCTTACAATAGCCCAGATATGTTTTTCCCTGATCCACGTTGTCTGGTGTGTAGCTTCCCGTGCTTTTTTTCATCTCCATTATCATTCTGTACAGACACAGCCCGCTGTCCCTCTTTGTCACCTGCGCGATTGGCGAGGGGTATAACGGCGGCTCCATCACCGCTCTCATTAATAGGTTATGACTTTGGTGAACCTCATAAATACGTGCCTTATTACCTGCCTTCTCTTCTGGTTTCATCGCTCCTAACTAGCTGTCTCTTGAAAAAGGATATTTCCAACCGTCTCTGCCCTGCAACGTACGCAAATTACACATTCACGTCACTCTATGCTACCTCAAACAAACTCCCGTCACAGTTGGCAAAGCGTGAAGCGCTTCTTGTAAAGCCTTTGTGTTTCTTACCTGTGTTCTTCGATGCCGCATCTGTAGTGTTTGCACAGTGTCTCCCTCAACTTGACAACACTTTTTTCCTTCGTATTTTCTCAGGCTGTTCTTGTTCTTGGACTTTTGGTACTCCCAGAGAGAGTGTTAGCCTTGCACACACCCGATTACGATGTGTATCTTACAGGCCTTGTACATCTGATACTCGGCATATTGAACTTTCTTGTAAGTCTTGAGGAAAAGTGTAGAGTTGACTTCCACAGAGGATTTCCCCTGGCAGGAAGGAAGCAAACTTTGAACCCACCTAATCAGTGGGGGACCATGTGGAGACAGGATAAGGTGAAGGGCGTGGGAGGGTGTGGATGTCATCGATTTAGGCGTGACTGAAGCATTTAAGTTTGTACTGTAGAATTTTTTAGATTTTGCGTCATCAATTTGTGACTTCTAACAAAAGGTTTCTACACTAAGGGTACAGAGAATGGGGACACAGGCTTAGCGCTTATATAAAACCAATAACACAATTCCTTTTAATGAGGGCATAAAAATCCCAAAGCCAATGACCAGAGTATATGGCGCTTGTGCTGCCTGTGGAGAATATAGCCAGTGTTAGTAATGCATCATTTAAGAGCTGCAGAGTGATGGTGTGAGACTGTCAATATTAGAGAATACCGCACCTTCGACAGCATTGTGCATTAAGCCGAGCCTCTTCAGACTATAATTTGGGTGCGGCCGATGAAATGGTTGAACCACTGTAGTCCGCCGCCTGTCCGTCAGTGCGCACGGCAGTGTGGGTAAAAGCCACTTGATGTCAGAGAGCACAGATCTGCCTGTGTGCCTGTGGTTATATCCAGATGGCCTGACGCTGAAAAACACAGTTTGACGTAGCTTTGTTCAATGATGTGTGTAAGCCACATTGACCACCAGTGAGATCATGTGACCTTGTGTCCCACTGCCCTGTCTGTGCCGTCGCAGGCAGTCCAGCGAAAGGTGTGAATGGGGTTTCATAGGTTTTTATTGACCTTTTAATACATTTGGTGGCACGACAGGATGCAGTAAAAACAGACAAAAAACCCTCACAGAATATGATTTGTAAATGAATATAAACATACATATGCACATACACTGGGGAAACAGTGGCTCAGTGGTTACATCATTCATCTTCACCCACTTTGCCTATATAAATGTGGTGTTTGTGTAAGTGGTGGTAGGAGTGTCTGATGGTGCCGATTTGCGGCCGCCTATCCGCTGCCCAAGGGTAGCTGTGGCTACATACAGTAGCTTGCCACCACTGAGTATAGAAGGAATGCATGTTGAGTGCTCTGTGTGTCCAGTGTCTGTGCAAAGAGCTGTACAAATAAGATTCTCTGCCATATTGCAAGGCGACACACAAATGCCAAGTCAAGAACAGAATTGAGAGCAGACTGAACAAACCCATGTTGCCCTGATGGCAACCCCCAGATCTTGGAGCACCAGGCCTGTCAAACTGTCGCAGTTGCATGTGCAAGATTACTGTATTAATTAAGTTATTTGTAAGCCCTCATGTGGCATTATCATTATTATACTCTTTTGATCATTGCCTGTTAATATTACAGGGTAGTGAGTTGTCACTTGTATTAAAAGGTACAGCCCACGTCCTGTATCACATTTTCCGAGTAAAACCTATATTAAAGTCATTGTTGTCACACTGTTTTCACCTGGTAATGAGTTGAGGAAGGAAAGTGCGTGTGGGGCTGGCATTTGGAGGAAGAATTTCTTTACCAGAACACTGGTTAATGTTGTGAAGAGAGCAGGTTAGGGTACAGGGGGATAGAGTGATGTCTGGTAGATGGATAGATGGTGGGATGAACATGGGGAGTGAGGAGGTGTGGAGCACATAGCGGCGGGGTTGCGTCTGCCTGCTGCCTGTCCCCATAGGAACAGCTGCCTCTCAGAGTGGAACAGATGCACATCCATAGAGGGGATACCACAATCTGACCAGTGCTTTGGCCCTCTTCTTCTGATTCTCCGGCACAATCAAAAATACGTACATTTGTGTCACTCGGTGTGAAAATGTAATCTATAAGCAGTTTGACTATCAGATGTAATCACCCAATATCTTGTGCATCTTTTATCAGTCCATGACGGCTTATGCTGTCCCAGATCGCTGTGATGCGTTTAGTTCAGAGCAAGGCTGATCTGACCATAAGAGTAATTGCTGCGTCCCAATGTTTACCTCCCAGAGGCGACTAATAGATTGCTGTAGTTGTTAGACGTGTCTTATTCACCAATCATTGTGATTAGATTCAAGAGAGTAGGAAACATAATCAATTACATTTGAAGGGGGTGATTCACTATATAAAAAAGCAGTGTTGGTCCAAAGCATATACCCAAAAGAGAAAGCACACTGAAATAATGAGAGACCTTTCACCAAGGACTTCATTGTTTTGCTTATTGATGTTTTTTTCCCACTAAGGATTCCTCATATTCCATCATATTCAATAAAAAACCCAATACTACAGTATATGTTGGGAGAAATCTCACCATCATGGATGGGACGGGACATTGTTATAAACATTTACTACCATATCTCAGTTGTGTCATATCCAGAAGAAGAATTTTAATCAAAATCCTTTTAATGTCAAACAGCAGACAGCAAAATCGATCAGCTCATACACATGAGATTCCATCACGATAAAGAGCCAATATTTCCTTGCCGTGTGCCTTATCTGCCGGGGGTAAATGTATAGGGAATGCAGGCTCGTGTTGAATGCACTGCTGCTGTTTTCTTGTTCTGGTTATCATTTTTCTCTCTGCAAAGTATTCCTCTGTTTGTATTCTGCTAACCTACTTCACAAAGGCTCTAAACCTCCACTCACTTCTTGGGTTCATAGAAAGGATAGTTTGAGAATTTGAGTGTGGTTGTGGATTGTCTACGTACGTATTGGTGCCGTGTGGGGTCTTTTTTTCCATTGTATCAAATTATCTTCTTCATTAATTTTGACACGCCGGGAAATTAGCTTGTTCGCTGCTTGAGGCTACGACTAAATTAGAGCTATTGGGGTAATCCAGAGCTTTCAAGGGCTGCAGAGACTAGGCTTCTCTGGGCTTAACCAGCTCAATGAAAACGAGGGTGACTTTTGAGAGTGGTGATCTTGTTCAAGGTTATTGTCAGTGTTTTATTGCACTGTGCATGCATTTCTGTTCAGTCAGTTGAACCATGTACAGTAGATTGTCAACTGCGACCATATCACGATACGATATGGGCCATATCGTATCGTATATCGTTATCGTGATATTTCTTTTTTATATTGTGATAGAGATTTTAGGCCATATCGTCCTGCCCTAATACATATATCATTGTCTAGCCTAGCATACCTTAAAGGGAAATATGAATTTTTAGAGCGTTTACCAAGTGGTAATCTTTATATCATCATTCATCTATCATCTCCAGTGGATGGTCTTAGCAGTTGTTATAATTTGTCCCTATTCCAATTATCCATTCATCCATCCATTGTCTGTCATGTATTTGTCTCAGCAGAGATGCTCTGACTTCCACCTCTACTTCACCATGTCGTCCGAGGAGGTCCAAAGGCCCCTCAGGCCTCCTGAGCGATGTGGTCCCTCCAGTGTGCCTACGTATTCCCCAGGGCCTCCTCTATATAGGGACTTACCCACCCAAAATATTTTTCGTAAGACGGGTTAGTTTTATCAGACTGATGATGTGTTGCAATAACAATAATAGTATAAAAAACTGATGATTCCATTTGATTCCCCCCTCCCCATTTAAAACTAAATAACTGCTACAAATATATACTGTTTTTAGTTCAAGTACATCAGCAAACCTTAAAAAATAGCAAAGGGAATCACTGTAAAAAAAAGGAAAGGTTACTGTATAACTAAGGTTTTTAAACATCTAAATTATTAATGCAAAAAAAAGAAATCAAATAGATCGTTTCCCCCGCCCCAGCTCCAGTGCATGCGTGTCCTTGCACCCTATACCCTGGCTGTATTGTGTTTGTTTTTTTAAGCCCCTATCCACACTTGTCACTTCGGTTACAGCGATCGAGCTGGAGGGGCCTGCTGTCACGTCACTGTGTTTGTCTGTGCTGCCAGGTAAACTTTAGCTTCATCCTGTCTGCCTGTGTGCCCTGTCACGTGTAATTTACCAATCTTTAAACTTTCAGGGACAATTCGAACAAACAGTGGGTTGACGTCTTAATCGACGGCATTGCTTTCATTTGGCTCACTTTGCTTTTAATGGTGGAATTACATGGACATCGGGCTGAGGACACTCATTGGGATGGCATGTGGACAGGCAGCTCTGCGTGAGGCCCATCTTCCCATCCGGACTGGCTTATCTCCACAGTAACTTAATCAATAATTGACCATAAGACCTGCTGGGATGAAGACAGCGGAGGCCCTTTACTAAGATAACACAGCTCGATGGCTGTCGTGCATGCTACTCACCTATTGAACCGGCTCATGAGAAAGATTTGTTTTATTGGCTCAACGGCTGAAAATATAACATACTGTGTTTATCATTTGAAATTCCATGTTTTTACGTGGCAGCGTAGCATATGCCCTTACTGTCACAACCAGTCACAAACTATCACTGTTATAGCCAGTGTCTTGCCCTGAGACACAATAACATAACAGTGTATGCACTCAAGCAAGGTTTAAACCGCAGACCCTCGGGTAGGTGAGCAAACGATTAACCGTCTCCTCGACAACCTTCAGATACTACTCTATTTATAACGCAATGGGCAAAGGCATAAGGTCAGAAATGTGAAGTAGTTTGATACTCTTACATCGCACAACATATAAAGATTATCACAGTTAACAATGCTGGCCCTGATAATTGATTTGAAGACAGTGAGCAATTTTGAACCAATACATAAAAAATCAAAGTAGAGTTAAGACTAAGGTATACTTTATTAATCCCTGTGGGGAAATTCGTTCTGATGTAAAGCCAGGCTAATGGTGCAAAACGCCTGGCTGGAGGATTCACCTATTGTACATGTTTTAAGTGGTCGGGGAGACTGGAGTACCTGAAGGAAACCTAAGCAGGCATGGGAAAACATGCAAACTCCACACAGAAAGGCCTTGTGTGGGGATCGAACCCAAGACCTTTGAGCTATGAAGCATGAGCGCCCCCAAGGGGGCTGAAAGATATTGAAGTAACTTTCGATATGCAATACGGCTGTGCAATATCGCGAGAACGATATTATTGCGATATTTCACTAAACCATTTCAACACACATTGTAAGTAACTCGTTTTTCAGCAAATTGTGTCCAAACAAGACTTAGAATAAACACTACATCAGGACTAGCCTGGTTTTACCATACCCTCGTACTTGTTTCGTACAGAGGGTCTGGACTTTCTCAATTGAGCTCCGTTTACAAGTGGGAGGAGTGAACTCTGTTTAAAGTTTGAAACGATTGGGTCTGATTTTACCCAATCGCTAGCGTTTGGTTGTGAAGTAATGCGCCCGGCCGAGTCAAGCTATGCTTGACGTCACCTACAACACCCGCCTCCCCCGCTCGCTGAATGGTAGGATGAAATTCAACCGATTGAATCGCAGCCATTGAGATCAAACCCAGACGTACATGCAGGGAAAAATATTTGACCGGAGTTTACGGATGGCAAAGGCCAGGCTACATCAGGACCAAAACAAAACTAAAGCTTAACTTTTACACATTTATAAGTTCATTGCATTGTTTGTTTTTGGCTGAGATTACAAAAAATGTGTGGCTCTCAGTCAGATAATATCGCGATACAATATTTTTTGCGATATATTGTGCAGCCCTAAAACGATGGTTCTGCGACCCACTTCTCGGTCCAGACCACCAGCTGAGAGCCATCGATTACTGTAATTCACTGGTTTCCTCCATTGCATAGCTCTACATTCATTCATGAGGAAATGTTCATCAGATCTCAGAACTAGAAAACAATGCGAGTATCTTTGTGTGTCAATAAGACGCCTTTGATGGATGCATCCTTTGAAAGCCAGAGGCAAAGCATGTGCACAAGTGCGATGCATTCTCTACTAGATTCGCCTTTGTCTTCTCACCTTCATACCACAACTGAATTGATGTTATTTGATTATGCAGGCACATCCTTTTTCTCATGAAACCATCTAGAACTGCATGTCCCTAAGTAAATGCTTTCATTTTTCCTGCCCGTGGTGTAACAAATTGGGCACTGTCCTTTTTCTTGCTTTGCAACAGATTAAATCAAAGTCAGTCTTTCCTCACCACCTCCAAAAACAAGCTGAGCAAATAAAGTGGTCTAAACACATGCATAATTCATGGGGCTCATAAGACATTCTGCCGCGGTCTGACTTCAATCTGAGCCCGGCAGCGGTGGGACCTGTGTGGGAGCCCAAAGATGTGAGGAAGCATGCAGCGCGCTCAGTCTGTACCTGTCAGTTGTTCTGGTTTGGTGGAGTCTAGACTTTGTTATGGTAATCAAGTACTGTGATACTTTTATTGATTTGAAGCTTGAGATTTAAGTTGCAAATATGTAGATGTAAAGTCATGGGAAATGTTTTGACCGAAATGATGTTGCCTGTGACAAAATTACTCAAAATAAATTGTGTTTTACTATTTAGCCTCTGCGTATATGGTCATGCTTTGTTGTTCATTTGGGAGTTGGAAGTCACATTCCCTATACTGTTTGTATATCCATTTTATCATTGGAAGATGAAAGGAACTTCTCTTACTACCATCTTCAAATCCTTCTCCCATTTTATAGACATTACAAAACAACACATTTTGTACCAGATTAATATGAGTTGAAGAGAAACAACTCAAAACCATAAAATGAAATTCCATTTTCTTTAGGACCTTTTTCACTCACTGCTAACAATGGCAACTACTTTATATTTGCATGAAACTTGCTACTATATATTAATTTGCCCTTATCTATAAGCATTCACAAAATACCTTTACTTATGAAGAGATGTTACAAATGGATTTTGTCAGTCCCTTTTCTGGTTGGTTAGACCCGAACGTGGCAAAGTCCAGTTTTCTGGTGAGCCCTCTTGTCCTTACGTCTTTGTACATGAAGGTAGACTCCCTGAGCTGCTCATTAGCATTGGCATTTCTTCTGTTTATTGCACTGGCGCGTCTAACCCTCGGCCGGTCGGTTGTTCCGCTAGACTTGAGCTAACCATCTCACCAGGGACAGTGGCGCTCCCAACGCTGCAGCCGACTCACAACAAACACAACAAAATAATGAGAAGTAAGTCACGGTGAATCAATCAAGCGGTCGATAGCAGACAGTAGGTTTTTTCTTTGGCCTTTCAGCAGTTCAGGTGAGAGCAGATACAACATAATGGTTCAAAGTTTCATCCAACTTCAGGTGTAAACATCCCTGTTACACTTGACATAATCGACAACGTAAAAGTACAGTTGTTTTCCGATTGTCTGCCTCATCATTTTACTGTTGGGGAAGACTTTTATGTGATTTGAGCATCCTTCCCAAATGTGGTGAGTATCCGCCTGTAAAGAGAAATCATCCAGATTAGTTTGGATGACCAGTGACTAGGCGGGAATTCTCAGCCAAAACTGTGTAAACAGTGTGTGAGAAACCCTGCCTAAGCCTGTGTTAGTGTGCACACCTAATGACCTTAAATGGACATGGAGCTCATCGCACGTTTTCTTTGCTATAGCAACATCTGATTCGAAAATTAAGACTTGACTTCGACTCCTGAATTATTGTCCATGTGGGAGTTGGAGGTTGCTGTTTCAAAGTTGTTGCGTGCAGTGTTTGTAAAAGGATGAAAGCAACGGGACTTTTCTCTCCAAATCCTTCGAAAACGTTCATCTCCCTCACACATCCGCGGAGGACCAGAGTGTTATTTTTGGTGTGTTTTTGGAAAGCTTGTGATGGGAATAATTTCAGCTCCAAATTTACAGTCTTAACAATCTCTGCTGCTTCCACTTGGGATGAGCTCTCAGAATAGCGCCACTGAATCTACGCGACTCATCCAGATAAACAAGTTCAAAGTGATGAATTACGAACAGTCGTGAATGCCAAAACGCTTAGTCCGGTTTGAAACTATTGAGCACTGGTTCTGAAATGTATCTCATTGTCTCGTGTTTATTTTTTGCAATTTTAATCTAGTGCCGTTGTACAAAATTACACCAAACACCACGATTGGCAATTACCCCAAATGCCAGCGCTATCATTTGCATGTAAATTGCCTTTTGATTTTCCCAAGGTCAGTGTGAGCCTAACCCCAGTCTGAATGAAGTGTTGGTGTGTTGTCTTTATGAGCCATTTCTCTGTGGAACTCATCACTGCTTATTGTCATAGGTTTATTGGCCCGGAGTAGAATGTGCAACATGCTTTGGGCGGTAATGTTTTTTTTAGTGATATATATTGTCCTAAATTTGTGCTGGAACCAGTGCCTCAGGACGCCTGTCAGGAGCAGTGGACGGATCATCTCAAGATCTTGAGCCAGGATCTTTGTCAGGAGTACCTTACTGTAGATTTTTTCTTTTTTTAGGTTGATGGAACCTGCAACACCCGCAGGAAAGGAACAGAACATGCAAACCCCACCCAGCCTAGGAATTGGAGCTGAATGATATGGACACAATTTCATATCTCAATATTCATGCCAGAAGTCAAGGCAAGGCAACTTTATTTATACCGCGCATTTCATACACAAGGCAACTCAATGCGCCTAGAAACAGAAATACAACAGCTAAAACATTAACTATGAAGGTAAGCTACATGCAAATGTTATGCTAACACCAGCTAAAGTTGCTAATATCGGCAAAATCCCCTTTTAGAACAGCGGTATTATGTTGTGAAATATTAAATCCGCATGACCTGCCTGTTTTAGTGAGGGCTGTTCACTCTCCCATGTGCCTATTAGCAGCCAGTGTCTGTTCACGTCACGTTAGTACGATTCAGCGCGTTTTGACCAAATCCAGAGATCGGACCCAAAACGTATACCTGGTCAGACTGGGTGGCCCTGGCTACCGTTATGGAAAAGCCTGTGGAAAGACAGCTAATGGTGTTAAGGTTAGGGTGTACTTTATTGTCCCCATGAAATTTGTCCTCTGCCTTTGAACTATCCTTTGTCTGCCCATAAGGAGCAATGGGTGACCTCAGTGCAGCACCTGGGGACCCATCTCCAGATGTGGAGCCAGGCTGATGGTCAGAATCACAAGACGACCCGCTCTACTATCTGTACCACTGTTTACAATGATTATTACTTTTACTACTACTGCTACTACGTAATAATAATAATAATTTTTATATATAGCACTTTTCTGGACACTCAAAGACGCTTTACATTGCACTATTCATTCACTCCATACCTGGTGGTAGTAAGGTACTATTGTAGCAACAGCTGTCCTGGGGTAGACTGACAAAAGCGAGGCAACCAGTCGCCATCGGCCCCTCCGACCACCATCAACCATTCAGTCACTCCTGTAGTACTTTTATGAATTCTACAAATACTATGCTTCTCTAACTGCTCTACTATAAAACTAATCAAAGTGCACTTCTTTCTCCAAATAATGATTGAGCCCTGGACCTCCTGCCTCTGTTGCAATTTCCCTTAAAACTTAACAACTTAAGAAAAGGCAGAATCCTTCTTTATGCTCAGCTGAGTAGCTGACATTCCAACAGTCACAGGCAGGGTTTCTGCTGTACGGCTTTTACACATGCTCATAGTTGACTTATGCAGTGGAAGCAAACATGTGAGCAGCACGCTAAGCCTTGAGCACATCCTTGTAAATCTGAAGAACACATCTATTTCCCTTCTTTAATCTGCCCCCCAGAGACCGGGATTTTCAGCTGTGTGACTCCGCATATGTTAGCCACCCCTGCATTCTCTCACCATAGCAAAAAGCTGGTCTTCTTATGCAATTGTTAAGAAATAGTGCTACTTGTCTTACCCACATTCTCTTCCCACCAAATTCCCATCAAAGCTGTAATTGCACCAATGTTCACAGCTCCACGGCAACAGGACTTGTACTCAGCGTGCTGGACTGAGTTTAAACACGGCCCTCACAAAACACGGGCAGACGCTTCGCACGAACACAGCTGTAGAGGAGTGAAAAGTCAATGCAAAAGGTAAGACTCATGAAACACACTTTGGAGAGCGATTGGGGAGGATAATATTGCAAACACGTGACCATGTTTCCGTTGATAATCACGATCTGATTTGTGTGTGCATATTTTGATACATTTCCAGATGGCGAACAACCAAATGTTACCCTAAAATGAATTCTTTTGACTAAACTCTTCACCTCCTCATAAAAACAGAGACGTAGCCCCCGTCTCTAGATCACCGTCACCAAGATTTGGAGAAGGGTGATGCAATTAAGGTCACAGCTCCTGACAGGTTGCTCGGGTAGCACTGAAACATGAGTCAAATGGGGAGAAGACAATTTCCTACAGGGTTAAAAGAAAAGAAAAAATCCTTGCATCATCACAATGCAGCGCCCTAAACAAAAACAAAAAAACTCTTACAGTTGTCACATTTTGTCTTGTTTTTTTTTTTTAGCTTCTTAACCTGAAATATTAACACCAGACCTCCAGTGACTCGTGTTTTGAATCTGGAGGCTATCAACATGCCTTGTGTTTTTCTTGGCTAAAGCTTTTAGTTGAAGCAATGCTTCACTTTTTAAAAAGCTGTGCCAATAAATTGTTTAGTCTCCAAGTCAAAACTCCACAGAGAACCTTTTCATCTGCCCTTCACTGCAGCGACTCGTTTATGTATACAGTACCTATACATCGCAATGTTCCTTGACAATTCAAATGCCGCCTAAGATTGCGTAGACCGTTGATTGTGAAGAAAATCTGCCAAACAAACCACTCCTCATAAACATACATGCGATGGCACTCCAGTATTTCTTCATGCATTTAAATAGGATTATTATTACAGTGATGGATCGAGCGTACCTGTCGATAGGGCTATTTGGTCTTTATGTGCCGCTGAGCATTAGCCTGTAGGTGGAGGAGGGTTGGAAGACACCGTAATTGGTCTGAAGGTGCTGAGAGCGAGTGCAGCCTTCTCTTTTCACACCCGTCTCTGGCTCAGCCTGCTCTGTGGAGATCAGACACTAAAGTTGTCAGGTCTGGAAATGTGCTGCTGAAAAATGTCAGCCTTTGAATAAACTGAATTGAATTAAATTACAACAGTGTGGAAGAATAAAGGTGGAGACTATAAGGAATGCCATACAGAGAAATAGTTGCATTCTTAACTACAGAACAGTCTGCTCTCTTAAGTTTTCTACCACTTTCTTAAACTGAACACATGTTTCTCTGATTCTATAGATTGGTGACACCCTTTCACTTTTCAAGGATAGGGCCCAAACAAATTCTTCACTCCTTTTAATTGCAATGAAACAAAGAAGAAAAAAAAAACATTCAAAGTTGGTCCATTATTTGTTTTCTTCACAGTGGTTAAGTTTTGGGTTAAATCTTGCTATTCAAACAAAGGCCTTATATAACTTCTTATCCAGCATTAAGTAGATTATTGACTAAAACATGTGTAATTGGCAGTGTTTTTTTTTTTTTATTAGCAAAGTCTTACGCCATATTTAGCCACAAAAACAACTCTCTGAGATCAGGAATCGGAGCACTTCATACATTCTGAGATGTGTCCAAAACAAGCTTTGAAAAGGAGCACCTGACTGAGATCAAACACCATTGGCCCCACCACGCTCCCCTGTGGGCAGACACACGCTGACGTACCACTGTGTGCAACGTATGTGAAGAGTGATGCTCCATGAGATCTCCCATCAAGTGAAGAGGCTTCACTCTGGCATAATATAATTGTACAGCCTGCTCGGAGAAGCTTACTTGAGATGGGAAAGGAAACACTTGAGTCATCTCATTGGTAGATGATCTCTGGAGTGGAGCTGGAGAGCGACATTTGGAGATTGTATCAGTGATTCATTATACACCATCGAATATTATGGCATTTTAAACACTAGCTTTTTATAGACCACTGCAGAAGAGTGTCTCCTGCTGTGCCCCTAATAAGTACTCTAAGCCCAATACTCACACATTATGTGCTTATTACTTTAAAGCAAAATCTCATGGGTGCAGTTTGAGCGTCTCCTAGCACACTGCAATCTTTTATGTGTATTTTCTCTTGGATCCCAGTAGAACGCAAGCTTCCTCAAAGTTTCTGCAGCATTGTTAGTGAATGAACAGTCAGACAGATCAAATGTGGAAGATTTTATTCACGATATTGTAAAACGGTGAGATAGTATCAAATCGGTTTCAGCACATCCACAATTGTCCTTGGTTGGAGTTGACCAGAGCCTTTACAATCAAGTTAGAGAAAGATCAAATACGTGGCATGAATGATTATTAATGCAGTGATTTACTGGCATCTACGGCGATCTTCATTTATCCCGGCTTGGAACCAGCACAAGAAACACAAGAAATCCAGTGGCTTGTGACTCTCTGCAGCTCTACATATAATCTTAATCCCTTGCACTTGTGATTGTATAGACTGCTTTGTTTGATTATAAAATGCAATGTTCTAAATTAAAGAATGACTGTACCACAATGGAGGCGGCGCACCTGAGGCCATGCTCGTACTCACACATGAGAGGTGATGGGTTTGTCGTTTCCCTGGTGAGGAATCATTCAGGTTATGATGGAATTCTCCTGCTCTGCCGCCGCTGTCACCTCTAATGACCTCTGGAGACAAATGGAGCCTCATTATTTTCATCGCTCTTTTGTGTCGCCGCACAGATTAATACAGCCATTGAACCCGCTGTTCGATATCCCATTTACGTCGCGTTGTACTTCACTTTCCTTCTGCCACGGGGCTGGGCAGTAAAAAAACAACATGATGTTAATTATGGATATTTACTGTTATATCTTTTGCTCCCTTTATCATCTAGATAAAGGGTCTACTATGATAAATTAAAATGGTTACTAACTAAACATTATATAAGGCGCATTGAGTTGCTTTGTGTACAAAATGCGCAGTATAAATACAGTTGTCCTGCCTATAATATATTAGCAAGGCCTCCGTTTTAGTCTTTTTAAGAAATCTCAATATTTTTCAATCTGAATTAAACATTTAAACATTTTTCTACATTTGCGTCTCATTTCCAGACCGGATGTACTTTGCACCCTTAAGATTCTCACACCTCCGAAAACTGTTATTTATCGTGTGATTTGGAGGTTAAACTCTAAATACAAATTCATTAAAGTTACAAAACTGGGCCGGGGGCCATCTTCTCCCCATCTGCTTGAGACTAGATTTATTGCAGTGAGACCGTGTGGCTGCTGTTTCTAATTGCTTTTTTGTCGTCGGTCCTCCCGAGGTACAGACGCGGGCACACGGGCGACCCAGCGCTTGCTAACTAGCGCTTTAGTTCAATGCTACGTGATGCGCTTGCTTCCAGCGGAATCCGGAGTGGGCAACACACAGATAAATACAGATGTCTCTTGGTTTGTCGGTGAATTTTTTGTTTTTGTTTTCTGCCAACTGGAAATGAATAAATTAAAAAAAAAAGCATTGGCAAATGATTAATCACGGTTAGAATCTGAATCAGAATAGAATTTGTTGCCATGGTTTGAGAACAGGTTGACAGACTAGGAAGTTGTCTCGGTACAATCGTGCAACATAAAACGTATAACACAGAATTTAGATAAAAAAAAATAAACTATACAAACGATAACGCTATAAGGGCATGCATAAAGAAGATTACATTAGATACATAATAACAAATAAAGGTAAAATATGATAAGACGACAACAATTGACATAGAACAACAGCGGGATTGTTGATGGAGGTAACAGACTCCACAACAAAAATAGTTTCGATCAGTTCTTAGCTTTCAAATGAGACCTTCAAGAAGCGTTTTTTGTTTGGGTAATGCTGAAAAAAATGCATTCGGTTAAGGTGGGGGTTGAGCGGTTTTAATGGACCATTCTCGAAAATTCAGAAGGCAAAGGATTATGGCAATGTGTGAGTTAATATTTCTGTCCGGTTCTCCAAGTTTATAGCACCAGTCGAAAAGTGTCAAATTATCGACTAAATTAAGCACTGGCTTGTACCAAATGTGTTATACAGTAGGTCATAACAGTCGTAAGAGCATTTACCCCTGAACTAGAAAATCACTGATGTTTGCAGCAGCTTGCTATATTCAACAATGCCTCAGTTCATCTTCACAAGCTACTTTTTATACATTTTGAGTCCAGTAAGTATGCGCAAAACACGCTTTGAATTGCCTTGTGTACAAATTGTGCTGTATAAAATAACCTTGCAGCTTGAATCCAGTCCTTCGAGATACCGCCAGACTCTATCTGGCTTCATAACTAAAGCAAGTGCCGCAAACAATGGTGGAGCTTGAAGATGAAATGAAAAAAAAATGGAAAAAAAACTGACTTCAAAACCACTCCCTGTTTTCTTCTTTTAATTATGAATGCACATGTGGCGTGTGAGGGAGAGGCCTAATCTTTATTAATTGTTCTTTCTGCACCGCTGCTCTGCTGAGGGAGCCGTTATAAAACATTCTGTCCTCTTCATTTATCAGCAGCTGGAGCGCTCCCTTTAGCGTGTAGAGCTATTGCCCACGCACTATGGGACCGTCAGCACTCACATCCATCCGCTGTCACCTTGTCTCTTCATTTCATTACCCCATAAACTAATCCCCCCAGACCCCCTCCCCCCGCCCCGTGTTTGCGTCAGAACGTTAAGAAAGAGCAATGGGATGTTTACGAACAAGTCTTCCAAATGACCAGGCGTTTGTTGCCCTGCGAGATGTGATGTAGCATGGGAGCATACACCCAAACCGATGGTTGGCTTATGTTGGGTGAAGTCAATACTCAGGGATGCCTGTCTGTGTCTATCTCTGACCTCAGTAGATTATCTGCCCAGGTTTAATTAAAGGTGGGATGGGCTTGAAGTGGAGCGGACACGCGAAGAGAGTTATCGCATAATATGTTGTTACGGTTTCCAGACAAACTTTTAACAGAATTTTATTACCGACTATAATCCGAGGAAGAGCAAAGATGCTTTAATCTATCAGTGTCCACGTATCGCCTCTCCTATTTTCTGATGGCCACACTGGCACATATCCACTATGGCGCTGCGATACACAACACAACTGCAATCATTCATTACAGCATGACATCAAATGGAAATTAGCATAGTGCTAAATCAACCATCTTTTTAATGTAACTGCACACTGTCCTTTCAATGAACTAAACTAAACTAAAACAAAGACACCGTATGCTGGTAACTCGTGACCAGGACCCCGGGGCACTATGTTGCTGTCGCCCTTTGAACTGAATGGATGAAATGCAGGACAAACACCTCTTGGGACAGTAAAGTCAAATTAATTTAAATTTGGTCTATGCAGTTTAATTTGGTTGTTTCTTCTAATACTAAAGCGTTTCAATCTGTATTTTTTTGGGGTGGTGGGGGGAGTTTCGTTGCGTTATAGCTAGAATCCAGGAGTGTCCTCCATATTTTGAAAGCCCATGAATGAACTATCGACGAAGCAGTTCGGCACACAGTTTATCACAGTGCCATCGATTTGTTAGCCAGCTGTCGGCTAAAAACAGTAGCTTGTATCCTTTACCACCCCCTCCCGCCCGCAGCCAGTGGAATTCGCGCCAAGCAACACACGAGATGTTCAAAAGAGCAGTCATTTCTCACCAGCGACACGTTAATGTTCATTGCCAAACGTTAATATCAATGCCGAGAGGCCCAGAAGCAAGTTTCTAGCCACAATTATGCATGATATTTCCACTTTCACCTTTATTTGATGAATCCTATAAGAGTAAAATGCGTTTATAATCATCTCATTTTTGATCATTTACACGTTTGCTTGCTAACATTTTCAACAAGTGCCTTTGCTTCCAGTAACAGTGAGTCGGTCCTCCTATATTTGCATGTGCTCTAAATACTGTGCATTCCTGTCTCAGATTGCCAGTGGCCATGTTAAAATACATGTCCATATATACATGCAGTAATCCACTTACAGCTGCCGTGCTGGTCCATGCCTGGTCGACCATACTAATTACAGATGGACTCTGGGGCTCGTACCAGCGAAAGTGAATGGGTAGTGAGTGGCAGCCCCGGAGGACATGCCCTTAAACCCCAGAGTCACCAGATCTAGCTCTGTACCCCCTCTGCCGCAGTAAGCCTGGGTCAGGAGGTGAGCCTGACTTATTAAAGGGCTGCTGAAGGCAATAACTGGAGTCATGGCAGCTGATAATGCGCTCTGTGCTGACGTCTGGGTTACCATGATAACAGCTCGGGACTACAAAGCAGGGGCAGGATTTCAAAACTGGTTTCGGGGAGTTTGTTTGTGACGCTGGGAGAGAAAAAAAAGTGTTAGAAGGCAGCCTGACCTATTTCGATGAAAGACGGTTTTCCCGCTCTATTTTAGTAGTTTTTAGTTTGTAGTCAGCAAGTTTGTAACATTTTGGAGAGAGGCAAATGAATGTTGAACTTTGTCACTTAAGCCCCATTGGGAAGTGATGTCTGCAGTGCAACGAAGGTGAAGTATGTTTGTTTAGCTGAGGAGAGGATTTCTCGCAATACCCAGTGAGTGAAGATAAAAATGATGAGCATGGTTCAAAATGGAGAGAGGAAGGAATGAGATGAGGCTATGTTCAAATGCTGTGCTAAACCCTAACCCCATAATCACTATTAGTGCCACATGATATAAAGCCGACTATGTAGTGCCCTGTTCGGACACACAGCTCACTACTTCCCCCTCGCCACAGTTCACGTGACTCCGGCAATGGTAAGAAAAACCACGCTAAATGATAAAAAAATGATTTCTGCACTACAGACCAAATTACAGAGACAGTTAGTATTCCAAAATAAACTTTTTGTCAGATATGTAAGCCACTTTTCATTGTTACAGCTTATACTTCATGGTTTACTCGTAACTGTGACACAACGGGGTTTTAAAATTGCATTTCCGATCGTTTTCATACAGTCATGTTTTATCCAGATCACATAGCTAAGAATGAATACATCTTAGCCTTTAGAGTTAGAAGACTAATGTTTTGTGTCTCTCCTGTGTGTTCAGCGCACTAACCTGTCTGTAAGAGTCCAAGACTCATAAAACTAAATGCAATTAATTCTAAATGGTGACTCCAGAGCCGTTTTAATTAGCATTGTCTTAATTATATTTTAGCTGTTCAGACTTTATAATTTTGGTCTCTTGCATCGTTCCTTGCGGCGATGAACATAACACTGCTGTTAATAAGGAGGCTGTATGGGAATTCCACCACAAGCCAAATGCATAATGTTCAATGTCGAGTTAGTAATAAAGAGTTGTGTCAGATAATGTGATTTTTAGTGAAAATAGTCTCCACTCATTTCAGGGTCGATGTCTCCTCCGATGAGCTGCATTAAACTGAACCCGACTCTATGGAAGAAGATGTTTCGTCTGATTGATTGGCATGCCACTTATTGGACCACAGGGGTGTGGGGGGGGGCACTAACCTGGACCACCGGCCTGTTGCCTTCACTGACACCCACCGAACGGTGAAAACGACAGCTGACTTTGAATGATATGCTGAGACATGCCGTAACCCCCGACTGTCTCCCACAGGATTCAGGGATATTTGGGGTCGATTAGCAAGTATCAAGCCAAGCAACAGCTGGTCCGGACGCTCCACTTCACCTCTGCGCCCCTGGAGACCTGTCACCTGCATTACTGGTCAGACATTTGCAATTAAAAAAAGGATGTGGGGGAAGATCACGCAATGCACAACGACCTGCTCTGTAGCGTAATATAGCATTAGACAGTAAGGGAATCCACAAGCAGGAAACCCCCAGAGAGGAGTGCATTTTTAAAGCTAGCAAAAAATAACCAGTCCAGATTTTTTGCTCTTAATTCCATCCCCAGACAATAAACAAAGGGGGTTTAGCATGTAATGTCTGGCTCCGTGAAAAAATATCATGTTAATAATAAAACGTTGCCTGCGCTTCAGCGGTTCAACTGTATGGGCAATGAAAGTAAGGCATGTTAATTGTTAATATCACGTACTGCAACATTTAATTCCAGAATTATATGTTTGGGCGGTTTAAAAAAAATGCATGAACACGCAAATGTGTGGTCATTGCTACTCCCTGTATAAGTTTACCACGTTATACAAGTGTGGCGTGATCATCCCGGGTCGCCCAAAGGTCTGCAGCTAGGTTAATTTATGGGTTTGAGCGGCGTAAATTATCTGTGGAATTTAAACACCATTGCTCAAATATCTAGTTTCAAATGTTGCTTTAAATAGGAGGCGGGTCAGTGACTTATTGGTAAAAGATGAATTCGGTTCAAACTATTAACGCCCGCCTTAACCGAGCACATTTTCTCCAGTTTGGCATCACCCAAATCTAAAAGCAAAAAAAAAAAAAAAGTGGCGAAGAAGCGACAAAAACGTACGCCGGAAAAAGCAACAGTAACACCATTTTTTTTTTAAAGCGACAGAAACACACGACTGAAGAGTGATGAAGAAGCGACAAAAAAGCCACAAAAATTAGATGAAAATGTGACAAAAAAGCCATGATAAAAAAAAGACCAAAAAAAAAGCACTTAAAAAAAGATGAAAACCCAACATAAACACTTCCAAAATGTGACAAAAACGTGCTGGAAGAGCAACAAAAACACACGAATAAAGAGTGATGAAAAAGCCACGCAAAAAAATGAAAGACACGAAAAAGCGTCAAAAAAGTTACGATCAGTTCTGTAGGTCTTAGCTTTGAGGTGTTACACTGGCCTACAGGTTGTAAGCTCTAAAGGCAGGACGCTTTTAGATTTGGGTAAAGCCGAACTGGAGAAAAAGTGCTCGGTTAAGGCGGGGGGTAAGAGCAGAGGGGGTGCTGAGGGACATGATTGCCCCCCAAAATGCTTTCTCTGTGCTTGTTTCATATTTAATAAATGTTGGTTGCGATACACAAACTATCCACTAGGGGGTGCTGCAGCAGTCTCAGCACCCTGGGTTCCCACGGCCTTGGGTAAGAGGTTAACTCAAGAAGTGCACAAGCAATTTATTAAGAAAACTACAGCAAAATGTAATAGAAAAGTAAAAAAAAACCAACGACATTGGCATATGATAAATTGTTATCTCTGGCTGGGTTGGAAACGGATGGAAACGTTTCATCCAATTCTCAACACCGAGTTCAGCCTGAAAACTTTTGATGATGGTTATCTCCTGAACGTCTCAGAATTTACACAAACGCTACGGCTAAATAAAATAAAGTGACAAAATCTGAATAACGGATTGAGCCAGATCCAAATTGATGGTTTTATTTTGTTGAGTTACAAAGAGGGGGAATTTTGGATAAAATTTGCTGTTTTTAGTGGAAAAATCTGTAGACAGTGACATTTTGCCTTGTTTTTTTATATTCAAAACTCAATAAATTAGGATTGGAATTATATTATATTATATTATATTATATTGTGGCCATACCGCCTTTGCGATGCCCAATCCCGTCAGACCTTGGAAGCTAAGCAGGGAAGGGCCTCGTCCATACTTGGATGGGAGACGGTTTAATAACACCAGGAAGCCTAGCGAATGTAGTAAGTGAGTGAGTCGGAGGGGCCGAT
Source organism: Proterorhinus semilunaris (assembly GCA_021464625.1). Classification (NCBI taxonomy): domain Eukaryota; kingdom Metazoa; phylum Chordata; class Actinopteri; order Gobiiformes; family Gobiidae; genus Proterorhinus; species Proterorhinus semilunaris. Next base: position 15,991,755 of record CM038359.1, read on the forward strand.
GGCACAGACTGGCTGCCTCGCTTCCGTTAGTCTACCCCAGGGCAGCTGTGGCTGCAATAGTAGCTTATCACCACCAAGTATGGAATGAATGAATTGTGCAATGTAAAGCGTCTTTGAGTGTCCAGTGAAGCGCTATATAAAACCAAAGCATTATTATTATATATTAAGAAATACCTCTGAAAAAATCGTATTAAAATATTGTAAGTCTGTAGGAACTACTTAAGTGGAGATATTGTCGCCACAATGTGAGAAAAACTTGAAATTACAATTTTCCATATAAATCTATGGAGAAACATTGAATCAGTGCAATATTTAAACATGTCATTGTGACTATTAGGTATATATTTTGTTTCCAGGTGAAACTGTTGACCAATTTGGCCCAAAATTGAAAACTGTGTTTTGCTTGTAGTGTCTCCCCTTAAAAAAAAATCTATTTTTTAAAACACTATCTCAATAATCCTGGGGCTTTTTAATTATCAAGTCTAGAGTCAGTACTTTGGCAGCAACAGTGTTGGATTTTGGAGTTTGAAAGGGTACAATGGAAGCTTTGTGTGGTTAAATGCCACTGGCGATGGAAATATTATGTTTTTTGGGTTTATTTAAAATATTTTTCTTGTCTCTGTTCATAGAGCTGATAGTAAAAGTTTCATTTGTTTGTAATGTAAAAACACTAAAATAAAATGTTCACATTCCCCAGCCCTATTGAAATATAAAAATACATTTTCATTTTTCTTCAACGTTTACTTACTGACCCGCCAATATCGATGTCACGGGTCACAGTGGACCACCGTGAGAGTTCGATCCGACTATCTGCCGCCATCAACAAGCACTTCACCAGCAGTCGTGGCTTAGCTTGTTTCCTCTCATACTCCAAACACTGTTATTTACTGTCCCCACTGCTGGTATTACCGTCCACGGCTCGACGTATCTATCCGTGTCTGACCGATAGCCGCCCTTCCAATCCTCAACCTCACACCCCCTTCGCTGACCTTCAGGGTGCAGTGCTTTCTAGGTGGACAGAAGCCATTCTCTGCTTCAAAGCGCTTTCAAATTGAGGTCTTGAGAGGTTCGACCTGGAGACGCCGGGAAGCCGAGCGGACGCCGGCGTTTTAACCAATCCCACCGAGGCTCGTATTTACCGCACGCCTGGCCTGTCAGAATGTACATTACCGTCGAGAAAGTGTGCTGTCAGTAAACCTGTCATTGTCTGCGTGCTCTTCCTCACTCCCTGGCCACTTTATTAGGTACAACAACTTCACATAATCTGCTTCTAAATGGCGACAATGCAACTCATGGCAGCAGCGTACTACACTGAAAGAAAAAGTGGCAAAGGCATAATCATTCTGTTAAAGCGTTGCGCGCACTAGAAGATGCGTTTTGAGATTATTGATGCGGAGCAGTTGTGGGGCTGCAGGGGGAAGGTATGCTGAGGCAGAAGGCTGTAACGTCCAATTGCCCGTTTCAACACCTATAAAGATCATATAAGCGCATTAAGCAAAAGATATAGAGACTATAAGGGAATATAAAAACCTTTGCAGACCAACGTTTTTGAATATTGTTTTGCTCCTTCCACCACAGCAAGGAAGGAGTGATATCATTTTCACAGATTTTGTATGCATGCCTATCTTAGGGCCACATACAATTGATCTTCAAAGCATTTTTAAATCCCTGTTGTGAATGATAGTGAGATTAAGAATCCATTTTTCTTGCAGGTGAGTCCTATAGCTCGTCTGTATTTAAAGGGAAACCCAAAGCACCTGGAGAAAACCAACAGACCCGGGGAGAACGTCAAATCCTACACAGGAAGGGGATTGAACCTGTGACCTATTGAAGCAGATCTTTAATCACCTGTGGTCCCAAGGTGACTTTAATGTCCATCAGTACATAAAACATGGAGGTACAGTAGGCTACTTTCTTTCTTGTGTTATTAGAAGCCAATGCACTCCACGAACATGCAAATTGTGTTTCCTCAATATTTTTTTTATTTTTCCCCCAGTTTTCATGCATATTAATAACTTAGACGCTCTTTTTCACTATAAAGTGTTTGCCCAGAATTCATCACAATGGAGCGTTTCACAGTAATTACCCTGTCAGCGGCCCCGACAGGTAAATCTCATAAGGTGTCAGCGCACTCAGCCCTGATTGGAACACAATACAAAGCACTGGCACCGACCATTTTCCCACCCCCCCCAAAAAAAAATCAAATACAAAAAAAAAAAAAATCTGCCTGTTTGATATTCACTCGCGCTTCTGTCTGTCCTCTCCAGCACCGCTGCGCGCCATAATGGGCCGAGGCAAATGACTTCCAGCCCGGGCTCCCAGATAGTGATCGTATCAAACTGGCCCCTAACAAGATGTCAGCTCGCATTTCATAGAGCATGCATCATCTCCAACTCGGCTTCCCATTTGGGCATAAAGGACACTTATCCAGTTGTGTGTGCGTGTGTGTTTTTTTTGTTGTGCTTTTTCCACCGCAGTTTTCCGCCCCTCATCTGTCTCTCGAGTGACATTGTAACCACTTGACTTGCCCCGTGAATCGAGACCCACACACGGATGGATGAGCGCATTGACAGTATCTCCGATCCCAGAACTTCCAGTGCTGCGATATAGAGGGCGCTCCTGAGAAACGCACTGGACGAAAAAAAAAGAAAAAAAAGAAAAAGAAAAATGCTGAATGGGTGAGCGCGCGTGTGTGAAGCGAGAGAGGCGCAGACTCGTGGCCGGGCTGGGGGGGGGGGGGGGAAGCAGGCGCACACAACAGCGTGTCACAAAAGCGTCAGCGTGGTGATCGCACACAAGCTGCTGGCTGCGTGCGCTTTTTTCGCCTTTTTTTTTTTTTTTTTTTATGGGAACACAAGTTTATGGCGAAAAGTGCGCGCCCAAAACCGGTAACCGTGACAAGCCGGGGCTAGAGGAGGAACTATTTTTAAACGGGGGCAGATTTTGAAGGGTTGTTTTGGGAAGGGAAGGGGGGCGTGGACGGCGGCGGGAGGAGCGCAGCAGCAGCAGCAGCAGCGGTTGTGGAGGAGCGTGTTGGCTCTCGGCTCCGGCTCCACGCGCTGTATGGTGAGCCGTGCACGCTGGCAGTGATGGTGACGCGCTGGGACTCTTGAAGTAAAAAGTGGACGTTTAGAGGTTCGCAGCGACTGGATATAGGATAACCGAGTTGTCGGGAGATCTGGGATTTAGTTCGCCTCGATGACAACAGTTGTTACTTTAATTCGGACTACGGCTTACTGGATTGTGCGTGGCGTGCCTTTAAATGGAAATTGACACATGCTCCATCCCGACATGAGGGTGGTTTAGCCCCAAACAAAACCACGCGTCTTTTTTTCTTCTTTATTAACTCTACGATGTCTTATTTTGGCTAAGTGCGCGTCCTCTGAGTAAGGAATAAGTTGGAGCGCCCAAAAATGACGAGCAATGGACCTGTCATCGTGTACGAGTGGCTCAAAACGCTGCAGCTCGCGCAGTACGTCGAGGCGTTCGTGGACAACGGCTACGACGACCTGGAGGTGTGCAAGCAGATCGGCGACCCGGACCTGGATGCCATCGGCGTGTACGTCCCGCACCACCGGCAGCGCGTCCACGAGGCCGTGCGCCGGCTGAAGGATGAGGCGAAGGAAACCGCCAGCGGGCTGTACTTCACCCTGGAGCCGATGATGCCCCCCGCCGCCTCCACTGCCGCCGCCGCCGACATCTACACCAGCCACATGGTCAGCCAGTACGAGTCCAAACTCCGGAGCTCCAAGTCGTGGACCGACCAGCCCCGCGGGGAGCGCGCGGAGCGGAGGAACGGGGGGTACGTGATGGGCGCGCAGAGGAATCTCACCCTGGGCAACCGGAGGGACGTGGTGGTGTACCCGAAACTCAAGCTCAAAATCATGATCAGGGATAAACTCATCAGGGACGGCGTTAATCTGGCCAGGCCCCCTTACTCCAACAAGGTAAGGGGCACCTTTGAGGGAAGGGGGGCACTGGGGTCAGGAGGGGGGGAAAACAACAACAATGTGCAAGTCTGACAGGAATAGACAGCTGTAACACACTTCATTTGACAAGGATGAGAAGGAAGATCCACCTTTGACATAAGGATGGCATCACATGCAAACATAGGTCCTGAGGGTTCATCACAGCTGAGTGATGCAGAGCTACTGTTTGTAATTGCTTTATTACATTAGGTCTCTGTTTGGAGACTAATCTGTGTCAGACCTGAAACTGACTGCTTTTTTATTTCCCCGCTAATCAAATCTTCTCTCCGGGCTACCTCGTCTTTCTATTGTTAAAGGGTATTGCATTAAAGGCTTTGCTATATTCCAAAATGCACTTAGTCTGTGAAGTAAAAGGCCTTTGTTACAGGTGCACATCAGTGAAGTAGACATTACAGTTTCAGAGGTTTTGAATAATATTAGGGATTGCGGTTGACAATGGAAGCAAATAGATGGTTTTGCTAAAGTTGAGCAGCCTATTCTCTCCCAAATCTGACCATTGATTCATTTCTTTTCCACACCGCTGTAGAGAACCGACTGCTTTTATTGCTCCATAAAAGATTCATATTCGCTTCCACGTTTAAGGTTCCTCTGACTGATTTTTGACGGTGGGCGTATTGGTAAAGTGCCAGCGGTAGTTTGTCTGGCATCAAAAGGATCTGTCAGCACCTCCGCTTCTTCCTCATTCTCCCTAAAGCACTCTGTCACTCACGACACGTCGTTTCTAAAGGGCATGTCTCACTCCAAATCAGAACAGGGCCGAGGAGCCGCACGCGCTGTAGGTAAATGTAGGTAAACACTATGTTTGAGGGTCATGGCTGGCCCAGGTTGAATGATGCGCTGGAAGTGGCTGCGGATCGATCGGCTGAGGAGGATAAAGAAGATTTAAGGCCTGTATTATTAATCTGCTCTTGACTTGTTGCTGGCTCTTGTGTGAGTAAATAAACCTGTGTTCTTCAGTTGGATGAATGGGTGTCAATATACGGTACTTTGAACTGCAGTACTACTGTTACTGCAACGGATGTTTGCGCAATTGTTATTTCAGCTCTCTACATCTACTGCAATACTACTACTACATGCACTACTACAGTTCCTTCACTACTGTTACCATTGCTGCTGGTACTGTGACTACTACAACAGTCGGTTAGAGCGTACGTCCACAGATCTAAATGTCAGTGGTTCGAATCCCAGCTCAGTGGGTGGTGTCCCAAGGGGCCGATGGAGCAGATTTCCAGACCCACTTCCATCAGTCTACCCCAGGGCAGCTGTGGCAAAAACAATAGCCTACCACCACGAGATTATAGAGCAAAGGAATATTGAATACCGTTTTGAAACTTTGTCAACTCAAGCTTTAAAGTGCAATACAAATGTATGCCTACGTCTTACTACTTCTACTGCAACTGCGACAATTAATGCATCTATTAGTACTATGCAAATACTAATTATATGATTATTTCTGGTGCTGCAACTGCCATGACATTACAACAGTAACAACAGTCGCTGATCTTTTGCTCGAACAGTACAAGATAAGATAAGATAGCCTTTATTGATCTCATATTGGAGAAATTTACTTGTTACATTCAGCTCTTAGAAACACTCAGGGTGTGCAAATAGGCAGGAAATGTGAAATAAACAACAACAATTAAATAGTAAATAGTGGTATCTTATATATAATGACTACCAAGGACTTTGTGGGGACAAAAAGTGTAAACAGTAAATAATACTAAAATAAACAGACTATAACAAACACATGTATTGTCAGTATTAGCAGTGCAGGTTTACATCATAGTGCAAGTGGTTGATAAAGTGATGCAGATAAGTGATGTGAATACAGGGATTATTGTGTTCTGCAAAGGGGTTAATGCAAATGTTACTTTACAGTCTTATTGTACAGTCTGACAGGCTCACCTCAGGGCGGAGGTGGGTGAGGATGAGCCTGGGATGGACGATGAGTCTTCATCAGGTGGGAGGTCAGGACGACTGGCCTGTAGTGGGCCGGTTCCCTGGCGTGCGCTGTTTTAGGAACCGGGGTCACACAGGAGGTCTTCCACAGGACGGGGACATTCTCCAGGCTGAGGCTCAGATTGTAGATGTGGCTGAGGACCTCGGACATGTGGTCTGCACAGGTCCTCTACAGCCTGGGACTGATGCCGTCTGGTCCTATAGCTTTCCTCTGCTTCAGTCGCCTCAGCTCTCTCCTCACCTGGTCCGGTGTGATGGAGAGGGAGGAGTGAGGGGAGACTGGGGTGGACAGCCGGGTGTGGGGCAGGTGCTGAAGGAAGTCCGTATGGTGGGGGTTGGAGATGTGGGTGCAGGGGGGCTGGAGGCAGGTGAAGGTAGTCGGGGGAGGGGGGCAGTGTCCACTGGGCTGGAGACGTGTGAAGAGCAGGGAGGGGGGACAGAGCGCATGGGGGGAGAATCATAACGGTTGAAATGTTCATTGAATTCATCCGCCCCGCGCTGGTCTCCATCAGCTGTCCCTCTGGCACTCTGTTCATGTCCGGAGATGTTCTTCAGTCCCCTCCACACGTCCCACGCGTTGCCCTGCACCAGCTTCTGCTCCAGCTTCTCCCCATAGTCCTTCTTGGCCTTCCTGATCCTCCACTGGAGCTCGTGCTGGACTCTCTTCTGCTCTTCTCTGTCCCCTGAGTTGAAAGCCCTTTTCTTCTGGTTCAGGAGGGCTTTAAGCTCAGGGGTCACCCAGGGGTGGTTGTTGGAGAACCACCGTACCTTCCGGGTCGGTACAGTGTTTTCCACACTGAAGTTGATGTAGTCTGTGACGCAGTGGGTCAGGGCATCGATGTCACCCCCATGAGAGCTGCAGATCATGTTCCAATCTGTGGTTGGGAAACAATCTCTCAGTCTCTCTTCAGCCTCTTCACTCCACACTTTCACAAACCTCTTCTGTGCTGGTTCCCTTCGCACCTTGGGTGTGTATTGCAGGTGTATTGCAGGTAGACGAAATTGTGGTCAGAGCGTCCGAGCGGGGGGAGGGAAATTACAATGACTACTACTGCACTGCAACTACTACTACTACTACTACTACTTTTCAAACGTCTGGCTGTGACTTCTCTTTACTGCCGTTATTGTGCAGGCTGTTTACATACTGGGGGGCGGTGAGGGAGGTGTCGCTAGCACTTTAAGGGTCAAAGGTGAGGTTCTGTTTTGGTTTGGCATGAGGTCTGAAATGGAAGCTGTGTTTAGAGGCAATGTCAAACCCAGAGTAAGGATTGTAAATTGCATTTGAAGTATAATAGCGCAAAATATGCAGTAAAAAAAAGAAAAAAAGTTGGCTATTTATTCAGTTACACAGTGTTTGGGACAGTAATTTGAGAGGTATAGCTTGCCTTTATTGCCCCTGGTTGCATTGATATACCCAAGACCTGTCTATTGATTTATCTTGTGTGGAAAAATAAGGTAGGCTTTGTGGAAATATGGAAGTAGTGAAAATTGGTGCTTGTATTCAGCAGAGGTGAAATATGCTCCAAGAACAGTACAACTTTTAGTGTTACCCCTGAATAAATAGTCAATAGATTGTTTAAAGTCTTTTCCTGTCAAAGTCATTACGCGCGTACAGTATGAAGTGGTACGACCTGTGACTTGACTGAAAGTATGCTTTACTGTTTTGCAGCTTCACACTTTCTCTGTTATGTCAGCCACATATATTTGTAACTAAAAGCCTTCAAAGTGCTCGGTCTCTTCAGCTGTACGATGATGTATGATACAACAGACAGACACTGGCAAATGCAGGCGAGTAGTTAATAGATAAACTTTACAGCCTAGACATTGGCAGTCAGGCATCATCAGTAATGGTTCTGATCTGTTAGGCTGAGGTGGCAGATGATTCTGCTGCGGCAGAGGGTGAAGCCGAGGACGTGCCGTGGTACATAGCATGGCAATTGAGGGGAGTTAGAACGCAATGATAAGAACGACTCGATTGGGGAGATACTTGTAGATTTTGGATTATCGTCAAGTGGGGGTTATCTCCACGACAATGGAAAACCCCCAGAAGACTGAGAGCCCACACAAATATATTGATTCATGATTAGTTAAAGGTCAAGCAGGGTGTGAAAGATATGTATCAGGACTTACAGGAACAACTGAAGAAATACTTCCTTCATTTCATGTGGAAAAGGGTGAAGCTCGTCTAAGCCTCTGTTATTTAGCATTTTCTAATGATGTGGAATTAGCATCAGGGCGGATTTAGCATGCTATAAATTTACCATTTTATCCTTAACCCAGTGAAAATGCGAGAGAGAGTGAGAGACGGAGAAGGAGAAAGATAGAGTGAGCCCTTGACCGTCCCATTCCCCTCTGAAACCAAAGCTGCACATATAAATACAGCCAAGAGAGAGCTTAACCCTGCAGAACTAACACTTTGTTTTAGTACGGGGCTGACACATAATCCCTCGCAAATCCCTCAATGAATCTCAGTGGGATTCACAGATAGGCAAAGTGGCAAAGACAAGAAAGGCCTTTCCAAAGTGCTGCAGCGGGGTAGCAATGGTTTAAGCTCATTTACGAGATATGAAAGGAGCGGATTGGAATTCAGAGATACTCGGCTTTATGCAAAAAAAGTGTAAAGGGAACTGCACGCCCACGCGCTGGACGGTGGCTAACCTAGATTTTGTATTTATTTTTTTTTAACAAAGATTAGGTCACCCCCACTCCATAAATGCACGTGGGTACGACTTAGCAAGCTGGGAAATACAACATGTGGCTTGCTTTGAAAGGAAGCCCATAGCCATACAAAAAAAAAAAAAAAAACACCTTGATCTTGGCCTGTATTTATTTGGTGCTTTGTTATAAAAAGGGGAAAAGGGCTGGTCAAGGTCTCCCCCCTGCCTCTTTATACGAGTGGGCCCCCTTGTCGTGTTGAAACGGCTCCATCCCGGCGCTTTTTGAATAAGAGGTGTGAGCAGGTGATGCGGGTAAGTGCGGAATGATTGGTTTGTGGATATCGCCGCGCTGCCTGTCCTTGAGAGGAGATGCCACCCCCAATGGAGACCGATTCAGGGGAATTGTACGGCACGTGCTGGAGCAATCCACAGCAACCAGGGCTCTTTGAGAATGATAAAAAAAAACACAACTACATAAACATTTTGACTTGCAAGGTCAATATGTTGCAAAAAGCCATAGTAATAAAATCCCAGTTTATTCAGACAGCGTTTGCCAGCGTCACAATATCCATAGTACATTTTCTTGTTTTATCTTTGAGCTACGCAAATCGTCACCTAATGGGTTTTTGTCAACAAGCATTTACCAAACATTTTCTATTAAACACTCAGCCGGGGCGCGATAAATACCCCCACAATCCTTTCGCAGAGGCCCGCCGAGACCCCTTACCCCTCTACGAGATGATTCCTTCTGATGTAAACAAATCCCTTTCCTTGCAGGATCTCTCATTGGGGAACAATAGCGAGGAGAGTAGTTGACTGCACCGTCGGTCGTTGCTGTCTTTGGCTTAAATCACAGGATATAATAAGGAAACGGCCGCGGGAGATGAATGAGGAGAGTTTTTATGATATGCGTCTTGCTGGTTTTCGAGTAATCTGTCAAGTGCCATTTATCCCTGAAGTAATTATTGCCGCTCCGCTGTGACGTTGATGCAGCTTTTTTGCCGGTTTTATTGATTGCTAGCACTTTTCTGTTGTTTTTTGTTTTAAACTGGATAAATTGTGTGACATAGTAAATGTTTTTTAAAAACAATGAATAACCTTATATTTGAAGGAAATCTCAAAGTGCTAAATATAAATATACTGGTAAAATAATCTCTGTTTCATAGGTTCACGGTCAGGAATACACAGTTTAAGGATTTACCATTGCCAGTATGGCCTCACCCAGGAATTAAGCCTGGGATGTTCTTTCTGGGAATGCTAACTTCTAAGTAGGACGTAGAAATATGGTTTAAATATGTACATCTAGAATAGTTAAGCCGTAATGTGTTTCTGTGGTCCCAATTCGAAACAATGATCAGATCCCAGCACGACCCAATCCGAGACGACCCGCGCTCTTCCCCCGTTGGCATGCTAAAGTCTAAAACAACAGGCCCGCTCAGTCATAATAGCGCCGCATTGTTAGCGCTCGTGTGTCGGGAGGAAGCACTCGCTAAACACTGGGAGATTCTCTATTGTCTGATGGAGCCGCACGTCCTATTTGCCACGCACTGTTTTCTATTCCCAATTTCCGTGCATTGAAAGGAGAGCGCGGAGGCAAGTGTCCAGCATTGTGCCGACGGGTGGCCCGACGGTAACCACTGGGGTGTCATGCCAAAGAATGGAGGAAAAAAATGGATCGTAAATAGTATGTTTTATTTATTGGGGACTTTTTGGTACCGCCTATTGGTTTATTGGGCAAAGGGATTTAGCAGGTCAAGGCCTTTCACTTATGGGGCTGCAGCAGCTGAGTAAATCCCATGGGTGTGGGGGACATCAGAGGGTTAAAAAAAAGAATGTAAGCAATGAACCCAGAGGTGTTAAGGCAGCTGTCCATTGTAGTGGAACAAAAGGAATGGCTAAATAAAAAATGTTAGCGTTTAGCCTTGGCCACAAAAGGGAAGTTCAGTACCGACCTTTTAAGCTTCACTCTTACCTCTCTTCCTGTCTGTAATCGTGGTTAATATCCTGCCACTCTCACCACCAGGAAATGAGGTTCTGTTTAAAGATGACTTACAGTGATCTCATATCTCTTGAGAATGAGGCTTTATTCAACAATGGTTTAGAGTGACTTTGCCGATGAACAAATACAGTTAAGAATGATTTTGTGACAATTGCAAGTGGGATGTTAGCATTTTGACTCCCACTATAAGACTTTGTCAATCTTAACTGTTTTCGTAAGCGAATGTAGCAAGTTTTCTTTTTCTTGTCAGCTGGTGGGTGCAGTCTGGGTGAGCTTGTCTAAAGCCCAAAGTAGCTGAAAAAGACCCTTATAATTTTTCCAAGCCCTCATACTGTAGATATACTACCCGTGAATGAGCCACCGTAAGACCCAGATTCCCACACTGTGGCTAAATTACTCCTACACCTTACTACTTCTCTCAAAAAGGAACTTTGTCATTTCCTTCTCCGTCCCCGTCCACAAAAGTCTTTTCATTTGCATGTCCTCATCCTTACCCCTTACTATACGGCCGCGGCGCTGTGCCATATGGAGAAGTGAAGCCTTCCCACAAAGGCCTGAAGTTTTCCATGCGCTTCTGCTGAGGAGACTGTTTGCTTAGTCTTTATTAAGGGCTGCTTAAAGGCATAATCAACCCCCGGGCCCATAAAGGGGAAGTCGTAATGGAGTGCAGCGCCGACCACACTATTGTTCGAATCGGACAGAGAAAGTCATTTAGCGAAGTGAGTGGGCCCTTGTGAAGATGGGGTAACCAAATTGTATTATATGCATGTTTGCTAAGTGCTTCTTTTGTAAACGTTTCACATTTATGGCCCATTTGTAAAGCATAAACTGGGGAGAGACCAACCAGTGGAAAGCATGCATCTGTGAGTGGTCTGTGTTGATCTCTCTGACCTATGACCCTGGACAATTTGACCCTTTGGAGTGTTATTGGGGACTTTGATGTGCACTTTGGGTGCAGATGAAGATACCCTAGCTACCAGCCAATGGCTATGGCAAATCTGACTAAATGTAAAATGTGTCTCAAAAAGAAGACATGTTTTAAAGGTTGTAGTTTAAGATCTAAATCCTTTGACATCTTTCACAGTCACCCAAAAGCAATACGAGCCGAAGAATAGCCAGTGTATTCCTGCCTGTTTCTGCACTTGAGCGCTGTGACTTGGGGAGTTTTGGTTGTCAGTGTGTCTGTCAGAGAGCCCTGAGCCCTCGTCTCCAGGGAGGGTGTGTGAATGTGGGAACTCAATGCAGCTGCCTCCTCCTCCTCCTCCTCTGTCCCTCTGTCTACGGCCACACAAGGCTAAAGCTGCTCTTTCTCATATGGTCAGATTGTGTTTTATTTTAGCTTGAGGACGCGTGCGCTGGATTTGAAGACTGACACACTTCACACAATTCTAATGTATCTGTAATTTGACCACTCAACATCCATTGGTATCACATAAACTGTAAACTGCTGTGTAACTGCTCTCTGGTGGGAGCCTAACTATTATCAATGCGACTCTGATGAGCAGGCAGTATAAAAAATGGGGATGTTTGTTTTTAGATAACACACTTAATTCAGATACGGTAAGTCTGTCCCTGTAGTCACTGGACAATGCTTGTAAACGCATCAGATCCATTCAGTTCAGACGGTAACTTCCCCCACTGACACACATTCATGACAGATATCAGCGCTATTCTCGTACTCCAAAGTTTCAGCCGCAAACAGAAGAGAGTCTGGTCGCCTGCTGCAGATTCTGATTAGCGACAGGCTACGATAGTGCTATAGATATTTGTAGACAATGTAGCTTTCTTTGGACTACTGGTGGCTAAGCTAACCAGACTAGTTTCCATAACAAAAGTTGTCTAATAAAAGTTGTCTGATATTGTGTGTTATGCCCTTAGCTGATGGTGATACATAATTGTTTTAGAATTCAGTGCTACCAATAGTTACACATATAGTAAATGAGCATCTATGTAGCTTGAAATTATTGTAACTTAACACCATGGACCACACTCATTCATAACTTAAGATTCTCACAGAGAATCAGACTAAACGCTTGATTTAATAAAGGATTTTTACTTAACAAAGCAGCATTTCATTTCAATATTTTTGCATGTGAAAAGCTGATTATTCCACTTTTGCACAGAAGGCATGAGGAAATATTAAAAAATCTGGCTGTGGGTTGTAAACATGTTTGTTTTTGACACGTTTTCTTCACTGCTTCTCTCACACTGTCTGTCGATCCGGCACAAACAAAACAGCAGCTGGGCATTTCTCGCTTTGCTTCACTTTGTACGATCTACTGTAACATAAAGAGAACCACTATCAGCATCTATTCGTGTGTTGAAAAGGTCTGTATGATGCTAAATTGACTTTTTGGGCCTGCTCTGGTGCCATCGTAAGTGTCACCACTGTAGAAAAGTCTCTACTCGCCCCTGGTGCTTATTGTGTTTTTGAACCCATATAACACACATTACAGATCCTTTTAGGCATAGGAGTCGTTTAAATGCCTGGATTTCATAGATCTAGGAATGGAGAGATCAAGTGGCCCCACAGGATTCACGCAACAAGGGAACAGGGCCCAACATCTGCCTGCGTCAACATCTGTTTGAAGTTCAAGTCAAGATGTCATTCTTCACCTCTTTCTCAGCTGTTCATATAGTTTCACACTGTAAATAGGCCTATAATAATGGTCCATTGTGTTAATGTACGGCTGTGTCAGGCTCTGGTATGGCCTTAATGTCTTCATCAGTTTAACCTGACTCAGTTCACAAGTTCAAGTTTTCTGAACTATTTTCGAGCATTTTAGAGTCCACTAAATGTGTCACTCAATTGAAATTCAATATCTTTGGACTTACGGCCATTATTTAAAAGCTTGTTCTTAAAGCATTTTCAGAGGTCAGTCGTGCCAAGGACTCAAGAACTATATAAATCAAGTCTGAGTCCTTTAGTCTGATCCTCAAGTTGAGTCAAAACTCACAAGTCAAGTCCTATAATTCTCAGTTTGAGGTGAGTCACAACTCCCTGAATAACTTGGTTAACAAGTCACAAGTCTGAGTCCAGGACTTGGATGTTCTGGACTGCAAATAGGTTTTACATTAGGCTATATGCGGTATGATGGTGCGTAATGTATCGTTTGTACCGTATCGTCAAATCTATACTTTGGTTTAGTTTTGAAAATCTAAGTAATTGATATGTTTGAAAACGGTCTCTCTTGTAAATGAGACATTGAGTCTCAAGGGACAAACCTAAAGGATAAATAAAAATGTGCTATTTGTTGTCCCCTATGATAAAGCTGATATGGTATTATGCTGTATGTACAGAGCAACACTCCTATCCTATGCGTGTAAAAAAAATAAGTTGACCAAAAAAAAAGCTTTTTCCATTTGGCACCTCCAGGGAGTACAGTACCTATTTCCAGTATAGTGTGAGTGTATCAAACATGTCCAGTCCCCTGCAGAGTGTTACAAAGGAGAGGCGTGTGTGAACAAAGAGCAGAGCTCACCCTGTCATTATTCTGTAATGGCAAACAGCTCACTGACTGAGGCTGTACAGACGTGGCCTAATACGAGTGACCTGTGGTCCAGCTGTATGGGTGATCACTGCTCAGGCTGCCATGGAGACGCAGAGGCAGGTAATTTAAGATTAGACCTGTAGAGTAAGTCATATTGCAGTCATCGTGGAAACTGGATGTGTGTATGTGAATGTCTACACAGAACAGAAGTGAATTATTGTGCTTATTAGATGAACATTCTTTGTGTTTCGGCTTTTGGACTAATACAGTCGTATTTCCTGGTTCTTGTCAGGACTGGAGCTGCTGTCTTACAGCTTATTTAGAGATGATTGTGAGCAGGCAGTTACAATAGACTAACCCACTGACGACATAGATGGATAAGTCTCTCCTTGTCTGGTTTAGACACTTGGGGTCCTTATGAATCCTTATTAATAGCATAAGGCCTTTCAGGATTCAAGGGTGAAAAAAGGAATCAGTTCTAAGTCAAGCTGCCTTTTCCATGTACATGATTATTGAGACATTACACTTTAAATGCACAGCACAGTCATTTATATGATTGTTTCTTCTTGTCTTGCAGTATAAGGCAATTGCTTTAATGAGGTAAATATTGTCATCTGACTTTGTATCACTTAGACATAGACAATGCATTTCCTTATTCCTACCCTTTTATTGAAGTGAAGCCGTGTCCCAACTGAGAGAGTGCACTATGGGAGTGCCACAGGGATCTATCTTGGGGCCATTATTGTTTAGTTTATATATAAATGATCTCCCATCCGTGTGTGATGATGTTGATGTCCAGATGTATGCTGACGACACTGTTATCTACACGGATGGGAAGGACCATGACCAAGTGTCAACCAAACTATCAAAGGCAATGGACAACATTTCTATATGTTCCTGTCTAACACTGAATGTGAGTAAAACTCCGACAATGTTTTTCTCAACAAAACCAAACAAAAAAACATATAATTACAGTAAAAGGAGAAACATGAGTTCAGATACCTTGGCATCATTTTAGACTCGAGACTAAGCTTTAAGAAACACATCAAAAAGGTATGCCATACAATAAAATATAATCTGTTTACATTTAAATCAATAAGAAAATCATTGACAATACAAGGAACATTACATTAACACAATGATATTACCTCACTTACTCTGTCTATGGTGTATCAAGCTGGTCACAAGCCAACAAATCCACAATAAAACCTTTAGAATCTCTTTATAAGTAAGCACTTAGGATTCTAGATAGGAAATCACGACAGTATCATCACTGTCAAATATTAACCAAATATAAATGTTAAATTTTTAATATATAGTTAACTCAGCCAATCTAAAGTTAATATTCAAGATTGTTAATAATGAGGCACCTCCACCACTAAAAAGGTTTGTCCAATTAACATCTGGTCAGATGGTCAGAACAACAAGGTCAACAGTCAGTGGCCAATGTACCAAAACAAAACAAAAAACAGCATTAGGACAATCGGCATTTTCTTTTAAAACTATCTCAGAATGGAACAAACTTCCAACTGCACTAAAACTATGCAAAGACTTAAAACAATTTTGCCTGGGTGTGAAACAACATTTTTTGGGAACTCAAACATGTCAGCATTAAAGAAAAGAGGAACAAGTTTTCCCTTTGATAAAATTTGTAAATTTTTAAAAATGTTTATAAAATGTAAATACTGTGTAAATATTATGAACTGTATTGTTTTATGCTTTTTGTTGTGTTTTGTAATTGTATGTCTTGGGGACTGCAGATGCAAATTAGCTCCAAGAGCTCAATTCTGGTACAAAGCATCTTTTCATATGCTGATTAATCCTCCTGTACATGTCCCTATCAAATAAATAAATAAATAAACTAAACTAAATTATTGCAACCAAAAATACCCTAATTTTCTTTCTAATTTAGAGTAACATAATAAAAAAAACATGCCCTGTAATAATCTCCGCTTACTTGAGCTGAAGCCGTCAATGACAGTGTAGAAACCGTTTTGTGCTTTATTTTATTATGTCATTTTAAGACCCGCTATCATTTTGTGGTAGAGCTTTGCCTCGAGTCAGCAGTTCCTCCCTTAGAACAAGACCTGGTAAATCTGACAGTCCTAAGCACTAATCTCTTCACAAAAAAACATGACAAAGCACATTTTCCCCGGAGTGCTGCTGGGTGAAGTAACCGTCTCTCAAATAAAAAACTCCTCCTGTTTAAAAAAAACAAATAAATAAACAATGACAGCTCTCCCTGCTAACACAGGGATCAGACATGCCCCATAAATCAGTGTGATGGCGTTTCTGCTTCGGGTTCAGTCCAGGAACTGTTCGAGCACTATTTGGACCACCTCCACGAAAGCAGGACAGGTCAGGCAGGGGGACGTGATGTGAGGGTGCAGAGAGACACGAGACGGCCAGTGTAGGGCTCAGGCTGGAAGGACAGACAGCCATTGTGGGCGCCGGACTGTGCGTTTTGTATTGGAACTTTTTTTTTTTGGACAATTAGACAAGTTACTATTTGCCCATTACTTTCACTCGTACTTCACTCTGACGTTCCCGGCGATTTGTCCTGCGTCTCCCACCTCTTAGCTCTAATTGGTCCATGTCCAGGCGTGAGGGCGTGGCCGGTGAAGCTTTGATCGTGGGACCACACCGGTCTCAATGCGTTCCTACCTGTCTGCTCTCTCTCTCTGCAAGTGCCTGTTGCCGGATTAACCTATATTCTCAAACCCAAAGTATCTGTCTGCCGCTGTTCTCCCTGCAGCGCCGCATACCTTAACGCACGCCGTAATTACTGTAGTTAGCGCATTCCTCTCACACGCATACAGACCGGTTATGGCCGACGGACTTTTCATAGAGTGGTTTCCCATCGCTAATTGTTATAACATTTGCAAATCCTTTAAGCGTTCAGTCAATTCCAACTTCTGTGTCTTTTAGGTTGCGTTCACGTTTTAAAATGTGATGATGTCATAATGTCGGGGGCAGGTGCCAATACAACTCTATGGGACAGGGCAGTTTTTGAAAGAAATCTCCAAAAATAAAATGGACAAACGTTGTATACAATCAACATGAAGCGGAAACTGTTTCAAAGTTCAATGTCTCTTCTATCAGCATGTATAAAACCAAGGTCCAATTATTCTCTCTGAAAACCGTCCT
The DNA here is from genome assembly GCA_021464625.1 of Proterorhinus semilunaris. Taxonomy (NCBI): domain Eukaryota; kingdom Metazoa; phylum Chordata; class Actinopteri; order Gobiiformes; family Gobiidae; genus Proterorhinus; species Proterorhinus semilunaris. The sequence goes on from CM038359.1 coordinate 16,008,997, forward strand.
AAAGTGGTGACAATATCCAAAAACGTATTTGTGATTTTGACTAGAAGAAAAGGACTTTTTTTTTTACGTCTTAACCTCCACCTCAACCGAGCACATTTGCTCCAATTTGATTTTACCAAACTCTCAAAACTTCTTGAAAAAAAGTGTCAAAATAGCGACAAAATTTGACGAAAACGGGACAAAAAGTCAATGAAAAGGTGACAAAAGAGCAACACAAAAAAAATACAAAAGTGATGAAAATGTGGCAAAACTGTGACGACCACACGGCAACAACGCGAGATCCATCCAAAGATCCGTTTGAAGGCTTTTTGTCTGTCTATCTTTCAAATGAGGCGCCACACTGCCCTATAGGCTATAATCTCCAGTCGGTAAACTTTGAGATTTGGGTAAAGCTGAACTGGAGAAAATGCACTTGGTTAAGGCGGGGGTTAAGGGGTTAACCTTTTAATCGAACAGGGTGTGTTTTTGTTCTGCTCTGCTTTTTTGCTTTTGCCTTAATAACATAATGGTTGTGGTTCACCGCTAACACCTGTCACATACAAATGAAGCTGTTTACCCATTATCCCCCTTGTTAAAATGACAACCAATTAGTCTTGATCTTGTCACTGTAATTGCGGTGCCGGAGCGTGCCACCACTCCACTCCGGATTGTAAAAAGTATGACATTCCTGTGGTATTTCTTGCATGTTTCCGTGCATTTTAACGCATGCCAAGCTGACCCGTGTGAAAATGAGGGGCCCCGCTGCCCGGCCCAGGCTCGCTAGTCATTAGTGGATGAAAGTCGACATGCTCAGTGTGAGAGGCGAGAGTTCAAATCGCTAATTGCTGCTTTTTTAACCCAGTGCACGTCGGAGTTAATTGTTCTATTCATTACGTCTTACTCACTTACTGCAGTTCTTCATGTGAGAATAATTGGGGACGTCAGTGTCACCGCGCCTTCAAAGCTACAATCCACAAACTGCAGTCGTCGGATCAACTTTTCCATTCTCTTATTTTTGTGTTTTGGAATATTCGCACGCACACAAAAAGTCATAAAACACTGTATCATGTATCATTATGGGCACAATCCACTAGAGGTGCACCGATCCTACTATTTTGCTTCCGATACCGATACTGAGGGTTTGAGTATCTGCCGATATCCGATATTAACCGATACCAAGAGACTTTCTTAAGTGTCTTTCTTTGAGTGAAAAAAGTTATATTCCTCTTTTCTCCGTTTTATGATCTATAAAGTCTTGTCTTGATGTTACAGATCAATTATCAGTTCTATCTATCTATCCATCTATCTATCTCACATGAAGTGATCTGATCATTAAAAATATGTCAGATAAATTATTCTTTAACAGCATTTCATAAACTGAAATAGAAACACTTGGCCGCTCCAGCAGTGTTCGATTTTATTTTAATAAGCAACTTTTGGTATTTCATTCATAGTTTCTGACCCAGCCTTTATTAGTTGGCATTAGCGTTAGCTTGCTGCCGCTGGCTTTAGCATGCTGTCACGCTGCAATCAAAAATACATTTGCGGTTGTTGAAACTAACTCAGCGACTGAATTCTCCACGTTCTTCCCTTCAAAATGACAAACAGCATGTCCCTATTCACTTATTGTGTTTTTAAACCGGTGGGATCCAAAACAGGTAGCCTCTCGGTTCAGGATATTTGTAGCCGATACCCGATAGCGTATTTTTTCCAGTATCTGCTCCGATAGCCGATACCAGTAATCCACCATGTTCATGTCACAAAAGCAGCAAGTTTTTTGGTAACTCAAGTTTCATTAATTGTGTTGAAATAATCTCCTCTAACGCTAAACTAAATTCCCATTCTGTCACCTAAAAGTAGCTCACAGGATGAAAGAGCTTGGAAACAGCTTGACCTTTAGCGCCAAACTGAAAAATGTTTGAAATGTACCCAAAGCCGCCTCCTACCGTACACGTATAGCTCACACACGCATGAGGAATCTTGTGCTCGGGGCATTTTCAGTGGAGGTTTTTGAATGAAAGTAATAAGTAGACTCTAGTATGCAGTATTTCGGGACATGTTCCTATCCGACGCTCATGCTTGTGTGTACTTGGTCCGTCTTCATCTGGCCGCGTTCGAAAAAAAACACCAAACCACTGTCTACATGTCAGCAAATCTTTCATCCGCCGCAGTGCCAAACCAGCGCCTTGTTTACTCTAATAACCCTTGGGAATTCACTGTGGGGAAGGGTTGGAGGCGCTTCAAGTTTTCCCCATGTAGTTTTTTATAAAAGAAAATTTGGCCTTTGGGTTTGGCGCCTTGACTGTGCTATTTCTGAGCATGCCAATCCCAGCCTTCATGAAAATAGTGGCTTGATTTTAATAGGTAAAGAATCTCACCAAAGACTTTGCCTAATAAAGTTAGCCTATAATCATCCAGCACTTCTCCGACTTGGACAGTGTGACTTTTCCTTTTTATGTAACCAGTCAAATGACTAACACTAACACTGAGATTTGTATAAAGAGGATTAACCAAAGTCCATATTTATTTCATCACAGGAGCCTTTGAAGAAGTGTTACAATAGCAGACGGCGCATGGGAGCTTAAACAGGGTCAGCGATATCATTTGAAAATACAAAGGTGGCTGTATTACACGAGGTTGTTTAGGTTCTCCCCCAAAAGTCTGCTTTGAAGAATTTCTCAGGGAAAGAAATCCGCTTTACGGGAAGTCTTGTGAGGACGTGATTGTTGTAGGATATCCTTGTTGCAGTGCGGTGAAAATCCAATGAAACATATAAAACCGAATCAGTGGCTTATAATTGGTCCGGGAGGAAGCTTCACAGTTCTCCCTCGCCGTGTGTTGGGGAGAGGGGATGGCTCGTGCATCGCGGACTCTTCACCCCGCGTCACCGTCGTCTCACTTCCTGCAGACGCTCGGGAGAACTGAGCCAAACACACGGAGGCATATAGGACCGTGAGCTGTCAGGGCAGATGAGGGAGGACAGTTGGACAGACAGGACAAGCCCACGGAGGAGAGGATGGAGACTGGAGAGAGAAAAAGACTTGACAGAGAGAACATTCTGGGGAAACAAAAGCTATTACATAATGCCTGGTGCGGCAAGTCAGTGTGGAGACAGTTTAGAGAAATGACAAAGAAATAAACACTTACATTGAACTGCCATTGGCACTGAACTATTTATTTCCTAACATTTTCTAATGGCAACCAGCGAGCACTTGAAAAATAATTGGGACACATAGCTAGGGACATCTTATCAGTATTGAATTCCACCATGTCTAGTCTATAATCCAATATAGTCAATGCATATCTCTGGACCGACCTGTGCATAGCCCCCTCCCGCCTTCTCTTGCCCGTGCTCATACAGCAGCTGCGTTGGCTTGGGAAAGCTTAGCCTCGCGTGCCCCCATAGACTAACAGTATCGTGGTATGCGCCTTTGTCATGGCACTGTCCCGGGACGAACAGGACAATGGGGCCCGCGGCTTCTTTGCCTCCCAGCAGCCTCTGCAGGACTGATCCTCGGTCCTGCCCCGTTTATGGAACTTACTTAACCCAACTCTAGTTTTCTCAAAATGCATGGGCTTAAGAAAGTATCATATTCAAAGCAAAAGCAAAAGTATGAATGTTGTAGCTGTGGATGTACCGATGCACAATCACAATCCTTAACTTTGAATCCAGGAATGTGAGTCAGCTGGCATCATTCAGTCCCACAGTCCTCAAGCTAAGTTTATTGTCAGGACTACTTTAGCTAAAGATGGACAGAGGTATTAGAGGCAGACATAGTTGTATGGAAAGTAGACTGTAATGGCTATTTCCATTGTTACGCAAGATTCCCATAGCCAGACGTGTAGCCATTGTTATGTAAAGTACCCACTCATATTTTATTGTCTGGGTTGAGAAGTGGGTTTGTGCAGGTGCACAAGGCTTGACAGACTTTTATACAGAACTCATTTTGTAACCAATGTAAATGGGAGTGAAATATATATAGAGAGAACATATTAAGTACTCAAACTTAATTTTTTTTCTACTGAATCCAAAGGTAGCAACAATTTTGTGAAAGTGATGGAAGAGTATGCAATAACTAATTGGTTGGAAACCTTTTGGCAAAAAGTCCAGCACGAGCACAAAAAACACAAGCCACTGAGTTCCTATAATAGAAGGTTGAAAACCGGCATATAAAATGAGACAATTTACCACTGTGTTTTTTGTGCTCGTCCCAAGACCATAATACATAGAGGAAAGTATCTCATCCATTAGCTCGGGGAGCCAGCCTCTACTTCCTGTTTCAAAGATAAGCGTTTGGGACTTTGCAGACGCCACATCATTTCTCAAAAGTTTGATATCGATCCACTCACAACCGTTTATTTGTGACGCGGCACTCAAATGCACTGTTTATCTTTCAGAGGGAAATCTATAACTTCTCTCCCCGTGATCTGATTGGGTAATCTGTCGGATATATATAAAAAATTAATTGTATGTGTGTAATCTTGGCTGGCCAGACTCATCGTTCATTCAAGGGCAAAAGTTATCAATAAAAAAATATAGATGATGGAAAAAGTGTGAGGCTTGGTATTATTTCATTTACATTTGATTGCACAATGGCCCTGCTTATGGAGCGCAACGTTTATTGTGTGTGAAATCGAAGAGACAACAGTAAGTGCACTCCTGCCCTCCTCAGCCTCTAAATGTAGGGCGCTGGCAGCGTCTGATCCCTTAAATATGTTTGTCTTGAAATCAAAGCCTCTCTCCTTCCTCCGATCATTACTGTGTGAATCACAACAGAGCGCACTGGTCTGAAGGGTCCTTACTGTTGATTAGTTGGAGGCTTCTGCAGTAATCCTAATCAGGATCAACCCTCTTCACCGGGACGAGGATGAGCAGGCTTTTGTTTGTCAAATGCCTTTGTGTCCTTGGTTCACATGTACGTATACACCTTTGATTCTTAAAGACAAATACTGGTTATTATTTCTAAGGTTGAGTGCTGGATTTGACCAGTTTATAGCAAACAATCAAAATTATAGTTTTCTGAGTTGAGAAAGTTGCTAATTTGGAGGATACTTGACGTGCAGTTTGTTTCTATTACAGTATACAGGGGTGACAGTTGTGCTCCCAAGGCTTGCTAAACATCTGACAAATGTGCACCCATGTGATTATACCGTTATTGCTAATTTTTTGACGTGAGAAAGCATTCAGATGGTTACGGACTGTTTAACGGTGAACCGCACGCGCGCCACTGAGCCGGGTCCACGTAGCGTACCTACTAACCGTTGACTCTTTTTTTTCGTGCACCTCTGAACTCACCGATGACGTTCCCGAATCCGACTATTATAACATCCTCAGCAAATAGAAGCGCCGGGTTTTTGTTCAAAGAATGAATCAGAGGCCAAGCCCAGGGGGAGAAAAAAGAAAAAAACCTGTTCCGTGCTTTTAAAGGTTGTCATGGTAACCCATTTCCTAAAAAAAATAAAAAAATAAATGGCCACGGCGGGAAAGGGGGGGCTTGCTAGACTTGATACCCCGTGATGGGAGGGCCATAATGGGGGTTCGGCGGGGGACTGTGGGTTGCTTTTCACCAGCCGGAGAATAGCCAAAAGAGGAGCTGTCAGCGATTTTGAAAAGACTTAACAGTTTCAAAATCGAGCACTTGTTTATGGCACTGGAGGAGTGTTAATGCGTGGGCGTCTGTGTGCACCATATAGGGGGACCGGGGCGTAGCAGGATACAAACTGCCCCCGGGAAAAGTGCTTTGTCACACTGCTGGTGGAGTTTTACATGGCGCTACCCCTTGGGCAGGATGCTGACTGATGCTGATGTCCCTAGACAGTGTCCCCAAGGCCGATGAACAAACACAGGGCTTTTCGGAGGGGCCAGTTTGAGAGGCAAGACATGAATAGTATTGAATCATGGTGAACCGGGCAGGACATGCTAGTGATGGAGCGACCACACTCAAAGCAAGCATGACATTATTTCCTTTTTGGAGTCATATCATCAGCTAGTGTAATAATATGCGTATGATTTGTGCGTCGGTTTTACAGCGGCAAAAAGGATCCGCATTTTCGACCCCGTTTGGCAAAACTGAAAGCACGCCAAATTTTAGTCAAAGCAAAGCCACCCACGCTCACTCTTTGTAGATATAAGAGGATTACATAAGATTGAAACAGAGAGCTGTGTGGCATTGCTGGATACTAACGGATAGTAACATTCATGTCAGCTTTATGTCATATTAAAGTTGTGCCGGGTATTTGATGACAAGAAAATAAAAAGATAATCATATGTATGGTCTTAAAATTAATGATAAAATTATTTATCATTGTCACTTTTATAACTATGTGGAACAAGTTGCTTTGCAGTTTTGTATAATATTAATTTGTTGCTTTGTGATTAGAGGTCGACCGATATGGGTTTTTCTAAGGCCAATATGCCGATATTGTTAGAGGATAACATTACATCGCTATTTATCATACCGGGTCAAGCTGTACAGTCGTACTATCTCTGTCATAGCCTTGACTGTGGTGCTCAAGCGCCCACTTTCAGCCACTGAATGTTTTGCTTGCGTATGACGCTCTTAGACGGTATTCATCCCTCTTCTGTGGAAGCATAGACAGACTTGAATGGTAGGACTAGCGCAATGTCTCGAGTTCATGTCTCCGGGTCCCGTAACGATGGTAAATAAACGTCTCGTGTATAAGACATCCTGACTGCTGCCTATTCTTCTTCAATCCTCTCGGACAACATTGTTATTTCTCTAACAATTATGCTCGGTTGATATATTTTTGACCGATATTTTTCTAAATGTCTGGTCTATAATCCTGTAAAAACATAAATACTTGACCACTCCAGCAGTGGCTGATTTTATTTTATTACTTTATGTGATTCAATCATAGTGTCTATCCCAGCTTGCCGTTGCCGTTAGCATTAGCATACTGTTGCAAGTTGCAGCATTTTGTGCGGCAATCAAAAACACTATTGTGGAGGTTAAAACTAACTCTCCAGGTTCTGTGCTGCAAAATGACATGCAGCATGTCCATATAGACTGAGGTTTCTTGTATTTAACAAACTTGTAGCTAACCAATTTTCATTGCGAAGTTTCTCGGTTCCCCTGAGGCCTTGGGAGTTGTGGGAGGACTCGTTTTCCAGCCCTGACTTCGCTCTTTCCAATGCAAAAAAGGGAAGTCGGTCCCGGAGACATTGGCTTCTATCGGCCCTATATCGGTCGACATCTATATGTGATAGTTGAAATAGTTTGCCCTGCATTGCTTCAAATAATGCTGTACACACACCCAAAATGAGATAAAGTCACACGAAGAATAAGGAAGTGCGAGGGTATTGTGAGCTAGTTGTAAGTTGGGAACATGGCAAACAGTTTCTAGTCTGTCCCTTTGAAAACAGGAAAAAGGATCCCTGCTTTAGGGACAGCTTAGTGACAAGACCGCTTTATAAATTAGCAAAAATGAACAAGCATCTTTACACATAATAGTATACACGTTCCCTGCTGCCTGCTTTCTATTCTCACGCCCCGGCAGTGGAAAGGTGGTGCTGGAGCCAGTTTCCGAGAAGTAGGTCAGTGTGTATTGAAAAGCCTGAAGTGGCACTCGCTTCCTTAAGCCCAACTTGCCCTCATCGGAATGCCTCTCTATAGATACATCCCTTGGTCATTCAATCCCGGAGGCTCTGACAGCAGGCGTGTCCCGCAGAAAGGTCCTGACGCAGCAGCCAACACGGGCCATACCCTCCGGCGCTCAGCTGCTAATGGGCTGCTGTATCCAAACCCCTCGCTCAGGGTCAAAGGTCAAGTAGGATCGCTCATCCGGTATCCAGAAAAAGGGGGAAGCGTGCTGTGGTGTTGGCAGCCTCGAGGGTTTGGGAGCGGGGCAGGGGGGTGGCTCCGGTTATAAAGCAAGGGGTCGTTACTCCACCTTCATGTGGCGACAGGAGGATGAGGTGGAACAAACTTGTCTTACATCGCGGCGCGAAGGCAGGGAGCGAGAGAGAGGGGGAAGTGCGCACAGTTTTGGAGGGATTTATTTTCTGGACTCAGAGATGGGGTGCACAGAGGCATAAAGCGCCAATTTCACATTGTGTAAAATGCTCGACAAAAAGTAGTCTGTAGAAATGGCCAGGGGCTAAATCCCTTCACAACTAACGACAAAAGGGAATGGTCGCGGTTCTGGTCCACTGCATTTTGTAAAATCCTGAAATGGTCTGCTTCAAATTGAAATGTTGTCAAATCAAATTAATGAATACAATAAATGTTTGTAATGCTCGATCCTACGGTCTCTAAACCTACTAGGGCTGCACAGTGGGAGGAAAATGTATGTGAACAACGATCAGGATGAATCTTGGACCATTCCTTTTTACAAAACTGTTGCAGTTCAGTGAGATTCCTGGGTTCACTTACTTTTTCCTCCCTGTCCTGTGAATGTTTGTATGGTATGGCCAAGACAAATATGATAACATGTAATCGTTTGGGTGGTATTAGTTTAAGCAGACACTGTTTATTAATTCTTATGATATTGATGAAGATCAGACCACGTTTTATGACCAATTTAGGCAGAAATGTGAGAAATTCCAAAGCGTTCACATACATTTTCCTCCCACTGTATATTAACAAATTATTGTTAATGCAATATTATCTTAAATTTTTTTGCAAACCCAGCCTAAAACCAAAAAGTTCTGTATGGTCAGATTCCTTCAGACAACTTTAGCTCCATTTACGCCTAATTTAGTATTTTTAAAGTATGCTTTTGACATAATATGCAGAAAAAGCAATTGTTTATGTTTTTGGTTTACATGTAATGAAACACATTATGTTTAATAAGTATCTCCAGTTTCCAAATTTGACATCTTTGTCTCATATTGTGCTGCCATAAACAGAACCTAACACATTGTTCCCAGATGCTTAATCGGTTACATACTGGCTATTGGCTGATAAGTGCTCGTTGTAACCATGGACACTGGGCGTTAATGAGGGTGCCAGACTTTCATGACCTTAATTCTGTGGCGGGTTGCCAGATCTGATATTCCACCACCACCCCCCTGTTCCCCGCTCTCTGTTTATCCCCATACTGTAAATACGGACACCCAGAAGCATATGATGAGCTGCCAAATCCAATGTGGGTCACTGTGACACAAACCAGCCGCAGGCCTGTTTCTAGAGTGTTACTAGGAGATGTGTGAGGAGATGTTACCGTAATTTCCGGCCTATACGCCGCTACTTTTTTCCCACGCTTTGAACCCTGCGGCCAACATGATGGTGCAGCCAATATAGAGCCGCCAACAGGCACTAGAGGCGTCTCTGGCAGTCAACGCAAAAGTGAGACGGGACTTCTAATCTGCTCTTGGCTGAGGAACGGTAGATGAGTAACGCACATCTCCTCTATTTTCTATGAGAGAACGCGCACCGAGGTTGCAGTGACGTGCTGGACCCCGCGCCACGGTTCTGCTGAATCCAGACGCGGCGCAGCGGAGGAAAACGCAGGCTTTTAACCGTCCTGCATAGACACCGAGGCCGGTCTGGCCATGACAGGCAGAGTGACCGCCGTGAACTTTGTTTGTTTGGACGAGAGAAGCCGCGGAGACAGAGAAACCATCGTCAGGGCTCAGGCATCAGGGGAAGCATGTTAAACCCGTGTCTGTCGCCAACTCGCTATTAACCTACAAACAAGAGCCAGGTTTGCTCTTTCTCTTACAACACGGACATATGTGTCTTCTTTTATTTATGATAAATGTATAAATCACGTGTGTAAAGGTCGGCACGGTTTGAGAAAAGCCTCTGAAGTGCCGTGACGTGGCGCGCTGTGTTCTGGTGTGCGTTGGCAACTGCAAATTTAGCTGGCGCGGCTTTTAGTAATGTGCGCTTAATTGTCCGAAATTTACGGTATATCATTGTGTCTCTTTGTACATACTTTATGCAGTAGTTTGTTAATGGACAATTTATCAAAGAAATAATGAAAACATTTAGAAGGTTTAAGACTGGTGTGAAAATATACGCATTTTGGATATAGCAGAAAAACAAACATGTAACGCACTACGACATACTTTACAATCGGGAGTATTTGCAATGTCCAACTCTGAATGACGGAACTCTTAGGAAAGGAAGGAACTGATTGTGTTGGATAACTGTACTGTGTATAGTATGACACAAACACATAAAGTTCATCGCCCTTTAACATATCAGTTTAATTTTGTTATAAACATGTCTCAAAATTCCGATTAAGATATATTGCAATGTTTGTGTATTTTTGTCATTCCTTTTTCTTTCATTCACATCTTTTCAAACCTGTCTTTTGCCCCTACCTTTATTCAGTGAAAGAGCCTCTTTGTTAACACGGGTGCGATGTTGTACCGCCTGGGTCACAGAGGGCAGATTAGTGCTCATTGAAATCCTATAAGAGAGGTCATTTACATACTGCTTCTTAAATTCACCTACGACCACGCCGGTGAACCCGCCTCTGACCCCGGCGACCCCTGTCGTATGTGTGTGGTGGCTTATGGGAAATGAATGCAATACAAGGGATGTCTGTCGGACTGCAAATGATGGCCGTTATTCAGCTTGGTATATTGTGAATGAGCCACTACTTTGGCTCCACACTGTGATGTTTGTTTTTGAAAGCTTTCGGCTGACCTTGGCACATTTTTCTCCATCAAGGCCCACTGTCGGACTGGCATTTAGATGGCTGAGGATGCAGTCAGGAATTTCCTAAACCACTATCTCCAAGCCTCTTTGACAAATGGAGGTCTTTGTAAGAGAAAATCTGGGTTACATGGGATGTGAGAGGGAACTGAGCTCAATAACGCCTGCCCATCTCAGGTCTCAGGGGTAACATTCCCACACATTTTCCTAAAGACCTTTTTCCTGTAATACTGTCCAACTTTATTCATGGTTAGACACTACACAGTGGCAGAGTGGTAAGCATTCTTACAACTCCGCTTAACCGTGAAATTGGAGAAATATAATTGTCCCTTCTGTGAACAAATGTGGCAAATCTTATGCCAATGTGTGTCTCTTCATTATCCCTGTAGCTAAATGATCGTTTTTCTGTCCGTGCTCATGGTTGCACACTAAAATCTTTAACCTTTAGCTAGAGTGGATGAATGAATAGCATTTTGCAATGGACGGAAAAACCAGAACTTGAGTGTGCCTTCTCAGCTCAGCCACAGCGACTATTGTCATTGAAGAGGCTGCAGATGTGCTGCTCGCGTCACATCGGCCAAACACTGGCTTTCTGTTTATTTTGGTTTATTCACAGGTGTTGAGCGTGTGTCCTCTGGTAGAAATCCAAAAGGACGGATTCATAATGACAAACATTGGTACTTCATTAATCCACTGTGTAAATACATTCCCTCTTCAGAAAGGGAAACAAAATACTGTGTGAAATATGCTGCTCATGTTTTTACTCTCATAAATGTTGTATTACTTTTACCTGAGTAATTATCGAGACACTTTGAGCCCCTTGAGTAAATATTTTGGATACTTTACTTGTCCCTTATCCCGGGAGTCGTCTTACTGCTGATTCCAACAGACTACTGCAGCTGCTGTGGCGTCGTGAGATTTAGGTGTGTTCTTTTCCCCACCTTAAGATGACAAACCATAATCTGATTGGTTCTTTTTCTAACTTCGTTCGGTGTTTCACTATGGGAATCGCCTCGGGCGTGACCATCCACGGAAGCTCCAATGGCACCACGTCTGTCCATGACAGACAGGTTGACTGTACCTTGGGCTACGCCCCCTCTTCTAGGTACAGCCAGCCTCCTCCTTCAGTAAACATTCTCGCTTTCTTCCCGCGTGGAAGCCACATCTTTATAGCTCCCTCAGCGCTTTTCTTGCCAAGCAAGCTAGCTTCTGTTTAACAGTTCATAGACGAGCCGTAAAGGACATCGTTGACGAGCGCAGTTGTCGGCTTTGGCTCGGATACGCTGAGTAAGTTCTCACGGACTTGATACTGCTATTACACGGTTATTTGTGCAGCGACCGCGTAGAGGCGAGCTGTATTATAGGCTGCTTGTATTAGTTTACTACGCACCGTTAACCGTATAGCTTATAATAAGCCAGGTTGGTTAGCATTTATTTGTCGACTGACTTAGCTCTTCCATTCTGCTACCGTCAAGGCAGCTTTTTGCGGGTGACATTTACCTGTTGCCCGCCCTTTTGATCGGTTGACATTAATTTGTTGACTGATTCAATACTGCGGTGTTCTGCTAACGCGTTACGGCGAGCAGGCTCCCCGGACCCGGTTACGGTTTTCAACCCGTGTCTTGGCTTCTCCAGTCGTGTTTGCTTCGCGGCACGACTAGCACTGCCCTTATTTCTGGTCTTTTTTCCTGGTCTTAGGCATTATGTCCTCGGCTCCTACCCCCGCCAAAGGGTCGGACCCGAAGCCAAAGGAGGTTTCATCCCGCCCTTGCCCCGCGTCGTGCGGGGCTACTATTTCAGGGAGGGACCCTCACCCGATGTGCATCGCTTGTATGGGCGCTAAACACGCTCAGACAGCGCTGGCGGACCGTGACTTTTGCCATCACTGCACATCAATGCCGGAGAAAATATTAGAAAGGAGACTCAGAGTAGCGGTGGCTAATTCTCAGGACCCGTGCCTGACACAGGCCGCCGCTAAGCCCACAGCCGATACCCACCAGCGAGCTGCCACTACCTGGGGCAGCGCGCTGGATGTATCAGACGAAATGCCGCCACTGTTCGAGGACCTCCTCGACATGGATGCAGGCAGTGAGGACGCAGAGTGCGATGCTGCCTCTGATCTCCTCGAGGCTGTGGATATGGAGGATGTGGAGGAGGACTCCACATTTCCACTGGTCCAGTCCAGACCCCCGAGTGCGTCAGAAACAACGTCCCCTCTGGACAGCAATTTGTACGACGTGTGCAAACGCGCTGCAACCAGGCTCAACATACCCTGGCCCGCGGCTGTAGACGCAGAGGGAGGGGTAAGGGACCTCTATGATGGCAAACGGCTCCCACCGGTCCAAGCACCTACAAAGCAGCTCCTTCCTGCTGTATCTGCATGCATGAAGGAGATGAGCCGGTTTTGGTCCAGCCCACTTAAGAGCAGGCTCCCAGTCCAGGGCTACTCTAAGCTGGAAGTACATGGGATGAAGGAGCTAGGGTTGGCCGAACCCCCAGCGGTGGAGCCTTCATTGGCATATCACCTACATCCCAATCGCCGTGCCGTCTCAGCCTCAACTAATATCTCCCTGCCCAACAAGATGGAGAGGGTCACATCCTCCATCTTCCAGCGGACGTACAAATACGCCGCTCAGTCGGTGTGCGTACTGAATACAGTGTCTCTGCTGTCCGCTTACCAGGGGGAATTACTTGAGGAAATGGGCCAACAGTTGGACTCGGGGGCACCCAACCCGGTCCTCTGGGATGAAATCTGTGTGGTGAATGACTTCCTTTTGCGCTCAACTCGGGGGGCAGTCCAGGGCTGCGGCCACGTGATGGGACTGGCTGTGGCGGGTGAGCGAGGTCTATGGCTAAACCAGGACTGACCGACACACAGAAGGCTGACGTCATGGACGCGACCTATGACCCCACCAAGGGTCTGTTTGGGCCAGCACTGGACAAAATGAAGGAGACAAGCACCCTCCGTAAGCAGGAGGGCGAAGCCTTCAACCTGTGCCTGCCCCGCAAGCAGCCTTCTCGTCCTGCACAAACTCAGCGACCAGGTGTCACTGCAGCGGCCGGTGCCAAGGGCTACAGAGCTGGCCCCAAGCAACAAAAACCGGCTGGACAGCAGAACGAACAGCAGCGGTCAGGAAATCCCAAACCATGGGGCAAGCACTCTTTTGCAGCGGCAGCGGCTAAAAACCGCTCCTCACACCCCGGGGAGGGCAAAAAGAAGCGCACGACCTAACAGTTTTGTCTTCTCTCGGCGCCCCCCCATGCAAAATACGGAGAGTGTCCTTGGACCCCAGCCCCAGTTCAGAGGCTCTGCGCAGTTTGCCAGACGTCCTCTCCTGTCCACTCACCCCGCATATATTGCAGGAGGTGAGTCAGGGGCAATGTTTAAATCACAAAACACATTTTTCAAAAATAAAACTTGCACACTCGCATCCAGGCCATGGGCTAAGGGCGAGTTTGGTTCAAAAAATAAAAATTCAATTAAATTTGAAAACTCTCCGGCTTACGCCGCAAGAGGGAGCTCACGCTCCTTCTTTGGCAGACGTCGAGACTCCTGTAAAGGGAGTGACGTCACCGAGCATTTTCATGGGGCCGCTCACTGCCCAGCTGGAGCAGTGGCGCGCATGCGCAGTTCATCCATGGATTCTCTCCACTATACGTCGAGGATACAGGCTTCAGTTTGCAATGAAACCGCCCACTTTCAACGGGGTGCTGCCTTCAGTGGCGAAAGGAGATGCAGCTCATGTCCTAGCGGACGAGATCACATCTCTATTGAGCAAACAAGCAATACGAGCTGTTCCACACAGCGAGTGTCAACAGGGGTTTTACTCCCGCTATTTCCTCGTCCCGAAGAAGGGGTCCTCAGCCTTACGTCCCATTCTCGATCTCCGTGTATTAAACATACACTTACGGAGATTTACGTTCAGAATGCTCACACACAAGGTTCTCTGCCGCTCGATACGCAGAGAGGATTGGTTTACCACAATCGATCTGTCGGATGCGTATTTTCACATCCCAATACACCCCGCGCACAGGAAGTACCTGCGGTTTGCGCACGGAGGGACAGCTTACGAATATCAAGTAATTCCGTTCGGGCTGTCATTGGCTCCGAGAGTGTTCAGCAAATGTGTGGAGTCCGCACTGGCTCCTCTTCGGAGCAGCGGGATCAGAATTTTTTCGTACATAGACGATTATATGATCTCTTGCGATTCCCGCGAGCGCGCACTCACGGACACGCGCACGGTCGTCTGTCATCTCACTGCTCTGGGGTTCAGAATAAACCGCACCAAGAGTCGGTTAGAACCCGCGCAGAATACAGAGTATCTGGGTTTGAGCATAAACTCCCTCTCATTCAGAGTGACTCTTACGGCTCAGAGACTAAGCTCTCTCAGCCAGTGTCTCTCACTGTTTCGCCAGGGCGCACGGGTCTCGTTCAGGACATGCCTCCGCCTAGCTGGTCTCATGGCGTCAGTAATATCTGTCGTTCATTTGGGCCTCTTAATGATGAGAGACTTTCAGCGTTGGGTCGCAGCGTTACGTCTGTGCCCCCGCCGACACCTATATCGCAGGGTGAAAGTGGACGAGCGCTGCGTCATGGCGCTTCGCCCGTGGCGGGACACGCACGCTCTGACTGCGGGAGTCCCGCTGGGCACGGTGTCCGCAAGAGTTACCCTGACAACGGATGCCTCCCTGTCAGGATGGGGAGCCACCCTGTCCGGCAGGACGGTGAACGGGACATGGGGCCCGCATATGGCTCTGTTACACATCAACATGTTGGAGCTTTGGGCTGTTTTCCTTGCTCTGAAACACTTCCTACAGTATATTCAGGGCCAGCATGTCCTTGTAAAAACGGACAATGCAACGGTTGTCGCGTACATCAACCGCCAGGGCGGAACACGCTCTCTGCAGCTACACAGGCTGGCACAGAAATTGATTCTGTGGAGCAGCACCAGGCTGCTGTCTCTCCGGGCAACGCACCTGCCAGGTGCCCTGAATAGAGGGGCGGACTTGCTGTCACGGGGAAATCCCCTGTACGGCGAGTGGGTTCTCCACCCTCAAGTGGTGGAGCAGCTCTGGCAGATGTACGGCCAGGCCGCCGTAGATCTATTCGCCTCGCAGGAAAACGCAAAGTGTCCGCTGTTTTTCTCCCTGACGGACGTGGACGCGCCCCTGGGGATGGACGCTCTAGCCCACCCATGGCCGGACGTTCTGCTCTATGCTTTTCCACCGATCAGTTTAATCTCACCCACCCTGGCTCGGGTGAGGGAGCAGGGGTTTTCACTCATCTTAATTGCCCCGCGGTGGACGTCCAAACCCTGGATGGCGGAAATAATGCAGCTCCTTCGGGGACAGCCTTGGCCCCTTCCTGTGAGGAGGGACCTCCTATATCAGGCGTCAAGATTTACCATCCTCACCCAGACCGAGTAGCTCTCTGGGCTTGGCCCGTGAAAGGTGGAACTTAAATGCTGCCGGTCTCCCTGCACATGTTATTGATACTATTCAGTGTGCCAGGGCCACTTCCACTCGGTCTTTGTATGACTGTAAGTGGCGCATATTTGAGGAGTGGTGTGCGGCCAGGCAGACCATTCCTTTTCAATGCTCTGTGGCTGACGTCTTGTGTTTTTGCAAGAGTTAGTCGAGAAGCGTAGAGCGTTTTCGACTGTCAAGGTCTATTTGGCCGCAATTTCGGCCTGTCATGTTGGCTTTGGGGACAAATCAGTCGGTCAACACCCTCTGATATGTCGTTTTATGAAAGGAGCACGCCGCAAACTTCCAGTGGTTAAACCCCTGATACCCCTTTGGGATCTGGTGGTTGTGCTAGACGCACTTTGCCAGCACCCTTTTGAGCCCTTGGAGGCTGTTGACTTGAAGTATGTTGCTTTCAAGACAGTGTTGCTTCTGGCTTTGGCCTCAGCAAAGCGTGTGAGCGAACTGCAGGCCTTATCTATTAGTCCTGCATATCTACAGTTTGCCCCTGGGCTTTCTAGAGTCCGCTTGCGTCCTAACCCGGCCTTTGTACCGAAGGTATTGGACTCTGCCTTTAGCTGCTCCACAGTCGAGCTTGAAGCTTTTCATCCTCCGCCTTTTTCCTCTGCAGAGGAGCGGCGGCTTAATACTTTGTGCCCGGTTCGTGCACTACATGTGTATGTGGCCAGGACAGCTGGTTTCCGCAAGGCTAACCAGTTGTTTGTGTCCTGGGCCATTCCCCATAAAGGGAAGCCTGTGTCCAGTCAGAGACTTTCTCACTGGATTGTTGAAGCCATTTCATTGGCTTATACCTGCAGAGGCCTACAACCTCCACATGGGTTGAGGGCTCACTCCACTAGGGGTGTGGCTACCTCTTGGGCCCTGCTCAGAGGTATCTCTGTTCAAGATATATGCGCCGCAGCAAGCTGGGCGTCACCACACACTTTTGTGCGGTTTTACAGACTGGACGTCTCTGGTCCCTCCTTGGCCCAGGCAGTCTTGCAGCCAAGGGTTGCTGGCTCCCTTTAAGGTCACCGTTTGTCACAATTGTGTCCTGCTGCTTCGGGAGCTTTATTTGCAATCCGGGAGTAGGCCATATCTCCCATAGTGAAACACCGAACGAAGTTAGAAAAAGAACTTAAGGTTACTCACGTAACCCCGGTTCTTTGATAACAGAGTGAGGTGTTTCACCTTCATTGCCCTCCTTGCAAGGCGGTCAGAAATCGCTTTAGAATGTTTACTGAAGGAGGAGGCTGGCTGTACCTAGAAGAGGGGGCGTAGCCCAAAGTACAGTCAACCTGTCTGTCATGGACAGACGTGGTGCCATTGGAGCTTCCGTGGATGGTCACGCCCGAGGCGATTCCCATAGTGAAACACCTCACTCTGTTATCAAAGAACCGGGGTTACGTGAGTAACCTTAAGATTTCCTGTTTCTCTGGAGGAATCTCTTGTTGCAGCAGCAGCGGGTCAAAGAAAACAAAGCAGCGGTACCTGGCATGTCCCTATCACGCTCTGACAGCGCCTCTCTATTTCAAATCCATCACGGTTGCATTTATAAAAGGAACAAAGCCCCCCCGCTGCCTGTAGTGCCCGGTTTAGTTCCGTTGTCCCGCGGTGAATTGAAATGCTATTACTGCGGTTATGGTCCATGTTTGCTTAGCGGATTGTGGAATTACAGGTAGGATTCTTGTAGCGAGGCACCACAGGCATCAGTATTGATTTGCAAAAGGCTATGCGCAGGGATATTTAATGCAAATCTATGCACAGAGCAGCTGAAGAAGGCAGTGATGCTAAAGGAGGTGACAGCACACACCTCTGAGGGCATGAGAGGTCATGACAAACTGAATGCAAGGCTGGCTGGACCTGTCCGAGGCGCTTACTCTGACTTGGAAGCTTATTTAAATACATGTAAAATTGGTGGAGAAAACATTATCACTAGTGTGGGCATTTTAAAGTGCTTATATCACACATATTTGGGCACCTCTGCATTGATATTTCTCGTTTGATCATTTAAATAAATGTGTGTGTCTGAAAAATATACCAGATTTGTAAAAAAAAAAAAAAAACTAAATAAAGAAAAAGTGGTATTTTAAGGCTTTCCTGTGTTGCTGGAGACCCCTCCGTAGGCACATGACTACAAACAAGATACAAGCCACCAGCTTGAACTAATGGCATGCTGACAAATGGATGGTTCATGTTTAACTACATTTGAGAGTAGAGCAGCTCAGAACAGGTCTGGTGATGGTTTATGGATGAAGAACTTTGGAACTATGGATGAGGACACTTCCAGGTTATTTGTCGTACTGAACAAAATCCAAGAGAAGTAAAAGGGATTACCTAAAACTGCATAAACTGAGCAGAATACTACTCTAGGTATGTTTCTGACAAGAGAACAATGTTATATACAGTACAAGGTTAAAAGCTGATATGTCCCCTTTAATACAATTGACTTGTTGAAATTGTATATCGTTTGCTGCTTGTCTCAGTCATCAGGGTCACAGTGTCAGGCCAAGGCTAGCTGTTTCACATAACGTGACATTGATTCAAAAATACTTTTCCTGTGTGAGTCAGTTTTACAAGGTCCAGATCGTCACGGTGCACTCATTTGTAATGCAACATGTTTTAGAGAAATAGCTACCAGAGAGAAAAGAGCCTTTCTGACCACCGAGAAAGGCAGCACCAGAGAGTGCTAGATTGCTTAAAGAAAACACAGCTCAGAAATGTTGATTTTTATAGTGCTTGTAGTCATGACTCTATACACACGTCTTGGCTAAACATTCTTTACCAGCAAGCAATCCAAAGGCATAGTCAACCAATCCCTTGCACGTAACAACAGGATTTACTGATACCGGTTACTATAACATCCATGAAACCTGTTAGCCCTGCTTTCCTTCTACATTTGCAAATCCAGCCCCCGCACCTTCTAAAGAGGAATACCAAAGAGTTTTTTTTTTTTTTTTAATCAGCGGTAATTGAAATCCCTGCTGAGAATAAATAAATTACAATGTGACAACAGACCTCCAAATGCTACAGGGGTGTGCAGCGCGGAGCCTGCTTCCTGTCTGCTCTTGTCTCTGCTTCCTGATCGCACAGACCAGACTCCCATAATCCTAAATTCACCTGACGGTTCTCCCCCTTCCCTCTCTCTCTCTCTCTCTCTGTGCGCAGAAAGACACTTTATTTCTTTCCTTCAAAGTAGTGGCAGACGTTTAAACATTTGCAGGATGGAAATAAAATATGGATATTAGATGGCGTTTTAATTCAGCGCCGTGGGTGGATTAGAACTGTATGCAAAAATAATAGGCCTTTTAACAATATTCAGTATCATTGAGCACACCTAATCATTATTCCAAGAGTAAAACTTTTTAAAGAAACATGATATGCACCTCCGGCTCATTGACTTAATGCAGCCAGGGTCCTCTCGATCTAGTACTAATGATATCCAATGCACTAAAACACTATTAACTTTACATGAAAGTTGGTTTGCCAACTTTTTATTAGGATCTGGGCCCACTCTGAAACGCGGACTTACAGTAAAGATGGTATCAACCACAATCACGTACTTAGTGTGTTTTACGACCAGCAGTTACTCCGTTGAAATAACGAAGCTAGTAATTAGCGGAGTCTGCTAAAGTAATGCTTGGGTGGAAGCAGGAAGTGGTCAATGTACAGTGCTGAGTGCAGGCTGCAGTAACTTTATAATGAGCTAATGACAAAATTGGATTTGTTCAAAACGTCCGAATGTCTTAATATGTTGAAAGATTGTGCAATCAGTATCAACAATTGCTGGACAACCCAATAAAAGCCCTGGGTTCAATCATCTCTCGCCATAACGTGTCCTTTCACATGTATGCAGACGATCTACAAATCTACCTCCCGGTTTCGCCAAACTCCCCAGACACACCTCAGTCCATCCACAGGTGTCTGGATGACATTAAGCTCTGGCTCTCACAGAACTTTTTATGTTTAAATGAGGGCAAATCTGAACTCATTCTTTTTGGTGCTCAAAATCCACTCAGCGCCACTGTTCCTGGTCTTCAGTCTCTCGTCCCCCACACCATCATCAAAAACCTAGGTGTTAATCTGGATGCAAATCTGGATTTTCGCAAGCAAATTGACTCTGTAGTTAAGGCAAGTTTTTTCCAGCTTCGCCTTCTGGCAAAAGTGAAGCCTTTCCTCAGCCGCTCCGACCTGGAAAAAACTATTCACGCATTCATCAGCTCACGATTGGATTACTGCAATGCACTGTATATTGGACTCAGTCAAACCTTCATTCACAAATTACAGCTTGTGCAAAATGTTGCTGCCCGGCTCCTCACCAACTCTCGCAAACATGACCACATCACGCCCGTCCTTTACTCCCTGCATTGGCTCCCGGTCCTTTTCAGAATCCAGTACAAACTTTTACTTTTTGTTTTCAGTTCCATCCACGGCCTTGCACCTGTGTATTTATGTGAGACTCTGACCCCTTACCAGCCCAGCAGAACCCTACGTTCAGCCCAACACCACCTGCTGGAGGTGCCCAGGTCACATCATAAAGAGTGGGGTGATCGGGCTTTTGCTGTGGCAGGTCCAAAACTCTGGAACTCGTTGCCACTTGAGTTACGTGCCGTTTCAGACCTGCCCCTGTTCAAAGCAAAACTAAAGACTCACCTGTTTAAAGAGGCATTTGACACATAGTTCTGTGGCAACTGTTGTAAATGGTCTGTTTTAAATGAAATTGTACTCCTTTTTATATTGTATTTTTATTTTAATGTTTATTGTGTGCAGCGCTTTGGTCAACTTTGGTTGTTGTAAGGCGCTTTAGAAATAAAACTTGATTGATTGATTGAATAAAAGATAAAGAAAAAAACGAACCCTTGACATTATGACCCAGATTATTATTATTCTATCAAACTTTGACTTTTAACCTCTTAACCCCCACCTGAGCTCAGCACATTTTCTCCAGTTTGGCTTTACCCAAATCTAAAAGCTAAAATTAAAATAATGTCAAAAACGAGGACGAAAACACAACAAAAAAGCGACAACAGAGCGTCAAAAACGCGCCGCAAAAAAGCGACAAAAACACAACACAAGAGAGACAAAAAAGTGATTAAAAACATGACCAAAACGTGACCAAAAAGCAGCAAAAAAAGCTATGAAAAAGCAACAAAAAACGTCAAAAACAACGCAACAAAAGAGTGCTTTCACATGAGGCCTGTAGGCTGTGAACTCCAGTCGAGGAGCTTTTAGATTTGGGTAAAGCGGAACGGGAGAAAATGCACTCGGGTAAGAGATTAACTTGACGCTGCAAGCCAAATGAATGACCGTCATGTTAATTGTTTGTGGCACGCATCAACCTCAGGTCAGGTCAGCGTCTGCAAGCGGGTTAATATATTCACCCTACAGGTCACTAGAAGGCCAAAGTGTGATGAAATGCTTTTTCATTGCCAATAATTGAACATTGATTGGGCCAAAAAGAAGAAGAAAAAAACAACAGGGTGTAGAGGCTAGTTTAATTACGTTTTTGTATAGTTAATGGTTGAGTTCCCACTGACCGGTTCCTCCTAATGATCAAAAGTGAAGGTATCTGTCCAAACTGCTTATCCACCTCCGAGGGGTTTAAGAAAAATGAAATCTATCAAGCCAGTGACTCTGTAACTTTTCATGAATTTCATGGCATATAAAAAAGTTCTGAAATAGTTTCCATTAAGTGGCTAGTCCAAGAAACCAGCAGAATTGAAAAGGGGAAGCAACACAAGAAGAAACTTTGATGTATTCTCCAGATCCGGAGTCCCAGCGCGATCTGAGTAAGTTTAAAGTTCAAGCTTAGGGCAAACGTATCGGTGGGTAAAACCGACGTAGCAACAGGAAGCTCATTCCAGAAAAAAACACAAAGATTCAGTATCAGACAGTGGAGAAAAATAGTTCCTTAGCTGTGCCAGAGCGGTTGGCAGAGGCTGAATAACCACAATGTTGTTCTCACCAAATTGAGTTTCACAGCGGTTTAATGGGATAGTTATGGTAAATGCAGCATAATTACACATAACAAGAGGTTCAGTGTCAATAAAGGGCCTTGTTTTGAAATTTACGGACAATTCCTCTCGGTCTGAAAGAACAGCTTTGTGTTAGATTACTTTAATGCAGAATATGCAAAATGAAAGTTAAACCATAGACCTCTGTGAGAATAGAGCCATGTTATCTTTATTCTAGTTTAGAATCATTGGCCTTTCTAGTCAAGATTGCTCTTAAAGTAATTCCACGGGTTTGACTTCCAGACGTGTGGGACCTTTCTGTGTACCTGATGGGTGGGTTTTCATTAGAGCATTCCGGTCTCACCCATTATCCCAAAACATGCTCAGGAAGCTAATCCTAAGTACTATTGACCACGAGATGGGTTTCCGAGCACAGCACAACAATTGCCTACTTCACCTAACATCGTACCCTTTGCTACTGGTTAAAACAGGAAAAATAATGTCTACAAAACATACACCCTTTTGCTATTTCAGTGTCCCAACCGTTTTTGCTACATTTACAACAACTACTGTGCAACTACTGTGTGCTGTAAAATTCCCTTTTCCTTTCTGTCTTACTTTGTATATTTTTGATGGTCCAAACATTTTGGAAATTGCCTAAAAGAGAAGTGGTTTTCAGAGTGGTATCCGGGACCCACTTGTGTAATAATGTTTTAGCCAGGGGAGAAGAGCGGCCCTTTATTCTGCTTGTTACATTGTGCTCCATTACTGAGTGTAGGTGTGAGGCAAGTGTTACCAGCTCACTGTGCTTTCTGCTTGAATCATGGCAAAGCATTCGAAAACAAATGCGAACATCATCTTTTACCGGTATGTCTCCACTTTATTTTGCACATTACACAGTGTTCAATATGTAATTTGGCCACTAACGCAGCACATAGCATGAAAAATGGATTGGGGGCCGCAAAGGGAGAAGCAGCTTCAGCTCATAATTAGCCTATTACAGGCCGACCAGTATCAATGGGATGATCTAGGGCCATTTAGAGCACTTAAATTCTGCATGTGTGCCCGATCGTGGATTTTTGTCTCTTTGGTGCAGATGTGTGCCTGAACGTGGCCCATTGCAAACAAAAGGCGTGTATTTAGAGGCTCCTCAATGCCATTTTTCAGTTACGACTTGGGCTGGGTACTGTTACAGTTGTTTCGATATCAGTATTTTAACTTTAACGTAGCACCTCCTGGATTAGTCCCTGTTTCAGAGCGTGGTGTCCTGCACTGGTCATCTCTATCTCCTCCTTCCTCTTCCTTCTGCACAGCGCCCTGTGCTCCACAACACTCTTTCACCATCTTCTGGGAAGATCTTAGCATTTAATCTGTTTTATTCTCCGGTGAACGTATTCTAAATAGTTTAGCTCGAAAGTTTACAGTGGGTACGTAATACTTTATCGGATACAATTGATGCGATTGGCCATGGTTACGTGCAGACTAATATGATAGAATTGGAATTTTTTTATTGAAAATCCCTTGAGTGCATCGCAAGGGATCTCGTTTTCAAAGGGGACATGTCTATGTACATAGACATTCGTAGCACCCAATAAACGGCTGTGGACAATCGTAAGCCACACCTCTCCTACCAGAAAATGAATGGTGGTCCCCAGATTAAATATAACTTGTGATATGTTGTCTGGTGATAGCCAGGCTAGTAAAATTGTGAGAAATTGTGTCAAAAACAAGAAAAAAATTAAAATAAAAAAGGTCAAAAGTAGGGGAAACATTTTTTAACAGAACGCTACACTGTGCCACATGTTTGTGTCTTTTTCTGATGTTTCACTGACCTTTTAACAGCAATGTGTGATTTGTGCATTATCTAGCGTGCGCGTGCGTGTGTGCGCCATTTGTTTATGTGTGTCACTCATTTGATGTGACAGCGCGGCTCGGAAAACATCTAAGTTGAAACGCTCACCAGCTTGTTAATCTCGCATCGCCTTCATTTGTATTTAATCAGCGGCGAAATGGCTCGTGGCTGTCACTCATACTTTACATGCTAACCTAGCAGCTTTGGAGCTAATTACTCACCAGCGTCTCCGTTATAGTCTTCGCGCCGGGAGGGCGACCGTGTGTGCAGCTGTAGCCCAAACAGAAAGATTATTTTGGCTACACCTAATAAGAGCTGCTAAGATTGCCGTGAAATGCAAAGGGAAATCAGGTGCAAAACAGGCAAACATGTCAGGAATTGCAAAGCAGCCTGGGTAATTATTTCTAAATCAATATAGTGACATGGAAAGCTCTGGAGTCCCCGAATCCCGGGTCATAACGCCGTCTTTGAGCCGACTGATCCTTGTGGAATCTCCAGAGATAGCCGTGCACTGGCCCTAATTGATTTCCGCTGTATAGCTTTCACGTGGCGGCTAACTGCAATGCTAACACGATGATGCCGATCGATGAGCTTCTACTACTGTGCATTTTTGTAGCGTCAAAAGCACAAAGCACAAAGGTAAGCTGTATTGAACGATCGTCTAAACTAAAAAAGGAGACTGCTTTCCATTTTCTATAAAGAAAAATAATCAATAATCAATCAACCAAGAAGACTGGGGAGAAACGTTAGAACGTTTATAGATTGTTAGCATAGCAATTACGCATAGCAGCCCATTTTGCATAGAAAGAAGAGACAAACACTTTGCTTTAAAAGTGAACTTATAATTGACTTCCCAGCTTTTGATTTAAACATTTTGACAAACATACTGTGTTAGACATATTTGTATCTGGTCAAAATGAATACGATAAACCCTGTTGATCCACTTTACGCGTCGGTCTGGCATGGCTATGTAACATGCTGATCACACACACAAATTGCGCTGAACACCAGCCAAACATGACCGATGAGGCCATAGATATTCATTAATGAGCCGTTTAACTTGTACCTCTGTCTGTGCTTACAGGCTGCAGTACATCAACCTGCTCCGGGACTTTCAGAGCTATTCATTTTGGTCTCATTACTTATTCCCCGCGTAGTGGACAATAAGCTATAGAAATGGTCTTACTAACACTGTACGAAAAAAGCAATTGTTCATGACTTATATTGCATGGTGTTATAATGAAATTCCTATTAGCCTTTCTAGAGGATGTGTGGATTTTTAGGGCTGCATGGTTTTGCAAAATTTTTCATTTTCTGACCAATACATTTTTCTGAACTAATTGAAATTTTCTGACCATTTTCTGCATTAACAGTGAGTTCCTTTTCATGTTTTAAACGCAAGATTCAGTTCACAGTGAACATTTCATTTTAGAGAAGACTTACTTAAATCTGTGAAAACAAGTGTCACATCCATTTCAGACTGTTTAAACAGTACGTTAGTCCCAACAAAGGCAAGATATTGTGTTGTATGCAAAAGATTTTTAATAATTTTAGCACCTTTAGACAGATTTGTTGTTGCAATGTATAGGTCCAATATTTAATTACAGATTCAGGTAAATGAGGTAAAATATTATATTGTAAACTGATTCTTTATCATTGTAACATATGGTTCACACAGAGCATTTACACTCATCTAGAAAAACCCTGATCCAAGTCAAGTTCCCAGCTCTATATAGTTATATGTGATCAATTCTAAATTGAGGCTTTCGTTTTAGGAGTGAAACACACCATTTTGAACACACACAATTTTTGATCTGTCACTGCCGTACTCAAGGAGAAACTAAAGTCAGAAACAGAATGCTGTTTCTTCATGCACGGGTTGCGCACGGAGAACTAGTCATCTTCGATTCGCACCACTTTGGCTTTTATTTTGGATCAATATTCATCTCAGATACTAAAAATGCTGATATATAAATTTCCCCGTACAAATGCCAGTGCCTCTCGCTGCTCTACCTTTCAGCATTAGAGCATTTTGTTCACACCCATCAGCCCACACTCACACCTCTGACAGTCTCCCCGACAGTCGCAGCTCTGACCTACTGGACGCGCTGACACATTTTACCCAGAAATACCTGTCAAAACGCAGCCGATAGTGGAAAGTGAGGGTAGGCTGGAAAACAAGAAAAAGTGAGGGTTTTATTTAAACACATGAGCCAACTGAAGCAAATGGAAGTGGAAGGGTAGTTTAAATTGAAACAGAGATATAACAGAGACCCTTTTTGTTCAAATTGAAACCGTAATTTAGCCCTTTCCTTTACTTGAGATGTGTTGCTATGATGATGTTTTTTGCCATATTGCCCTGCCCTGCCCTGGCCTGGCCTGCCCTAATACTCATTTTGGATTGACATTGGGTGCAGCGAACCGTACAGTGATGTCGAGGCCACAATGTCAACTGTCATTTTTAAGCCGTTGCGCTGAATTTTCTATACACTGCGTTATGCTTCATTCTGGAATTGGTTTGTGGACCATATAAGAACAGCGTTATTGAAAAGAACAAGGCTTGATTTGCATCTTCCAGTTTCCTCCAGATGCGGGTTTGATTGCCGCGCCGTACCGCCAGCTGCCACCAAGCCGACCGTAAAAAATAAATTGAGCCTGGGTGTTTCTGTACACAGTGCACGTCTCGCATGTTAGCCTGAAATTGAGATCAGCATAAGGAAAATAACAGTACGTGCGCGAGGTCGAGCTTAAATCACTCCCTTAATAAGCTCTTAGATGCCGTTTGATAGGGGTCCATTTGGGCGTAATGGACTGTATTTTGGGCAAATGGGGCTGCCGCTGTGGTCAAGAACACCTTGGTGGAAGAGGCAGCGAGGCCGACGACTCTACTACGATGCCGCCCATCAAGGCCGTACAATCTAGTTTTGGAGCACGCGGCCCCGCCCCATGTGGCTGAGAGGGAGCATGAAGCCAAATGAGTTTGAATATGCGCCAAAATGTCCGTTCCCAAGGTAACGGCGATCCTGTTAATGAAGCCACGGGAAGCACAGTGCTTAAAAACTAGATTGGCAGATACTGTAGAGAAGTTGGTGTGTTTTGTAAAGACTTACAAAGACAAACTTAGGTCACACTTTTGGTCGTGGAAACGTCTGGGAAAAGGATTTGTTCGAAGGTATACAATGGATTTGTAGGACTGAACTCAATTACCCGTAAACGCTTGTGTTCGTTTCTGAAGTAAGGTCTATCTTTCTTTGTACACCGACAACGATTGCCTTTCTAAAAAAAAAAACGCGGCTCGCTGAGCTCCGTTACATTTGTTATTCCGTTTGTGTTCGTGGCTGATTTGCATGCAAAGCACACGGAAGCAGGTGGTGCTGGTACGCCGAGTTTTAATTTTTCTCACTGGGGGCAAAGTTTAAAAAAAAAAAAAGAATAAACCGGAGTGTGCCTGGAATCAAAAGGAGTTCCAACGGCGAAGACTGTTTCATCACGGACTACTGCTCTCCAACTTTTGTCCATTATT
This sequence comes from Proterorhinus semilunaris, assembly GCA_021464625.1. Classification (NCBI taxonomy): domain Eukaryota; kingdom Metazoa; phylum Chordata; class Actinopteri; order Gobiiformes; family Gobiidae; genus Proterorhinus; species Proterorhinus semilunaris. Next base: position 16,036,399 of record CM038359.1, read on the forward strand.
ATATTGGCGATGGTGATTGCCTTGGGTTTCATCAGCTATCTCGCGGCAGATGCTCGAATTGAAATCGAACTTGAGCATTAAATTGGATTTCGAGTTATAGCGTTCAGAGATATAGTCGTGGAGTGCAAAGTGGGCCGTGTGTAATGCAGTATTGGCGCGTGTGCGGCAGAGTGGTTAGCGGTATGCCGTACAGTAGCAGCTTGGTACTGGTAGAGTTTGAACTGCTGTACGTCACAGTTTTCAATGCCTTTTTCTGAAATAAATGTTGCTTGTTACTGCAAAAGACATTTTTGGCTGAATTGATTGGTGGCACAGTTGCTGAGTGTAAGTGGTTGCATTAAAAAACTCCTGGCTTTGAAGAATGTGTCAAAGTCAGAGGACAATTTTACCCCCAAGGACAAAAAGTGTACTATAACCCTGAATCTATGTCTCTGTCAGCCCCATGACTAAGCTACTTAAGGCCAGTAGCTGTTGGGTTAAACTTTACCACCCACAACACTTGACAGTAAATGGGGGCAGCATGAATAAATGCATAATTCAAATTCTGTGCCAATCTTACATTCCCAAGCCTGCCGCATATATTGTCGCTATCTTTATAGCTGATAACCATGTATTTCAAACCAGGGCATCATCCCCCTATGGGCCCTTCTTCATCTCAGTCCCGAAGACAGCCCTCACCGCAAAAACCTCACCGGCGATTGGCTGAGTGGGCACTTGGCATGCCTCCATAGCTTCTTCCCTTTAAAGCACTACTTTGTTCCCTTTCGGCCATGTTTGGAGGTGATCTGGAGTTCACTTTAGGATTTAGCTGCGAGGCTTGCAGCTTGAGCTCTGAGAATTATGAGTCTTTTTGAAATCGAGACAGGATGGGAACGTGTGGTGAGGAAGAGGATCACGGTAATACCATGCAAAAGCGAATGGAATCGCTGGGGCTGTCGGTGCATTGATTTTTCTTTTTTTTTTGTCCATGCCTGTTTTGCCAAAGCACCCGAGTACGTTGCTTCCCGCGAGTGGGTGTACATTCTGACAAACCGTGCCCGCAGGTTTGTAGCAGATGGGTCGGAACGAAAAGCTTTTCACAGCGACACCCGATACTTGACACGTCCAGCTGCGGGTTCAGCGTCAATACCACAATTTATACTCCACTTAACTGCGAAGTGTGTCCTTTCTGTCGCCTCGGAGATCAATACAGAAACGTCAAATCGTGTTTGACTCATGTTGTCACGTTGTGCGTCAGACATTTCTCAGGATTATACAGCCTCAACCAGTTAGCCTAAATGCCTGGCAAACGCGACTGCAAAGGAAAAGTGTGCCTTCCTTAGTCATTTCTGTCAGCACTGGCCAACTGGCGCCAGCCGCTAACATCTCAATTATTAGCAGAAGATCGGGAGCGCTGCAGGATGCCTGTGCTGTCATGCTGTGCAGCTGAAGACTACACTTGTCAGGATGAAGACTGTTTAACAGTTACCGTACCGCACTAGACCTGCTTCTGTTTGGCTTTCCAGGCTTTGGTTTTCAATTGGAAGTGTGTTGCGGTGGCAAAAGGCCTATACATTCTGTTTGGTTTTGAGTACATTTTTCTCCAATCGTCTGTGATCCAAAGCCGGAGACGCAGCGAAATTGGCAAATGAAACAAGTTGTGTTGCTGTTATGTTGGGATTTAAAGGCCTGGGGAAATTGGGCGCTCCACATGAACCGTTGTAAATCCAATACTCCAGGAATTCCGTCATTCCTGATTAATGCACCATGTAATCCGACGTGACTGTATGCGTGTGCATCCTATTGTCGCTCTAAGCCTAACGCTGATCTCTGCCCTCTCCCCCTGACCTTGCACTGTCTGGTCACCACCTGCCGCATGGGGGGGGGGGGGGGGGGGGGGGGGGGGCAGAGCGCTCTGTAAAGAATCAGACGCACACAGCCGGCCTTCACGCACATCACCTGAGCAAGATTAATGGCACCTTCCGCGTTCATCATTATTCCTCCTCCTAACAGCCGCCGAACTATGGCCGCCGTCCAGAGCTCCGCCCCCCGGAAACCCACCAAGGTTCTCTCTGCTTAGCTCCAGTCTGGCGCGAGTCCCAGCGCACCTGAAAGCTCGTTCTGTTCATATTAGGAATGGCTTAGTGAGCGGATATTTGGGCAAGAGCGCTGTTATTTGTATGTCGCATGTCATTAGTTTAGCATTGAAAATCTGATTCATGCATTTATTTATCTTTTTTATTGTTTCAATTCTGTAAAACACCACATACAATACCAAAACAGGCGCAGCTGAATGACTTTTGTGTTTCCAGGACTCCCTGCAATATGCCAACAATATTTCTGCATAGTTAGCTTTAGTATCTCTATAAAAGATTGCAGAGTGTTCCTGGTCGTATTTTCCTACACCCATGGTTACAATTCAGGAGATTTTACAACTCCATTATCTTTATCCTAAATTTGCACAGCGCATCATCTTCTCCGTCCCGGCGAGGAAGCGGCGAGCCCCATGCCTCTTGTTATCCTCTCTTAATTGTTTGGTGCTGAGGGTCATTGGAGCTGGCACACAGGGCAGCGGAGAGGAGAGGTTGTGCTGTGGTGAGCATGCACTGTGCGCCGCGGTGCCGGTGGTGGGACTGGTGGAGAGCGAGGGGACTGGTGGGGGGTCTGTCTGCCTGCTGCCTCTCTGCGCTCAAACATCTGCCCGCGGGACTCCACAGATGCACAGGCACAGAGCGGCTGACGCTGGTGGGAGCAGAGCGGAGGGGTGCCAGCTTTGTGCACAAAGAATCAGCGCATGGATTCCAAGATTCCAAGATGTTCAGTCTTATTTATTTTTATTTTTTTTTACAAATACCCCTTTCAATTATTTATATTTGTACGTAGAAATGTAGATAATGTACTGTCTAAGTGGCATAAGATCCCACATCAGATGAAATCAATGGTTTCATATAGTGATTTAGCAGTTTGAGCAATTGTTATCTGGATCTAAAATGACTCTCGTTTTAAGATTGAATATACTCTTCCTCAAATATGGTGGAAGGAATCCTTATAACGCACATCTGATTGTATACTGGCGACACGCATATTAAAGCTTACCCACATGGCAGATAAGCATGAAAATATCACACCCACTAATTACAAAGCTTTAGTGTGCACTCTTGGCACCTCTTCATGCTTTGCCAACCTGATTTCAGTAAGCGATCCTTAATAGGTCATGAATTGTTCTTTGTCAAGAGGGGCTGCAATTATATACGCAACATTTGAATAGAAATCCAATTATATGATGCCATGTTTCCTCATGTATGTAGGAAAGAAACTGAATTGCGTTTCACACCATCTGCTTTATGGCCTTGATGCTCTGAAGTAGAAACATCAACGCTGACCTCGACATACCTTGCATTTCAACACTTCGAGTGGTGACCCGCTGCTATATCTGAATGAGCCGATTTAGCTTTTCCAAGGAGACGCACTTGATGATTGTTAAGTGTATTGGTTTGCGCTGGACAGCTGCTGCGACGGCTGGGATTATGAATGGGGAAAAAACAGACACAGGTTGTAGTTGCACGCGTGATATAAGGTAACATTTTGAAGTAGAACTTAAAGCAGTACCAAGTAACTTGTTTACCTTAATACAGTGGTTCCCAAGGTGGGGTCCGGGGCCCCCTGGGGGGCCTCAGAGGCACTTCAGGGGGGCTCCAAAAACCTTGTCTACAAAACAAAATGCATTTAGAAACATTGATTTTGAAAGGAAAAATACATTTATTTGCTTACTTTATGCCAGTATTTAGCCATGGTCATTGCTAGATGTTGATTTCTATGTCATTTTAGCTTTAAACTAATAACAAATTCCATTGAATAGTCAGTTATTATAATTGGGGGGCCCCCCCGAGAGATTTCCGTATCAATAAGGGGGCCGTGATGTCCTGGACTTATGGAATGGCTGCCTTAATAAATCCTTTCTGTAGTCCCTCTGGGGGTAATACAAGTGTTAATGGGATGATTGGGGGGTCTTTCATCTCCCCCTGGTGTCTCTGGCCAGAAAACCACAATTGCAACTTGGCTGCCACCGGACTAGAGCAACCAATACACACTAATGGAATCACAAAGAAGAAGCTAACAGGCTAACGTGTAAAGCTAACAGTGGGCTAGCGCCACTTTAAACAATATACATTGTGTATTTGGATGTACAATATCCCTCTCTCCCTTCGCTTTTTCTGTCTACGTAGTATTTTCTGTCACGGACAACTAATAAGTTAAAAAAATCGCAACTTGCTACGACACCTGCAGTTGCGCCTATGGCCTCTAGGGGCAAGAGTTACTTAGTGCTGCTTTAATTTATAATGCATAATTATGGCTTATAAACCTGCTTTTGGGCATTTCAGCAGAGATATTTTACATTTTATGATTTGTGAATGGAAAGGAGACCCAAAACTGTGTCAGTTTACGTCTCAGTGTTTGGTTTTAGTCAGTAGTGTAACTAAGAGAAACATTGTGACACGTCCATTGCTCATTGTAGCCGTAGTTCCACTTCCAACCAGGTTCTATTCGACTGAACTAGCACAGCCAAAACTAGCTTTGAATGAAATATCACTCAATATAGCATGCAGCGCTGGATGGGAAATTGCTGCCTTAGTACATCTAAAATACAGTTGCAGTTCCCTTTTTTCCGTCGCCTCTTTAAATACAAACGCCGTTGTCTGTAGTGGAGACATACTGGATCTCAGCAGGACGGCTCACAGTCTGGCTGACAGATTTGGTCTCCTCAGATGAGATGTTTTTGAACGTGGTCCCACCAGACTCCTCTATAAATACACACACGGCAGAAATCACAGGCGCTGCTTGTTTGGCGAGGTAAAGAACAGCACTGCAACAACCCGTCATGAGATCAGATCGCCTTTACCGGGGGGGGGGGGGGGGGGGATTCTCGCGTTCTCGGCTTCAGTCCACTGCAGCAAAAACCATGTCAGGCACTCAGGAGTTAGTCTGTGTGCGAACAATATTTGGTATTACCAAATTGATTTTGTTCCAAGGTTATTCTGTTAAAAATGGTTATGGAAGGAAATCAATTGAATACATATTTTAGTTTGTAAGATATTGTAACAATAATTGACTATTCACCCTCTTACCTTCAGCCCATATGGCATTGATCACACAAATATGATCTTAAGTCTGTTTTTCCAACTCAACATATAAAAATTAAATACCAGTGGAGGAAAAAATCAGACAATCATGCTGTTCACATAAAAGTATTCGGACACTACAGCGTGTTAAATGCACGAACCAGGAGTGACCTAGCAGCTAACAGAGTTGTTCTCAGCTCTTTTCTCGAGTTGTAGTCAAAGGACAAAGTTTGCCGGTTCTCCCTAAAACGGTGGCTTTGTGGTAAAGTTGTATGTGTGTATAATTTACAACGTATGTATATTCAATCAGGAACTCAGCAGAAGCCACACAGCTCACCATCAATTTGTATCATGTGCCCCAATGATGATAAAAACTGCAGATTGAGACGATTACCAGCATATAAGTATTTCCAAATCAATTACACTTGAACCACACGGCACATTTTTTTACATCCAACTGTATCACCCGGGTTTTAGGCAGGAGCAAGCCAGAATCAGTCAGAACCCACTACTCCCAGACTTAGCCTGTCCCATCTCCAAACCTCAACTTAGCTTTTAGCTCCCCTTATCTGCCCCCCATCCGATGCCCAATACGCTGCTTGCTCTTTCTAAGGATGCGAGTTTGCTTATCTTTCCACCGAGACCTGTTGTTCTGCGGCCGGTTCCTCTTTGTCCACACCGAGGCTCACACAAGCCTGGACCTTATCAGCCTTGTAGGAGCTTGTCGCATAGACCTCTCTTCATCGCTTATCTATTTCCCAAGACGTGGAGTAACGCGGCAGCAGGGCGAGCGGGACATCAGCCAAGCGGCCGCACTGTTGAAAAGATAGCCCAGATTATGAACTGCGTTACACTTGATTTATGTCTTGGCTTAGAACACGGGGCAAGTCGGAGTGTGTGAACAATTACTACCGACTTCTGGCACTGCTTCAGGTAACTTTCAGCGGGCTAAGTGATGAGATACTTCTTGTACAGTATGGCTTCAAGGTATATTTGAGCAATATGTCAACACATGAAATTACACCGTAAAAGGTCGGAGAAAACCAAGATGTCAGAATGTGAGGAGAACAATAAGGGCGTAGGTTGTCTGGGGGTCACCCACATCACAGGATTTATGCAACTGTGTCTTTACGCAAGTTTGATTAGGAACATTTGTTGAAAAGTTGCAAGTTGTGTTCACATTTGTGCTGTTAGTCAGTGGTACTACCCAAGAGCTAAACCAGATCAAAGTTCCAAACCCCTTTTTTTTTTCTTACCTAATACACACACACACAATCTACACCAGGGGTCCTCAAACTAAGTACGGCCCGCAACGCCCCTATTGGCCGGTTCATTGAATTCAGTCACAACTTATTTCATCATCTTTAGAGCCGGTTTTTGACGTAAATATGCGACAGATTTTCATAAAACAAGCAGCCAGTGATCCAGAGAACGCTTTTATGGAGCTCCATGTCCCTCATGTCCCTTCTTGGCCCTGAACCAGCACACTAGCTGCACTTTGTATGAAAAGCGCTTTATAAACAAAGATGAAATAAATACATAATTTTGTTCCATTTGTGTTGCAATTCACATGAGTTAATGCTCCATTTGAACAAATTCATTCCAGCAGAGTCCAAAATATGTTTTGCTCGCAAAGAAAAGTTTGTGTGGCATCGGCATACACTCGGGACGCTACAGATCATATCGTCCACGTACTCACAAAATGTATTCAAAAGAGTTGTTACTTCAGAATATGTTTGATTGTAGGATAGTGACGCATTGTAGCGGCCAACAGAAACCGTCTAGGCTAGAGGATGCGCCAAAGGGAACTCTGGTCACATTACGCAATGATGTTTTACTTGAAAAAAAAATAATAATTTGGAATACCGGTGGTATTTCAAATTAAAACAAAGTGTGAAGACATGATTACTATTTTTGCAGACCACTACAGCGAAACAAATACAGTATGTGCCTGAAATCAAGTGTTTATCTTGTGGATAGTAGTGGGGATGACTGTGCCAGGCTAGTAATCTCTACTTCACAATGAAGCCTGCTGCATTTTGGTCTGGGTCATACAATTCTATGTTTCTATGTTATAGCCAACCTGGCCCGGCCCCCCATCACCATCAGGAACGATAATGTGGCCCCCAGAGAAAAAAGTTTGAGGACCCCTGATCTACACTAAACCAGTTTTCTGAAGTATCACTATATTCTAAATGACAAGGTGGTGACACACTTTCGCATGAGATTAACTTAAACGTGCTCAATAACACAACACTTTTCATCAGTGCTGCTGGCCTGGCTGCACTGATGAGAAAGGGCCAGCCCCGGGGCCGTCCATGCCCTGGCGTTTGAACTCTGAATTATTGGTGCGTTCTTTGATCGGTCCGTGTGCTCATGAATCATTGCAGGACCTGCTTCGTTTCGTGACCTTTGCTCGGATAAATGCGAGGGGCCAAATGTCAGTGCCAACCTGCAGCGTTGGGAGTGTATTGGGTGGTATATTTCTTTGCACGCACATGAGGTCAGAGGTGGACCGAAATGGAATCAGGCCTTTGTGGATTGGGTTTATCGGGAAACTCAGTAAGAGTGTTATTGCTGTTTAATCACAGTGAAGCTCCTATCGGTCCTAAAAAATCATGAGAAGTCAGTTGAAAAACTATGGGTAATTATGGCTTTGGGGTTCCTTTAATAATCAATCAAATTAGCCTAGCCTTTTATGTTTTCAGATTGAAAACGCTACACACTCAAGAGTATTCCTCTACAAATTCATCCATCTTTTTATTTTGTCTTCCTCCATCTCAGTTTAAAACTATAAAAGGTTATGTTTTCTGATATCTTAAATAATTTGAATAACCTAAAGCAATATTATTTCATTTTAATAGGCAAATACCTTCTGTCATAATAAGCTAGCTTCAATCATCCAGTCAGCTCTGAGCGTGTAGTCCCTGGTTTGGTTTGATGTCTGTCTGGGAACGCGCATGTCTCTCTAAGCTCTTTTGAGTGCCACTAAAACAATATTACTGCTGATGCTCCGGACCTCCCACTCCCACACAATGAGCCCACATCCACAGAGGAACTGCCTGCTTTCATTGCGCATCTTTTTTTCTTTCTTTCTTTTTTTCACAATGGGTGAGATTAGCGCAGGCACAATTAAAAATGGGCCACTCCAGCGGGCACTGCCAGGAAGGTATTTTTATTGTTCACTGTATCCCAGTGGATTTGCTTCCTGCTACATCCTCCCCGCTGTATTCTGTTTTATTTGTCCTGTGGAATCAAAGGCGGCTCTGGGAAGCCATTATTTTAATAGCCTGTTACCTTCAGTCAACATGGAGAAAATAGGCGGCTTTTTACTGGAATGTCGTCTTGCTGAGTCGGGGGTTTGGCTGCAGAGGTGGACGACGTGCTCAAAAACTGACCAAAAATCAAATTATTTTCGGACAAACAATCAAAAAGAGCTTTTATATGTAGTGAAAAATGTCAACATTCCTAAGTATACTACATATACTATATACTATGACTTCACATCACTTCTGCTTGTATTGACATGGAGTAATTACCTCTGGTGGAAATATTTGAAAGAGAGTGCATACCGTATTATAAAATATTTTGTAAGTTTGATTCAAGGCTTTGATGAGTTTTGCTTTACGTTAGTCTTTGAACATTATAAAGCAAATATTTAGACTTCTCTAGGTCATTTTGTCAACGGTTTTGGCAATGGTCATATAAAGTAGAAATCATTAGAAGTACAAATCCATAAAAGTGCCATTATACAAACCTCAACCTGGCCTTGTCTGCTTATCTCCTCCCCCTTCTCTTTGCACTGTCAGAGGCGTTCAGACAGAAGGGAGCTGTGGCCCACACAAATCACACGTCACCACGGGGTCCTCCATCAACCTGGCCAGCAGCGGGGGAGAGGAGTGAGAGGCGCAGGGTGTGAGCGTGCCCCGGCCTTAATTCTGTCATTCGGATTCAGCAGTGTCACAGATATGATTGGTGTGTGCTCCTTCAGGGAGTGTGAATCAGTGGCTCGGTCTGACAGGCGGACAAGAGGGAAGTGCGCAGGGGACGTCGGAGAGCAGAGGTGCTACACACTTGGCTGTAAGCTTTTTTTACACTTACGATACACGCTGTTGTTGGATGAATCTGGAGTAACCACAAGGTGCAATGCAATTTACATTTACCCGCTGTGTTTTCTATTGGTTGGAGAGTAGACCTGCAATAGTTATTTTAATTGTCCGTTATTCATTCATTCTACAGCTATAGCTTTCCAGAAGCTGACTCCAGAACAAAACATCAGCAGTACATCCCAAAAAATATCCAAAAGTCCTGTAGAACTAGGAAATACAGCCACATTAGTCCAGTGCTCGGGTCTCCGCACTTTCATGCTGGTTCCCAGAGTCAGGACTAAACACAGTGAGGCTATGTTCGAGTTGTATGCTGCTAAAATCTGGAACAATCTTGCTGATGATGTCATCATGCCTCAACTTTGAGAATGTTTGAATCTATAGTTCAAAAACAGTTGAATATAACGACTGAAAGTAATCTCTTTTTGCCTTGCTGAAATTTTTCTATCAGGTGAAGCATTACTTTTGACTTTTTCTCGAAATTATTATTTAATACATTTTTCTATTATATCTTTTCACACACAGTGAAAAAACATTCACATTTGACCGATATTGGCCAGTTTGTATGGCATTCATCTCTTCACTGCCGTCTTCACAAAGACTCCCTCAGATCACTCAGAGAGCCCTCTTGCTGACACACCATATAGAATAGCCGTCTCTCTGTGTCCCGTCTGTCCAGTGGACGTGTGATTTGCGCTGAGCTTGAAGACCGTCTGACAGATGAGGCTCTTTTGTCTGTCTCGGCCTCTTAACCAGCCCCTGCAAACCCGTGCCGAACTCAACCATAGTGGCAGTAAATACGTACAGGACGAGGTAGTGAAATACAGAGCCCATTATATTGATGCTCACGGTGGGATGCCAGGTCAGCAAAAACCTGATGCCCTGTAAGCAGGAGGGGCTGTTATATGCAATACCAACCCTCAGCTATGAACACTATTAGGAAAATCAGAGTGGGGAAATAAAAGGTCAAATCAGTCCGCTGCAGTTTGATGGATGCAGTGGAGAGCCATGGCGTTCCAGTCTGTTAGCTCAAATCTAATGAACCACTAACTCCAGCTGCATTGTTAGGTATTAGAAGAAACTAACTGTGTTGAAATAGTGTATGTGGGTCGAGTTATAACCAGGCACTGATGTAAGTTTTGGGACTTTCACTGTCTTTTTATTGTTTAGCTTTAGCTCAAAAGTTTTATTGGGCAGATCTGTCGACGTAACGCCATTAGCAATGTTGACTAGCGTGCATGACGACGACGTAGCATGAACGGATGACATGACGTCAACGCAAATATTTAGCTAAACCTCAGCCGTTGTCAGCTCCTCCGGCTTCCAAACACACATCTTACCTTTTACCTGACCTCCGCGGTCCTCCACTCCTTCGCGATACAATGAGCGAAATGCGCGGCGCGGCAGAAAGGGCTGAAATGTGGCGGGGAATGTGTCGATCCGAGGCGCTGTGGAGGCCGCTGACAGACAGACAGACGCAGGGCTCGCTCTGAGCAGACGTGATGAATGAGGTTGTGTGTTGTTTAGGGATCTGCCAAGCCTCCTCCAGTGAGTGCGCCTCATGCCGGCAAGATCCCCAGTGAGGGCATAGTGAAAGCCGAGCAGGTTTTCAAACGCATTGTTACCGACGGGGCTGAGGTAAACCTTTTGATTTGATCAGCCCCGAAACGTGTGTATTTGTCCTTAATTCACAAATGTGCGTAAAGGACAGGTGCGCCTCTTCAAAAACCAAGTGCAGTGCATTTATTGCCAGCGAACCATCAAAAGACAGTTCAATGAAGATAAATGCCCCATTTGACGAGTAATAACTCACAAGTGGCCTTTTTGTGGCAACTTATTGACAACCATTCAGCACCAAAGGCCACCACTGTTCCTGTATAGATTTTCAAACTCGCCTCATCTTTCTTTTTTATGGTAATCCAGACCCCCGTTTGGACGAAGACACAAAATACGTGTCCGTCCTTTTTCTTCTGCTATGCATGATTTGTTGCATTTACTTTTGACAGTTGCATGCGCCTCGCCCCCTGACTGCTGGGGGTCCCACTCACCCTGGTCCGTCTATCCCAAGCCTGATGTGTAACTAAACGTATCTTCATTTAGATAACCTCTGAGCCGCTGCGGCAGGGGGGTCCGACTGACGCAGCGGCTTTTAATACGGCATCATCGTAAGAAAACCCTTGAGTAGAATACATTATAATGCAGTGGACCTCGTCTCGGTCGGACGTCAGGGCTCCCCGCGATGTGAGTTTGATTAACGCGGTGTGCTCCTGCTGCTGACAGTGCAGGTCATAAGAAAATTCACGACAATTTTATGTTTACCGTTTGCAGTTTTGTATTCACTTATCTTTTTATTCTTTATAATTGTTTTCATTATGTTGACACTACTTACTGATTTTTTTTTGTGGTCCATATTGACACAGTCCCGAACATTGAGGGTTCTGTTTGGACTGACAGTGAAAAGAATCAGGTTTCATTCTCGTTATTTTGTGTGTCGGCGTACAACTCCACTGCCCCGGGCCTGTATTGTGCGCATTAGGCCCGGTGTCACGGAGTAGATGGATGGACGGTGGTGGCTGGGCGGAGGGATTGGCTCGACAGTTCCACAGGCAGTGCTTCCAACAGGACCGTCCCAGCCAGTATTGGGAGGACGTTTTGTGTGTGCGTGCGTGCGTGTGTGTGTGTTTGGAGGGGGGGGGGGGGGGTGTAGATGGATAGGCCGTTGGACGGGAGAGGAGTGCCGGGATTAATGAGGGGCGTCCCGTGACTGATGGGGCGACATCAGAACACGGCTGTTTCAATTTCAGACTCCCACTCTACATGCCGCTGGTATTCATCACGAACAAGTGTCTCGCGGCGCAATCCATGTTCGGGTTCGCATTTTTATCCGCTGAAGTCACGAGAGTTTGCCTTCAGGACTCGCTTGATGTGAACAAAAGGAGACTGACAGAGTTGAGAGTATTACTTTTTGGGAATAAAGATGGCACCGATGGCAAGGTAAACCCTTCCTACCGAATTGGTATTCATTCTGCTGCCAAAAGATGCTTAGTTGCTGACAAAGCCTTTTGTGGTGACAGACGCAGCACCAAAACAACCCAGGACGAAATGGCCGACCTTTTGGCCTTCTCTCATCTGTATAAAAATGTGCTGTAAATTGTAAGAGTTATGCTGCAAAAAATTGTAAAAGCTTCAAAGCATCTCCTCTTCGTAACCCAATATTGGCCCTGGCGGTTATTCTCCATTGTCTGTCCAAAGTGCAAGTGCAGGCTCAAGTGCCTCCCCGCTCCGGCTAACTAGTCCCAGGACGCGGGGCGTAAATCCTAGCCCTGTCCCCCCCCCGGGTTGCCCCTTTCTCCTCTCCTTTGCTCCCCCCCCCTGCCCTGCAGACCCCCCTTTGGGACCAGTATAATCAGTGCAGTCGTGTGTCTGCGGGGCTCTGAAGTAACGGTGAAGGAAGCGCATGAAAGATGAGAGTAACTCAGGGACGCGAGAGGAACTGTCGGTCGGGACACAAGGAGCATATTAACTATTTATGAGCGAGTCCGATGGCTAATGGGAATTACATCTGTTTTAATTATTGATGGCCTAACCGGCTGTCTTTATACGCTTTTCCCTCGGGAGTTAGCTGCATGACAGATGTACTCCGCTGCTGTTGTTGTTTATGCATGATACCGGCACGTGGGCACAGTAATTCTATTGTAGTTGGAAATGTAAAGTTAATTCTTTACGTTAATTTGATTTATTGGAACATTTATTGTGCAATGTGTTCACGTGTTTGCTACTCTTTATTATTTAATTATTTAGAGAATGTCTACAGAATAATGGGAAAAGGGGACATATTGGGTTTTGTAAAGACCTGTTTCAAAAGAGCTCATTCTCCCGAGCTACAGTATATAGATCATACTGCATTAATCCATTTTCTTTTTGTGCACCTACTATTGAAGTTTCTGCATGATACCTTACTGTTTGCTCGGCACCGACTCATTTTGCTTCTACAGTAGCTCTGAAACAGGTTCAACCCGAGGTGAAGGCCAAGTAAAAAATACCTCTATTGGCAGATGCTGCGGAGTGGAAAAAGTGCACATTTTTAAGGGGGAGAAATCTGTGAAAAATGATCTTTCGCACCTGCATTGAAAACCAACCGGTTTGAATTTCCTAAAAAATAAATCTTTTCGTCTTCCAGGGGAGACCTGTTTTTTGTTTGGCTGCTATAAGTTTGTGCGTTTGTTTTTCTTGCCATCCATCTCCCGAGTTTGGAGGTTGTCAGAATCGCTGCCAACTGGCCCACAGTCAGCCCCATTGTGAGAAGGTATGGGAGCAGCAGATGGCCCTGGAAAAGCCTGAGGTATCTCCAGAAAACAGAGGGCTTCTTGGCCGCGTAGTGAGTGTACGGAAGATTCTTTTCACTCAAGATCAACTCAAGGGTTTTGTGTGCTGCTGCATATTACGGTTATATTTTGTTCTGACCCTGAAGTCACAACATCTTTATATCGATCCTTATATAAATCTTGGATAGTTGCAACTTGCAATGAGGTTGTTGAGCGCAAAAAGTGTCCGTTTGATGCACTTTTTTGACATACAAAAAAGGACAAAGTCTAATCAACTGCTCACATTGAAGATGGTTTGCTTTAGTGATGGAGAGAAACGGCTATAAAGCAAAACAAAGTGTCACAATGAGTAAGAATAACAATATACAACGGACACTCGTTTTGTTGCCACACTGTCGCTATGCTGTGACACTACCTCAATCTTTTCGACAAATGAAGACAAACAATATGCCAAGCTGTAAATGTCCTCTAATGGCTATGGCTATTTTGGTAAATGCCCAAATTAAATAGAGCTAATATAGAGCCTTGTGGAATGCCAGAACGAAAAATTATCTGCATATTTCTTCTGTGTCGGGTCATTAACATCGCCATGGCCAAGCATTCATCACCTGCCACTATTGCATATTTTGCGTCTCCATTGCATCTACCAAGAATGAATCAAAAGCCAATCCAATTGTCCTTATCTTGATTTGTCCGTGTTGAAATGTGCAAATGCGCGCGTGTGCTGCGCCGCGATTGTGGGGGACGTCCTCGTATGGCTAAGTATCTCCCGCACAGAATTACAGTCTGGCTTTTGTCTCGATGAGCGTGCTGATTAATAGGACCTATTACACCCTGTCTCGCGGATTGGGGATGGTGATTGGGAGGGCGGGAGGGGGGGAGATGAGAGGCTGGGCAAGGGGGGCGTCCCGCTGATGGATGGTCTCAGAAATGCTCCTTACCGCACGTGTCATAGCGCATCTGGAGACGTATCGATGGTCTGGCGAGACGGGGGGAAGGGGGCGGACTGGCTCTTTACAGGAGGTTGCATCAAGGAGATGGAGGAAGGAGGAGTCCCCGACGGGAGCAGTAGGGTTCAATGTTGACGGAAGAGGTTGGTAGAGTAGAGTTTACGTTTTGTCTCATTGTTTATGTTTGCTTTTGAAATATATCGCCGGAAAACTGGCCTGGACCGGAACATACGATCCTTAAAAAGCAGTGACATGTAAGAGAAACAAAAGCCTTCGTTTGCTAACATACAGATATGAGCGCCATCTTTTCTTACCTTGGTTATTGCTCTATTTGCTCAGTGGAGAGACGCAGTGCCACATGTTGGGAACCATTAAGTGCTAAAAGATTTATTTGAGAACACATGTGGCGAAGTGTGGTTGAGTGAGTGCGGTAATCAGCCTGTTGACACGTGCTAATCGCCTGGTGCTAATGAAGAGAAGTCTCCACTCACCGAGGCCTTATCGTCTCCTCTGTATTAGCGCCGTCCTCCTACCGGGAACCCACGTTTTAATTATTGATCAGCAGTTTGCAGATAAGTCATTCTCAGCGAAGGGCGTCTGCACAGACACTAGCGCTAACGGCACTAGTGTGTGTGTTAAGTTTGATCGGTAAGTCCAGCGCGACCCTTTAATAGCTGTTAACAAGGGAGCGTTAATGGATTGACTTGCAATAAACGTGGCTGTTGTTGAGGACGGTGGTCTGGTTAATAGATATAATAATGTTGGGGTCACTGCTGATTAAAGTTTTAACCTTTGACCTGTATTTGTAACATACATAGTGCCTTTTATGAACTTTTTTTTACATGATGCTATAGAGCTCCGAATTGTGTGTCAAAACCACTAAGATGATTTCTGGTAAATTTCCTGTAGTGACAGGAGTTGTATTATTAATAGCATAGTAGTAGTGCATATTCTGTTTCAGTTCTTCCTCTTCAGTACAATTATAGTTGAAAATTACTGTATCATGTATGTTTATCACACAAAACAACTGTTGAGTTGTATTAGTCAAATTTGTATTTTTTTTAAATTCCTTTGTGGATATTTTACTTTTACGTATAAAAAATTGCTTATGCGGCTTCAGGGTGTCTTGGACCATTAGCCACACTGACAACTATGATTATGATGGATCCATATAAGTAAAACCCGGGCCTATTTTCCTTCTTTTTTTCCAGCTCATAAATGCTGGAAAACTCTTACTCTTCCCTTCCTTCTTATTGTCTACATTCAGAGCGCAGCCGAAACAAAGGGAGTGCATTGTAATGTTGTGATATGAAGTTGTGATATAATTGAGAGTGTGCTCATTGATTTTTCTGTCTCTTCTGTCTTGCAGGTAAGTGGCTGTGTTAGCCTACTGCAGAGGGGTGTGAGGCTGTGGGGTGGTGAGTGTGCAATCATTTCAAACACAAAGCCATTTTTCAGAAAGAGGACATTGCTGCTGCGCCTCTCCCTGATATAGGCAGACTGGCTGAATGGTCTGCTGCCCAGCCACATACATATAACACTGCCTGTCTTTTGTTCTACCACATTGTGATACAGTGCCTTGCGAAAGTATTAGGCCCCCTTGAACTTTTCAACCTTTTGCCACATTTCAGGCTTCAAACATAAAGATATAAAACTGTCATTTTTTGTGAAGAACCAACAACAAGTGGGACACAATCTTCATGAAACGAAATTTATCGCAGCAAAAGGCGCCAATACGTCCAACATGAGACGACATCTGGAGATAATCCTTTGCTGTAAATGTCCAAGTCAAGGTAACGAACTGCGTAATTCCCAATAAAGTTTGCCCAAATGTTCGAAAAATAGCCACAACTGGCTCAGGATGCAAACACAAAGCTGACGCGCTCCGCTCTGCTCAGCGTAACAGAAAGGAAAGTAAAAGCGCACTTACTTTAGAAACACGTTTCCTCAGTTTGTTCATCAAAACATCTGACAAGGAATTAAGAAGGACAGCAAGTTTTGTTAACATAAAGACTACATTGTGGCCTAATAATAATATAATGAAAAATAAGTATGATAATTAATTATAAAGTTGAAATTATTTTAATGCAAAGGAGTCTTAAAGCCTTTTCATTTTTAAAAAGGTGAATGTTTACGAGTTCAAGTATTAAAAGGCATTTTCTAAATGGATCGAAACATTTGCAGTGGGGGTGGTTTGACTCTGATAACAGCGTACTTAACAAAACATTATTTACATTTATGTCTGAACGTGTGTAAGTTTTCTTTTGGCCTATCATTTTATGGGTGCTTGACATAAAAATGGGCAAGCCTCGCCTACTGTGATATCAGTTATCACAGTAGGATAACAGATATCCTACTGATATCCTACAGTTTGACGCCTAGATTTTTGTGACTATGATTTTCTTTACATTCTATTTACATTGCGCTTTTAAAACAGATCTTATTTTTGAGATTTTGTGGTCTTAAAAAGGTCTTAAAAAGTCTTAAATTTGACTTGTCCACCCCTTGCAGATACCCTGTAGTACCTCATTATCAGTAAAGCAGGAGCATGCAGTACACTGTACACATTTACTCAGCAATGTGCTGTATTTACTTCTTCCTTTCACCACAAAAAAGACTAACGACTCCTCTCCTGGGATTATCCTTTACCCATGCACTATCCAAAAGCCCATGCGAAGTGACCACACAGCTGGTGTCTCTGTGATCAGGCTACATGAATAAAGATTGTGTAATGAACAACCTGCCAAGACCAAGAGAGACTTTAAGAGACCAAACCATAAGCTAATTATGTGATCGTTCAAGTCATTACTTTGAATGTGTCTGGTTTCAGAAAGGCATAAAGCTAAAAATGAATCTTGTATTGAAGAAAACAGTATGGGGGGAGCCTATATTGATATCCTATAATATTGTAAATGTTGATATTTCAGACCTCATGTAGTGCCTATCAATGAGATGCAGTCTGAGGGTCAAGCAGCAGCTCCTGCTCCTCGAGGGCAGTCATTAAATCGCTGTCAGTGATTGGCCTCATAGCCATAAGCTTTTGTCAGATTGGATTTGCCTTGTCACTTAATATATGTGATGCTAAAGGTATGTTCCCACTGCCGTTACCTGACAGCTGCTCCTCCCTACAGCTCCACTGATCACATCCCGCAGCTCAGGGGCTCTCATTCACTTAGCATAGACATCTTGACCCCCACCCGCACAAAGGCTTACAACCACGAGATTGAAACTGCATGTAAAAAATACAGTATATATAACAATAGATCACTCTACAATAGCCAGGGAGCCAGTGTTGCAGGGTATTTACTCGGCACGGAAATCCCCCTGCAGTGCTCTCCGGGGACAATCCGACAAAAGCCATAGCAGGTACAACACGGAGCCGCGGTGAAGGGGGGAGAGCGACACAAAAGCACTCATGTCCTGTTGATTTGAAAAGGTCACGGTGTGGACAGAGCGGTACGCGTTCGTGGCCCTGCATCTGTTAGCCTCCCCTGCGGCGCGCGCGTGACGGCGAGCCTCCACAAACGGCGTAAATGTTTCAAGGCTTCGATACATATTTGATCAGAGGCAGCGGGGGAACCACAGAACCATAAAATCAATTATGTCCGGCTCGCGCCAAATGAACATTTCCACTACTTTGTTTTACGCTCTTTGATTGAGTTCAAAGTCTGACTTGCCGTCGTGTTTTTTTCATGGTAATTGTATAATTGATGCTGATTTGATGGAGACTTAGGCTATATCCACACGAAGACAAAACGCTTATATTTTCAGAAACTTTCTTTGTAAGCACGAAGCCTGCTTAGTAAATGTGTGCGTCCACATGGGTCGACTCAGGTCTGTGAAAACGGTGTGATTCATCTGCCAGGCCTGTGTGAGGCGCTGTGACGCTCACACAGATAATAGAACAAGATGTAGAGGGCGCATGCGCAGTAAACCTTTCTGGAAAGTAAACAGTGAAAATTAAACGGATTCAAGGATTACGATTTACAGAAGAGACGAGGAGGTGAGTTTATTCTTCAGACATAACGGGACTAAAGCAGAAAAATCTGTCAGTGACCGGACTTTGACTCAGTCCAAAAACACAGACTGACTCGGCCGTGTTTTTCTACTTATCACCTGTGGCTCACGGACTCCAGTGGAGCAAAGAGGAGCGGAGTAAAACCATCACAGATCCATGAGTAAAACTCATTCTAAGGTCAGTAGATTATGGATAACAGACTCCACTCTGGTGCTGTGATGTCATCGTTTTAGTAAAAGTTGCGGAGACGTCGTAACAACGGCGCCACGTGAACGGCGTTTTGAGATCTTTCCACTCTGGGACCTAGTTTGGAAAATGTTCGTTTACAGACCCCCAAAACGCCGGACTCATATGGACGATACACTGGATTGATAAAATATCTTTGCGTTTGGTCCTCAGCTTGACTTCGTATGGACAGGGCCTTAAAGCTTGTGGGGTATTTCAAGGTTCCGCCTTTTAGTGTGTTACGGTAGATGTGGATTGTGGGGCATTTTGAAACGCGAATGGGAGCACATTTCAGGACAAAGCTTCTTTTTTTTTCTTCTGAAACTTCTGGTTTCACTCAAAGGAAGCTATTTATGAATATTATTATTATGGTTTTAGATGATTACACAGGTATCAAAAAGTGACATTCAGGAACCAGAGATCAACCAGAGATAAATTTGAACAGTTCCCTTCTTTTTTGTATGACGAGCGGTTAAGAGGTTAGCAATCCTGTAACTTGTATCCACGAGAAAATTCAAAGACGCTGACAACTAACAGGGCTATTTTTAGTCTCACTGACAATTGCGAACAAATTACAGTCAGAAATCCCCAACTAGAATCTTATCAATGTTAGTTTGATTTGAAATTTGCTTCAATTATTCCATACGCGGAGAATTTCTGGAGCAAACAGTATAATCATGCTAATGCTGTTTTAGGAGAGCTTATCTTCACCAGCTCAAATGGTTTCTGATGAAGGTCAGGATTTCAACCCGACCGCTTTGATTCTGCGGATGAAAAGAGTTCATTTGAATGATTGGCCCTTTCATTTGTGCAGGTGCTGAAAATATCAACAAGTTCAGGCAAAAACAATTAACCTTTACTGCGAGAGATCGATTTGCATATTTCAATTAGCGTTATTGATTCAAAAGTAAAATGCCGCGGTTTGAATTTGGGGAAAACGCTGACTTTATGAAAATTCGAAATAGAAACAACGGCGTGATTATGTGTCTATGTGTACATCTGTATTCTCGAGCCATGTGGATGTGTAATGAGTTGCCAGTGATCCTGCCTGTGGGTAATATGATTTTGTTATGACCTAATGGTGGCGGACCCAAAAAGTAGACGGAGAGATCGTAGGTACAAGATTTATTACAGATAATTGGGAAATGGCTGACGTTAGGTGGGTGCGGCTGGGGTGGTAGTGGTTCGGAGCAGGCAGTATGGAGGAGGTCGGAGTGGAGCAGGTAGGAAGGAGCTGGGGCTGGTGCTGGACAAGGCTGGTATCCGGTGCTGGACGAGGCTGGTATCTGGTGCGGGCAGGTGAGTATGGCAGGACGGTGGCTAACAGGCAAGGAGAGCTGACGAGGAGCAGGAAAAAACACGATTAGTCTCAAAATAGAGTCACAAAAACACAGCTATTACTGAATAGGCCTGAAGAGTCTTCTCACAAAAGTAGACTGACGATCTGGCAGGGATGTGAAGGAGAGCCCATGCTTAAATACTGCAGGTGATGAGTTGAATGGATTCAGGTGTGCCCATTAGCCAGCCAGGGAGGAGGAGCAGCCACACCCACCAGGGAACAGGAGGCAGATCCCAATGCCACACCCCCAGCAACAGACAAAACACACACTACAACAGATTTGGGCTATGTACACAGTCTTTCACACATGTTGCGTGCTTCGCTGCTGCTCTGGGAGAGCACATAGTTAGAGTCCATGTGTCCCGAATTAGCTCCGGTACACTCCCTGTTTAGCAAACCGAAAACACTGCATCAAAATGCCACACAGTCTCAGACTAAATCAGCTGCCAAGCCAATCTTGTACTCGAACTACATTTTTCACATTGGACTTCCTACGTGGTAATTAAAGCATTACTATGGAGATTTCTGGTTCTGAATACAAGGCACAGTAATGGTAATGTAGCTTTATAGCTTTATAGCTCGACAAGCTTCTGTAGTTATCAATTAGCGTCAATTCTATGTACACTCTGTCTAATATTGTTCTTGTAGAAAGAGTGTACAAAAATGTGAGTCATTACATTCAAGCAGCATCTCTTGTCCCCAGTCAATTTCAATAGTCCAAAATAATATTGCATCCCGAATGCTGGGCCTATCCGGTGTTGGCCAGGATACTTGGCTGAAGGCAAATCCCTGCAGTGGTGAATATGAGCAGTGGTTGCATTACCTCTCTATGGCCTGGAGCTGACATGACAGTTTGCTAAGCCTCTTAAGCCATCCCTCAGCCACCACTGTGTTGTTTTGACATTATCAGTACTAGGAAGCAGGCCCTGGGATCTGCATCCCTCCATCCGGCAGCCAATCACATTAACACTGTAGCGGTAATACACGCCTCACCCCTGAACTGCAGGCTAATGCTTCTAGTGCCGGCGTGAAGGTCATCTTAGGGAGAAAATTAAGTGGTGATCCTCAGCACCATATGATTCGTGAGCGGCATGTGCTTCTTGCATTCACCGTGTTTTACAACCTTATGTCTGGGCAGGGGCCTATATACAGTAACACAATGGGAAATGAACGAAATAACAAGTCCACAAATGTTGAACCTCATCACATTGGGTTTGCAAATATGCCGTTTTATACAATATAGCAAAAAAGAATGGTCCAATATTTGTGAAGCCAGCATACATTTTCAATGGCGTACTTGGAAAGAGTGAGCCTAAAGTGACAGGATGACATTGTCCGGTCTTTGGTTCAAAGGCCTGGTTTTTAGCTGTTAATTACTTACAGTATTTTTTTTTCATTGTGTCAGTTGGCTGCTTTGTATAAGCGCTTTGCTTACCACCATATAGGGGCTATAGACAGCTTCATGTGAAGGGCATATAGCGTCATCTATTATGAATAAGAGCTCGTCGTGAAGTCTTTGTTTACCTGCCTGAAAAAAGCATCCAAGTGTGCATTGAGTCTGCAGTGAGATACGGAAAAAATGAAGCACAAGCAGAGAGGGTTTGAGGTGACGAAGGAACAGGTAAAACATGAGGTTGCTATAGATATAGACTAAGGTGACCAGATTTTCCAACTAAAAAACTGGGACAATATCCGTCAATCGTCCGCAGGGGTTCCAAATCTAAACTGTCTTTACCCACGATGAAGGGTAAAACTGTCAACGACTTATGACATGCACCTATCCGCATCCTGAATTGAGATTTTGAATTGGTTTACACTTGGTAATTGATATTCACATGGGCCAAAGACATTAATTTTCAAGCGAAGTATGCGATTTTGGGGACTACACTGGCCAAAACCGGGACAACTGGGACAGAATACAAGTAAAACTGGGACAAATCAATGGTTTTGGAGAAATCTATTGGGACTGTCCTGGGTAAACTCGGACATGTGGTCAACCTAATATAGACGGCAACGCGTCATACAAGGGGAAAGAAAACCTCACATGGGAATCACTAAATCGGGGTCCATTATGGATGTTTTTTTGCAGAAAAATTGTCCAGTAGAAGTAAAAAATGCCACTCTTTGCTACCGTTAGCATAGCATGAAACTAACTTTAGCTTATTGATTAGCATTGTATTGCATTGTGGAGGGTGCCGATATTAGCCTATCAACACGCATGATTGATACAGCGTGGTATCGATCATGTGTGTTGATAGGCTAATATCAGCACCCTCCACCGATTTATGGGCTGTTTGATCCACTTTGCTCCTCCTCTCTAGACCTTTGTATCTTTATTTAGGCAAAAAATATATTCATAATCCAGCCTTTGTTAAAGTAACGCTGAATTATGCATCACGGAGAAATGGGAGAAAATTCTTCTCTTTGTGTTCCCCCTCAGGCTGCTTCGAACATGACCATATGTGGGCAATTTCAAAGATGTCATCTGTATCTATGTCTACACTGACAAACTTTACTTGTAGCCGCAACTGGCCTGGGCAATATAAGAGGGAGTGACAACTAAACTGCTCCAACGGCTTCCTAAACGCATCATCATCATATATACTGTGTTAGTTAAAGCAAGAAGTCCAAGGGCACTTTGCATTTTCAAATAGATCCTTGGTTAATTTACTACATGTCAAATACATGTTTGTTTATTTAGACAGTACTGGCTTGGAGAGGGAAGCATCTCTTTTCCAGGACAACAGAATGAAGTGTCTTCTTGGAGAATGTATAAATGTTCAGACTTGCTTATTGTGGACGAGCAACATATTTTTGCTTGTACCGGCTCAAATGAGTCAGTATCACGTTTTGCTGCTTTAGACTTGGGTTGCTCAACTGTCTGAAAACATTTAGGAAATTCAAGATTCCACTTTCTGATGTGTCTGATGTGTCTGATGTGTAGGAATCACATGCATTTCTAAACAGGCTTGTAGAGGTCTAAACAACAGGGTAAGGAGGTTTATTTAGATATCAAGACCCCATTAGATCTTTAGTTCCTTTCATATGAAACCTACATAATAGCGATCTTTATTATAGATGAATCTCGCCTTGTTTGTAACAGTTTGTGTGCGTGTGTGTGTGTGTGTGTGCGTGTGTGCTTCTCTCAGCATGTGATCTTGTATCCCATCTCTAAAACCATAACCATCAGCTTTGGTCACACATGGTTTGGATTGGGCCTGGCATGTGTGGACTCTCTCTAGCCATAGCCAAAAACAGTCACACAAGCCTCACAAAACCACTCGTGTGCTTGTGGAGTGGATGTTCACTCGGAGCCGTTGCCCATCTTGGTTTGGCACTGCGGGGGAAGTCTCAACAGCCGTGGTTAAAACTGGGTTGGCACGGCCTATTCCCTATAGACGTGCGGTTAATCGATTCATTTTACCTACTTGTGCTAAATATGAGCTGTCTGCTTGGAGAACATGTCAAAGTGTTCTTATGATAATCCCCCCCCCCCCACCCCCATCGCTCCATTCATGCCCAAGTAACCATGTAATGTCTTTTGGTTTCTTTGCAGGGACAGAAATAACTTCATATACCCTTTGTGCTGTTCTGTTCTCTAAGCAGTAGCTGTTGACGTAATTGTTGAATTGGCAGGAACAGACAATAAAAAGAGAGTGAACTAATAGCTAGTAATTGGAGATATTCTCGACAAATATCAGGCGTGAGATAATACATTTAATATATTGATATTTTGGCCTGCAAGTAAGCGTTTGTCCTTTGTGTTGATGATTTAAAAACACATCAAATGAATGACCAAGTGATTAGCACGTAATTGCTATTAGTATTAAAAGTTGTATTTGCGGCCTGACAACTGGGTTAACCCCCCGCCTTAACCAAGCGCATTTTCTCCAGTTTGGGTTTACCCAAATCTAAAAGTTTCTTGAAAAAGGCTACAAAAACGAGGAGAAAAACGCAACCAAAAAGAGGCTAAAAAGTGTCAAAAACATGACAAAAAAGTGATGAAAAAGCTACAAAAAAGCCGCAAAGAAACAACAAAAGAGCGTTAAAAACATGCCGGAAAAGCAACAATACCACAATTTGACAAAAGCGGCAAAAAAGAGTGACAAAAACATGCCTGAAAAGCAACAACAACACAATGAAAAAGCAAAAAAAAAAAAAAAAAAAAAAAAAATGATGAAAAAGCAACAAAAAAGTGACAAGCTTTTAGACTTTAGGTTAAAATAACTCTACAATAGCAACTCTTTTGCGTTGCCCCGGGCCTGCCGTGGCCATTGTGCATCAAACCGTGAACAGAGAAGGGAAGTAGCGTTAGCCTATAGTTCTTAAAGCTGTTTACGCATAATATATCACAATACACATACATCACATTTTGTTGCATATGGGCTTCCTGTCACAACATGTAACATTACGACCACCGACGTAGCCTGTCTTCTTGGAGAATCCCCCTCCCTTGCGTCGCTCTGTTCTGTATTTCTTTGAGCACAGATACCGCTCACGCCCTAGTAACCGTGTAATATCATTCGGTTACTTGTCACGCGCCGATAAAAATAACTTCTTGTCCGTCCACGCGCTGGGACAACAAACTCCTCAGAGATCGTTTTGATGTGACTTAAGTGAAAACCATCATCGCTACCAGAGGCCCATTTGCATTTCTTACACCTGTCCAAACTGTCATACCTATCGTTTTCAAGCCCTACGGTATGTAAATATGAAACCGCGACTGGCCCCGAAGCCTGTTTTAGTTGAAGGGTGCGCCACAGAATGAGCTATTGGAGCGGTAATGACAATCTTGGTGATAAACATGCCTTTGTGATGCAAATGATGTGACGCGTCGCGTGACAGTGATTGGCTGAAAACATCCGAGAGGGCTCTTCAGCGTCCAATGGCTTTTGTTATCAGACGCTGGCAGCTGGGGAAGCCATAAAGGAGCAAAGAGAGGCGCTGGGCCCTCAAACCGATTTTATATGGCGCTCGCTTCGCCAGGCCAAGTGAAAGAGGAGAGATGCGGTTCTGCGTAAGATAGCCGCCGCTAAATTTCCTGAAACGCAGTAAAAGTTGTCATTAGTACCTCTTCAGTGCAGTATCATCACTTTTACGGTTGTTTTTGGCCCAGTAAAGGCTTTCGCGTGGTTTAAAATAGCAGATAATATGGCATTTATTAAAAGATTGGACAATGGCTCTTTGCTAAATGAAAAAATAGTTTGTCATCAAATGTCATCTGGTAAATCTCTGTGGGGATTTGGGGGTTATCACTGGATCATTGTACTATAACTATTACTGCCAAGCACATGGTAAATGTATTTGGTATTGCTCTGCCATACAAAGGTCTACATTGCCCCATGCAGATGAATGTAATGACGTAATTGTAGTTCTTGGATTAGTTCTATCTGACGTATCTTTAAAAACGTTTTAAAACGCGGTCTCTACATTTTACATACCGGTATACTTACATTTTAAAGTAACGTTACTTTTGAGTCAATATTTTGTCAACTTTACCCATCTCTAAACTCATTACATAGAATCATGCTTCGTATTTTAGAAATGTTGCACAATGCTAGTTCCATATCAATATTCGGAATGAATACATTTAGTAAGCCATTGGATTGAGAGTGGTTCCAAAAATATCTTGTTATTCGAGTAATGCTAGTCATTCCACTAAAACATTACCTTTGTTCTTATTGCTGTAGGCATTTCTGTTCTGATCAATTTTTATTTTTTTAATGACTCAAGTTATAAAGGAGTAGTTGTTAGAATATAAGTGTATCGTGTGTATTATTCTATTGTTTCCATGGTTTTGAAAATACACGTCACTATTGTCGAATCAACTTTAGATAGTAATTCCGTAATGTTTCAATTGTTGAAAACTAGAAATTGGACCTTTACTCACTGGTAAACAACCAAAACAAGTGTCATAAATCTGAGTGCGGCGGCGTTTATGTAATAAGATGATTGTTGTGGCATGGACGACTGTTCCCCACTAGTTCCCCTATAATTCTGATTTCTGTGGCGTATCTTCCATCTTACTTGAATGTCCAAACGATATCTCTATAAAGCCTCGCCAAGAGCGCAGTGTCTAATCTATAGCATACGTATGTTTCAGTCAAGTACTTTTCTATGGAAACTTTAAACCCTCTTCTCTTCACAGCGCTACCTGAAATTGCTTCCATTGTGAGTGGAAAGCAATCAATAAAACGGGCAAACGGCGGGCTTCCGTGTAGCTGTATCTTTTGACACGTGTGGAGAGAAAATATCTGAAAAGCAATTCCCCACTATCCATTTTCAGGCCCCCAAGAACAATGGTCTGAGGTGGCGGGAGTGAATGCCCGGGGCAGGGGACAAACTGCATTTCCCGTGTTCTCCCTCGACCCTGTAATGGTTCAGTGTCCAGCGTATTATTGAGACATTCTGCCCTATATGTACAGTAACTCAGGGTGGGATTTAGTTCACATGCATTAGGTTGAATTATGTAATGTGTCTTTTTTTTTTTCAAGTTGGATTTAGAAAAAGCAGACCTTTCTTGATGTCCCATGTTTAAATGTCAGAGGCTTTGTCCACTGATGGAGACACTGTGATAAAAGTTGTATAATTGTTTTGTCTGAAGAGCAGTGGTTTTCTTTACTTTTTTACACCAAGTACTTCATAAAATATTTGACTTTTTAAGTAGCACCAGGCCTTGATCAAATATGTTCAGGGCTAAAAAGGGTTTAAAATACACTCATTTGGACTGAATTTGATCAATGCCTGTGTTTGCCCCGTCAAAGGTCCATATAGTGGAAGTGATTAGCTAAAGCCATATTTTATCTCATGTTGAATGCTGAAAGAAGAGGAGATGACCTTAAGTAAAAGAACTTGTAAAGCGCTTAATCCCTGTCCGGAGCAGAGCTGAGCCGTATCGACATCCGCGTCTCTCTGAAGGAACACCACATCCATCAGCAAATGCCGCCATTGATCTGCGCTGCTTCGAAGCCATGTTGTACAGCCGACAACAAACACAACAGCGCCCCCAGTGGTGCTCCGCAAGCTGCAGCTGTTGGAATGTTTAAAGACACTGTTCCTGCTTTTTCACAATTTGAAAAAAAAAAACCCTGGAGCTAGAAATTGTTAGTTCAGGTCTAAACTCCTCCTACTCCTAACATTGCGATTCTTCAGAAGGATCACTTTATGTGCAAGGTTTCTTAGCATACTTCCTGGTTTATGATTGATATCTGTGATGCTTTCACAAATGTCTGCGCATTTTTTTATTTATTTTTTATGAGAAAGGTCACCTCACCAAAATAAGCCAATGTCTGTCATATGGTACCACTTCCCAGTGCCAAACATTAAGGCCATCTCACTGTCCACGCCATCCTTTAAATTAAAATGTTACTAATACAATCCTATGACAAATACCATAGTTACTCTTATGCGCATTCGATTGCCTTAGGATAAAAGAAAAAAACCTCTTAATAGTGATATAATGTCTTGATCTCCAGTAGCGTCTGCTCTTTAACAGGTCCCAGATGTCGAATGGACGGCTCATATCTGAATACGTGACATCATTACAGCGGTCTAGACGGGGCACGTGAGACCGGGGCATCCCTCTGAATGCAGGCTACCGCGTTATTATGTGGTTGTATGAAGCGTCATTCCCTCTCTGGTTTTTGACCAGAGATTGAATTTCCCTTAGGTGTGGAAATCCAACTTTTCCAGGACGGCATACAAGCACCTCTCATTTTGGACATACGACAGAAAGTCAGACCAAGGTTGTTTTTCCTTTTATTTGCTGCAGAAAAAGCTGTTCTTATTGCGCCGACAGAGGCGGTTATCGCGGCTCCTCCATAATGCGAGCTTTTCCAACTGTCGGTGCCATGAAAGGTTTGGGGGGGGGGGGGGGGGGGGGGGGGAGTCTCGTCAAAACCATTTATTCCACAACAAAGACATTGAATGGAGACGCCTCACTGGGATTTTTCATTCCAAGTTTGAATAGGAGGATTTTTCATTTAATTTTGAAACATTTTAGAACTGGAAAAAAATCTCAAGGTTACGTGTGTGTGTTTTGTATGCAGTGCTAAAAGTCAATACAATTCTAACATAATGATCATAAAAGCTGAATGTTGAGTGTTTTTTTTTTAAATCACTCTATTAAATGAGTGTATGTCAGAGTGCATGCTTGTATGTCGCTAATGTGGCTAACTGACCACTGCCCTTAACTTAATAAAAAAGCATGGTAACTTGGAGAAGGGCTCTTATACTGTATGTGAAATTCAATGTTATACCATAAAATGTGCCTTTTTTATTCATTTTATTATATTATATATTTATTCCACGTCTTGCCAGTGATTGTTTGGTATTTACCACAAGTCTTTACAGATGACACACATAACAATATCATAGGTTTATGACTGCACCTGTGGGGACCCCCAAGCAGCATTTTACCCAGGGCCTCAACAGAGCTATAAACGGCCCTGCTTGGTGTCAGTGAGTGTGACAGCTAAACCGCCCCTGTGTTCCTCTCAGTATATAAATCCCTTTGAAACGCTTCCACTAAATGTCACATTATGGAAGTGAGCTCGAGCAGATGAATTAAATATGACCAAAGACAACTATAGATGCCACGGTGTTCCCCTCCCCTGCTTCATTATGCAGTAGATATGGAGACGTTTATGAGATATTCATGCGTTACATAGTCGAGGTAAAGGAAACCGCATCATGGTCACGGATTTAGACATAGAACTGCGGCGTATCAAGATTGGGAAACAAATTGGCATTTTGATGTTAACCTAAAAGTTGTAGTATAGTACCATACTTCATATGTCCTGTTTGACCTAGAAAAGGCTTCTTTGTATGAAAGTGGAGGCAGATGATGGCTTAAATTGCAAGCCGACAATAACAGCTGTGAAAAAGTTTAGTTTAGTTTAGTTTATTTGAGCAGTAAACATTCTGCTCAAAAGGAGTGGGCTGAAGCAAGAGCTTATAAGCGCCCACCCCCAAAATCAATACAACATTTACAATATAGCATCTACATAAAGACATTACATGACAGAACTATAATAATAACTTTATGCTATTGCAATTACATTGATTTTCATCAATATCAAAAGAGAACCAGTTACACTTCAAAACAACAGACCAAACACAGACCAAATTACAAAGCATTGTTTGAAATGTTCATATAACTGGTAACCCACTGTAGAGCTACCCCCCTAATTCCATAATGTTCTAGTTTATTAATTAATATATTATAGTTTATTGTATCAAACGCTTTACTCAGGTCAATAAATAACCCTATTGCATATTTCTTGTTATCTACAGCATTAGTTGTTTCTTCAATTATATCAAAAAGGATGGGACATTGTCAATACGTCACAGTACATCTTTTCCAGTGTGTTATGGGTGCATTAGAGTTAACACTTCAGGTGATGTGCAAACCTCCAAAGCAATTAATGTTCACACGCATAGAGCGGGTACAATTACTGGTTTGCGGTGAGCTACAAAAGTATGGAATTGTTTGCGTGATCAATATTGGCCTTGGCCAGTGTCGCAACAATTATAAGTTTGTTCTCTTGTCCCTGGTGTGGACAAACTCTATTCAAGTGTAGTCGGCTGCTTCTTTGGGAAGTCAAATGTGTTAAATTCCCATATTTTCCACCTTTACCCAAATGTTGAGTGCTCAAAATGCCTGTGTAATGAAGTGTGAATGTATTGTTAGAAGAGCTCTGGTGAACTGCCACTCTTACATAAAAACTGGTCTTCAAACTCGTGTGAAATCTGTATCCTTGTTGTTTGGATTTTATTTTGGTGTGATAGTGGATTTCAAACCTTTTTACAAAACATGGTTCACTTAACATGTAACCTCTCCTTGTCCTGCATGTGAGCCAAACCCACTAGCTGGCATCATCTCTGTAACAAGACTTTGTGCTGAAGTTTTATAGCACAGCAGCACCATACTAATTGTGAATCCAAATGTACTCATAAGATCGGGTAATTGTTTGATAGTCCTGTTTACAGAGAAGGTACAGCAAATGATTTAACAAACTTACCATGAAAAAGGGCACTGACGTCGGGACTGCTTCAGCCTAGTTTTCTGTGACAACTACTCTTGTGACAGGGGGGGGGGATATAACGCTCTAAAATACTCTATTCGTTTTTTTTCTTCCATACAATATAGGCTACCTATGTTTTGAAACCCACACCTCCGTTCTTTGTTTTCTACACGAGGACCGCCAGGAGATGAAAACTAATTGGGAGGAGCCAAACTCTTACTGGGACCTAAATATGGCGCATAATCCGATTGTGTGTTCCAAGCTGTTAAGTTAGTCCCATATGAGTCCATGCTTTTCGGTTCTAATGAGTTTAGCGGCCAGCCATGTCCAATATACAGTCACTAGATCCCATATTATTCATGAGGGCAATAATGGCCACACTTTATGGACAGCTAATGTTGTAAAACAGTAAATAAACGCTGTAATGAACACATTGCTTGTCTTTCACACTGAAAAAATCATTCACATGACTCCATGACAAAGTGCCCTCCACAGAATTCCAGCCCAAACTGTTCAAACACACGAGCTAACCCAATTCTTTATATACTGTATTCGTCATCATTTAGCTTTTCCTGTGTTGTCTTTTGGTTTGTAGCTCTTTGGCTTTAAATGTCTTTGAAAATAGGAAAACCTGGTCTTGACATTCTGCTCTGCATTACAGTCCAATGAAGATGGTGTTGTTAAAGAAATAAGTTGTTTCAGGTGTCTTATCTGCGTATGTAACAGGCCGAGGGGAGGGCAGGTCACAGCGGCAGATGGCGCCGTCCCCGGGAGTGGTCGTGTAATGATAGATGGCCACCTGCGCCTGTACGCTTTTTGACAGACCGTGATTTTGGCTGTCACTTATTTAAACAGCGGGGAAATTGAGCGAGAGCTTTCTTTTTGTGCATGTGCTTGTGATGGCTGAGCAGATGCATTGGCTGTGGGCAAATGCATGTATAGGCTCAAGCAGATTTGAGTCCCACGTTTTAATCAGGATGCTGTCTGTTGTTTCGAGCCAATCACAGACCTTTTCCTATGCTTTATTCAAGTTTTCATAACTACTTAACTTAGCAGTGCCTGAAAACATGCTAATGCTGCATTTAAATCTCCGTATGACGTACACCGGAGCATAGGCTATTGTTTTGAGTTGATCATTTCAGTAGAGTGACGCAAAGCCTCGACTCCAGCTCTCCTGCAGCAGCACCTACAGCCACTTCAGCTTCTCTTTCATCTCTCCCTTTCATCCGACGTGTACGATATAGCGCTATACTGCACTTGTTTACATACTGGCTTAACCAACCAACTTTGAACAAGAAATGAGAAAGAGTACAGAAGCTTAAATGTGTTGGAAAGTGTTAGTGTTCCAAAGAAACAAAAACCTCTCTGCATAAGCCAAAAACATGCCCAGACATCCTGCAAAAATGTCTGACAAACTTGCCAACCATTTGGCAGGCACGAAGCTGGCAATGACACTGATTGTAGCGCTCTCGCTATCAATACATAGAATGCAAAGAATGTTCCATGGTTCCAATGCTTTGTGCAGATAAAAGAAAGCACTCATCATATTTTCTGTTGCAGCTTGTCACACCTATAAAAAAGATAAATCATTCAAATTAGTCATTATCTACCACATCACTTTAAAAAAAAAATCTTTGATCTATTGATATTGATGACAGATTGTCAAGCACGCGGTGATTTGGTCCATGCCGTTCTTTTAAAATTGCTCTCTAAAACACAATTCACATTTAAACGTATTGGTTAACTATATGTGTTTTATAAAGTAAGCAGATAAATGAATATGTTTGTCCTTGACACAGTTAAAACAAATCTCAGTCTGTAGTTTACCCAGGGGCGCACGGGGAGGAAAGATGGATTGATCTCTGGAATGCACCTCCCTCTTGCTCCTGATCCAGATTGAAATCAAAGTAAACCGCGCCGGTAATGTCTTTGATGTGATTTACCACTTAACAAACACAGATCTCTTACTTAGAAAATGCTGTTGTTTAATTATATTGAGTGGGTAAATGGATTAATGGAAATGTTCACTGACCACAGTTTTATGGTGCAACAAAATGTTAATCTATGTCCTTTTTTATTATTCTGTGAGTTAGATGCTCAGAACCACAGTGTTTTTTGACACAGGCACTTGATACTGTAGTGTTCAAACTTAGCTTACTAAAAGAGTAATATTAGAGCTGGGGTACCTGAGTTTACCTGGCCCAAACTCGTTTCTTGCTCTCAGAATCCCTCCTGAACATAAGAATTGTTCAAGCAAATTCATTACATGCATGTTTCAGGCCCGTGTACCTTCTATCGTCCATCGTTCAATGCATATTCAGTTGAAGACGATGCAACAAGATCTGTTTTTTGCTGTATTTACAACATACTCTGAGGTGGCAAAAATAAATGTACTCTACAACGACAAAAAGTCAGGTACGCCAGCTTTAAAGGAACAGGCCACCGTATTTCCATGCTGAGATATGTTCTTGCCTGAGCTTAGACGAGTTGATACGTACCTGTCTGGTCTTTGTGCCCGTGGAAGAGCGTGGTCGCTTCCAACTTCACCCCCGTTTGGAGCCATAGGAATATGATGGGACAGGCCAAATCCTAACAACATCTTTGGTCGTTTTGCGTGACTGAGCGCACGCACAAAGACCAGACAGGTACGTATCAACTCGTCCAAGCTCAGGTAATCTCAGTATGAAAAAACGGTGGCCTGTTCCTTTAAGTGCATTTCATGTTTTATTATTGGAATGATCATTTAAATCCTGAATGGACGCTCTCAAAACTCGTAAAAAAGCGGTTTCCATCGTGGCAAGCTTTTCAGAAGTTGTTCTCTGCTGGCGTTTGTTCAACTAGTTCAACTGTATGCAAACTAGACTACGTTCTGCACAGTTGGGGAGGATTACCAACACACTGATAGCTTAAACTTGTTAACTGGCTATTAGCTTGTCTAGTCCCATGTGTTGTTGTTCTGTTTTAGGATGGAGAGGGCTTCTGTACAAAAAGGGGCGATTAAATCTTAGGCCTCAAACTATATGTGAAGTGAGTCTACAGCTCCCTTTATCTTCGGCATTGCATGACATGAGCAGGTCCTTTTCTATGCCATTGCTGTTGACGTTTGACAATCTTTAACAGCAGGCAGATATCGACGAATAGATTAATGCTAATGTTATTATTTACATGTCTTCAATGTGGATTTGTCATTCGGTGTAATCAGCGATTCCCTTTGTGGACTCTTTCGCTCGCGTTCTTTTCTCTTCAGAGCCCAATCTTTAGTCGTCATCATCGTCTGTGCCAAAAGATCAGAGCTTTGAGGAGCGGGGAGGAATCACCGCTGAAATATTTATCGGAAGTGTGGGAAATCTGACTTTTTTCCCCCCAGTTTAGCGCCGATGTAAATGAAATTTGCAAGTTGCCTCAGAAGATTTACTCTGCCTTGACATGTTATGTGGGTCAGCCTGAAATAGGAGGGAGCTGGTGTACGATTGTAACGGCCCATGTTTGCTCTGATCCAATGCGGCGGATTTGTGAGTAATATTATGGTATACTTAGGGGCTGCTACCTTTTTACAAGGCGATGCATGTTGAGTACTCTTTCAGCCTGGTCTTGATCGCAGCACACATTGTTACTGTCTAGTTTCACACTACATGTGGGTGGTCTGTGACTTAAGGCTTAACACCAAATGCTTTTTCCAAGGCACGGTCCATCGTTTTACATCTAGCTATTGTTTAAAAAATTCCAACACTGTGTTTTATTGCACTCAATTACAGAAAACACAGAACCGCGCACACTGCTATTTAGACCTCCAGCGCTCTGGCAAACCACTAACCACTGTCATTAACCCAATCTTCTCAACAAAGCAAACAAACTTGCTCAAGCAGGCAAATTCTCCACTCACACGTGCCAATTAATTACACCGCCTGTCTGTCTTGCACTTTGCAAATATCGATATCCCTCCCGCATTTTTGTTTCAGTCGCAAACTCCAACTTTACAGGCTCGCAGACAAACATTGGGAGCATCGCATAAATCAAACTCGTGTGTGTGTGTGTAATTGCCCCACTAATGGAACGGGATTGTATCGATTCTCCAAAGTAAGTGGACGTGGCGTTTCGAGTGCAGGCCTAAATAGAGTAGTAACGACTGGGCCGGGGCGTCTCCGCTTGTGTTCCTCTCAATGGTGATTGGGAAAGAGCGCGCACGAGCGCAACAATGGAATATTGAGCCGGAGAGAACACACTGTAACACATGAAATAATTTGCCAGCCAGTGCTAATGCAAGTCTAGATGTTGATGTTTGTTTTATGCAATGTGCATCATCTTAAGATGTTTTAAATAAGTTATCCAAAAACCTTGGTTCGCTAACTGCATGCATTTTAAATGTCTTATTAATACCTTTACAAATCTTTAATGAACTGCTTATTAAAGAAGAACTAAGTAACGTGTTTACCTTAATAAATCCTTTTCGTAGTCCCTCTGTGGGTAATACAAGTGTTGATGGGATGATTGGGGGGTCTTTCATCCCCCCCTGGTGTCTCTCAACTTTCCCTGCTCCGGGTCGGAGGTGTAATACACACTAATGGAATCACGAAGGAGAAGCTAACTGGCTAACGGGCAAAGCTAACTGCGGGCTAGCTCCACTTTAGCAGTATTTACAGCCAAGTTTGAGTGACAAAAAGAGTCTCCTTGTGTCATTGGGTTGTGGCACAATGTACAATATCCGTCTCTCCCTTTGTCTTTTCTGTCAGCGTAGTATTTTACTCTCTAGAACATTCAATTAATGACAAAAAAACAACATGCTACGACACCTGCAGTGGCTTACTCAGTACTGCTTTAAAAAGAAGAGGCCACCATTTTTACATACTAAGATATGTTCTGACCTGAGCTTAGACGAGTTGATGCGTACCTGTCTGGTTTTTGTGCCCGTGGAAGAGCTTGGTCGCTTCTAACTTCACCCCGTTTGGAGCTATAGGATTATGCTGGGAGAGGCCAAATGCTAACAACATCTTTGGTCATTTTGCGTGACTGAGGGCACGCACAAAGACCAGACAGATACGTATCAACTCGTCCAAGCTCAGGTCAGAACATATCTTAGTATGTAAAAATGGTGGCCTGTTCCTTTGGTTTTTAAGAGCTTGCTCACTTTTTTGTTACAGCCCCAGGCCTTCACGCTTCCCTGTGTTGTTGACTTTGCAATAACCAGTCCTCTATACGCCGTAG
The DNA here is from genome assembly GCA_021464625.1 of Proterorhinus semilunaris. Taxonomy (NCBI): domain Eukaryota; kingdom Metazoa; phylum Chordata; class Actinopteri; order Gobiiformes; family Gobiidae; genus Proterorhinus; species Proterorhinus semilunaris. Next base: position 16,071,688 of record CM038359.1, read on the forward strand.
CTTTGACAGTAAATCAGTCTTTGATGCGTACATGTCCATACATGCATAAAGGTTCACCCTCCGCACACTGACGTCTCAATACGAGTGCCGGCGACGAGTTAGCTCTGGCTGCTGTCTTTACCTCATGGGTGCGATCCTTTCCGATTATTCACCGCTTTGATAAAGTGATGAAACAAGGTTGGTTACGAGCATCCCCCAAAGACATAGCATATTGATCAGTGCGGTTTGAGCCTTGGCTGGATCCAGGCTCTGAAACAAAGTGCTGGGGCTCAAAAACTGCCAATTGGTCTGTCTCTCGTTCCAGAGTTCTGTCCATTGGCCTGTGCTGCTTTTGCTTGTGTATATCGCAAAGCTTGGCAATTTCTCTTTTATCTGCAATGTTACAATTTTGTTAGTCTTTTGGAGAAGATATTGGAGAATAATACAAACTCTACACTGTCTTTGAAACAGCACTGCTGCTCTCCTTCGCCGTTGTTGATCGTAATTTTTGCTCAGATCCTTTGTTAGGGTGCAACGGCTAAAGCTATTTTAAGAAATGTCCCCGCTTAATCAGACAAAGTAACCATGTGCCTTGATGCTGAGGGAAAAAAATCTAGCTCTTTTTTTTTTTTTTTTACAACTTTTCATGTGCAGAGGTCTTAGCATGTGGTCTGACAGTTTTATTCCAACATTTGCTGGGTGTGGCTGTTTGATGCGTCGCTGTTTTTGACTTGACACCACTGGCCTTGTATTTAGTTCATCCCCTGCTCGCGACTAATTTTCTCAAGCCCGCTGCAGAAGCATTGAAGTATAGGCCTAATAAGTAAAAATCTGCTGTTTTATCTCCCCAGATGCGCTGCTCTTTCTGTGGGATTAGCCTTGCTTTTATTTTCAGAAGACATCCTGTGTTGTGACAGTTGTGAGGAGTAACCTTGGGATGAGCGTAATTGTTTGTTTACACGGCTAGCTTTTTCTTTTTAAAGCCTCCAGACAGTAGACCTTGAATAAGTGAAAAATTGTTAGCAACATAAAAGGATAAACTATGATAGAGCATCCTCTTTTCTTTGACAGCCCATGCATACGTGCTGTATACGACTGCATTTACATTCACCGTGAGGCGGCGTCCTCGCCGGCACATCCATCACTTGTCACAACTCAATGACTGACTGCGATGATGATGGATAGGGTGCCATTTACAGGACAGTGGCTGTAGAAGAGGAAGTACACGCGCGCGTGTGTGTGTTATTGAAAAGTATACGCTCAGGTGTGCTGCATGACCTACAGGTTAATGGGCACACGTAGATATCACAAAAATGTCACCTATTATGTGACAGGGTGGATGTTTTAGACTGAGGCTGCTTTCTTATGGAATCTAGACATCTACATTTGTTTGCAAGTCTTTATAAAACATGAAAACGTGTCGAACACACTTTGAGAATCATTCAAACTAACAGCGTCTTGCCGATTTTCCCCACAATCCTAGAAACAGCCATATTTGGAGTGGTCACATGTTTTGCAGTGGCGACTCTGAGCGAAGGTGTGAAGGTCACATTGACAGACTTGCCCCATTATACTGTACACCCCCTCCGCCTCTCTCCCGCCAACCATCAACAACCCAGTGCGAACCCAGTCACACTCCGCTTGACGCTGCCCTTTCCCCGCTTACACCCCATTGGCCCATCGCGGCGCCGCCATATGTTTAGCCATCCAGCGAGGGCAAAGTTCACTGCATCCCCGGCGCTCGCCTACCCCTCATCAGCCTCCGTCCGACGAGCCCCGCACTTCCTGCAGTGAGATATTATTTTTGGGAAATGCAGATTTGCGGCGTCGCTAGTGGGGAAGTAATAGTCCGATGGGCACAAACAATCCAAGGCACTTCCAAGTATCAAAAAGCCACACTATTGGACTGTAAAATCGCCTGCTTCACATGACAGCATGGTACGGGATGACAGGGTGTGCCCGGAGACTCGGCTGCTACTGCTCCCCGCTGGTTCAGCCCAGTTTCCTGTCTGGAATATAGGACAGGCAACAGTGGCGACCCGCGGAGATGAGGACAGTCACTATTGTTAAACACTGGCTGTCCCGCACCTGCTGTAGTTTATGGTGCTGTTATTTCCAACGCAGCCAGGGTAAACAAACTGTGCTGATGGATGCCCGTGATCTCTGACCTCTCCCGTGGTTGGTTGAGTTTCCCCTGCTGTTTTCTTAACGCTTCCTGGTGGCTCGGTGATGAAATACAGTGTCTGGGAGGCGGGGAAGTGTTGCATAGCTTCTATAGCACAATCCAATGCATTTAAGTCGTTTTGTTTCGCATCCTATCAGACTTCACTGCGCAATGACAGTGCAATGCTGTGATGGTGATAATTGAACTGCCAACCTCTGGGTTAGCCGGCTAGTGATTTCTTTCTCAGAGTTTTATTTTCTGAGCAAATTTATCTTAAAGGAGACATATAATGTAATATTTCCTTGCCAGCTCCCTTCCTATTTAGTTTAGTCACGCTATAACATTGTTCCCTCATCAAAAACATACGTGGAGTAGTTCAAATAAAAGCCCACCTTTAATTAATCAGTGGATCATTAAAAAAGTACAGAGAAACAACAATATACAGTACATGCACAGTACAAACATTCGATGCTGGTTTACCATGCCATGCTGCAATTAAGGCTTGTTAAACATTATTCTATATAACCGTGTGCCTTTGATTGGGTTTAAATTTGTAAAGCAGGCTTCAATGTGATGTTCCCAAAGGAATAAAACAAACAAGTAGCTCTTTGTTCACCCCATTGTAAGCCCTAAAGAAGCACCGGACCCGCTCTGGATGTTTCTGAGCTCAAAGTGTGTTCACCGTGGCACCGTAGATTTGCTAGAATGCCGTTAGCTCAAAGTGAAAGCTTGTTTGCAACACTATGTTTTTCATACTGCTGCCTGTGGGGGACGCTGCAGGCCATTTCGAAATCATGGCCAGCCCAATCCCTCACGCCTCATTGTTTTTACCTATCATATTAAACAATAAAACCTAAACGCTGAGGTACCCGAACAATGTTTATACGCCGCAATTAAGCATGTTCTTGCTCGGAGCACGACATGCGGTACTAAATCAGAATACTGTTATCATAAACATTTACTTTTTTCTTACCAGTGATGTATTATTTAGTCTGTAATGAAAATCAAGATGGAGGTGGGCAAACATCCTCAAGTCTGTCCACTCTGCAGCTCCCTCACATGCCTTTAGCAAAACAGCAGCCCATGCATTTAAATAGGAATATTAGTATAATGTTTGGTTGGGGTTCAGGTAAGAGTGTGTTGGTGCGGAGACAGGCATGAACAGTTGACCCCGTGATCTGATGATATGTTAATGTCACAGGATTTATGAACGGGCCTGAGGGGGCACTGGAACTGAGAAAATGTATGTGACGGTGGGAAAAAAGTGGCTACGATGTTTCTCGTTCCTAGCCGTCAGCAAAAAGCACATAGTATTGGGGGTAGGGTTAAGGATGAAGCAGGTGTTATAAAAAAGAAATTTGACTGGTTTAAAAAGAAATGGTTGACGTATTCCATAAGCTGTGGCTGATGTCAAACAATGTGAAGCTAAATGCTAAAATTCAAAATCTTCTGCAAATGCTTGTCACATTTTTCACCCCGCTGCATGTTTTCCATGTAATTGTTGGTGAATTGTTGCACACAGCGCGTATGAATGCAATTAAGCCCATGCGGGGATAGGTTGTGTGTTACTGTGGATTTGACAGGGTTTTTTGCTGCTTTGAAAGCATGAAATTGCATCAACGGGGAATGTGTCTCCTAGTCTTCCCCAGGGCACTTCTGCCATTTTGTTTAACCACTTAACTGGGGTTAGGGTTAAGGCTTAGGGTTAGGGTAACAATTATTTACATCCAAGTCTTAAAGCGTATTGACTGGAGAGCTTACAGTCTATATGCCAGTGTGATACCTAATTTGAAAGCCAAGACCTTCTAGTTTCTAAAAATATGTGTGAGATCTGTGTGAGGGAAACACAACTATTTTTTTGTTTTGTTTTTTTGAACAGGGACAGTGTACAATATACATTAGCCTCAGAAAGGAGAGATGCATTGTACCAGGTTATAGCACTTGTGCTAATTTCCACCTGCAGTCCCTGGGCCTATTGTACATGTTTTTAGTGGTAGGGGAAACCGGAGTACCTGGAGGAAACCTACGCAGACACGGGGAGAGCATGCAAACTCCACACAGAAAGGCCCCGTCCAGGTGGGAATCGAACCCGGACCTTCTAGCTGTGAAGCACGAGCGCTAACCGCTGTGCTACCGTGCTTACGTTACATTTGCCGTTCTTAACCCTAATTATATCCTGATTAGGGTTAACTAACCCTAGCCCCCTGATCAGGGGAGACGGCACTTAAGGGGTTAAGAAAGTCTTTTGCCTTGACATAACCGGTACAGATGACAACTTAGGAACCTTTGTTTGATACGTTCTCTGATTTTTACAGCCATCGAAAAAAGTGACGGTAGGGCAGCAAATGTTCAAAACCTGTCCCTCAATGCCACTGGAGCAACCGTTTGCAACACCTGTGCTGCACCCGGGACCCACCTCCAAATTGTTTGCCTGGTGGAGGTTTGACCTATTATGCATGTTTTGGGATGATGGGGAAAACTAGAGAACCCGGAGGAAACCCAGTTAGACACGGGGACAAACTCTACAGAGTAAAGCCCACAGCCCCACAGGGTTCAAGAATCAAACCCGGGCTGTTGTAGAATGTATTTTTAAACCAAATTTTGCATTAAAGCTGTCATTATTATTTTTTAACTCCTCTCGAAGAGGAAATATAATATTGAATCGTTTCTGCTGACTGTAGTACAGTTGCCATCTCCAATTGTCCGCCATCTAAACTGATCATTTTATCATTCCGCTCTGTCTTTGTTGCTTTGTTGTAATCTGTGAAAAATGTTAGACCGAACCAGCTCGCCTCCCCCTGAACTGTGGCTGAACTGCCCCCATCTCATCCAGGACTATTGACACTCTTGAGAATAATGACTTCAATTCTTTTAAATCAATTAGCGATCCTCCGCATCGTTAGCTGCCTTTACTTTCCACCAGCCGAGGCCATTCCTTATTCAAAACAGCCTTAATTGTTAATGCCGGGGTAATGCTTGCTTAATTGTCTTTATGATAATGCGGTCGTATGCTAACAAATTCTTTTTTTTCTTTCTTTCTTTCTCCCTTCCACGCTTTGTCTTCGGCTGTGGCTGCGATGACGAATCTTCAGGTAAGACCGAAAAAACGTGCTCTGGAAACATTTCGAAAAATGGGCTTCAAAAAAAAAAAAAAAAAAAAGTCCCTGCAATTATAGAGATGAAAGCAGAGTTTGATTAGATCTCGATAGGATAACACTGATAGACAAAAGGGGCTGCGGGGAAAGAGATGCCAGACAACAAGGTCACCCCATTGCGCCCATTGAAAAGTGCAGAATGGTGAGCGTGCGAGGGACTAGATAACGTGGCATTGTGGGTAATTGAGATATCAATCAAGCGAGGTTATTTCAGGGGTAATTGCTGTAGTCCGTTGGTTGTGTTTGTCTGAGGTGGAGATGCTAAGAAAAGAGGAGATAAGATGCTTCGGGGAGAAAAAGATGAAAAAAATTGCGATCCGTTTTCCGCTATTTTGAGCAGATGCAACTTCCTGTGTGGGATGATGACGGCGCACTGTATATTTAGCCGTACCTGCTTACAAGATTCATGGCTATATTTAAAAGTCCAATCCTCTGCGACATCATGCAGGGTGGGTTTGGACCGCCCACTTTTGGATCCATGGGCGAATGCTTCACCGCCGAGTTTAGATATGCTTTCTGAGCTCACGCCACTCAAGCCTATTTTAAATCTCCAAGTCTTATTGCTTTTTATTGCTTGCTGCGTCTTCCAGCTTCATCCTAAAGCGGTACTTTATTTTTTTGTACTGCATTTCATTACACATTCAATACCCAGTCCACTTTCCAGCGCCAGGGCCAGACAACCATTTCATTCTATTTGGCGACAGTCTCAATTCAAAATCAATTACTTCTCTTGACATTCACGCGCTCGCTAATGTTTATGCATGCTATTTCTTTCATCTAGCGGCCGACTACATTTCTATACCCTTTTCGGAGGAGGGCTCTTGTGTATGTGGCTCTTTCCGAAGGGCTTTGTTTTAAGGCCATCACTGCTCATGAATATTCCAGCCCCTCATGGGATTATTTCATGCAATAACACGCCCCCGCTCCCCAAGGGCGTACAGCAGGCATGCAGGATAAATACACTCACACATACGCTTAAAGACGCGCCGACACGCGTGCACGTCCCAGGTAGATTATTTATGCATTAGCGGGAAAATGTTCGCTTTTAATTTGCCATTTTCTGCCCAAGTGCACACCGGCCCTGGAAGTCCTGCATGGTTAAGTTTGAGAATAAGCTTTTAATTGTGGCGATGGCATTAAAAAAAACGTGTCCTCGGGAATGTTGGTTGAAGATTTATGCATTCCATTTCAACGCTGTTACTACTTTTTTTTTTTTTTACGTCACTTCATGTTTTTTCACTGTCATTTTAATTTGCTTACACAGTTGCACAATATAGTAGTTCTACTTCGTCCCTACGCCAGGAAGTTGTAGGTTAAATTCCCAGGGAGGCCGTGTGAACCCCACCTCCGGCCCATAGCTGAGATAGACGCCACTGTCACTCAAACAATATGTTAATAAAGTCTCATTCATAAATCGACTACGGTGTTGACAATGTAATGTTATACTGACAGGTTTAGCTTAAACTGCTTTAATGCGTGTGATGTCATAACATAGCAACAGCATTCTATCATAGCAACCGCAGCAAATTGAGTGGCAGTGTTATTTGTTCATTTGCCACTGTATTCAAAAGAAGAATCCTAATCCAGTGTGACTTTATCATACTGTGACTTGACCCACCACTGCATTATGCACTTATAGTGAGTTATAGGTTAAACATATGTTGATATTTTAACTTAGCGCTGACTTCCTATTGGACATCTGCTATTGCCATAACGACCTGACCACTTGCGGGTACCACAGTCTGTGTACACACTGCTGTGTTTTTACATGGGCTCGGATCAAACCATCAAGAGGACGTGAAAGGAAGGCGCATCACTTCTTCTGGAATGTTTTGTTTTCAATCCAAAGTGATCGAAGGCGTGTCGTTTATTTTATTTGCGGTTTTAAATCACTGCTTGTTGTCGCCGCCAGTGGTGTCAGTCATCGTCTTGGCAAAGATCTCGAAGGTTTCAACAAAGGCTACGGCTATCCATCCTTCGGGGCACACGGGGGTGGTTGGGGGGAAAAAAAGGGCACTGGAATCCAAGCGTAACGTAAATCACACGACCTGTGCCAACATCTGTCCGTGTGTCATTCGCCACTTATTGATGACTCGCTACAATCATCACACTCTCCATCTTTCCTTTTCTTTTTTTAAGGCCCGGCAATTAATAGGCGATGCATCAGAGCATGGCGCGGACATGATGTGGATGTTAGACAGCTGTCACCACCCGGAGGGTAAATGACTGGGGCAAAGTCACGCGCCCGTCTCTGTGTGACGGGATAGTGCAGGTTTTGGAGGCAGCGTTTGGATATAGGTGGGAATTGTCTGGAGTTTGAGCGCGGCGTTAAAAAAAAAGAAAAGAAAAGCGTGATTGATTACAGCGGCGGGTCGATAAGTCTTTAGATTGAATGGTTACCTTCAGGCCGTGATTGCCTTTCATCTGCGGGACGCGGGTCGAGGCTCCCGTCCCCCACACCCCGTAACGTAAATGTGGGGGAAATGATTTACAAGCACTTACACGGTTCAACATAATTGGGTGGAAATGACATAGCGATGGCCAATTAAACCTCTTAACCCCCGCCTTAAAGGAGTGCATTTTCTCAAGTTCAGCTTTACCCAAATCTAAAAGGTCTATAGGCCATTGTAACGCCTCATTTGAGAGCTAAGACCTACAAAACTCACCCAAACAGATTTTACTCCTCGCGTTGTTGCCGCGTTGCCGTTACTTTTTTGACAATTTTTTCCCTTTTTATTGCGTTTTTGACTCTTTTTCATCACTTTTTCGCCACATTTTCGGCACTTTTTCGTCACATTATTGTCGCTTTTCTGTTGCTTTTTGTGGCTTTTTCATTTTCCTCTTCGCCTCATTTTTGTCTCTATTTTGACTGGTCATTTTACATTTGGGTAAAGCCAAACTGGAATAAATGTTCTTGGTTCAGGTAGGAGCTGAGAGGTTATAAAGCCCTTCTTATATGAAAAATGTCACATCCTTTGTGTATGGTATTTTACACATGTGTTGCCTCCGGACTGCATGTGTCACATTATTAGCTTAGAAATGTCCACAAGAATTTAAATTAGATGTTGATCTACTCCCATGAGTGTCAGATGTATGGGATGCGTAAATGCCTTGAAGCTGTGACGCAATTATAAAAAGATGATTACAACATATTTACAAAGTAGGTCAAATGTTGACATTGAGTTCTTCCCCTCACGTTTGCATTGGCGTTGTTACTGATTGAGATTCTTTGACGTGCATGAGTAGGTCTGAGTGAAAAGAGAAGCGAGGAGACATTTAAAATAGGGGCTGGTTGGGAGAGTATAAAGCTCTTCCAGTAGTCGGAGTGATGGGGACATAAAAGCTGTCTGGCACTTTGAAAAAAAAAAAGAAAAAAAAAGGCTTTAGAGAAGGATCCAGCCATCAGCACTTTGTCAGGACGAGCTCTGCTTCACTGTGGAGAAATGATGTAAATGTAAGACGAATTTCCACAAGTACGGTCATTTAAAAATATGTGATATCATTTTGATTTTGTATGAGCCTTTTTACAGATTTCAAAAGTAATTCACAACTAATTAGCCACTAATGCTTAGATGCATTTAACGTCCGTCTAAAATAAATGAATGAAAAAGCCAAGGACTGACAGACAGATTGGCTGTTGATGAAAGGGAAAGCAGAGACTGGAGAATAAGCCGTTTAAAAAAAACACATTCTGCAAATGAAAGTGTAAAGCACCTTCCAAAATGGTGTATCAAATATCCTAACTACTGTTCTCTTGATTGTACTTGAGAATTGAAACCGTTAGCCTCCAAACGTGCTCATTATCTGGTGTGTTGCACCAACGTGCTCTCCGACGGCTCAGATCTCGGCCATTAAACGTGTTCCTGGGTCTCCCTCAGTCGCACAGGCAGCAGACAGCCACGGAGGCGCACCGGGCAGGACTGAAAGATCACAGATAGCCATCATTATCCAGCTCTTTTTGTCCCAGCGGTGCAGCGGATCGATACAGAGCACCCAGCACGACTCTCCTGCCCACACTCTCATTACGGACCTACACTGTCCACGGGCAACTAGATACAGTAACGTATCCGTGTTAATTTACAACGCCACACTGGGCATAAACACAAATAAGGTCCTGTTGTATATCATGCACCTCAGCCATGAAAGGTTTATGGGGTTGAAAATAATGCATGGTCTAGAGTGCAATACCCCAGTAGGACTTAGATTTTAACCATGCCAACCAACCATCTGTCCTGTTTCATTCGCGCATGTGTAAGTAATTCTGCATATTCAGCCCATTTGCTTAACTCCCCTTAGTACCAGTATACAAGTCGTATGTGCCGAAGATGCTTACCCGTCCCGTGCCCCATACAATATGCATTATTTAAGTTCCAAAGCATGAAATGGCAATGCGCTCATCATTTGTCCTTCGTCCAACCCTATAGACGATCTTTAATATTAAGTCAGTCTTGAATAAATGGGGTCATTGTATGTACCATGTTAATGAGTTTCTATTCTGAAATAATTGGCCATGAGGGGGAAGGACATGAGAAGGAACTGGGTCTTGATATAATCCTTCGTCTCATGAGATGGTTGTGAACTGTAGGCTGGTAGATATTTGAACCAATAAGTTAGAGCTGGTTCGCCCGATAGGAAGCTCTGGAAAGGACTGTTTGCATTTCCCAAAATTCTGACAAGCCAAACCCCACCCTGACACCCCACAAACATACTTACAGCGCTGGTTGTTTGCTCTCTCTTAATCACATGAAGGGCACGCTGCTTGTGGAGTCCTCTCACTCTGATTTTTTTATTATTTTTTTTTCTGCGTGCCACTTGATGCATCGGAAATGAAGTCAGCGGCTCTCTGGAGGAGGCTCCGCTGTGGCTTTGGGAGAACCCGGCAAATCCGACTGTGCAGAGGAATAACAGCTGTTCTTTGGTCTTTTATAGCCCCCAGAGAGGAGTGCCACCTGCTGGAGGGGCCTCTGTGGTGCGGATGTCCCCAGGCTTTGACCTTCCCAGTCTCCATATGGCTAGATTCTGCTGGGTGTCTTTGTAAATCTATAGATCTGTAACGTTTGACTGTTAGTAGATCACAATGGTAGGGGAAAGTTGCTCGGTGCACTGCGAGGGATTTAGGCACACCACAAACCTCCTTAAAGTGCAGTATGTAGAGTAGAATTATCCATGCCAGCCAGTCTTTTCCTATTCCATAGAAAGACTATCCTCCGACCCGAGTTCAGATGAGCGTGATTGACAGGGAGGTTAACCAATCAGAGAAAGAGGTTTGAGAAACAGCACCATGTTCTGCCATATCAATTAAAGTTGACTTTGAATGATACAAGATATTTGAGAGGAAAGATGTTCTACATGAAGAGTACATGAAGAGGTGGGCAGTTCAGACCTTTTGTGTTGAGTTCTGTGTGTAGAGACAACTCTGTGATTGAACGTTATTTTGTGTGGAGCAGGTTTGCCTAGGGGTTTGGTCACAGTGAGAACGATTCCTTGCTCTGACTGTAATCTGTAATGTTTTCTCTCTCTTTACACTCCTTTTTCCCCTGTTCATATGGGCTAAATGATCTTTTAAACATTTTCGCTATTTTCACAATACAGCAAAGCCATAAGTCAGTTGCTGACACTTACCCATTTAGTTGGGTGGCGTAGATTTTCCTCATTGTCAGTGATTGACGTCGACAGGAATTGCACAGCCATTTATTTCTTGTACGTAATTACTCATCAGCAGCAGGTTGGCGGGGCCTGGGGGCGGCTTGTACATGGACTGGTTGAGAGGTCACCATATCCCTGACGTATGGACACTGACTGCCATTAGCACCTACTGGCAAATGCAATTTATTACCACAAGTTACTCCGTAATATTGTGTTGTGGGGGAGCCTGAGAAACCGGGAGACAGGGTGAGAACATGCAAATTAACAGCTCTGGTTTACATGGCGTCATGGGCGTGAGGCTCTGTGGCAAAGAGTACGTCTTTGGAAAATGATCATGGGTAGACTGGTTGTTTTTCCTGTATCAGTCCTGAACTGTTTTATACCAGCCAGTGTCCAGTGCTTTCATTTTGAACCGTTGGACTTTATTTGAGGCTGTTGTGTATGGTTCACTTGAAGCATATCCTGGTGCACTTCCAGGAAAATCTTCCTCTGTGAAGCCGGTGAGCTATGACTCGGCTGGTTCGCCTCAACAATTCTGAACCAAACCAAAAGCCAATGAGCACATATAAACTAAAAAACCTTTATAAAATGGTGTAGGGGACAGAAATACATACACACATCTAATAGGAGAAATGTCTAGACTACAAACATGTGAATAAAGTGCAGATAAGATATATTTAGGCCTAGTTATTGCATCAACATCACAAACAGTGAAATTTAAACTCCACCAACTCAACGCACATTTCAAATAAGTCTCAAAAGTGTTGCTTTTCAGTATCATTGCTCAAGACATCATGCTTGATTATTTGTGAAAGTCGCTTTAATATTAAGCAGCGCTTTCATGTTTCTATCCAACATTAGCAGACTGCCCCCTTTTGGCTAGTGCTGTTACTGCACCTTGTCACTCTCTCCAGACCAATGACTGATGCAGATCAACCAAAAAGGACAGAATACATTATTCCCATATCAATTCAATCTGTGCCATCACGATTTGAGGGGCTGTTTTTATAGCTAGTGCCCGAAAAATATCAGGGAAAAAAATTTAATAAAACGGACACTGCCCATATACAGAAAGTTGTTCCCAGTGTGTTCATTAGAGGGAGCTCTTGGGCAGTCAGGAGAGCCGTACCTCAGCTTTGTCAATCCCCTTTGATCTATCTCAGTTTCCCATGGCTGGTTTTAATTACAGACAGTGGGGCAGACTGGCCACTAGGGGAACACAGAAATGGTCTGGTGTTGAAAGGTGCAGCTATAGCTCTGTGGGGTATCCCCGTGCAGACCTCCTATACAGACTGTCAAGAAATGATTGATTCCAAGCTCCCAATACAGGACGGAACCAGGCTGGGGGCGAACAGCCTTACAACTGCTTTATACACCTCTCTACGAGAACAAAGGAGAGTAATATAGGCACCTGCTGTGTTACATGTACAGAAAAGCCTTCTCATTTTTTTTTTTTTATGACAACTGCAAATTAAATCAACTCGAATATGTGTAATAAGTCAAAAACATAAGTGCTTTAAATGTTAATAGAGGGAAAGGAATGCGGGTGTAGAGCATAGAAAAAGAAAGCACTGAACATTTCTCCAACTAGGCAGATCATTACTGGGTCAAATCACGATTTGTTATTTTGCTGCATCATTCTCCCACCATTTTTTACCCACATCATGTTTCAAGATAACACATTTCTTCGACACAATAGAATCTCTTGAGATGGCCAATTTTTCAGCTTCTGCATTCTCTAAAGTGTGCCAGACGGTTCCGCCACATTACACCGAGCAGACATGACATAGCAGGTGAATTCATTACTGTTTTTTGTTCACGTTATGCCTGTGCGTGCCTCCTTTGAGCCGTTAATGTGACTTTTCAAGGTTAATTGATGAAAAAAGAAATCCCGGATCAAGAGCGACGGAGGCAGAGATTCGGCATGCTTGTTGGCGTTGGTTTGTTTCCTAACCAGCCCCGAAGCGGCGCAGTGGCCCAGAAACTCCATTTAATAAAGATTAGCTCCCTTTTCACAGGCCCCCATTCTCCCGCTTAATTAAAATTTTTTTTTTTGCACAAAACACGGCGCGGCGCCCACATGAAAGGGTGCGGCTAATGCATATTTAATGGCATTGGGAAAAAGCTTAGATCAGTTCCTTTACCGTGGGAGGGGGGGTGTACATGGTAACTATAGCGCTTCTATGTGCAGAATGAATGAATGAGAGGGTAAAGGCTGGTGCGGATGTAAGCGCGGGTTAGCTTTAGGTGGCCCGGGTTATGTTAGCTTACACAGCAGAACTGATTTCCTGTCCACAGTTTAAATCCACACATTAAAGGACTGAGGGCCTTTTGTCCCCACCGCCGTGTAACAGATTCTGGAGCTGTCGAGGAACACGTGGAATTCCAACACACCGTATGGCTGCACGCAAACGTGTAACACACCCATACTGCAGCAGGGAAAGACATGTTTACACTTTTACATGTTTTTTTTTTGTTTCTATTCTAATAATAAGAACTATGAGAAGCATTTCCTTGTCAAACTGGCTGTCATGGAGTCTACTTGTTGCAGCTCAATTGCATGTTTGTTGTTTTGAAATATAAAGGCGTTAGTATGCGGCGTTTGAAGGATTCTATCAGAATGAGCGAAGATACGACAAATGTCTGGCAGGATATAATTTAGGAGGAAAATCGCATGTGAGCAAAACCATGTAATCTGCGGTCTATTTGAACTGGACTAGTAAAGAAACCTGCCATTACGCTGTTGTATACATTTTTGCTCGGTCCATCAGCACTGGGTGGGTAGGAGGAGAAAGTGCATATTTGCCAGTTGTGCGCAGTGATGTATGAGGACACTGGTCTTTCGATGGAGCCTCAAGGGTATACCTCTGCTGCCACAAACAAACAGCCCTGGTAATCGCCCGGGCGCTTAATATTGATTATTTTAAATGGCCGTCGCGTTACACTCATAAATATACATTGATTACACATCCGTAGCTTGATATCCTTCGATTTAGTTTTGAAAAATGCCACCCCATTAGAGGTTAATAAAGCATACGGAATGAAAATGAATTCTTGTTTATCCCCCAAAGGCTCTTTATCAGGGGACACGTGTGCAACAGTATCAATACTGCTATGAGGGAGGCCAATGTATATGCTGGATCCAAGCCCATGAGAAACGCAGATGGTTGCATTATGGGAGGGCAAAAATGATATCCAGGAGACATGCCATGCAAAATCAGCTTCTTCGAGCTTTTCATGTTTTGTACACTCTGGATTTTTCTTAATTCATGCAAGTTTGTGTAAACCTGTTGCTGTCTCTAACTCAGAAGCATAAATTGAGCTGGTTGGGACCTACAGCATTGTGTCAAGTAATGCTGTAAGGGACAACTCATAGGTGTCCCCTACGTTTTCACATCTCTAACAGAGCCTCACAGGCCGGCTCACAAGGAAGCCACCAATTTGTTAGCGAAATGAAAGCTTGTATTTCCTTTTGTAGATGCATTATGCAACCTTTAGTGTGAAAAAAAAAAAAGTGACATAACAGACCTTTTTGTGACCTAGAAGCTGCATAGCATGGAGCCTTCACTTTCCATCACGTTGGCCACTACAACGCTCCAGGATCAATTGTTTTGTAGGTTTTCTGGTGAGAGGGTCCATTAGCTAAAACCTACCAGAAACTCTAAAAACAATTGATCCCGGAGCATCAGAGGCAGTAAAGACGCCATGCTGACCACCCATACAGCCACTGGGTCACTGAAACGTCAGATACACACATAAAAAGTCCCATGATGCATCATTCCTCATGTTCTGAGCAAGATACAGCATGTAAACTGGGCCTTTTCTAGTTAAATAATGTGTTTTATCGATTGTAACCCAAAAGTGCCCTATGGACAGGTGTTGAAAATTAGCACATGTACTAATATCATTTTAAAACAATGCATCTGGTTTGTCCAATGCTTTTGTCCATATTAAATAAATAAATGAAACAAATATATAAACATACTCATATTGTATCTTTGCCAAACACATAAGAAAGCATGAAATATCAATGCAGAGGTGGCCTAAAGCATGTTTCCAAGCCCAAAATTGTATTATGCATGAGAGATCCTCCTTAAAGTTCATATAGGGGATGTTTGATTAACATGACTTATGATAGAGTGCTTAACTGTGCAGCAGATAGGAAAGTCAAAAACTGTATTGTTGTATTTGTGCATCCATGCAGCAAATCCCTAAAAGAGACTACGAACTTGATGACCCCTCTGAAAAACGTATTATTCCACTAGCTCGGCTACTCCAATTAGGACAATAACTTTATCATATGACATTAAACCACGCAAAACCCTGCCAGCAACCATAATCACTCTGCCCTGTTGAATCATCAGCTCGACCACAGTTCATTGACAAAAAAACAAGATGTAAGTCAACCCAGAACGACCCTAACCACCGTCTTCTCCCTCTGTATTATTTATGTACTCTTCCAAACCGCAATTTTCACCAATCAACAATCACTGCAAAGTATACAGTGCACCAGTGGTCTTGGCTTTGGTCTTGGGTGTACTCTTCTTTGTAGAGCCCTGTGCTCTCAAATCCAATTTTACAGTAAAAAGTCAGCGCAGTGAACTTTGCTTTACCTTTCCCTCAACTTTGCGTCGCGGTAGTGGAGCTTTTGCAGTTGTACCAATGTATTTTCCACAGTGTTGATCATCCTGACTCGCGCTCGCTGCGGGTGTAAATAATCCGATTTGTGACGAGAAAAGCAGCCAGTCAGACGAGAGGTGAGAATTGAATTTTTGAACTTGTGCATTATAGGTCTGATAAGCAGCATGTATTTGCAGCGCACCCAAAGGAAACTGAATTAGTTATTTGCAACAGAGGCAAGCAGAGGTTTAACACGTGCGGCTTCTGGCAGAGGAGGCTTATCCCTTCTATGTGCAGCTAAACTCACAGTACGATGCTCAGACGCGATCAATGGGTTGACCTTTTAACCCTTGCCTGGGGATTTTTTTAAATTAGGTTTAGAGTGTATATGTATATGTGCATATTCTGTTAGCTAATGGCTTCCCGGACCTGTTTGAATTGAGCGTTCGTTCACCATATTGAGAGTACTGAAGCCAGGCCCGATAGTAAAGTATGCCACGGTACGACATGTCCTTTTCATGGCATTTATATATTGTATCTGTATCTTTATCATTAACATTTCATATGATGATGTTGAGTGGCCGTTGGATGTGTATCGGGCCCCACGTAAAGCAGAAATGTAACGGAATTTGATTTAGCATTTAGCTCAGAGGCCACTTTTATACGCTAATGATGACTGTTTGACTACAGAAAACATCTGGATCGTTCATCATCTGCATAGGGTTGGATCTCCTCATTAAGTTGAGCTGTTAATATAAAACAATCTAGATGTAGTTGTTTCCCATGTCCGACCAGTTCATGCCATCATTGTGCTCTTTGGCAAGACTCTGATGATGGTGCATTAGTAAATGAGGGATTGTTAATGGTTAGAGAGACTGTCAGCCATGTTTCCATCAGTCTACCACAGAGCAGCTTGAATGAATGATGAAAATGTAAAGCATCTTTGAGCGTCGGAAAACTGCTGTATAAATCTGATGCTTTATAAAGATTGTAACCTACCAATCTTGTTACTTGCCCCTTTTAACCAAAATATCAGTAGACCAAGGAGCAAATCACACATTTTTATATTCAGAAGTTTTTTTTTGAATGGATCCCGACCCAGCACATGAGAAACTTGGCAAGTTTTGCCGACGTGTTCGTTAACTATTTCCGTGGAAAGCTATGAAAATCTTTTATGTCTCCCATAAACCATAAATTCAAAAGCACCATTTAATTAGTGTTCTATCACCTTTCGCGTCAGCTCAATGAGCGCTTATTCTTCCATCCTGGACTTTCTCATCAACATCAAGAATAAAGCTATTGAGCCCTTTAATAAATGAGCTCCCCGTGGCTTGACAGGGGAGGACGCACGGCGGACCCGGCCCGGAGGCGCCCCCCTGAACAAAGCGAGCGGCAGCGAGCTTGATCTGTCTTTATGCCTTTTTAATTACGCTCCGGCTGGCTGCGCTCCAATCTCCCACGGGGATCAGAGGTAGCATACATCAGGATCAGCCATCACTCCACTGGCACAGGGCTATTATACCCAATATAAACAGCCCAGAGACGCGCAGAGAGAGGAGCCTGCAGGCAAAGCTCGGGGCAGACGGAGCGGTAACGCGGCAGCTGTAGTTACATGAGCTACAGATGGGTGTCGGAGATTCTTCAGCAGTACACTGGTATGCGGTGAAAGAAACTGTTGAGGTATTGAACTTGTTGACAAATGCCATACTGCATATTTCACCCAATAGATACTGTAGATTAATGATTTACAAAGCATTATTCCACTACCGGTGAAAAAACTCAAGAACATATATCTTTTATATATTAGGGCCTATTCCAAATGCTTTATTTCCTACCTTGTTTTACAGACGCTTACTCCCCTCTTCTGGAGATATTTTCACAAATCAAAAAAAACATTGTCGCTCCTCATTTATTGTCTGTGTTTGTTTAGGTCTGCTGTGGTTCCAATTATATTTCTTAATTTTTATTTAAACATCTGTCGTTCTTGGCCCCACCTGGGTTTGTCTGATGTTGAGTTTGCCCAGATTTAATACATGAACTCTGCTGTAAACAACCTCCCAGATGAAAATGTGTCTAACTGTCAGTTGTCGCGTTTTCTTGTCAAACTTGTCCAACCCCCATCAGGGTTTAGAACTGACGGGAGGAGGCTGATACTCTGTCAGGTTATATCTGCTGTGATGGACTTATCTGACATCACTGGGTGTCTGTCAGAATATTGGAGTAAACTTCCCTCTGAGTTTACTCCTGTGCGGTCATCCTCGCGCACACTCACAGTCCACCCTTATACTCACTGCTCAGGCATTAGCATGCGCAATATTATCATGGTACATTTAAGGTGATACTTGTATTTGACAACATGTGAAGCAGAAAAAAATGGGCGGGATTTTGGATACGCGTGGCAAGAATCTGATGATCAAACTGCAGTAGTTACTGCTCAAATACAGATACATTTTGGCCATTTAATTTAGAAAAAATTTCATGGGAAAAATTGAATCTCCCGCACGCTGTACATCTTGCAAACTAGGCCTTCTTCAGGCAAAAAGAAAATGTCAAAATGCAGATTTCAAATGCTGGTTCAAATTGGTAAAATAAGTATGCTAAAATCGTCATTATACATGCACAAAAAAAGGTCTATATCCTGTAAGTACCATAAGATATCAAGTGGATGCTCTTAATCGGATACACGGATAAATCGCTAATCTTTTAAACAGGATAATGTATAAAAAGTATTTGAAATAATGATTAACAAAAAACGCCAGTCCGTTTCATCGTGGCGTGAGCTGCAGCCAATTGTTTACATGTATTCATTATTTGATCCACGGTCTGAGGAACAAGTGGGTGGCACTTCTTTCCACAAAGCTGTTGTGCTTATTTTTAAGGTTTTAATATTCGCACACGTAACTCGCTCCACTACACTTACCCTCCCATCCGTGCAACCTTACACTTCAGAGCGCGTCCTGGGAACACGCCGCATAACCTTTATGCCCCCAGAAGCTTTAATTCACACGACTGTAGCGTCCCACAACCGTGCAGAATGAACGGGCTCACCTCCGGGCAATGTCAAGGTTGAAGGAAATGTGTCAGTGGTTCCCCAGTGAGTTTTTTTTCCCCCCCTCCTTTCTATCTCTCTCTTCAGCTCTCTCCAGTTAATGACTCGAGCGTGGAAAACCTCCAGCCCCGGCCAGATGAGCCCGGTGGAGGCGCTCGGTGGATAGAGAGGGGTACAATTCCGAGCGTAATCACAGGCAATCACCACAGCGCGCCGAAATGCACCATGACCCGTGAACCCGCCATTTTTAGAGCTGCGAGGTAGATGGAGACAAAAGACGACACATGAGGGGAATGACAATGCAAGGAGAAGATTGAACATGCATAGCGGTTTTATATCACTCATTCAATTTGCGCTTTTACCTTTAGGGGTCACGGGAGACACGGAGACTAAGGTGTGATTTACAGGGATAGGATTTAGAGTTAGAGACAGGTATGAAACCATCTGAGGGTGTGAGGCAAGGGTGTCCTATATCACCATTACTTTTAGAAACAAGAGAAAGCTTTATGCATGAGGTAGGATTGGATAATATGCTGAGTACTGTATAAATACAGATAGCCAATCAAATGTAATTTAAAGTCTGATACGTTATGTATTTTTGGGGGGGGGGGGGGTTCTTACTCGTTCAGATGTTGAGATGTCTCTCGGCTCATCGTAAATCTCGTTATACACATGGGAAAAAAAGCCAATCAAAAGGTGCTTTTAGTTTTTGTCAAGGCTGGTAAATTTCCTTCAGTGGGCAGTTACTGTGTAGCGCAGAGGGACCCACCTCCAGATCTTGAGCCATGTTCGTGGTAAGGCGTACCAATAAACTCAACCACTGATTTTAATGGCTAATGAAACCGAATATATCATCCACTCATATTGGAGTCTGTAAGTGTGTGAGTACAGTATTAAAACGACTTTCTATCGTCGTGCAATATGTTAAGCGAATGTTTCTCTTGTAACTTAACCGTTTTATTGGTAGAGCGAGAGAACCAAACCACATGGACTGCCGTGACCCTCCACTCGCAACTATCTAACCATTTAATAATCCCACTCCAGGCTCTGCTTTTGCATTTCGTCTCATGTTTCTCCATAAATGCCACGCACATCAGCAGACACCTTTTGCATTTACTGGGCTCATGTTGCATACATTTCCATAAAGTCCAAAACGCTCTCATTATATTAAGTAAAGTCAAGATTTTTACTCCGATTTTCCGCTGTATCTATGTGTGACTTGACTCTGGTGGGGACGGGACGCTGGCAGTTCTCCCTGTTTGTGCTTTAGACGTCCACAGAAAGCTGTACGTGCCAAGCATTGTGTACGTCTTTACACTGCTCAAGGCTAAATCTAATAGTTGTGCTTCCACCAGCTCTCGTGTCTGCCTTCATCAACACTCGAGCAGCATCGACGTGCCCCCCGGTGCTATAGCAAACACTGAATACACAGCGCTTGTTCATTTGATTTCACTCACGAAAGCTCGCCCGGTGCCACTCAGGAAGACTTATCAACAAATCTGCTCAGATAAAGCAACCTTGATGAGAATAATAACTTCTTGGAGCTAGATGCGTTCAGTGATGAAAAGAAAAATATTTTTGACAATATTCTCGATTTTATTTTTCCAATAAGGGTATGTTTTGAGGCATTTTGTATAAATATTCAAGTACAAGTGGCCTATTCTACCTTCGTTCAATAGCTATTGTATCATACATTAACCCCTGGCCTGCACTTTTAATTTATTCAAAATTGAGCTTGTACTCTACATAATTACCATTGTGGGATAGGTTCAGAGCCATGGCATAGTAACAACCTTTTATGTTATCTTTAGCTAACCTCCTCAGCAAGATAAAAGATTTGTATGATTTGTTTTCTTTACTGGAGCTGAACAAACCTTGAATCATAACTTGTTCATTTTATTTCACTCGAGCTTGCCCGGTGCCACTCATAGAGGACGAGAGCGCTCCCTAACAAATCCTGCCTGATCTAGTGGCCTTGATAACCTCTTTGGAGCTAAATGCGCTGGCTCCCTTCCTTTTGGAGCAGAGAAGTTTGACATTGATAGTTTGTGTGTAAGAGACCTTGGCCCGGCTTGTGTCTAGCCCTCAGCCATACGTGCTTTGTGGTTGAGTCTGCTTGTCTGCTTTTTACTGCGGTCTTTCATCACGTTCACTCCCCATTCGGGCACGTCCACTCCTCCACGTGTGTGTATTTGTGCCATTGCGAGACCAAAACTGTACTGCCATCTAGTGGGGCCACGACTCGGTGGGGTCAAAGAGCTTGCACAGCCATAGGTTCAAGTGTTTTGCTATCAAAATGATGTAAATCAGCATAATTCTTCAGACTCTCCAGAATATCGTCTTGTTTTTTGTTTAAGCTCACGTTCATTTGTCTAAAGCGTGTCTGTCTGTCTTGTTTATTTCCATGTTGCACTTGTGCTCATTAGCGGCTTGTGGCTAACAGATGGTGATTGCTGACTTGTCCCTGTACATATGCCTCGGTGTTCTGCTGTGTGTATAGGAAGCGCACTTATGCACAGAGATGATCAGTATTCTGAGTCGGTGTGCAGTCGGCGGGCCCTTGTTAGCCTGTCACCCTGCTTAAGGACAAAGGGACCTCGTTTAAATCGTTGGAAATAACTGGAGGTCTAATCCAATGTAGCATCGGAGAGATTGGAAAAGTGAATTTGTCAATGCACTATAAGCCCTTGTGGCGAGAGAATATATAAAACTAACCATTCTGTGGGAAGGTCTTGGTCCACTATACTCATTCCACCCCAAAATATTGATACTTTGTTTTCTTTAGTAACAACTGTGTGAGATAAACACTGCATGTGCGTAATACCAACTGCAGTCACAAGTGTTTCTTTTCGACGGATACTTCACTACGGCAGCATGGCTAAGATTTAAGTGCCATTGATACATTTACATAGTACCTGCCTTCCGTGCCCTTTCCAGGTCCTCCCTGGTGTCGTAGTCCTGCTGCTGGTGGGCGATCCCGGTTTAGACGAAGCCCTCTTGTTCACTGTTAATTTGCGTCCTGATTGTTTGCCTCGGGAGGAACAAGTACAGCACGGCGGCCCACGGTAATTGAATGGCCCATTTACATTCCACTAATTGATTCCAAGGGGTTTGATGAGGTTTTTTTTTCTGCGTGAGCGTAAAAGAGGGGGAACGAGATAGTGAAGCGACAGGGACTATATTGTCATTTATAAATAATAAATGACAATATAGTCTTGATGATGAGTTTTTACAAAATGGCACTTGATTGTGTCAGAGTTTCTGTCGTTTGCGATATGTAACTATAATGTTGCACAAATCTTAGTGTTCTTTAATATGCTATGGGAATTTCAGTGAAAAAGATCGGTGCAGTCGATGTAGCCTTGGTGTTTGTACATTTAGACTTAAGTATAACAGTGGTGGTAGCAGAGTCTTCATTAACTGCACTGGTGTGGGATTGGGACACAAACAGGCATCAGTTTTTTTACACAGCATGCCTTTTTTTATTCTTCAAATGCTTTTCCAATTGGATGCTGTGTCTGCTTTATTGAAAAGTGCCGTTATGGCATCATTAGCATGACAAATCCTCCTAAAACCCTTCTCCCTCGCACACAGGAAATGTCCAAACCGACCACTTGAGCGAAGAATGTTGACCGCATTTCTCCTCGTCTGTATTCCAGCACATGCCTGTACACTGTTGTTTATATATTTTGGCCAAAGCGCTCATCTTAGAAAGTCCCTCTTTGTAATTCCTCCTCGGCCTGTTTACGCTAACCTCTGCACCACGTTTCCTTCTCTAAATGTTGTGACTGACGCTCTAAACAGGATGCTTTTCTCCAGCAGAACTGGTTTATGGCGGAGATACACAGGATGGTCACAGTGTCACTACGGACTGATCCTATCATCTGAACAGTTTAACCCATAGTGACAAAGATCAATGTGCTTTACTCACAAATATACAAGTGGTAAAGCACTACATTTAGTCTAACTTTTATTTGCCAATAGGGAAACTAAGGGATGATCATTAAGCATCTATACAGTAAATCTGGAATACAACCGTCATTGGTAACTTTAAAATGAGATGTATTTGTGTGTGTATATGCATCTGCTTTTTATCCATTCTGGGGACTGATAAACTAAAATGCTAAGTATATTTCCTGGCAGGAATCCATTGTTCAATGATGCTACTATGCTGACCTCTGCACTTCCATCAATCCACGAGAATTAGTTTGATATTTCCACGAGCTTAAATCTGGGCCCTCAGTGGTGCATTATAGTCAATGATCAAAGAGTGTGTTTTGCAGGCACATCTGCGATTGTTTTAGTTGGACATTTAGACAGCCTTACACTCTCTAAAATGTCTAGTTTATGCTTAAGAACATTTTCTGTACACTTTGCGACTGTACAAGCCAATATATTCCAGACTGGACTTTTTAGGCCATGTCCCACCTCATAAAGTGTTTTGCTTCAGTGTAACTTCTTCAAAACCAGGGGCTCAGACGGTAGAGCAGATTGTCTTCCAACTGGAAGGTTGACTGTCGCCATGTGCTTGGGCTTCAGACTTCCTCCACCAGTGATTCTAGCCCAAGGCAGCTGTGGCTACAATAGGAGCTTACAAAAGTGTCCAGAAAAGCACTATATATGAACTGAACCCACCCAAAAACAATGAAAAAGGGATTGATGGTGACGTGTAAACAAGAGGCAACTGTGTTTTTTTTTTTTTTTTTTTTGTGCCTATTTCTGCGGACTGCATTTGTAATTTCTGTTGTTTTTCTGGCTACTTTTGTAAATCTTTGCTGTGTTTTTGTGAGGTCGGACTAGCCATAGAGGACCCATGTTTAAAAGTAAACAAACAGCTAACGTTAGCTGAAGACTTTTAAGACCTACACATTACTTCTTCTGAAGAAAATATTTTTTTTAAACAAATTATCATCCGCAAATAATGTGCCATTGTAGAGTGTCTGTGCTGTCTAGTGATCGAGTTACATGTAATACTTTTCCATATCAGTAAGTGGCCGCAAGTAGCTCATTTCTTTGAGACAAGAGAATTAGTGACGCATGGATGTGACCGGTGGCGGTTACAGTGGCATTGTGGCTAGCAAGACTATACATTGTTCATACTCAAGACACTTTGAAGACTTTATATTGTGAATATAGGCTACGCTACAGAGTTGCATTTTTTACATTTTCTGCTGGTGGTGTGCCTCGTGATTTTGTCAATGAAAAAAATGTGCCTTGAAAAACACTGACTTAGTGGATGAGATGAGTTGACAATACTCATTGTCTTCATAACAATAATGTCAAAGGTGCCGACTAAACTGAAAGACTTCCAGTAAAAACTCTATTTGCCTTGTTACCAGATGTTCGCTCCTGTTAGCGTCAGTTAAGCCAATTTCCATAGAACATCTTTGTCATCTTCAGCCGCACCTGCCAACGTGCGCCGAGACTAAACTTTTGGTCAAATAAATGAATACCATAGTTGGCTGAATAAAGTGTATAGACGATATCCTTTTAGGTTATTTGTCTGCGAGGTCACGCATGCAATCAGAGCACAAAATTACAGGGCTACTCCACTTCGGGATGGACTCCTTTTCCCCCCTCACTCTGCTCTCCTCTCCCAAAAGCCTTAATTCACAAGTGTCCCAGATACTGCACCGAACCAGGGCAAAGGGATGATTTGCAGAATGGGTAACCTGATGCGGCTAAAAGCAACAATTATTTGAATGAGTCACTCTCCGCCGTATAAGCTTAAATGTTAAGGGACAAAGAGGGGAAGAAGAGGAGAAAATTGTCCCTATTTGGAACATGCCAGGTCCCAGGGAATTCCAAAGGTCATGGGAGATTCGGGATATCGGTATTTAAAGTAAAAAAAAAAAGCGTATACTTTTAAAGAAGTTATCTGCAGTGCACATACTTTTCCTTGTGTAATCTCAGAACAAAGATATTCTACTTGTTATTCAGCTCATACATTATTACATAGTATAGTCCATTCAGTTTTGGACATCTTTTTGTGGAAAATCTTATTCTCCGTCCTTATGATTCATGGCATTATGTAAGTAACTAATCATGGGAAAAATCATGTTTCATATAATTCTTAGTCCTCTATACGTAATTACTTTAATAGACATAACAGAATAGGTTTAGTGTGGAAAGTGGGCCGCGCACTAAAATGAGAATATAGAGTAGTGGATTACCCAAACTCTCCTCCTTCTGTCCCAGTTCTGTAGTCTATCCTGAGTCCAGCCCCCCTGCTCCCTCCCTCTCTCCTCTTTTCCTCTGGACGTCCCATGTGAGCCCGAGCCCAATGACTGGACCTCTGTGTGTCTTACTGTGCGCTGTGCTTCACCGGTCATGCATTGTTCTCCACTGTATGCGACGTGTTGCTGCCACTCTTAGACGAGAGCTTTTTTTGTTGTCAAACAGCTTGATTGGGGTTTTCTGAAGTATTGTGCCAACTCCGGGTAAGTACTCAAAAGAAGAATGTCATTGATTGGATTTGTTGATTGTCACTTAATCTACAAGGTCATATACGTACCTAACTTTTATTCATGTTTAGCGCTTCAACGATTCAACTTTCTATGTTACTCCGACTTTCCATGTTTTGCTGACTCACTTTTTTTGCGCCGTGTCCCACATGGCAAAGTGGGTGTGCGACTGTGCATCTGTTTCTCATCGTCCAAATGGTTTACATTGATTACCTTTTGTATGGAAGTAATTGCCGAGCTTCTGCCTGTTCGCAACTGTTGATATGTTGCCAAAAGTCTTGTTGGAAACTTGTAGCAGTGTCGTTCATCTTTTACATTGATCGTATTCGTGTCGCCAGTCTCGAACAATAAGCTTGGCTAAGTCCCGCTTGTAAATACGCCAACAAAATATCAACACTTACATTGCAAGATGTTGTCCATTGATTTTGCTTTGTGTACTGATATGCAAACACACACTGGGCTGGGACAATTGTGCCTTGTTGTCTAGAGGGACCCCTTTGTCCGCGATGCATAACTATTTGCGCGTTTGCGTCTCAAAATCCTCGTCCAAAGGTCTTGCACAATGAATTCTGTCACTGGGGAGGTGCGGATCTCCTCCCGGTTTTTCCGGTCCAAGTCACATCTGGATCTCCACAGCAGCTGACAAGGAACAAGCGAGCGGAAGGCACAAGAAAGGAGGGGCAGGACTGAGAGGAAAGGGTGTAAGGCGAAGTTTCTTGGGTCCGAGGGGCAGGAAGGGTAGCTCTTAACACTGTTATTGTGAATGGATGATATGTAGGGGGCACAGGCAGGAAGTGGTCCTTTGTACAGATGAATGGACAAAGACATACAACATACTCGTACAACCTTGGACCATATTCACGTCGACGCAGCTGCCAGCTTGTGTTGTGGGATTAGGTCATTCATGTTTCTTTGATGACACAAAGGGACTTGTCCGTAGCCAAGTCACTGGGACTCAAAATTTGGGATGTCGGATCTGCAAATAATGTAGTGATTGCTCAATGCTTGTCAAACTCGAGGTACCTGGGGATGTTTCCCACAATTCAGTGAGTGTTATCAGATCCAAACCAAGTCTTTAACAGGACAATGCCAGGTTGCGAATTAAATAAACCGGTTTCAATCAAGACTAAACCATGACTAAAGTATTTCTTCAGGGCTAAGACAAAATCGGCCAAAAACATGATGAATTCAATGGCCTCTAAATCAGGCAGCCCATATATTGTACCACCAGTGAAGAATCACTGCCATATATACAGTAGTCTGTGGTTAATTCTGTCTGCGGTGAATTCCTATTGTTGCACCTGTTCCGCTTTCATTCTGATGATTTAAGATGGAAAATACAGTTGTTGTTTTTTTCTGGTGTCCCGATATAAGCCAACAAGAAGCAGGTTTTACTTCACACTGTGTGAAACTTCAAAAGACTGAAGAAGGGCATGAACAAGCTACATAAGTTAGACCATTTTCTAACGCAAATTTGAAATGTATTATGCACAAATGATTCCACTTATTCAATACATTTAAAGAATGTGACACAAGCCCATTGACATTGGACATAACACATGCAAATACATGCATCTGAATCACAAAGTAATTTATGCGTCCTAGTACTATTTAGCTTCTTTGCCAGACTGGATTCTCTAAAAAGACTTTGCCTTGCTGTCTCCCCTCACTCCTCTCTCAGCCCATTAGTGGCATTTATTTGACAAGGCCCTCTCTTGTACAAACCCTAATGAAAAGCCGAGAATGCACTATGAAGACACACTCGGACTGCATCGGCTCAAGTGAACCTGCACCTTTTCATTTGCCTCGCTGTGAGCCGGGATGCCACTTCTCCGAGTGTAGCTGAGCAGGGACCGGCGCCATAGCAACAGGTGGATGTTGACATCATTAGCGTCAAAGCTAACCATCACAGAGTCCGCCTCACATCTGCCGCTGCCGCTGAGGTCCTTGTGATGGGAACCGAGATGAGAGAACAGTTGTTTGGTTTTCAGCCATATGCGATTTCAATGGGAGTCCAGCTGCTAAATGCGCCACGGCTTTTTTTTCCCCCTCTTCTGGGTTTGTCTGTGTTTGTTATGAGCTTAACTAGCCGAGCTGCAATGATTGTATGATGAATGTGGCAATGGGTTCTTTGACACTTAATAATAATGTCAATGGTTTGCGTAATTTTGTTGAGGCAAGTATCGCAAAGGCCAAAGCGAGTCGAGGGCCAAGACCAACGGGTGGACTGGCACAATTGACAGGCTAAAGAGCCAAAGCTGAGGCAACAAACGTGGTAATACGTCGGAAAAGAAACAACCAAAATAGATCTAGTAGATGTTAAAATGTGGCTTAAGAGAAATTCATCTCCACTGTCATTTAACTACACCCTTGTTCCCCATAGCGTTATAAACTTTGAAACAGCTTATTGGGCCTTTAGCTTTTCTGGTAATAGTTTGGGATTGAGTTGTCAAAGCCTGTAAGTGTTCTGGGATTTCTTTTACATTCCACGATAATAAAACAATGGAGATTTTAATAAGTAATCTCATAAAACACAAAGCATTTTGGACGCTACAGTACGTTAGATTTAGTACTTACTGGCTGCGAACGGAGTGGCTCTACAGCTCTTTTTATTGTTTTTATTTGTTTCCTGACCATGTATTCTGGTTACATAGTCCACTGTCCAGTTGTCTTCTGACCTCATCCGTGATCCAACGCTCATGTGGGCATTACAGCCGTGACTATGCCTATACACTTGGCACTAGCGAAGAGACAGTTCTGATCCAGTTTGTGACAGAGCTGTGGTCTGTTTGGGCTCGGGCAAAAACATTAACTCAGCAATGATGTCAACACTCAGTTTCCAACAATGACATATACTGTACTGCGCACAAGGGAGAGCACAGAGGTGACCACAGCTGCGAGAAAGCATGCCATAGGCTGGTAGAGGGTCATATTTTCAATTCTAATCCAGGCCACAAAGACCCAAGTTATTTCCATGGACGTATTGACGTACATTGGTAAATTATCGCTATTCTGTTTATTTCATAGCACTTCTGGGTGAAAGCAGATGCGCCCTTTTTTTCCCCCTCCTTTTCTCTTTGATCTTGTGCGTTTCATGTCGGGGCTCTTATCATGACCGACAGACACCTCTCCTTTGACTCCGGCATCAGTCAAAGTCAGTTCGCCGCGGGTCAGGATGGAGTGGACAAAGCAAGCGAGCCTATTTTGTGTGTGTGTGTGCAGTTTCAGTTTATGGCATCGCCGTCAACAATTGGATGCACTTGGATGCCCACAACATTCACGCTGCATTTGGTTTTGATCAGAGAGGCATTTGGTGGTTTGGCTCCGACGAAAATCTTTCAAAGCGTCGTGACAAAAAGTAGAAACATTGCTCGCCGAATACATTGAGCTATTCCTGTACAAACGGCAACGTACTTCCTTTCTTTGTCAGAATATGCATACGGTACCCCAATGAAGGTACTTGATTCATCTTCTGTACTCAGTAGTTGAAGTCTTCGAACGTTTCGCCTCTCATCCAAAAGGCTTCGTCAGCGACAAAGGTCACAATCTGCACGCAGCTGAATATATAGACCAACAGGGAGGAGTTAGGGTAGGCCAGTCTCCTCCCCTCTAATAACAGCTACTCTCACCTGGGGGTAAACACCAGGTAGCACCAGGTGCATACGGTAGTCTAGTCTGCTTGTGTCACGTCTTGTTGAAGATGACTTGCTCTCATATTGGTGGGGAATAAGCGCTCCCTGATTGAGGGCCTGCTTCTTTTTGTGTTGGTGTTGGTGCGGATACAAAGAGATGTGATTGCTGCTGGCACCGGCGCCCCTTTCAGCTCTGGAGAGGCACACACTGGCACAGCGGGGGTCAGGAAACAGTCACGGGCAACACGGAAACAAACATGTCACAGGCAATCATTAATGCCTCGATTTCTATGGCTCTCTGTTTCAATTCATTATCCGTGTTTGTTGATGTTCACAAAGCCACTAGAGAGCCACGTGATTACACTTAAGCTGCGAGTGCGCTGAAGTCATCGGTTCGAGGATTGGATGTGCATTTTTTTTGACGCGCGACGTCTCAGATTTGGAAAGTAACTCGAAAACTGCCTGGTATCTTTTTTTCTACTGCCCTCATTCACACAGTGGGATTTCCTGTTCAGCGTCGCCCGTGACGACGCTCCGGTGATGCTGAGGCGATGCCAGACGTGTGATGTACGGGCGCAGAGGAGCAGGGGATGACCTCAGCTCCGAGAGGTCTCACTGGAGTCGTATCAGCAGCGGCCAGGCACTTTCTCACACTCCCCTGTCTGCTCAACCCCCCACTGTCACGCCACCTCCCATCAACCCATGAATTGAATTTGCTGCTAAATGAACTGTAAATTGCCCCTAAATAAGACATCAACATACATATTTCCCCATTGTGTGACACCAGAGGTTTCTGCGACTGCCAAAACGGTATCTATGGATGAATGGGCCTGAAATTACAAATTATGCACGGGCAGGATGGCTCTGGCAACCTACTGACCAAATGTGGCAAGACTGTTTTCTAACACCATTTATGCTAGGTCATTTCTATATAGCAATTACGGCTGCTGGGCCTGTACAGTTTCATATTGTACCTACTGGTTTTTTCCATACCTGAAACTTGTAAATACAGTATGTCATGACGACACTTAAACAAGTGGCAACTTCCTCTCTCTTGGTACAGCTACGTTTCTGGACACTTTTTTCTACAAACTTGCCGCGTTTTGTGGGGGTTCAGTTGATTTTTTGATTTTTTTTTTACAGCAGAGAGTCCATAATGGTCCTGAAGAAAGCAACTTTTTTAAAAGGGACAAATGAGGAGAAGATGGCGAAAGACTGCTGTGGTGCGGAGGGAGCTGCGCAGGAGGAGGTGGGGGGAGCTGACCAGTGCGGGACACCACGCTCTGAAACAGGGACAAGCCCCAGGAGGCGGAGCACCGTTTCAGAGGCGCACCAAAGACAGTACTCCGGTTTCCCCTACATACAAAAACATGCTGGATAGATAGGAAGCATTTACTTTCGATATACCAGATTGCAGGTCCAACTATAGGTCCATGTCTTTTACCTTTACCGACACTGACAGCAAGAGCCAAAACTGTCCTTGGGTCTGGGTGAACTGTCTTCCCAGAAGGGTGTATTTCCTGGAACTGTGCGGTCCGTGCTCCTCATATCCAGCTTGAGGTTTTGGCTCGAGCACATCCATGACATAAAGATTTTGCTGTCACATTCATTCTCGTTGCTTACAAACACAACTCCACTTCAACTTCATCTGCACAATAGAGGGCTCCCCTTTTCTATTTATGTAAAACGTAGCTTCTGTTTAAAGCTAATCAACCTTTTCCTTAATCCAACCCTTAGTGCAGCCTTAAATGAATGCTTGCGGCGCGTGGGACAGCTGCAGCACTGGCCACAAATGGAGAAATAATGACAGAGGTAGAACCACATCCACGGAACAGCGATCAGGAATGTACTTGTGTCGAGTTTATGCCCAAGATTGCGTCTGGGCTTCTGCTGTGTACGTTGTGAACGGTTACGAGGTGCTAAGGGACCGAGACTTACGGTAATGAATCAGTGGTGCGTCTTATTTTTCATGCCCGGGAGTTGATCCGCACCCAAAGGTCCCGGGTAATGGGTGTTGTAAAAGTGGAGCTTGGTAAACACATAAAGGCGCTGGAGGGATAAAAGCGTTTGAGAAAATGTTTTTATAATGTTATAGGGTCACATCTGTGTGTTATTTCTCTGGATGTTTGAATTCCAAACGGCACACAGGTTGCTACCTATAATGGTGTTATACAAAGATTCAGTTCACACCAAATAGAAAAAAACAAAAGACATATAATTTCATAATCAGGTAAAAATAAAAGATAAAGTATAACCTACACTATGCGGATATAGTAATAGTCAAGTCTTGTTGGTACAGAAATAAATAAATGATTGAGATTTGTCGGTAGGTTTTTATGCTTGTCATGTGGATTATAATTAGGGCTGCTCAATTTTTCCAATTTCATTTTTCCGGACAAGAAAGTATGTTGTGAAATCAAGACTCAGTTTGTTGAGCTTAATAAAAACATTAACATTTAAGACAAGACATGAAATGTGAACTCCTAAACTATAACTGAATAAGAATCCCATCTCAGAATATATTTGCAAAGGTCTAAACAACAGAGTTAATTACTTATGGTTTTATTCACAGCAAGACCCCATGAAAACTGGTTATTTTGTT
Organism: Proterorhinus semilunaris; assembly: GCA_021464625.1. Taxonomy (NCBI): domain Eukaryota; kingdom Metazoa; phylum Chordata; class Actinopteri; order Gobiiformes; family Gobiidae; genus Proterorhinus; species Proterorhinus semilunaris. The sequence goes on from CM038359.1 coordinate 16,102,999, forward strand.
GTTTGCAAGGATATTATTGTAATGCCTAAATAACGCCAGTCCCTGTCATTTCCCATCAACCCTTCAATTACAGTTTCCATTTGAATGAGATTACTTCATTAGGTATTATTAGATCAAATCAACATGTTGTTCTTTAAAGTCTCAGTGCTCGATTTTCATTCAACATCTCTTGCTTGTGGCTATGTGTATTCTTTGTACCTTGCCCCAGGGGGAGCTGTTGCCTCACCTCCGAGCTGCTTGTTCACCCCATCCCGACTCGGCCTGTCCTGCCCCCTGACACAGCTAACCTCTCATAACTCCTCCTTTTCTTCCTGCCGTTCTGTTTTGTAACTACTCCAACATGTCGAACTTTCTTTCATCCAAACAGAAATCCCAACCGTATGGCTGCATGGCCCACGTTCATAAGCAGCGAGTTGAACGGGGAGCGTGGCTGAGGTTGTGGCAGAGTTCATAGAAACAGGCGCCGTGTGTGGCAAAACCGCAGCTCCACTTCACATTCTTGATTCCTTGATGAAGTCGGAGTGAGAAAAGGTGACAATGTGCCACATGTTGGGCTGCATGCCTGTATATCATTATCCGATGTGACAAGGCATCCGCTTATAGTGGGTTGATCAAAAGTGTGGCATTACAAAAAAAAATTTTTATAATAGGGACTGTATTGATAGCATTTCCACACACAAACATCAACAGCAGGAGGAGGATGTTCAATTTAAAGCCACACCGTGTAACATCTCACCCAAAGAAGGAATAAAATACAAGCATTTATTTTTGTATAGATAGTTTCATTGTTGAAATATGACCTCAAAATGAACAAACATGTTTCTTTGCTGTGAGTGGGACGCCTCTCCTAAGAGCTGACTATAACTTTACTGGGAGCGGGGCGTCTACAGCTCGTCTCCATGGAGATGTTGACTAAAGGCAGCCAAATATAAGAATTAAATAGTCCTTCACCGAGTTAAAGCTTTGATTAACCGCTGCCAAAAAAAACAAAACAAACATTGCATTTTCTGTGTCGAGCTGGCCGTTAGGAGCATGTTTTGTATCGCTGGCAACGGTATAATAAAAAATGTTACACAGTGTGCCGATGTAACCCACCTAAAATTAGCACAGTATTAAGTGCACGAGTATTACCGCATGTGCCCAGTAGAGGGTGCTGCAAGTTTTGCTGTGAGCACACCTCCATCTTGTGGAAAAGCCAAGACAGCACATGTAAGGCACTCGGTGAAAAATTTGATAAAATCATTACAAAATTGTGTTTATAACCGTGTATTTTGGGTTCATAGAGAAAAGCTAATTGCCAGAGGTACTGGAGGAGAGGATTTGTTCAGTTTTTGTTTTATCTTTTCTCCGGTGAGTGACATGTTCTACTAAGCTAAGCTATGCTATTTTTCTGCTAGCTGTGTGCATTGTGAATGAGTGTTGTGATAAAATTATTGAATTCATGTGTTTCAAAGCAATTGTGAACAAACAACTTAAAAAACCAATCGGAGAGTATGTACAACTATGTACATATCAGGAAAAATTTAGGATAACTATTTACAGAGATTTGATTATAAAAAGGGTTATTACACTGTCATGTACATTTTTAGTGCTACATGTAAAATATTGCGCACTGTGTGAAAACCTATGAGTTACTATGCTGTTAACTTTGAATGTGATTGATTGAAACCAGATATGAATGTCTTTGATATATTTGAATAGTCATTAATATTACCCTGCTTATGCAGGTTGGTTTTTTTATTGACCTGATTCGAGACGGACCGTTCGGTGTGAGCCTGGACTGGAGTTGCTGGAGCCTAAACGGAGGACGTTCTGGACGCTCTAACATCCTTGTTGGACCTGGGCCCCATCGTACACCGTTAACCTGAGATACTGTGCACAAAAAAGGGTCATACTACCCGGGTAGTGGTAAATCAGAGCTCTGACCATTTTCTTTTATTATTTTCAAATTGACATTTGAGCCCTCTTGGGTATTTTTGAGTTTTGTGAACTGGACCGAGGATCAAAGGACTATAGGGAATCAAGGGACTAAACTGGTTATGGGTAAACAAAAGAAACATTGTGCAAATGGAAAATAAATGCCGGCTTTGTTCATCTTTATTATAAACAGTGGTTTATTTTTTATTTCACCTTCATTCCTCCTTTAGAACCTAGACTCCTGGGTACGTGTATTGAGTAGTAGTTCACTTTATACATGCTACACCACCCATTTCGTGGCGAGCCAGCCAGGAGGAAAAGGTGATTAAGAAACAAGACTAAAGAGTTAAACATTTTTTTGCCGGTTTACATTGTTTTTTTGTAAAAGCAAAAATGGCTTCTGAAGCAGATTATGGTGTTGATTTGAAGAAATGTGTTTATGTTGAAGGTATCACTAATTCTGACTCGGGTGAACAAATAGCTGAGTTTTGTTCAACTTTTGGACCTGTGAGCACAGTTAGGAGGGTAAGACATACGGGGCAGACTTCTGGTGTTAAAGCTCTTGTTGAGTTTCAGTCTGAAAAAACTATTGCCGACTTAGCCCCTACCCTACCACAGGTTTATCCTAGTAGTGAGAACTCTGTTATTCTGTGGCGCGTTGATGTAGCTTACAAAGTTACCCAGACCCCTAAGAAAGCAACACTTCTTGATCTGCCAGATTCCGCTGACAATGACCATTCAAGCTCTGAGAGTGATACTGACTCTGCTGATAGCAGAACACCCCTGATAAACCGAACACGCACCAGAATCAGTCCTACTGAACAAGCTACCTCAAGTTTTGACCCAAAAGCTAAGGTTTGGGAAAATGTGACTCAGCTGACAAACTCCATGAGCCAAAAAGCTTCACACAATGACTTTATCGATCCTGCTGAAGTACAAAAAATCATTGTGGAACATGTAATAAAAAATGATGGCTCAACCGCACCAAGTCAGAGTTCCAAATGGCTTCGTCCATTTTCAGGCAAAACTCCAAAACCTTCCAATGAGGTCGATTTTGAAACGTGGTGCCTCCATGTCGAACTCATGATGCACGACAATCACAGTGTTGATATTCAAAGGAGAAAAATCCTAGAAAGCCTACTTCCACCTGCTTCTGATTTAGTGAGGCAACTTGGTCCTAATGCAGCCCCCAATGATTATGTCAAACTACTCGAGTCAGCTTATGGACTAGTTGAGGATGGGGAGGAAATATTTGCACGCTTCCTAAGTACCCATCAAAATACTGGAGAAAAAGCATCTGAGTTTCTTCAAAGGTTACAAGTGCTGCTGACCACAGCCATTCAAAGAGGTGGAGTAATGAGCAATGAATCTGAAAAACATTTAATCAGACAGTTTCGACGTGGTTGTTGGGATCAGTCTTTACTGCTTACCTTTCAACTTGAGCTCAAATCAGACAAACCTCTTAAATTCTCTGACTTCTTGTTGCAGTTACGAACCGAAGAGGACCGCAGAGCTGCAAAGCTTGATCGCATGCAGCGTCATCTTGGCGGAACAAAGACTAAGTCATCTGTAAATATGCAACTTGTACCTGAGGTAACACTACAATATGAACCAGAAACGGATGTGCTTCAGAAATACATAACACAGACAGAGGATTTGAGGAAGCAGGTAGCTGAACTAAAAATGCAACTCACTAAAAAGAAAGAACAGCGGAAGCAGAAAAGTGCTAAAAAGACAAATACAACGAACGAGACAACCCCAGCTCAGACTACTGAGGCTCAAATCCAACAGATTACACCCAAACCAAGACCAAAAGCGTGGTTCTGTTTCAAATGTGGCAATGATGGGCACATTGCTCGGGAATGTGAAAATCCCCCAAACAAAAGTTTAGTGGACCAAAAGTATAAGGAGTTGAAGGAAAAACAAAATGAGTGGCAAAGCAAGTATGGACATTTAAACAGGAAAGGGTCGCAGTGGAGGGACTGACTGCACCCCAGGAAATTAAACGTCCCATGTCAACTCAAAATTCAGAACCAGTGACTTGTGAGAATCATTTTGCAACAAAGACGTCTATCCAAGAACTCCCAAAAGGCCTAATAGGACCTAAGTGCACTGCTACAGTTACAGTTGAAGGAGTCCAATGTGATAGCCTAATCGATTCAGGGTCACAGGTGACAACTGTGTCAAAATCGTTTCATGAAAACCACCTCTCCCATCAAGCTATCTTTCCCATCCAAGACCTATTAGATCTTGAGGGTGCTGGTGGCCAGGAAGTCCCTTATCTAGGGTACATCCAAATTTCAATCGATCTCCCTCAGGATGTTATGGGAGCACCTGAAAGAGTTGACACCCTAGCGCTAGTTGTCCCAGACCATAGATCAAACTTGCAAGTTCCCCTGTTGATAGGTACTAATATATTGGATCCCCTGTATGAAAAGTATGCACGTAACGCAAACGAACGTGTAAGTTACAAGTCTAAACATCAATGTGGTTCTGTCCTAGCCAGACATTTGTATCACAGATTTAAAATAAATCAGCAAAATGGCAGAATTGGGACTGTGAAACTGCAAAGTAAAAAGTGTGTCACCATCCCTGCAGGTGAAAAGGCCGTTTTAAATGGTTACACTCGAAACATCCCTGTCGCTACAGAGACCACTCTCTTAGTTGAACCTCCATTGTCAACCTTACCTGCTGGTCTCTTGTTTTGCAGTTACATCACGACATGTCCTTCACGTTCCTCCTTCAAGCTACCTGTCCTTGTCAAAAATGAGACCGTGCATGACATCAGAATACCAGCGGGCTACAAAATAGCTGAGGTCTCTCTCCCAAAAGTTGTGTCACCACTGCCAGCAACTGACACCAAAGTTACATCTACTAAAAAGTGTGAGTCTGCACCAAATGTTGCTGCATGTAGTTCAGTGCAAACCTCTGAAACTGACAAACTTACCTTTGACTTCACTGATTCTCCCTTATCTGAGGAGTGGAGAGAGAGGATTACTAAAAAGTTAAACTCAATGAAAGACGTTTTTGCTTTAAATGACCTTGATTATGGCCACACCACAGAGGTTAAACACAGAATCCGCTTGTCTGACCCTACTCCCTTTAAACAACGGCCTCGTCCGATCCACCCGTCCGATTATGAGGCTGTTCGACTCCACCTTAAAGAGCTAAAAGACGCTAACATCATCAGAGAATCAGAAAGCCCTTTCGCTTCCCCTATTGTTGTGGTAAAGAAAAAGAATGGTTCCATCAGGCTCTGCGTTGATTATCGCAAGTTAAATAACCAGACGATAAAAGATGCCTATGCGCTGCCCAACATCGAGGAAGCTTTCTCTGCCCTGTCAGGCGCAAAGTGGTTTTCCATAATGGACCTAAAGTCAGGGTATTACCAAGTGGAAGTAGAGGAACAAGACAAGTACAAAACAGCATTCGTGACACCCATGGGATTCTGGGAGTTTAACAGGCTACCCCAGGGGGTAACAAATGCCCCTAGTACCTTTCAAAGGGTTATGGAAAAGTGTATGGGAGGCATGAATCTCAGTGAGGTGCTGGTCTTCCTCGACGATTTAATCGTTTTTTCTGCCACACTCGAGGAACATGAGGAACGGCTCTTAAAAGTACTAAACAGACTCAAAGAATTCGGCCTCAAACTTTCACCTGAAAAATGTCAGTTCTTTAAGAAATCTGTGAAATACCTCGGCCACGTTGTGTCTGAAAAGGGGGTTGAAACAGACCCATCCAAAATAGCGGCCCTTACCACCTGGCCCAGACCGAACAACATCAAAGAGCTAAAGAGCTTCCTTGGCTTCTCAGGTTATTATAGGCGGTTTATAAAGGATTATTCTAAAATCGCAAGGCCACTCAACGACTTGACCGCTGGTTACATACCACCAAAGAGGAAGTCGGTTAACTCCCGACCCACCACCAACGCAGACTTTAAGAAACCGTTTAATGGGAAATGGACAACTGCTTGTGACAACGCTTTTCAAACCCTCATCCAAAAGCTCACAACAGCTCCCATTCTGGGATTTGCCGATTCCAAAAAGACATACATTGTTCACACAGATGCAAGTCTGCATGGTCTTGGCGCCGCTCTATACCAGGAGCAAGATGGCAGTTTGAGAGTCATAGCCTATGCGAGTAGGGGACTGTCCCGCTGTGAACGAAGGTATCCTGCCCATAAGCTCGAATTTCTTTCACTCAAATGGGCTGTCACCGAAAAGTTTTTTGATTACCTCTATGGAGCAAGATTTACCGTGGTGACAGATAATAATCCCCTAACATATATTTTAACCTCCGCCAAACTTGACGCAGCAGGTCATCGCTGGTTGGCTGCTCTCTCTTGCTTCGATTTTAACATCCAATATAGAGCTGGCAAAAAGAATCAAGACGCAGATGGACTTTCAAGGCGTCCACACCCCCAAGACAGTGATATACTTGATAACACTTCTCAAGATGAGGATGATAGGATCAAAAAGTTTATTGCTCAGTTTGTGCAAAGTGAAAGTGACCCAATTTTTCCAACTGAAGCAGTAAAAGCAGTTTGTCAAAGACATGAACTCAATCACCTGTCCAATACAGAGTCAGAAATAGCCCCAGTACCAGTCGAATGCTTGGCTATTGAGGCTGCTGCACTACCTGATGTGTATTGTCAATCGGATACACTCAGCTCCTGTACATTACCGAAAATGTCTCTTGAAGATTGGGCACGAGAACAAAGACAAGACCCAGTCTTAAGTCGAGTTATTGACATTGTCAAAACAGGAAAAAGACTTTCTTATCGAAAGAGACAACAAGAAAGCCGAGATGTTCAGCTAATGCTAAGGGCTGTAAAGCAGTTGTTATTAACCAATAATGTCCTTTACAGAAAGCGTCTTGATCAAGGAACTCCATACTTTCAGCTTGTCCTTCCAACCAAATTCAGACAGCAAGCCCTTGAAAATCTCCATGACACTCTCGGACATATGGGCGTTGATAGGACCGTGGATCTTGCCCGTGCCAGGTTCTTTTGGCCCCGTATGGCTCTCGATGTTCAGGAAAAGATCAAAACATGCGAAAGATGTGTGCGGAGAAAGGCTCGTGCTGAAAAAAGTGCCCCGCTTGTAAACATTCAAACTAGCCGCCCACTAGAGCTCGTCTGTATAGACTATCTTTCGCTTGAGCCAGATGGAAAAGGGACAAAGAACATTTTGGTCATAACTGATCATTTTACCAAATACGCAATGGCAGTCCCTACGGCGGATCAAAAGTCAAAGACTGTGGCTAAGGCACTGTGGAGTGAATTTTTCATCCATTACGGATTTCCTGAAAGGTTGCACAGCGACCAGGGTCGCGATTTTGAGTCCGCCCTTATCAAAGACCTATGCTCCCTACTCGGCATAAAAAAGACAAGGACAACACCGTACCATCCACGCGGCAATCCCGTGGAAAGGTTTAATCGGACTCTCCTCGAAATGTTGGGTACACTTGAGGAAGGAGACAAAACCAGATGGAAGGAGTTTGTACAGCCACTTGTACATGCATACAATTGTACTAAAAACGATACCACCGGTTTTTCCCCTTATCAGCTAATGTTTGGCCGCCAGCCACATCTCCCTATAGATATTGCTTTTGGCCTGAACCCTGAGAAACGTGCCAAAGTGTCCCACTCTGAATATGTCAAGAAACTTGCTGAAACCCTAACTGAAAGCTATCGGCTAGCTACTGAGCATAGTAAAAGACGAGCACAACAAAACAAACAACGGTTTGACAACAAAGTGAGAGAGTCCACTCTAACAGCTGGCGACAGAGTCCTTGTAAGGAATGTCGGACTCAGAGGCAAACATAAAATTGCAGATCGCTGGAGTGAGAGTGTATACACAGTCATCAAACAAATACCAGACTCACCTGTCTATGTTGTTTCTCCAGAGAATGCAAATGGGCCTGAACGAGTGCTGCATCGTGATTTACTATTACCCTGTGGATTTTTACCAGCTACCACGGAGGAAGTAAACCCTGCAACCTCAAATCCAAAGCCCAAAACAAAACAAAAAGAGTCACAACCAACTGATCCTTTGGACTTTGAGGAGGAAACTGACATACCTGAGCTCGAGGATGGAATCCTATATTACTCCTCATATGACAGACCATGGCAAGAGATGAATGGACAGACAAACAGTGAACAGGAAGACGCAGTTCAAATGGACAATGAAAGTGTGGCGAGCATTGACGATGAGATCTTGGATCAAATTGATTTACAGAATGCACTTGAACAATCAGGGAGAGAAAGTTCAACTCCAGTTTCATTAAACCCCGGAGCTATTGAGTTTCAACCAATGTCACCTCAGGAAAATGAACAAACTGAGCTCACTCCTGTTCCTGAAACTGTTGATCTCCCTAACTCTCCAGCAGACACTCAGAGTGACCATTCTAGTCCCAGAACTGAAACACCAAATGAGACAGAAATGTCAAATGAAAATGAAATTGTCCAACCTGACCAACCAGACCTTAGAGAAAGAGACTCTAACGATGAAACAGGTCTGAGAAGGTCAACAAGAGAAAGGGTGGCTCCTAAAAAGTTAACTTACTCCACTCTAGGAAGCCCACTAATGACTGTAATGCATTCCATTCTATGGGGATTAGATCAAGCCCTTTCTGAAACCTTTACATTCGATCCTGTGGCTATTAACACTCTAACTCCTTAATTAGTGTTATGTGCAACATGCAAGGATGCATGCTGATTTAGGGAGGGAGGATGTAACCCACCTAAAATTAGCACAGTATTAAGTGCACGAGTATTACCGCATGTGCCCAGTAGAGGGTGCTGCAAGTTTTGCTGTGAGCACACCTCCATCTTGTGGAAAAGCCAAGACAGCACATGTAAGGCACTCGGTGAAAAATTTGATAAAATCATTACAAAATTGTGTTTATAACCGTGTATTTTGGGTTCATAGAGAAAAGCTAATTGCCAGAGGTACTGGAGGAGAGGATTTGTTCAGTTTTTGTTTTATCTTTTCTCCGGTGAGTGACATGTTCTACTAAGCTAAGCTATGCTATTTTTCTGCTAGCTGTGTGCATTGTGAATGAGTGTTGTGATAAAATTATTGAATTCATGTGTTTCAAAGCAATTGTGAACAAACAACTTAAAAAACCAATCGGAGAGTATGTACAACTATGTACATATCAGGAAAAATTTAGGATAACTATTTACAGAGATTTGATTATAAAAAGGGTTATTACACTGTCATGTACATTTTTAGTGCTACATGTAAAATATTGCGCACTGTGTGAAAACCTATGAGTTACTATGCTGTTAACTTTGAATGTGATTGATTGAAACCAGATATGAATGTCTTTGATATATTTGAATAGTCATTAATATTACCCTGCTTATGCAGGTTGGTTTTTTTATTGACCTGATTCGAGACGGACCGTTCGGTGTGAGCCTGGACTGGAGTTGCTGGAGCCTAAACGGAGGACGTTCTGGACGCTCTAACATCCTTGTTGGACCTGGGCCCCATCGTACACCGTTAACCTGAGATACTGTGCACAAAAAAGGGTCATACTACCCGGGTAGTGGTAAATCAGAGCTCTGACCATTTTCTTTTATTATTTTCAAATTGACATTTGAGCCCTCTTGGGTATTTTTGAGTTTTGTGAACTGGACCGAGGATCAAAGGACTATAGGGAATCAAGGGACTAAACTGGTTATGGGTAAACAAAAGAAACATTGTGCAAATGGAAAATAAATGCCGGCTTTGTTCATCTTTATTATAAACAGTGGTTTATTTTTTATTTCACCTTCATTCCTCCTTTAGAACCTAGACTCCTGGGTACGTGTATTGAGTAGTAGTTCACTTTATACATGCTACACCTTTTAAACAGTTAATTTCGGACCCAACCCAAACCTGTCTGCATACTCGCATAAAGGCATTGACGTCAGGTTTTTGTGTATGTTTGCACCTTGTTCCTGTCCTGTATGTGACATTAGATATTTGGTAAGCAGAAACAAATCTAACGCCGTACATATCCCAGCCTACATCAGGTGTTGGTGTCGGTGGTTGTCATGGTTGCATATTTCTCCATCCCACACCTCCTCCAGACTGCGGGACCTGCGCCAGAGCTTAACCAAATGCCCTCCACCAAAACACACTCAGACGCACCGCGCGCACACACACGCACACGTACACACACACATACACACACACACACACATACACATGCACTGCAGACAGGGAGAAAGCAGAATTTGGGTTTTCCCTTTCACATGAGATATGGGGAGCTTTAAACTGTTTAATCCTTGGAATGTGTGCTTTACAAGCCATATGCGCTGGACTTCTTTCTTCTGTGAGATCATCCTGTGCAGATTTCCCACAGCTGTCAGGCGATGTATTCCTGAATTTGACAAAAGGGGGGGGGAACGTTCTGAGCATACCCAGAGCTTTTGTGATACGTTTTTGTGATTTATAATGTACTTTTTGCTGTCTGTAATGTTCCCATGTTGAAAGAGATGTCAGTTCACCTTTGTGCTTATGTGCTAATTGAAATTGCAAAATGTTGATGGACTAATGTTACCTAACCAGGCAATGATACGAATCCTTTTCCCCCCCACTAACATTTTTGGAGGATTCGGTGCAGTAGTTTGTATTTTCTGTGAGATATACCTAGGCCTCAGCTCTCAGTCAGTCGCCATCTTTTGTTGTTTGTGCGCTGTTGACCGCGGTGACTCACTGACTCGATGCAGGTGGGTTGATTTGTAGTGGGTGAGCGTCTGGGACAGAGATTTAGGGCCGGCTCCAAGCACACCACTGCACCAAAATGATCTATGGTACATATCCACAACCAGGACGGGAGCAGCCTTCCCCTCTGCTTCTGGGGAACACTGTGGTAACTTTGGGAAACTGGAGCCTGAATCATTTTTGTTTACGGCAAGATAGTGGCGGGTCAAATGCGGAGGACAATTTCCCCTATGTGGACACTAAAGTGTACAAAACAACACACAGATTTAAAAAATTGCGAACATGACCCAAGCAAACTCACTTCACCCCTCCGCAGCAGCCGAACTTCCACTCTTAGAGGAATTTCCCCAGTTCAGGCCAGACCATGGCGCTGCTTACCCCAGCAAAATATGAACTCAAGGCAACATAAGCCGCAAAAGCATCCTCCAAAATAACACTTGTATATTTTCCTAATCACATAAGCAGGTCTGCGCGGTGACGAAGAAGGCGGCGGGAAGACTTGTGGGCTGTACTCATATAAAGACTGTGTTGTTTGTTGATTTCAGTTTTTCCTATGATAAGGGTGAAGACCAAATACTTGCAGTATGGCGTTCCAGTTTGTAACCACTCGCCAAGACAATCTGGATAATCTAACTGACTTGTTTTTTTTTTAGAGAATTAGAAGTTGTTTCCATATATTTCTACATTGTAGTTGCCATTTAAAATGACTGCAATGATTTATTGATTTAAAGCTGACATTTTGCCACCAAACGTTTTTTTCCAGGGCTGGGTTGTTGGTGACTGTGGTTAGCACAAAGATGGGCGTTGACATCTGAAGAAGAACCACCGTCATCAACCCGACCCTGAAGAACCTGTTTGGTGGCAAAACATCAATATTAATGTCAAAATTTATGGGGGGCATAACAAAATGATGCTAATGTTCCAAAGCATTAAGATGAAAAATGAATTAAGATTCCGCTTATTCACTAGGGCTTTGCAATTACATGTCAAAGCACATCCACTTTATTTGCGCTGGGCAACAGCTCACATGTCATGTTGGTTGTGTAGTAGATATATGATGTCTGTGTATGCTGACAGTAATTACTGTGGGCTGTACCACAGAGCGGCCTCGAGCCTGTCAAGAACAACTTATTATAATGTCCAATTCATCATTACATGCCGGAGTGCTGTGAGCACTCACATAAATATTATACAAAAACAGAAATCCATGTTTATATGGGGTAATTCTTCTAAAAGCAACCAACAAAATCTGTGCCAAAATCTAAGAGAGTGGAGTATATTGGATGGGTGCCCATTGCAGTTGCCCAAAGCGCTCTGTAACAGGTGAGAGTGGTTTGGAGTAAAGAGCCTTGTAAAAAATGCCAGGCCCACCGGCTACTGTCTTGTTAGCTCATGAGTGTTGGAAATGTTTAACGGCTCCACCTTGGATGTGCACATATACTGCACATCCAAGACGCTAATAATGAATAATCATGTACAATAAAAATAGGTTGTAATTTTGCGGTATACCATTGAATAACGACTGAATACATAAGCTTAAGCAACAAAATATTGTTTATTTTTGTTCAACCAAGTCCAACAGACCAGTGCAATATTGCCATTAATTGTGCGTCTGCAGGAAAAAAGGAAACTGAAGTGTGGAAAGCAAAGTGTGATTAATTTCGATTAATATTTTTAATCGCACTAAACCTCATGTAATTAATTAATCGCAATTAATCGAAAAAAGTCCCGGCCCTAATTCTTTGACACGCCTGTGTGCAAAAGACCGGTATTTCTTTAAAATACTGCTTTTCGTACCTTAGCAGGCTCACTTTAATCAAAAACAACATCTGTCGTTTTCTGGAAACACCCAGGAATCTCTCTCACACTCACAATGGTGTAACATTATCAGGGAGCACATGGCCGGGGAGGCGTGGATGGCATGAAGAATTTGTGAAGCCAGGGATTAACACAAGTATGCTTTGGTTTTAGGTTAGCTTTTGCCTTAACAAGACATAAAAGAAAGCTGGAGAGTTGTTTGTGTGGGGGAAACCTTCCGGAAATACACATTACTGATCTTATGCTTTGATCAAATGTGAAGAATGAAACAACTTCCCAAAATGCGTGGCCCACTTGAGTGTAAAAATACATTATCAATATATTCTTCGATATATTAAAGTTGCATGAAATCTCAAAAGATATGGAAAGAGACAACATAGAGCCTTATTACACTAACTATTATCAATTTATAATGATTTATAATCAATTATATACATTGCAAATGCTTATTATTTTCAATCCTCTGTTGCCCCTCTGACATCTTTGAGATCTGTTGCTTCGATAGTTATATTATAAATCAACGTCTGATATGAGATAAAGAAGCTTGGAGGCTTTTGAATCTGATCTTTGGTTGTACTTTTTTCTTTTTTTTTTTCTTGACTTCAAATTTGAAACATCTACAGGAAATTACATTGTATTGTATTACTGATTTACATCCCGCCGCATTCCTGCTCGATTCGTCTTGCTTTGCTAAGATAGAAACTTACGACCTGCCCTGGACATTGTGAATTTACCTTTGCCCTTATTCTTGTCATATTGAGAGATGCAACATTAATGAGTTGTGTTGCTAATTGGCTTGTGTGAAAGCGCCCACGCACCATCGGAGCAGTGTGGAAAGTGCGCCGGCTTGTTTGCCCTATAGCTGCCCACTCACCGTATACACATGGGCATTGAGAACTTAAAGCATAAACATAAATCCACTCTAATCCCGATGCCTTCAAAGGAAACACCAGGAGACACCAGGCCTATATCTATCTAATAATATAGATAGAAAAATAAGACAGGTTTTTATATATGTGTGTAAGCAATCATTCTGGAGTTATCCATCCATAAGATTGTTTAGTGATAAAAACACAGCCATGTTTATATGTATATCAAAAGAATACCAACAGCATTTATTTTATGTTATTGAAAGTCATTAGAAATCTATAGGGTGCACAGTGCCCTCCCTCGGTGGGGTGTGTCACATGCTCAGTGTCCTGGCTTGTGATTGGCTGGGGAACGGCAGGTTGAACAGGTGACAGGCGAGAAGTGGCAACAACGGCTCATTCATCATTTATCGACTTCAGGTCAGCTCTCTGCTTCACTATTGTCCCGCCGTTGTGCAGCCTCTGTCTACGTGCTACACTCACGGCAGGTTTCTCCCAATTATCCGAGGTTTTACTGTATATTTTTCAAGATTGCGTTTTTCCTCTGTTGGCTATGGATCTTGACAGCATTGAAGCCTTAAATGAGGTACAGACATCGGTCTACAGAGCAGCGCTCAAACTGCAGTCGGTGCAGAGGCTCACGCGCCTCCATGTGGTGTCGGTGCGCCACGTGACCGCGACCCTGCGCTCGATAGGCGGAGCCAGAGACATCAGCAAGCAGGAAGTCGTCCAGCTCTTAAACAGGATGTTCGTCAGCGTGTCGCAGGAAATGCCCGGGCGTGTTAGCGTGGAGGCTCCGGAGGAAATGAGTAGTGCAATCTTTACGCTGTTCGACAAAGATGGCACCGTGGATGTTGATTCGTTACAGACGTTTCTTGTTGCACTGTGCGCGGATTCGCTCTCAGAGAAGTACTTGGCGCTGGTGGCGCTAGCTGCCTCTGGAACTTCCCCCATTCCCGGCTCAGTCAATAGATCGTCGCTCCGGACTTTGCTTCATAACCTGAGTATGCTGCCAAAACTGGTGCAAGAAGAGGGGGTTTTTGGTTCGGTCGAGGCAGCTGTGAAGTCTTGTTTTAAAAGCATTTTGTCGCCGTCCGTTTCCCGCGATCACGTGATCTCATGGCTTCACAGCGAACCCCGTCTGTCGCTATGGTTACCCACGATGTACCGCCTGAACGTCAGTCAAAATATCACTCATGACGTCCGCTGTCACTGCTGCAGGTCCCGCCCCTTTACTGGCCTGCGGTTCCGCTGCGAGAAGTGTGTCGGGGTACAGCTTTGTCAGACGTGTTTTTTCACAAACCGCAGTTCCAGGAAGCACAAGCAGCACCACCCGATGGTCGAGTTCTGCGGCGCGCCCACTTTTAAGGAATCGGTGTCTTCGTTGGTCCAGAACGCGAGACATGCGCTTAGATTCAAACAGAGCAGGGGGCGGCGGCAACTGGCGGTGGAATCTCAGCAGGACCCTCGATCGTCAACCGAGGATCGCTTGGACGTGTCCCACAATGCACCTGTTTCGCCATCCCAGCAAACCGACCAGTCGCCAACTCTGGAGCGATCCGACTCCGCCCAACAAACGGACTGGACCACGGACCTGTCGGAAAGAGAGGCGCTCAAGGATGAACTGCGGACTCTACAGCAGGACAAATGCGTACTGGAGGAACAGCTCGAGGCGCTGAGGCAAACCGTCCGATCAGAGCATAGCGTTTTGGAAGACAAGTACTCCCAGGTGGAGGTTACCGTGGAAACGCTCCGTCGTCACCACTCGATGCTGGAAAGCTTTGTGACGCAGGCCTTGGAGAAAATCGAAAGCCAACGCAATGACGACACGACGGAAGATGAACTGGAAGAGGAAGAAGTCAATGAAGAAACGGAGGAAGAGGAGGAGGAGCTCAAACTTCTAGAAGCCGATGAAGACGATGTGACCCCGCCCCCGACTGTTCTCTGCGGGTCAGCGTTGTCACATAACTTGTATGTGGAGGAGGAGGAGGAGGAGAAGGAGCCAGGGCTGTGCTCCAGTCCCCCTCCACCTGTACAGGAACAGCAGCAGCAGGAAGCAGAGGATTGTGGGTCATGTAGTTCAGAGCCAGAGGAGAAGCTGTTGGATGCTGTACAGGGACTGAAGTTGGCTTTGGAGAGAGACACGTGGAACAAAACGGAGCAGAGCAGTGAAAAGAAGTGGGAGGAGCTTCTGGAGGCGGCAGATGAAGTGGCAGAGGAGATCCATCAGCTGGTGGACGCACTTGTTTGAAAAGACTTCTAGTGAAGAGGATTTTCCCTGTACTTTTGATATGCTCTGACAATTAAACATACTTAGATAAAGCTGCCAAGAATGTGTTTCCTTTTCTTGCACTAGTTAGGCTATAGAGAGGAAGTAACTGTAATAAACTATATTTCCATCTCTGTTTTATAATACACTAAATCTAACAATGCTGTAATCTGTGAAATTGTTGATGAAACAATCAATATACTAACAAAAAGTATGTTTAAAAAATAGCCTGGGGCTTGCTTTTAGTCTGTTGATCTGATCTGATCTGATCTCATGTGCAGCATTCCTCTTCTTTGTTGGTGGTGCCCTTGATGTCTTGCCACCATGCTGTTAATCAGTCTGCCAGCGTGCTCCGTGGCTCCCCCCGGGGGCTATTTTTAAAAGGCGCAGGTCACTGCCCTCCAGAAAGGGTAACTCTCACTATCAGGGGGTATCCAGGTCGCCTCGCTCACATTATCTGCATTCTTCTCCTATCGCTCTGCCATTTTCACTGCATTTGTTATTATCAGGCCGAGTCATCTCCGGTCACAAATTACATGCTGGGTTAGCTGTAAATTTGAGGCATGTGCTAAAGTTATGTCTGTCTTTACGGTTGTGAGGGCAATAGAAGCATGTTTCCAGTTCAGACATATATTGTATTTTCTCAATCAAACTTGGTTGCTGTTACACAGTACACAAGCAGGAAGACAAATGGGGCACAAAGTAAGACATATTAGAAGAAGAAGAAGAAGAAGAAGAAGATCTTTATGTATATAAAGATCTATTAGACATATTCAAATCCTATTCTTCATACCCTACATTATTTTCCAGTGACCTTCAATATTTTAAGTTAGTTTAACTGCGTGTAGACTCTTTACACCTGGCTCTTTGATAATGTATCCACAGTACATTTGATGAGCTTAATGTCACACAATGACAGAGAGAAGAACATCTTTGAAGCCTCTCACTCCTGATGGATTCCATTATCGTCTTCAGAGAGAAAGAAAACCATTACAATCAAATAGAAGCTTGAATATTTTATAAGTCAGATGAAAGGAAAAAGATAAAAGTGGAAGTGTCAAAATAATTTTTGTACCTGACATGCTGAGATGATTTAGTCCTGCGGCTTTTTGACACCATTCCAAGGGTACGTCATATCGTAAAAGACTTCTATAGGGTACATTTCTGAAAGCCTTTTGCCCTATTTTTGCAGACGGTTTTACATACATCAGAAGTCTTAGTCGATATTTAGTAGGCACTGGAAAATGAATTAATGCAGCAACTTCTTCAGCAGCATACCAACAAGTAGGCTATTAGCATACCAATTATATCCTATGCTAATGTTATGCTAATTGTTAGATTTTGATTAATAATAAAAAATGTGCAGCGGAAATAAACATTTTAAAATGTTTTCTAATCAGGCGCGTGGACTGAATTTCATAAATGTAGATGAGATGTGTGTTGTTAAAAGTATAAATCTTACATAATATTTTGTGTCTTTCACATTGCAAATGACTCTGATCCAATCCCTTTCTGATTTGAAGATGACTGCGGGCTTTCCCTCATCACACGCCATCATTTCAGACCGAATGTTCCCATGAAAATTCCAATCAGCAGTCTAACATGAATTACAATGGGTGATTAGCATGTATGGTATGTTAAGCAGCTTGTGTTTCCCTTTGTCTGGCAGGAATTACGGCAAACAGAGCGGATGAGTGTCCGATCAGTGATAACAGTCAGTGGGCTTCAGGCAGCAAATGTTGGATCAGAAACCAGATACTGTATTCCTATATGGTAAAGGCAAAAGTGTTCTGTTAACTTTTTCTCTTACATGAAAGAAGACCATTTTCTATTATAGAAATCACAACTTATCTTCTTCATAATCATCTTTTTGGATATTGCTTTTGATCGTATACAAATACCTATACACTCGACTCAACCTTTTTGACAGCTACAAGATGACCGAATGTATAAGTAAACTGATGTGGTACGTTCAAATTGTTGATTAAAAAAAAAAAAAAAGCATAACAAAGCAAATGCAACAACTGCCTGAAACAAGAATCATGTTTTACAGATGAGCAACACCTAAAAGAAACTGCAACAGCATTTGAAGTCTGACATAAAATATAGATGGATTGTCAAACGCACAAAATAGTTCATGTTTTCCTTCCTTTTTAAACGCAAGATGAGAAATGCAACTGCTCAAAGAATCACAGGAAGATAAGGGGGGGGGGAAAGAAAAAAGGGACTTTTAGTATATGAAAGGTAGATTAGGATTTATGATGAATAAAGTAAAAAACTGTTATTTTTTTCAAACTAAATTGACTGACATGATGTTTTTTACTCTTGATATTGGGTAAGATTAATGGACAGTGTGATTATGTAATTGCATATACACCAGTGGCAGGTCACCCATGTAGTTTCAGAGGCCTGTGTGTTTAGACTGTAAGCAGAAGACTGGTGAGCAACTGTCACTCATTTATGTGTAATAGGATTGAGGGGCGACTGAACTGAGGAGAAAGTTATCATGGTATTTAAGTAAAGATTTCGATACATTTTGGTTCTCAAGATGTTCCTTTGAAGTACCTAAAATGCCAATGTCTGCTACACATGATTTACATTCATATTGAATGTTTTTCCATATAAGCTATAATTTTTCTTTCCTGAACAATCCCCCATGTATTAAAGGTGTATGTCAAAACTTTGATTCATGACAAATAGTCTGGTCTGATTGCATTTATTATATATTTAGATTGAAGCGTGTAACTTAAACTTAATTGTGTGCACGAACAATATCATAGAATCAAACAAAATCATTATGACTACACTATGTTGTGTATGTATACCGTATCTCTATTGAAGTAACACATGGCTTTTTTAGCATGTACAATTAAGATGGCGTAACAATATCCAGGGGATCACCATGTCACACATGATCTTTTACATAGTTGGTCACCAGCCTGGAATGCATACGTGTGTGTGTGGCCTGCTTGGCTCTGTTAGTTATATTTCTGCGCGTGATGGCTAGTCTAATCATCTTATTAACCACGGAGGAGAGTGAGGAATAGTGATTTCAATGTTGAGCCTGTACTCTTTCCCTTCTCTCTTCCTCGCTCCATCTATGGCATCTGTCATGAGACCGAACAGCTGTTTACGCTCTCAGAAAATACAATTCCACATGCAACAACGAGAGGAGTTTCACATCTCCATATTTACAATACAGCTGCTCACTGGAGGAGCATAACAAAGAATAACCGTGCAATTTCACGCTCAGACATAACGCCTTTCACTTTCACTAAATCAAATCTGCAGTATATTGGCCTATTTACAGCATTGTTTGTTTTTGGGACAAATATGTAGCTTTTATAGGCTACTATTTATTTAACACGGTCTTGCTTTATTGGCCTGTTTTCACTTTAGAATGATTTATGGTACATTTAAGCAGTGCTCCAAAACACTTTTCCCACGTGTTTTTTTGTTTCTCACACAATTGTGTGGAGAATGTGCTTTGTTCACTCTTTCTATTGAAGCCGTGTCGGGCACAAGAGACACATTGGTGGAGGGCAGTGTCAGCACAAGATACGTTTGGACATATAGTTTCTGGGTGTATTGTTACTGTAAACCCATGTATGTAGCCACAGTAAACATTTAATCAAACATAAAATATTGTTTCGAGAAGGTTAATACTCTACTAGATTATTTGAATGCAACTTTTTTTTTTTTGACTTTCTTTCTTAAAATCATTTTGGCCACAGTTAGTAAGAGTACTGTGAAGTCTATATGCTAGTGTTTATTTAATCTAAATCCAGTTGTTGCTAATCTTTGGCCAACAGAGGGCATTTATCTGGGTTGCATGACCATTGTGCGGCCGCGACATGTGCGTGTGTTTGCTGGTGTAATGTTTTTGGGAGGGAGGAGTGTGTGAGAGCACAGATTGAGGCGGGGGAAGGCGCACAGTTTGGCCGCTGGGCAGCAACTTTTCACAACCTCTTTCGCTTGTTCTCTATCAAAACGGGCTTTAACAAGTCTCGCCTATGGCTCTGCGCACTTTTAACCGCGCTGTTGTGGCATTTTGAAGCTTTACAAAAACCCGTATCCTCCCGACGAGACCTGCCCCCCCCTCTTGTCACTTTTGGTTTGGACCTGGGAAAAGCTCGCTCGCTGCTGCTGCGCAAAGAACAGAAGAAGTTTGCAGAGAAAAGTTGCTACCTGTTGCTGAGCTCATTTCTGTCACGCTCACGCTGGTTTAACCTTGATTTTCAAAACTTTACGCATGGCCTCTTTTGGGGACAGCGCAAATATGCCTGGGCTCCTTTTACGCGCTGAGCTTCAACCAGTCTCGTGCAACCTTTTTGGAGAATTAAACCCGCGTGACAGGGACAACTTTCTCTAAGAGACCAGCGCTGGCACCGACGTCCCGCTTCTCTGCGTCTTAAAGCGTGGATTAAACACACACACACACACACGCAATTGCACTTTGAAAGTTATTTATCGGGCCACAATGGAGGGTGAGCCAGAGACCGCGACTTCAACAGGGGAACCCCAAAATGATGGCACCTCTGCGGCTGCGCCCGACACTTTTTCGCAGCTCTGGACGGACGTTATGGGGATGCTGGTGAGTGGTTTGTTGTCATATAGGGGGATGGGGGAGACGCGCACGGGTCGACTGCAAAACCAAAAAACTGTCAACATTTGTTCTTCGTTGTTGCTTTGGCGATATGTTCCCAAGTTGTAATTCTGTGTGAACGACCCTAACTAATGTAACCAGTAAGCAGGCCCATGCAGCGTTATGTCTGACCTATAGGTCATTGTGCTGGGAGGGTCAGACTTGTAGGTCAGGCGTACCTTACTGGTGATATTGGTCAATGCCAACATGTTTATGAAGGTATTTTACATGCAAACGCTATTGGCTGTGACCACGGCAGGTATGGATGCTTGGAATTCTTAGCTTTGTGTGTGGCGCTGCATGTGCGTAAATGGTAGTTTGTTGCGTGGCCCACCTCTGTAGTACCATACCATCGTTACTAAGCTACTTGTATAGGCCCTCTTTGCAGGACACGTTTTGTCCTTGCATTATGCTGAGTGATTCACTTTGCATGAGTATTGTTAGTTTTTGGGTTAATTTTCTCCACCGTTTTCCAGTTTTAACACATATTTAGTCTTAATCCAGCTGTCCTGATTTAGTACTAATGTCTGATTTATACTTGATTTGTTTAGATCCAATATAAATCTGTGGTTTATAACTGATATGGCATGGTGACCTACCATCTCTTTAGGACCTCAAGTCATATTTATTCCATGTCCCCATGGTTATACTTTCCAAAATTAAGACTACACCACCTATGTAGGTCTGGGCACATTGGCATTTATTTTCAATAGCGGTACTTAAAAGATACTTGTTTTTTTTATACTGATACCATAATACCTTTTTCTGATATCTATACCAAATTACTGGTTGTCTAGTACCAGAAAACAGAACAATAATGTTAATTTATTCCATAAAAGACTATTTATTTAAAATGTGTATCATTCATTTGAGTGGAAACAACCAAGTCTCTGGACCAACAGGTATTAAAACTTGGTCTCTAAAATATATATATATTTTTTTTCCTGTTTCGATACTTTTATTTTTCTGATACAAGTAGTCCCTAAACCTTTTTTCTGATACCATACTGGTATCATTTAAGGGTACCAAAGTATGGGGTTGTATATTTACAAAGTGCATCCGGTTTTATCCAGAGTTTTGCCTTGTAGTCAAAGTGTCCAATGCATAGAGAATGTAAAATTGGCTGACTGTGTTGTTGTTGTTGTTGTTTATAGACTTTATAGACTGCCCTTGACTTTGTTTTCATGATTTAACCACTCGCCTCCAGCACACTGCCCTTTTGTTTGTCGAGGCAGGCTTGGTTTCTGCAGACCCCTGATGTGGACAGTCGTGAGTGGGGACACTTCCAGTGTTTAGACAGTGAGGTGTTAATTTGGTTTGGTCTAGCGCTGGAGATGGTAGGTAGGTGCAAGACTGGGATAGTGTTGCGCTGTGCCAATGCTCTTCTCCCATTGTTTGTTTTCAAGCCCAATGTAGGTCCATCATTATCAAAACTATTTGTGACTGTGATGTCTTTTCGATTATGCAATTAAAATCTAATTAAGATTATAAATAGACCAGTGTCCTTTTATAAGATTGTTAGTGATATCGGCGGGCTTTGTTGTATGGAACAGTAAAGTTAAGTAGCTACCCATTCGGCTAATAAACACGGTGCCACACACTCTCATTAGTCGGCCCACTAAGAAACACCCGCAAGTTTTTAACTGACCAACATCCCAGTAAAACACAAGGCACTCCGAGCACTATGAGCTTTGCAGACATGTGGAATAGCATTCATGTTTGCTATACAAGTCTAGTACAACCAGATGTATATATTGTCAACAAATGGTGTCTCAATGCCCCCGTACTAAAACCTTGATTCACAGTACAATAGGGGGAAACATCGAGTACCGACTGTGGGTTACTCCAGACTTACTTTTGACGTTATTTCCTGAGACAAAAATACATATTTTCAGACTATCATATTCTTAAGGACTTACCGCTAGTATTGCAACACTGAAACTGATTCAACTTGCAATGCAATAAAGGAACTACCCACGGCTGCCATTACCATCATGGTTGTTTTCTGTTACAATTTCATTTTCCAATTCCTTACTTAGCTCTTCAACTTCAACCGCCTTTGACAGGTACTCTTTTAAGATAGCCATCAATCTTGATACGGTGTTGTAATGATATGCTGACTCCATTTCTAACTGCCCTTGCCAAACCAAAGACATGCCTCATGCCTCTCTTGACTGTGCACTTTCAAAATAAAGGTCCTCCGTGTTTTGACTGTAAATCTCAGAGGAATCCCGTCTGGCCTTTTTCCTCTACCTGCTCAGGTTCACGTCCAGAGGGTTAACTATACATTGCGCGACCTGTCCCGGAATGTGTTCATAAGAATGCTTGCACAAGTTAGTCATTTATTTGAGGTTGGCGTTGCGTAAATAGCTCTTGGGCTAATTAAGAGTTAAAGGCAGTCGGGACATTACTCAGCTCGAGCTGTGGCTGGATTTACTGACGTCTGAACAGAGATTTGGTGCTGTGTTTCTAGGCTAAAGCTATTTCTCAGATGTGGCTTATAGTTATTAAATGGTGCCGACGCTTAACGGCTGATATTGAAGCATAATCTAATT
Organism: Proterorhinus semilunaris; assembly: GCA_021464625.1. NCBI lineage: Eukaryota > Metazoa > Chordata > Actinopteri > Gobiiformes > Gobiidae > Proterorhinus > Proterorhinus semilunaris. The sequence goes on from CM038359.1 coordinate 16,125,789, forward strand.
CCCTGCTACTCAACATTGAGACCTTCTGCACCAATATAATAAACATGCGAGATGAATCGCAATCAAGTTGACTGCCCAATTTAGTTCTTATCTCAAATGTCAATGCTTTTTGGGCATTTTTAAAGAGCGCATTATAAAATCGGTTGGTGACAGCTGATGGGCATCCTTTTAAATAAGCAATTGCAGCCGAAAATCTCAATTCGGCTTTGTTACACGCACAAAAAGGCGAGGCTTGTTTATTTATACCGCACAGTTCGTACACAAGGCAACGCAATGCACCTGTGTGTGGCCAACAAAGCCGACAAGCTGTGTAACCAGCTGAGAGGGTTAGTTTTGTGCGGTGACGGTGTTCCGATCGATACGTTTTTGGACAGCTCTCCAAAGATGGCAGAATTCAAAATCTTGGCATAGCTTCATCTCTACCTCAAGGACCCCTACCTCCTACTTGGAGCACTCTTCCAAAACAAACCTTGCATCTTGCGTTTCTTCAGAGGTCGTCTTGAGCCAAGGCCTTGTGGAAATATTCTGCCTCCTTCTCTCTGTTTTATAGTGCGGCTGCCGGTGGGCGTTCATCCACTGGGATTTTTAAAACAACAACGATTAGGCCTTTGCTGTAGACGTTGGTATATAGCACATCTTTTGAGCTAAGAATATACAAGTGAGACGGGATTATCGATTGTGTCTTGTGGAAACCAATGCCTCCTCCTACAACAACTTCAGCCCCGCATGCCTCAATTACTCCATGCCAAGTTCTTTTGCCTGGTGCTAGTCAATCTGTCGGAGCTTAATATCACTTTCTAGAGTGCGGATCACCTCCCTGCCCCGCACGACTCTTCTCATTATTGAGGTCGCTCGGAGATCTGGCAGGCTTCCTCTTGTGGGACAGTGCCAGCCCGCTTTGCCCCTCTAGGCCCCGGGATATCCTGAGGAAGAGCTCACAAAGGGGTGGTGTCTGAACCCTGTTCTCAACTTCCTCGATAGTCTCCCCCAAGCTGGCTTTTGAGCAAAGGTGGACTTAGTATAATGAAAATGCTCTACTGTTTCATATTTTAGAGAACTTCATTTGACAGTGCGGCCAAAATGCCAGCGGTGTTGTCTCGGCTTTCGCGCCGCCTGCTTTTCCCATCATGTCTTATTTCACTTATCCTCCCAATCATTACAGTTATGGCACAGTCAATCCTGGTCAATGCTACATTAGCCGCTTGTTTTTCCAGATGGCAAGAATGGCCTACAGTGACTACGACAAACGTGTGCATTTGACACTCTTTCTGACACTCTTTGTTATTCATCCAAAGTCGGGATGACCAAAATATGTATATTACCACTGAAAACCCCCAAAGTTGACTTCTCCATTTGCGACTTAATACTTTGCCGAAACATTGTACTTTCCAACCTGCCTCCTTTGTCCCAGCGCTGTGCCGCCACTGAAAGGTATCCCTCCCCTGCGGCTCTAACATTACATCAGATGCGCTATTGTAAACTGTTGTCATTGTTCTTCCCCCATGAGAACACACAGTCACAAGGCGAGACCCCGGGAACAATGGACAACGCCATGTATACCACAATCCAAGAGTGAAGGAACCCAGTGCCAGGGCCAGCCATAGACCCGCGCTGAAACGCCCCACTACGAATTGCCTTTTAAACTATTGGAATGTGCCTTCTTCCAGCTTGAAATGAAATATTAACTTTTCGGGCCACGGAGAACGTGCGATTAGTGAGACGACCTGGTGGCCCTGGGACACCAATAGCACAGCAAGCATCACATTTAGACTTAGGAATATACAAACCAGCAACAGTATAACATTTGCTTAATACATATGGCACTTATTATTATAGATGTACTAAGAATGCTACATCTGGCTTATGAGATTGGCAAAGGCCACTATGTTAAGTAAGTGCATGGTTTAACTGGTTCTGCTGCATTGATTCCTATTGCAGTACAACAATAAATGGAGTGATGTTAACACCACAGTGTAATTTAGCATGTGTTAACATTAAAATAGTTGTGGAAGTCTTTGTAGCCTAATTCCTTCCGTAAGTAGTCCAAGTGTTGTGGTCCAAATACCGTATGTCACACTATAAAGCAGCCACTTAATTTGGTCAAAGACGGGCCCTCATCACAAGTGTTTCTCTAGCCCATAATGTTTCCTCAATCATCCCTCTGTTTGTCAATTGCGCAAAGTCTCGGGGACAGAACTGACACTTTGTTCTGTCCTCCGCTGGGGGAGGCGCCATCTTGAAAGGTCTGCCTGTAAAGTGGTTTTGAGGAGCTTTACAGTAAATACAAACTCATCTGAACATGGGTGTTTCTCTGTGGCTATTGTTGCTATTGTTCGAGTCAGAGTGGGGAGTTGGCTGCGGTCTGGTCCAGGGTGGAGAAGCCCTTACATCATATAAGTCCGTTCTATTAGTCCCTAGATGCTGGAACACAATGACAATTTATTTTCTTTGTAACTTATATGATCATACATACTCCTACGAGGTTTCACAAAAAGCTCTACTTGTCACCCATGATTGAACTCCGTATGTGGCCTTACTGTTATTAACTATCTTGTTTCAGAGGTGTTGGATTTGGTTCAAATGGACATATCATACAGAATTGAGGCTAACATTGATATTTTTAGTTTTAAATGTCTATGTAAAGAACACCATAACATGGAAAAAGTAAATTGTGCATGATAGTTACTTTTAAGTAGACTTCATTGTAACCATAGGGAAATGAGTCCTCCTAAGCCAGTTGGGAGCCAGTTTTACATTTCTGTCGCTTTTAGGTTGTATTATTGTTGCTTTTAATCCTCGTTTTCGTTGCTATTTTTATGCTTTTTTGACAGAAGATTTTAGATTTGAGTAATGCCAAATTGGAGAAAATGTGCTTGGTTCAGGTGGCGGTTAAGAGGTTAAGCCAAATATCAAAGTACAGTATCCAGACTAACACAATTAAAGCATATTTTAAATGTTTGGCACCGTACGTTCTTATAAAGGCTAACTACATTTTACAGATGGGGGTCTCGAGTTGTTGGTTGAATGATTTTGGGGGGCCAGGACCTTCTCCGAAATAGAAAAGTGTCTTGATTCCACTTTCCCCTGATACGCCGGACTCCGGGCTTCCCGTGCATTCTCATGATTCCTCTGCACATAACAGACGGTACGGATATCATTTTACACTGTGGAGGTGGTCAGCTGCCTCGTACCCCAGTGAGCTCATGCCACTAGAGAATTAGAGGAATCCCAGCTATGTGCACGCGCATGTGGAGCTCTGCACGCGCCCCATCCAAAAACAGCAAAACACGTGCTGCTTGTCTCTACATGCCCCACTTTATCTACTGAGGGGACTCGTGGCCTAAATCTTAGGCATTGGCATTGGTGTCTCTTTGATGCCGTAAAATGTTGCATACCACTGGGCTGCTCGGTCTGAGGAAAAACAATATTTGATAACGGTCTTGCGTAACAAAAGAAACAAGACCACGATGGGAAAAGTCAGTACTTAAACTAGAACTTGCAGCAGTTCCTAAGTTTCTATGTGTGTTTTGTTTTAGGCAAAAAAAAACGGGTAAATCTCAGTCAGATGGTCGACTTCCATGCCATATATTTTGGCTTCTTGCGATATGGATATTGCATAACCGAACACTGCAAAAAAAATTCCAATCTCTATCAGCATCGGTGAAAACATCCTGTGGTTTTGAAATGGGATTTGGAGTCAAGTGCAAAACCTTGTGTATGCTCCCGCTGGGAATCTCAGACATCTTGAAACATGATTGCGAATGGCAGATTTCCTGAGGAGATGACTGGAGCAAATCAGCCTAAAGGTTACAGATAGAAAAGTTAATTGGTCAGAGTCATAACTTGCCACTTAGTATTTGGTCTCAGACATTATAAGCAAGGTTAATGGTTTGGCAATAGACACTTCTTCAACCTTGCATTCCAGCAGCGCATTCAGCAAAGCATGTTTACCGGAACAATTGCAATATTGGTGTCCGGGATCTTGTGAAATTCTACAACATGGAAATCGTTTGCAAAAGCCTCGTCTTGATTTGTTTAGCAACATAACAGGATCGGGCCTGCTTTATCCGTGCTTATCTGCGATCTTCATTTCATAACGCCGCGTCCTCTTGCGCTCCCGGTTTGTTTGTTTGTTTTGGTGTTTTGCCGGAGACATTTCCTGAGCGATGGTGGTGCATTCTAATGTGTCTTCCTTTAACACCAGACTGCCATCCCTTCGGCCCGGTGTGGCTTGTTTACTACATAGTCTGTAGTGTTGCGCTCACAGCGCTCCATTCATCCGAGGCCTGGCACCTAAAGGAGAGGAGCGTCCCGTCCACAAAGACTTCGACTGAGGGAGACTGTTCAGGGCTCTCACACTGACTCAATGCTCCCTGTTTGCCTGGCACAGATTAGGTCAACACCATTCAATATCCAGCTGCTGGATTTGCACAAAACGCATACAGATAGGTGTTGCAATGAATTAGTAATGTAGTATCTTGTCATATCATAATTATTACAGAAATTGCACTTTGTTATATTGCATAATTATGTAGCTCTATTCAAGGTCTATAAGTGAAAGACTGATGCCATTGAACGTTGACCGTTTTGATAAGAACTTGTTTGGGTTATTGCATCCTTGTTGCTTTTGAGACCTTCATCCGCACACAAAGAGCGGAACTGAAATTGGCTTAAAGGAGAGTGCGTGCATTGTCGGTTTTGTAGTGTCGCACAGTTCATCCACAATACGACTTCAGAATCGTCGAGTAACACATATTTCGCAAATCCTGCCTGTACTGTACATCTGGTATTTTACTGCATGCCCTTAATTGGTTCAGTAGCTATTTCAGAATGGCAATATGTGCGCAATCATGCTGTTCGACCCCAAGCACATTCCTGACACTCAGCCACTAATTGCAAGTGTTTGTGATATTGGGTTGGAGCTGGAAATAGAGAAAGAAAAGCAGCTGTGTTCAACTCTATAACTGAATCTCTTAAAGTGCACAGGTGCACTGCATAGTTCTGACACTGGCAACCTCGTATTTTCGGGAAACATTCGCTCCCTGGCATAGAGTAATTAAGTACACTTTTTGGCGGCTACGGTGGCCGATGTTAAGAATTTGTAAAGAACATATTTTCTGGCGTAATCAACAAATCTTTTGTCGCTCAATTCTACAGTGCATCACAGTTTGATATGTCTGTGGAGCATAGTTTACATATTTGGTGACCTTGCCGTGCCGTATTTTCTGATATTTTGGTACTAAATGTTCCTCTAATCTCGTGTCTCTATAGGATGGTTCACTGGGCAACATAGATGACCTTGCTCAAGAGTACGCCGAGTACTACAACACCTGCTTCAGCGACGTCAGCGACCGCATGGAAGAGCTCCGAAAGCGGAGAGTGTCACAGGAACTAGACATGGTGAGTCAAAACCTTAACACCTAACCTGCAAAAGTAGCTCTAAAATGTATCCACTAAGGTTCACAAATGTATTCCGGAAAGAAACGGGCAGTGGAGTGAAAATGTTGCCACGGTTTAAGTCTTTGTCCGTGTGGTCTTTCTAAAGTCCACTTGGAAGTCCGGGAGCCCTTTTCACTAGGATGTAGGGCACTGGGGTACCCCCTCTGTTGCCAAGTTGCAGGGAAAACAATGTAGGAATGTTGCAACCGAGCGAAGCCACCCGGTAAACAAGTGTTATGCTATCGCCTGTGTGCTGATTGTGTAATGGCGAAGTTTAAAAGGGGGTTGCAGGGAGGTTGAGGGTTCAGTTCTAGGGCATGAGTAATCCACACGTCCTCCTCCATGTTATTGTGTGTCAGGTGTCGAGAAAACTGACATCTCTAAAATGGCTTTTCTCTTACTCACCTCATTATCTACATCAGTCACCAGTCTGTCACCATTGAAACAGCCTGATAAAATAATTATTTGCATCTAATCCCTTCAGACGTGTAAGGCATTACCATAAGCTTTTACTTTTATAGCCCTTCATCTAAACGTCTGCCTTTATATCTTTGGCTGTCATTTCCGTATTTCCCGGTTTAATAGGATGACCTCTTCTCGACAGCACGGCCATGTGGTTCTGGTTGAGTTGGCAGGTACGGCTATGATGGAGCTCTGATTTACAGAAGTCTGGGCTTTTCATGACTTGAGGCAGAGGAGTTTGGGTGTATCCATAGCTTTCCATATGCAGATGAACTTTACTCAATGTTTTCCCCCCGAATAGTGTCACATGTGAGCCACTGTCTCTCCTTTTCTGACTGACCTTTGTTGAAACTTTACAGATTATTCGAAAGCAATTTTTGTAACAAAAAGTATTAACATATCTCTGAAACTTTAGCCCAACGCCACTTCACACACCGTACTGCATACCTGCTCGTGATGCATGCATTCAAAAAAAAGTATGCATCCTACTTCGGGAGTTTGTTGCCGGCTCATCCGCGGAGCGATAAAACAGAGGAAGAGGAAGCTATCAGGGCAGAGAAGGCTTTGTGCGCTTCATGTTTAAAAGAGGAGAGCGGAGGAGCAGGATGTGCGGATGAGAGCTGGAGAAGGGAGCCCTGCAGCTGTCCTGTCGCTCAGCAAACTCTGGCAGCGAGTAAAGCACAACAGAACTAGTGGGAGGGAATATGGGTCAGACAACACCTTCGACAAAGTTCTTTAACACCGCACCAAGTTACGGTTTAATCCCATCTCGATTTAATCCTTACAGTATTGAGTGAAACTGGCTTACGATTTGGGTGGGTAATGTCTTCAGAAGCAGTCGCTCAGGGAAGGTCATACGAATGTGCGACATTTACCCACAAGCGTAACGGAGAGATCTGACCTTTAGCGAAAAGGCTAAGTGCTATAAAAAGGTACGGGACAGTGGTGATGCAATAACTACCTCACAATGCCCACTCCGCCCGCCTATTGTCTTGGAGTAGACTCAATAGACGGACCGCCGAAAGGCCTTTTCTGATAATTACTAGTTACGTATACTCAATTATAGCATACAGTGGGAGGAAAATCTATATGAACGCTTTGGAATTTCTCACATTTCTGCCTAAATTGGTCATAAAATGTGGTCTGATCTTCATCAATATCATAAGAATGAGTAAACAGTGTCTGCTTAAACCAATACCACCTTCACCATCCCGCTGAACTGCAACAGTTTTGTAAAGAGGAATGGTCCAAGATTCATCCTGATTGTTGTGCACGTCTAATCTGCAACTACAGAAAAGCAGCTATTGCGTGGAGTAAGTAAGTGATCCCTTGTATTAAATAGCTGGCTGACCCTTCTTTTGCAGCAATAACTGCTCTTCTGTAGTTGCAGAATAGACATGCTCATCGATCAGGATGAATCTTGGACCATTGCTCTTTACAAAACTGTTGCAGTTCAGCAAGATTCCTGGGTTCACTTACTTTTTCCTCCCTGTCCTGTGAATGTTTACACGTTATGGCCAATAAGAATATGATCAAACGTAATTGTTTGGGTGGTGTTAGTTTAAGCGGACACTGTTCACTCATTTTCATGATCAGACCACATTTTATGAGCAATTTAGGCAGAAATGTGAGAAATTCCAAAGCGTTCACATACATGTTCCTCCCACTGTATATTGCACACTAGAGCAAAGGTGGATGAACCTATTGACCTCTTCCGGGGTTCACACTCAATAGTAGCGAGCACTACTTTCGGGCGGGAAAAGTCACATGTTTTTGAAATTGCACTCCCATAAGTGGATTGCGCCTCCTCACCACTTTCCTGCAACAGACAAAATAAGGAGAGGTGCTCGGACAACGTTGCCTGCCTGGCCATGGATGGAGCTTGTTTTCATTATTTTTGCAGACATTTCCACGGGGCCTCAACAGTAACAAAGCAGTAGCTCCAGTCCCATTGTGGCAACATTACAGGCTGCTGATGGAGGCTCTCTCCGTGATATGGCTGTCGCTGGACCACTTCCTGTCCGGCTCTGCGCTGGTTGTTCTTGTGCATCTTTGTGTTTGTTCAATGCGAAGCACAACAAATGGGTTAAACAAACTTCCGTTTTTTTTTCCCTTTACGTGACCGTCGCACTTTCTCAGCGCTCCTAAACCGTGTACATTAGTCGGCCGCTTGGTTGATGATACAGGGGTTACAGCGGAAAGTGCCTAAAATAGCTGTGAGTACTAAGCTTTCACCATAGAATAGTACAAAAGAACATTGCTTTTCTTTTCTTCCAGTGGCTATAGTAATTGGAAAACCTACCATTCTTTAAAATGGGCCAATGGCAATTTAAGTCACAATCACTACAAATTTGAAGGCCTTTTTTCAGTACTGGTATGTTGTTGTTGTTGGGTCTTTGAAGCTCAGGTTTCTTTTTACATCTTGCTAAAATGTGGACATAATCATGATGAATGAAGTTACTGTATGTGTAGCCCAAAGGAAAAATGTCATTAAACTACTGTACACAGTTATTTATAGCTACATTAATCAGTCTGTTTGATAGCGGTTTACTTTTCTCTTTGCAGTGAATTATCCCACCTGCATTGCACAATGGTAGAGGGCTGCTTTCTGAAATGGGTAAACAAGGCAACCTTGACGAGGCCCACTTTGACATGTTATCTGAAATCTGTAGCCGTCAAAACATTTTTGACACAACACTAGATTGATCTCGTAGCCTTAGGAATGCAGTGTAATGGTCTTCCAGTTTAGAGGCTTGACAGTAGAAGGTCAGGGCTCCGGTTCAGACTTGTGCGTCGTGTTTGGCCACGAGTTGAAGGAGCAGTGTGGCAAATGAACTAATGCCTCCGTCAAACGCATTCATCCAAGTGGGTCAGTTCACCGAAGTTAAAGCTACAGCGTTAAACCAAGATGAACCTCGCTCAAGCCCTTTCTTTATTTACTAGACTTCTCCCGTTGTTGTTCTTAGAGGTTTTTCAAACGGTGCCTGATATTGGCGTAACCCTTTTGAAAAATCTAGATGTATATATTGGTGATGTTTTCAGTGGGATTTATTAGTCTGAAATGGTGTGACAGATCTGCCATTGGAATGTGTAATAACCTTGGTATTTTGGTGGAAGTGCCCAAATAAAAATGAGCCGAGGAATGTGCCGCATGAAGCGCCTTTGAAAACTGAGATGTGTCGCTTTCTGCAAAATATAAAAGTAGTATATTGTGTTATTGCAACTAATGTGCCAGTGTCTTTCTTGAGTGAGTGTTAAAGACGATGATCTACTCTACTACTATTACAACTATAAATGCTCATTTAAATCTATACCACTCTCACCACAACTGTCGCAACTGCTACGTGTAATTCTTCTACCACTTCTTCTTTTACCCGTACGTCTGCAGCCATTACTACAGTAACGCAATCCACTTTGCCTTATAAATCAATCTAAAATGGGAAACACAGACTTGGTCTATGCTAATGGGTAAACATGCTTTTCTGTCTGTTTTTGTATATGCAGCTATGAGTTATCCAGATGAGCGAGTTCTGCAGGCATGCACTGTGCTCAGGTCTTGCCGGTAGTGGCATGTGTCGTTTTTGGATCCGCACCAGGATTTCCAGTTGGTGTCTGCCCTTCCTGCGGCTCGCCCACCCAGGCTCGCCCCGAAGTCACGCCAGTTGGCAATCCATCCCATACCTACCTGGCTCCACTGGTTTGGCTACATTGGCCCTGCATATCCACCTTTTCCCTGCGTGACACACTTGGGTTTCTTCACATGCGCAATGTGAGAAAAAACTTGAGCGGAATTTGAATATTGCGATGATGATGATAATATGAACATCACTACCATGTCTCCCATTTAAAATCCTACTTCTCCGTTAAGACCAGCAGCCAGCAGCATTGCTATGTCATAAACAGCTCTCACAAGGCGTTTGAGGCTCCTCCGCTTTTTCACATAGCTGACATTGTGCTCCTCATTAACCCGGTCGCTCTCAAATCTCACTCGATCCAGTCACGCTTAAGCAATCAGGGTCTGCTTTGCCGGCACCCATCTCCCAAACAGCCCCGTAGATATGGACTTCATCGAGGGGGGTGGAAAGTAGGCCAGTATCCCTCGGTATCTCTCGGTATCTCAGGCCGGGTTCATGCAAAGGATAGCGCGCCCCTCTGGGAGTGCAGATCTAAGCCCTAATCCAGACGCTTGGAAGCCGTTGATTTGAAATTCTCTTTCAACAACAAGACATATGTGTCAGATGCACCAGCAGTTTCACACATCTGCATTTCGGTTCAGAAATGTAACTTAGGAGGAATTTTGATGATTACTACATTTTATTCTTTTTACTACTAGAGTGTCTGAAGCTGCTTTTGATCCTCTACAAGTACTTTTGTTTGTGTGCAGAGAATGAAATGTTATATGTAAATGTTTATCAGAAAGTGCGTATCCTCCAATCAAAGTGAATAAAACTCTACATTCCATCTCCGCTAAATATCTGCGCTGTGACAAATTGGACCGGCATGGAGGTTGTGTTTGTTTCACACTGATCCTCGTTGTGAGAAATGGCACCCACAGACAGAAACAGGGCCGCGCACAGAGCTGCTTTGTGCGCTACATCTTTGAAAGTTGAGCTGCACAATTTTGCATGAATACCTAATTGAGTCGTCTTCTTCTTTAGTTCTGCTCCATTCTAGACACGTCCAGAAGGTTGTTCATAACTGATGAACTAAATGCAACCATTCAAATAACGAGTTTGATTCAGATGTGATTATATTTAAAGAGAAACAATCTACATGCTACCATCAAAAACATACATGAGCTGTGTTTCGACCCATCTTTGAGTAATCTTTGAATCTTATCTTCTGGCTTTTCTAAGCAGCTCGGTGGCAGCTCCCACAACGTTCTTCCTGAAGTCTTATGTATCCAGTAAACACCTTCCACCACCTCTCGATCTTTTAATCCTTTTTAGAGATGCACCGATCCAGCTTTTTTTTTGCTTCCGATTCCGATACTGGGGGTTTGAGTATCTGCTGATATCCGATATTAACCGATACCAAGAGTCTTTCTTAAAAGTTTCTGTCTGTGAGTGAAGAAGTGAAAGGTCCTCTTATCTCCATTGTGAGATCACTAAAGTTTTATCTTTTTTTTTATCATGATGTTACAGATCAATTATATCTATTAATAAACTAGACCAATGGAAAAACATTTACCAAGGGTCACTGGATTTTCAACACTATCCTTGGGACAGGCTTTTTTCATGTATAATCAGCTCACATAAAGTGATCTGATCATTACAACTTGTGTATTACAAATATCTTATATCAGTTACTCTTTAACAGCATTTCATAAACTAAAATTCAAGAAGATCAGGCACAGCTCCCAATCAATCAGCCCCGGCTTGAAACTTTGGATCCTGCACGCTTTTCCGTTTTCTGCGATGTCTGCTTAACCTTTACAATAAACTCAAATTCAAACACTGGCCGATTCTATTTTATTAGGCTACTTTAGGTATTTCTATTATAGTTTCTGACCCAGCGGCGATCAAAATACGTTTGCAGAGTTAAAATTAACTCAGTGATTGAATTCTCCAGGTTTTTAGCTTCAAAATGACATACTGCATATTATATTCACTTGGATTTAGTTGGTGAAAGTTGTGTTTTCAATATATCTGGTATCGGATCAGTGCATCCCTAATCCTTTCATCACGTACAAAAAATCTCGCCATAGCTTCACAAGCCGCACATACAATTTTTCTCTATATCGAAACAGCTGCACAGCAAAGGGGAGCAAGAGGAGTGGGAGGGGCCAAACTACTGGACTGTTTTAGATCAATAAATCTTTAGGTTTATGTCTTAACTGTGATAACTGGATATGCTTACATTGCCTTAACAATACATTGCCATAGTCCTAGTGCTGTTGCAAGTAAGGACTATGTCTATGGCGGGTGTCGTTCGAAGTCACCTTTACCGGCTGTAGGCAGCGCGCCCAGCGATCTCTCCGCTGTCCCTGTCGGAGGCGCGATCAAAGACGATCAGATTGTGAAACCAATTTGCCACTACCTCTGCGCAAGTATGCGTTTTATGCACTCCGACGACGGGGCAGACTTGGACTCCTTTTACGTGCGGTTTTCCTTCCACCCACCCTTTGTAAACACAGCTGATGCCAGTGCACAAAGCTTTTTTTTTCTCTCTCCCTCTGTCTATTTCAGATCTGGCAGGGAAATGCAGATTTATATCCTGCCCACGACGGGTCTCAGAAAAGCTGAGCTAAATGTGTGAAGGGAATAAAACCAGGGAGCAATGGTTTACAACAATTAATAGACAAATAAGACAAAATATTACATAATTTCTTTCTTTAGTTGCAGTTTCTAAACTTGAATCAATTCCACTCAAATACATGATACAAATAATTGAAACATATATCTTTTCTGCGTTATACAAGCTCAGACCTCCTGGCTCTCATATCACTCGCATCCTGGTCATATTCAAAATTAAAAATGCTGCTGACTGGTTCCTGCTGTCCGACTTATGGGAATCACTGTATTCCCAGCAACGGACGAAGAGATTTAGATATTTTCCGGCAGCATTTCGGATTGAAATGCCAGAGAAGCATCCGGATCTCTGCCGTAATGAGCATAACAGACAAATAGATAAACAAGCCAGGTACAGGCCTCCCACTGTTCTAGTTAAACCTAAAGATAAAACCAGCCAGAGCGTCTCTCCTGTGTTTCCAGTAGGCCTGATTACGGCAGGGATAAGTATAGGGGCTAGTGCTCATTTGGGGGTGGTTAGCCGCCTCAGCACTTCACCTCCTCTGATCACCTCCAGGTCTAAAAGAGCTCCTCAAGGATGTTCTGTCACCTCTGACTCAGTCTTAACTATTAGTGGTCATTTCTTTGCACTGAGGGTGTGGTGGCATTGTCCACGCTCGTTCAAATCTGGATAATGAAAGGTTATAGGCATAGGTCACATAGTGATGACTGTTATCGTGTTATACAGAAATGTACTGTAGAACAAATTGTTTCCTTCACTACTTCAGCTGGTTTGGTAAAAGTAACTAAATGGCAGTAGCAGACCACACGTAAGGCTGCCCAATTTATTGTGAACAATTATAAGAATAAATGAAGCGTTTAGATTTTACTGATACGTGTTGCAATTAGATTTGTAATTTATGTCTGAGAATCAAGATTCAGTTTGCAGTGCTCATTTAAACAGGCTCGGGCAATAACATTTGAAAGAAGACTGAAGTGCTCCACCAATACAAGAATGACATGCATTTCAGAACGCGTTTGAAGAGATCTAAACTTCAAGTTTTGCCAGTTCGATTAGATTGTGATTAATTGTGCTGGTACAAGTGACTACAGTTGAGCCAATGCTGCTTAACAACTTCTTTTGTGAGTGTTTGTCAAACTGTGTCTGAACCTTTCTGTAAAAATGAAGTATTTGATGATGTTTGAATACTAAGATAGAAAGTGTAAGTGGGAACCTATTAGTGGGTATTTCCACAAAACAAGTCTCACTTCCTCACAAGATCTGAGGTCATGTCTGTGTGAATTACTTTCTATTTGATAACCACATGGGACATTTCTGAAGGATAACAAATTTATGGTCAGACTTTTTGACTTTACAGTAAATGAACAGTTTCCAAAAATCTCAAAATCCATGCACACGTTTGGTCATAAAACGGTGGTATGTAAAAGTGTATTCTTATTTCAGTTTTTTTGTCTTGTTTAGTCATTTTCTCTCCTAATTTGCACACACAACGTTCTCAAATATCTAAAGCTGATGTGTCCAAAGGTTTTCCGATAATAAAGGAGTGTGAAATATGTCTCACCCCATTGACAAATTAGCTCCCTGTGACATAGGGGCACCCTGAGGTCCGAGCTCCCGGTCCGTCAGCGTCTGCTTAGTATTTTTTGCCCGTGGCCCTCGGGAAGCGCGCTGACCCCATCTGTCCCGCCAATGCTTCGGAGAACGCCACGGCCATTTGCAAAGGGGAGAGACGGGAGAGGTCAAATAAAGCTGTGCATTTTTCCACTTTCCTCAGCAGCGTTTCGTTCCAATTCAAGTCTGTCTCGGTAGCTTTTAAGTTTGTCTATCGAACAAGAATAACCTTCTGCTTCCAGTCTTGCTTACTTCCCCAAGCAAAGACGCCAAGGAGCGGAAGGAACATAATAACATACTGAACAATTAAACCGATATCTTCCTAAAAAGCTTTGTAGATCTGAACGTAACTCGAACCCTGACTTGAAGGCATGCCACGACAAGGCTGTAATCCTAGACACAAAGAAAGACAGGTGTTGCTGCTGTGAGAAGACGAACATGAAAGTTGAAATCCGACCTGCCGATTACTTTTAGAACTATCTCTTTTGTCTAGCAACAGAATAGCTATTTTTTTTTTATGCAGCGTTACTGCACAGTGGCTTCATCAGCAGCCGGGACAGGTATGGCCAGTTTAGATACAGGTAGAGGCTTGTTCAGCGGTGTCCTTTCGCACGTGTTAAAGTCTGTCTTCACTCGAGCAGGCGTGTCCGCTTGAACCTCACCTGAGGTCTTTCCCACATCAGCCCATTGTTGTACGCACCATATACTGTTTCTAGACTCCTCCACACACTATTCTTGTTTTACAGCCCTCCTCCGTTATTGTTATCATTGGCCGCCGCAGTTTGCAGTGAATGTAATCCCATTGTTGCTAAACGTTAAACACTAACACCTACCCTCTTGTATTTTAGGAGAAGCAGGATTCAAGCACCACTTCCCTGCAGCTACGCTCTGAGATCCAAGTAAGCAAAGCACCTTTTGCTATTCTTAAGAAGGCCACACCATGTTTAAACAAATATCCATCCATCCTTAGCCATAGTGTGACACTTAGTAACTAGTTAGTGTGTGTCAAACTGGTTAAATGAGACGATAGAGTGTTCATCATTTGTTCTGAAAGGGAGGCGTTAAGAGCTCTGTCAAAAAGTTAACTTTCGAGTCATCTATGCATGGCTGATTAACCGCTTAACCCCCACCCGAACGGAGCACAATATCTCCAGGCTTTACCCACATCTAAACGCGTCTTGAAAGAAGCATCAAAATAGCGACAAGAACAAGTAGAAAACGAGGATGAACACGCAACAAAAAGTATCAAAAAGTGACCCCAAAAAAAGCCAAACAATTTTTACAAAGATGTGACAAAAAAACAGTTTTGTGGGTCTTAGCTTTCAAATGAGGCATGACACTGGCCTATAGGCTGTAAACGTGTAGATTTGGGTAAAACCGAACTGGAGAAAACTCGATTAAAGCGAGTGGTAACAGGTTTAAAGCGCCTCCCGATACTAGACAGTAAACCTTTAAAGCTTCTAAGGAACTTGTTTACCTTAATAAATCCTTTCCGTAGTCTCTCTGGGGGTAAGTGTTGATGGGATGATTGGGGGGGTCTTTCATCTGCCCCTGGTGTCTCTGGCCAGAAACCCACAATACACACTAATGGAATCACGAAGAAGAAGCTAACGGGCAAAGCTAACTGCGGGCTAGCACCACTTAAACAGTATTTATAGCCAAGTTTGGGTGACAAAAATTATTTCCATTGTGTAATTGGATGGACAATATCTCCCTTTGTCTTTTCTATCAGCGTAGTATTTACTCTCACGGACAATTAATGAGTAAAAAACGGCAACATGTTCCAAACCTGCAGTGGCGCTTATGGCCTCTAGGGGCATGAGTTACTTTGTTCCGCTTCAAGATCAAGCTTTAAATTAACCGCATGTCAGTATTTGTGGCTGTCCCAATCCTGGATATTTAGTCCAGCCTAAAACACATGCCAAAATAATCAATGTCAGTTACGCACTGTTCCTGTTGTGACCATTTATGCACAAATTCTGCAATTTTTCTGGTTACACAACTCTATTTTAAGCCCAGGCACATAATGTGTCTAGAGAATCTTGCTATACCTACAACTATTTACAACTATTTTTTTTCTTCCTCTTTCTGTAGGAATCATTGGGCTTCAGCAGTCAAGTCTCCACTCCAGAAACTGACCGAAAGTACGTAGCTCCTTCACTCTCTTCACTGCATCATGTAACTGTGACCGACCCGGGACAGTGAAATACAGATGGTTTACAGGCGTGTCTGTAGCGAGTCCAAACATCACGCGGAGTAGTGCAGGGGTGTCTGGAAAGTACGGGCATGCCCAGAGGTCGGGGCATGTGATTCATAATTCTAATTTTGCAGGTCGGCAGTTGAGAGAGGAGCGTGTCAGTGTGTGCAGGTTTAAGTGGCACTGGGTTGAGAGACGGGTTACTGCTTTTAACCATGTTACTAAAAGGTCACCAGCAGAATCTCTTGCTACCTGTTTGACTCCAAAAAGTATCTTATTCTTTTTATCGCTATAGTTTCAGGACTTTATTCACTCTGACTCATGCAGTAGGTGGTCTCCCATGCTCCCACTCTTATAAAGGAAAACTGCTGGCCACTTCCTTGGGCCGACCTGCTCAGCCGTCAGCTCTCTGGGCTTCCTTCCTGCCTTTGTCCAGTCCAGGCGAGAGAGGAGAAGAAGGAGGGGGCTGTGGGGAGGCTGATGTCCCAATGATTAGAGCCAAGAAGCGAATGCGAGATGGTTGGGTGGAGGTCCTTCTCACACGCATTTTTTGTCTGCCTTTGTTTTATGTGCATGTAATTCCCCCGCAGTGAGGTCATGGCTCAAAATCCCTCAGCTTCTTGACTTGTTGGCTTAACGTTTCTTCTAAAATTGCCCCGCTGTCGAGTAGAATTAAATGTAGTATCCCACACGCAGGCGGCAGAGTTTTACCGTATGTAAAACTGATGATATCCTTGACCCCCGATCGTCGCCCGCTCGTGACCTCTGGAGCGACAGTCACGTGCAGAGGAGGAAGCACATACCTCAGAAATGAACTCTTCTCCCATGGCTGCGCGAGTGTGCTGCACAGACAAATGTTGCGCGTGATGCGAAACAGATGCCACATTTGGGATGACGTCTGCTGTTTGAGAAAGAGAAGAGAAGAGGAGAGGGGCCCAGAGAGAAGAAAAAAAAAAAAAAGAAAACCCAACAACAGTATGATTCCCTGTTATGGGCTCGCTTCAAAAACGGCCTTTTATGCTCTATTCTTGGCGCTGTAGGATGGAAGATGCCGTATGCAAACATCAGCCTCTGAGTTTTAGAATTGGGAAGATACTGTGGGCACGGGACTACAAAATAAAAGAAACTATTTTCCAAGTATTGCGACCAACAGGGAACACGCATGTGCAATAGGGCAGATGAATCTTGCTCCTGCTAGGTACCAATGTCCCAGCGCATAATCTGGAAATGGGGAACTTCTGGTGGGTTGCCCACTGATTTGAAGGATGGGTGAAACTTCTGTAAAAGTCAGCAGAAAATAAAAGTTACAATTTCTTGAGAAATGAAAGGGATCTTCCATTTCTCTTGCTATAAATTGCAGAGTTTTTGCCAGCAAGTGTAGGCGTTGTATGTTTAAAAGCACAGCACATCACAGAAACTGCAGCTTTCACAGAGACAACATACAATACCATGTAAACAAGCTTTCCACTTTCGAATGCATGCATGGCGAAGGACGTGGATCAAGCATTTAAACCGATTACATCGAGGAAAGAAGGCAAACCACTTGTGTTGTGCGTGACAATTTACTGTCATATTTCTAATTAAACTAAGTCAGCGCTGTCTAGGGCTGAACGATGTGGACAAAATTTCATATCTCGATATTCATGCCAGATATCTCGATATCGATACGATATAACTATGGGTTAGGTGAAAACTAATCATCCATCCATCCATTTTCTTGTCCGTTGCCGGGTCGTGGGGGCAGCTGTTGGAGCTGCCCAAATCACATTGCACCAGCCCCTAAGGCTCCTCCTGCAGGTGGTGGGTCCACAGAAGGACGGCCTCATGGTTCTAACCGGGCCTGCTGGTCCCTCATAAGGGGCTTCTGACTAATCATTTTTTAGAAAAGTATAAATCATAATACAAAAGAGTGCAGTTTTATTGATGAAAATCTATATCGTTTATATCTTGCTTTTTCGATATCTCGCTATAAATACGATAACGATATATTTTTCTTTTGCGATATTGATATCTTGAATGTTCATATCTCGATATCGATAACAATATATCTCTTAGCCCTAGAGCTGTCTTTAACTGAAACAAGTAAAAAAGGCGATATGTATCTATCCTAAAATGAATCCCCTCTTTCTATAATGGAACCGCACCCCTCTCGTCCTCCTCCCACTTCTTTTTACGAGCCTGTTCTCAAAGACCATTTTTATGTGACACTTCTTTTAAAATTTATGTGCTCCGATTTAATGCCCGAGGGCAACATCTCCCATCCCCCCCTCATCAGTTCGTCTTTCACTACCTCCGCCGTAGAAGTACACTCTTTTTCACTGCTATTGTCCGCTCCTTGAAAGAGCTGCAGGTGTAGTGATTTATCATGTGCAACCATGATAGACATGTCCCCTGAAACATCCCTCAATGCCTCCTACGCGCGGGATCACCCCCCATCATCACCTCGGCCATGGACAATAGCACCCGGAGGACCTATAGAGCCCTCCATCTTGGTACTGCCAGCCAGTCTTTGTTCGCTCATTGGCAGAAAGTGGGCATAGCTGTGTTACTCCCCGCTACGTGCTCGGTGCCGACAGAGTGCACTTAGGGTTCAAACTGGGGGGCTTCCTGTTTAGGAGAATGATTGATTGGTGGGTATTGTTGCCGAGCTTATCAGTGTAGTTACCAACACAAGTAAATGGGTCTTGATGAAAGGATAATAGAAGAGGTTGATTGCGGGCGCTTGAGAGAGCGGAGCCTGTTCGGCCTAGACGACACAGTGGGTCAGATTCTCACTTCACAAAAAGGTTTGAGGTTCGTTTAATGTGAACTGATTTGTTTCAGTGGCCTAAATAGATAGTTGGTATGTTATTATTTAGAATGGAGTAGTTTTTGGGCCTGTGTCAGAAATAGAGCAAGTATTATAGGTCAATGGGTCGAGCATCTTCTCATAAACTAAGATAATGTGAATTCTTCACTCAACCAAGTTTACTGTATTAAGTTTCCTCCTGTGTAGTGATGAGTGTCTTCCCCCTCATGTGACAGCTCCTAACCTCAGAACAGGTCGTCCCTCTGCCGTTCCTGTGGGCACTACATTGTCGCAAGGTCACTGGCTCATATTGTCTGTTCACGTACAGGACGTCACCTCAGTCCAGCTGTTCAGCATTAATAACTAGAATCACAAACTTAACCTCCCAGAAATGGCTGTCATAGCGCAGATATACATTTGTCCACGCATGGATCGTCATGTTTCCTGGACAGTCATTTTGTCACATGAACATGAGCTGCTGGTGATTCAGGTTTTACTATTTTACCCTCAGCAGGTTTTAAAAATGATGACCGCATGATATTTAAGCTATTTTTTAAGATATAAACCCTTCTATCTATTCCAAATAAAAAGATGCACAATCTGGTCCATTTTAATTAAACCCAAATCACAAGTAGCTTAGTTTTTCAGTAAATTGTGTCAAAACAAGACTGAAATTGAACAAAATTAGGAAATGTTTAATAAAAACCGAGCTTTAACACATTTATAAGTTCAATGCATTGTTGATTGCATGCATTGATGTTGCGATATATTATGGCTTTTTGCTATATGGATATTGCATCAGCGAATATTGCGATACACATTTTTTTTTTTTGATTATTTGATACAATATATACTTTATTTCTACATTGTCAATGCACTGAGATATGTACTCTTATTGTAAACGCAACTGAGTTTGAAAATCTCGAAGGACTACCCAATATACTTTCACCTCCCGTACATGAGTTCAACCAAAGGTAAAATGTAACTTTCCATATTATCCCTAACATTAACGTTAGCCTCTTATGCAAATGAGATAAAAAAAAGAAAATGGTTTAACTGTCCTCTCCTCAGCACATACATGCTACAGATTTTAAGGTTAAACCAATTAAGTTGCCAGGCTGCTGCACAATGCCCAGACTGACACTCTCTTTGAAAGACATTTACACTGTGTCTATGCGAGTGGTCGTGCGTGAGTGTAATTTATAGGGCATGGAGGGAAAGGAAGATAGATGGAGGGAGGGAGGGGGGGGGGGGTCATTTCATCTGCCTCCATTGAGTTTCTTGTATTAGCCTTAGCTTGTCCCCCCTAGCCTATCGGGGAGTGAAGGGAGGAGAGGGGAGCGGCGGGGCGAACCATATACAGGCCTACATTCAATTAGCATCTCATTATGTTGCCATGGCAGCGGGGCTTCAAGCGCACCAACATCTCCCCAGTGGACTGTGATCTTTAAGAAGCCCATGCGTCGATTCCTGTACATGTCACGGTGACCCATACAATGCCAAGAAAGTTACATATAATGGATCCCTTTGCCTCTCAGCTGGTCACATGATGCCGACGGTTGAAAAGGTTTGGACAGCCCAAAATCGAACCTGGGACCTTCGTGCTATGTTGCTGTGAGGCGAGAGAGTTTTCCACTGTGCCACTGTGGTGTTGAGTATATTGGATCTTCATAGTCCCTACAGTGTAGTAGTGTACTGATCAGTCTTGAAGGGATATTTCAGGATTTTTGACACTGGGCCTCATTTCCTAGTTATTCAGTGTTGTTGATGTCTGGAGATATTTTTTTCTTAAATTCATGCAGTTCTTATATTTGAAGAGTCTAGTGGTGCTAGGCTAGGGCAAGGCTAACGCATTTCTATGGTATCAGTTAGCCTGCATTAAAAACGGTCTGACCCACTCCACAGTGCACCTGAGGTAAATCACTTATAGACTAACGATATAAATGTCTGTGTCGATAGAATAATTTTAACCATTTTGCATTTAAAATAACTTATATTTGAGCAGCATCAGCTTCGTGGCTGTAAGCTAACGCAGCGGCGAAGTGATCTGCGAGAAAATAGTCCCTCAAAATACGGTAATTCATGTGATACAAGGTCAGTTATATTTCAAAAAATATTCTATTAACACAGACATTTATATCGTTAGTCTGGCGTTATAAGTGATTTACCTCAGGTGCACTGTGGAGTGGGTCAGACTGTTTTTAATGCAGGCTAACTGATACCATAGAAATGCTTTAGCCTTGCCCTAGCCTAGCGCCACTAGACTCTTCAGCCCACTCCTTTTGAGCAGAATGTATACTGCTCAAATAAACAAAACAATAAATACAAATAAAATAAGAACTGTATGAATTTAAGAAAAACATAACACTGGATCAACAACACTGGATAACTAGGAAATGAGGCCCAATGTCAAAAATCCTGAAATATCCCTTTAACCCTTTAATGTTACCCCACAACCATTGTTTGTTGTTGTTGTATTTTAAACCAGTCCAAATTTGATCTAAACCAGTGCAAACTTGATCTAAACCTAGTCTAAACCAGTCCAAACCAGGTCTGAATGAATCTAAACCAGGTCTAAACCAGTCAAAATCAGGTCTGAATGACTCTAAACCAGTCCAAATCAGCATATAAACCAGTCCAAACTAGTCCAACCCTAATCTAAACTGGATATTTTGAATATTACACACTTTGTAGAGATTGGTAGAATTAGAAACAACACATGTTTCATTGTGCTGTACTGGTCGAACAAACTATTAAAGAAAGTCTTAAAAAAGTCTCTCAAAAAGGACCTCTGGGTTATATTGTTCTTCCAATTTCCAAGTTCTTCACAGTAAATATTTCTTTTTGAAGATGAAACCACTGAAGCTTACCCCATCTCTATATTTTTTATATGTGGCCAGACAGCTATTGAAGTTATTCTGGTTTCATCCAAGCTCTGAAAGAATATAGACCGGGCTTGTTCGTGCATTACTTTGTGATTGAACGCTGTGCCATTCTTGTTATAGAATTCACATGTTTGAACAGTCCTATTTTCTACGGGTCCATAATTCCCCCCGTCACTGTCTTTCTGTCAGCTAAAGTGGAAACTCAAATTGGCTGAGTCCGCACAGTGATTCCTCCGCCCACTTATGCTGACAAATTCTGCTCATCTCATCTCTTTTCGCACATAATATCGGCCCACTTTCTCGCCCCCGCCTCGTAAAAGTTTCTCAATATTGACTTAATATTACCGAATGTTTGCCTTAGTCTTTAGTTTAGCAGGAAGAGGTCACTGTCTGGCTCATCTCTCACTTCTCCACCTTCTCCCTCTCAAGCCTCTGGAGCCTGCACAGATGTGATAAAAGTGCCACCACTGACCCCAAGTGGTGGAAACAAGGAAGTGTATCTTTAATATATAAAAAACAATGGGGAAAATGATTAATGTCTTTCTCTCGTTCTTCTTTTTTAGGATGCCACTGCACAAGTCCAGTTCAGAAGATGGATCTGGAGGTAATCATGTTATATAACCTAATTGTAGGACTCGAAACATTAGCAACTACTGACATACTGATGACTTATAAACCGATCAAATATTTGTGAGTTGCAACAAAACAATAAGGCTATGGTGTCTTTCGAATCTGCGAGCCCTGAAGTAATCGTCTGCTCTCCACCGCTAATTTTCTCCAGGTAAATGGGACAACAAGAAGAAGAACAAATCTTTTTGGCAGAACTTCCGCAAGTCGCAGCACAAACCGGTCGCCCGTCAGACATCTAAAGGTAAACTTTTACACGGCGCGTTTTTTAGAGTCGTACCTGCCCCCGGTCCTCTGACCTCGCTGTCGTCCTGCAGGGGAGGACATTGGCTACGTGGCGAGCGAGATCACCATGAGCGACGAGGAGCGCATCCAGCTCATGATGATGGTGAAAGAGAAGATGATCACTGTAGAGGAAGCGCTGGCTCGGGTAAGTGGTTCCTCCTTTTTCTCTATCACGTTTTTTTGTACTGATGTAATTGCCATGTCTTACCGCTTATTTAAAGGACCCATATTATGCTTTATTCAGTTTTTTTTAACATACTATGATGAAATATGAAAATAAAAGCCACCCTGAGAGAACATTTCAGCATCATATGGGCCCTTTAATAACTACTATATACTGTATTCCATTATTTGCTCCTTACTAAAACGACTGACTCTCACTAACAACAAGGTCATTCTGTTTCACTTGCATTGTCTTCCTAAATGCAAACATCTCCGGCTGAATAGAGCTTGTAGGTTTAGAGGATTTGGGGATTTGCGAGTCTGTGTGTGGGTGTGTTGCTTCAAGTCATTCGTCTTTGATCTGTCGAAAAAAGAGAAAAAAAAATCTCCATGCGGTGAGACACATGTGTTCCTGGGCGTAACTGGTCTTTTCTTCATAGATGGTGGAATGGATCTTATTTGGCTTTTGTTCACTTTTAATTTCTGTCTGTCATTCATTTGATGTAGAATGAATGAGATGTTTTTTTTTTTTTTTTTTTTTCGTTCTTTCTGTGAGTCGTTGCATCTTTGTGCTGGGTGTTCGCAGCGTTGGTTGTTGCTCTCCACAATGCCGATCTATTTATTCCTCTTTGTTTTTATGTAGCAGTCAGTCTCCTATTGGCTCTATTCTTTGGCTCAAACTATACAATCAAAGATCAGCTCTTGTGGATAGCTATGTGTGTCGTCAGTTTTTCACGTTGACAATCGGCGTTTGTCTGCTGGGATATTAAGGTCAGTCATAGTTTGTCAGTCATTTTAATCTCACATTATACTGTACTGTGCCAAAATAGTATAGTGTGCCAAAATGAATAGATACACTCCCCCCTGAACCCAGTACATTTTCTCCAGTTTGGCTTTACCCAAATCTAAACGCTTACAGCCTACAGGCCAGTGAAACACCTCATTTGAAAGCTTAGACCTACAAAACTCATCCAAATGGATCTAAAAGCTGCTTGATAAAAGCGTCAAAATAGTGATGAGGATGAAAACGCAGCAATAAAGCAACATGAGAGCGACAAAAACATGACAAAAAAGCAATGAAAAAAAACCCTAATATGATAACGCAACAAAAAAGCCATAAAACAACATCCTAAACGTGACAAAAAAGTTTTTAAAAAGTGAAAGATGACTTTTGTAGGTCTTAGCTTTCAAATGAGGCGTTACGCTGGCCTATAGACTGTAAGCTTTTAGATTTGGGTAAAGCTGAACTGGAGAAAATGCGCTCAGTTAAGATGTATTTTTTTTAAAGACAAGTGAATTTGGCTTTTTTCCCCATCGTCATAATATTGCACATTAGCAGGTCTTGGCTAACGCGTCATGCCATTCATCAAATTGCCCTTAGCTGTGTGTAAGCTAAGCTAGCACGTCGATGCAAGATATGCTTTTTGTGTATTCATATCATACAGTGCATTGCAATAGAATCAACACCGATCATTCATACAAAGTACCGCCATCAAATATTGAAAACTAATGACAAATGCCATTAAGTCCATTTGAGAACATGGCGCCACCACATCCATGGTTTCAGTGCCTCCTTTGACTGTGTGCCTTCTCTGCCGGTGCGTAGACTAGACACACGACCCCCGCGGTTTGCTTTTGGTGAGAGTGGTGGTCCCTCGTCGTTCCTCTACCTCAGTCTAAACTCTTCTTCTCCTGTAGCTGAAGGAGTATGAGCGCAACAAACAGTCCGGCGGCACTGACACTGCCGAGGGGACTGACAGACCCGCACCTGCTCTAAACCACTCCTCCACGTGTGATGTAAGTACAGCCCGCCCCCCCACCCCGCCCAGCGCTACCTCATGCCTGTCACCAACCACTCTCACCTGCAGTGTACGAGGAGGGACGATTCAGAGTGTTGTGTGGATGGATGTGTGTAACAAAAAAACAAACAAAAAAACGATCTCTTTTTTCAAGGAATGTGCGGCTTTATGTTTATAGCTCCAAAAAAGATCAGAGAACTTGTATAATTGTGTTGCTTTCAGAAAAGTTTAACACCAGATCTCTTTAAATATGTGTTTTTTCCCCCCTCCCATGCTTTAATGTAGGTCAGTTCTGCTGCATTGAGACGAGCCGCATTCACTTAAATTTGTCATTAACCTACACTGTATGACATCATGTGGGAAACGCTTGCAATAATAACACACTATCCCACGGACTGACACACTTTTTTTTCTTCACAGGAAGTGACTTTATCCAAACACAGAAATTCCAAGCATGCTGCAAAATATGAACGCTACTAATTTGAGATACGTGAAGTAGTAAACCACTAACTCTTTAGTTCACAGTACTTGGCAGTGTTACTGAATCAGTGCTTTTAAAAGCTATCGATCTTTCTCTTCGCTCAGCTGTTTCTATTGATGTGGAAATTACATTCATTATCTCATGCAAAACTTCAGTCCGATGTTCTCCTTTTCACTTTGCGCTATCACTGGAGGCGTTTGATTTCTGATCCATCCGTTAACCCCCTCAGTCTGCTGCTCGTCTCCCGCTTCCTGTTGTTGGCGATGAACGATTGATCACTTGAGGCACCCCCCCCCTCATCGAGAAAGTTACTGTAGCCGTATTGTTGAAGGGAGCACATAGTTTGGCCTTCGGAGACTGCCACACATGCAAAAGAGGATACAAGGGAGACCGAGACTCCATCCTTAGCCTCAGGACAAGCCCTAAAAATATGGTGCTCCATACGGCCTTGCTTTGTTTCAATAGAATGTGTCCGTCAGTGTATGCATCCTATAAGTGGAGTACAGTATACAGGCCTGTTGCTGTGTCTGCTGTGCGTTTCCCTCTCCCTCCCTCTCTCTCTCTCTCTGTGCATTCCAAAGTCGGCTATTAGCGTTGTTGGGGCCGCGAAGGGGTCACGGGGCTCAAATGTGGGGATTGTTCATCGGGCACAACACGCCTATTCTCCGCTGGCCCGGCGGCACGGCACTTCCACACTCTGCCTCTCATTCCTCAGAACTGAAAGCGGCACAACAGGCTGCAGGCATCTCGCATCGGGGACAAGGGCACGCATCTGACTCTGCAGCAGGCATGCATAGGTCGGCAGCGGATTATCACATTACATGGGTTAGCTGACGGGGGGTCTTTTGAGTGTTGATGAGCCCGGTCAGTTCAAAAATGTAAGTAGCTTCTTGTCAGTACGGTTATCGCTTCGTAAAAGGAGCCTGATTGTAATGGTAAATGAGTTTCTGTTGTTTTTAGCTTGGTTTTGATGGATAGCGTTTTTAACCTGTTTGTGTGTGAGCACTGCAGTAATGCGGACGTTTGCATGGAGGCTTTGCTCTGGCCCCTTGACACGACTGATGAATCACTTTCCCTTTACCTTCCCACCCATTACTTCAGTCTGTGTCTCGGGGGGAGGAGCCAAGTCAAAACAAAACAAAGTCCCTTGTGTTGGATGCATTTTTTATGGAGATTGATATACATTTCTTGCATACAGTTGTTTTCCTGTCTTACCCAAGTACTTTCTTTGTGCTAACTTGATGAAAAGTCAAGGCATGCTGTACATTCAAATATTTGGACTTGGATTTGTGGAGGGGAGCTCATATTTGACGGTGACATGACCATGCAAACTACCTTTTGTTCATAATACACATTTCAACATAAAAACCTTGCTTTGAAAATAAAGTGTAATACTAAAGTTGATATTATAATACAAGTAGAAATATATTTAACCTCTTAACCCCCGCCATAACCAAGCACATTTTCTCCAGTTCAGCTTTACACAAATCTCAAAGCTTCTCGACTCAGTTTACAAGATTTTCCCTCACGTTGTCGCCGCTCTTGTAATTTTTTAATGCGTTTTTGCAGCTGCTTTATTGCGTTTTTGTTTTGCATATTTTTGTTGTGTGTTCATCCTCATTTACGTCTCATTTTTGTAGATATTTTGACGCTTCTTCCAAATTGCTTTTAGATTTGGGCAATGCCACACTGGAGAAAGTGTGCTCGATTAAGGTGGGGTTTAAGTTTATTGTTTATTGAAACGGGGACAGTGTACAAAAGCATTAGTCTTTACAAAAGAAGAGAGGATTTGTACCAGATTTGGCGAAGTAGCTATTTTCCATCTGCAGTCCCACGGGGTTAAAGGCCCTGTAGTGAGGTCAGAGGAATTTAATTTTGATGCTAAACTGTATCCGTAGTAAAGCATCCTTTTTCTCCCTGAAAGTGGCGAAACGTGCTTATGAACTCATCTCTGTGAAGAATGGAGGTGGTAGAAAATGTATCCACAGCTAACCACGGCTAACTATTTAAACCTTACCCACTACCTCTTTCATTGTTTGGAGACCTAGAAAATAATGGTGGCTTTGACAGACTTTTGCTGCTACATACAAAACGAAGCTACATACTTGTGCATGTCTGTAACAGTGACCTCAATATAAGGGTCACGCTTCGTCCATGGAAAAGAGGGAAAAGTTGCCCGTACGGTAATTTAAGTTGACAAATGAAGTATGTGATTGAGCGATCCCCTGAGGTCCCGGGTCGATTGAAT
Source organism: Proterorhinus semilunaris (assembly GCA_021464625.1). Taxonomy (NCBI): domain Eukaryota; kingdom Metazoa; phylum Chordata; class Actinopteri; order Gobiiformes; family Gobiidae; genus Proterorhinus; species Proterorhinus semilunaris. The sequence continues at coordinate 16,153,025 of CM038359.1, forward strand.
GTTTTTCTTTCCTCATCTTGACGAGTTGGCAGAGTAAGGTGGTCGAGCCCACATGTATTAACCCGGGCCACGGTCGGCACCGCCTGCACTGTATGTCAGCGGCTCTCGTGCCAGCGCCGCGGCCTCACCTCAGCTGAAACGACACTTTGAACTTGACCTCGGAAAAGAGGCGCAGCGTATTAACTGGAAAAATATACTCCATCAGCCGCGAAAAACACGCCGCTGCCAATGTGCGGCGGAGGGAGCCCGGGTTACCGCGGCAACCGGGGGAGAAACAAACTAGACCTTCGTGATAATGACAGTAGTGTGTTCCAGACGAGCTCCGGGGCCAGACATTGTCATCGGCCATGGAGACGCCACATGAACGGGCTGCGCTCTGGGACTTTCTGCCGTGTGTGATAGCGTTGTGAGAGAAAAAAAAAAAGCCAACTTAATTATTCTGTCTATTTTCCACTTGACGAGTTTAAGAACAATTTCAAGTTAGGATTGCAGAAAACCAATACATTTATTTTTGCATTTATTTTTTGGCCTGGTTTTGCATTCACTATCCCCATCATTCACTTCTCACCTCACTAACTTCAGCCCCGCCCTGAGCCCCGCCCCATGTCTCCACAGTGTCTTTTCCTTTGATCGTTTTGTCACACTTGTAAGTCCCTGTAAGTGTATGGTATGGTCGGGCCCTTTTTTTGTTTCACACGTCTACCCGTTTCTCCCTCCAGTCTCGAGAGCAGTCAGATGATGAGCAGTCGGAAGACTCGGTGAAGTTCAAACGGCTTCACAAGCTCGTTAACTCCACGCGCCGAGTCAGGAAAAAGCTCATCAAAGTGGACGACGGCAAGAAACATGGTTCTGATGGTTGGTGCATTCTTAAAACAAGTGTTAATATTCCGGAGGTGCAGCTGCTGGTTCTTCTCTTCTGACACATTGTGATCTTTTCCGTAATGCTTTTCAGATTTCCTGAATCTCGAGCCAACACCCACTTGTGAGGACAACACAGCCCTTTACACAGGGGTCCTAAAGAAGCCCTCGCTGCCCCAAGAAGCCTCGCTGCCCTCACTCCTACATGACCAGCTGTCCTTAGATGGGGACACAGACAGTTTGACCACTTCCCCGTCGTCCAGCAGCCTGGACACCTGGTCAGGACATAGGCTAGTTAAAACATTTAGTAAGTCTTCCAGCACCCACGGGCTCATCCGGCCCCCCAGGAGGACGCCGCTGGGCTCCATCTCGGGTGTGGGGGACAGTGGTTCGTCCGTCTCGGAGCTGGATGGCTGTGGACTGGACGACGAGGGGAAGCTGTCGCGCTCTACCACAGACGGCGAGATGAGGAAAGCGATCAGCTCCATCTCCCATGGGGTAAGTACCAACGAGGCCCTGTATGCCTATTATGGCCTGACCAAGCCCCGCCCCAAACCCCACCCCCAATCCCGCCTCCTCATCTCCCTGGACAACAGCCCTCAGAGCAGTCCCAAACACCAAGCTAAACATGGCAGCTGGACGCATCGAAAACCGGACCCAAATTACGCCTACTCTACCAAGCACCTTCTGTACCAACGCTCACGCAACAACAAGAACCCCATCTCACCCCTGCCAGTGACGCCATCGTCGCCTGCCCGCTGTGAAGTTACCAAGTCCAAAGGCTTTAGCTGCGGGACAGGGGGCTGGGTGTTCCCCTCTCGCAGGCTGCGTGGCCGCACAGCGGTCAGTGAGCTCAACATCACTTATGTAGTGGAGCGAAGTCTGTACGGACACCTAAACTGGGCCCAGCTGGTGCGACCCGTGACCCTGAGTCGCGCTGAGCGCCGCTGCCTGCTAGACGAGGACCGCGAGGCCGACAGGAAGTGGGCGGCCAGCGTGGACCGCTGCACCAAACGCGTGCTCTTACGCATCCAGCAGAAGTCTGTGAGTCAGACGATCAAGTTCAAGTCGACCGCCTCGTGTGGGAGGGAGTGCTTCAATGCTGCAGAATAGCTCACATATCTAAATATCCTATAGAGATATATATCCAATGATGATAATAGTATGAAATACTTTTACTTTTATATATAAACTCTCTAGACTGCTGTGAAGTAGTTATAGTCTTAAAGACTTAAGAACCCTTGGTGGAATTTCATCATGTTTGACCTTTAAGTGAATGCCTTAAGCTTTCAAACTTTTCTACTTCCTCTGAATATAAAAGGATTATTAAATGCTTGTGAGCCACTGGGGTGCAATTTTGAAAGTAACGGCATAGATTTAACGGCTTTAATAAATGTCACATCCCTAAGAGCATTTGCTCTGCTGGCTGTTAACGACAAGCTCATCCTTTAAGATCCACAGAACAGTAACCTTGTCAACTTCAACATCCTCTTAGCTTGAACAGCACAGGTATGCCCTCCTCCTGTATTGTGTTGAAAATACAGAGGAGTGTTGGTAGTGAGGGAGCTATCCGGCAGCTTTGAGAGCACCTGAGCCCATCGTGTAGTAGTGCCGTCACCGGAGTGTCATCAAAAAGATCCTCAAAGCCACTTTTTCTGTTCTCACGTTTGGTTATTTTTGGCCCACGCCGCTATGATTTTTAGTTTATAAGCACTTTTTGAAATACATTTTTGCATGCCCATTCCATTGACTTCTCACAACACCCGAAACACCTCTGTGATTTCAAAACATGTCTCGTCCTGGGAAGCCGACATGTGGGGAGCAGCTGTGGACATCTTTTACTGTATAAAGGACGCAGCCTCTGTGTGCACTGCTTTCCACTTGGAAATAATGGCTGATGGTGTACTGCTGTCGGGTCCCGAAACTGTGGTTGTCCGCGCTCTGGCACTGCAGCCTAATGCTCTGTATTCTTTATGCGTTATGCCAGATGTGTGAATGCATGTCTGTGTAAACCTGTCTGTGTGGCTTTATGCTGCTGGTCTAGCTCCTTTGTCTCGTTAAATATCGCTTTGTCAAAACTGTACATCGTTATGTCCGTAACCCATGTGTTATTTGGCCATTTCAGATAAAGGCCAAATAATATTCGATGATATTTTAGTGTTTCTATTAGCAAAGATTTGGAGCCATTCACAACATGTGCGACAGCTATAGTCACATTGTGAATAGTACATAGTATATACAGATACATCAGTTTGATAAGAAGCTCTTTCTTTCATCGATGTCGCATTAGTCAGTCGTCGCTAGCCTTGTTTGTTACAGCACACTCGCTCTCTGTCCACTATCCTACCCACAATCATTTCCCCATGTACATTACTTTTGTGTATAACAAGTGTTGTCGTGTTGTGTCAAGCATGGATCATTGTGCGTTGAACCTCAATGGGTGCGAATGAGGGGTGCTCTATGCCAACGCGACCTCACTGCGACTGACAGCTGTTCTCTATTGTGTCCCGGCTCCTCATCCGCAGAGAACATGCAGCTTCGGAGGCTTCGACCTGTCCAACCGCTCGCTCCATGTGGTCAACAACGGCGGCTCAGATGGCAACGTAAGTAGCGCTCGGGCCGATGAGGAGAGGGCAAACGTTTCAGTTCATCCGCCGTCACGTCTGCCCCCTGTTGTTGTTAAACGAAAATGTCTCGCCCCGCAGAATAAGGACCAGGAGGCCATTTACAGGGAAGTGGTGAAGTCCCCCACGACGTCTCGCATTTCTCTGGGCAAGAAGGTCAAGTCGGTCAAAGAGACGATGAGGAAGCGCATGTCGAAGAAGTATAGCAGTTCGCTGTCTGAGCAGGTAACAACTCTTTCTCGTGTCATTGGGTGGAAGATTCAGGAAGTTCAGGAACTGCTGCACAACTTTGTTGTGCAGCAGTCTGATACTCAAATTATCCAAATGTATTTTCTATTGGTTAAAATTCTTCACTGAATTCTCCACAATATAAGTTCAGCTGTTTGGTTCATTCCAATAATTTCTCATGATATGGATTGGTGCAGCTTCTAGCCTGAGAGAAGATGTTGTTGTTTTTTTCCCTTTATTATTAATTACATTTATTGATCTGCAGTGCTGTTCGCTGTCCATAGAACATAAGTAAGAAACAGGGACAACCCAGCTATAGGTAATGCACACTGTGGCTTTGCAGCGCTTGTTTTAATGCTTTAATGCAGCACACTATGGCGATAATAGAGTTCATCACCACCACTAATAGACAGGCGGTCAAAATGCATTGACTGAATGGTTCTGCGAATAAACGACTGATTAAACATTGTATATAGAGTCGGGTTTATTTTAGTGGAAGCCTACACCATTTCCACTGATCTTTTCCTTGTTCTCTACATATTTTTGGGGGATGTTAAGCCGTGTAAAAGCCACATGTTGTGTCCAGCGGCTGTGAGTGGGTGGGTGGTGTTTGTGTTAGTTACAGGATAAACACACATTTACTTTATATTTCATCTGCTGTACTCTCTGGGTGGGGTGCATTTGGTACTGAGATCATGCGCTGATGCAAGTCTCCCCCAAGTCGACTCATTAGAACCCGGGGGGACTTTGTAACAGCGGGTCACGTGTAGCTTAAGATTGTGGTGGTACCGGGACATAATACTTTAGCTAATTTGGTTGTCACTGCGAATCTACAACTCACTCTGTCCATGGCGTGCTTGCTTTTTCTGTTTGAGACGCTCGTTATTTTCAACACAACACTGCCCCCTAGTGCCCAACATCTAAACACCTCATGAAAACTCCTTATTTCCTCTGGACTGCATTTAAAGTAGGTTATGGGCTTTTTTGTGTGACGTTTCTCAGAGACTTTGTTAATTGTATAGATTACTCTTTCCTGCTCCAATCGCCTTTAGTGATTTAGAGTAGGAATATATAAATACTGCCATTTTACCCGACATTACTTAAGCTTTTTTAAAATTATTATTGGTGTTAGGTAGATTTATAATGTTTTGATAATTGTAATTATGAAATTTTAAAGTTGTGCAAATTGTTTTCGTATACCATTGGTTTCCGTTATTTTATTTTAACCAAAAGAAAGTAAGGTATTTTTTTATTCATATAATCTTCCTTCGTCTTCATATTTGTATTCATTCCCCTTGTGATTTAATTATCCGTTTTACCCTCTGCGCCTCCTCAGTCCAGTCCGGATGGTACGCCCAGCTCGCCCCAGTCTCCTCAGCCGGACACGGACTCTCTGGAGAAGCCCAAGCTGAAGGCGGGAGGGTCGGTGGAAAGCCTACGCAGTTCACTCAGCGGACAGAGCTCAATGAGTAAGCGCAGTATATTCTTCAAGGCTGTGGTTCTTAAGCTCATCACACCAGGGACCACCTAATGCAAACCAAACTGTGTCCCCGTGTGTGACCAGATCTAAGACGGGTCCATAATAGGTCCCCATGTGTAGCATTCATTTAGTTCTGAATTGGTCTGGTCTATTACTTGTCTGTTTCAGTTCATATGTATTGACCTTTTGTCACGCGCTCAAGACCTCATCGTTCATAACCTCAACATTGCAAAAGTTGTGTTTGAAGTCGCACACCACTAGATGGCGCTCCCGGCTTGTATTTGTCTTCCCCTCTCTTAGCATGTTTACCGTCAGTCTGTCTCGTAATCCTCGGATCTCGTCGGGAAACGACAGCCAGCTGCGTCATGCACCGTCGTTTTCAAGTTCCCTGTTCAGCTCATCTAATTGCTGTCCCTGACCTGCCAAACCTGCTGTTTCTATTACGGGTGCGAGTTTAAATTACCGTCTGCAAAGGTGAATTAAAGACCAGGCAAGTGTACGCTACAGTGTGTTAGAGTCACCGGGACATGAAAACACGCTGGCAGACAGACAAACATGCGGGAACGATTAGCTGAGGAAGCCTTGCCTGCTTGGGATGATTTCCACAGCCTTCTCCTCTGATACACGCACTGGAAAGCAAATGTATGGCTTATAGTCTCAGTCATAGTACCGTGGGGGATTGTGAAACTTTAGTTTGAAGTTGTGCTCTCAGTTGATTTGAAAATACGGTGAAGCAAAGTGAGAATAACCGAGGTTTTTTTTGGAAAGAAGTTGCATGTGTTTACAGCTTGGATTGCATTATGGCTAAATGGTTTGCAATACAACCTCTTATAAAAAGGAAGGCGCACGTAACTATTTGTAAAACTGGTTATTCTGATTTGCCCCTAGTGAATAACGTCAGCCAAGGGTCACCCCTGCAAGTAACTGACCTCTGTTCAAGGTATTGAGATGTAGGGGCCAGTAAATGCTCCCCCTACAGCCCCCAATGAAAGATTATTGCCTGCTTAGATTGTTTTGCTTTGTATTAAATTGAATTTGAAAAAGAGCTGATGCATTTAACAAGTTTGTGTTTTTATCCACAAACAATCTGGGTAGTCTCTTTAACATTCTCAGTTGCTTGCTGGGTCAGATACTGTCACACATGGCACACGAGTACCTCATAAATGCTCTGTTGCTTGTAAGAACCTTTAACATTGATAACCACAGATGGCTTTAACTTGTATCGTTTTGCAGGTGGTCAGACGGTGAGCACCACAGACTCCTCGGCCAGTAACCGAGAGAGTGTAAAGTCTGAGGACGGAGACGACGAGGAGCCGCCGTACAGGGGGCCGTTCTGTGGCAGAGCCCGGGTTCACACGGACTTCACCCCCAGCCCCTACGACTCCGACTCACTCAAACTCAAGGTACACAATATTTTTTTCATTTGAAATAGTGCATTGGGTTCAACAAATGAGTTTGATTCACATTTCAATATTTTTTTTTCTGTACATATATTATGTAGTCAATTACGGCTAATGACATTGGTTTGTTTTGAATTAAAAAATTTTGAGTCTCACTATTAAGTTTCTTCATTTTTAAAGTCCAGTCCCTTTAGTCCAGTTTACAGACAAGGGGAGAATTTAGACCTGGTGAAACAGCTCCAGCTCAAAACAATTCAGTCCAAACGACTTTTGCTATTGCTGTTTTTACTCGTTTTACACACTTTAGAATAAACTGAAAACTAAAGTAAAAAGATCTATTCACTTTGACTCACCTGTCACCTGTGACCTGTAGCGTGGCGATGTGATTGACATCATCAGTAAGCCGCCGATGGGGACTTGGATGGGCCTGCTCAACAACAAAGTGGGCACCTTCAAGTTCATCTACGTGGACGTCCTGACCGAGGAGGTGGAGAAACCCAAACGGCCCGTGCGGAGGAGGAGGAAGGGCAGAGCACCTAAACCCACCTCTGTGGAGGAGCTGCTGGAGAGGATCAACCTCAAGGTACCAGCTCACTACTCACTACAGTGTTCAAGTTCCCAGGTCTTAAAGCGGTTCATTTGTTCAAGCGTCTTTGAGTGTCCAGAAAGACGCTATATAAAACTGATGCATTATTATTATTATTATTATTATTAGTCACTTGAATTGTTGTACATTTCAGACAGTGATGTACGATGTAAAGTGACGTGATTATGGGGCGCACAGCATGAATGCTTTGAAGCGGCATTGGCGTACAAACACTAACACCCACTTTCTCCTGGATAAATGCCTCTAATCTTTAATCATAAACCCACACAGCCTCACAGCTCAGAGTCTTCTCCTCCCACCAGTCTGCGCACAGGCCCTGTGACAGCCCTGTCACTCTAAACAGACTGACGGGCCTCTCGGATTGCACAACGTGCTCTGTAATTTACTTCAGGACACTCAAAAGTACAGGACATAAGTATTATGTAATGTAATGTTTGTGTTCACCTAAAAAGTACTATTTACCACATTCCTACTACATTTCTCAGTACTTCAGTCATCCATAAGTGCTTGTTAGGCTGTGTATCTAAGCTCTCCTCCCTCATTCGCACATCCTGACCCTGTATGCCTCGTGAAATGATCCCAAACAAAGACGGCAGTGACAGAGATGACCGCGTTGGCTGTGTTCGTTGGTGGTCCTTTTGTTTAGTCCCCTGGCGGTCGGCAGAAATAGCAGAAGAAAACACACACGGCTCTCCTCAGCGCGACTCTTCCATTGTAATTGACGGTCTAGGTGGTGACACGCAGTCTGCAACGCGCAAACAAGCCCGGTCCACTAGCACCAGCGCGGTGAAGTCAGCTGATTTTTTTTGTTTAGTTTTTTATGAAAAGGGCGTTCCTTCCCTCTTGTCTCTCGATAGCGCGGCGGCTAGCGACTCGCTTTGGTGTGGCGCTGGGGTCACTTTGATGTGCTTGTCTCCACCCACCGAGCTGCTTGTTCCACTTAACTCTGGCGGGGTGCACCGTTTTGGTTACAGTTAGAATAGCGCCGGGCTCCTAACATTTACTTAATGCGCCTTTTCTGCCGGTCTAGGGCGCTCCACCAGTGTGTTGACTGTTGCCTAACATGATTACATGCCCGGGTTGAAGCTGCAGTCACAGTTTGGGTCTTGGCTCGCCAGTAAGTTAAAAATAAACCGTGTGTGAGGGAAATTACGAGCAGATGACGAGTGCTTGTATTGTAGCTATTGTATGCACTAATCCCGTAACTCTTACCACTTTAATGTCATTGAATGATTTGAGCTTTTTTTTTCAATGTTCACTGAAGCTGGGCTGTTGGAACATGGTTAAGGAGAAGGCAGCTACAGCAGAAAAAGTTACACATACAAAGTTACCTGCGGTTGGCCAGGGAGTCACCAGCGAGGAAAATTGTTCTGCCAGTCCTTGGCTCAGATTAAGGGCTTTCTTCAAGCGGGGCATCTGGTGTAAAACCTTTTACACAAAGATAGAGGATTATTTTTGCAGTGCACTCCAGAAGGAACACTGCAAAAAGTAATTTCTTTCATGAAATAAGTACATTTGTCCTTCATTTGAGTAACTAATTTCAAGAAATCTGTCAATGGGGCAAGTTTTTTACACTTAAATTAAGAAAAAAAGATCTGATCAAAATTATTTAAAATGAATAAAGCGCATCAGTTTACTTAAATCAAGAACAAATGTACGTCTTTCTAGATTACTTTTTGTAGTGTAGTCCATATATCGGTAGCATTGGAACATAAAATCCAGATAAAGTCCTTGATTTGTTTGTATTGTCTGCGTGACAGGAGCACATGCCCACCTTCCTGTTTAACGGGTATGAAGACCTCGACACATTCAAGCTGCTGGAGGAGGAGGACCTGGACGAGCTGAACATCAAAGACCCCCAGCACAGAGCGGTGCTGCTGACGGCCGTGGAGCTGCTGCAGGAGTACGACAGTGAGTGCACAATGAGCTCAAATATATACCAAAGCCTCAACCTTTACCGTAACATACACCGTACAACGTATGTGGCTTTTGCAGTAAGGTTGTGTGCAGCTCCAGATTCTTACTCTAGCATAAATGTATTGCATAATATATAATAATCAGCCATATTTTCGAGCGAATACTAAGAATCAATAATACGCATCTCGGTATGTCTTCATCCTGACTTCACTTTCTGAATATGTACTGACGGGAAGCTCTGAATTTTAGCACGCACACGGGGAAACCCAAACAAATCCTGAAGTCAAAGCCGGATACAAAGGCGCAAGATAAACTTGACTGAACCGCGCTGTGTGTTTTTGCGCTGGCAGGCAGCAGCGATCCGGAGCGCGGAGGGATGTGCGGGTCCCAGGAGAAGCTGCTGTCCGAGGGCTGCGGCCTGGTGGGAGATTCCCCGCGGGACTCCGGCTGCTACGAGAGCAATGAGAACCTGGAGAATGGTAATGACAGCTACAGTTAGCCTTGCACACCCTGGACTAGCGCAATGTAGCCCGCTGTAGCTGACCCTCCCGGGTGACTTCTTGTAGCTCATCCCCAATCCTCCGCCATGCTTTCTGCTCTCTAACGTCCCGCCTCTGTGGACCTGCCAATCCGACACCCGCCATTGCTCAGCCTCCTGTACATTTTTTACTGTCCGCTTTTTCCACACTTTCTTCACTTCTTTTCATTCTTTAGGCCTTCTCTGTCACAAGTGCCAAAGTCCACTTGTAAGGGCGATCCAGCCTGCCCCCAGACCCTTGAGCCTAGCCCAACCCAGAATGATGGGCGCCTATGCAAACAGGAATAGACCCTTCCCAATGCAAAGCGCTGCTCTGATGAGAGTCAGGTCATTGCCCAGTCGTGGACTCGATTTTCCTGCAGCCCCGGTGCTTGGCGCCATAGGAGGATATACAGAAGATGAAAATGGATTGAGACAATACTTCTGTTGAATATGTTCACACAGTAGACTAGCATATGGTGCTCAATGCTAATTGTCTTCTCTGCAGTGGTGAATCTAGTAGACTGTATGATGTAAGATCACGACTGGTTTTCACACCATTTCAGTGTTGCACAAGCATTCAAAACGGTATGTGCCTAAAATAAATAGATGAAAATATTTTTAGACTTAAGTGTAGAAAATAAGTTATGTTTATTTTTTCCTGGAAATGTGTGTTTTATTTTTGAGTTTTATGTCCTTCATCTTGACTCTTTATTTACTGAAATTGATTTGAAAGCCTACGATTCACAGCTCAATAAGCTCCTCTTTCTGTTAATGTTGGCCCAGTGTCTGTGTTGTTCTGGTTCAGATGTTCAGTAAGCGTGCAATCTGCCACATTAGAGATTAACGTTGTGGAGAAGGAAAAAAATCCCACTCCTTTTAAATAAAGGACTTTCTGGTACATCCTGTTTCATTTTTTTATGTTCCGCCTCCTCTCTGTATCCTCTGTTTCTCACGCTGCTAAACACTGATTACTGTTAGCCGCGTAACATTAGTATTAGCATCCCGACTTTTCTGGTACTTTCAGGGCTCTGCAGTTGGATGATCTCCCTGACTTGACGAATGCCAAACCATGTCTGTGTGAAGACAACTTGGAGCCCTGCAAGTCCTTTCCTTTCCTTAACATGCTTATTTTATTTCTTATGATGCCATTGACTACTGTTACTGGTATTGGCTCCAAACAAAAGTTAAAAGGACATGAAACAACATTGATGATAGTTCAATAAGACAACCTCTTTCTACAATGCTCTTTACATTGTCTATTTCTGCTCCCCTTGCCCATGTAGAGATGTGTAGACTTCCTTTGTTCTAATCACTTCTTAACACAGCTTATTTACATCTCACCGCATCTCCGTCTCTCAGTCGCCTAGTCCGCAGCTCACTCTGTTTAAATGGGTCTCACATTTCACCCATCCATTCTCTATTCTGTGAGGACCCGCGGTAAGTCTCTGCATTTTCTCTTTGGTCTTCATATGAACATTTTCTTTATTTGTAGACGTTGCTATGGGGCCGTTTTGGTGATATAGTAAACTCAGTGCCACCCCACCCTATTATAAAACTATGTAACTGTGGTAACCTTTCTCAATGCAAATTAAAACAGTCTAATTTCAATCCCTGGCTAAAAATGGAAAACTAGATTTGTTGCACATGATTGCTAAAGTCATTTCCCCAACAACTGTATTTGTTTTCATAGGCAAAAGCCGAAAGACGTCCCATTCTAGTCGTTCATCAGGTGGGCTCCAATCTCCGGACTACCCCACTCTTCCTATGACCATCTCCAATGAGACTCTGCAGCAAAACGGCAAAAACCAACGCACAAAATTCACGAAGAACTTCTTCTCTAAGCCCTCCCTGAAAGGGTTCAACCTACTCGGACTGCGCAAATCCCAAAGACGCTCCCCTTTCCCGGCGAGTCGCAGCTGTGAAGATTTAGACGGACCGTTCCCACACCCTGGCCCGTGGAAGAGGTCCCATTCATTAGGGGATGTCCGGTTTGAGCAATCTAGCGCAGAATTCAAAGCGACATTGGAGAAGGCGAGATCAGAAAGCACCAAAAGGCAAAACCGAACTGTAGTCAGTCCAAAATCCAGACCACCAGTTCCCTCTCAGCTGCACCTTAGACCTTCTTGCCCCACCCCGCACTCACCATGCGTTCCAGGGCCTCTTTCCAGCCCCCCTACAGGTCTACCAGAATCTACTGGAGAAAGGATCGCCCCAAAGATCCATCCCAAAAAGCCCCCAGTGCCACCGCCCGTCCCGGCTAAGAGGTCTAGAGAGCGCCTCGCCAACGGCCTCCGCCACGCTCCCCTCTCCCTCCCCTCCTCGCCCTCCCCCACCCACTCGCTAAACCGCTCCCACCCGAGCAGCCCAGTCATTCGGAGCACCAACAGCAGCCCGGGACCCCCGCCGCCTCTCCCGATCAAGACCCCGCCCAGTAGCACCCCCGCCAGCCCCTGCTACTCCTCCTCGGCCTCCTCGGCGGGGGAGGAAGCGGGCAACCCGGTTCACCCGCCTTGGCTCGCCGACCTGGGGGGCAAGGTGGCGGTGGCGAGGAAAGCGTCCCATTCGAAGATGAGTCCGGATCTGCTGACCGTCCTGGAGCAGCGGCTGCAGGCGGAGGCGATTGATCTGACTGAGGAGCCCTATTCGGATAAGGTGGGTGTACGCAAATGTAATAACCACAAACACGGCAATACAAGTGACATAACATGCATACATAACCCAAAATAACCCATTTTAAATTAATGTTGATTACTGAGTTACAAAGTTTATAGCTTTTCGTGATAGAAATGAATCGAGAGGTGCTGTTTAACACATGAGCTGATTTCTCCCGCGCTAAAAATCAGTCCCAGATTGTACCACATCATCCCTCCTATGAGCTTATTCGGCTCTGCATCTCAATACGCCGGAACTTGGCCGCGTTTAATGGACACACGAGCGCCTCTCGCAGCCAATTCGGCGGGAACTAATTTGATTTGAATACGCAATTACTTGTGTATCGCTCGCGCTGACGCATGTACATTTGCGGTGAGTGTGTAAATATGGTGTGAGGGTGTGCATGAAATAAACTGCCTGGAGTGGTGGGGAACAACGGTCTTATGATGTGGTGGAGTCTGTTGAGTTTACAGGCTGAATCCTAGACTTTGTTATAACCCTTACCCCAGACTGGGCCCCGTCAAAGCAGCGCATCCCCCCACATTGGCAACAAAACAAGGCGCACACACACATAAAAAAAACCACACACTCCGGCAACCAGCGGTGAGGTGAGAGCCGTGTTATAGGCTTCTGTCAGCTCTAGAGGGGCTTATTAGAAGAAGTGGAGCGAAAAGCGCTCAAAGCATTGTGTGCAGTGTGGCTTTATTTATAATAGATAACAGCAAGGGCAATACCGTAGGACCAAGTAATACAGAGCCACTAATTTGGAGCAGTCTGTACTTTATTATGTGGGAGAAGCTGGAATATGATTAAATACGTTAATATGAATGTAAGGTTAACTACATTTACTTTAGATTCAGTGGTATGTTTTTAGTAGTAACTAGATTTACCTGAAATTTTCGTCAACTAAAACGAGACCAAAGCGGATTAAAGTTGAAATATGTCTGCAAAATTGACCCCGCTCCATTGTTGTCTTTGCTTTAGCACGGCCGCTGTGGCATTCCTCCGCTGTTGGTGCAGCGTTACTCTGAGGAGGCAGAGCAGCCGCTGAAGGACGTGGCCTCTACTCTGGACCAGCTCCGGGTCAGAGAGCTGCGCAAACAGCACCGCATGGCTGTAAGTAAACCATCTCCATACGCAGCAATTCACAGCATGGAAGTCAGCTTTAACTGGTGTTATTCTGGCGCTGAGAAGTATGTTTTTATTGTTTGTGGCTGGTGTATCATTCATTCTAGCTTCATCAAACTAGATGTTGTTGGAAAAGCATTTTTATTGCAGTTCACTTAAACTTCATATGACAGGTTTTTATGTTTTTGAAAATATGACTTATTTAGACAACATCTGTTGTAATAATAATAATAGTAATAATTAACATTTTATTTTAGTGAAGCGGTAATTTGAATGAAGAAATGTTGGGCTGAAAAGTTATTTTTATCTGAATGTTTAAGCTACTGTCAGGAAGTGACAAAGATAAAGGTAAAGTTCCATAGCAGTTTGACTCAGTTTTCATTGACACAACATGGTTGGCACGGCAACAGTGAAATGATCTCTATCTATGTCACTTCGTGTCAGTGTGCGATAAGGAAGTGACACTATAAACACCACAAAAATGGTCAAACAAAAGCAAATTTTAGCAAATTCTTAAATATAATTGTGTTAACTATGTTTTAGTAAAGATTGTGTCTAATGTGTCATATGCACTTTAAAGATACACCGTGTAACATTTTAGCCAATAGATAGAATAGAATACAAGCATTTATTTCATCACACACTCCATTTTTATTGTTGAAAAACACCTGAAAAATGACTCAACAAACATGTGTCTTTGCTGTGAGCGGCTTTTATTGTTCAGGTCCTCATCCAAAACATTTTTTGTACTACCCACTACAAAAATAGGATTATCTGTGTCGAGCTGTTCATTAGGAGCATGTTTTGTATTGGCGGCAACAGTATAGTCCAAAATGTTACGCAGTGTGCCTTTAACTTTCAAAAATCCAACAAGTATACCTGTATGCACAATGCTAATGGAACGATGCTTTACTTACTTATGTTATTAAATGTTGTTTTGTCCATCAGATCCCATCCGGGGGTCAGACAGAGATGTCCCGTAAGCCCCTCCCCGTGGGCCACATCAGCTCCGTCTCTGATTGGCTGGTGTCCATCGGCCTGCCCATGTACGTCTCCCCATTGGCCGCTGCGGGCATCCTCTCTTTGCCCCATATCTCTTCGCTGACGGACAGCAGCATGTGGGAGGCAGGGATCCGGGACGAGAGGCATGTGCGGAGACTGGTCAGTGAGGCGCGCCTGGTCAGCACAAACGGGGGTTCCTAACCATTCGGGACTGTCCCCATAAGTGCTATAAAACATGTAATGGACTTGAAAGGTCAGTATTTTGCAATGGACACCGAGACGTCCAGTACTGCCCCCAAGCAACTTTCACTTTTGCAAATGTTTACGGACAACATAAATGATGCCTTTTCAACTAAAGAAAGTCTTAAAATAGACTTGGATCTGCCTTTGAGGACAAAAGCACACTGTTTTTTGACTTTTTTAAGGACTTTTTTTATTTCCTGCATATTTCATAAGTGCTTGCGGCATGGCACCATCTTAGTCTTTCAACGGATGTAGCTCGGCCAAAGGAATTTGATTTAATGGGCTCCTTAATAGCTTCTCGATATCTGGACTTCGCATCAACGTGCCATTGAAGAATACATCACTGCTTGTTTGGAGATTGGAAAACGGCTTACCTTGTATCACGCTTCTGTATATTATAACACAATTTAAATGAGTGTTTTGAATTTCTGTTTGCCTTTTGTAATGTTGCAGCCTCGTTTCGATGCCAGTCATTTTTAAGCTAAAACGACTTACACTTTTGTATTCTCATTTAGACATTTACACTCGCCTGCTTCATAAATCTTACATGTAAACGGCAAGCTTTGACACTCTCAAAAGACATTCCCTGTACATGCCCTGTCCTTTATTTTATTCCAAGTGTTAGAAACAAGTATAGAGTGACCAGAATGTTGCAGGGATGTTTCGAAGGCATAAAGATCTTGGCATGGTTGGCTGTTTTATGACTTTACAAAATGATTCATATTTGGACAGCTGAATGGTAAAAGATATCAGGACGGCCTGTAATCTTTGGCGCAGACTAGATGGGCCATAACACTTAAATCCTTATTCTAAAGCCCTTTTTATCATTTGGGCTATACCAAACATTCCGTTGGAAACAGGAATATAGTACTGTGCAAAGGTTTGGAGGATAAATGAAAAATAATCCAAAAGGTAAGGTAAAAAATGTGAGAAACGGAAGCATTTAAATGGACGCTGCACCATTTAGAGCAGTGGTTCTCAACTGGTGGGTTGCACAACCATATTCTGCGGGTCACATGACCCTGCTTAAAATGACATTTCATACTTTTACATAGCCTTTCTTATGGATTGAATGTGAGCATTTGACAGTCAATGTTCACAGCAGTGCACAGCACTGTATACTCCGTGAAAAGTTACCAAGTGTAAGTGTTTTTGCAACATTTCAAAACGTTTTTGCAGTGGGCACTTAGATAGGTATTTGTTTTTTTTTTTTGCTTCAATCAAAACGGTGCTCTAAGTGAGAAAGAGTTGAGGGTCCACGTCTTAAACCATGTGTGTTTAGTAACTGAGATACTGACACTGTAAATGCACTTTAGAAGGTAATCCTAGCTGTTTTCTTCATAAATTTGGCTACATTTGGCCCCGTGTCATCAGGTAAAGTAATCTGGGTTATGCTGGTGTTTTAGTATTACCTTCCCAACAGTGAATTCGATGAACATTCACAAGCTAATCCATTTCATTTGCTTCATTCTTAATTACATATATGAAATGCTCATTGCACATTCTGTATATGTAATTAATATTTAAATAACTTATTTTGTGTTGCTTTTTGTTTTCCATATCGACTGTAAGTAGACTGTATACTGTATTATATGGATAGCAATACCTTTCTGCATAATGCATATTGCTTTAGCCAGTAAGGAACTCTACAGCATTGTAAGATATATGTACAAACTACTATTTTATTTGGTTTTCCATTTACCTAATGATTGTCCATACAGATTAGCGTGTGTATTGAAAACCGACTAAAGTTAATGTCCATAACTATTTGTCATTCTAAAATATAATAAAATGTTTCTTGCCATAAGATGTTTCCCTCACATTTGTATTATCTATGTACTGTCTAATCTTTAATCACTGCACAGTTTACTGCTGTGACGCTTCCTTTATGCAACCAACAGGACGGAAGGACTTTGCTTGTACACGAGCTGTCACAGACATGGTTACAAAGCGCTTCACATGGGACAATTCACTCCACACTCATTTTTACATTATAAAATGATTTATTTCACTTTCAAAAACAACTATGAAATAATGATCTTAGACAGACTAGCACTGAAGCTATACAAGAATAATACCTATTTTATTGACCAAATAAATATAAAAAAAAAAACATATTTCTTTAAAAGGAAGGCCTAAACTAAAACACAAGAAACTGATACTGATTATTTTTTTAAAGAATGCTATCTTAATAATTATTATCTAGCATAAAAAGAAGATGACTTAATGTACCCAGTGACTCGATTTATCCTGCTTTCCTCATGGTTTTGGTCAAATGGAAAGGTTTCTTTAGTAACACCAAGGCTTCTTTACCTGAGGACAGAGCCAACAGTCCAAAGAGACAGCAGTGTCTTCAGAGTAGAATGAATCCGGTAGCATTGGTGGCACAGCGGTTAGTGCTAGTGCCTGACAGCAAGAAGGTCTAGTATGAATCCTGGGTCAGCCGGAGCCTTTCTGTGTGGAGTTAGCTTGTTCTCCTTGTGTCTGCATAGGTTTCCTCCGGGTATTCTCTGGGTAATCTTAATTCTTAATCTCAGTGGAACTTTCCTGGTTAAATAAAGGTCAAATAGATATACAATAATAAAGAACAATGATTTCTATATGACCTGTTAGAGGTGGCTGATGACGGTAACAAACCTTTTATTTCTCATTCATTCAGTCACAAACAGAGGACCTGGTTTAGGATCAGCTGCTCTGGCCATGGCTGTCCTTTTTTAAAGTTCACATCAAGATGTAATAATGATTGTAATGTCATGTCTTCATGAAGAGTTGTCCATCTTCAATGAAGGTTCTTGAGTCGTCTTCTGTACTCTGTCATTTCGTCTCTCATCCAAAAGGCTTCGACAGCGACACAAAATTTTAGGCTCAGCACGCAGACTAGATATGGACCACTGGAAGGAGTTTAGCTCAGCTAAGTCCCTCCCTTCTATTAACGGCTACTCTCACCTGTGGGTAAACATCTTTGTAGTTCTAAGTCCTTTTGTTTTGTTTTTTCACAAAATGTTTGTCCATCCATCCTTCCATCTATCCATTTTCTTCCGCTTTATCCGGGGCCGGGTCGCGGGGGCAGCAGTCTCAGCAGAGATGCCCAGACTTCCCGATCCACGCACACCTCCTCCAGCTGTTCTGGGGGGACCCCGAGACGACACCAGGCCAGCTCAGAGACATAGTCCCACCAGCATGTCCTGGGCCTTCCACGAGGCCTCCTCCCAATAGGACATGCCTGGAACACCTCCCGAGGGAGGCGACCAGGAGGCATCAAAAACAGATGCCCTAGCCACCTCAGCTGGCTTCTTTCGACGTGACGGAGCAGCGACTCTACTCCGAGCTCCTTCCGGGTAACTGAGCTCCTCACCCGATCTCGAAGGGTGCGCCCAGCCACCCTGCGGAGGAAACTCATTTTGGCCGCTTGTATCCGCGATCTCGTCCTTTTGGTCATTACCCAGATCTCATGACCATAGGTGAGGGTGGGAACGTAGATCGAGCGGTAAATCGAGAGCTTTGCCCCCCGACTCAGCTCCCTCTTTACCACAACGGTCCGATACAGCGACCGCACCACTGCTGATGCCACACCGCACCACAAAATCCCTCCATGAACAGCAATGGTGGACTTAGATTTCACCTGTCTCCGCTGTACAGCACCCACCTGCACCCCAGGCCTAGAGTAAGTAAGTAAGTAAGTGCTTTATTGTCATTGTACAAGCGTACAACGAAATGGTGTTCAGGTGTTAGTCCTGAGCTGCTGCGGCTGAGCCACTGTGTGTCAACCTGACCAGCATGACCTTGGAGGTCGGGGGAACTGTAGCACTTGGAAGAAACGTGGCTGGCTGCCCTCTCTTGCTGTCTCCTCTGATCCTCTGAAATGGTGCAGCGCTTCCTGGGTTTGTCCCTGTTTCAGAGCGTGGTGTTCTGCACTGGTCAGCTCCACCCCCTCCTTCCTCTTCCTGCCTCCGCTCCCTCCGCTTCACAACAGTCTTTCACCATCTCTCGTTTGTCTAGAGAGCTTTGTCACGCTAATGAGGCTGAAACTCAGCCCAGGATAGATCAATAGGCAGGTAATTAGCAGTGATCAGGGAGAGTAGGGCCGTCCACACTGAAACTCAGGTGTGATTCAGGTCGTTAGGACTTAGAACTACAAAGACGTTTACCCACACGTTTTTTATGCGTTTCTAATATCCTACGTTTTCTCAGAGAGATGGGTTTTAGCACGTCAGAGAATACACAGATCACAGGATCGTGACTGAATGTCGTTAGTGTTACAGCTGGCCTTGGGGTAAAAGAAAGTTTACTACAGTGAAGGGTATGAAAGTATCGGCCCTGTCTGCCACCGCTAAAGTTGATTAAATTAAACGCCAACTCCTTCACAGAATAATCAATGTATGCTTCACTGGGACTCCCACATTGAAATTCTGATGCCCCTTCAAACACTTGACTAAGCCCGAGTCGCTGTTCCCCACGGCCTGTCACATATCAGACTCTCTCCACTGCGTGTGCAGCGTTATACGAGCGGCCACTGGACGTCGCTGTTTTACGCGTCGCTTCAAACGAATATCTTGAGCGAATAAGTGGAAGTTTTCTCCCGGCGTTCTACGTTTCGGAGTAATCTGACACCCGAAAGTCTGAAGAAGGATGGACTTTTAACTGCGCTGGTAGGACGGACGGAAGGAGCAGTGAGCAGCAGGCGAAAGCAGAAGTTGGATGTATGTGCGTAAAAAAGAAAAAAGAAACGGCAAAATAGCGGAGGAAGGGGAGCCTGGGGTGCCTCACATGAACCTAAAAGGACGCGTGTTACTTCTCAAAGGTGAATGGGTGACTTTTGGGGGTGCTTTGTGAGGAAGAGATGATGAAGAATTACAGCGGCAGCAGCCTTCTCAACAACGGCCAGACTCCGAACCACATCCGAGAGCGAAACGGGAGAAAGTGCACCAGCGGCGGCGGCGGGCTCCTCCGGGTCTCCCTGCGAGGGTATGGTTTCTGCATGGGCGCGCTGTTCGTCTTCTGCTTCGGATCGCTATTTTACCAGCTCAACGGAGGACCCCCACAGATCCTGCTAGACA
Organism: Proterorhinus semilunaris; assembly: GCA_021464625.1. Lineage (NCBI taxonomy): Eukaryota > Metazoa > Chordata > Actinopteri > Gobiiformes > Gobiidae > Proterorhinus > Proterorhinus semilunaris. The sequence goes on from CM038359.1 coordinate 16,172,741, forward strand.
TCCGGCAGTATCTCGGTAAGAACTTTTCCATATTGGTTTCTTTTTTCTTTTCTTTTTTTCATCTGCCACAGTCACACGTCACCCATAAAGACATGTGTTGACAAAAACAAGCACTGATGAAGTTTACATGTGGCTCAGGTCTGGCCCCCCCTTTTTTTTAAATGAAATTCACTGCATGGAAAAGAGTTTTAACGGGGTCCCTCTGTTCATTCATAACCTTGATGGACTTGGAAACATACAAATCATTGAGCTAAATATGACATTAAGCCACTCAGAAGAGCATTCCTGACTATTCACCTGTCTATGCACGTTGATGTTGTGTCATGGTTACCACGGCCTGTCAGCAGTGATAGGCCCATTTGATCGTGCATGTTAGATGATGACTCAAATCTTGTCTCACACTGCAGCTGCTGCGCTCGGGCCAATGCACCGCGTGCCACACGCACAGTCTGCTTGACCCAACGACGCGCGGCCAGTATCCAAATGGTTTCATTGTGTCCGCTTAGAGGCGCAATGACTGACTCATGTAAATGATGCTCACAGCTTTGATCTTATTTGATTTTCTGTCTGTGTCAAGTTTTGGCACCTCATTCTTCCTAGTTCATAACAGGCTAAATATTCGATATTAAAAGACAAAAAGGAGGGGCGAAACTATCTTTAGGTTCAAATTTGTTCTAAAGCAAATCTGGTAGCTCTGTGTTGTAGCTGTCACCTTAGAGGGAGGGACAGATAATCTCTCTGCTCTGTGCTCTGTGTGTAGCTGAGGCCCCTATGACCCGATAAACATCTGGAACAGCAGGAGAGTCACTCACCAAGTTACCGCCATGATCCCAAAAGTCACAATGCTTTCGTTTTAGGTTCGGTTTTACTCCATGTGCTCAGAATTGTGCAAAGGTTTCCCAAAAGTGTGTTGTTGACAGCTTTTCCCAATATGTTTTACAAGTAGTTTCAGTGCCACATACTTTTATCACCCCTATTATGAAAGACTATACTCTTCCAGTTAGCAGTCACTTGTTTTCCTCTTACTTATATCCAAACACCATATTTGTATTATTTACTTTATACTTACTGTAGTCTGTGTGCACAGTGTGGCTAATATGAATGAAATGCTCTTTGCTGCAGTGAGCTTGGTTATGTTCAGTCTCGTCCATTCATGTAATACTCATGCACTTATGGAACGTCACTGGCCCTTATTGGACGAGATGAAGTGCACTTTAAACATGGAGTACATACTAACATGTCGCTGTCAAAGCCATTGTTCGTTGTACAGATTTGAGTAAATGCCATCGTTTTACATTCAAAGGAAGGAGAGTGATCATGGTCACTTGGTTGATGTTTTTTTTCTTCATGAAGTGTGTAAAAGCACAGGTTTGAGTTCAGCACAGGGGGCTGAGAGGGGGGAGGTCTACTGCTTATGTAAGAGTGACACAGAAACACAGGGCCACGCATGAGTAATCCTCTCCATTCATCAAGTCATCAGGGCACGCACTGAGAGGCTCCGCTCCGCAAAGGCATTAAATAACACGTAACAGAAACACTTATCTCTGTAGAGTTACTTAAGTGAGCGGACAACGCACATTATTTGGTTCAACTCAGCTCTTCTAAATGTTCCACCCTTATACATCGAAATTTATGGAGAATTCATTAGGACCTCCATGACATTGTAAGTTAACAAGCATCATATTGGGAGAAACGTCGATTGTAGTAGTTGTAAAAAGAATAGTATTATTAGCAGCAATGGCAGAATAACCATGAAATAGTAGCAGGGGAGACCGGGTATGGTTGTAACACTTTTTGCTTCAGCACCTGTAACTCACTGAATTTTTTAGCTAGAGTTCTCAAACTTTTATACTAATTTCCCCACATTTGTTAACTACAAATGGCACCATTCAAACCTCTGCAAGCATATCACAGACCTCATGAGTTGATGTCAAATACATGGTGGTCTGCTGGGGTAAATTGTAACAGTTAGACAAAAGAAGCAAAAACTGAGTCTCGTCATATGCTTCAAAATGAGGTTTATTTAAATAAAAGAACAATCCAGAACAATGTCTCTCTCTCTCTCTAAGCTGTCATATGCTTATCCTCACGTGGAGTCGGTCCATAATACCGGTCTGCTGTCTGAGTCAAATAATCAGCCAACACTTCCTCCTGATCCTCAGAGGAAACTCTGTTGATGCTTCAGCGTGACCTGCACTGGGATGATCACTGGACCCCGGTCTCTCAGCTTCTGCTTGTTTTGCAGTATCTGCTCAGTTTTACATGGCAGATCACATGTGCCTTTGCAACTGACCTGACTTGCCCTTCTTTCTGACTGAGAAACTACAATTTAATCTAATTTAAGTCATATGATTTTATGTGCAATAGTATAAGCACTAAACTAAAAAAAACATTACTTTCTTACCTCAAAATCATTTTTTTTTTTTTCTCTATAGAATCTGCATGAACCTGTTTGCAACCTTGACAATCACCATGTGGGATCAGGGAGGAAGTGGGTAAACACTGATATGTCCATTTGACTCCTATCTTCTCCTACCCTGAGTTGGTGGTGTTACAATTATCCCCATGTTACAACCATACCCGGTCTCCCCTAGTAAGGGTCAATGGTTCTCCTTCTTTGTCCCATGTACCCCTTGAGGCATTCATTTATTATCCGACTCCGACTACCCCTAATCTGAGGATCCTGCCAAAATTTTAACAAAGTGAGCAACTTATCGAGTATTTAGTAGAGTGTTATGTTCAAAATTTAGCTAAAATACTCTCAAACCTTTTATTGAAATGATATTGAATATCATTCAAACTAACTTTAAAAATTTGTGATGTGCTGTAACATATGGGTTACATTCACAATGGAATAATGTGTATAAATAGTTTGGAAGGAACGTAATGTAATAAGACACAGAAACTTAACTCTAACCCTCACCTTAACATTAAAGGGATATTTCAGGATTTTTGACATTGGGCCTCATTTCCTGTGAGAAATCTGCGAGTAAATAGTCCCACAAAATGCGGTAATTCATGTGATACAAGGTCAGTTATATTTAAAAAAATATGTTCTATTAACACAGACATTTGGCGTTGTACGTGATTTGCCTCAGGGGCACTTTGGAGTGTGCCAGACTGTTTTTATTGCAGGGTTGCTGATACCATAGAAATGCATTAGCCTAGCATTAGCCTAGCGCCACTAAGCTCTTCAAATATAAGAACTGCATGAATTTAAGAAAAAAAATATCTCCAGACATCAACAACACTCTGGATAACTAGGAAATTAGGCCCTATGTCAAAAATCCTGAAATATCCCTTTAACCCTCTTATGTCTTGTACCTTCAAACTACTAATACACGTTATTCCATTGTGGTCTACAGAGGTACAGAGATTGTTATCAATCAAATATGGTTAGGTGCATTGTGTCATGGTAGTGTAAAATAAAGTGGAACAGTAGTACTTATTGTTGTACCTGTAAATCATATATGTAACGTTATTTAATATATTTTTATTATCAGGCTCTCTGAGAAAAACTATTCTTACTTTGGCTTCTTACTTGTGCCAGACTTTATCACATTTATATTTAATGTATTTTTTAAGTGATCTGATTATACTCGGATTCTATAAGAAACACATAAATGTTTAAAATAATAAAATATACCTTTTTAAGTTAGTCACATTTCGTAATACATCGCATGAATGAAAATAGATAAACTGTTTCAACAAGGCACATATCGTTAGGGATGGGTACCGTTCGTTTTTTTTCGATACCACTACTTTAACGGTACCTGCTTTTCGGTGCCGGTTCCTTAACGGTACTTTTTTCGGTACCTATGTCATTTTAATTCAATTAAAATAACGTGTATAAAAGGAAAAAGTCCTAAAACCGCAAAACAGAAGCTCCACAGGTCGCAGCAGCGTCACCTGTAACTTCATGTTTTGAGCACAATTTCCACTTAAGCAGTGATAAAAAGAAATAAAGGACGTTATTACCTCCTGAGCTGCAGAGACAGATCCACATCAGGACACGGGTTTCTTTCGGATAAACTTTTCTAAACACACTGCGCTTTGACGAAGCACTTTCCCGCCAAAGATCCTTACATGGTGTGAGCGCTCACTCTGCCACTAATAATGTACAACAACTGTACAAAAAATGTCTAATGCAGAGTGAGCGCTCACTTTTCCACAAACAATCTTTGATATTCCTCTCGCTGCAGCTGCTTGTAAAGTTGTAAACAACAGCCCGTAAACTCAGCCTCCGGGTCTGTCGCTAAAGGTAAACACGTCTTTCTTGTTGTCACTGCTCTGTTTTGTTTTTCAATTTGCCTAAAAACTCAAATTTCTTATTCAGTCCTGGTTTATAATAACTGGTTTAGTTTGACTCTGGGTTTTACAACCGGTGTAAGTCCTGGACCTGGTTTAGTCCTGGCGCAGACCGCGGCTGAGCCGTCTCTATTACAAATGTTTAGTACGTTATAGCTTTGCTTCTCTTTAAGTTATAGTTTTAAGTTATAGTTTTGCTTCGCTCCATTTGCGCTGAAGCGGCTCATTTTCTGCGCACACGTTCATGTTTTTTTTAGACTCGCTGCGGGTCATATATTGACTTCTGGAGAGAAAAAGAACCGAAAGTTGGCACCGAAAGAATTTTAGTTTTTCGATACCACCCCCGACCGGAGCTTTTCGGTCGGTTCCAAGTAGGCACCGTTTAACGGTACCCATCCCTACATATCGTAATGTAAATAATTAGAGTATGAGCCGGTCTGCTAATCTTTTTGTATTGGTCTTTTTGTTTTGATAATTTATCCATTAATTTATGTTATAAATGTTATGTTGTCCCATACCTCTCTAATTTACCATTCACAATCCATCTAGCGCCTATAGTGTATCATCTTCATCATCTTAGACCCCCAAATGTATGCACGCACGCACACACACTGCACAAACACCACCCCCAATAGATCGTCTTATTAGTGTTTGTTTTGTATTGTTACGCAAAGCACAAAAAAGAGCCGTCCCCAGTGTCACTTGTCACTGAAGAGCACAGTACGTTGTTGTGCCCAGCTGTGGCAGAACGCTGTTACTTCTCCCATAATCGTCCAGTTTGTGTCTGTCAGATTTATTGCCCAGAGCTAAAGTGTGTTGCTTTTGGCTGCGCAGTGCTCAGATGAAGGTGCTGAGCAGGAGAGGGCATACACCTCACAGAATACAGGCTCGATTCCTGAGCTCCCGGGCCCTCTCAGCGGCGGGGGAACAGAAGAGGTTTTGTTCTGTCCCGGGCGCCTGAGCCTTGAGGTGGATGGTGTCACTCAACAAGTGGCGCTGCAGCTAAAACGCCGTGCAGACCTTTAGACCTGGATTTACGGCTTGTGCTTCCACCTCTCCACTGTGCGCTCCCCGCCTGGGGTCACCTGTTCAAGTGTGGGGTTTCAACAAAGCTAAATAGCACTTAAAGACTGCTGAGTGTCAATGCCAAAGCTGGGATGAGCAATTCAAATGTTGATTATTTTGGTCGTTAGTAGGGATGGGTACCGTTAAACGGTGCCTACTTGGAACCGACCGAAAAGCTCCGGTCGGGGGTGGTATCGAAAAACTAAAATTCTTTCGGTGCCAACTTTCGGTTCTTTTTCTCTCCAGAAGTCAATATATGACCCGCAGCGAGTCTAAAAAAAACATGAACGTGTGCGCAGAAAATGAGCCGAAGCAAAACTATAACTTAAAACTATAACTTAAAGAGAAGCAAAGCTATAACGTACTAAACATTTGTAATAGAGACGGCTCAGCCGCGGTCTGCGCCAGGACTAAACCAGGTCCAGGACTTACACCGGTTGTAAAACCCAGAGTCAAACTAAACCAGTTATTATAAACCAGGACTGAATAAGAAATTTGAGTTTTTAGGCAAATTGAAAAACAAAACAGAGCAGTGACAACAAGAAAGACGTGTTTACCTTTAGCGACAGACCCGGAGGCTGAGTTTACGGGCTGTTGTTTACAACTTTACAAGCAGCTGCAGCGAGAGGAATATCAAAGATTGTTTGTGGAAAAGTGAGCGCTCACTCTGTATTAGACATTTTTTGTACAGTTGTTGTACATTATTAGTGGCAGAGTGAGCGCTCACACCATGTAAGGATCTTTGGCGGGAAAGTGCTTCGTCAAAGCGCAGTGTGTTTAGAAAAGTTTATCCGAAAGAAACCCGTGTCCTGATGTGGATCTGTCTCTGCAGCTCAGGAGGTAATAACGTCCTTTATTTCTTTTTATCACTGCTTAAGTGGAAATTGTGCTCAAAACATGAAGTTACAGGTGACGCTGCTGCGACCTGTGGAGCTTCTGTTTTGCGGTTTTAGGACTTTTTCCTTTTATACACGTTATTTTAATTGAATTAAAATTACATAGGTACCGAAAAAAGTACCGTTAAGGAACCGGCACCGAAAAGCAGGTACCGTTAAAGTAGTGGTATCGAAAAAAAACGAACGGTACCCATCCCTAGTCGTTAGATTAAATTTGGTTTAAAAAGTGCTCTCCGAATAAGTATGTACGGACTGGTGGACGTTTAAGTTATCTTCTCAGAGGCTTCTTCACGCTCATCTTTTCAAACTGAGTTTACAGTCAATGAAGAAGGATGGTTCATAATAACCAGCTTGATTGCTCAGATTGAACTGATGAGTGAAAAGAAGCCTCTGAGATGAAAAGCAAAACAATCTCAACGTGTCAACTTTCAAAGGGCTCTACTGTGATACTCCAAACATCCAAACAAGGCAATAATGAAAGTCCTCAACCAGAAAAAAATTCCTTGAGTAAGCCATATCATCGTTTTCTTTTGGCGACAGTGTGGAGTTAACCATATGTAGATACAAAATTATTTAATTCTCTCTGCGATAAACTTTCCCAGGCCAGGATTAGAAGAAGGGTATTTATGCTGCAATCTTCCCGTTGAAAGATGCAGCGTCGGTTGACATTTTTATTGTGTTTCATTGAATTGGGCGACAATGCCCATCTTCATCCTCCATGTTGACTTCCCGACGTGCAGGCGTGACTTTTAGAGGCTACTCGCCACTCCACTGACACTGGTGCATCCACCTCGTGGTGAACTCTGAGATCTGCAACTCATGGGACTTTCATTTCAGAATGTGTTTGATTTATTGTGCCTATTATATTCAGTCTGAAAATACCATAAGTGAGTAGCCAAAATACAGGAAGAGGAACATTTGTTTATGCATGTGAATGGTAGTTTAAAAGAATAGGCTAATTCATGTTGACAGTTATTTTAATGATAACTTGACCTTGTTATTACATTACCAGACTAGCTATTAGCAATGTGCTTTCCTGGCCTTTTCCAGTGACGTAAACAACACTAAACAACAGGCTAATTATACTCTATTAAAGCATTAAATAGAACCAATAGAAATGCAGGAGCATGCCAACACTGCTAATGCAGAATAATTGCAGGTTACTCCAGATAACAGTAATGTCCTGCATGCTGATATTATGTGCTTCGGTAGGCCACGTATTAGTGGGAGCAGTTAGTCTTTATTAGTCGCTAAATGCAAGCCATTGTGACCTATGCGATATGGACCCTGCGTTGTGTAGTGCTCAGTATCACACGATGAGAGACTTGGCTGAATTTGGGGACAAGGCAACGCCCGGAACCCATTTATTTCCTGACAGGGAGAATAAATAAAACGGCGTTAGCCTTTCACACATGTGCCCAACACGGCCTTTCTCTACGGTCGTAGGAACAGAGAAAGGAGGAAGAGGCGGAGCCTAGCCTATATACCGGCAAACCGGAAGTGCCAAGTGTTGGGACAGACGAACAAAATAAAAGACATACACGGCTAACATACACTGCCAGGTACGTACTAACGCTGCGCCACGCAGTGGCGCACTACCTATTAATCAGGATTTTAAACAACCTTTTTCAACCTGTTACATACACCCCCCTAAAATTCTGCATAATAGGGGGCGTAAACAAAAAAAAACAGAAAGAAGAAAAAAAAACGAACAAGAGTAACTCAAAAACCGGAAATAAACCACCCCAAGGGATCACCCGGAGTAGAGCCCTACCCCGCGCGGGTTATGAAGAGTGCCGTTTACACCCCTCGTACTGCAGTGGTACTCTTGAAAAAAAATTCTGTATTTACACTTCTTTCTCTAATTTACAGTCTTCTCAAAAGACCTTTAACAAAAAAACAACGGGGACCAAAGAAACGTACCCTCTGGAACAAAACATCTCACAAGAGAGAACACAGGACCCACAAACTGCGAAGAGTCCTTTTCTATTACATTTTGCTCCTTCATCTCACAGATCAAACGAGCAGGGGGGTTAATCAATCGGCCCGCTCTAGTACGCATTGGCAACAGCTGTGCGTCAGCTACAGCTTCATGCGTCATCGCATCCGCAGGAGCTAGTTCTGAATGGCCTTCCAGAGGGGCGTGGTCACTACCACTCAGTGACAGTTGAGAAAGCGCGCCACTAGATTCTAAGCGGACAGAAGCGCTACCACACGGACCCAACGCCATGGAATCCCCGTCAGACTCAGCAAACGGATCGGACACAGTTTCCTCATCGACTAGACCTGCCTCTACACTCTGGTAAGAACCATTTTCAGTGTTCAAAAGCCAGTTAATCGTCCTAGTCTCACTGTCCTGTGTTTCAACAGGAATTCCCGGTTCATCACCTGCTAATGAGGGGCAATTAGACGCGCACGGGCTCTCCACGTGGGATGAAAGGAAACTGACGGGGAGTAAAAGATTTCTATGTACTGTTTTGACTTTCTTAGTGTCAGGGTCTCTGATGGAATAGACATTCACGTCTGGCCTCACTGAAATGACTTCAAACACCGTCGAGACCCATTTGTCCGCAACTTTCCGCTTTCCTCTCTCTCCACGGTTTGCAAGTAAAACCTGATCACCCACGACGAGGGGCGCGCCTTTAATCTTACGATTGTAGTTTTCTGTCTGACGGGCCTGGGCTACCCTACTGTTCTGAAGGGCTATGCGCGACGCTTCAGCTAAATCACGCCTCAAAGCCGCAATAAACTCGTGGTGGTCGACGACAGGGGTACCCTCCAGCACGTGCTGAAAAACTATATCGACCGGCAGACGGGGAACTCGCCCAAACATGAGGTAGAAAGGCGCAAATCCCGTGGTCTCATGCTCCGTGCAATTGTAACAAAAAGTCAGCATCTGCAACATCTGAGGCCACCTCGCTTTCGACTGGGGGGGCAAGGCACGAATCATATTCCCCAGAGTCCTGTTGAACCGTTCTGTAATGCCATTCCCCATAGGATGGTACGGCGTCGTGTGCGATTTCTGAACCCCAGACAGTGTTAAAAGTTCTTTCATGAGACTACTTTCAAAATTTGCACCTTGGTCCGAATGTATGCGCTTTGGGAAACCATACACACAGAAGAAGTCATTCCACAATCGGCGGGCAACTTGTTTAGCCGACTGGTTCTTGCAGGGAAATGCATGTGCCATTTTTGAAAAGTGGTCAGTGACAACCAGAACATCAACGCATTTCTTGTCCGTTTGCTCAGCAGTCCAGAAATCGATGCAAACCAACTCCATCGGCTCGGAGGTTTGGATACTTTCCAAGGGTGCACGACCATGTGGTTCAGGGGTTTTACCTACGACGCATCTGAAACATTTCCTGACGTGGTTGATGACGTCTTTTTCCATCCCAATCCAGAAAAACCTTTGCCTGGCCAGAGATAGCGTCCGCGCTTGGCCCTGGTGACCCGCTGAGTCGTGGAGACCGGTGAGGACTTGTTGTTTCAACGCGCCCGGCACCACGAACTGATGGAGCGTCACATTCATTTTATTGTCCCTCTTTGAACGGAACAACAACCCGTCTCTAAAAGACAGCTTCGGCCAATGTTTAAGTAGATTCTTCACCCCACCTGGCTCACGTGCGCGCTCACGATTGGAGGGTCTTTTTCGTCTTTGTACGTAATAAAAGACTCTACTCAGGGTGTTGTCCTGTTCCTGCATGGACACAAGCTGGCTCAGAGGAAGTGAAGCGCTATCGGTGATACACGCTAACTGCGGGACATCAGCACATGTGACGTACAATGGGCTGTCACTTCCTACACCATGGACGCTTAACACCGCTTGGACTTCGTCGAGGGACAGAGAGGGCTGTGGGGAGAGCGAATTGGCGGAATCCCCAGACTGGTCTACACGTTGGCAGTTGTTAGTGCACCTAAACGCGTCTTGGACTCGCTGGTCCGCTAACTCACTAACTTGGGCGAGCAAGTAAGAGTACGGTTCAGACACGAGACGGTGAGCCACGCAAGACTTAACAAAAGGCTCCCTACTAAGTGCGTCAGCAACTACGTTCTTAGGGCCCGGGACATAGTTAAGATCAAAGTTGTACGCCGCTAACTTCGCCACCCACCTCTGTTCGCAAGCGTCTAGTTTGGGCTTAGTCAAAATATAAGTCAGTGGATTATTGTCAGTCCAAACAGAAAAAGTCCTTCCCTTTAACCAATGGCCAAATTTGTCGCATACAGCCCACTTAAGAGCTAAAAACTCCAAGCGGTGAGCTGGATAATTCAACTGTGCTTGGGACAAGGTTTTGCTGGCAAAAGCCACAGGTCTGGCGATCTTACTACCAGGTGGCAATTGCGAAAGAACAGCGCCTATCCCGTCGAAAGAAGCGTCAACAGCCAGAATAAAAGGGGCATCAAAATCTGGATGAGCCAACGTCACACTGTGTATCAAATCGTATTTGAGGGTTTCGAACGCTTCCCTACAGTCGTCAGTCCAGTCAGTGGGGGTCAATCTCACTAAACCTTTCTTGAACTTAACTTTGGGAGGTCTACCCTTTTTCTCGGGAGTGGAAGGTTCTGACACGAGACTAAACAGGGGCCTAGCCTTGGCCGAACAGCCTTCAATAAAGTGGTGGTAATACAAGGCCATGCCTAAAAAGGACCTAATCTTTTTAGCACTGGGGGTTTTACCGTCTGCCTCCATGAGGTCCGTCTCTCTAATATCCCCAATGGCCTGGACTTTACTGGGGTCAGTTTTCATGCCCTCTTCGCAGACGATGTGGCCCAAAAACTTTACAGAGCGCCGGAGGAAATGACATTTCTTGGGGGAAAGCTTAAGGTTGTTAGCAGCTAACCGCGAAAATACCATCTCTAACCGCTCTAGCGCGATCTGTTCGGACGGCGCAAACACCATCAAATCGTCCAGGTAACACAACAGACTGGTAAAGTTTTTGTCACCGAAGATCGACATCATCATGCGCATGAACGTCGCGGGGCTATTGGTTAGTCCTTGAGGCATTCTGTTATACTCGTGCAGCCCGAACGGGGAAGAGAAGGCGGTGTACCTCTTGTCGTCCTCGTGTAGCGGGACGTTGTAAAACCCCGAGGTGAGATCCATGGTGGAGAAGAACACATTGCCTCCAAGCGCCGCGAGCGCATCAGTCTGGTGGGGCAAGGGGTGTGCATCCTTAATCGTTCTCGCATTAAGCCACCGAAAGTCATTACAGATGCGTAAATCACCATTGGGTTTCACGACGAGGACGAGAGGAGACGCATACTCGCTCTGTGACTTCTTGATTATCCCGACTTCCTCCATCTCATTCAACGCTGTTCTCAATGTTTCGTAATGGCAAGGAGGGACACGCCTGTACGGAAGTCTGAACGGCTTGTCATCCATCAACCGGATTCTGTGTACAAAGTCTTTCGCCTCTCCGCAATCCATCTTGTGCCTTGAGAATGTGGAGTCGTATTGTCCAATCAGATTGAGTAGCTTGTTTTTCCACTCCAATGATACTTCACAAGACGTGATGTCAACTTCCGAGAGTCCCATGTCCATGAGAGTCTTATTTATCTCTTCTTCAGTTTTCAAAACCGGAATCTCCGCCGTGCGCTGGGTGTTTGACTGAACTCGTTGTGGCTCCGGTAGATCCTGTACTGACAAACTGGGCGAAACGTCCACGAGTTTGGCGTTTTTTTTCAGTACCAGTGTTTTTTCCGTGGGGTTAACAATTTTAACGGGAACCCACCCATCCCCATACAGAGTGGTGACAACCCTCCCCACCAAGATCTGCGCTGGTCTTGTTTTGGATCGAGTAGGTTCTACGATAACAGAGCTCCCTACCGCCGAAGCATCTACAGATGGTAATTTAGCCCACACTAAATGTTCAGTCAAAGGCTGCAGCGTGACGCACCTTTTTAATTTTGCAGTCCCAAAATCCAAAGGCAAGGTGTCCGGACGGTGCACTGTATGGGACAATAGCGACAGCAGCTTGGGTAGCTCTTCGCCAAAAGCCCCCATCTTACTCGAGTCTAATGCTCCATTTTCGATCCGCATCATGAGCCATTTCAGGACGTTGCTCCCCAGGATCATACTGTCGGACTGGCCTGGTACTACTAGGACTGGGACAATGACTTTGATACCGTACACTAAAACAGAGAGGTCGTACAGAGCAGTAGGCATTACCGGTTGACCTCCGCAGCCCACGATGACATACTCATCCGCTCGCTTCCTGTCAATCTCCGGATAATCCTTCCTCAGCATAGAGTCAGTCTGTTCGCTAATAGTGCACGCCATAGAACCACTGTCCACTAAGGCCTTGATGATATGACCGTTGTCCAGGATAACGTCCGTGTGAAACAACGAGTCCGTCTCTGAAAGTCTTTGCAGAACTTGTACAATCGGTGTCTTGCCCAATGGCACCTTGTCACTATACTGTACACGGGCGGGCTCGAACTGTACTGCACTGTCCATTGTGGGAGGTGAAGAATTCCCATCTGCGCTGTCCTCCCTTGCACGCAGACTGGCTAGTTTCCCTGAGGCCCGGAGGGAGAAGTATTAACGCCCCGGGGACATGCGCGGCTGGAGTGGCCCTGCGCGTGGCATCGAAAACACAGTTTATGCTTCATGCAATGCGTAAATGCGGAGTGAGACACATCTTTGCAGACCGCGCATGGCATGCTGTTCAGACCGTCCATTTTGGGATACCGTGTATCTCGACGCGGTCTCCTAGCAACCTGGGCGCCATCTTGAGTTTGCGACAGAACCCGTTCCAACATGGCGGCGAGTTTCTCAAACATCGAGTGGTCGGTTACGTTGGCAGCGGGGGGTACCTCAGCGGCAACGTCACTTTTATTCACAATAACTGTGTTCATTACACCGTCTTTTCGGGAGCTATGTTCTAAATGGTACTCGTCCAGCACCTCCTGGACATCGCGAGCCGACCACTTATCTATAGTCTTAGACCGGAATGTGTAAGAAAGTTCTTTGTTCGGACAGTGTCTTATGAATAAACGGGTGACGTCCCCCCCAGGAATATCGGAGGATTTCCCGAGCCCTGCAAGGCAGCTAGCGGCAGTGTCCGCAGCATTGTTTAACCGTAACCAAAAATCATACGGGCCCTCGTTAGCTGTGGGGCGAATGGAGTAAAAATCAGCGAGGGGGACCGAGGAGTACAGACCGGCGCCAAAATGTTTGCGCAAAAGACCGTAAATTGCTCCGGGACCTTGTGTGGAATCCAGACCCCCATTTTTAAGTCCTAATTTTACGACATTTCTAGCCTTGCCCTTCAAATAAACAAGGATTTCCTCCGTACTGCACTCCACGGGGACATTACTTTTGCGGAGATAAACCCTCATTAAATCCTCCCATTCATCGACGGCCAACACATCTGAACCCTCCCCTCTAAACACCGGGGGCTCTTTGGCACCCCTTTCAACAAAAGTGACATTTGAAAGGTTCATACTACGACTGTTCATAGAATGGTTGCCCGGAGGAGATGGATCAGGAGCTCCGGGAGACTCGGCGGAAGAGGTAGATGAGTTTAGCCTAGACACAATATTATCAGCTAACATGTGACCCATCTGTTGCATTATGTCGCTCATCTGGTTCATTCCCCCCACAGTGTCATCATCAACCACATGACCCGTGCTGCACTTAGGCAGACCAACACATACATTATCCACAGTACGAGGCGTAACTCTGCCTCGGGCCATACTACTGCCCACACCACTTAAAGGAAACGGGAGAGGGGACACCAGAGTAGGGATGGGTACCGTTAAACGGTGCCTACTTGGAACCGACCGAAAAGCTCCGGTCGGGGGTGGTATCGAAAAACTAAAATTCTTTCGGTGCCAACTTTCGGTTCTTTTTCTCTCCAGAAGTCAATATATGACCCGCAGCGAGTCTAAAAAAAACATGAACGTGTGCGCAGAAAATGAGCCGCTTCAGCGCAAATGGAGCGAAGCAAAACTATAACTTAAAACTATAACTTAAAGAGAAGCAAAGCTATAACGTACTAAACATTTGTAATAGAGACGGCTCAGCCGCGGTCTGCGCCAGGACTAAACCAGGTCCAGGACTTACACCGGTTGTAAAACCCAGAGTCAAACTAAACCAGTTATTATAAACCAGGACTGAATAAGAAATTTGAGTTTTTAGGCAAATTGAAAAACAAAACAGAGCAGTGACAACAAGAAAGACGTGTTTACCTTTAGCGACAGACCCGGAGGCTGAGTTTACGGGCTGTTGTTTACAACTTTACAAGCAGCTGCAGCGAGAGGAATATCAAAGATTGTTTGTGGAAAAGTGAGCGCTCACTCTGTATTAGACATTTTTTGTACAGTTGTTGTACATTATTAGTGGCAGAGTGAGCGCTCACACCATGTAAGGATCTTTGGCGGGAAAGTGCTTCGTCAAAGCGCAGTGTGTTTAGAAAAGTTTATCCGAAAGAAACCCGTGTCCTGATGTGGATCTGTCTCTGCAGCTCAGGAGGTAATAACGTCCTTTATTTCTTTTTATCACTGCTTAAGTGGAAATTGTGCTCAAAACATGAAGTTACAGGTGACGCTGCTGCGACCTGTGGAGCTTCTGTTTTGCGGTTTTAGGACTTTTTCCTTTTATACACGTTATTTTAATTGAATTAAAATTACATAGGTACCGAAAAAAGTACCGTTAAGGAACCGGCACCGAAAAGCAGGTACCGTTAAAGTAGTGGTATCGAAAAAAAACGAACGGTACCCATCCCTACACCAGAGCCCCGCGCCCCCTGCCGACCCTGGCAGGCGTGTGCAGCTCCTCCGAGTCCATCTCGCGGCGTGAAGCAGACGCTGGCGACGATGAAGTAATTTACAGCCCCGTTGGTTCGAGCGCCGAAAGCCCCACGTGTGGCGATGGCGACTCCCAGCGGCGAGGCGACGGTGGTACAATGCACCGTGGATCCAACGTCGTCTGGACCGGTCCTAAACGGATGTCACGGCACCAATGTGACCTATGCGATATGGACCCTGCGTTGTGTAGTGCTCAGTATCACACGATGAGAGACTTGGCTGAATTTGGGGACAAGGCAACGCCCGGAACCCATTTATTTCCTGACAGGGAGAATAAATAAAACGGCGTTAGCCTTTCACACATGTGCCCAACACGGCCTTTCTCTACGGTCGTAGGAACAGAGAAAGGAGGAAGAGGCGGAGCCTAGCCTATATACCGGCAAACCGGAAGTGCCAAGTGTTGGGACAGACGAACAAAATAAAAGACATACACGGCTAACATACACTGCCAGGTACGTACTAACGCTGCGCCACGCAGTGGCGCACTACCTATTAATCAGGATTTTAAACAACCTTTTTCAACCTGTTACACCATCATAAGATTAAAATGCTGCTCAACATATTTCTAAATGCACGAAATGGATCTTTAAATATGTAGCCTATTAGTGAGCAGTATTCTTCAGTTGGAGTTGTGGTGTATAAGAACAGGTTGTTGCTGGTCACACATCTTGGTTCATTTACACAAAAAATATATTTAAAAAAAAATCTTTACTGTGAAGTGAAAGTATGCCCACGCACATATTTGAATGCTGTTTGTTTGTTTGTGGAGTATTCTTATTTCCGTGGCTGTAGCGGTGGGGAGGGGGCGGATGAATGCCCACAGTTGCTGGGTGGGACTCATGTTGCTCATGTTGCTTTGTGTATCCCATAATTTAAAAAATCTGAGGAAGGATAAATAGAGGTCCCGTTAAAAAAAAAAAAAAGAAAAAAGACCTCCACTTATGTAAAACAAATGGGCTGCTCTTGCCTTAATCAGCTGCTTTGAAGGTATGGGACCTCTAATCCAAATCTGACAGAGCCGTCTAATTGCATTGCAAGGTTGGGTTCGCAATATTTTGGGAAAAGCCTATATTATAATTAGGTTATTGGCTGCACAGAAAGGTAGAAATGCAGAGAACCAGTTATAATGAAATACTTAGGTTAATTTGAGGTACATTCTTGAAATTTGTATCCATCAGTATTACACCTGAACTATAGCTATGAAACTGTTATTGCTTGATTTCCTTGGTTGCTCTATTCTTGCTTTGGTGTGTGGTCTTCATATCTTAGTCCAGTGGTTCTTCAATGAAGGTACTTGAGTCATCCTCTGTAGTTGAAGTCTTCGAATGTATCGCCTCTCATCCAAAAGGCTTCGTCAGTGGACCAAAGTCCCGCCCACTTAGTCCTGTGTTTGCCCGTTTGGGACGTTTCTTTGTTTACTCAGACTGGAGAGCCGAAGTACATGTGTTTATAGCCACAGAACACCCAACATGTAAAGCGCTCGTTTCCGTTCGCCGGCCACTGAGACACTTGTCGTCAAACAGCAGGTCAGCGTGGTCACCAGAGTCGTCCAATTATTTTCCAATTTAATGCAGAGGACCGTCCCGGGGGCCCATGGGTGGCGGGCGCGTATCCCAGAGCATGTCATTGGTCGTTACAGGGTTTGTTAGAGAAAAACTGTGTGGTCGATGACTTACCTTGTTCATGACACTTTTAGGCATGTGGCCACAACTGCGTGTTTTTCTCATTTCAAAGCATTGAACAAATATATAGCCGTGCAGCGGGTCAGATAGTGTGCGTGCCCGGCCCATGTTGTTAAAACCCGAGCGCTGGTTTGGCCCATGCAGAGCCATGCACTTTAAGTTTTATTTAGACAGATGCCCTCTTTGGCTTCAGCTGAGACCAACAGTTTTCTGGAAACAAGCAATTTATCCAAGATAGCTGGTGATTTTCTATCAGGTCAGCACTACAGGAATGTTGCCTCGACAATTACACTGTTCACTTACCGTGTTACTGCGGGTTCTCCTTTACCACCACTGAACTACATGCAAAACAGCGTGGATCTAAATTATGCACAAGCCAGTGGGCTTTCTGTGCTGGTCCCAAGTCTGAATAAATGGATCGTGTAATACCAGTGAAAAAAGTACTTTTATCAATGATTTTTACCAAACATTATAAAAAGTTAAATACATGAAGATTGCATTAAATACGCCTGCCATACAATATCTAAACCTGACTTGACTAAGCCTGACTTAAACAAACATAAGCATAAGTAATTTTGGGCAACACTTCATGTCACTGTTGGGTAGTAGTCTGTCTGAAGGCCAGGATACACCACAAATTGAACGCTCAGTGCATTTGAATTTTCTTTCGCCCATGATGTAAGGCGTGCCTTCCTAATAACCAACCACGAAAATGGCTATGTAATATTTTTTTTTTAAATCAAACCACTGCTAATTATTGTTTATGCCATTGGCTGTTGTGATTAGGGAGTCCCAGACCAAACTCAAAGAAGACACAATAAGAATGATTAAGTGTTTGAATCGGAATATACTACCGTAAGTTAAATATTGTAGAGGAATTTTCCCTCTTTTGCTCAGCTGTTCGTCTCCTGGCTACGCTGGCTTCATGTGTTCATGGTAAAAGTCGTAAGGTGCCGACACTTTTTAATGCTCAGATGGAATGTGGTTGTTCTCTGGGGAAAGTAAACAGGGCACTTTTGACACCTGTGTTTCAGAAGTAACTCTTTCTTACCATCTCACTGCTGTGCTCGGACTTTCTCTCAGGGCCGGCATGAAAGTGCGGCAAAATATGAATAATCGCACCAAACTGCTTCTAATCAAGAAGTCAGCTTTGACATTTCAAACAAACCATATACAGTATGAGGTTTAAATGTCCAGTGTATGTGCAAAATTACATTATATGTATATATACATTATATGCCTGTCCCAAACCCTAAAACTACAGCCTATGAGTCTAATGGTTAACTAACTCAGCTATATATATATATACTTCAGAGCAACCCATCACTTTTTAATATGATTGCGTTCTTGACAGTTTTGATACATTTTCACTTGGACCACTTCTTCATCTTCTCAAAGGTAATGCTAAAGTATCAATCGGACATTATCCGGCCTGTCACAACCCCAGCCAACTTGTTTCCATTCATGGTCAGCAGTCTTAAAACTCGTTGTTTTGGTTACCAAGGGGCTCAGGAATGTAAAGCTGTTTTTACCCAACTTAGCGACTATATAAATGCACATAACGTCCTTGAGAAAGTTCAGTCTGGCTTTAGGGTAAACCACAGCACCGAGACAGCCCTTTTAAAGATTTTAAACTATTTTAGATTAAATTATGATTCCAAAAGGTTGACAGTGTTGGTTCTACTGGATCTGAGCGCTGCCTTTGATACAGTCGACCACACTATTCTTTTAACTCGTTTAAAACACATCGGCCTCTCTGGTGCTGTCCACAAATGGTTTACATCCTACTTCACAGACAGGACATTCATGTTAAGTGTGGATACCTGCTCCTCTAAGGTCCATAAAATGACATGTGGTGTGCTCCAGGGTTCGAGTTTAGGCCCAATGCTTTTTAACCTATATATTAATATTTTATTAAAAAAAAAAAAATTATGTGTGTGTATATATATATATATATATATATATATATATATATATATATATATATTGTATTGTATTTATTTATTTATTAATTATTTTATTTATTTATGTTTTATGTTCTCCTAGTGGTTCCTCTGAGGGAGCCCTCTGGCCCGGGAGTGCTGGTTGGCTGCGGCTATGCGGGCGCTCTCCTGGGGGTGCCTGGATGGAGGTAGGACGTCTCTCCTACACCTCCTCCGGGCACCCTGAGTTGGCGCTCTGTGGCTGTGGCCGATGGGCTTCTCCTGGTGCAGACGGCTCCTTGGATGGTGTTTCCTCTTTCGGTCTATCTGTACCCAGCCTTACGTACTCAACTCTATGTCCATTTTTACCTAAGACTTTTAACTGCTGGGCTGTCTGTACGTATATGTGTCTGTGTGTCTGTGGGTGTGGGTGGGGTGGTGGGGTTGTAGTTATTTATGTATATTTGCTGGTGGGGACGATTTTAATGATTTGATTCCACGATGGCCTGGTATGAACCTTCAGGACGGGGTCAGAGGTCAAGATGGGACCCCGGACGACCCCAGACAGATGTTTTTACACACCGTTGTGGTTGTGTCCTTGAAAAGCCATCAGACGGTTCGGTGCATTGGCCCTGTCCCGCCTGTGTGAAGTATTTCTATCGGAGCCACGGCCAGGGCCTGGGCAACACTTCTACGCAGAACCGTTCTGAATTTGAGCCAGTTCCCATAAATCATAAATGGCCAGATTTGCTCAAACTGAGGTAATTGAGAGTTTCGCGTTTTGCACTTTTTGACAAAAAGTAAAACACACAGTCCATTCATTATTTGTTAGTGATGGAAAACATCATATTATATAGTATAGAGCAACTAAAGCATCCAAAATTATTTAAAAAGTGCTCTAAGATCAACATCTTTCTGTTAAAACACTGGCTTGGAAAGAATAGTTTTTTGTCGTGTCCTCGGGCAAGGCACTTCACCCATCTTCCGTGTTGAAGTGCATGTTCATCATTACTTCAAATACTAAAACTGAAACAACAGTCACGCAGATAGACCGAGCAGCTCCAGATGTGAATGGGGTTTTTGGCGTGCACGTTGTGCCACTGGGCGGAGAGCGATGCCAGCTGGAGCTCCTGGTCTATAATCACAGCATGTATCCCAATCCAACCACAGGATTTCAAAAGCATGTCTCCTGGATCCACCCATGGACCGCTTGCTCCGTGTTTTGACTGTGTCTGTGATTTCATCTTTGCGCAATCAGCTGATTCATCTGTAAAAAAGAAAGGGGGAAAAAAAAGGAAAAGAAACAGAAAAAAGGATCTGACACATTCATAGCGGAAAATATAGCTTTGCCTGTGGTTAATAACGTGTTATTATTTTTGTTGACTTCTCCTCACCCCATTGTATAGTGAGATGCCAACACTGATTTTAATTCAAAATTTCAATTAAAGCGTCACCTCAATTACACCGTTATCAAAGGTGGAAGTGGTGGGTAGTTGGGTAAAATTTCTCGGCTGTTGCCTAAATGCGTTTCTAGCTCTTGCAGACACTCGCGCACATCCCGATTGTTCACTCGACATGATTAGAATCTCGCCTCAGCCGGAGTTCTTAGCGACAAAGTGTTGAGACGTGAACAAAGCTAACACTGTGCTAATTTAGCCTCTGACTTCCTGGTCCGCGCTGGAGGAAAATGCGCTATGTTTTTGACACACTACAATGTAGAGCTATGGTGCCATATGAAGTTAACTACAAGAAAACATTTTGATCACTACAGCTTTAAGTGGACTTGTTGTTTGATCTTTGATGTTGCTATATTTGTGAGGATATAGTTTGACGCACTTTGAGATCGTCCATATTGACTAGATTTAGCAGTCTTGTACTTGAGCTCATGCCGGAAAAAAAATCATGCTGCATGGTCAGACAACATCTGCGGCGCGTGTAAAGTGTTGGACGCGCTGGAGGTCCCTTCACCTCTAAATATCAAAGAACTGCAAAACCCCAAATCCACTCAGGCCTCTCGAACACAGGTCTATAAATAAGTAAAAGTAGTGGATCTCAGTGGTTTGCGCTAAATAAAGGATTTACACAAACCCGACCCATGTGTCTTGTTCTGCCACAAAACAGTCCCAGCTTTTCCTCCACACAAATTGAAATAGGTCACTAAGCTTATGTGTTTCAGTGGCTTCAAAAACTTTCGGTTCTTTGGGGTGGCACTTCCGAATATCTCTACTGACTGTTTTTCAGCCAGATTCTATTTCCAAGTTTTGCCTACATTTCCATAAACCCTGGGTACTGCAAGGAACTAAACATGCCACTTCTGTGTTCCATGCCTCTTTGCCAGGATTTGGTGTGGCCAGCCTGCCCAGCTCACTTCCTCAGGACAGGACACATTTTATGTCGCAGGAATAGAAACCATAACGAGATGATTTGTTTGCTTTTTAGGACTGCGGTGACCTTTTTTCTCATTTCTAATCATACTTGAGTACGTGTGTAGTTTAGATGTTTAGTAAGCGTATGACCTTTGGCTAAAAGGGCAGATTGAGACACGTGTACAGTAAGAGAAATATACACTTTTTTAACATAGAATAAAATCAACAATTTGGATTATAATTCAACTATTCTTCTACAGCGGTGAACTTTCCCACCTCCAGTTTATACAACATCATTCGCTCTCTCATATGCTCAGCACATGGTCTGAACCTCATTTACCACATAGGTCCATTAAAAAAAAGGCTATTGTGTGGTGGGCATTTCATATATGGATTTGTATTTTTTTTTTTTGCTCCTGTGATGTCATTGGGTACAAGGTGGTCCTTTGCAGACAGACTTCCTGTGGTCTGGGCCACGGACAAAATAATGTCCTTGCACTTTTTAAAACATACACCGTGTGTCCTTCTGCACACATTATGAACATATGCTGGAGTAACAGAGAAAGACCAGGGCGGGGCTTTCGGACTTTCGTGGTCTTTACATGGTGTGGGACAGACACAGGTTAGGCCAAGAGAAAATGAATCCATTCGGGGCATGTTCTTTTGGGAGTTATTGGAGGTAGAGGAGAGTGCTAATGCTGCAATGTCCTACGAAAATGTGCTAAAGTTGCATTGGCTTATGATGACTATGAAAAGAGAAGTCGACTAAGAATAATGGTGGGTGTTTCCTTTGGCCCAAAATAGGGGTGGCGATTTGGCAAAAACCCCTTATCACAATGACTTCGCCTTCTTGGCAAGGCAAGGCAAGTTTATTTGTAGAGCACAATTCCTACACAAGGCAATTCAAAGTGCTTCACAGTTGCAGAAAATTACAAGAAAACAGATCAATTCAATCATTAAAACATCAACATAAAAATTAATCAATTACAGTAAAAGGCAAGAGTGCAGATAAAATACTTTCAGTTTTCATCTGCTCGGGTAAAAAGAGCTGTTTTCAGCCTAGATTTGAACATTGTCAGAGTTGAGGCCTGTCTCACATCCTCATGAAGACTGTTCCAGATTTTAGCTGCATGAAACTGAAACGCAGCTTCACCGTGTTTATTATTGACTCTGGGAACCACCAGGAGACCCCTCCCTGAAGTTCTCAGGGCCTGAGATGGTTCATACGGCTCTAACATGTCAGAGATGTACTTTGGTGCTAAAGCATGAAAAGACTTGTACACAAGCAGAGCTGTTTTACATTCTATTCTCTGAGTGACAGGAAGCCAGTGCAGAGACCGGAGCACTGGACTAATATGGTCGTATTTCCTGGTTCTTATCAGGACTCGAGCAGCAGCGTTCTGGATGTTCTGCAGCTCTAACAGTTCGTTTAGAAAGGCCAGTGAGCAGGCCGTTACAGTCGTCTAACCTGCTGGAGACAAATGCATGGATGAGTGTCTCCAAGTCTGGTTTTGACACTATTCCTCTGATCTTAGCAATGTTTTTCAGATGGTAAAAAGCTGATGATGTTATTGCTTTGACGTGGCTGTTTAAGTTCAGGTCTGAGTCCATGATTACTCCTAGATTTCTAACCTGATTTTTTGGTTTTAGAGAGAGAGACTCAAGGTGACTGATAACACTTTGCCTTTGTGTCTGTGGGCCAAAAACAATTATCTCAGTTTTGTCTGAGTTTAGTTGGAGAAAGTTGTTTAGCATCCACAAACTGATCTGTCACACTTGGTCACACTTTCTACAGTATTTTATCTCAATTCATGCACACGTGGAAGCTTTATATTGCCTATAAAAGGCCGCTAAAGCTATTTTTGGACCAAATGTTTCACCATTCAATGCTGTTAAGTTAGTTGGAATGGGGTCACGAAGTACTTGAGTATAAATAAAATACAGCTACTGCTAAATATCCTCTGAGCTTGCCACATTCGCAGTTCAGTTCTCTAGCCTGCTGTTTGTGAATATATTAGACAATCACTTCTGACTAATCACACGTGGAAGCACATTTTTGTCATTACGCGTTTTGACATTTGCCAGAAGGTCATATGAATTGCATGTGTCTCGTTGTCACTTTGTTTTAATTGACAACACGTTTCAAAGCTACACCATAGGCACAAGACGCAGTTCCACCCCCTTAAGCATGCACATCTGTGGTCAAATCATCACATTCACATCTGCTGAAGACGTTTAGAGCTGTCACATAGACCCATCCATCTTCTGGCTTTCTTCTCCCAACTTCTGTCTCTGTTTCTATCCTGCTTTTTCCCGAAAACTTGCGTCACATGATCACCTCTGAGGAATTCTCCGCACTACTGAAGCCCGACTGCAGTTTTTTCACAAGCCGCATTGGGTGATCCCTTTGCACTATTTAGCATGGCTCTTTTGGCATCAATAAAACATGTGAGCATGGGGGAATGAGGTTTCTCTGAACGTCTGTGGTGAAATATGCAAAACACTGGAAGTAGATGGCCCCCTTTTTTTGGTTTGACGTCACAGAACTTGCTTTACAACTTTTAAAAATTATTTGAGGTAAACGGGTTTGGCAGCTTGTTACGTCATGATGCGCTCTAAGTGGAAAATAAAGTGCTCTGCCGAGGGATACAATACATGATATCTTCTTCATCTGTGTTTGGCATAACTTGCTTTGATCCTTGTGCATTAAAGGGATATTTCAGGATTTTTGACATTGGGCCTCATTTCCTAGTTATCCAGAGTGTTGTTGATTTCTGGAGATATATATATTTGTGAATTCCACGTGTAGTAATGCTGGCCACAGGTAAACAACTCCTGTAGATCCGGTAACCTGGCAGATTACTCCGCCGCTGCGTAGCTTACAACCAGGAAGCTGATGCTGCTCAAATATAAGTTATTTTAAATGCAAAATTGTTATATTTAAAAAAAAAAAATTCAATCAACACAGACATTTATATTGGTGGTCTGGTGTTATAAGTGATTTGCCTCAGGTGCACTGTGCCTGGGTCAGACAGTTTTTAATGCAGGCTACTAGTTACCATAGACATGCACTAGACATCTATTTATTTAGTCCTAATGATATATTCTATATTGTGTGTATACATATATATATATGTGTATATATGTACAGTACCTTGCAAAAGTACTAATACATCTTGAACATTTGCACATTTTGTCATGTTTACAACCCTAAACGTAAATATTTTATTTTGAATTTTTTACTGAAAGTTCACACACAAGTAACAGACAACTGTGAAGTGAAAGAAAAATGATACATGATTCTGTTATTTTACAAAAAATAGAAAAGTGAAAAGTGGGGCGTGCATAAGTATTCATACAGCATTTTCTGAGTGCATTAAATTGCCTTTATAACATTCCTAATGACTGCAGAATGTTTACACCTTGCCCTAACCATTAAATAGAGGCCACCTGTGTGTAATCTACTCTCAGTATAATTCCAGCTGTCTTGAGGGCCTCAGAGCTATGGTCAGAGTGTATTGGTCACTAAACAACATCATGAAGGTCAAGGAGCTCACCAGAGAGGTCAGGGATAAAGCTGTGGAGAAGTTTAAAGCAGCATTAAGTTATACAAAGATTTCCCAAGATTTGAACATCTCACGGAGCACTGTTCAATCCATCATTCTGAAATGGAAAGAGTATAGCACCACTGAGAACTTACCAAGACACGGCCGTCCACCTAAACTAACAGACCGAACAAGGAGAGCACTGGTCAGAAATGTAACCAAGTGCTCCAAAATAACTCTGGAGGAGCTGCGACGTACTGCCGCTGAGCTGGGGGAATCTGTACATGGGACAACTATAAGTCGTACTCTACACAAATCTGGCCTTCATGGACGAGTGGCCAGAAGAAAGCCATTATTGAAAGGAGGCCATAAGAAATCCCGTTTGAAGTTTGCTAGAAGTCATATGGAGGACACAGCTACCATGTGGAAGAAGGTGCTTTGGTCAGATGAGACAAAGATTGAACATTTTGGCCCAAATGCAAAACGTTATGTATGGAGCAAACCTAACACTGCTCATCGTCTTGAGTGCACCATCCCCAGTGTCAAATATGGTGGGGGAGCATCATGCTATGGAGCTGCTTTTCCTCAGCGGGGACTGGGAAGATTGTAAGAATAGTTGGGAAGATGGATGGAGCCAAATACAGAAACATTTTGGAGGAAAACCTGCTGGAGTCAGCAAGAGAATTGAGGCTGGGGCGGAGATTCACCTTCCAGCAGGACAATGACCCTAAACACAAAGCTAAATCTACAATGGAATGGTTTAAAAACAAACATATTAATGTGTTAGAATGGCCCAGTCAAAGTCCTGACCTAAATCCTATTGAAAATCTGTGGAAAGACCTGAACACTGCTGTTCACAAACGCTCTCCTTCTAATTTGACAGAGCTTGAGTTGTTTTGTAAAGAGGAATGGCCTAAAATGTCAGTCTCTATATGTGCAAACCTTGTAGAGTCAAACCCCAGAATACTTGCTGCTGTTATTGCAGCAAAAGGGGGTTCCTCAAAGTATTAAGTCATACTGTATGAATACTTATGCACGCCCCACTTTTCACTTTTCTATTTTTTGTAAAATAACAGAATCATGTATTGTTTTGCTTTAACTTCACAGTTGTCTGTTACTTGTGTGTGAACTTTCAGTAAAAACTTCCAAATAAAATCTTTACGTTTAAGGTTGTAAACATGACAAAATTTGCAAAGGTTTGAGGTGTATTAATACTTTCGCAAGGCACTGTATGTGTATATGCATGTATATCTCTATGTTTGTGTGTGTATGTGTGCGTGTGTATATATATATATGGTTGTATGTTGCCGGGCGTTTTGTTTTGAATGTTGTAATCTGTAAAGCTTCATACCTTTCGGTATGAAAAGCACTTTATAAATAAAGTTTGATTGATTGATTGATTGATAGCCTAGCGCCACAAAACTCTTCAAATATAATGAATTAAAAAAATATATATATCTCCAGAAAACTGGATAACTAGGGAATGAGGCCCTTTGTCAAAGATCCTGAAATATCCCTTTAAGGGGATTTAGAGATATTTATGAAAATAAAGAGAAAACAGTTTTGTTATTATTTTTGTTTAATAGTAGTTGACATTTTACAAACATGTCCAGGATGTAGGGCTAACTTGTAGTAGCTGCTACTTGGATGATAAACATCTGGACGAACTAACGGCTTAACAAATACAAGAATCAAATGCGTTTCAGATCATGCAGAGTTTAAACAACAGAACAGGGCAGATTTCATACATTCAAATTTGATTTGACTGCAATGAATTGTGCAGTTGATTACTATTCATTGTGTAGGAATACTTTAGGATTGTGACTGTGATTGTGTTCCGTCAAACACCTCTGTACAATAGGTCACTGTTACTGTCCTTTATCAGAGCATGAACAATAAAAGCAGTGAACTACTTTTAGGCCTGGGTCCAGTGCAGCTGTAAGTCCGTGTCTTGAATGCTCCAGTCAGAATACATTTAGTCTCGCAGACTGTGGGACCAAACAAGAAAGCACTGTTCCCGTACTGGTGTAGACAAGAATCGAGAAATGACATACTTTACGTCTAGTCCTTATAGCAAAATGCTCAATAGATCATATGTAGCTACTCTTTCTGTTCATTTGATTCGTGCACTTGTTGCTAAATAAACAAGATGTCAAGATGTCGATTCAAAGTCACCAATACTTGGCTTTCATTTACATCATTAACCTTCCTTGCCCCAAAAAATATCCTACTAACCTGCCTTCTTCTGCTGTATCTTGTGATTTGATTCCCCCCTTACCCCACCCCTCCACCCCTCACCTCACCTGCCCCCTACTGGACACTTTTTCTTTATTGTAGACGTTTAAAAGCTCCCCATCCACTTCTTTTTTTAGGGGTGAGAGGAAAGTATCTCTGGTCAGTCAGAATGGGCGGCAGAAGGCCCTATAGCCCTAAGGACAGGCTAGCGAGACACCTGGGTTCATGTCCACATACCCGCAAGGCAAACAAAGGTACGTACCCAATGTTGTTCTGTCCCATTGAGTCTAATCGCACATGACTTCCTGCACTTGTTCAAGGCGCCTCATAAGATTTGGACGCCTGCTTCACGCCTCATTTGCTCATTTCTAAGTGATTTGGGGATCTGCTTTTACGGACTAAGTGTCTCGATGGATTGAATCAGGCGTCACAAGACCTGATGTTGTTTTGTAGAAGTTAGTGGTCAATGAGTTTACCAAAATTGCAGTTGTGAAAGAAGCACTAAATCAAAAATCCCCCCAAAAATGTCTCTATTGGAAGTTTATTTGGGCTATTTACATAAGCTGCTGGGTTGTGCCTGGTTAGTAAGAGGATGAATGGTTTTGGAATGCCAGATAGTTTGAGAGAGGTGTGTGAGTTAGTGCTAGGTGACTACGTATGTCTATTTAGCTTATCACTGTCAAGTATGGAGTAATGAGTAATTGTTTGTCTAAAGTGTTACTTGGATCAGTAAAAAACGCTATACAAATCAAATTATTTTCTTTTCCTGCCTTGGACATTAATCGCAAATATAATCAGAATACTTGCCAGAATGAACAAAACAACTCAATTAGACATTTTTCCAACATTATGCAGCCCGAGAGTTGTATGAACATTCAGTGTTCAAAAAGTGAATTTGAAGCTTCAGTAAAAGCTTGTTTGTCTGGCATCATGACTATGTTTTACTCAGACCACTCCTCAGGTCAATCTTAATGTCAAACCACAGTAAGTAGGGCTGAAACAACGAATCGATTAATCGACGACTAATCGATTATTGAAATAGTCGACAACTATTTTAGTAATCGATTAATCGTTTTCTGGTTCACACGGACTCAAATAGAGCAAAAATTACATGAAAATGTATTATTTTTGATGAAAACCTACTTTGTTTTTATAGTTAGGGTCTGTAGTATTTTGTACATTGAAAATTTAATGACTATCTGTCTGTGTCTCATCCAATCAGAGAGCAGAATTAGCGCTAAGAGCCTCCAACACACTCACTTTAAGTTTACTCCATCAACGCGTCCTCAGGCGGCGGCCCTTTAGCTTTATGTGATAATTTTTTTTTTAAATAAATACAATTTTCCTACACCATTCACAGCCAAGCGATTTATCGTAAAAATAATCGATAGATGAATCGATTACAAAATAATCGTTAGTTGCAGCCCTAACAGTTAGCATAGTTACATTTTGAGTCTTTAATAAATGGTTACTAGACAGAGGAGAGAGCATTGCTATTGCTAGACTAGATGCTAATGCTAGTCTAGCACTAGCATTAGCATTCACTTCTTACAGGCCAACACATTCATGTTTTACATATTTAGTTTATAGTATTTATCTGAAGCGCAATGTATAGTGACCTTATGTGATCAGTATATAAGGCATCCATTCTTCATTAAAATGAATCCACTTCACATTCAAAGCTGCGAGGTAAGGTTTCAGCCACCCACGGATGGAATGAATGTTGGCTTATATGCATAGAAGAAATACACATATTTACTTTTATGGCATAGCCCTCCTGTATCACACTTTTACATCTGTTAAAACAGTGTGCTGCCCGCTAATGCCACTAATGTTATCTTCCATTGTAACAAAACCTACACATATGTTTACCCATGTAGGCCATTTTAGTCACCTAAAATGTCAGGGTCCTCCGCTCCCTCTCTGCGAGCTCGCTTTAGACTGTGGACACCTGCAATAACACACAGGCCCAGCTAGTGCTACATATTTATATCTGAGGGCTGTGCGATTGTCGGCTGCGGGGAGAGTGAGGTTGAGGAGGAGGAGACCCTGACTCTGCTCTGTCATTAGGGCCAATGACTCCTAATGTGGAGCCACTCCCACTGCGCGTTCAAAGACCAGGCCTCACCGCACGCCTCTGCCCATTCCTAGAAACACGCTTGTAACCATTCAATCTAGACATGGATTTAATCAAAGGTTCAGTGAGGACATGCATTTTGATAGCTATAGGGTTATGCAAGAGCCTGTTGGCCTGTGTGCAAGCAAGGGCTGGACAATTCATTACAAGTGAAATCGAAATGGCAAGCGTGATAGTCCCAATTATGACTGCAAGTATTTACATCATATAATACCTGCTGCAATGATCAACATATCCTGCCCTAGTGAAAGCAAGGAGTAAAGCAAGGAGCAAGCATTGTGTAAAGATGCACATACTTGGGTGTTGGTTCAGTATAGGCCTGTCACGATAACATATTTAAAGTTCGATATATCGAGGCAGGAAAGTATCGCGATAAACAATATTATTGACTCTAACGATACTAGATACTGTCAACTCTCAGGCATAAAATTACCACACCAGCTGCAAAAAACCATGAAATACTGTATAATGAAACTCAATTTGCTTCTGTTAAAAATCTTAAGTTTTACAAAGAAAGAATAGGGGGGAGGGGGAGTAGACGATAAATGTCGAGCCCAAAAATGCATCGCTTCTGTTTTTTATTGAACGATTTATTGTGACAACCCTAGTTCAGTATGACTTTTGCACAGTACAGTACCAGTTAAATTACAGTAGCTACAAAGTATCGTGCTTTCGATGTTGATTGTGGAAGACAGTACTTGTATACAAGCAGACACGACAAATAAAATGGGAGAAAAAGATCATCAACAATCCAGGCACTGCCACTAAAGGTTGACATGGTTTGTGGACCCAGGGTTGCATTGTTGGATATTGAAGCCACATAATCCAATAAATGCAGAAATATTTCCCATGAATCCAATTTTCTCCCTATTTTTGAATCTTGCCGAAAAGTGGTTTCCAGCATGGTCCTGTGTGGTTTCCCACTGCACCTCAGACTATTCTGGGACCTGCTCTGTCCTCGGCTCGCCAGTTTGACAGATCCAATGAAATGGTCTTTGCTCTAAATACATGTTTATGAAATTCCCCTGTTGTGGCCAGTAGCATTCCTTCAGCCGTCCGACACTGGGAGGAACATTCCAGAGAAAAAGGGAGTTGTTGTTCTGTGCTTTTCTTTGTTCACTTACAAGGACCACAACCTCAAATCGAGTAGAACAACTTTATTGAAACGAGCAAGATGACAGCGGCGAATAATATGGAATATCGTTTTGGGGCTTCGTAGGAGACGACAATGAGCTCTCGGGCCTTCATCCTCACTGACCTGAAAGATAGAAGGGATGAAGAAGGAAAGAAGGGTGGGAGGGAGGGGCACGTAAACAGGAACGAGGAGAGGCTGAGGGGAGGAACCGGGAGGTATTTATAGGACAGAGACCGGAAAGGGCGTACGAGAGGTGTGGTCCTGCTCCCGAACCTCAGATAAATACTTTATCTCCATTTCACTAACAAGGACCACAACCTCAAATCGAGTGGAACAACTTTATTGAAACAAGCAAGATAACGGCGGCAAATAATATGGGATATCATTTTGGGGCTTCGTAGGAGACGACGATGAGCTCTCGGGCTTTCATCCCCAAAGAGGCCCATAAGAAAGGAACGGACCGAATGGACGGAAAGGAAACGTGCGAAGCCAATATATTGTGTACTAGTCGGTAGACGAGATGATCGGAGCAGAAGCATGGGCAAGAACCAGGGGAGACCAATGGGAAGTAGCACGACCTGTAAGGACACGAGTTAAGACCAGCAACAGAGCTGACCGGGAGGCAAGACGGAATACTCGCTGTACAAAATCGGGGCCCGGGAGGCAACAGAGGTAAGAGGTTCCTGGGGGAAGCTGCAGGAGTGTAAAACTAGTATCCCTTTGAGGTTAAACGGTGCACGCACTCTAGGGCACTCTGGGGACCTGTGTCGAGACAAATTATCAGACTGAGACACCATGCTGCACCAGCCCGTAAGGAAATGAAGGGAGAGTGGTTCGTCACACGCTGTGGCCGCTGCCTGTGAAGCCTAGTGACAAGGTACAGGCAACGCTAGTCCTGAACCACCACAAAAACATCTGGGAAGGAATCTAGACATCAAGGTGGGGCATCTCGGTGCCTGAGACAGAATATCTTGGGGCTGGAGAAAAACCTGGTGACGACATCCTCGAGCTGCGAAGACGCACAAACAAGGAAGGAACGCACGGACAAGGGTTGGAACGCACGGACAAGGGAAGGAACGCACGAACGAGAGCTGGTGTCTGGGACAACAGCAGCTAGGCCGGCAGCGTCTGGGACGCGGTTAGGGCGGCGGCGTCTGGTACGCCTGAGCCGAGGGGGGTGGCGTCTGAGACGCCTGAGGCGAGGGCGGCGTCTGGTACGCCTGAGCCGAGGGGGGTGGCGTCTGGGACGCCTGAGGCGAGGGAGTCTTGGACGACTGAGGTGGCGTCTGGGATGACTGAGGCGGCGTCTGGGACGTCTGAGGCGGCGTATGGGACGACTGGGACGAAACTTTCGGCCGCCATCCTGGAAAAACCCGATCTGGCAACCCGAGCGCCGGCCGAAACTCTCGGCCGCCATCCCGGAAAAATCCAGATCTGGCAACTCAGGCCGGAACTGTAACAATTGCATGCTAGCAGTATGGCTAGCTACAGGAGCAATCCAGAGACGCTGAATAACGTGGGGGAATCGAGAACGTGGAGCGCATGGAGCGTGTCTTGGCGCTAAATGTAGGCTGGATGGCCACGTGGTGGAAAGTGCGGGGTGCACAGCCGGGGAGCCGAGGAGCCGGCTAGGTTGGAGAAGGAGATGGCGCACTGCGGCCACACAACCCCTTTTATATACGTGGGACTCTAACCGCATGGACTGGAGTATGCGAGGACAGCACGGCTCAGATGATATGTGTAGAAGGAAGTACAGTAAAGCTCACGGTTAACCTGAACGGGATTACTGTGTAGTGTGACGGCCACGTGGAACCGGGCTTGAAGCCGGTGGCGTGCGCCCCGGCGCAACTCGGACAGGGGGACACTAGTAATCAGACGAGCAACTTACGAGATAATGGAGAGGACGGACCGACTACCAACAACTGTGACATGAGGTAAGAGAGGTTATTGCCGTATCACTTGCGAGGCCGGTACGATGGAACGAGGAGAGGCTGAGGAGAGGAACCGGGAGGTATTTATAGGTATTTATAGGACGGAGACCGGAAAGGGCGTACAAGAAGTGTGGTCCTGCTCCCGAACCTCAGATAAATACTTTATCTCCATTTATTGTGAGATCATTTTATTCAATTCATTTTGAGCTATATTTCATGAGGGATTTTAGCATACCTTGCGTGATTATAGTGAGTCCCGATCCTACTCTGGGGACATTAAATATTACATTTGTAGACACTCACTCATTTGCCCACTGCCTTAAATAATGTAATTATACATATATATTTTGTACTTAAACTACATTCTGTAAGCTTCAGTTTTGTTTGCTTCATTAAGGGAAGAGCATTTTAGGGCTGACTGTTCAGATTGAACACATCAGCTGCTTTTCTTACTATTGCTTGTTCTTCCTTAGCTAAAGCTCCGGCTTTACTCTGCACTTAATACAACTTGAAAGGATGTTGCCGCCAATTGATGTGATCCACGCTATATCCATTTAGGTAATTGCCACTGGAGAGGAAGTTGCTGCCGCTTTTTAGCCTGTAACTGGATTGTGGATCTTGTGACGCTCTAATCCCATTTACCATTTAGAGACTTTAGAAAACTGTGGCCATTTGTTTGTGCTACAAAACGTACTTACACAAATGACATCCTGTAATGGAATCAAGACACTATGAAGGATTATTACCGTCGGAACACAGTTGTTAAGTATCATGGGACAGCGAGGTTGATGGGTACAGTGATTCTCCTGACTCAGTAGGAGGTGTGGATAGAGGGCAAAAGTTGAGTTTTTTATGGGCCTACTGCCCTGGAAGAAATTAGTTCCAATTCCCCATCCAAAAGGCTAATGAGAAGGACATACGGCAGGAAGAGGGTGCATACGATGACCTCAGACGACTTGGTGAAGATTTGAACGTTCGCTCTCTGATTCCACCAAAGGCATCGGAAAATCCAGTAAATACACATAATGCTTTGGGTAAAGTGGCTCTGATTAAAAAGACACTCCTACATGTTTGGTCTTGGGCACAATTGCGAGCAACAATTATCAGCATTACAGCCAAATGTGGGGCAGTGACAGCACCTGTGACAGTGTTGGAGGAATCGTAATGGAAATCATTATCTTCCCTAAAATAGTGTTGTGGTGGTTATGAATAATAGTAATTGCAATGTAACTTTGAGCTTTTCAACTGCAGCTCTGAGCAACAACTGCAAGGACGCTTTCCCACGACAGTTACAAGTATAGCACATTTCCAACATGTGAAGCATAACAAAACATTTAACTTTGTGGAGCGTTTTTTGTCGACCAAATTTAGACATTTTCCTCACGGTGTTGCCTCAGTTGCCTCTTTTGTCTGTCTTGTCGCCTACTCTGCATTTTCTCAATTTCTTGTAAGGCTTCCTTTCTGAATGCTTGGGAATAGTGTATGATGGAAGACAACATTCAGAGCACAGAATACCGAGGCAATTGCATAGGAATTAAACAAGTAACTATTGAGCTCACATTTGTCCAGATTTCTGCTGCGTGTATAATAACATTCACACACAAAGCGAGAATATAAAATGGGTGGCAGCCAACAGTGCTGACTCCGCATTAAAGGGGAAACTTGAAAATGGGGCGGGAGCTAAAACAGAGCCGTGAGGAACCCCGGAGGGCTTTGAAATATTCATTATGAGTGTGTTATGATTCATTAAGTTGTGCAACGATCTGCATGTAGTACGCTGAGCGTGTGATGACATAATATGACACACGATTTCTTGTAAAAAACATTTCCACTTACGCAATGCCATCACTTAATGAGTCAACGTCTCTCGTGTTTTTCAGTTAATCATAAGGCCTATCAAAATGGCCTTCATATGAAGTAAACCCATGTGTTGCCTTCCTCCTGAGCTTTATTATTATAATCATCCGCGACCAACCCCTGATATTATGCTTATGCCTTTGCAGGTGACTCGACATTTCAGGATGACCACCAGTCATTTGCTCCCAGAGTAAGTCTCCTCTCTCCTCTCACTTTAGCGTCACTTTTCTTATTCGCTCCCCTTTTCCGCCCTACTCTACCCTCACCTCTCTCCTGTACGTGGTCGAACTTTCCCCCCCGCGTCTCGGCTGGAGTCCTGACTGAGCCCATCCTGCCCGGCGCGAATAAGGCTTCGGTCTGTGTGGAGGCCGTTTTTCGTGCAAACCCACTCAACATACCAACTAGATGTGGCTGCAGTAATGCTCACAAGCACACACACACTAGGGCCTTGTGTTCCAGCAGCTGCAGACTATCTCTCCCCCGAGCAGCATCTCCCTGCGTCCACGGTCAGAGCGGATCTTAAAGCACTCGTCTCCCAATTTTCGCCCTTTTTCACACTGTTACAACCCCTCAGTTCTGTGAGTCGGCGAATCGCATGTAAAACCCCCGAAACCACATTGTTTGTAATGGGAAGCTATTGGCGGGCTTTGTGAGCAAGTTGCGCATGAAGCCACAATACCAACGACCACTGTGGCACAA
Organism: Proterorhinus semilunaris; assembly: GCA_021464625.1. Classification (NCBI taxonomy): domain Eukaryota; kingdom Metazoa; phylum Chordata; class Actinopteri; order Gobiiformes; family Gobiidae; genus Proterorhinus; species Proterorhinus semilunaris. Next base: position 16,207,327 of record CM038359.1, read on the forward strand.
TGTGATGTTTTCATGAGAGCGTTTACTTAACAGGCGATCCCGGCTAATCCCAAATGGAGCTGATAAAATAAAGAAGTCATTTCCAACCGGTCAGGGCCTGTAAGTGAGCCATGTGAAAGCTGAACATAGTCAGGATATTCAGCGCCCGGCTTCTAATTGTGGTTCCTTGGATTCAATGCCTTAGTGTCGGCCCTTGTGCTAACAATTACTAAGGGTATACCCCACCTAAAACCCATAGTAAACCAAACAAAGCATAAGTAATCTATAATTGAATGTTGGTCACAATTAAACTAGCTGTATATTATAATAAATTGCGAAGTGGCTATTAAAATCTCTCCCCTAAGCCTCGGCATCCTCACCCCACCATTTGCCTGCCGCTTCCCCCCTTCTCTGAGCATGCACTCAGAGGCAGTCAGGGATGGCAGTAATTATACAGAGGCTGGTTACTTTGACTGAGCCGTGTCGTCTGTCATCTCATCTGCAGACGGGACTAAATACTGGCTTTGTGATCTGGCCTACATCCTCCTCCTCCTCTCTCATTACGACCCCGCTGATCCGAACAGTGAAAGTGACTCGAGTACAGGCAGGCACAAGCGTCAAACTAATGCAACTTACTGTAGGAGTATAGCGCGGGGTATAGAGAAAAGCACAAGGCCTTTGCTCTTCTTCCAAACTCTGAATGAGGTTTGTTTTGACTCCAGTAGTTATTATAGTAGCAGCAGCTATCATATTCATAGTAGCAGTGACAGCAGTGGATATTTGGCTCAGAAGTTACCATTTACTCCTTGTGAGTCTGTGTGGCAGCAGGTTGGAATAGACTGAAGGTTTCCGTGCTGCTTGTTTTCCCCTATTTTGTTTTCATTTTATAATTGTCATTACATTCATTGTCTGTAAAGGGTTTATGTCCCAATAAAGACACTGGGAGCATAATGGCTTGGGCAAGGCACTTCACTCACTGTGCCTCCGGTATCGGCGAATGGTTCCTGGATGTAAATCATTTTGAGGACTCAACAGAGGCAGAAAAGTCCTGTATAAATGTGACCATTTTACCATATGGAGAGACAGCTCGAACAACGTTCTACCGCCATGTTCCTCAAACAAAGTGTCATCTATTGCACGGCTACTTTTACATCTACATTTTAATTTGAGCCCATATTCCAGATAATCGATTGACTCATACATTCTCTTTTAAACACACTTGAAGCGGCAGACCTTCCTCAGAGGGATCACTTATAGGAAGCAGTTTTAGAAACGTTGTGGTTACTTTCGGTTCTCTTCTCTGTGGGGCGTCCTGATTGGTTGACAGCGCAGAGCTATACGGTGCTTTGTGCCCTAGTTTCCCGGAAATAATGTGCAAGGGTGAGATGGATGAGAAGGGTGCACCGTGGAAGTTGCAGTAGTGTGAATAAGAGTGGCAGCTTGAAGGATGGAGGAGAAAGAGGTGAGAGCGGAGGGTTAGAGTCAGGTCACGAGAGGGGAAGACTGCGTAGGAGCTGACAGAAGTGCTGGAAGCTTTTATGAGACGGTATTGGCAAGATGAAAGCAAAGTGAGGAACATGTATCAAGCCAGCTGTGCCTGTAACTGTATATACTGCATAAAGTGTTGGAATGAGTTCAGAAAAGGCATGTTAAGAAAAGTTAAGTGAAAAATTTCCTCTGTTTGTGATTTTTTTCTTCTAACATTCAGACACTCAGCGAGCCAACATAAGTGAATTCCTCGCTCCTAAGGCATGACAGTTCATATATAAATAATAAGCCTTGTTGTTGTTGATTTGTAACAGATATGGAGGTCAGTTCAGCCACACGCAAGCCCTAGTTCCCAAAGAAAAATCTCCATTCATTTTATTGTTTTATTTATTACTTTATTTGACTGAGACGTGTTTTCAGCTGTTGTATCATGCCAACAACAATTATAAAATGTCATACATTCAGAAGAGTATAAAAGTTAAGGCTTCATATACGCACACATAACATAGCATTAGTTCACAACATAGTACAACAAACGTTGATAACTGTTAGTTCTGTGACGTGCACAAGGGAAAACATTGGCGTACGGGCTTGTTGTCATCCAGCTCAAAATGAAGAGAACTTGAATGAATGAAGATAAACACATACAGTTATTATACACAAAGTTATCACCTTTGTGATAACTTTGTGTCTGGGGCCTGGTCGGTACTTGGATGGGAGACCGTTTGGTAACACCAGGATATTTTATAGGATATCACATCAGAAAAGCTTTGAAAACTGTTTGATGTATAAAGTTTTTTACCAACTCTAATGTATGAGACAGAAATATCAGTAGACACAGCACTTTTCAAATAAATAAAGAATGTCTGATTTAGCTTTTGAAGTCATAATTATTAGTTATAATTAAAGATAATCCGCATGCCATTGCGTCACCTTTTGGTAAAATGGTCTTTATATGTTGCCTGGGTCGCTCCTCCCCTCTCTAGGTTGAACTGTTTCTTAAGAATGATTGTTTACACGGTAGCTTGTAGCATTAAATCAGTGTACATTTTAAATATTGTTTCATGTTTCCTCATTGACAATAAGGTTCAAAGCCTAAACAGAGCTAAACATTCTACTGCTCAGTTGCACGGCCCTCTTGTCATCTCCGTGGGAATAGAAACTCCCGGATGGCGCGAGTCTGTCAGCCTCATTATTGAGATAAGCTCGGGAGGCTGGAGTCTGGAGGAATGTTGGACCATCGCCCTAGAACAAACCTATGTTCTTCTTTCTGATCCAAATCCAACTGCTCTTGGCATAATTGTTTTAAAACTATGTCTACCTCTGTCTCCAAACGCAATGTTGTGTTCATTTTTAGTGCATCGCAAAATCAGTGTCATTTGTTTCTTGTCAAAAACAGTGAGCTGGAAGGATACGAGCGTTATGTTGTTAGTTTTATTGGAGAGACATCAAATCACAAGATGATCTCTGATTGTTTTTAGAGCCTGGGTGGGATTGTTGCTCTTCGCCTAAATCACACAGCGTGTATTGTATAACTGCTGCACGGAGTTGTAACAATATTTGTCAGTGATATTGTATGACACGGCGGAGGAGAACAACCGAGCAGACGTCCTGTTGTAGCAGAAGAACACATCCTGAGACTGGGAATGGGCACAAGAATGTAGCCGTGATTTAGAGGAAAGGCTTGTGTTGTTCATGGCAAAACACACACGATCTGATTTCCTGATGTCTCCTCCAGTTCGCCAGGAAAACACCAAAATGCACACCAGGAAGGCAACATGTGACGTTTACCTTTGTCTGCTTTTGCACATTATCCTGTGCATTTTCTCACATTGGGAAATGTCTATCACAAATATTGGAGCTCGATATCCCTGTGCCTCCTCATGCATGTATTTCTTTCTCATCCTCTTAACCATGAAGCAGATTTTCTCCAGTTCAGCTTTACCCAAATCTACAGACTACAGACTTTTTCTCACGTTGTTGTTCTTTTTTCAGTGTTTTTAGGGGCTTTTTTGTCACGTTTTTGTTGCTTTTTCCATCACTTTTTTGCCATCTGTTTTGTTATATTTTTGTCGCTTTTTCATCACTTTTTGTTCCTTTTTTGTTGCTTTTTCATCACTTTTTCATCACTTTTGTGTGCTTTTTTATCCCTTTTTTTGTTGCTTTTTTATCACTTTTTATGGTTTTTGCTTTGTATTCAGCTGCATTTATGTCTCATTTTTGTCGCCATTTTGAAGCTTGTTTCAAGAGGGGTTTAGAGTTAAAACTGCACTCAGCCAAGCTGAATGTAAATACTTAATATCCAATGACCATGCTATGAGAATAAGTGGGATATTCATTGATTTATGTGTAATGTACAGCTAAGCATTGAGTCATATTGTGAGTAAAAACACCTGCCAATGGACAAGTAAACTTTAGTTTCTGTGACTTCTATGAACTATTCCTGTATGGCCCTTTGTCTTTAGAAAGACAAAATGTGTCTTTCCAAAGAAAAAGGCCCATACAGGAATACACAAAGACACATTTTCTCAAAACTGTGATTCATCATGACAAGCCTGTATTTTACCAAAGAAAATGTGTTTTTCAGGGGGAAAAAAGAAGACTGAACCGCTTCCTCTCTCAACAGTGACTCATGAACAAATGTGTGCGATTATTCAAGTTTCACTTTGCACAAGGTTAGACTAGGTCCGACTCACTGATAACGAGATCTGACGGGAGAATTATGCTAAAATAAGGCGAAAATGACACGGCTATGTGGCAGAATAATAGAGGGCACTGTCAGTCTTAGAAACAAAGGCATTTTTACAGCACATGGCGGTTGTTTGGACTCACCTGAAAAAGAAACTCTGAATCTCTGTGGGACTGACTGGTTAAGTGGCATCAAATAAAACGTGTAATATTACGTCACATTGTTTCCCTCACCTAACGGTCCGTGCGTGTCTGTGTGTGCAGGTGCTCACGTTCCCCTCTCAGGTGGTGTATAACCGTGTGGGGAAGTGCGGCAGCCGGACGGTGGTCATGCTGCTGAAGTTACTGGCAGAAAGGCATAACTTCAACCTGGTTTCCTCTGAGATCCACAACAAGACGCGCCTCTCAAAGCACGAACAGGTGAGTCATTTGCTCATACGGGGCAGTTCGACATTAGAACGAACTGCAATTGATTTTTTTCTTGCCAAAGTTACGCTAAAAAGACAACAACAAAAATCGATTGAATGTATCCCTGCAGATGTGTGGTTTTAAGCTCTACTGTGTGGCTTCAAAGGCCGTGTGCATCTGGGTTGCATTCATGGTACAAGGACAAGGGGAAAATGAGAATCATTTTATTATTCCCTGGAATATCTTGAGGACATTAGCTGGCAACGCGCAGGAAAAGTCGTGTTAGTTTGGAAACCACGTCTTTAAGAGAGAAGGTTCGGTATTTCGAGCTCGCTGACGACCATTTGAACTTTTTCCATCTGTAATAGTGTTTACCTAAAATCAAACAAAACAAAAATGTAAATATGTGTTTTTTTTTTTTTTTTTTCTGTAGCAGAGGAGTTGGAATAACTGGCCACTGTGCACTTTGCTCCGAAATGGCTTCCAGCACAAGCCACATTTTTGGCAGCACTCTGTCCCTGTGACCAGGTGACTCCGGGCCTTTGTGTCTACTGTGTTTACACTCAAGTCTAGATACAGTACATTTATGGATTTCTTTTTATTGATTTTTCCACAGCAAGGCAGTCAACTGGTTGTTACTGATAGGGTTTGAAATAAAGGAGCAAGGAGGCTACGTTTTATTCTTGGCAATCCATTGATACAATGGGAAAAGTCCTTCTCATGTACAGTAACTAATGAAAAGCTATGGGGAAAAGTGATTAAAATATGTAATAGTTACCGAGAGTTTTGTTCCTGCAACTTTTTATTGGTTTTTAATTTGGTATTTTTTTTATTTTATTAGTTTATTTGAGCAGTTAAAATTCTGCTCAAAGGGAGTGGGCCGAAGCAAAAGCTTATAAGCGCCCACCCCCGACATCATTACAATAAAAACAATAAGCATTAAAACAATAAAACATTAAAAACATAAAAAGGCACATTAATATACATATTACACTCAGTGAATAATACTATGCACAACCCACAACTACAACAACGCTCCCACCCCGTGCACGACGTCCGGCACAAAGCAAGCGACAAAAGGCCATTACTTAGTTACAGATGGTTATTAAGGCCAAACACAGTTAATATTCCCGAAAGTCACTAGTTTTGAGTTAAAAAAGAACATTAAATACATATTATCCGTGATCTTGCTGCTTCCCAGTTGTCATTTCCATCCTTAATATAGTATTGATTAGTGTACAATTTTGCTTGGTTGGTTCCTTTTTATTTATTTATGTATTTATTTATTTTTCTTTTATGTACAATGAAATTATGTATAGTGTAGTGCGTTAAAAAGCCAGGGTGTAGAGCGGGTCCATTGAAGAGGGCAGTAGCTCCTCATCAACAAACCCCCACCCAGCTTCGAATGTAGTGTGTGAGTGTGTGGTTGGTGGTGGTCGGAGGGGGCCGATGGCGCAGACTGGTTGCCTTGCTTCTGTCAGTCTACCCCAGGGCAGCTGTGGCTACAATAGTACCTCACTACCACCAGGTATGGAGTGAATGAATAGTGCAATGTAAAGCGACTTTGAGTGTCCAGAAAGGCGCTATATAAAACCGATGCATTATTATTATTATTAGTCACTTGAATTGTTGTACATTTCAGACAGTGATGTACGATGTAAAGTGACGTGATTATGGGGCGCACAGCATGAATGCTTTGAAGCGGCATTGGCGTACAAACACTAACACCCACTTTCTCCTGGATAAATGCCTCTAATCTTTAATCATAAACCCACATAGTTTACCACCACCAAGTGAATGAATAATGCAATGTAAAGTGTCTTTGAGTGTCCAGAAAAGCGCTATATAAAACCAATGCATTATTATTATTATTATTATTATTATTATTATTATTATTATTATTATTAATTGCTACTAATTTAAGTAAATTCTTAATTTCTTGTGTGAAAGAAGTTACCCATCCATCCATTTTCTTCCACTTTTCCCTTGCCGGGTCGTGGAGCATTGATGGCATTGATGGCATGATTTGGGCAGCTGTTGGAGCTGTCTCTCATAAGGGGCTTCTGAACCGCTCTTTGTCTGACCCGTCACCTAGGACCTGTTTGCCATGGGAGACCCCACCAGGGGCACGAAGCCCCCGACAACAGAGCTCCCAGGATCTTTCGGGCACTCAAACCTCTCCACCACGTTAAGGTGGCGGTTCCAGGAGGGGGAGAAGTTACCCAATAAAGACAAATAGAGGACACTAGTATATGACTTCATTTCTAAACCGCTACATCAGCGTTGTCGGTATTTGCTCATATGCCACTCTCATGAGTAACGTTTGCAGTAAGGCTTTTACAGCGCCTCATATTGTCGCATGTCAAAGGCCCCGACTCACTTCGTTTTCGGGATACTCCAAAGCACCAGTCAGCACATGCTCGAGCTAAATATGAAACACCATGACTGGAAGATTTCATGCAAATTTTGAGCCAATATTGAAACAGTGCCTTGTTTACTCATTCATCAAGCTGCGGTTCCACTGAGGACCGTTACACTCATTATGTTGGTGTCCGAATAAATGCAGTGTCTATGCGAACCCGCAGAGTCCAGGCAACACGTGAACTTGTGTCTGTTGACTTATGCAGATTAAAATGAGCTAAATTTAGACGCCAGTCGTGGTAGTGACTTGGTGATGCTGTTCTGTGCACTTTTCCCACAACATTTCATGATAGTTACACAAAGAGTGGGAGGACCTTTTACATTATCAGAGATGTACTTTGGCGCCTGAAGGGACTTATACACAAGCAGAGCTATTTTAAAGTCTATTCTCGGAGCGACAAGTTGTATAACAGGAAATTGTTTCAAAATGTATTGTAAAATAACATTTTATTCCACTACTAAGAAAAATGTCTGTTTAATGCGTTTGGGCGCTGGGAGTAAAAATGTGTAAATGTCTGTCAAATGTCAAACCTTCTGGGGATATTTATTTTATTTTATTTGACCTTTATTTAACCAGAAAAGATTTTCTCCAGTTTGGCATCACCCAAAATCTGAAAGCTTCTCGATAAAAGCGTCAAAATAGTGAGGAAAACAAGGATGAAAACGCAACCAAAAAGCAACAAAAGAGCATCAAAAACGTGCCGGGAAAGCAACAATAACACAATAAACAAGCGACAAAAACACGACTTAAAAGTGAGAAAAAAGCCACAACAGAGCGACAAAAACGCAAGATCATATTCTGTGCAGCCCTTAAAGGAATAGGCCACTGTTTTTCCATACTGAGATATGTTCTTACCTGAGCTTAGACGAGTTGATTCGCACCTGTCTGGTCTTTGTCTGGCCCGTGGAAGAGCTCGGTAGCTTCCAACTTCACCCCCGTTTGGAGCCATAGGAATACATTGGGAGAGGCCAAATGCTAAAAACATCTTTGGTCTTTTTGCATCACTGAGCGCACGCACAAAGGCCAGACAGGTACGGATCAACTCGTCTAAGCTCAGATAAGAACATATCTCAGTATGGAAAAACTGTGACCTGTTCCTTTAATGGACACGCTGCTACTGTGACTCTCCTCTATTACATTTTCATCACCATTCGTAATTGAACTCTGGAAGGCTGCTGCACTGGCGACATGTACAGCTCCATCTGTCCAAACGGTAGGAACAATACTCACGGAAAGTTAAAGAAATTTCCCCCGCTGAACATCCATGGAAAGATCAGCGACATCTTTTCCAGTCGATCTCTGTCTTTTTACAAGTTTCGCAGCAGGCGGCCACTGCACTGCCCTGACCTGCGTTTCTGCGTCTCCTGAGCCAAAGATACAAACAGAGAAAAGTATCTGGCCCTGGAACAAGCAAAGACTGTGAATACTTATCCCCCAGTCACGCCAGCTCCTCTCCCAACACTTTCATTTTGCCATCGGAGTGAGCGCGGGCTATATGTGCGCTTCAAAAAATCAAAGTCATTACTTAAGGCCGTACTTATGTTTTATAATGAAATGCAATAGTAGTAATAGTAGTGTCAGTTTAGCTGTTCATTTCCCAATACTAAAACATTTGTCGGTGCAGCCCTGGTGTAGTCCATTTCCTCCTCTAACTAAGTGCATTTTGTGACGTTTGTTCTGCAAATCTAAAAGCGTTCCCTAAGAGCGGCGTAAAGCTGTGAATATTTTCATGAACCTGCGGACACTTTGACTACTTTGCATGAGTTACCTTTAGCTGATTTTGAAAGCCCATTTCTAGGCCATGGATTCGTGTTATGCCCACCCAAAATGTGTAGCTCTCAGACTAAATTAAGAAAAGGTCGGCACCGGGCAGCAAGGCAAAGATTTTACCCCCACAGCTTTTATGTGAGAAAAATAAAAAGCCTGCGGTAGCGCTAATGACTTCCATTTCTTAGACAAACTGTGAGGCGGTGTGGATGAATTGAGGCAGGTCAACAGTAGCTTTCCGTGGTTCAAGGCGGTATATTATGAGGGCACGTAGAGGGCTATAGGGAAAGAGCTGGTGGTTTGGTTTAAAAGGGGGGGGGGGGGGGGGTGTACAGGTATTTCAGGAATCTCTGACTGTCCTACACCTTCACTCACTCTGCCTCCAGCTCCCTTCACGTAATGAGGGGGATGTGGCTAGAGAGACGAGCCGCCATGCACTCACAGGCCAAATGTGTCCCAAGAAAGCAGTGGTGGTCGTTCTTTAACGCGATCCATTTGGACCTCAGGGGCAGCGGAAAGGAAAGCCATTGTTATCCATCTGTTTCTGCTTAAAGGTCTTATATGTGGCTACTTCTACTTGTTTTTTTGTTTTGTTTTTTTTTCATGCAAGTTTGAGCACGATCCAGCATTTTGGTCACTCTCATTTCAGTGCTCAAATTGCGTTCACTACAAAGCAAGCTCAGGGATGGATTACTTTTATTCTTTGTCCAGACTTTTACGTCGCGTATAAAATGTGACGAAAAGCAAAGATGTCTGAAGTATTAGCCTTCATGATGTGCCATAGACAGAGGACTTTTGATCTTTTCTGCGACATCTCCATCAGCAGCACTGTCCGCTCACAATATGGTGGCCGCAAAACAAACTGGTGTTGTTTTTAATGACTTGTGAATGTTTTACTTTTGTATTATACGGCTATTTGCCAACTGTACACACACACAAATAAACTTCATACACTTTTATGAAGGCAGAAAGGTTTATTTAATGATTTCCGCTGCAAATAGTTCCCAAAAGTTTGCACGTTGCTTGTTGATTCCAGGCAGTGTAGCTATAGGCTAGTAGCAGCACGGCTAGCTACTCATTGCTAGCCTAGCTACTTAGTTTAAGGTGCAGTTTGAGAGGAGGAATGGGGGTGAATCTCTGGGTAAGTTGAAAGTCGGACCTGACAAGCATGAACTTAGAAGTCCTCTATCAGAAAATAATGACCGGTTGGAAAATCACGTTCTAGTCAATGGAGCGTTCTACTTCCATTGTGAAGTGCCGTATATTTTTTTTTTAAAAATTATGCAGGCAGTACATCTTATCGTGTGTAAAACAGTTTAGATCTCTACAATGATGCTCTGAAATGCATGTGATTCTTGTGTTAGTTTGGCTCTTCACATCTTGCTGTAGAACATAATCTGCCAATCTGACAGAACATTGCAAGTCATTTGGTCTTCTGGAGACGAGCTGGAGACGTCCCGCTCCCAGTAATGTTACAGTCGTTGTTTGCTCTTTTTTGGGGGGGGGATTTTTTCAATGACAAGAAATATCTGTGATCAAATAAATGCTTGTATTTTAATCTACGTCTTGTGTGCAATTTTACGCAGTGTGGCTTTAAATCAGACCAGTGTGTTTTTTGTTGTTGTTTTTTTATACCTGACAGCTTCGACTGCTCTGATCTTGCTCTGATCACACGATGTTACGGTGTCTTGTCAGATACTGGTCTGATTAAAAATTAAAAAAACTAATATTCTCCTGTAGACCCAAAACATCTGCTCGGTTTATCCGTCCTGTTGCCAATGCGCTGAGGTGGGCTGTAAAACTACAGCTCTTGAATAATTGGTCTAGAAAATAAACTTGCTGTCGTGAATGATTTATAAAGTCGGAGCAGTCAATAGCAACCTGCGGCGCTAATCACGTTGTGGGCTTTTATGGGCCGCGCATGAATAAAAAAAAGAAACGGCAGAGTGGAAATGTACTGAGTTTGGGGTGAGACGGCGGCGTGACTGGGGCCTCAGATTTAGGCTGCCATGTGTACATAAACAAGTACACATTTTTTTTTTTTTTTTTTTTTTTTTTTTTTCCCAAGTTTCTAGTTTTTTATTGAAAAATATACAAACATGACAAACAAGGCTCGAGGCTCAGGTATGCAAGGCTTCAGCTTTCAGTGTAAATAAAAATACATTTAAAAAAAAATAAAGCTTTACAGCGCAAATTCGTTACATACGTCTTTGGTCTTCAAGGCTTTAGCATTGGTGCAATAATTCAGTGAGGTCAAATAAGAGGACATTAGTGATTCAAAAACAACAAGTTTGGGTTTTTGGTTGAAGTACTTACAGCTATGGATATGATACTTGGCCATTATTAATATTAAATTCAAAATAAAAAGTTTGTTTGGAGGGAGATTCTTTAAATAAATACCAAACAAAATATCTTTAAGGTTTAGTTGTAAATCTATGGTAAGTTTTCTATTCACAAACAGATTAATGTCTATCCAAAATACTTGTGTGTAAGAACATTCCCAGAAAAGATGACTAATCGATTCTACAGTAACATGACAAAATGAGCAAAGAGGGTCAACATTTACACGATATTTCGATATCACACTGTTAACCGGGTAACATCTATGCAAAATCTTAAGGCATACTTCACGAATCTTATTGGTAACAAAAAATGTTTTGGGTAATAGCCACACAGAGTTCCATTCAATATCATTAAATAAATTGTCCCACACAAATACAGATGCTGGTTTCCTAACGGAATCTCTTATGATGAGCTCTCTAATACATTTGTTATTTGTTTTGACACTTAAAAAAGGGTCAGAATTACCAATATATAACTCTCGGGATAAATCTATGGTAGGATTGTGAACATAGGTTGACATCAGTATTTTGACACCTGACGGAATAGCATCAAAAACAATTGCAAATTCCTTTGGCAACACTGGGAAATTATACACATGCAAAAATTCATCGTAGGAATACGTTATGCCTCTTTTGTTAAACAAGTGATGTACATAAATTATACCATTGTTAACCCAGTTTTGTAAGAAAAGTGATTTGTGCTTAAAGCATATATCCATATTATTCCAAATACAGTACTTGTGAGGTGAGAAATTGTGTTTATAAACTAGAGACCAGGATAACAATAACTGTTTGTGAAAATTAGAGAGTTTAACGGGGAGTTTTTCAATCTTATAATTGCACCTTAATAGAAAATGTAACCCTCCTAAAGCTTCAAATACATGTGTAGAAATGAAATTCCATAAAGAATTTGGATTCTGTAAATACCTTTTTATCCATTTAATTTTGAAAGAGGAATGTAAAGTTTTAAAATCTAGAACATTGAACCCACCAGAGGATAGCTTGTTAATCATTACATCCTTTTTGATCAGGTGTGCCTTTTTTTTCCAGATAAAGTCAAATAACATTTTGTCTACCTTTGTATTTATGTCATTAGAGACGTCAAGTGCTGAGCTGGCATAAACTAAAGCTGAAAGACCTTCAGCTTTGGAAAGTAATATTCTACCAGAAATAGACAGGTCTCTCCATAGCCACATATTAAATTTCTTTTGTATTAGTAAAGTAAGGGGATTGAAGTTTTCTCTTGGTCTTAGGTTTTCATCTTTCATAATAGTAATTCCCAAATATCTCACTTTTTGTTTCACAGGGATTCCTAATATTTCTGACTGACAACAGTCTTTGACAGGAAATAGTTCGCATTTAGAAAGGTTGAGTTTGAGACCTGAGGCTAATGAAAAAATATCTAATAGCTTTATAACACAATCAATTTGAGAGGCATCTCTTAAAAAAAGCGTGGTGTCATCAGCTAGTTGGCTTAACCTTATTTCTCTTCCAGCAATAGTAATACCTTTAAGACAACTATTTTGAATTGAATATGCTAAAATTTGCATAGGTAAAAGGAATAAGAAGGCACTTAGGGGACATCCTTGGCGGATACCGCGTTCAACATTGAATCTACCAGTAGTTCCATGAGGTAATTTAATTGAACTATTTGAGGCAGCGTACAAGGTTCGAACAGATTTCTTAAAGAATTCACCAAAGCCAAAAAGATCTAACGTTTTAAACAAAAATTGATGCTCCACTGAATCGAATGCTTTCTGAAAGTCCAAGAATAAAATAAAGCTATCTTCTGAGATGAAATCAGAGTAATCTAACAAGTCTAAAATGAGTCTTATATTGTCAATAATGTATCGGCCAGTCATAAAACCATTCTGGGATTCCTCTATTACACAATGAAGCACCTTTTTTAGCCTAGCTGCAAGAGAAAGAGCTAAAATTTTGTAATCATTATTGAGAAGAGTTATGGGCCGCCAATTGTCTAATAGTGCAACATCTTTATGAGGTTTGGGAATTAAGGTAATCAAGCCTTGGCATAGTGAAGGTGGAAGTTGTTCTTTGTTTATACTTTCTGAAAATACTTTTAAAAGAAATGGAGCAAGCTGAGGAGAGAAGGCTTTATAAAGCTCAGAGGTTAACCCGTCTGTACCTGGAGATTTGTTCAGTTTAAGCTTTTTAATAGCATCAGATATCTCCAAGGCTGTAATTGGCGAGTCACAAATTGCTTGGTTTGATTCCCCAATACATTTCACCTGATCTACATGCTTAAAGAATTCATTCATATGTATTAGTGAGAAGTTGGATTTGTATAGATCTTTGAAAAAATTTTCACAAAATTTAGAAATAATTTGGGGATTTTCTATGACAGCACCATTAATGGAAAGTCTGTTAATGTTATTTTTTGTTTGCCTTTGTTTTTCTAGTTTAAAAAAGTAACTTGAATTTTGTTCACCTTCTTCTAACCATTTTGCTTTGGATCGAATAAAGGCTCCTTTAGCTCTATTGATGTAAAGTTTATCTAAATTTAACTGGAGTGTTGAAGCCTGAGCTTGTTGAGAATCAGACATATTTTCTGGTAAGATAGAAGATAAAGAGACTAGTTTATTGATTAGGTCATTTTCTTCTTGTTTCTTCTCTTTTTTAAGTTTTGCTCCAGTTTTCATAAATAACGTCCTCAGTTCAAATTTTAGCAGCTCCCAGTATTTTTGATATTCACCTGCAGTCTCTGCCATTTTAAAGAATTGAGAAATTGTATTGTTTACCAATTCACAAAGTGCATCATTTAGTAAAAGAGAGTTGTTAAGTTTCCAGTAGGCTGGACATCTTTTGGGCTCACCATTTGGTGAAATCTGTAAGGTAAGTAAGATAGCTTTATGGTCCGTTAAAGGAGTTGGAATAATTTCGCTTTTGCATTTTAATTGAGTTAAGCATTCGGAGACTAACCAGAAATCTATTCTGGATTGTAGCGAACCAACTTTATTTTTCCAAGTAAATTCTCTGCAGTTTGGATTGTTGATTCTCCATATATCCACTAGGCCTCTTTCATTGATAAACTCATTCAAATAATCATTAACTTTTTGTCTGTTAGGATACCTGTCGATTTCATCATTAAATGTACAGTTGAAATCGCCTCCAAAAATGATCTTTACCTCTGGAAACCGTTCAATAATACTTTCTATTTTGTCATTTAAATCTTGAATTAGTTCTTTGTTTTCCTTTACATTAGTATAGCCATACACATTCCCCAAGAGAAATATCTGATTATTATGAGCAAATACCAGAAGAGTATAATGACCCTTTACGTCTGTTTGAGTAGAAATAACCTTTCCGTTGAATTTATGTTTCAAAGTGAGAGTTCCTGCTGAGTGGTGATTGCCATGTGACATCCAAATGTCCTCTCCCCATTGCAACTTCCAAAAATTATAATCTTCATCAGATGAGTGGGATTCCTGGATTAAACAAAAGTCTGCATCAAAGTTTTTAGCATAGAGAAAAATTGCCTTGCGTTTAGAAATGTCCCTTAAGCCTCGAGCATTAACAGAAATAAATTTCAACAGTGAAATGTTTAAATAACCGAAGAAACAAAACAGTCAGAACAGTACCTTCTTTAACGTGTAATAAAGTAACATGAGAAGGCAGAGCTTATTCCCTTATAAAGTTGAAATCAGCATCTTAATGTCAGAATATTTCTTTGTTGTCGACAAAGGCTCTCCCCCCGACGAAGTAGGCAATCTTCCTTTCCTCCCGAGCCTTCTGGATGAGGGGCCACAGACGATTTCGTTTTTCGCGGTCCTCCGGCGTCAGGTCCTCCTTGAAGCGCAGAAGTCGTTGTTTCAGATAATCATGGTTCTTTGACATCTTCCAAATAGCGTCGCGGTAGTGCCTCATAGAGAACTGGATGATAATATCTCTGGGTTGGGACCTGGTTGAATTGGGTCTACCAAGCCTATGCACAGAGTCGATCACATCCTCAAATTTGTCCTTATAGCCTGGGGCTACGTTTTGACAAATCTCAATCACAGCGCGCCTCACTTCTTCATCCTCTCGTTCTTGTAGCCCGCGCAAACGTAAGTTCCATCGACGCTTGTAACGCGCCAATTCAACCACTTTGCTTTCCAGCTGTTGGATCATTTCTTCAGCTTTGTCTACTCTTTGTCCAGTTTTCCTTACTGTCCCTTTTATGTCTTGTACCTCTGCAGAGAGAAAATCAACAGATCGTTTCAGCTCATCAATGGCCTTTCCGATGGTGGATCCTTGCTCTTTGATAGCTAGCTTTAGCGCCTCCACTATGCTGTCCGCGGTTTCTTGCTCCATTTTACCTTTTTTGTTGTTAGGAGATTTGGTCGGAGTCACAGGTGGTTTGTTTTCACTTTTGCGCTTGGTCGAGGGGTTACTCATTATAAGTGCTTGTCTTTAGTTGAAATAAAAGATGCTTTTTTTCTCACAAAAGTCGGGAGCTGCTCTGCCACAGTGTTTACCGCCTCGCCGCCATCTTGATCCCTCCTATAAACAAGTACACATATTAACTGTCACATCCAGCTACATGACGTAACACGCGCGCCTTCATGAGTGCGGGACATTCAAGGCTGTTAAGATCCGTAAAAATCTATGAAATAAAAGGAGCAGGGGAAAGGGGACAGACGCTATTTTGTCTATTTGTGCTCTGTCACTGTATCCAAACACAGACGGATTAGTTTCATCGAGCTGGCCCGGCTTCACAGATGAGGTATCGGCGATGAAACGCATTACTGTGACCAGCTGCAGTAATAAAGGCGGTGCTGTCGGAGCGCCTCAGTGTTTGGTCAAATGATATGTGTGGGCTATTTAGCTCCAAAGATCAATACGTTTAGTCGATATGATTTGCTCCACTGGGTTATTTCAAGGTTTTTTTTTTTACCTCTTTGTTTTTATAAGTCACATGAGTAGCCATTGACGGCATACCAATATGGGTAAAGTGGGACAATTGGTAAAGTGGGACACTTAACTTTAATCATGATTATTTTTTAATGTGTCATATTGTATTACTAAAAATACAAACACACCCAATAATTAGAATGTGCAGGATGAGAAAATACTGGTTCTGTGGATGTTACTTCATATGGCGTGGCAAACCATAATCTACTACCAAGTAGTAAAAAAGGGGTGTCCAATGACGTAGCATTTGGGGATTTATGATCTTAAGGTTATAACTTTTTAAAACTACACAGACAGATTTTTGTTGATAAATTATATAAGGGAATGCATCTGCAAACAAAACATCTCAAAATCACATGTTTATTCTTTATACTTTTATTTTTATAAGAGATTTTATCACCCTCACACTTTACCAATGTGCTATTGGTAAGGTGGAACAGCTTCATATCGGCAAAGTGGGACAGTGT
Organism: Proterorhinus semilunaris; assembly: GCA_021464625.1. Lineage (NCBI taxonomy): Eukaryota > Metazoa > Chordata > Actinopteri > Gobiiformes > Gobiidae > Proterorhinus > Proterorhinus semilunaris. The sequence goes on from CM038359.1 coordinate 16,223,799, forward strand.
ATTTTTGTGGAAAATCCTGAGCATTAGGTGTTTCTTTATTTACACATCTTCAAATTAGATCAATTGAACTATGTATTTCTAGTTTTGATTAACTTTTCTGATGATTACGTGTTTGATTGAAGTTTTAACTCTAACTCTTGTTTACTATGAAGTCTTAATTGCCATTTAGCAACATTTCAACATTAAGTTGTTCTTTGAGGTTTCTAAGTTATTTAATTGTAGATTTTTTAAATATAGGCTCTATATGTTAGAGAAATAACAATGATGTTCGAGAGGATTGATGAAGAAGAGGCAGCAGTCAGGATGTCTTATACAGGAGAAGTTTATTTACCATCGTTACGGGACCCGGAGACATGAACTCGAGACATTGCGCTAGTCCTACCATTCAAGTCTGTCTTTGCTTCCACAGAAGAGGGATAAACCCTCTCAGAGCGCCATACTGATACGCAAGCAAAACATTCAGTGGCTGAGAGTGGGCACCTGAGCACCACAGTCAAGGCTATGACAGAGATAGTACGGACACTCAAAGACGCTTCACATTGCACTATTCATTCACACCATACTTGGTGGTGGTAACTACTATTGTAGCCACAGCTGCTCTGGTGTAGACTGATGGCACCAGTCTGCGCCATCAGCCCCTCCGACCACCACCAACTCACTACATTTGCCAGGCTTCCTGGTGTTACCAATTGGTCTCCCATCCAAGTACCGACCAGGCCCTATCCTGCTTAGCTTCCAAGGTCTGACAGGAAAGGCGGTATGGCCACAAAAATGTTTTGGGCATGTCCTTCATATTATTCCTCATTCATTTACAAATATAAATAAATCTGATGAAGGCACTTTACAGTATTATTCTTCCATTGTTCTGTCACTCTTGTTTTTAGTTTATACCAAAGCTTCTGGTTAGATGTTCCACACTGAAACATGTCTGACTGCTCCTTCTGCACCAACAGCACAGGCTGCACATCAGACATCATGGGCCTATGTCTCACACAACAGTTAGAACAACCATTAGAATGGTTATTGTTATTCAAAACCACTTCACATTTTCATAAAAGTAGTTGCTACAATAATATTAATGATTTTGAATGCAAAAATTAGTGTCCCACTTTACCAATAGCACCTCGAAAAATGTGTCATTAGACCAACCTGTGTTTGAGGCAAAATTATAACTTCTGTGTTAGTGTCCCACCTTACCCAATGACTAGGGTGAATATAAACAGGATGTGAATATAAACAGGATGTTGATTCTCTAATAGGTGTGAAAATGCATGTGGTTTTTAGGTTAGCAGGTGTTAACGCTCAAATGAAACACAAAACAGGTTGTGTACACTGGGTTTTGACCTCAAAAAAATAAATCACAACTAGCTAATTGCAATTAAAATACGACAGTTGTATATTTTTCTCATTTTCAGGCTTATTCTCAAAGGCCTCGTGCTGAACTTAAAAGTGTTTTTACCTCTACGTTTTAGGCAGCCTGATTCTTAGTTTAACTCCGTGAGGCCAGGAATGATTATGTCGAGAGGGAGTGCTTTGGCTGTTATTGTTTTTACTTGTGTAGCCATATGCTCAGTGTTCATAAGCCTGCGTTATAGGCCCTGTGTGCAGATCTCTCGCTATGCCGTATACCGTGGAAAACGATGGAAAAAAGACACATTTCAAAGGCTAACGCTGCACCGGGGGCTGTGTAAAGTCACAGGCATTGGCTCCTGCACTCTGACGGACAAAATCATTACTTCTATACACACCCGCGGGCTGTTTGGGAATTTTAAATTTTTTTTACTCGAATTCTGTAGACACATTAGTGGGGATACGGGGGGATTTTTATCTTCTAATGATGTATGCTTTAATATGATGCGGATAAAGGAGAGTGGAAAATGACTACAAGGCAAGCAAAATGTGTTGTCAACAACCACTGAGTTTATGTGAATTACAGTGCCTCTCGAAAGTACTAATACACCTTGAACTTTTGCACATTTTGTCATGTTTACAACCATAAACATAAAGATTTAATTTTGAATTTTTTACTGAAAGTTCACACATAAGTAATAGACAACTGTGAAGTGAAAGCAAAATGATACATGATTCTGTTATTTTATTAAAAAAAATAGAAAAGTGAAAAGTGGGGCGTGCATAAGTATTCATACAGCATTTTCTGAGGGCATCAAATTGCCTTTATAACATTCCTAATGACTGCAGAAAGTTCACACCTAACCATTAAATAGAGGCCACCTGTGTGTAATCTACTCTCAGTATAATTCCAGCTGTTCTGTGAGGGCCTCAGAGCTATGGTCAGAGTGTATTGGTCACTAAACAACATCATGAAGGCCAAGGAGCTCACCAGAGAGTTCAGGGATAAAGCTGTGGAGAAGTTTAAGGCAGCGTTAAGTTATACAGAGATTTCCCAAGATTTGAACATCTCACGGAGCACTGTTCAATCCATCCATCCATTTTCTTCCACTTGTCCGTTGCCGGGTCGTGGGGGCAGCTGTTGGAGCTGCCCAAATCACATTGCACCAGTCCCCTATGGCTCCTCCTGCAGGTGGTGGGTCCACGGAAGGACGGCCTCATGATTCCAAACGGGCCTGTTGGTCTCTCATGTTCAATCCATCATTTGGAAATGGAAAGAGTATAGCACCACTGCGAACTTACCAAGACACGGCCGTCCACCTAAACTAACAGACCGAACAAGGAGAGCACTGGTCAGAAATGCAACCAAGTGCCCCAAGATAACTCTGGAGGAGCTGCGACGTACTGCCGTTGAGCTGGGGGAATCTGTACATGGGACAACTATAAGTCGTACTCTACACAAATCTGGCCTTCATGGACGAGTGGCAAGAAGAAAGCCATTATTGAAAGGAGGCCATAAGAAATCCCGTTTGAAGTTTGCTAGAAGTCATATGGAGGACACAGCTACCATGTGGAAGAAGGTACCTCTACCACTAAAAACATGTGCAATAGGTGAATCCTCCAGCCAGGTGATTCTGACCATCAGCCTGGCTCCACATCATGGAGATGGGTCCCCGGGCGCGGCACTGCCGTCGACCACTGCTCCTTATTGGTTGCCCTAGCGGCATCGAAGGATGGGTTAAATGCAGAGGACAAATTTCCCTACGGGGACAATAAAGTAAACAAACAAACAAAGGTGCTTTGGTCAGATGAGACAAAAATGTAACTTTTTGGCCCAAATGCAAAACGTTATGTATGGAGCAAACCTAACACTGCTCATCGTCCTGAGTGCACCATCCCCAGTGTCAAATATGGTGGGGGGAGCATCATGCTATGTGGCTGCTTTTCCTCAGCGGTGACTGGGAAGATTGTAAGAAAATAACAGAATCATGTATCCTTTTGCTTTCACTTCACAGTTGTCTGTTACTCGTGTGTGAACTTTTCAAAATTCAAAATAAAATCTTTATGTTTAAGGTTGTAAACATGACAAAATGCGCAAAGGTTCAAGGTGTATTAGTACTTTTGCAAGGCACTGTAAAGTACAGTGACATACATAGCTTTTTCATTGACGCAATACGACAATTGTACATAAAAAGCATTTGCTTCGGAACAGCTTTGATTTCCATCCATCCATCCATCCATTTTCTCCCACTTGTCCGTTGCCGGGTCGTGGGGGCAGCTGTTGGAGCTGCCCAAGTCGCATAGCACCAGTCCCCTATGGCTCCTCCTGCAGGTGGTGGGTCCACAGAAGGACCAGCTTTGATTTTGTTTATAAAAACATGTTAAACAATGGCACACTTTCTGATCATGGATACTTTAACTGATGATCTGGGGTTGGTCAGGTTTAAGTTATGAGCCAAAAGAATGAGATCTGTTAAACTTCCTGAATGACCAGGTTATTCCATCTATGAATTTTTTTTCTTTCCTGATGGCACGGGCTTATTCTGAGATGACAATGCCAGGATTGAGTGGGCTCACGTTGTGAAAGAATGGTTCAGGGAACATGAGACAGAATTTTAACACATGGATTGGCTGCCACAGAGTCCAAATCTTAAACCCGTTGAGAATCTTTGTGATGTGCTAGAGAAGGCTTTACGCAGTGGTCACACTCTCCCATCATCTATACAGTTCTACAGTATGCAACACTGGATCTTTTGAAATTGCAGAAGCTTATTGAAACAATTCCACAGCAAATGTGTGCTGAAATTAAAGCTAAAGGCGGTCCAACCAGATATCGGAGCTTAATTGTTACACATTGCCCTGCTAATTGGCTCCAGCCACATTAATAAGGATAAGAATGATGTGATAATGAAAGTATGATACTTGCTGGGACTGGAACCTATATGTTATACTTCCTGACTCCTTATTGAGTTTATGTACAGTATTATGTATATATGAAAGTATGTTGTTAAAGCTGCACCTGGTAATGCGGAAACAATATATATCATGTGTGTGTAAGGGACATTGAACTCGGAATAAACCCAACTCAATCGATCAATCGTGACCTTTTTTGTGTCAACTTTGTTTTGGTTCAGGCAGTGTAGGGTCAGCAGCAGCAGTAGTGACAAACGTGGTTGTGTCCAGAGTAGTTACAAAGATATAAACCATAAAACTATAACAATAAATCAAAGATGATTTTAAAATGTAAAATACTGTAATTATGGTTTACACAGTAGTCACTCAACTGCTCGTTTTTTTTTCTCTACTCTTGCTTTTGGCTAATGTTAAACAAGTCTATGGACTATGTTTGCAAAGTCTTCCTAAAATGGCTAATTTCTTTGACTGATATATATTGATCCTGATCTCAGTTGGCAGCAGGCTCTTCCCTTTCAAGTTTGAATTGTGTGACATTATCTATTTTCATCTCGACTATGTGGTTTGTTAAGTGGGTACTGTTTCTTTTTTTCAATACCTGTACTTTAATAATACTGGGTTTATGATACGGATCCCTGAACTATACTTTTTTCAATATCTAAAATATTTGTCATCTTGAACCAGAAAACAGCGCAGAACAACAATGTTAATTTATTCCATAAAAAAAATATATATATTTTCATTTATTTGCGGTGTATCTCAAATAAATGCAATTTAATGCTGTCCCTAGACCCAACAGGTATCAAAACTTTTTATTTTTTTCATACCAGTAGCACCTAAACTTTTTTTTCTCTATACCATACTGATACCAGCCCTATTTGTTACAATATTATAAACAATGTTCAAGTCTAATTGATGGTACATAATGATCTGTGGCTATACAATTGCAGTTGATGATAATCATATTTTCCTGTTATTACTTATACTGCCTTATGCATTTGTGGGCCAGAATGAAAAAAAAAATCTTAATTTTTGCTTTCACTCATACTAATACAAGAAGACATAACAAATGAATCATTAATGTGCTGATAAATAGCTGGCTGTTTCTTCGTAACAAGGAGTTATTAGTGTTTGACCGGCTGTTGCCTCGTCATATGGAGCTGAATGGTCTGAAATAACAAGAAGTGATGGAGTCCATAGAGTCCATAGACGTAATATTTTTGTGATCTGACAGGTTTGTTTTGGCGAACGTCAGTTTCTCTCAATGAACCTCCTTGGCTGATCATTCTCTCTCTCTGATGAGGAAAGAATGTGAAAAACCTGCTTTAAATGTTTTGGATTTCCTGTATTCGACTTGACTGCTGGAAAAATGTATTAATGGAGATGAATGATTATAATATGGAATATTCGTGAAGGAAAGATCTTGAACAGTGGCTTTATCGTTTAAGGTGAATACAATATTTTGCCTAATAAATCCCCTCACTCCCTTCATTACCGTTGTAACATCTCAACCTGCCGGGGTCGAAATGTCTTCACAAAGCTACGTATTTAATGAAGTTCACTGTGCACACTTTCAGCATGTCCAAGAAGAAGAACGTTTGAAAGGCAGGGTTTATAAGCAAGATCTGATATGATATGACCACGGAGAAATTTTACACCCCGCTGCATATAGACAATAAGCACAGTTTTCCTTTTAACCTAATATTTTTGCGTGTGTGTGTTCACAGATAACACTCATGAAGCACATCACTTCTATCCCAGAGCCATTCCTCTACACACGACACGTGCACTTTCTCAACTTCACAAGGTACAGCCAGACCTACACACAAGACACAATGCATTTAAAAGAAATGCCGGACTGTTTTTGCACCGATCTGTCTGTGTTTTCTTTTGCAGTTTCAAAATAGAGCAACCAGTTTACGTGAACATAATCAGAGACCCAATCAACCGCTTCCTGTCAAACTACTTTTTCCGGCGGTTTGGGGACTTCAGAGGAGAGCAGTTCCACCTCGTACGAACGCCCAACATGAAGGATGAGGAACGATACTTGGTGAGAAAAACAAATCAACAGTATAGTCAAGACACTCTAGGGACAACAGAAAAAATCGAAACATCTGACGTGGTTGTTTTTATTTGAACCATGATGATGTGACATAACTGTTAGATGAATTACTTTTTATTAACATTAACACATAAAAGCTTCTCTCCACCCATTGGCGACGTATAAACACAAAAGCACATGGACTGGGCTTGTAAAGTTCACTTCACATAAACACATTACATAATTAGAAACTAGAGCATAGGATTCAAGCGGATTCTTACGAGAATCATACATGTCACCACTCAGTTGAAGCTTCATGTTTATGGCCACTTCACTCCTCATTACTACTTAAAGATGATGCTACTGAGAGGAGGAAAATTCCCAAAGAGTCAGTATTTCCACAATAACAATGCCAAGAAGTCTATTTATTCATTCATTCTCACTTTTTTTCCCCTTTCAATTGGACCGGGTTCATTTCCTCTCCTTTTAATCATAACAGTGGACAGTTCATGGTATCCAAATTGTTGTTACAGTGGGTTCAGAATGCATTAATTGCGTCATGCGTTCATTAAACGGAAATCCTATTCGGTCTAATTGTCCAAAGCCAGGATAAATGCGTATGACTGTGAGAGGAAGGGCGTTTGGTGACGGGGCTCGTATGGCTGATAGTGTTATTAATGGCAGAAAGTACAATGTTTGTTTAACACCAGCTGTTTTTATTGTGCAAACACTAAAACGACGTTCCCAAACGGTGTATACTATAACAAAAACAACAACAACAACAATATTTACAAAATACATCATATTTACAACAGACAATACTTTCAATGAGGCAAACCAGGCTCTCATAGTTACCTTCCACGTACGGCGACCAACACAGACTGACCCAGTAGAGAGGGCACCCCTCTCTTATAATCATCGGCCCCTCCCTTCAGCCAATCGCCACAGATGACTGTTAACTACCCTAAAACAGTCTAACAGATGATTTATTACCTTGTAATAAATAATATACAATTTAATACAGAAACAAAATACATTTAAAGTAAACCAATATGTCCCCGAGCCCTGCAACTTCTAACCCAAAACTACTATTATTATTTTATCATAAAACGTGTTTCGCGTGATGACGTCACACGCCGGCGTCCCTCGCGTGACGCAATATACCCGGAAATGCGCAGGCGCTCGGCTTGCCCGGGGGGAGACAGATGGGCGGAATGGACTGTGGGGAAATGTTTGTGTATAACGGAGTTATGGAGGGAAGATGGTTCCGCGGTGGCCTAGTGTGCACCCCAGACCCCCGCGATGGATGTTTGGACGGTAACATTCGCGAACGCGGAGCGGACGGAGGGAAACGGGAACGGGAACGGGCAACAGGTAAGTAACGGTGTGCGTGTGGGCTTAGGTGGGTGGCGACAGTTTTCCCGTGGGCTCGGACGGGGTCACCCCGTCACACCATCCACCTCCTCCCGGAGGTTGACCAAGTCTTGGCAACCTGGAAAGGTAGTCGGCCACCAAGTTGGACTTTCCCGATCGGTGTTTGACCACAAACTTGAAGGGCTGCAACGAAAGGTACCAGCGCGTCAATTTGCTGTTGTGGTCCTTCATCGAGTTGATCCAGGTGAGAGCTCGATGATCCGTCTCCAGGTCAAACTCTCTGCCAAGCAGGTAGTACCTCAGGCTCTCCAGAGCCCACTTGATGGCAAGTCCTTCCTTCTCCACCACAGAGTATCTGGACTCTCGAGGCAACAACTTGCGGCTCAGGTACAAGACTGGCTGCTCCGCTCCGGACTCGCCTTGGATAAGGACTGCCCCTAGGCCTACCTCCGAGGCATCCACCTGCACCAGGAAGCGGCGGCTGAAGTCAGGGCTGCGCAACACTGGAGAGGAACAGAGGAGAGTTTTCAGGGTGCCGAAGGCAGTTTCACACTCTTCAGTCCAAGTCACTGGGTTCCTCCGGTCTTTCGTGGTCAGGGCAGTGAGTGGGGCTGCAATTGTGGCAAATTGCGGTACAAACCTCCGATACCATCCAGCCAGGCCCAGGAAGGATCGCACCTCCTTCTTGGTCCGAGGACGAGGGCACTTCTGGATAGCTTCCACCTTATCCATCTGGGGTCGTACCTATCCTCCTCCCAGCTGATAGCCCAGGTATTTGGTTTCGTGGCGGGCCCACTCACACTTGGAGACATTCAAAGTCAATCCCGCCGCCTCAATCTTCCCCAGGATGGTACTCAGGTGCTGGACGTGCTCCTCCCACGAGCTACTGGAAATCACCACGTCGTCCAAGTAAGCTGCACTGAACGCCTCACAGCCCTGAAGAGTTCTATCCATAAGGCGCTGGAAGGTTGCAGGGGCGCCATGCAGACCGAAAGGCATCACTGTGAACTGGAACAGCCCGGCTGGTGTCCTGAACGCAGTGTAGGGTCTACTGGAGGGCTCCAGTGGCACCTGCCAATAGCCTTTGCACAGGTCCAGAGTGGTGATGAACGTCGCAGAGCCAATGCGGTCCAACAGATCGTCTATCCGCGGCATAGGATACGCATCAAACTCTGAGATGGCATTGAGTTTCCGAAAATCAATGCAAATGCGCAGAGACCCGTCCTTTTTGAAGACGATGACGACTGGACTACACCACTCCGAAGTTGATGGCTCAATGACTCCAAGTTCCAGCATCGACTCCACCTCCTTCCTGAGTTGGGCCACCAGTTGCTGGGGAACGCGGTAAGGCCGTTGGCGAACAGGGTTGCGGTCCTTCAGCCGAATCACGTGCTCAATCAGGGTGGTTCTGCCAGGTTCCGTGGTGAAGAGAGAAGGCATCTCCCGGAAGATCTTCCGAAGGTCGGCCGCCTGACCAACCGAGAGGTGAGCAACCAGAGGTTCGGAAGCTTTGGTCACTACAGGAACCCCCGGGTCCTCCTCTTCCTCCACTTCCACCTTCCTCACTAGGAATGCCGTCTCCGGAGTAGTTGGGGATACTTCCTTCCATTCTTTCAGGAGGTTCACGTGGTATGTCTGCTTGGGCTTCTTCTTATCCGGCTGATGCACCTCGTAGGTAACAGGTCCCATCCGTCGGGTGATGGTGTATGGGCCTTGCCACTTGGCCAGCAACTTACTGCTGGAGGAGGGAAGCAGTAGAAGGACTTTCTGGCCTGGCTGGAAGTCTCTTCGCCTGGCCTGCTGGTCATACCAGGCCTTCTGCTTCTTTTGAGCCTCCTTCAGGTTCTCCTCAGCCTCCACCCGGTACCTGGACAGCCGATCCCTCATTTGCAGCACATACTGGATAATACCCCGCTCGCTGGCTTTGGGTTCCGATGCAGTCCATGCTTTACCCAGCAAATCCAAGGGTCCTTGCACATCCCACCCGTACAGGAGCTCGAAGGGCGAAAATCCAGTGGAAGCCTGCGGTACCTCCCGGTAGGCAAAGAGAACAAATGGCAGCCATCTGTCCCAGTCCTTCCCGGTGTCACTCACAAACTTTTGCAGCATCCTCTTCAGCGTCTGGTTGAACCTTTCCACGAGGCCATCGGTTTGAGGATGATAGGGTGTAGTTCGTATGGCGGTGATCCCCAACTGCCTGTGAAACAGCTGCAACAAGCGAGAGGTGAAATTAGTCCCCTGATCAGTCAGGATTTCATCCGGGATCCCAACTCTGGAGAACAACTGGACCAGACAACGGAGTACAGCAGGAGCAGTGATGGTACGTAACGGAAATGCCTCAGGATATCTGGTGGCATAATCGCAGACTACGAGAATGTACTCGTGACCCTGTGCGCTTTTGACTAACGGGCCAACAATGTCCATTGCTATCCTGCGGAACGGAGTTTGGATAACTGGGAGCGGATGAAGAAGTGCCCTATCCGATTTATGGACCGGAGATGTCATTTGACAGGTAGGACATGTGACGCAGTATGTGCGGATATCATTGTACATACCAGGCCAATGAAAACGAGCACTGACACGTAAATAAGTCTTGTGACGGCCAAAATGCCCAGCCCAGGGGAGTGTGTGTGCAACATGCATTACTAATTGTCTACAAGGCGCAGGGACAACCAGACGTTTTTGAGCATTGTTATTGACATACCACACACCATCCACTATGATAAACTGGTCTTTGCCAGTAACATTAGCATTAGCATTGACTTTAGCATTTGCTTTTTCAAAACAGGTTTTTAAAGTCACATCCTGCCTCTGTAATTCTGCTATATTCTCTGGTACTTTCCACAGTTCATCAACATTTAGGCTGCCTGAAGCATTGTCATTTAGCATTAGCTGTTTTTCAAAACGCCTTTGGCGCTTGGACTTTCTTGGCCCTTTGGTGCCCCCCTCAAAAAGGCTATCATCAAAGTTTGGCAGGGGTTCCGAACACTTTTTAGCTTGGGACCTAGTTATCACCGGACATGAAACATTGCCAGGTACATTACAAACATTATCGTCAGTTTTCTTGAACAGGCTCAGGAGCACAGGCAAGTCAGTGCCCAGAACCAAGTCAACAGGTAAATTTTCTACCACAGCAACAGTCATTAAATATGGTTGATCATCAACCACCACAGTCACTTCAGCTTTCGGATACGCATGACTATCACCATGCACACAAACTATGTCAGTTTTATTTCCATAATCCACACAGTTTACAGGCACCAAGTGCTTCTTCACCAGAGAGGTAAAACTGCCACTATCCAACAGTGCGGTCACCTGTTGGCCATTTAGAGTCACAGTTCTCAATGTATGCTCCTTCAAGCCCTGGTTAGCAAACTGTTCGCCCTCTGCCCGAGGTGCATAGCAGGCACCAGTGAGCTTGTTCCTTCGAGCTGGACACACTGAGGCTTTATGTCCCTGTTGCTGACAGAAATAGCAAATAAAGGGCTTACCGGTTGCTGGCTGGTTTGCGGTCAGTCTGGGTGTACCTCGTGAGTCATAGCTGGTCTCTCTGTTGGGCCGCGACGGACCAGACTGCGAGGCCGGTCCCGACACGGAGCTGGTGAAGCGTGGTGGTGGTGCTGAACTGGTGAATCGTGGAGGTCCTCCTCGACGTGCGTTCTGGTACTGCAATGCCAGCTTCGCCGCAGTCAGGCCATCCTGAGGTTCATGCTCCCTGACCCAGGTGCGGACGTCGGCAGGTAAGACGCAGAGTAACTGCTCCAGGATGATGATCTCCCCGATTTGCTCCTTGGTGAGCTGCCCTGGACGAACCCACCGCCGGAAAAGGCCCTTTAGACGATGGTAGGTCTCGGTCGGTGTCTCTCCCTGCGGGACAGTAGGGGTCCGAAACCGCTGTCTGTAGGTTTCCGGGGATATGTCGAATTTGGCAAACAAGGCAGCCCTCAAATCCAAATAGCAGTCTGCCTCCTCCTCATCCATGGCTGTATACGCCTCCAAAGCTTTCCCTGACAGGAGTGGCACAAGGCGGCAAGCCCACTCAGCCTCTGGCCATCTCCACGTCCTTGCTATTCTTTCGAAGCGCAACAGATAGTTCTCGATATCCTCCCCTATCTGATAAGGTGGAATCTTCGGCTCCCCCAGATACGGTCTCTGCTCCATCTGTGGTTGCGCTAGGCCCAGCTCACCCGAGCTCCCTTCCTGTGGACGGTGCGAAGCTGTAGACCCACTCTGCGCTCGTCTCCGAAGTGCTGGTGTCGGCAGTGCCACCCGCGGACTGCTTGTCCTCGAGGTCCCTTCCGCGTAATCATCCTCCCGAGGAGTGACTGGCTGCAAAGTCTCACGGAGGCCGCGCAGCTCACCTAGCAGACCTTCCTCTCTTCTCTGTTGGTTCGCCATAAAACCTCTCATTAGGTCGAGAAGCTCCCCTAGGGGCTGTGGGGCTTCCGCTCCAAGCTCCTCCGCTCCAGCTCCATCCAGTTCCACTTCTTCCTCCTCCTCATCATCCTCAAGCTTCCGCCGTTGGGAACGTCGTTTCTTCCTGCCAGCCATCCCACTTCTGACACCACTTGTGACGGGGCTCGTATGGCTGATAGTGTTATTAATGGCAGAAAGTACAATGTTTGTTTAACACCAGCTGTTTTTATTGTGCAAACACTAAAACGACGTTCCCAAACGGTGTATACTATAACAAAAACAACAACAACAACAATATTTACAAAATACATCATATTTACAACAGACAATACTTTCAATGAGGCAAACCAGGCTCTCATAGTTACCTTCCACGTACGGCGACCAACACAGACTGACCCAGTAGAGAGGGCACCCCTCTCTTATAATCATCGGCCCCTCCCTTCAGCCAATCGCCACAGATGACTGTTAACTACCCTAAAACAGTCTAACAGATGATTTATTACCTTGTAATAAATAATATACAATTTAATACAGAAACAAAATACATTTAAAGTAAACCAATATGTCCCCGAGCCCTGCAACTTCTAACCCAAAACTACTATTATTATTTTATCATAAAACGTGTTTCGCGTGATGACGTCACACGCCGGCGTCCCTCGCGTGACGCAATATACCCGGAAATGCGCAGGCGCTCGGCTTGCCCGGGGGGAGACAGATGGGCGGAATGGACTGTGGGGAAATGTTTGTGTATAACGGAGTTATGGAGGGAAGATGGTTCCGCGGTGGCCTAGTGTGCACCCCAGACCCCCGCGATGGATGTTTGGACGGTAACATTCGCGAACGCGGAGCGGACGGAGGGAAACGGGAACGGGAACGGGCAACAGGTAAGTAACGGTGTGCGTGTGGGCTTAGGTGGGTGGCGACAGTTTTCCCGTGGGCTCGGACGGGGTCACCCCGTCACAATCTGGTAATATGGAAATCACGTTCTATACTGATGGTAACTCGTATTAGCAGAACTGTATTTTTGTATCTAATATCTGTTCAGGACTGCCAACCAATATTCATGATCAATCCAAACAATTTACATAAGGACAAAATATAACTGAAAGTTTTGTTCCCATTGAATTAGGCAGAAGATAATAACTATTGTCTGGAAAGAATAGATTTTTGAAAACCGAAAGTTTCCAGTGTTGCTTTGAATTGAAATGAAAATCTAGAAACATAAAAATGTGTTTTATTCAGAAGGGGTCATAGTTGACTGTAAACTTGGATAATTACCGGTTATGTGTAAATATTCCATCTCTGTGTGCTCAGCTCAGAGCAGGAGTGCTGCCTCTAGAGGTGGAGGTGGGTCGTTACAGAGGGGTCCCTGAAGAGAATAAACTTTGTAATGTTTGTGATCTATGTTTGGTGGAGGATAAATTCCACTTTATGTTCTATTGTCCATTATATAATGATTTAAAAACAGCTTTGTTTGAAAGAGTCGAATGCAATAATCCTGATCTATTTTGGTTGGCAGAAGGTGATATGTTGAGTTGGTTTAGAAATAAAAAATGTTGCTTGGCAAGATATGTGGAGAAAGCTTGGACAATGAGATTGAAAGCTTTGTATCCAGATTCTTGATTTTTCTGTGAAATGTATATTGAACATATTGTTTAAACTGGGCACATACGTGCACAGTTAAATTAAAATATTCATTCATTCATTCATTCATTCTTATGTTACAAAGTTAAGAGGCCCTAAGCCTGAGCCATGGGGGATCCCTTAAATGTCTAACCTGATCCTAATGGCTTTAATTGGAGTCATTCTTTTTCCATACCTCTGATTAACTCTACTGTATTTTGATCCAATTAGTGTTGCACATACCTGGCCTATAGTGCACTTTAAACTGGGCCTTGCAGGAGGCCAGCAGGAGGAGCCAGTGTCACTCTGCTTTGAGTTTGACTGGCTGTAATTAAGTATTGCACTGTTTTCCCTGGTGTTTGGACCATGTGAGTTGAGTTAATAAAGTATGCAGACCACAGAGGCCCCCTCATGTACTCACAGGGTATGACTGCGTTCATACAAACTGGCTGACTCGCCTCCACATATTACAGTGAGTGGTGTAAAGTAGAAGCTAGTTGCCGCTAAATGGGCGACACGGTGACACAGCCACTCTTGCCTGATGGAAGAAAGATCCCTGGTTTGATTCCTGGGACTGATGGGGCATTTCTGTGTGGTCTTTGCACGTTCTCCAAGTCTGGTTTCCTAGAGTGTGTTTGTAAACATAAGATACAAATTAGTCCAGCTACAATCCGGCTTTAAATACATTAAGTCAGAAATGGCCATCTGAATAAAGCTTCTAATATGAACATTTGTTGTTCTATTTTTGAGTAAAATATGAGCTATGGGTCTTTGAATTGTAAAAGTAGCATTAGTTGCTGTTGTTATACAGTAATAGCCTCTTTAAGTTTACAACATGTATTAATATTCTAAAGAGCAGCACTTTTAGAGACACATATCAGTGTGAGAAGGAAAGGGCCCAGTTATCGCCCAGTTATCTGCAGACAGACCAACACAGTTTGTAATTAGAGTAATTCAATTTCAAAGTAAAGTCAGTTAGTGTTACTTCCAGAAGTCAGTCCTAATGGGGGTCACATGTTTGGCTTTGTATCCACAGAGGATCAGTTTCACAGTTCTGCGCTCTGGGGAGTTGCTATGAGCTAAATAAATCCTAAATGCCTGGAGTGCATTAGCCTGGCTTCCCCGGTGCCAGTCTACTGGACTGTAGGCACTCTGTATGTAGGGGAGAGGTGTGAGTGAAAGAACAGTGAGGAGAGTTCTTGACCCTGATCAATGGGGGACATACATTTTACAGTTTCCGAGTTTCCGCCAGAGCTCATTCTGCTTATTAAGCACTCCAGCCCACTGTAAACATAGGCCTAGTAACACAACCTGCAATCCTACTGTATCTAAATATAGACCGAGTTCACATTTTCATTTAATTGCCTTTTCACTAGGCTTAGCTTAAAAAAAAAAAACTCTATTCTCAGTTAGTATATCTTCTTTTATTGTTATTTTATACATAAGTTAATAATTCAGTGTGAGTGAGTGTACATGGTGCCACACAGACAGATCAGATGAAAAATACATGAAGAAGAACATACAGCATACACCATCGTTTGAAATGTTAGTATGACCTGTAATAAAGTTAGACTGGTCTCCTCAGGCATATGCATGTGCACTGCTATCCCATAACAGGAAAACCCCTCTTTAACAACTATGGGCTTGTGCAAATCTCCTGACATCACATGCAAGACAAGTACATGTTACTTTCAATAAACTGCACTGGAAGTATCTTTTATTCTCAATTCAAATTCAGCTTTATAGTGTTTCTGTAGACAGGGAGCCTTGGTTAGACCTGTCTGTGATACAAACACCTTCAAGGCAAGGCAAGGCAAGTTTATTTGTAGAGCACAATTCATACACAAGGCAATTCAAAGTGCTTCACAGTTGCAGAAAATAGAAAACAAATCAATCAATAAAACATCAACATAAAGTTAATCAATTACAGTAAAAGGCAAGAGTGCAGATAAAATACTTTCAGTTTTCATCTGCTCGGGTAAAAAGAGCTGTTTTCAGCCTGGATTTGAACATTGTCAGAGTTGAGGCCTGTCTCACATCCTCATGAAGACTGTTCCAGATTTTAGCTGCATGAAACTGAAACGCAGCTTCACCGTGTTTATTATTGACTCTGGGAACCACCAGGAGACCCCTCCCTGAAGTTCTCAGGGCCCGAGATGGTTCATACGGCTCTAACATGTCAGAGATGTACTTTGAAACGACTTGTACACAAGCAGAGCTGTTTAAAATTGTATTCTCTGAGTGACAGGAAGCCAGTGCAGAGACCGGAGCACTGGACTAATATGGTCATATTTCCTGGTTCTTGTCAGGACTCGAGCAGCAGCGTTCTGGATGTTCTGCAGCTCTAACAGCTCGTTTAGAAAGGCCAGTGAGCAGCCGTTACAGTCGTCTAACCTGCTGGAGACAAATGCATGGATGAGTGTCTCCAAGTCTGGTTTTGACACTATTCCTCTGATCTTAGCAATGTTTTTCAGATGATAAAAAGCTGATGATGTAATTGCATTGATGTGGCTGTTGAAGTCCAGGTCTGAGTCCATGATTACTCCTAGATTTCTAACCTGATTTTTTGGTTTAAGAGAGAGAGACTCAAGGTGACTGATAACACTTTGTCTTTGTGTCTGTGGGCCAATAACAAGACTGTTAACATCGTATAGGAGTTTGTTAGCACCATGCGAGTTTAAACTTGTCCTCTCATGAACATTATCCATACTGAAGGATTGCCCTCAGGTACTGTATAACAGCACCATTCACTCAAACAGTGCAGCCAATGCAATTTTAGTGCTTCGTAGTTTATGTGTTTTTTAAGCTCCAAGACGGTGGTTCTCAAATAATGATTTGAATCTGGTTTAGTTTATTTATTTATTTGAGCTCAAAAGGAGTGGGCCAAAGCCAAAGGCTTATAAGCGCCCACCCCAAAAACAATAACATTTAATTTAACAAATTATAAACAAATCATAAACAAGGGAACATATGGCAAGGTAACAGCAAATAAGAACAGAAGAAGAAAAAAACAACAACAGCAAAATAAAGAAACAACAGCAAAAGAATATACAACAACACTCACAATGTCTGTTCATATGTGAGGAATATGGATTCTTTGTAGATCATTTTAAAGTGTGCCAGATTTTTACAGAGTTTGATGCTTTGATCTAGATGTCTCGTGGGACACATACTTTTCAAAGATGTTCTGGAGTACTGTTTATCGAAACTAGTTTTACCTCTCAAGTTGTGTTTGACTTCTCGTTTGCAGAACATATTTTGTATACTTTCACGAAGCGACTTTTGTGAGGCTTTGAACATGATTTGAGCCATCTTAAATTCAGTAAGGTCCTCAAATGTCATTGTTTTTAATTTAAAGAATAATGGATTTGTGTGTTCACGGTATCCAGATAAACGGATTATTCTTATTGCCTTTTTCTGAACTTTAAACAATGGGTGAAGATTACTTTTATACGCATTTCCCCAGATCTCTACACAATATGTTAAATGAGGAGGATAAGTGAACAGTATATAGTATCTAGAGCTTTGTTGTCAATGATATATTTAAATTTATTCATTATGGCTGAAATCTTTGCAACTTTAGTTTTAATTTTTATGATGTGAGGTTTCCAGTTGATTTTATGATCGAGTGTTACACCAAGAAATATATGTTCATAGACTCTTTCAATAGTTTCGATGCCAATTTTAACTGGTAATTGTACATTCATTACACGATTTCCAAAGAACATTGCTTTGGTTTTCGTAATGTTTACAGACAATTTGTTTACGCAGAACCAATCTATCGTGTTTTTTATATGTGTTATATGTGTCGAAAGATTGTTTTCGAAATCCAAAATGTGGATGACCCTGAAATGTTGATGTTGGTTTACATATGTTGGGTCCTGGTTCAACCCGAGCTTATGTCTCATTTAGTCCTTGCTTTGTCTAATGTTCTTCCGTTTCTCTCGGATTTACTGTGGAGGCAAATTCTAACCACATGTATTAAAAATCCTCTACATGTCAGGTGATTGCAGCACTGGGAGCAGCACCACTTAAATCACTGCTGCTGACAGGTTGTGATTTAAGTGATAATTCTTTATTCTTAGTGTATTTACAATAACGTTGTTTCAGAGATGTGTCCTGGGGTGGATGGCTTATAAGCGGCGCACCAACCTGTTGGAAGGGATTTGACCCAGGTGCAGCTCTCCCTGTGCAAATGTTACAATCATCCTATGGGAAACCTTTAAATCATCAGTTAGCGCTAATTCAATTCAACTCGTCCATTCAGTTTGATTTAAGACCCTTTTTTTCCGGCGCTTTTCTTTGGCTGCTCCGTTGGCGTAATCCACTCTGGGTAGCGGGACAATGCGAGCGAGTGCGCACGCTGGGACTCTCACTAATATGCAAATGTCGTGGCTAAAGAGTGTGTTTTGTCAACCGGTTGATTGTGCGGTGGCAGTGTTCCCGGGAGTGCCCTAAATGTTGGTACACAAGGGCACTCTGCATTGTCCCGATGGAGGGACTTTTGGAGGGAAGCCATGTTTTGCGAGGGAATCGAGCGGGTACTTCCTATTTCGGTTGAATGGATTCACACAGATTTCAAAACAGCGTCAAGAGCCCATAGCTCAAGGTCATACCAAGGTCAAAATGTTATCGTCCCATGCGGTTTATTTAAGATGTAAGCAAAAAGGTGTCACGGCTCAGCAACAGCATCCACTTACTGCAGAACATTATGATATCACATGCATGCCCTCTTTAAAGTGTGTATAGAGTGGCAGAATAAGTCACTAGTTCAACTGGACTTTGCCTTACATACCGTATTTTCCGGACTATCAAATCAAACTTCATTTATAAAGCGCTTTTCATACCAAAAGGTATCACAAAGTGCTTTCAGATTACAACATTTAAAACAATACGCCCCGCATCATACATCCACATACATACATACATACATACATACATACATACATACATACATACACACAACATACAATATATGATTAGGACTAAATAAATAGATGTCAGTTAAAAGCTAAGCTAAAAAGGTGGGTCTTGAGCCTGCTCTTAAAAACATGAGCGTTCTCTGTGGTCCTGAGCTCCTCCGGCAGGTCGTTCCAGAGGCGAGGACCATAATATTGGAAAGACGCCTCGCCGTGAGTCTTTCTGTTGACTTTAGGAATAACTAGGAGACCCCTGCCAGAGGAGCAAAGGGGCCGTGAAGGTTCATAAGGTAAAAGCACTTCTGAAAGATAAGAAGGACCAAGACCATTAAGACATTTAAAAAACATTAAAAGAACTTTCAAATCGATCCTGAAACACACGGGGAGCCGATGCAGCGACTCTAAAACCGGTGTAATGTGGTCCCGCCTCCTGGTCTTTGTCAGGACACGAGCTGCTGAATTTTGTAAAACTATAGGTCGCACCTGCCTGAAAAAACACATATAAGTCGCTCTGGAGTATAAGTCGCACCAGCCTTGGCAACTACCTGGGTGCAACTGCACTGTAACTGTTTTCGTCATTGCAGTAAGAGTAACCTTTCGCTTTTTGCCAGTCCCTTACAAGTTTCCCGCTCTCTCCAAACCTTCTTTCTTTTGTACCGTTTAAAAAAAAAAAGTGTGGTACAGGAGTAGCAGATACTGGTCTATAAGCCTAGAGCGCCCTCTAGTGGCTGCTGGTGTGAAAATAATTAAGATGATAAATTATATATTTTTGATATATAAGTCGCACCTGAGTATAAGTCGCACACCCAGCCAAACTATGAAAAAACAGTGCGACTTATAGTCCGTAAAATACAGTAGTACCTTTTAGAATAACCTCTCAAATCCTACTGTCAGACTGGAAGTACGTTGCGTATCAAGATGGCAAAAATGAACATAACTGAATTGGATAATGTATGTCCGTGTGCGGATTCAGAATTGTGGCGGCTGCTCTTGCTTTTTGTCTGAGGAGATGTTATATTTATTTATATTCTGCAATTATGAAACAAAGCGTATCCCGTTGCAACTGACAAAAGACAAAGTTAGTGTATCGAACGGTTTCCCAGATCTTTTAGCTCTGCACAACAAAGCGGCACAAAGGTCCCTTGCTTGAGACCAAAGGTACCTCCGGGTTCAGTTGTGCGTCTTTGAAAAGCTCTCAATGGTCCGCTTGCTTCACCGATCTCCAAAAAGACATCCTCCAGCCGCAGCAGTAGCAGACAGAAGCACTTTACAACACTAGAAGTAGATATAAAATTTAATTGTACATAATTGTGCCGCAGAATTCTGCCTCGAGCGGAAACAGCAGACTGATCATTTGTGTCATTTTTTTTATTTATGTGTGAGCAAAACCAGGGGCGAAAGAGGTTACTGTTGGACAAAAACTATTCAGGCAGTATAGTAATGTTAGGCAATTTTGTGGTAACGGTAGTCTGGTGAATGTCCTCGTGTTTTTGTGAATGGGAAGTCGAGTAAGTTCCATACAATGATGTGACGGTGGTAAAAAACATGAATGAGTGTGAGAGGTTCAATATCCTGCCTGCGCTTAGCTTTAAAGGGACCAGGATTAGGTCACGTTTTAGTGCAGACCCTGGTTTCCAAGGTCATTGTTTTGGGATGTAATCGTGCCGACATGCTGCTACATTCATACTAACCTGCGCAGCACATGAAAGGGCATGAGATTATTTATTTTCTCGTATGATAAAACTATAGTAAAACATGTGGCTCAACAAACCTCAAAGCTGCTTAGTAGAATTAGTAGAAGTTGAATTCACATCAACCTTTACTGCCCATACTGTGAATATTTAATGTCATGAGGTCACGAGCAGCCACATTATTATCATTCATTATTACCATCCTTCTTTTAGACTCTTTGTTATTTTTTATCAATTTATATTATGTTCTTGTTATTCTTTTGAAAGCGTATTTGGAAAAATGAGTAGAACATTTGCTTCTGGACCCAAAAGTGGATGGGACTGTTTAGCTCCATACACCAATGAAGACATTGTATAGTAATGTAATCAGTGCGTATTCTTCTTAAACTGTAAGAAGACAGTATTTCCACTCTTTGATTTAAAAATTGCTTGTAGGGTGTAGTATAGTAGTATAGTAAAGTATAGTAGGGTGATTTGTAAATCACTATAACAGCCCTACCAACACATTATATCCAAATAGTGTGGCACACTGCAGGTCTGCTCTTTTGTTTAGCTGCCGCTGCTGTGTCCCAAGGCTTAGGGAATCACTTCATCTCTGTCACAGTGGAACAGTCCATGAAGGCCCTTCTGATGGTGATAAATGACCCTGTTCAATTCGGACATTATCAGAGCATACATCTCATGCTAAAACTCTCATAACAGTTTTTTTTTTTTACGTGTTGTCCCTTTACGTGTTGTCTGCATGTGTGCACGTTGGCTACTGTAGGAGTGCTGTTTTTGTTGCTCCGGGCCCGTTGCTGTATTTAGGGATTACATCAGCTGACGTGGATTTTGGATGTAGGTTCCACAGTTCTCAGCGTTTGACCCACTTCACTCTTGTGTGTATTTCTAATCATTTCAGTATTTAGCTGTTCCCCGGCAGACCTTTACTAAGTTCAACCTAGACGGCTAGTAAAGGCAAACCTGAATGTAGGACTTAGGGCAAAAGGAGTATTACTGTTACTATTATTACTATTTTGTCATATGGATCGAATGGATGAAATTCTTGAGTGAATTCAGGGTTACATAAAAATAGTATTACTTAAACTACTGTATATTAAAGCCACACCACATAGGATTTTACCCAATAAATAAAATAGAAATACAAACATTTATTTTATGACAGATTTTTTTTGCTGTGAGTGGCTCACCTCTCCTGACTGTTACATGACTGTAACTTTACCAGGAGTGGGTACGTCTCTAGCTCGTCTCCATGGAGGTGTTGACTTAAGTCAGTAGAATTTGAGATTTAATTGTTAGGTCCTCATCCAAACACTACAGCTATTTCTACTGCTTCTGCTACTAACAACTACTACTAGATTATTATTATTATTATTCAATCTACTGTAGATTTTAAGAAAAATATACTGTTTCTCATTTAGAGACTAAAATACCTGTTTGAAACTGCCAGTCAATACAAGCAGGGAAATGTTGGCAAAGTCCTCCCTCTAGTGGCAGAACATCCCATTACAAATGTGTCCCTTTTCTGTTCGTAGGACATCAACGTGTGCATCCTGGAGAATTACCCCGAGTGCGCCAACCCCCGGATCTTCTACATTATTCCATATTTCTGTGGACAGCATCCAAAGTGCAGGTAACCTCACACCTGTTCAAATTATTTTTCTTTGCAAAATAATGCATGATCAACTTGTGCCTTTCTAATTCAGGGAGCCGGGAGTATGGGCTTTGGAAAGGGCCAAACAGAACGTCATAGAAAACTACCTTCTCGTAGGGATACTGGAGGAACTGGAAGACGTTCTGCTTCTCTTAGAACGACTCTTACCACAGTATTTCTCAGGGGCTCTCGATATCTACAAGGGTCCAGGTAGCAATTCAATTATTACATCTAATAATGATAACCACAATAGTCCTGTATTCACTTAAATACTCTATACAGTTTATCTTTGTTTCCTAAAATAACCAGGCCAACACGAATAACTCCACACAGTTGCTCACCAATTGATAATATATTTACAAATGTTCTCAGCAAAGACCTTCCAAGTGGGATTCTAGTAACGGATATAAGTGATCGCCTACCTGTTTTTGTTCTGTATAACCTAAAAATTAGGAAAACTGAAGATGTAAAAACTCATGTCACTAAATGTATTAGATTGTTAAATGATAACGCGCTAGACGCCGTTAAAGTCAGCTTAGCAGGAAAAAAAATGGAAATCTCTCTTGGAAGAAACCAATGTAGATGCAGCTTATAATAACGTTAATGCACTGCACTGCCCAAAAATAGAAAGCAATTGTAAAAGGAAAAAGATAATTGGTCCCTGGATGACTACGGGTTTAGCAAATGCATGTAAGAAAAAAAAAAAACACTATACAAAGTCTTTCTAACAAAAAGAACAAGTGAATCTAAAAAAAAGTACAAAAGTTACAAAAACAAACTTACTAACATAATAAGAAACTGCAAAAAAAAAATATTATAGTACACTACTCGAAAAAAATAAGACAAACACTAAAGCTCTCTGGTGTACTATAAATGACGTACTTCGAAGGACTCCAAAAGGAAATCTACTACCACAGAGCTTTATGTCAAATGTTCAGAAAATTCAAATGAAATTGTAAGCGAGTTTGATAAGTATTTCATAAGCATAGGACCACAATTATCCTCCTCAACCGCTTTCTGTAGTTGCAGATTAGATGCTCAAACGATCAGGATGAATCTTGGACCACTCCTCTTTACAAAACTGCTGAAGATTTCTGGGTTCATTTACTTTTTCAACACTCTCCTGCGAATGTTTACATGTTATTGCAAATAAAAACATGATGAAATTTAAATGTTTGGGTGGTATTAGTTCAGGCAGACACTGTTTAATCATTCCTGCGATTTTGATGAAGATCAGACCACATTTAGTGACCAATTTAGGCAGAAATGTGAGAAATTCCAAAAGCGTCAGATACTTTTTCAGGCCACTGTAGTTAGAAATTTCATTAATAAGAAACCCTTGGACTGTGACGAGGTAGATATGAGTATTGTAAAACAGGTCATCGATCACATTGTTATACCGCTATCCCATATTTTTTATTTGTCTTTCAAAACTGGCAAATTTCCAGATTTAATGAAAATGGCTAAAGTTATTCCCATCTATAAAAATGGTGACAAAACTCAATTCTCTAATTACAGACCTATCTCAATACTACCTCAATTCTAAAATATTTGAAAAGCTCTATATAACTCGACTAGATGCATTTATAGATAAATAAATGCATCTTAAATGCATTTTAAATAACAGTCAATATGGCTTTCGTAAAAGCAGATCTCCCGCTCTCGCGTTAATGGAAATCATAGAGGAAATCACAAATAATATCGACAAGGAAAAGTATTCAATAGGTATTTTCATCGATCTTAAGAAGGCTTTCGTCACTATGGATCACAATATACTCCTGAACAAACTACAAAAATATGGGATACGAGGTATTGCTTTCAACTGGATTGAATCCTACTTAACAAACCGTAAACAGTATGTTCAAATGGGGCAATGAAGATCCATGTGTGATACCCTAGTGTGTGGTGTCCCCCAGGGATCGGTGCTTGGACCTAAACTATTTTTATTATATATCAATGATTTGTACTTGGTTTCCAAGAACTTAAACTGGTCCTTTTTGCAGATGATACGACAATCATACTCTCAGGTGCAGATTTACAGCAAATGGTGATCGAGATTACAGAAGAAATGGATACATTGAAAGATCGGTTCTGCGTAAACAAATTGTCTCTAAACATTACAAAAACGAAAGCAATGTTCTTTAGAAATCGTGTAATGAATGTACAATTACTAGTTAAAATTGGCAACAAAACTATTGAAAGAGTCTATGAACATATATTTCTTGGTGTAACACTCGATCATAAAATCAGCTGGAAACCATAAAAATTAAAACTAAAGTTGCAAAGATTTCAGCCATAATTAATACATTTAAATATATCATTGACAACAAAGCTCTAGATACTATATACTGTTCACTTATCGTCCCCCATTTAACATATTGTGTAGAGATCTGGGGAAATGCGTATAAAAGTAATCTTGACCCATTGTTTAAAGTTCAGAAAAAGGCAATAAGAATTATTTATTTAGCTGAATACCGTGAACACACAAATCCACTATTTTTTAAATAAAAAACAATGACATTTGAGGACCTTACTGAATTTAAGATGGCTCAAATCATGTTCAAAGCCTCACAAAAGTCGCTTCCTGAAAATATACAAAATATGTTCTGCAAACGAGAAGTCAAATACAACTTGAGAGATAAGATGAGTTTCGATAAACAGTACTCCAGAACAACCATGAAAAGCATGTGACCCACGAGACGTGGTGTTGAGATATGGAATAATCTAGATCAAAACATCAAACTTTGCAATAACCTGGTACATTTTTAAAAAGTTTACAAAGAGTCTACATTTCTTAGATATGAACAAATATTGTCAGTGTTGTAGCATATTCTTTTGCTGTTGTTTCTTTATTTGCTGTTGTTTTTTAAATAATTATTATTGTTCTTCATGTTGTTATTTTACCCCTATGTTCCTTTGTCGATGATTTGTTTATGTAAATGTTAAATGTAAATGTTATTGTTTTTATTTTTGGGGTGGGCGCTTATAAGCCTTTGGCTTCGGCCCACTCCCTTTGAGCAGGTTAACTGCTCAAACAAATAAATAAACTAAACTAAACTTCTCACACTCTGTGGTGGAAAGGTACTTTTAGCCTCTTTGCCCTGGGTACAGACTGATTAAGGTAGATTATAGTTTTGTGGGACTGAAAACAGTTATTGTTTTATGTGTTTGGTCTTTGACCAGAGGGAGGTAATGTGGTCAAACTATTTGCTCCAGTGTTACTTTAAAGTTATTTTACTCATATAGAGATAATACATAGTAAGCCCTCCGCTGATTCCACAAGTCTGGTTTACGTTGTAGTGTTGATGTAATTGGACAAAAACAACATAAACATAAGAGAACATTAAAATGATGATATATAGACCATAAATCAATTAAATGATTGAATTTGAAACATTATTTCAACTTTTTTATACAACACGTTTTTGTTATTTACAAATAGTGGGAAGAGTAACCAAATGTTTTACTGATGTGTTTTCAAAAAATAATATCACTTAACACTTCCTGACCCCAAACAAAGGTTGCCATCTGGATTTAACTAACTGTTATTTAAGTGTTATTAGAGTGTGACGTTTTTGTTGAGCCATTGTAGTAACTGCATGTACATTAAAGTAACTGAATACTACTGCCTCTGTAGTTGACCAGTGGTGACTTTTCTGTACAGTCAGTGTTGTCTCTTTCTCTCTGTGCAGACTATATGAAGATGGGGAAACTGACCAGCACAGTGCGTAAATACACCCCCACTCTGGAGGCCCTGCAGGTGCTGTATCACCGCATGAGCTACGAGTATGAGTTCTACAACTTCATCCGGGACCAGTTCCACCTTATGAAGAGGAAGATTGGCCTAAAGTCACAGGCCAGACCTCCGGCCTTCACCCCTGAGTTCCTACATGAGCTGGCCATTCAAACGCCAGAGCCCCTGGAGGAAGACGAGGAGATGGACACTGCCTTAGAGGACGCCAACAGCTGGCCCATCCAGATGTGAGACTGTTACGTGGATGGGGGAAATGCCCATCCCACTGAAAGGACAGCGTTTTTATGAGCACTTGTGACTCTTTAACAAGACATTGACACCTCAGAAAGGACAAGCTCGAGGTTGTTGGTGTGAAGTCCGTAAATCTCCAGGAGAGATCAGATTGGGTGTGGACAGGAGAGGCCTGATGGACTGATGGACGTATAACTGAAATACCTGTCGTTGATGAGAGGTTGTTCCTAGAAGTCTAAATTCCCAAACATTGTTTTAGTATCTTGAAATGATATTGGGTACAAATGAGGGTTATCAACAGCACTCACTTATGAATTCAGAGAATTCAAACTATATATGTGTGTGGTACATGACTTGTTTGTAAACTAGCTGTGTATTTATTTTTATTATTGGCATATTCAAATGTCGACCAGATGTTTTAAATTTGAAGTCTGCCAAATACAAACACACGTGAACTGGCCACACTTTTGAAAGTGGCTTAGCCTCATAAAACATACAATACCCCAAATTGTTGCTGTTTTTTATTATAGAAATGCAGGACAGAGCTAGGGACTGGAGTAACAGTCTGGAGATCAGCTTTTCATTTAAAACCATAAGCTAAGTGACTTCACAACTTTTACCTGTACATTTATTGTTTTGTTACGTGTTTTATGCCATTTTAATTTATTATTTTGTATTCACATTCCACAGAAGATTCTCAGGAAAAAATACTATAATATTTGAATAAAAATACGTTTGTTTTTCGATGGCTACAGTAAGAAAGATGATCATTGACATATTCATGACCTGTTGTAAAGAATCTGAACAACAGATAAATGCAAATCTCCTCTAAGCAATTTTAAAATAAATGTCATCTATTTTTCTGCTTTACACGTGTTTCCATGTTTTTCTCACAGTGCCATGTTTTTGGTAACAGCAGTGGTTTCCGAACTTTTCCTCTCAGTGATTCCAATTGAACCAGTGGACACATCGGCAATCCCAACACCCATTTTCAAACTGACAAACTTCTGTATTTTAAGGAAATTAATGCTATTTTTAATCATATCATCAATAAGTAAGGCAATAGAAAGCTCTGTGCAATACTGCTCTCTAGTGGAGAGATCATTAACTTACTCAAAATGTAGTGACTTTTCTCCCAGGATCTGCCTGAGCTCACGCCTGCAGCTTTCTATTATTGTTTTTTGTCCACTCACCCACGTCCCCACGGCTTTAACGTAAATCCATGTGACCTGAACTTAAAATCCAGTATCTCTACTGTAAAACTATGCTCTGACAGTTGTACAGTATAGTAGAGGGGGGTATTAGAACATGGTTTGAGTCTTTGAGCCTTGCCAATAGAAAATCGTTGAGGAATAATCAACTCGGCTTTATTGGAGTTGAATCAAATAGAAGATTCACGTGAAGTTTTCTCATCTTATATCAGATTTTCTTTTCTTTTTTTGTTCATTTTGTGTCAGAGGGAAAGTTGTTGATGCCAATATCAAACTTTATTTATGACTTTCACAATTTACAATTAAGCAAGGCCATAAACAGACAAAATATAGCTTGTAACAAAGGCTTTAAGACACAAACATTATTTAAAAATTCTCGCTAAAACACGTCATATCCTTGAGTCTGCACTTGCGCCTCAAGAATTGATCATTGAAAAGCCAAGAACCTCTATAGTTCAGTCACTGAGCTTTAACTACTGGAGGTCTGCACTAGCACTAAT
Source organism: Proterorhinus semilunaris (assembly GCA_021464625.1). Lineage (NCBI taxonomy): Eukaryota > Metazoa > Chordata > Actinopteri > Gobiiformes > Gobiidae > Proterorhinus > Proterorhinus semilunaris. Next base: position 16,251,476 of record CM038359.1, read on the forward strand.
GAGAACTCGGATGGGGCCAGGTTCTAGGATAGCAAGAGAGAGTTCCTTCATGTTCTATATCTGGCAACCCTAAGTGTGGGGCTCGTTAGCTCAGTCTGCTTTCTGATGGACAATCGTCTTGAGAACCACAACATGTACACATAAATAATCATGTATATGTTTTTTTCTAATTGTGGAAAAAAGAATATGTTTGAATCATACAGATACAGATCTCTCAGGTAATGTATTCATTATTTTATTTAAAAAAAAAATAATAATAATCTTACGCAGCATGCTTTAAGTGTTTTGATGATCATGTTCATAAAACAAAATAATTATTATATTTTATATATTATATTTTATTCCCTGACAGAAATGTTTACCATTGCCTTTACAAATAAGCAACCTCTCTGGGAGATGTTTACCTTGCTCTCATGGGTTATACTGACACAATGTGCTATGTGTGCTTTGCAATTGGAGGAATAATGAATGAATAATGAATAAGAAACAAAACACTGAACTTTCTGGAACAGCACCAGGCAGTAACAGTAATTAAGTGATACAGTACCAGTCTGCACTTTCTGGCATAACAAATATCAGTTCACTATCACATTAATCAGAAAACTATTTATGCAACAACACCGACAGCACATTAGAGTTATTGGTACCCAGTGACATGCTGATGTTGCCACACATGGCATTTTTACCGCCAAATTGGAACAAAGAGGGCTTGTTCTGTGCTGGCCGGTGATGTGGGCGTGCAGTGAGTTACCTCCTCTCCAACAGCAAATAGAAAGCTCTAAGGATCTGCAGGTCAGACTTCATTTATACGACTAATTCCACAAATCACAGAAAATGGAGAATAAATCCAAGCAAAAGGAGTGATTCATTCAGTCAGCGCTGCCTAAAAACACGGAACAAACTGTTTTCAAGTTGAATGTCAAAACAGACTATGGTAGAAATGTAAATAGTAATGCCAACCAATTTATTTATTTCATTACCAACAATAAAGATTAAATTAAAAGAAAAATACACTGTCACAGACTTCAGCACAATGGTCCTGATTGGACCTGATTTATGACTTGAGTTGAGGTCAAGTCACGATTTTTCTAGTCCAAGTAACTTTGACTGTGTATCCCATTTACGTGTTTCCAAGTAGCACCAACTCAATGAATTTAGATAAAATGTAACTTGAAATGTTCAAAGCTTTTTATAAAAGCTTTGTCCGAGTCCCTGAGTTATCGCTGCTCATAGAGTCATAGAGTAACGTCCCAAGTCTGCAGTTTGACGTTCGAGTCGAGTCCTGAAAATGACTTGGAAATCGAGACTTCAGTTCTAACATGTCTGATTATACCAAAGGTTTAACATAGCAAACCAGTCTAAAGTCTTCACCCATTACTTTGGTCCTAAAGCCTACGAATCACACATACTTCAAATATAGCAGTACTTAAACATACAACTGTTGTCTCTAACGCAAGGCACAAGAAAAGCTTTTTAAAAGCAAAGGTCCCGCAGAGATGTGGTAAACAGGTTCCAACTAGTTATGTCGAGCTTATTCTAAAGACATCTTCACAGTACATTCAAAACATGCCCTGAGCTTTACATTACTGAATATTTGTATTGTTTGCCTTTAAGCGACTACTGTACAACTATAACGATATTGGTAGGTGCTTTTGAAGGTAAATACAAATTTCATAAATGACAAAAACAAGGCATCTTTGGCATACATTCCGTGTTAAGACACTTAGCTGATAACAATACTGAAAAGGCTGCGCAGGCAAAAGGCCATTTGCTGTTGGTCACACTTAAATAAATGTAAAAGGCCTCTGATCAGCCACAGAACAAAGATGGACGGTGTTTTGAGTCTAGCAGGTGTCGAGCTCAGGCATCCTGGTGGTATATCTCCATCCTCTCCTCAGGATGATTACCGTCCTGTTCTAATATCTTTCTGGGCCTACGTCCCAGGGCCTCCGCCTCCTCTATAGTGGATGTCAGGGGCTCTCCGAGTGTCTCCGGTAGCATAAACGTCAGCGCTCCAATGATAAAAGCCAGGATTCCAACAATTAACTGTTCGAGAGAAAAAGGTGAGTCATATTCAGAATTTCAAAAGTAAGTGCTGTGATTACAAATGTGCTGAACGTGCAAACAAATTCACGTGTGCACCTGTGGTAAATACTGCCATATGTCGGCCAGATACACACAGAATGGAGCCATTACACTCCCCACGCGACACAACATACTGCCACTGCCTACAGCCAGAGATCTGCAAACAAGGATATTTACATGAACGACACCGTAATAAGTAAATCAATAGCAGAATATTTGTCTTAGATTAAGATAAAAACACTCTAACATTCAGGATAGCAGTACAGTATCTCGCTTATTTAGTAAAGCCCTGATTTGATTTGATGTTGAACTCCTTTACCTTATGACTGTGGGGTAAAGCTCACAGCTGTACAGGTAGATAAGGCCAAAGGCAATTGCCACGGAAAATTTCCCGATCATGCTCAAAGCGATGGTCAGGGTTTGGATGTTCTGTAAAAAGCAGATAAAGGAATCAAACATTATGTCACCGCAAAATATGCACATGAGAGATTTCTGAAGAGAAAATGGCATGCTTTTTCTGCAAAATGTGAACACCAGGATAACATTTGACTTTTTTTTTAACCAGGAAAGTCCCAATTTCATCTTCTGGCCCCAGAAGGAACACTATTGTACATGTTTTTAGTGGTATGGGTAACCAGAGCAACAAAAGCCTGCCCTGAATTGAACCCATGACCGTCTATCTTCTATCTGTATCTTGTTCAGCATTGGTGTGCTTTTTGTGCAGTACCTTCTTTAGCTCGATATTAATATAAGAACAAATATACTGCATTTTACACTGTATATAAACAATATACAATAATCTAAATGCCGAAATGCATAAGTGTAAAGTTATAAAAGTGTGAATGTTTAAGTTGAGAGATCGTAGAGAGTTCATTTGCAGCCCTGAAGAGGCTGCTAAAGCACCAAACAGATTAAACCTGTGAGAGCACACAGGGCCAAATACTGTGTCCATGTTCATGACCCCGATTCATTGATTAGGAGGCTCTTTGAAGTCAGAGTTTAGGACTTTCCCAGTGTCTTATCTACATTACACGCCCAGTATGTCCCTCAGGGATAGTTTACATACATCAGGCACCACGACGATTAGTAGGCAGGCAACAGAAGCTAGGAGCAGAGCTGGGCCACAAGTCTTCTTCCTCCCAATCCGGTCCATCGCAAAACAGCCAATCACATACGCGGGAAGCTCCACTAAACCTACAACAGTCAATCACAGCAGAGCATTCTGGTAAGCGCACACCCAGGCTGACTGACCAATACTGGACCAAATTTTAAATAGCTCAGAGATTTCTAAACGTCATATAACTCTGTGTCTGACAAAGTCTATCATCCGTTGACAAGCAATACCTACAAGACATGACACTACTCTTCATTTCATGTGTTCTGTGCTCTCCAGTAATGTTCTTGCCAAATAGAATTGCACTGAATAACTTTATGCTTAATCTATACTGTTAATTGCTTACATGTCAACTTAATAAAACAAAGTGCAATGACACAGAAACACATTTTTAGGTTTAAAGTCTCAACAAATGTTTTGCTGCTTGATTACTTACCAGCAAGACACAGGTTCACATACTGGTTGCCTCCCAAGGAAACTGAGCCCAGAGAGAAGACGTAGTAGCCCAGACTGCCGATAAACCAGATAGCCCACACAATGCATGTCCGTGCCGCCATCCTCCAGCTACCAAACAGGTCCAGAATGGAGAGTTTCTTTTGGTCTTGTGGCGCTGACTCTGCATCTTTTGAAAGCTGGGCGGAGCCGTTCTTCATCTCTGGCTCCTCCAGGAGGTTCTCTGCTCTCAGCCTGCACTCGATCCCATTCACCCGAGCAATAGTCTCCAGCAGGTTCTGGGCCTCTCTGTATCGATCTTTTGCCAGCAAATAGAAGGGGGTCTCAGGAAACTTCCAGCAGAAGAGGAGGAAGGGTGCTGTGCACGTTGACAGTATGATCTGATAGATCCACCACTCTCGCACTAGGTACCCAACCAGAGCCACCACCATGACGCCCACAGCAAAGGCTGCGTGCACGTGCATGGAGGTCCATGTGCGCCACTTAATGCCAGTGAACTCAGTCACATACACAAACACCACCACCAAGTAGCCACTGGACACCTGCACAACAACAGAGCAGGTAGATAGGGCAGGTCATAGAACGTATTCAAGTAATATTAATCATATTATGTAAGTAAATATAAAGTTATATGAAAATTATATGTGTGTGTGTGTTGGCAAATCAGAGGCCAGCAGTCTGCTGTGTCACGTTAGTATCAGTTCAGCGCGCTTTGGCCAGGGTTGAACCAAAACTTGTACCTGGCTGACACTGGTTGACCCTGGTCTTTCCAGTGAAAACACTGGACTACACGGGTAAGTGCTAGTGGAAAAGGGGCAATAGCGAGAGTAGTACTAAATCCAAGAGGTTAAACATATGGCAGTAACCAGACACTCCAAGTCAGCTAAGGGTCGGCGCAGAAAGCAGAGCCTGGTTCTTTGTGAACAGCTGTAGTACAGGGCTGGGGGAGGGGAGGACGGAAAAAAAAGAGTGTTGAGTAACGGGCAAAAAAGCCCAACCTGTAAGTCTGTTCTATTAGCATTTCCAAACAAGAGCTCTGTGGATATTTTTAAGTGGAAGGAAAACATTTAAAAATAAAACATATGGGAATTTGGAACAGCTAGATAACATTGCACACTAGTTTTCTTCAACAACTACAGTGAACATTTACCATGGCCAGGATGAAACGGAGCACCACAAATACGTAGTAGTTTGGAGAAAAAGCCACAGCCACTCCGAACCCAAACTGACAGAGGCTGGTAAACATCATAATCTTCACTCGTCCGATCCTAAAAACACAAGCAGAGAATGCATGATGAATATACAAATAACATTTATGACAACTATTTACTCTACAATTAACAAAGACCAGTAGTACTCAGTTACATTTACTCAAGTACGTGTACATGAGTAACTTTATTTTGTAGTATTAGTACTCTTATTCTTATAAAGTTGGTTTACTGTTGAGTAAATATGTTACTGACAAAAGCTTTATATTGTACAGGTGTATCTCTTCTTTAGAATTAATTGTTTTATCAAATTTTCTGGATTGTTCGAAGCAAACATCAAGATTTTTTACATTATTTTCTGTTTTGGTTGTTGGATTACAAATATTTTTTGGAGGGGTCATTTATCAAGACTATAAAGCAAATGCAAGCTGGGAAATAGAAAATCGCTTTTTGTGGGCATGTTGTCCCTGATTTACCATTTGAAATAGTAATGAGTAGTAAAGAATTAGGGTTCCCAATCAGATACTGTATGTATATGAAAGAATTAAAAAAGAAGAAAAAAGCCCAATTGATTCTGCTGATCCACTTTTGCATGTGCTACTTGGTAAATTGCTCAGCATTCACAGAAAAAGTTGTTTTCAACATGTTCTTTTTTACTTTTACTTTTTTAGGTTTAGAGTTAGTTATTTCCGCCAATTATGTGTATCCAAAACCCAAAGTGGACAAGAGCGCTTACAGCCTATATACCAGTGTGCAACCTCATTTGAAAGCCAAGACCTTCTAGTTTCTAAAAATATCTGTAAGATCTGTGTGAGTGAAACACAACTTAAATGACATTTACAGTCCCTAACCCTAATCATAACCCCTGACCCTAAACCGAATCCTACAGCAGGTAACAAGTTTAAGTAACTCTCACACACTACACGATTTTTCTAGTCTTAAACGATTTTATATAGAATGGGGGGTCCACACTACACGACTCGATTCAGTGCGATTATTGAACGTCTGGGGGTTCACACTTAACGACTGAGAATCGTAATAGCGAACACGCTACACGATTCTGACAAACAGCTGATGTTTGATAACACAGCACGTCTGTCCTCCCTACCGCTTCATTTCTCCTCCAGCTGGGCCGTGTCCCAGTTTGGTCAGCGGTGTAAACAGTGTCACAACACCGCAGTGCAAGGCTCCTACTGCTACGAAGCCTTCAACTTGGCTATAGATCTGTCAAATGGAAATAAAAGTCGGCGACACGAAGAAGCGGGACGTATTTCAGTGGATTTAATAAGAAAAGGAGACTCAGCCCCGAGATGGAGGAGAGAGCGGAGAAAGTGGAGAGAGGCGAGGTGAAGCTGAACAGTTCGTCTCCAAACTCAGTAAGTGCCGCTAAACTCTGTTCGCGGTTGAAATGTAGCTTGAAAAGGTGGTTCTCGTGAACGTTTGGTGATATAAAGTTGTGCCTTTTCGTGTGGGGCTGTGGCCATGAAATGAGCTGTTTGTGCCGCTGTTTATACGGAGAAATGAAAATGAGGCGCGTTTTTTAATCTTTATTTCATGTCATTGGCCGCTGCTTTCTGTGCGTTTGCTTTGGGGATTGTACAATCACCAACGTTTCTCCTGTGCGTCCAAAATCGGGCTTAAAAATCAAACATGTTTGGTTTCCTGCGACTGTAGTCCAGTTGCGTCTGACTGCTGCCCACACTACGATTCGAACGCGAGTCCAGTCGTGAACCCCCCACACTACACGACACGACTCTGTGCGACTGCCTCCAACTAGACACGACTCGGGAAGACTCGGCGCGACTGAGAATTGTATCAAAATCGGGCATAAAAGTCGTGTAGTGTGTGCGGACCTTTACTCGAGTAAAACATGAAGCATTGCTCTATTTTACCATAAACAAGGTTACAGCCACTCCTCTGCACCATGTGCCATTCAGAAGGTTATCTCATTTTAGAGTCTGTGCTTTGGAGACAAGAGCTTCCTTATGGAGCCCCTGGAACGTGTGTCCAATGTGTCAAATTGGTACAATTTAAGCCCCTGCCTGTTGAATCACACTGTGGGAAACACTATCCCGCCTTCCCCCCATTGCTCAGAGCCCGTGTACCTGTCAGCGAGGTCTCCAAACACCAGTGCTCCAATCAGCACTCCCAGCATGAAGGATGGCTGGCACAGTTTTGCCAGCCATCCTTTCTCACACACCAGGTCCCAGTCAGTCACTATGCTACTAAGGATTTCACTGTGATCGTAGATGAAGCGGTCACAGAATACGACGGTCTTATTTCCGTAGAATTCATAGGTAAAGTCGACTGGGTTGACACGAAGTGAACGCTGGCATCGCCCCAGCTCCCACTGCTCTCCTTGGTTGGTCCTCACTACCAGTGGCATCTTCCCGTTAAACTCCGGCAAGATGTCTTCAAAGCTGGACGTTGTGAGGTTGCCGAAGAGAATCTCTGTGATGTTGTCAGGTGTACTGCAAACAAAGTTTGGAGTCTCCACCAGGAAGACAGAGGCCAGGTAGTGGATTCCACAGGAAACAGCTTGGAACACAGCGGCGAAATAGAGACATGCCTGAAATCTAGAAACACATGCAGGCTGTTAATACTCAGATAAGGTTAATAGAACAATAATAAACCCAACAATGAAAACATGGCCTGACTTGAATGGCAACACCTCAATGTCAAGGGAGGTCTTGTCTGTGGATCCCACTGATTATTAACTTAAAATACTCCTGCTTAAGACAGCCTGTCTCCAGCCTTTACATCTATACTCTCAGACTAACTGAAAAACCTTCATAACAAACAGCAGTTTCTATTGCGTGCCTCATGACTCCAGTGATACAGTTTAAATGTTTTGGATATCCCCACAACCCACAAACATCACAGATGCAGTAGCCGAATAGAAAAACAGCAACCACTGTGTGAGATACAGCTTGTAAACATGCTGGGATGTCAGTGGTTGAACTCTATTCCCTTGTTTCACTGCAGTCACTCACAAACGCTCATTCATATACACACATAGGCCTAGGCTACAGGTGAAGTGTCTTGCCCAAGAAATAATCTGTTATTTTTACAGTAAGTAAAGCTGACTTGCATCATGGCTGTTGCCTATAGCTTTGTTGCAGTCCATTATAAACTAATAACTTCCAGAGATGGGTAGTACTCAGTTATATTTACTCAAGTACATGTAAGTAACTTTATAAAGTAATAGTACTGTTGCAAGTAGTTTTTCATACAGAACAGTAATATTATAAAGTATCTGTACTCTTATAAAATAGTAACTTGTGACACTATGAGTAAATCTATAATTGACAAATCTTCATAAAATAGATATTGTTAGTTTTGTGTTACTTAATTCTTCAAAATAATTTCTTTGTATATGTTTTATGGTATTTGTTTTGAAAATATTAAGTATTTCACATTATTTCATGTTTTGAATCAGACAGTTACTCAGTATGTCACATATGATTTATTTATTTATTTTTTCATTGTTTTTATTGTAATTTTAGATTTTAGTTAAACAAAACAAGACAGTGCCTATAACTGGCACAAAACAAAACAGCTCTGAATATAATGGATATACAGAATATTGGAGGTGGTGAATGAGATTTACAGTGTATCAACACAGTACGATACAATACAATTCAGTTGTACAGGAATCCTTTTATAAGGATGGATGAAAGGTCTGGTCCAACATAATCCAAGTACGGGCGCCACACTCTGTAGAATTGGTCTATGCTGGTGTGTATGATACTTGTCAGGTATTCTAAGGGGATCAGTTCAGAAATTATTTTACGCCAACCTCCGACAGAAGGAACTTTGTCAGTAATCCAGTTTAAAAGGATATTTTTCCTGGCAGCAAATGTTAAAATATTGAATAGTCTTTTTCCAACTGCTGTTTTCACTTGTTTAGATGAAAGTCCAAGGATCAGAGACATGGGGTCCATCTCTATATTAATATGAAAAATATTCTGAATTTCAAGTAGAATTTGAGTCCAATATATCTGAAGTTTATGACAAGACCAGAAGCAATGAGTCAGTGTTCCCACATCAGTTTTACACTTAAGACACAGAGGAGAGAGGGAGTGGTTAAAGAAATGCCGTCTGTGAGGGGATATATGTATTCTATGTATAATTTTGAGCTGTGTTTCTCTTGTCCGTGTGCAAATTGAAATCTTTTTTGCATTAGCCCAGATCAAATCCCACATTTCTTCATCTATAGTGACCGACAGTTCCTTCTCCCAGTATGTCACATATTAAAGTAACGTCATCTCCAAGTACTTTTTACTCTTACTTGGGTACATATTTTGGCCACTACTTTTTACTTCTACTTGAGTAAAATAATTTCAAAGTAACGTTACGCTTATATAACCTCACACTGAAGATAGCAATGTCACCTCTGCAACTCTGACTCCAAGTGCGCTTGATTCAAATGCAGAAAAGGTCGTTTAGGAGGAACTAGTGGTTATTCGTAAAGGACAACTAAACATCACATTTTTTAGCTTATAAACTGCATAATTATGCAGTTTTTCCTCCAACTCAATGCTTTATTTTGCTAATCCATTATAATAAAAGACATGGTAGCATTAACAATTATTTAACATAAAAGCATAGAGGTCTGTAATTCAGATTGACTGAGATTGCCATCTAGCAATCTGTCAGAGCTGGGATTTGTACTCACCTTATACTCAGATGAGCAGTACTTACAAGCACAGCAACTTTACCAACTGTGCCATCTGCACGCACTCACGCATCGCACTAAAACACTACACGAACATGGAGAAAGGTTTGCAAAGCCCTGTGGTTTGACCAAGGTTCGACACAACCGGTTGAAATGAGTGATGGATTCACTAGAGGGCGTCCTCTAGTGCAGTGTTTTTCAACCTTTTTTGAGCCAAGGCACATTTTTTTCATTGGAAAAATCACGGGGCACACCATGCACCAGCAGAAAATTGTAAAAAATGTAACTCTGTAGCCTATATTCACAATATAAAGTGCGTACATGCATCGCTAATTCTCTTGTCTCAAAGAATGTAGTTACCTGCGGCCACAGTTTTACATGGTCACTCTGCCGATCACTAGACAGCACAGAGACTTGACAATGGCACATTACTTGCAGATAATTATTGATTGTTTTCAAAAAATATTTTTTAGACCCACTAGGTAAATTGGATAATTTCCCAAGGCACACCAGACAATATCTCACGGCACACTAGTGTGCCCCGGCACACTGCTCTAGTGAATCCATCACTAATTTCAAGTCGACACTCTCATGACACTCCTTACATTAATTCTTTCCACAATAAGCACATGTTTTGGCATACAGCTGCCGTGGAGGACCGTGGCTGCCAAAACAATAAATATATAAATACATATATAAATAAATCAATAAAATAAAGATCAAATTTGCTATTTATATATTTATTTCTGTATTATTGATTTGTTTTTGTTTTTATTTATTTGTTTTTGTATTTATTTTTGTATTTTTTTATTTATGTGTTTCTCTTAATGTGTGCAAATCATGGGGTGGGTCTGTAAATGACAAACATAGGGAAGTCTCAGTCCTCACTTTAGTCATTCTTGTCAAACGACGCGCACACACCGGGAACTGTCAAAACACGGTTGTCATAAAAAACTCCCGAAATCACTCCATCAGGACGAACGCATTTCACACACGGGCAGCTCCCGAACACTTCAATATATCGGATCTCTTTCCCGAATGAGACTTCTTCCTTTTCTTTTTGTTTCCCATTTGATGGTTTATGTCTATTTCAATGTCGCTCCCAGATTCACTACTCGACGTCATCCGCCTCTTACCAATCGCCCGGCGGGAGATTCTCTAACCCCAGCACCCCAGCCCGCTGTCACGCGGCCAATGCCGATGTCACTCACAGCCCAGACCACCTCTTAGCCCCTCTGCCCCCTTTCTTGGTTCTGTGGGGCCATCTCTTGGTATCGGGAGGATCGCTGTTATTGTTTATTACCGCGATTTTCACCGGATGTTTCGGTGACTGGTGGGCAAACAGCTGATTCTTCCGAGCTTGAAGAGCTGTTCATTCAAATCACAAATCTTTTCACAGATGCAATTCTCTGTGTGTGAACGATGACCCGCCATAGAACTATTAATATCTACAACAAGCGTAAGTGCAATAGTTAGCCGAAAATACACGGCAAACATGAAAGAAAGCGGCGCGCAAACACACACACGCACACACACGCACACACACACGCGCACACACACGCACACACACACACGCACACAAACAAACTAGCGTTACTAAACTTGTCTCATCTAAAGCGCTGTGTGACCATGTCTGTGAAAGGCGCCATTTCTTTATATAAATAAAGACCTTCTTCTTCTTCTTCTTCTTACCTGTTAAAATGCCCAAGCTCGTCAAAGATCTTCTCCACGGTCATTTTCCCGGACGACGGGGGTGGTCGAGGTTCCCGGCGGTTGTGAACCCGCGGGTAAGCGCACGCGGACGGGGTAACGGGATGTCACCGAGGCGCGCACACGTGCGCTGCTACTCTTTGAGGCGCGTGCACGCAGCAGCAGCAGCAGCTTTTCTCTGGACTCACGTTTTGACTGCGCCCTGCCTGCCCTTTTTCTCAGAGGCGCGAGCGGCCCTAACCTGGTTCAACCCGTAGCCACGGCGTAAATAAACCGCGGTAATGTGGTCCGCATTTTCGAGATCCACGGTAATGTGGACCGCACGGGAAAAGCTGTTGCGCGTTTTATCTGTTCCTTACGGTAATACCACAACACACAATCGAAAACACCTTTTCCTCCTCTCACAAGAACACTTGGGGCTCGAGCACCCAGGAAAACTTTCCCTAATAATAAAAATAGAGAAAATAGGGGTAAGATATAACGTGTAAAGCACAAAAGCCGTCAACGGCTTCTCTTCGAACATTAAGTCACAAAACCTACGTGCGGCGGTGCTACACAGCTCTAGTCGTTTAGCTCTTTGGCAGGGCGCACGGCCTCACACTCTGCGCAGATGACAAACTGTAAACTTTTCACGCATTTTTTTATTTATTTATTTATTTTACTGATGAAATGACACGTAGCAAGAAATAACTGGATTTTTTTAGCAGGAATTTTTATTATATGTTTGCAGCTTTTACAGGCTACATCAGATTTTCCAAAAGTCTGGGACATTGTGGCCCCAAAGGAATTTGTCCATCCATCCATCCATCCATTTTCTTCCACTTGTCCGTTGCTGGGTCGTGGGGGCAGACGTTGGAGCTGCCCAAATCACACTGCACCAGCCCCTATGGCTCTTCCTGCAGGTGGTGGGTCCACAGAAGGACGGCCTCATGGTTCTAACCGGGCCTGTTGGTCTCATGAGGGGCTTCTGAACCGCTCTTTGCCTGACCCGTCACCTAGGACCTGTTTGCCATGGGAGACCCTACCGGGGGCATGAAGCCCCCGACAACATAGCCCCCAGGATCATTCGGGGAAGGAATTTGTGATTATTTTAATTACATAATTAGCAACATCTAGCTAGATGAGAGTAGGAACAATAATGTTTTGAACAGGTACATTTGTTCAAATAAATACAATGAGTGTTTCCTTTCGAAATTAACATTTTCTATATACTTGGGATCCACTGGGCTACATGGCTTGCTTGTAAATACATTATAAACATAGGCTCGGAATTATGTTGCAATAAAATAAAAAAGCATAAATACGATCTAAAGTATAAATTGATGGATGAGACTACCTTGTACATAGAACTGTTTCCACACAAGTGTCATGGGTTTGACTCCTGGCTTTGACGATTTGACCTAAAATTGTCAAATGTTAAATTGTATTAAAAAAAATACTCAAGAAGGCTGTGCAAGATATTGCACTTTAGTCATGGCCTCAGTACTGCCCCCTATCCCCCAGCAACAAATCAGCCACTTTTACTGCAGAAATCTGGAGTAAATTGAGTTCAAACATGGTCATCATTGACACAAAAGGACAATTTTGGCATCAGATTAAAAAAAAATCAAAAAGGCTGTGCAAGATATTTCACTTTAGTCATGACCTCAGTACTGCCCCCTATCCCCCTGTAACAGACCAGCCACTTTTACTGCAGAAATCTGGGGTAAATTGAGTTCAAACATCGTCATAATTGACACAAAAGGACAAATTTGGCATCATATAAAGAAATACTCAAAAAGGCTGTGCAAGATATTGCACTTTAGTCATGACCTCAATACTGCCCCCTATCCCCCAGCAACAAATCAGCCACTTTTACTGCAGAAATTTGGAGTAAATTGAGTTCAAACATGGTCATAATTGACACAAAGGGACAATTTTGGCATCATATAAAAAAATACTCAAAAAGGCTGTGCAAGATATTTCACTTTAGTCATGGCCTCAGTGCTGCCCCCTATCCCCCTGTAACAGACCAGCCACTTTTACTGCAGAAATCTGGAGTAAATTGAGTTCAAACATGGTCATAATTGACACAAAAGGACAATTTTGGCATCAGATTAAAAAAAAATCAAAAAGGCTGTGCAAGATATTTCACTTTAGTTGTGGCCTCAGTACTGCCCCCTATGCCCCTGTAACAGACCAGCCACTTTTACTGCAGAAATCTGGAGTAAATTGAGTTCAAACATGGTCATAATTGACACAAAAGGACAATTTTGGCATCAGATTAAAAAAAAAAAAAAAAGGCTGTGCAAGATATTGCACTTTAGTCATGGCCTCAGTGCTGCCCCCTATACCCCTGTAACAGACCAGCCACTTTTACTGCAGAAATCTGGAGTAAATTGAGTTCAAACATGGTCATAATTGACACAAAAGGACAATTTTGGCATCAGATTAAAAAAAAAAAAAAAAGGCTGTGCAAGATATTGCACTTTAGTCATGGCCTCAGTGCTGCCCCCTATACCCCTGTAACAGACCAGCCACTTTTACTGCAGAAATCTGGAGTAAATTGAGTTCAAACATCGTCATAATTGACACAAAAGGACAATTTTGGCATCATATAAAAACATACTCAAACAGGCTGTGCAAGATATTTCACTGCCGTCTTGGCCTCAGTGCTGCCCCCTATCCCCTTGCAAAAGACCAGACACTTTTACTGCAGAAATCTGGAGTAAATTGAGTTCAAACATGGTCATAATTGACACAAAAGTTACACCATATAAAGTAAGTAATTGCTTTATTTGTCATTGGACAGTTTTACAACTAAATTAGGTTCAGGTATTGGGTTAGTCCTGAGCCGCTGCGACTGCGTGCGCCGCCATTGTGGGGCAACCTGAACAGAATGTTTTTAGAGGTTGGTGAAACTGGAGTACCTGGAGGAAACCTGGCTGGCTGCCATCAGTGCTCCTTTGATACTCTGAAATGGTGCACCGCCTCCTGGGTTTTTCCCTGTTTCAGAGCGTGGTGTACCGCACTGGTCACCCCCTCACCTTTTCCTTACTCTTCCTCCTCTTTCACCTTCTTCTTAGCAATAGTGTAGCAGTTAACCCGTAGTTACAAGGTATTGTGTTATGTGCTATAGCATTTCACTACAGTGTAATGAGAAAGTGCCAGTGATATATTTTATAGGCACACTGCTTGCACAAATTAAATTGCAGCACTGAAGAACAAGATTTGTATATCTTTCAGTATCTGTCAAAATCTGTGACCAAGGGAGCAGCAACAAACAGTAGCCAAAAAGAGACAACTGAACACAATAGAGCAGTGGTTCAAGCTTTTCAACTTTGGGGCATCCCTACATGTGCCACTCTCAGTCCGCTGCAAAACAATGTGTGTTTGTTTGTTATATCTACACTATTACCATTACGGGGCGACGGTGGTGCAGAGAGTAGAGCGGGTGACAAGAGGGTCAGCGGTTCGAATCCCGCAGGTGCCCACTGTCGTTGTGTCCTTGGGCAAGACACTTCACCCACCTCGCCTCCAGTGTCTGCTTACATTGGTGTATGAATGGGTGGCTAGTTCCTTGATGTAAAGCGATTTGAGTGCCTAAAGCAGGTAAAAAGGCGCTATATGAATGTGACCATTTACCATATGATCTTACAAAGGTTTCCCACATCAAAATAGCTGTTTATATACTTATTAAGGAACAGTAATGATTGAATGACCATGGATGCTGCAGGTTATATTGACCACAATAACAATAATATATATTGTTTTATTTAATAATCAATGGAAGCTGTTAAAAATGTAAATTTTTGTCAAAAGCTATGTGTTATTGGCTCAATTTTTCGAGCCGCAGGCCGGGGAGGATTCTACCAATAGTCGAGCAATTAGTAAAATTTAAAACATAAAGAAAACATTGCCTGCTCGAAGTACATATAATAATTATCTGTATGTTGAAACATATGCAGAAAAGTGCTAAACAGAAAACGCCTCCATCAATATCATGCTCTTCACCTCTCCATTTAGTTTTATTAAAAATTCTATTTTTCACAGTACTTGGCGACATGCTGCATTATAATAATGCATAAATTCTTCACCAGTGTTTGCAATTATTCTTCTGCCTTGTGAACATTATTATTATTATTATTACAAGACGGCAGTGAAATATCTTGCACAGCCTGTTTGAGTATGTTTTTATATGATGCCAAAATTGTCCTTTTGTGTCAATTATGACCATGTTTGAACTCAATTTACTCCAGATTTCTGCAGTAAAAGTTGCTGGTCTTTTGCAAGGGGATAGGGGGCAGCACTGAAGCCAAGACGGCAGTGAAATATCTTGCACAGCCTGTTTGAGTATGTTTTTATATGATGCCAAAATTGTCCTTTTGTGTCAATTATGACCATGTTTGAACTCAATTTACTCCAGATTTCTGCAGTAAAAGTGGCTGGTCTGTTGCAGGGGGATAGGGGGCAGCACTGAGGCCATGACTAAAGTGCAATATCTTGCACAGCCTTTTTGATTTTTTTTTAATCTGATGCCAAAATTGTCCTTTTGTGTCAATTATGACCATGTTTGAACTCAATTTACTCCAGATTTCTGCAGTAAAAGTTGCTGGTCTTTTGCAAGGGGATAGGGGGCAGCACTGAGGCCAAGACGGCAGTGAAATATCTTGCACAGCCTGTTTGAGTATGTTTTTATATGATGCCAAAATTGTCCTTTTGTGTCAATTATGACGATGTTTGAACTCAATTTACTCCAGATTTCTGCAGTAAAAGTTGCTGATTTGTTGCTGGGGGATATGGGGCAGCACCGAGGCCATGACTAAAGTGCAATATCTTGCACAGCCTTCTTGAGTATTTTTAATACAATTTTACATTCAGCAATTTTAGGTCAAATCTTCAAAGCCAGGAGTCAAACCCATGACACTGGTGTGGAAACAGTTTTATGTACAAGGTAGTCTCATCCATCAATTTACACTATAGATCTTATTTATGCATTTTATTTTATTTTTTATTGCAACATAATTCAGAGCCTATGTTTATAATGTATTTACAAGCAAGCCATGTACCAAAAGCCCAGTGGATCCCAAGTATATGAAAATATTAATTTTGAAAGGAAACACTCATTGTATTTATTTGAACAAATGTACCTCTTCTAACCATTATTGTTCCTACTCTCATCTAGCTAGATGTTGCTAATTATGTAATTAAAATAATCACAAATTCCTTTGAATAGACCTTTTGATTGATAAAGGGGCCACAATGTCTCAGACTTTTGGAAAATCTGATGTAGACTGTAAAAGATGCTTACATTGCCATAATAAAAATGTCTGCTAAAAAAATCCGGTTATGTCTTGATACGTGTCATTTCATCAGTAAAAAAAAAGTGTGAAAAGTTTACAGTTTGTCATATGCGCAGAGTGTGAGGCCGTGCGCCCTGCCAAAGAGCTAAACGACTAGAGCTGTGTAGCACCGCCGCACGTAGGTTTTGTGACTTAATGTTCGAAGAGAAGCCGTTGACGGCTTTTGTGCTTTACACGTTATATCTTACCCCTATTTTCTCTATTTTTATTATTAGGGAAAGTTTTCCTGGGTGCTCGAGCCCCAAGTGTTCTTGTGAGAGGAGGAAAAAGTGTTTTCGATAGTGTGTTGTGATATTACCGTAAGGAACAGACAAAACGCGCAACTGCTTTTCCCGTGCGGTCCACATTACCGTGGATCTCGAAAATGCGGACCACATTACCGCGGTGTAAATAAGGGTATGCTCATTATATTCCTCAAATGAATGGGAATATCAAAGGATATCTGAGAATAACATTGCAGACATCACTCATAACCTCTCCATGCTCACTGCCCAGTGCAATAAAAGAGTACCAGCCTATTGATTTCCCATAGGGTAAATCAACAAGACCTTAATTAATTTGGTTATAAATTCAAATATACACACACTTTTAAGATACTTATAGGCTAAAATGCATCAAAACGTCTCATGTTTCCATGCATTCTGGGGGTGGGCCTGGATTAGTTCACCCCCAATTTGGATTAGTGCAACTAAAAAATTCCAATAAAAAAAACTTTACCTCCAAAGCTCGACTAGGCCAAAAACTCCTTATGCTTCCCGAGCGAAGTCCATTTGGAGGAAGAGGTGAATGCATTGAATACTTATCTGCATCTCGCCTCAGCTGGACCCAGCAGGTCTCTACAAACTGTGCTCTGTTTGCTCTGCACTCTCGTCGGGCCACCATCTGCCGGCCTTTAAATGGGAAACTATTAAAACACTATGGCTATGGGACTTGGTGTGGATTGGGGCGAGTGAAGCGCAAAATCCTAACCCCGTGTTTTCCAAAACCTCATGTAATCGACTGTTTTTCACAGCCAAATGCGTATTAGCATATTTATAGGGTATACATTGGTACAGGTTGATGGATTTTTTGTGCATTGTGCATGGATTATTTCTGGAGCTGAAAGGAGTTATTATTGAGCAAACAAGCAGCAGGCTTACGTTGTTTACACATCATATTGTATTAGCTAAACACTTGCCGTATTACAAAGAGGGCTGTAAACTCCATCAGGAAGAAGCTAAGGCTGCACTCATGCCTATATGCAAACACCCTTGTTAAATTGCGAGTCATGAAATGTGTATTTTCAGGTGTAAGAATCTAATGAATTACCTTTGCGTGTCTGTTGACTGTTTCGATGTTTTCCAAAGGTTATTTCTAAAACATGCTGTATTTAGCAGGGCTCTAGTGACCACAGGCATTTCGACTATGCCCAGTGGGTATAGCTGCCCCGGCAAATTAAAACTCTGGCTCTTCCTCAGCTTAACGTTTACTTTTGAGGATGTCATTAATAGTTCCTATAGCCTGTATCTGATATTGCTCATTAAATTGTGTATATAGATAGATAGATAGATAGATAGATAGATAGATAGATAGATAGATAGATAGATAACTTTATTACAGACTCATGGTCCAGATCAAAGAACACACAGCTACGAGGTGAAACGTGCAGCACTGCACACAACACTGGACAACAACACAATCACAACATTCTTGGAATCATTCAGGCGACATATCAACTTAAACATCTGTACGTTTCTGGAAACTGGACTTTTTATAATTCACCCACAGATGTGCGGTGTACAGCGGTGAGCAGCAGCCTCGAAACAGAGCCCGTTTCACCTGAGCAGGAAGAGAATTTCCGAGATAGAATGTTTTTCTTGTGCATCTGGCACTGACGGGACATGTCCTCGTCATCTGTTAAACGGTCAGTTATGATGTGACCGAGGTACTTGACAACATCACATACGTTCAAATTGTTCCCTGAGAGCTTAAAGTCAGGAAACTTCAGTGATCTGACCTCCTTTGTCCGAAATATCATAATTACACTTTTAGGGGAGTTGTATTTCACATCCTGCAGTTCCCCGAACACAGAGCACACATTTAACAACTGCTGGAGACCGACTGAACTCGGCCTAAACACCACCAGGTCGTCCATTAAGTGATGAATTAAAGCACCACCAACCATACAACCAGTTTTGCACATATTCCACTGCCTGGACAGGTCATTCATATAGAAATAAAAGACAGCAAGGGACAGCAAACTGCCCTGTCTCACACCATTACGAATCTGAAATGGTTCAGACACACATTTGTCCCATTTGACCTGCATAGTCTGATGGGCATACCAGTAAGAAAGACATTGCTGCTTGACACAATTTCTTAAACAATTTCCTGTGATTCACACAATCAAATCCCTTAGAGGCATCTAAAAACACGTAAAAACAGTAGCATTTTTACTTCTATAATTACACAATCATTCTTTCAGTGAAAAAATACACATATCAGTTCCATGATTTGCTTTAAAGCCAAATTGATTGTCTGTAGCAGCGATAAATGTAACAAGTCTGTTCAAAAAATATATTCCACAACTTCAGACAGAATATTGGCAATTGCCCCAGTTACTCCATCTACTGTGTGTGGTAGAGGGGGTTTACAGTTGTTGACAAATTTAACCTCTTTCCAAAAAGCTTTAGGGTCACTACCTACATTTTGTTTTAGCTTAAAGTGTTCTCATTTTTACAGATGAATCTTATTGCATATTTATATTTTGCATTTGAAATCCTTTTATGCTCATATATCAAAATATGAGCAGTATAATGAAGTATTATTGGGCAGTAAACGCCCACTCGACCTTCACCTGCTTATGTCACAACTGTCACATTCCCACTGGACGAGACTTTGATAACACAGAGTTCAATAAAACTGTGGACTGACCCTGCCTGGTCTTCCCCCAGCTCAACTGGACACTGTCGTAACCTAAGCAGGTATGTGGGCAGGATAGGGGATAAAAAATCCCTGTGAAACTGATTGATATTTACATGACTGGGTTCACGGGTGGTGAATTCTATCGGAGATTTGACTACGAAGAGTATAAAGTGTACGATCAGGAATACGAACTGCAATCAGAAGATCACCCAGAAAATAAATGATACATGCAAATATTACTCTGATGAAGAGTTTACTAAAAACATTGAAGTAAATACATTTTCTTTAATTCATTTTAACTGTAGAAGTTTAACTTTGACATTTTCATTTTTATGGAATTTTTTCTGTGTTCAGTGGATGTTCCTCAAATCCTTTCTGGAGAAGTTCATTTTGGCCATTTCAGTTTTTTTACATTAGCTTCCCAGAGCTGGGGCTGGAAAAAAATCACACTTAACACCCTAAGGCCCAAAACGTGGCCTCTACTTTCAAACTCAGAATCATAGAACCACTTCTGCTTGACACATACATACCAGATATTTGTAAAGTTTTTATGATTTTTAACCCTTTATTGGCCAAAATGCAAACAAAAGTTCACTGTCATGCAAGTATTTGCGATACCTAAACAGGAAAACTTTTTTAAATGCATTCCAAATTGGGTGAGGTGTTTATTTTTATTAGGCCTTGGGATGGGTCAAAGTTTAGTGGTAACATTATTTTTTACAGGTTTTTTGTTCTTCTGTAGTGACAGATTTTCATTAAAAAAAATCACACTTAGTACCCTAAGGCCCAAAACGTGGCCTCTACCTTTAAATCACTATACTTTCATATTTTTTCACACTTTAAAAACTCAGACTCATAGATTTATGTCTGCTTGACACATAGATTCCAAATATCTGCCATATTTTTATATTTTTAACTCTTTATGTGCCAAAATGCATTCTTAACTCCTCATTTTCGCTTTTGCAGTGTCAGTAATACTTGTATAACCTTTATAAATGTGATCCAAATTGAATGAGCTTCACTTGTTCATTTGCCCTAAGAGTTGGTCATACAATGGTAGTAAACTTGTTTTTAACAGTTTTTAAATTTTTCTATAGAGCCACACTAAAATGAACAAAATCTTCTTTGAAGAAACAACTAAACACAACAGCAATAACAACAGTAAGAAAAAGGAAACAGAAGCGTGTAGTGTTCTGGTTTTCCCACAGTGTTTCACAGGTGCACTGGGCACTATCCAAAAACTTTATTTGGTCTTTGTGTGTTAACTTGTAAAAGTTTATTTTAGATCAGACCAGTGTGTTTTTTTTTTATTCCTAACAGTTTCTACTTCTCACTTTCTGCAGAGTTGGTCACGTTACTGTGATTTGCCTCGTCAGCTCAAAACTTCATGTGACCAACTCTGAGGAAGATTGCAGAAAGTGAGCAGTGGAAACTGTCAGGGATAAAGAAACCACACTGGTTTGATCAAAAAGAAAACTTTAGCTCTGGGCTCTATATAAGAGCAGTGGAACAATGGGATTGTCTCCTGGACTGACAACAGAAAAAGAAGCCCGACGTAAACAACATTTCCAGCATGTCCTAATCTCGCCAGTTTTCAATTTCACGTTTGCAAGTTTGTCATTGCCAATAACTGATCTCAACTTATACAGCGAAAAAATATGAAAGTATAGTGAGCTTATAGCTGTTAAAGGTAGAGGCCACGTTTTGGGCATTAGGGTGCTAAGTGTGATTTTTTTTATGAAAATCCGTCACTACAGAAAAACAAAAAACCTGTAAAAAAATATTTTACCACTAAACTTTGACCCATCCCAAAACCTAATAAAAATAACCACCTCATTCAATTTGGAATATTTTTATAGAAGTTATGCAATTATTTCTGCATTACAATCAGCTCAACAGTGGACTTGTGTGTGCATTTTGGCCAATAAAGGGTTAAAAATCATTTAAAAATTACAACACATCAGAAAAATTAAAGATTAAATGTGGAATTCCCCAAGGTTCCATTATTGGACCAAAACGTTTTATTTTATACATCAATGATTTGTGTGAAGCATCAGACATATTACAATCTGCGCTGTTTGCCGATGACACCAACTTTCTTTTGTCAGGTGACAATATAAAGGATGTGATTAATAATGTAAGCAAATGGTTTAAGGTAAACAAATCATCTCTGAATGTGAACAAAACAGCATTTATGTTATTTACTTAGTGCTATCAAAATATAAATATTGAGTTGTGTTTAGATGGAATAAACATTGAAAGGGTAGAATTCGATTTTTAATTGGAAATCACATGTTAAAAATACACAAAAGAAATTATATAAAAACCTCTCTATCCTTCACAAAGTGAAATATTTTTTAACTTATACAGCTCAGAGGATATTATATTTTACATTAATATTAATAAGTGGATGGCCTTCAGTGGCTGGAGTCAAGCTGTGGACTTCCATGAAAGACACTTTAAAAAACTCCAGAAATGTTTTTCAGTTTAAACGAATATTTACGGAAACAATAATGAAATCATATGAACTGGAAAGTAAATGAAAGAGGATTCTTTTTTTTTATGTTCAAACCCTGCTTGAGGCATGTTTTGTACACTTGCGACCGCTTGTTGCTAGTTGTGTGTTGGTTATTTCTTTGTGACTGATGTGTTGTTACATCAGACCATCTTGAAAAATGTTTGTTTCTTTTGGAGAAAGGGGCACATAATATACGTTTATCTTATGGACAAGGATGTCCATAAGTGCATGTGGCACCAGGACACCCGGAGGTCGATGATCGACTTTGTAGTTGTGTCATCTGATCTCCGGCCGTGTGTCTCAGACACTCGGGTGAAGAGAGGGGCTGAGCTGTCAACCGATCACCACCTGGTGGTGAGCTGGATCCGCTGGCAGGGGAAGAAGCCGGTCAGACTTGGCAGGCCCAAACGTGTTGTGAGGGTCTGTTGGGAACGTCTGGTGGATCCCTCTGTCAGTAGGGTCTTCAACTCCCACCTCCGGAAGAGCTTCACCCAGATTCCGAGGGAGGTTGGAGACATTGAGTCCGAGTGGACCATGTTCTCCTCCTCCATTGTCAATGCGGCTGCTCGTAGTTGTGGCCGTAAGGTCTCTGGTGCCTGTCGCAGCGGCAACCCCCAAACCCGGTGGTGGCGCCCGGAAGTAAAGGATGCCGTCAAGCTGAAGAAGGAGTCCTATCTGGCCTTGTTGGCTTGTGGGACTCCGGAGGCAGCTGAGAGGTACCGGCAGGCCAAGCGTGCTGCGGCTCGTGCAGTCGCAGAGGCAAAAACTCGGGTCTGGGAGGAGTTTGGAGAAGCCATCGAGGAGGACTATCGGCGCCACAGGAGGGGGAAGCAGTGCTTCACCAACACTGTTTACAGTGCAGGTGGGGGGCTGCTGACCTCGACTGGGGATGTGGTCGGGCGGTGGAAGGAGTACTTCGAGGACCTCCTCAATCCCACTGTCACGTCTTCCGATGAGGAAGCAGAGGCTGGGGACTCGGAGGGGGGCTCGTCCATCACCCAAGCTGAAGTCACCGAGGTGGTTAGAAAGCTCCTCGGTGGCAGGGCTCCGGGGGTGGATGAGATTCGTCCCGAGTACCTTAAGTCCCTGGATGTTGTAGGGCTGTCTTGGTTGACACGCCTCTGCAACATTGCGTGGCGGTCGGGGACAGTGCCCCTGGATTGGCAGACCGGGGTGGTGGTCCCTCTCTTCAAGAAGGGGGATCGGAGGGTGTGCTTCAATTACAGAGAGATCACACTCCTCAGCCTCCCTGGTAAGGTCTACTCCAGGGTGCTGGAGAGGAGGATCCGGCCGATAGTCGAACCTCGGATCCAGGAGGAACAATGCGGTTTTCGTCCTAGTCGTGGAACACTGGACCAGCTCTATACCCTTCATCGGGTGCTCGAGGGTTTGTGGGAGTTCGCCCAACCAGTCCACATGTGTTTTGTGGATCTGGAGAAAGCGTTCGACCGTGTCCCTCGTGGTGCCCTGTGGGGGGTGGTCCGGGAGTATGGGCGGGAGGGCTGTCCGTTCCCTGTATGACCGCAGTAGGAGCTTGCCTCGCATTGCCGGCAGTAAGTCAGACCTGTTCCCGGTGCGTGTTGGGCTCCGCCAGGGCTGCCCTTTGTCACCGGTTCTTTTCATTATATGGACAGAATTTCTAGGCGCAGCCAGGGGTCGGAGGGTGTCCGGTTTGGGAACCTCAGAATCTCATCTCTGCTATTTGCAGATGATGTTGTTCTGTTGGCTTCATCAAATCAGGACCTTCAGCGCGCACTGGGGCGGTTTGCAGCCGAGTGTGAAGCGGCCGGGATGAGGGTCAGCACCTCCAAATCTGAGGCCATGACTCTCCACCGGATAAAGGTGGTTTCCCCGCTTCAGGTTGATGGGGAGTCCTTGCCTCAAGTGGAGGAGTTCAAGTATCTCGGGGTCATGTTCACAAGTGAGGGAAGGATGGAGCGTGAGATCGATAGACGGATCGGTGCGGCGTCAGCAGTGATGCGGTCGCTGTATCGGACTGTTGTGGTGAAGAGGGAGCTGAGTCAGGCGGCAAAGTTCTCGATTTACCGATCGATCTACGTTTCCACCCTCACCTATGGTCACGAGATTTGGGTAATGACCGAAAGGACAAGATACAAGCGGCCGAAATGAGTTTCCTTCGCATGGTGGCTGGGCGCACCCTCCGAGATCGGGTGAGGAGCTCAGTTACCCGGGAGGAGCTCGGAGTCGAGTCGCTACTCCTTCACGTCGAAAGGAGCCAATTTTGTCTGCTACATAGCAAAATCTGCAATGGAAATCAACAAGCCCCAGCATTTGTTAATATTCCTTATGCATGCCCCCTAAAGCTTTATAGTTTAAAGCTTAATTTTATCTGAATTCTGTGTTATATGTTTTATGTTGCACGTCCGCATCAAGAAAAATTCCTAGCTTGTGAACCTGTTCTCAAACAATGGCAAATAAAATCGATTCTGATTCTGATGGATGATCCTGTAGTAGGCAACTGCCTTATCCAGGAGCCCATCTTCAGATATCAAGGTAGGATCTTCATCAGGAGCAGCTGAAAGACTGGCCCGTTGCTCAAGTGAAAAGAAGATTGTTTCTAATCAATGATGTCTTGCTTAGAGAGCAATTTAGCAATAGAAGTGTTGTTTTGACATTGTGAAGCCTCTCAGTTTCTGTTACAGTGGAGTGGAAAAACACAGAGCCGATGTGCAGACGGGCTCTGAAAACAGACCCCATGCACACGTAAACAAAGAGATAACATGGGCCCAACCAAGGCCGGCTGGCAGACATGGGCCGATAAGTGGAAAGTGCCAGACTCGTACGATGGGAAACTGATGCGCTTAGTATAGGCTCATGAATATTATAATTTGAGGTGTGGTGTGAAGAAGTCTGTGTCCCCAGAGAGTTCAGTCTTCTCCGTGTGGGGTGCTGACAGATTGAGTGTTAGGGACCTGGGGAACAGACGCGTCTGTGTGAGGTGACCTGTGAATAAATCCTCGTGTCTTTAAGTTCCTGGTTTCATAGTCATCTCTTTATCCTGGTGTGTTTATTAGGCTGATAGTGCAGTGTTGACGACTAACTTTCTAATCCCCCTTCCAGTGTGAATGCGCATTGTCCAACGGTGGTAATGGTAAATATGGAAAAGTAGAGACGACGTGTTAATCATATTTTATTGTGTACAAGGTAACCGAGGACAACACAGAGAAAAAAAGGCTTTTCTTCATTGGTGACCCTGACAGTGCTGAAGGGGGGGTTGGAGTCGTCAACTACGGACGTCGGCGGAGGTCCGGTCCCATAAATCATCGCGCTAGACATGCCAGGTGTCTTATCTTCCAAAAACCACTCAACCACGGCTTCATGGACGCGTCCACTCTAGAATAAGGTAAGACTGCTTTTGACTACTATTTTTAACGAGTGTCAAAGTACGTCTATTGGCTATTTTTTGTCTAAATTTTAGTTAGGAGTATAGTCAACGAAGCTAAGTGTTGGATGGTTTAAATCTGCATTGATGTTTGGAAGTAAGAAGGGAAAACACGTCATAACTAAGATACCGAACCAAATACCGAACCAAAATAGAAGTTAAGAAATTGGGAGTATAACTACAGAAGCGAGAGTTTATCTACAGGACTACGCGTTGGGGATATCCCGGTAAAAGCTGATAAGCACGTAGTACGTCCGACCAGCACCGCGGACGCGCGGGCTGGAGATAAGAGTTGTGACACGGCCGTTGACAGTCCGAGGGGCTGTCTGAAATAGGGTCGTGGACCCAGGGTCGTGGACCCAAATAAAGAGTACTTAAAGGGTCGTGGACCCAAATAAAGAGTACTTAAAGGGTCGTGGACCCAAATAAAGAGTATTTAAAGGGTCGTGGACCCAAATAAAGAGTATTTAAAGGGTCGCGGACCCAAATAAACAGTATACTTTCACGAGGAAAAGCACGTAAGTTTACAATGAATAAAGGACGAAACGAAGGTAAGAGAATGTGTGAATTAAAAACTTGTGAAGAATGGGTGAGGGATTTGGGAAATTCCTCACCATGGTGGAAATGGACACGCAAAGGACAACGGAAGGCGAAAAAAAACATGAGAACAAGGGAGCCCTGGATAGAAGAATGCATAAATGGAAAAGAAGATAATGGAGAAAGCAGAAATGGAGACAAAATGAGGAAACGAGTGGAACCAGTCCTTGAACTGGCCACAGCAGAATGGACGAGAAAGAACAAAATATTTTCCCCCACTTCAGGGGGCGGGATTCAGAGGCCCCTCCCGAGAGGAGGAGGAGCTCCCGCCTTGGCCCCGACGGCCCCTCCTCCATATGCCCCAGCCCCCTTGGGGACATATCCACAGCTAACAGTGCAAGGTGTTGTGGATGTGGACATTAAAGGCTCACATCCCTTATCAGACAAGGAATCAAAAGCAGTAATGGATTGAAAAAGGCTTTGGCCTCCTGTGCTGACTTGGCGATACCTAACTATCACATACCTTTTCACCTTGACACGACCATCACCATTGTTCACGGATGGACATTGTCACAGACTTCCTGATGGCTCTTTGTCCGCGGGGGCGGCGGTTGTGGAGCTTCTCCCTCCCGATCGCACCCACGTGGTGGCGCAGTGGGGCCCGGAAGGGGGTTCCTCGGCGCAGTATGCAGAACTTATGGCTCTGAAATTGGCCCTGGAAATATCACAGGATCAGGAGGTTACCATCTACACGGACTCAGCCTATGTTTGTGGTGTAGTCCTTAGAGACTTAGCAGGGTGGGTGAAGACTGGCTTCTTGACTGCTAAGGGCACTCCGGTAGCCCATAAAGAACTTTGTGAGGAAGTCGCACATTTGTTGCTACTGCCACGCACTTTGGCCGTAGTTAAGGTGCCGGGCCACTCGAAGGCGGGCTCCATGACGGCCATTGGAAATAGAGCCGCAGATTTGGCGGCCAAAACAGCGGGTAGGTATCCCTTAGAGAACAATGTCCCACAGGAACGTGCTTGGGCCATGATACAACAAATACAGCTCCCTATTCTAGACTCGGTCACTCATATATCGGATGTGGGGGTTACGGTGGCGAGTGTGGGTGGACGGCTTGTTGCCCACGCTGGAAACGGTCAGTTAGGGATGCCACTAGACGTGTGGGATCGTGTGTCGCTCCTGGCCTCGTCTTTGCCCCCAGGGCGACGACATGAGTTGGAATTACATCTGGACACCTATTGGAAACCCGTGTACGGGGACACTTCCTCCTTCCAGGGTCTGCTGAGTGTAGTAGACTGTCAGAAAGCACATAGTAAGTATGACTCTGACTTCTGGACACGGCACCCGAAGGCCCAACCCCATGGGGACGGGGTCTATCGGGGGCCCACGGGGTTGACTTTCTTGACCTCTTGTATGGAGGAACAAGTTCTGACGGAGATACATGGAGTTCATCACCAGGGTCCGCGGGCCATGACCCGTTTGTTGGAACAGTATTACTATCATCGTACTCCTTTTTTGTTGTGTAAAACCTTTGTACAGGCTTGTGTTGGCTGTGGCAGGTTTAACCCGCACCCGCATCACAGGAGTGGGGCGGGTCTTGTCAAAACTGGACGTTTCCCCGGGGATGTGATTCAGATTGACTTTACCGACATGCTTGTACCCGTGAAGGGCAAGCGCTTCCTTTTGGGAATTGTGGATACGTTCTCTGGATGGCCGGCTTTCTACCCATGCAAAAGAGAAAGTTCGGCTGAGGTTATGGCAGTGCTTTTGAAGGAATGGATCCCACTTTTTGGTGTCCCTTCTGAACTACATAGTGACTCTGGCACTCATTTCACGGCAACGGACGTGAAAAATCTGTGTTCCCTGCTGGGAATAAACAAATCATTCTCGTGTGTGTACTATCCCCAGGGGAATGGTAAAGTGGAGCGCATGAACCGCACCCTCAAGACGGTGTTGGCAAAAATGTTACAGGACACCCCTAAAAGCACTTGGTTGTCGGCTCTCCCGGCTGCTCTGTTCCACCTGCGCTCCTCGGTGAATACTAACACGGGTTTCACCCCGTTCGAATTGATGTTTGGCAGGGCTATGCCCGGGGCGTTGCCGGGGGCTAACTCCGCCCCATTACCGGAGGTTGCGACCATCTTCCAGTTCAGGCCGTACTTTGAGGCTCTACAGTCAGTACTCAGGGAACTGACCCCAATTGTACATAACGAGGTTGTTGTTTCTGATCATACAGCGCACCTGCCTGAGCAGGTATACGTCAGGAACCACGCTCGTACGGCCTGGCACAAACCACGGTATCTTGGACCTTTCACGGTGACTCAAAGGACTGCCACCGCTGTGAAAGTTGACGGTCGGGATAACTGGTACCACTGGACTCATCTTAAACCCTGCTCAAACTCCACGGGGCTAGGGTGGACCGACCCTGAACGTATTGGGAATGTTAGTGGGACCAATGGCCCCACTGAAGGGGGACAACTCCCACCCCCACCCAGGAGATCACAAAGACTCCGCAATCAGAAAGAGAATGCGGCAACTTAAAGATGAAATGTGGCGTACGGGCCCCTTACGGTGTCCATACTGGGTGTGGGGACTGATACTGGCCTTAAGTATGACAATGATACCAATTATGATAAGGGTGGATGACCAAAACAGTTGTGAGGGGCTAGTAAGGGGACATCCCTTTCCCCAGCTAAAGGCGGAATACCTGAGAGTGTGTCGTCAAAGAGGCACAAAACCAGGCGGAAACTTGGTAATCTATTGTAGTCAAAAAGGAACATTGGCGGTAAAAATGAGAGGTCCAGTGTCAGACCAACACACCCGGGAATGGATTACTCGATGTACAGAAAGGGCAAAGAAAACATGGGAGAACCGAAAGAATGAGAAAGTTTTGTTGAAGCCAAGGTTTTTTGATGTATCTAACATGTCTGTTCCCACAGAAGGCGATGGATCTAGGAAGCGACGGTCTCTGAATGTAGAAGGCCTGGGTCCCGACGAGAATCAATGGGTAAAACTAGCTAAGCACACGCCCGACGAGAATAAATGGGTAAAACTAGCTAAGCACACGGCCAGGGTTACCAACTCAACCCCGCCCTGTTGGGTGTGCTCTTTCAGGCCCCATCATGCTGCAGACGTGCCGTCCACGGTCCCAGTCCCGATTTCGAGTAGGGCCTCGGTTTGTCTATTGTGGCTCCTCCACCATTGGGGTAAAGGGAAGGGGGTCCTACCGGGGTGCGAGCCATACGAGGAGTATGCTAGTCCCTCACAGTGGGTGAGGCCAGGGAGGTGGACGACCGAAACCAATAACACCGTAAGGGAGGGGATACGGTTTGCGGGCGTGGCACATTTTAGGAAGGAGCTAGTGGCGCCTCTTGGGTTTAAGCGGGAATGCATGCAGGGGGACCGGCACTTGGGTAAAACATCGTGCTTAGATTACCTGGGGGATGGGTTTTCTGTAAAAAACCAAACTTGGGCCGAGAGGGTAGAAAAATTCCACAGTGACCTCGTAAACAAAACCGAGATAGAATGTAGTGATCGTTCATTTTTCGGGCAAGCATGGCAGTTAAACCAAACCACGTGGGCTAGGGTGGTGGGAGTGACTCCCCTCGGCTACTCCGCGTTAATACCAGTCCCAACGAGATGGGGATTTCCCACCCCGGTCGGACACGTCTGGCTATGTGGCGGTAATAGTTATTTGTCCCTGCCGAGTGGTTGGTGTGGGACCTGCACCCTGGCTCGTTTGAAGCCCTCATCCATTGTGGTGTCAGATACACTAATGCAAGAAGCCGTACAAGAATATAGACACCATAACCTACATAAGCACGCCATGAGAAAACGGGCCGCCCTAAAGGTGGGAGGCCGGACCCTTGGCCAAGCGTACGTCCCGTTCTCAAATAACAATGGCCGAACGCCCTTGTACGGGGATGCGCGGGGGATGTTGGGTACTCTTATTCCTATGATTGGTACCGCGGCCACCCAGAAGCGGTTAAACGAGGTTTGGTGGGCTCTGGAGGATATCACTGAGGTCATTGGCGAGGTC
This sequence comes from Proterorhinus semilunaris, assembly GCA_021464625.1. Lineage (NCBI taxonomy): Eukaryota > Metazoa > Chordata > Actinopteri > Gobiiformes > Gobiidae > Proterorhinus > Proterorhinus semilunaris. The sequence continues at coordinate 16,281,474 of CM038359.1, forward strand.
GTGGACCAAATGGAGAGGAGCCCAGAGCTAAAGGCCGTAGCGGCGGTGGCCATGCAAAACAGGGTAGCCTTAGATGCCGTATATGCAGAACGAGGGGGTATGTGTGCGGCAGTGGGCATTGACCACTGTTGTACATACATCCCCGATGACTCTGGGAATTGGACAGCAATAAGGGATAAGGTAAGGGAGTTAAGGGGTTTCCTAAAGTCCCAAGAAAACCAAGGTCCACAATGGACTTGGCTCAATTGGCTAAATTCCGGTTCCTGGATCCATGTCCTTCAAAAGGTGGGTATATTAATTGGTGTAATACTGTTGATGTGTTGTGTGTTGTTCTGTTGTGTTCTCCCTCTCGTCCGCAGCATGGTCTCCGGGGCTCTGGGGACTTCGGGGGGATTGTACGCAGCTGTGACCCTGCCCCCGGAGGACCCAGAGGCCGGGGACAGGTCCCTGCCTGAAGGGGGTGAGCCGAGCCTGTATCAACTCAGGGCATTTAAGGCTCTGGGATATGAAGGGGAGGACACACGTGGCTCAGAATAACTTTAAGAACCATATGATGAGTGTTATGTTGTGATTTGCTTCGCTGTGCTTATATTTTGCAGGAATGTTTATTTTCCTATTAATTCGAGATGGAGCCTATGGAACTGAGGAAGTGAAATGTATCATTGAACCCAGTCCTGGGAGATACCGGTTCCGGATGGAACGATTCGTGAGTGGTGATTATACATGGGAGGACAGTGATGATTTCACAGGGCTGGAGGATGTGGTCGAGTATGCCCAGGCCAAACTCGACACCTGGTGGTGGCACTATACATTGGGCGGGGGACAACTATGTTTTGACGACGGCTGTACCTTCATTAATTAGAAACAAGGAAATGGCCTCTTCGAGGACAGAAGGGGGCATGAAAAGAAGATTGTTTCTAATCAATGATGTCTTGCTTAGAGAGCAATTTAGCAATAGAAGTGTTGTTTTGACATTGTGAAGCCTCTCAGTTTCTGTTACAGTGGAGTGGAAAAACACAGAGCCGATGTGCAGACGGGCTCTGAAAACAGACCCCATGCACACGTAAACAAAGAGATAACATGGGCCCAACCAAGGCCGGCTGGCAGACATGGGCCGATAAGTGGAAAGTGCCAGACTCGTACGATGGGAAACTGATGCGCTTAGTATAGGCTCATGAATATTATAATTTGAGGTGTGGTGTGAAGAAGTCTGTGTCCCCAGAGAGTTCAGTCTTCTCCGTGTGGGGTGCTGACAGATTGAGTGTTAGGGACCTGGGGAACAGACGCGTCTGTGTGAGGTGACCTGTGAATAAATCCTCGTGTCTTTAAGTTCCTGGTTTCATAGTCATCTCTTTATCCTGGTGTGTTTATTAGGCTGATAGTGCAGTGTTGACGACTAACTTTCTAATCCCCCTTCCAGTGTGAATGCGCATTGTCCAACGGTGGTAATGGTAAATATGGAAAAGTAGAGACGACGTGTTAATCATATTTTATTGTGTACAAGGTGACCACCGCAAGGACAAAGAAAAGAGGTTTTCTTCAATAATGAAGCTTGTATGCTACGTACAGTCTCGTACTGTACAATTCATATTGTATGTTATTTGTTTTGCTACAGTGACACCAACAAACCACAAGCATCATGATGAACCTCACTTTACCTGCTTCACGGCCATCTTCCACCCGGACAGAAATCAGACCTCAGGAGTGTAAGTAAGTAGGCACTGGTTGTCCAAGTCTGCTGCAGCATTTGAGTGCTGGTGTCTGATAAATGTCAACTACTAGCAGGCCCATCTGATAAAATGTAGGTACATGTCGATTTCGAGGCCACACGCTATGAGCTAGAATTTTTTTTACAGGTCAACAAATAACATGAGAACACTTAACATTTGACCCACACCAAGGTGAATGGATAGATTAGTTCAACCGTATAACCTTTGCTGCATACATTGCTTTGATACAATAGTACTATTTTGTGTTTTCTGTATTTTAAGGGCCTGTTGTACACAGACAAAATGTACACAAGTGAGCTAGCTGGGGAAGCAGGAGGATGATGATGAAACAAAGTTCGGTAATGTAGACTCTGTCAGAGTCACCATTAAGCTGCGCAGTGAGGTTGGACTAAATTACATTCTTCCTCAAAGTGACAAAAATTATTTACTCACAACACATTTTGTTTTGTTTTTATCCAGGATGATACATTTCAAAATGAGGATCCAAAATGCCTCACAGATGATGAGGAGGGCTCAGCAGCAACTGTATGACATCTTCAGCAACTTCCACCTCTGGACGGTTGAGGGCTGAATGGTGAACGTGGCCTCGAGGATCATGTGGACTCCACTGCCTCTCACAGAAGAACGACCTCTCACCTCAAGGATTTCAGGACAGCTGGCTGAATTATATGTGGAATACTTCATAGCCACACTGACAACTTTTTTGACGAAACAGGGCAATTACAGTAGTCAGAATTTCCTGCAGTTTTGGTTTAATTTAGAAACCATTTCATTAACTTTTTGGGTCCCCTTTTTACGTTAACCCATCCATCCATCCATCCATCCATTTTCTTCCGCTTTATCCGGGGCCGGGTCGCGGGGGCAGCAGTCTCAGCAGAGATGCCCAGACTTCCCGATCCACGCACACCTCTTCCAGCTGTTCTGGGGGGACCCCGAGGCGACACCAGGCCAGCACGGAGACATAGTCCCACCAGCGTGTCCTGGGCCTTCCACGAGGCCTCCTCCCAATAGGACATGCCTGGAACACCTCCCGAGGGAGGCGACCAGGAGGCATCCGATACAGATGCCCTAGCCACCTCAGCTGGCTCCTTTCGACGTGGAGGAGTAGCGGCTCGAGTCCGAGCTCCTCCCGGGTAACTGAGCTCCTCACCCGATCTCGAAGGGTGCGCCCAGCCACCCTGCGAAGGAAACTCATTTCGGCCGCTTGTATTCGCGATCTTGTCCTTTCGGTCATTACCCAAATCTCATGACCATAGGTGAGGGTGGGAACGTAGATCGATCGGTAAATCGAGAGTTTTGCCGCTTGGCTCAGCTCCCTCTTCACCACAACGGTCCGATACAGCGACCGCATCACTGCTGACGCCGCACCGATCCGTCTATCGATCTCACGCTCCATCCGTCCCTCACTCGTGAACACGACCCCGAGATACTTGAACTCCTCCACTTGAGGCAAGGACACCCCACCGACCTGAAGCGGGGAAGCCACCTTTTTCCGGTGGAGAACCATGGCCTCAGATTTGGAGGTGCTGATCCTCATCCCGGCCGCTTCACACTCGGCTGCAAACCGCCCCAGTGCGCGCTGGAGGTCCTGATTTGAGGAAGCCAACAGAACAACATCATCTGCAAACAGCAGAGATGAGATTCTGAGGTTCCCAAACCGGACACCCTCCGGCCCCTGGCTGCGCCTAGAAATTCTGTCCATAAAAGTAATGAACAGAACCGGTGACAAAGGGCAGCCCTGGCGGAGCCCAACACGCACCGGGAACAGGTCTGACTTACTGCCGGCAATGCGAACCAAGCTCCTGCTACGGTCATACAGGGAACGGACAGCCCTTAGTAGAGGGCCCCGGACCCCATACTCCCGGAGCACCCCCCACAGGGCACCACGAGGGACACGGTCGAACGCTTTCTCCAGGTCCACAAAGCACATGTGGACTGGTTGGGCGAACTCCCACAAACCCTCGAGCACCCGATGAAGGGTATAGAGCTGGTCCAGTGTTCCACGACCAGGACGAAAACCGCATTGTTCCTCCTGAATCCGAGGTTCGACGTTAACCCCTGTTTCGTAAATACTCAGCCTGGCAGCGGCCTTTTTATAGACCTGATTTTGATTGTGGTGGTTCTCTGAATGGCAAATATTTCTGTAGACATTATTGAAAGAGTTTGGAAATCTTGATGATGACATGACCTCTAAACAGAGACATAGCTTGTTTCCGGTCGGACCGATTTCAGGGACGGACAAAGCTAGACCAAAGCTAGACCAACGCGAAAAAAGTTCTCAAGAATATCAAAATATTCGTTAAGAAAATTCAGGCCTGCTGAGAGGGAGCAAAATGCCAAAACCGCCGAAAATAGAGGCGAAGCAACAGGCAGATTCAGCGGTGGAAGAGGAATACGTAAGCCTCAGTCGAGTCACGGAGCTCATGGAGCAGCAGAGGGCCATGTTCAGGGAATTAATTCAACAACAACAGGAGAACTTCAAAGGATTTATTAAACTCATCATGGAATCAACAAACACCCGCATGGATTTACAGACTAAGGACATTCAAGAACTAAAAACAAGCCTGCAGTTCACGCAAGGTGAGGTGGACACTTTAAAAGAACAAAATCTGAAACTCACGGAGCGCACAAACACTTTACAAACGGACTTTTACAAAGTATGTGACAATTTACACATCATCACGGACAAACTGGAGTATCTGGAGGGGCAGAGCCGCAGAAACAACCTGGTATTTGAGGGAGTGTTGGAGTCGCCTGGGGAGACCTGGGCCGACGCCGAGGAAAAGGTGAAAGAAATACTGAAGGAGAAGCTCCAGCTACAGCACGCGGTGGAGGTGGAGAGGGCTCACCGCGTAGGGAAACCCGGCGGAGGGAGAGACTGGCCGAGACCCATCATCGCCAGACTACTGAGGTGGAAGGATCGCGAGGAAATCTTGCAGCGCGCCAAACGACTTAAAGGAACAAAAATCTTCATTAACGAGGACTACACGGAATCCATAAAAAGAAAACGTAAAGAACTGATGCCGGAGCTGAGAGCTGCACGAGAAAGGGGGGAGATCGCCTTCTTGAGATATGACAAACTCATTATACGTCCACGCAGCAGTACACCACATCCAGTATAAACACCGAGAAAAACGTATGGATTTTGGTATGTAAAAGCACATAATTTCACATGTCCAGTAATACATATAGTTCTATAGGAAGCACCGACTTGGATTTTTCAATAAGGAGAATTGCTGAAGCAAACTCCCAGGATTTTAAATTCTCTCAGTACGACCTACAGAACACTGAGATCGACATCGACCCGGAAAATAACTTCTTTTCTAGAGCTACCAATGACTGTCAATACTACACAGAGGATCTGTACAATAGTAAACTTAAGAACATTAAGGCATTCACTGTAATCCACTTCAATAGTCGAAGCCTCTATGCAAACTTTGACCACATCAAAAGCTTCTTAAAACAGTTTTCCACACCATTCAGTGTCATTTTAATCACAGAAACATGGATCAATAATGACAGAGAATTTGAGTTTTCTATTAATGGTTATGAATTTATAAGTATGAACAGAAAGAACAAGCATGGAGGGGGCGTAGCTATGTTTATAGACTCCAACTATAGTTACAAAGTAATGGAAAATAAGACAATGGTGGTGGATGATACACTTGAATGCCTTACTGTTGAAATTACAAGGCAAAAAAAGAAAAATATTATTGTGAGTTCTATCTATAGAACACCTGGCTCTGATATAGATGTTTTTTCTAAGTGGATGGAGGAGCACTTTTCAGGATTAAATCATAAAGTCATGTTTGTGGGGGGAGACCTCAACATCGATTTGTTAAACCCATATAAACATAAAAAGACGGACGAATTTATAAATACTTTATTCAGTATAGGTCTGTTTCCTCTAATAACCAAACCTAGTAGAATTACAACCCATAGTGCAACCTTGATTGATAACATTTTCTCAAATGAAATAGAAAGTGATACAGTCAGCGGGTTAATTATAAATGATATTAGTGATCACCTTCCAGTTTTCGTTTTGTATAAAAATGGATATGTAAAAGATGAAGAGGAAAACAAGTATTGGTTTAGAAGGGTAAAAACAGAGAAAACTATTGATGCATTTAAAAAGGAGCTTTTAGCTCAAGACTGGAGTATTGTGTACAGAGAGAATGACACGAATATGGCATATGATGAGTTTATGCAAGTATTTCAAAAGGTATACGACAAAAACTGCCCAATGAAGAAATACTGTAAAAACAGAAAGTGTAAAGAAACACCATGGATGTCTAAAGGTTTACTAAATGCTTGCAAGAAAAAAAATAATCTTTACAAAAACTTTATAAATAACAAAACAAAAGAAGCTGAGGATAAATATAAGAAATATAAAAATAAACTGACAGGTATCATTAGAAAATGTAAACAGGATTATTATAATACATTGTTAGATAGCAATAAGAATAATATTAAAGGTTTATGGAACATCTTAAATAGTATAATTAGAAAGAAAAACCAAGAACGATTAATTATCCAAAACATTTCAAAGATGAGGATAACACGTTAAAAAATATGAATGAAGTAGTCGAAACATTTAATAAATTCTTTGTAGATGTTGGACCGAACCTTGCTGCAAAAATTGCAAACGTTGAGAATTATAATTGTGATCTGATAGAAGCAAATCCTATGTCCCTGTTCCTCAAACCTGTGGAGGAAAAGGAGATACTGGACATTGTTAAAGGGTGTAAAAATAAGACCTCGACCGATTACCATGACATGGACATGAAAACTTTAAAAACTGTTATTGAAAGTATCTCTAAGCCGTTAACTTACATTTGTAACTTATCGTTGCAAACTGGACAATTTCCTGATGGTATGAAAGTAGCAAAAGTGATTCCTCTGTTCAAAGCAGGAGATAAACATCTCTTTACAAACTATAGGCCTGTTTCCCTTTTACCGCAATTCTCTAAAATCTTAGAAAAAGTTTTTAACTCTAGACTTGACGGCTTTATCGAAAAGTGTAATTTACTCTCGGACAATCAGTTTGGTTTCAGGAACAATCACTCAACCTCACACGCGCTCTTCGATATAACTGAAGAAATAACTAATGCTGTAGATAACAAGAAATATGCAATAGGGTTATTTATTGACCTGAGTAAAGCGTTTGATACAATAAAATATGATATATTAATTAATAAACTAGAACATTATGGGATTAGGGGGGTAGCTCTACAGTGGGTTACCAGTTACTTAAAAAATAGAAAACAATGTGTGAAAATCGGTGATTATCAGTCGAGTTGTCGACAAATTGTCTGTGGTTTACCTCAAGGTTCTATTCTGGGCCCAAAATTGTTTAATATGTATATTAATGATATTTGTAAAACATCTGAAGTACTTAAATTTATCTTGTTTGCTGACGATACAAATATTTTTGCATCAGGAGACGACTTGCAACAGCTGTGTCGGATTGTTAACTTGGAACTCAAAAGTGTTAACAAGTGGTTCAAACAAAATAAATTATCTCTAAATCTGAGTAAAAGCAAAATGATGATATTTGGCAACTGTAACTCCAATGCTCAGGAAGCAATTCAGATAGAGGGTGTTGTTATCGAGCGAGTGCATGAAATCAAATTCCTTGGTGTGATTATTGATGACAGAATTACTTGGAAATCTCACATTAAATATTTATCTACGAAAATTTCTAGAAGCATTTCAGTAATAGCAAAAGCAAAGCACATTTTAAACATCAAAGCTCTACATACCTTGTACTGTTCTCTGATTTTGCCCTACTTATATTATTGTACTGTGGTTTGGGGTAGTACTTATAAAAACACAGTTAAACCAATAATATTGTTGCAAAAAAGAGCTCTCCGAGTAATTCATAAAGTTGGGTTTTTGGACCACACAAACTCATTATTTTTAAAATCAAAGATCATGAAGTTTTGTGACATTGTTGAGTTCCAAACTGTTCAAATGTTATTCAAAGCAAGGTATAAATTGTTACCAAACCAAATACAAAGAAGGTTCCAGGAACGTACTGGTCGTTATGAATTACGTGATGAATTAAACTTTAGGATTCAGAAACATAGCACAACTTTGAAAAGTTTTAGTCCAACAGTTAATGGTGTACAATTGTGGAATAAACTGGAGATGGATTTGAAACGATGTCCAAACATCAACCTGTTCAAATTTAAATACAAACAAAAGACTTTTGAAATATACAGACAAGAAGAAATGTGTTGCCACTAGGGGGAGCAGTAGGATGGATTATGTGTATTTTTCCTCTATAATCAATGAAGAGTGTTGCTGCTTGGAACGGTTGTCATTCTATTGCTCAAATTCACAAACGGAGAATTAGGGTTGGCAGGTTATGGATCTGCTGAGAGGAATCCTCCCAACGGGCTCTAAACCTTGTCTTTTAATGCACCACTCAGCATAGGAACATCATCTACAAATCAGCTGTTACGGGGTTTGTTGAAGGGGAGTTACTGCCCTCTTCAACTGGCTCACTCTCTGGCTTTTTAATGCACCACACTATGCAGGGCTTTCATCATACTTCACATATAACGCAATTAAATAAATATATAATAATGATGATGATAATTGAACCCAGATTGAGGTTATACTGAGAATGGTGGTGACAACTGGAAAGTATCAAGATCTCGGATTATAATATCTGTTAATGTACCTTTGTGCCATAGGGGTAACTCTGTAATCACGGGTAGGGATATGCAAGCAATATATTGGGTAGCACATTTTTTTGACTTGCTTTGTATTAGACATCGTATATGAAACTAGATTGTTGTTGTAGCTGTGCGTTGTTTCAATTAATTATATAAACAGTTAATATATTTTTGTTGTTTGTTGTAAGTTGGTCTGTATGAATGTAGCTGCTTGAAATGTTTTGAAATGTTCTTTTTTTTATTTTATTGCACTTGGGGGTGGGGGCTCATAAGCTTTTTGCTTCAGCCCACTCCTTTTGAGCACAATGTGTATTGCTCAAATAAACAAATAAACTAAACTAAACTAAATCTTAATAGCCCTCTCATACTGACATAAACAATGAAATAGGTTGCCCGGTGTGATTTACAAGTAACAGAACACTCCGTCTGCTTTGGAATGAAACTATTTCAACATCGGTTCCACCTGATCGGACTGCCTGCTTGGAGGAGCAAGACAGCTGGCCAGCACACAAACTCTTGTCAGTGTTAAAATAAAAGTTTACTCTGTTATTACTAGTATTTGCTGCCATCTACTGGGCTATCACAGCAATAGCAATCTTGGGTCTGTACTGTCTGCTTTAACCACTGAACTGCCACCCTAGGGTTAGGGTTAAGGATTAGCGTTAGGGTTAACAATTATTTACATCCAAGTCTCAAAGCGTATTGACTGGACAGCTTACAGACTATATGCTAGTGTGATACCTAATTTGAAAGCCAAGACCTTCTAGTTTCTAAACATATGTGTGAGATCTGTGTGAGTGAAACACAACTTACGTTACATTTGCCGTTCTTAACCTTAATTATATCCTGATTAGGGTTAACTAACCCTAACCCTAGCCCCCTGATCAGGGGAGACGGCAGTTAAGGGGTTAAATACATACCTGTATATACAGTATTATGCTCTAACCTGAGGCAGTGTCTTTTCAAATAAGCTGTGTTCTAATGTGTAAACTTTGATGCCCATCTGTACAATGTTGCACACGTCCAAATGGTCTGCACCTGTGTAGACCATACAACATGTCACATCACCAGAATTGTCTTTTGAACTGAATGTTTTTTTTGTTTTAAAGGACCTAGATCCTGTCCACGTCATGACAAGCACAAGGTCAAGGAGTGGGTGTGGAAAGAAGACTCTGACAACAGTGTATGGAGCCAAGGCATTATTTAGTGATTATCAAACTGCATAATCACCCCGGTACCGACATTTCTTATTGAAAGACATAGATGTTACTCCCATGGCACATTTACCTAGTACTGTGTGCCGTAGAGGATGAGCATACTTATAGACCATAATGGTCTTTTTGGAGCGCATAGGACCACTTAAGCTCCTCTGCCAAGCATCAGTAAACTGGAGAGCTGCTCCTATCTTCACGTACCCCAAGATCATCTCAGATGGGGTTCTCAGATCAGGCTTCCCAAAATTATTTCTCAACTGGAGGACTTTATAAACATAGGCCAACACTTTTGTCTGGGGATATAAACACTGCCCAAGGGCCAGATGGGAGCCATGTGGTGCTTCCATGCTACCAGTATATGTTTCCACAGTGAGATAGCAAAAAGTCTTATCTCTCGAGACAGTTGATACCTGTGGGAATTTGCTGTTGTGTTAGGAACTCATGGAGTTAAGACACTGCTCCGTAGTTGTGGGCAAGAATAAGCGATAATGTCGTTAAAACAACCTCTAGCACTACCATTTGACACTCCACCTCCGACCACAATATAAAAATATCTGGATTGTGTAGGAAGACCATATAAACACACACACATATTTACCCCTCTGTAAACTTGCAGCAGATGGGCATCACTATATGCAAATGTAGGAATATAGTTTGCTCATTTAAGTACACAAGTAGAGCAAGTTATTCATTTATTTTATAGCTTAAATAATAACAGCATTTATTAATAGCTATTAATTGTTATCGACCCTGCATCCTTACTTTGCTGGGATAGCCCAGTAGATGGCCGCAAATACTAGTAACAGTCCACGGTCGCGCTTTTTCCCCTATAAAAATATTTTAAGAGTAAACTTTTATTTTAACACTGACAAGAGTTTGTGTGCTGGCCATCTGTCTTGCTCCTCCAAGCAGGCAGTCTGATCAGATGGAACCGATGTGGAAATTGTTTCGTTCCTGCGCGGACGGAAAGAAACAAACGACTTCTAAAGTGTATAAGCTATACATCTGTTACTTGTAAATCACACTGGGCGACCTATTTTAATGTAAACTGCTAAAATCATTGTTTATGTCAGTATGAGAGGGCTATTGAGAATCCCAAACTCTTTCAGTAATGTCTACAGAAATATTTGCCATTTGGAGAACCGCCACAATCAAAACAGGTCTATAAAAAGGACGCTGCCAGGCTGAGTATTTACGAAACAGGGGTTAATGTAAAAAGGGGACCCAAAAAGTTAATGAAATGGTTTCTAAATTAAACCAAAACTAGAACTGCAGGAAATTCTGACTACTGTAATTGCCCTGTTTCATAAAAAAAATTGTCATATAATTGGCTATGAAGTATTCCACATGTACAGTGCCTTGCGAAAGTACTAATACACCATGAACCTTTGCACATTTTGTCATGTTTACAATCTTAAACATAAAGATTTTATTTAGAATTTTTTACTGAAAGTTCACACACAAGTAACAGACAACTGTGAAGTGAAAGCAAAATGATACATGATTCTGTTACTTTAAAAAAAATAAAAAGTGAAAAGTGGGGCGTGCATAAGTATTCATACAGCATTTTCTGAGTGCATTAAATTGCCTTTATAACATTCCTAATGACTGCAGAATGTTCACACCTCGCCCTAACCATTAAATAGAGGCCACCTGTGTGTAATCTACTCTCAGTATAATTCCAGCTGTTCTGTGAGGGCCTCAGAGCTATGGTCAGAGTGTATTGGTCAGTAAACAACATCATGAAGGTGAGGTCAGGGATAAAGCTGTGGAGAAGTTTAAAGCAGCGTTAAGTTATACAAAGATTCCCCAAGATTTGAACATCTCACGGAGCACTGACTGTTCAATCCATCATTCTGAAATGGAAAGAGTATAGCACCACTGCGAACTTACCAAGACACGGCCGTCCACCTAAACTAACAGACCGAACAAGGAGAGCACTGGTCAGAAATACAACCAAGTGCCCCAAGATAACTCTGGAGGAGCTGCGACGTACTGCCGCTGAGCTGGGGGAATCTGTACATGGGACAACTATAAGTCGTACTCTACACAAATCTGGCCTTCATGGACGAGTGGCCAGAAGAAAGCCATTATTGAAAGGAGGCCATAAGAAATCCCGTTTGAAGTTTGCTAGAAGTCATGGAGGACACAGCTACCATGTGGAAGAAGGTGCTTTGGTCATATGAGACAAAAATCCAACTTTTTGGGCCAAATGCAAAATGTTATGCTTTTTTTTTTTTGCTAAAAAGAAATGCTAAAAAGCTAAGTTTGAGGAGAGTCTGCCCAAAGAAAAGACGCATGTTTTTATTGGTGAAATGTTACATAGTTTGGCTTTAAATGCGTTCATGTTAAATCTCTCTCAGCAGCTGCAGAGTGCGACCTCCCAGATTACTGAGTGAAACACTGCACTGTCTTCAGTGGCCCCCAGGAGGGCCTCCTTGTGACCCCCTTATGACCCAAAAGCTTCAAACATAATAAATATAAAATGTAAACTAAAAAGATAAAATCTATTTCCAGACTAATCTTATTCTATGATAGAAGTATGTCATCTCCACTTTTTACTGAAAGTACCTCTTCTACTTTATATCTTTGAACGTCATGGGGCCTGCAAATCATTTCATTTGCTGTCTGTCCCCAAAAACTCATACATTTTGAATCCTAATGCACTACTGAGAGTGAGAGCAAGAGGCAAGACAACTACATCTATTTGACACAAATTTCACATGACACCGATAAAAAAGTGGGACTTCATCTTGATCCAAGGCTGAATGGCTCTGCAGTACAACTAAAAGAGGGACAAACCATGCTCTAAAACCTTTTTAAATGATGAGTGGGATGAGTGCTGTAAAATAAAAGACACATTATTCTGTAATTGTCTCATCGTTTCCATCACCAGATGAGAGAACTGTCCATTTAATTATTCACAGAAGGACCACATTGATTCAATCCATATGCAGATGGACGCGATTTTCCACTAGATGGCAGTACAGAACATTCATCTCTGCTGATAATTTCTCTGAAACCACTAACCATTGTGTGAAGTAGACCTTTGATATTACCTTTTGTACATTTACATATGTTCGAAAATATCTTTATAACATATACTTGTATGTGATCGTGTGTGATCTTTATCAAACTAATGCAAAACAATAGTCACAAATCGTTTGACAAAATCAACTAAAGAGGGCAGTAAAGGGCTGTGTGGAAGACTAATGCTTTGCAGATGTTCTCCAGATGCTGTCGGAGAATAAGCTTTAGCCTGTTGTTTTCTGACATTTAGCTTGGATCTATCTGTGTGAAACACTTAACACTTATTTTTATTTTTTTACTTCTTGTGCTTATACAGGCTTTATTTGATAGAAAAGTACAGCATGAAAGAAAGTAAAAATGGGGAGAGGTGTTCTGCAAATTGTCAGAGCTGGGAATCGATCTCATGACTCACAGTGTCCAGCACGAATAGACCTACCGCAGCCTAAGCCTATGGGCAAGAGTTTTAGATCTTTCGACCAAAAAAATAAACAAATACAAAATGAAATGAATGCATAATTAGTGAGTTTGAATCTCCCAAAGGCGATTCTCCATATGATGCTGTCCACGCTCAACAAGTAGAGGCTGATAGAGACCTGCACAGACTTCTGGTGGAACAGTGTCCCGCCCCAGGATAGGATTTCGGAGTAATTCGAGAGTCAACGGGGCGGAAGAGACATCCCAAGGGAGGGGGCACGTCAACGAGCTTGTGTGTGCGGTGCAATGAGAGCCGACAGAAAAGAGCAAGAAATGAAAGGGGCGTGTGTGTTTGGGGCAACTTGAGAGCGTGAGGAGGGAGTTGCCAAAGTTTTCAAAGAGGGTGGCACAACATTGTACTGGCTAAGCTGTTTGCACACAGTCTGGGATGCATGCTGACACGTGGTTGGGTGTAATAGAAACACTTCAGAACAAGGGGGAAAGGGGAAGGAAAATGGGTCAGAAAACTGTGCCTGCAGATGTGTTCGTGACTGGATCCAGAGGGACAGGATGAGTTTGGAAAAGCCAGACAAGCTGCTGGGAGTGGACATGGGCCTGCAGAGACAGTGCCGGGGACCACTGCTGCTGCGTCTAGGCTTTGTGCTCTCTGCTGTGGGGCTGTGCGTGCACCTCTACCTGGAGAAGAGCTGGAGGAATCAGGCTGCATCCCTGACCAGTCCACCAAATAGGAGCCAAACCCAACACAGGTCTGCAGAGGGCACAGAGGACAGTAAAAGGACTGAAGGTGGCCCAACACATCTCAGTCACCACAGAAAGGTATGACTTCAGCTTGGGATTTATTTCTAATTGTGATCAGATCCAGGGTTAGCAGATTGACATTTTGTTGTTTGCAGATAAGAACAATTATGACCTAAATAATAACTATGTGCAGCCCAAATGTCCTCTGTTTTGAGAGGAGGGGTGGGTGGGCTTTGCAGCTTTTGGCAGAGCTGTCAGATCCTACTTCAGTGCAGCCGGGCCAGTTGAACATGAAGCATTTCCCCACGCATCTCTCTGAGTCACTAGCTGAAGCTGTGTAATCCGTGGACAGTGATGAAGGAGGAACAGACAGCACAATCGATGCACATTCAATGAACACTTTGAAGTTAAAAGGATGATCTGTCACTGAGAGTTTGAGTAATACAAAGCAGTTGTTTCTATTTTGCAGCTCGGAAATGCAAACTGAAATATCGTCCTCGCAGCTCCAACAGCAAACAAGGGGTATTCAGTGTCTATGAGAGCAAACACGGGTATCCATCCGGGCTAACGGGCGCTCAATCCTGGAGGCTTGACCTTTGGCCCATCGAGGGTGTGTTTTAAGAAGCAGCTTAACAAAACTCCCACTCCCCCTGTGAGTGCTTTTCTGTGCACCCATTGACTAATGCGGGTGCCCTGCTTTCATTAAGACACATGATCTGCCATCCAGCTATGTGTTATTGTTCTCTTTACAGCCGTATCCTCAAAACATACCCACACCAAAATGCTTATCTTCCCCTCAGATATGTATTTACACTAGATTCATAGTGGGATAGAACAACGTATGATTTGCCTACGACTGGGTGTTTATATAGTAATTACTACTTCTACTAAATGTTATCCAGCCGCTTTAATGTGTAGGAAAAAAATATATTTTAAAGGGGGAAAGTTCAATATGTAATGTAATTGTTAAGGAATTTTCCTGTTAAGCTTTTGACACAACAGATCTGGACACGCTCTGATAATTCTGCCTCAGAATAAACAGATTAAAACACACACAATTTCCGACATTAGATTTATTCTCATCGGATCCGGGAGATGAGAGGAAAACCCTCAGGCAGCCTCGCCTGTTTTCCTGCTCACTCTCATCGATTCAATGTGTTTCACAAGCTTTATTGAAAACTAAGCACGCCCATTCTTGTCCTCCAAGGCAACAAAAAACGTTTCCGTGACATCACAACACAAAACCAGCCTCCCCTTTGGACTCCTCAGTCAGGGCAACAAACTTTCCCCCCCCTTTCCTGAACCCACAGGCCACAAAAGGGGGGTTGTAATCTCCTCGAGCCATTTTCTCTCGTAAACATTGTTTATACAAAACAGGTAATCGTTTACCAATGGCCATCATGGCGGCACGGTAGTACAGCGGTTAGCGCTCGTGCTTCACAGCTAGAAGGTCCGGGGTTCGATTCCCACCTGGACGGGGCTATTCTGTGTGGAGTTTGCATGTTCTCCCCGTGTCTGCGTAGGTTTCCTCCGGGTACTCCGGTTTCCCCTACCACTAAAAACATGTACAATAGGCCAGGATCAATGAGAGTGTGCATGGGGGACGACAGACGCAAATTAGCCCAAGGCTACAATCTGGTGTGGCTTGTTTACATGCATGAGACCCATGTATGTTCATTAATATGCACTGTCCCGACCAAATAAACCAATAAATAAATCTGGCTTTTCAAGCTTGAGTCAAATTCTTTCCTTTGCTTATCTAACAGACCACTCCCCTAGGTCAGCTTTTGGAAGCTTCACCAAGACAAGCGTCAATGAACAATAAAACACAGATTTAACAGTCAAACGTAATGTAATACTTCATGTTAAAATCAAATACAGAATTTTTTTAACAGTTATGTCAACCAAAAAATGACTAAAAGGGGCATTCATTTCATAACAGATGCTTTAATTGGTGAAAACGCCTTCAGAAAACAAGAGTCTTGCGAGCGGGCTCACCTCTCCTCAGATCTGACTGTAATTCTTGCTGGGAGACATCACCAGCCCGCCTCCATGGAGATGTTGCTCTGCTTTGACCACAGGTCTAGACAATCACGAGGTGTAAATGCATTTGGTCCACATCGTGCATATGACACATTAGACACAATTTTTGCTAAAACTTAGTTAACACAATTATATTCAAGGTTTTGGTAAACAGTGTACCCAGCTTTCTTTGGTTTGGCCATTTCTCTGACGTTTATAGTTTTACTATAAACTGTTGCCGTGCTATAACTATGTTATGTCTTTGTAACTTTACCTTTATCTATGTCACTTCCTGTTAGCAGCTTAAAAGTTCAAATAAAAATAACTTTTCTGCCCAACATTTCTTTATTAAAATTGCTGCTTCACTGAGATAAAATGATAATTATGCAACTGATGAACTTGCAATGTTCTAAATAAGTCATATTTTCAAAAGCATTAAAACCTGTCATACACTAGCTCTATTTTGATAACCCTAAACAACAATAGCATTTGATGTCCAGCTGAGTATTAGGAGCACGTTTGGTATAATTGGCATGATTCTTTAGCATTGTAGGACAATTGGGTTGCCCTTGTGACATAGAAACGCATCACCTGGAATGTTTCGCACTGTAACGTTCATCATATGTGACCTTTTTTTTTAACCCTTACTTCCATTTAACATGTAACAAGTAAGTGGAGAAAAATGACAATATGTCAAAGTCTTTGAAGTCAATATCTTTTTCAGTGCAGTTGTAGTCACTGTTTTCACTTCCACTCTCGCCAAGGTCAATCTACTTTGTGACACAATCCGAGTACATGTTTTTCGTCTTCCCTGTTCGCTATGTCGTATCATATCGCTCTTTTTATTCATTGTTATGCCTCTTCAGCTCAATGGGGTATAAATCTTTAATGGATGAGACTGAGCCGCAGCAACAGCAGTGATTTTTAAATGCTCCTCTGAAACTCACTGCGGGGCCACTGTGCCGCACCAAGAGATTGGCCACTTTGCTTACCATTAATATTACACACCGCCATATGCTGCTCTCTTTCTGTGCTTCTTAACACTAGATTTGTCACATACGTTGCCCTGGGGGGAGCCCTGACAAAGACTGTGTCACACGCTGGTGCCACTTAGCTCTTGCTCCATGTGGCTAAACCCTCCTCTTGTTCCTCTCTTACTGGCCCTTCGCTTGTAAAGACATCCAACTGTTTTAGTGTAGTCTTTCTTCATTTTAAACTATCGTCCTCATTTCCCTTTGCTTTTGAGGGTCTCTCTGAGGAGCGGCTCTCCTAACATAATTCATGGACTGCAGAGGAGAGGCAATAATGGGCAGTGCTGCTGCTGCTGTTGTACTGCTGTGCTGCTGTTCAAAGGAACGAACATGACAAGGGCGTCCACAGTGACCTTTGTGTAAAATGTATGGACATTTACAGCTGTGGGTTAGAAGTGAATGGGATGTGTTTGGCTTTTGAATGTGGCAAAATTGCAATCCTAACGGAATCGTAAGTGCCAGAGACAACTATTCTTTACAAAACACTCATTTCTGAAGGTGCATAGTGGAAGAGTGGTTAGCGGTTTAGTCCTTCAGCATCGGACATGATAGTCGCCGTCAAAGATATGAGTGGCGAATCAAAATCTCTGAATGCTAAATATTCTGCAGCGTGTCCACATTTGACCCACCTTTCAATCAATTTCAACCACCCTTCGACCTGTCAGGAGCAGTGGGCGACCACAGTGCAGGGCTTGGGTGCCCATCTCTCTACATTCAGGACC